>OX376373.1:38813643-40137687 GCA_947369275.1 Nemotelus nigrinus | reverse complement strand
AAACCTGTCAAAGCACTCAATTCCCCTACCAATCACATTTGGTTTTTTTGGCTTCGCAAAGTCACGGTTAGCGGAAGTTTCTACCAGCTACAGCTGCAAGCTTGTCAAAACACTTCGCAACCGAAATGAAGTATTCGCTAATGTAATCTGTAAATTAATCCAGTTTTATTTCAATTGGTACTTCTTAAATTTGTTGTAGCTCTTCTTAGAGATGTTTATTTTTTCTAATTTCCCTTTAATTTTCTTAAAGGAACCACCTTTTCGAGCAAATATACAAAATAGTTTTTATTTCCTACATTTCTTGTGGAAAATGTCGTTCCTCATCGTATAAAACCTAAATAATTATCCTGAATTTCTAATGAAGTGAAACAATCTGGGGCTGGTCAATTTGTTTTTTTTCCATCATTGAATCTTTTCTTTATTTTCTCCAGTGGGTGACACAATCATTTACTTAATGGCCAAAGCGATCTCTTTCAATTACATGAAAATGTTCTCCTAAACAAGCAATTCCATCTTCTACGCCACTTCAATAAAACAAATCTATGGAGACATTAAAACCACAGACTTTACAAACACGCTTCACAACAAACTGAAGAATTTATCTCGTCTCGATTCCATTACAGCAAAAACGATTCAATTACCCACCGCACCTGTTTTTTCCACTTCTGGGACTCGCGTAAGGCACAATCTTCAACTCTTACTCAACTTGTGTCTCAAGTTGGGTAAAGTCTTCAGTCAGAAAATAGAAACAAAGCTGGACAAATTGATTTTACCTCTGTAAATAAACTTGTGCCAATACGTTTCGTGCACGGTAATTTTCTCAATTCAAAACCAAAGTCCACAGAACAAACACCATATTAACCATCTGCAAAACATGCGTACACAATCGACCAGCGAAAATGCTCCTCAGGGTTGATTGTGTACTTAATTATTCACAGGCATCCCCCGGCGAAATTGTGTTTACAGTTCAACAAACTTTGTTACAACGGCCGGCTGATGATAAAAGGTCGACAGGCGAATAAACGAACAAGCGACCATGTCTGTTCGAGTCACTCGGGGTAAGAAAAACAACGTACATACATCTGAAGCAAAAGTGCGAAAATTTATTGAAATTTCCAAGACCATCTAGAGCCATATGATGTTCTTATGTGTGCTGTAACAATGGTAGGACACGTTGCTAAACAAAATAATAAGTATGCGAATCTTTTGACAAATCGTCTAAACATGCCGTCTGGAAGTTGCAACATGACACGGGAAATTTGAATTAATGTACTTTGACGCAGAAGAGCTAATATGATAAGATAGTTGGGAACCGATGCGTGACCGGAACCTTTTCTTCCTTTTTAGGTTTTGAATTCGAGTCACGAGTGTGGGAATTGATATTTAGAAGTTCAGTTATTTAAAGTGGATAAATACATTTTCGGCTGTAGCTATACTGCGAGATACCGGCAGAATAGCTGAAGAGAGAACATGGAAACTCACAAGAATGAAGCGATTGGGCTGTACCACATGTAGAGCTTTCAAATAAGAAAATACGTTTTTTGGCGTTGAATTATCAGGATCGAAGATTGCTGCATTGAACGAATGATAAAAAAAAATTTGTCTGCTTTGTTTATTTTGTTTTTTCAAATATTTTTGAAGCCAACCTGACAGCTATGATCATACAACTTCTTCTGCGATGTTCCTTTGCTTTGAATTCAACTCCAACCACATCACCTAGTTTCAAAATAAATTAATTGAGTTGATTGAAAATTGAAATTTGAATAAGTGCTTTTTTAATTTCTTATTATTGAAGCTGGCTGCGATACTAGTAATATTGGCGACTGGATAAAATCATGCGAGGAGACGTAGGCCTATCTTACACGCTCAATAATACAATATTTAACGAATATATGGTAAAAATAGATACTTCTCACACGACTCAGTAATACTCATATAATTTCAGCAACGATCTTACTTCGGACAGGAACGGATCTCAAGTATGTTCACTCCGGGTAATATTAATTCTGACATCATATTAATTACGTAGACTTTTGTACTGAAGAGAAAGACAGAGAAAAGTGTGGTGCGAAGGTGGCTAGAAAATGGTTTGAAAAAAAAAATCCACTTCAGTGTCGGAGTTTGAATCAGGCCTCCATGCAGTGTTGTGATATTGTGGGAATATTCTCTTTTTATGGGAATTTTTGCCCTCTAAAACTTGAAAAAGGGAAAAGGGAAAAGGGAAAAGTGCTGCTCGTAGAACGAAATCATGGGAGAAATGGTTTAAATGAAATGAAACACTTTCGTAAAATTTCCAACAAATATATTTGAGAAAGAATTTAAACAATCCAGGCAAAATTGACATTTCTTCGTGTATTCTTACATTTCAGTTAAAACCTGGAATGAAATGAGCTAGAATCACTTCTCAAGCGATTTTCAACAAAAAGCTCAAGTCAAAACGGCCAAAAGCAAAATATTGTTACGAAATAATGCAGAATAATCGTGTGAAGGCATTTTTCAGCTTTGTAGAACATAGTTTAAGCTATTTCAATACATTTAATGCCCCGTTTCAGGCAAAGCAACTACTGATTCAGAAATTGTAAGCTGAAAAAATTTGTTTAAAATTTGCTTAACTTGTGTGAAACCTGGTTTCATATTGGAAAATATCGAATTGAATGAAGAGCATTTAGCTCCAGATATGCATACTTATTTGGGATCAAAATGTGAAGAATACATAGCGTGTTTTGAAGAAGCTGTAAAATTAGGCATAAAAAGATAGGAAAAGTGTTCTACGTTACGACATGTAAAGAGCTTTAATGATGTTATCTTTAAAGAAATTGAGTTTTAAGCCCCCAAATAGCTCTTGATAGTTCAAAACGAACGAATTGGATGCAGTTCAAAGATTTGGCAAAAAACTGGCTTTGAAGAATCTATTGTAAATATCGAATGGAGAGATCTAGCAGTAACTTTTTCAAGTGATGAAAAGCAGAGATTATTGCAGTTAACAGTTGAGGAGTGTTCGAAAGAAATAGAAAAAGCAAAAACTGTTGATGATGCGTGCATGTTTCCTCATTTAACTGAGATTTCAAAGTATGCTCTAGATTTGCCACATTCAAATGCTGAATCGGAAACAATATTTTCCACTGTAACCGACGTCAAAACTTTAAAGCGAAACAAAATAAACGAATATTCACTGAACGCAGTTTGTTGCGTTCGCTCAAATTTCCAGTCTAGACATGTAACCTGCATTGATTGAGTATTCTGACAAACATTTAAATTTCAGAATGCACAAAATCTATTTGATTAGTTTGAAAATGAACGCATTTTATATTGCGTTATAATGAAATGATTTTTTCACGAAAGTAATGTATGTTTTTTTTTTCTTCGCTATAATAAATCAAAAGTAATCAAATATGTATAAAATATATGAAACTGCTATTTTTTTTCTTATAAGTATTGGCATTTGTGCGATATTGATAAATAAATACATATAAACCTGTGGTAAATAGCTCACATATTGTCCGTGGGAAAAACCGTAGGAATTTGCGACCTGTTCTGTGGGAAAAACGAGCATTTGTGAGGGAATTTCGGCCACGGAAGCCTCATAACACTGCCTCCATGTGTAAATGCTTCCAATACTGTATGTGCTATCGACTCGAAATGAACCGTGGCTGGATTGTGGCTTAACTGGAAATTTGAATCGAGCCTTATTGATACTAATCCAATCGTTACCACTGACACCTCTGACATAAAGTCAAATTCCACTAGAAAATATTTTATAGAAATTTATGAACCAATTTATTAATATCATCTATGAAATCTTTTTTTAAAGTCAGCTATCACCAAATCCCAAAAGCTGCAGGAATAAAAACATTTTCCTCGTATATTTTTCTTTGCGATATACTTAACAATTATACTCTATTTTTTTTTTTGTTCTTTCATAGTAGATTCATCAATTATACAACAACAAGCTTCTTTAATTTTTAAATGCTGAAATATCTAACAATATATGCAAGTGTCTTGTTTGCGATACTATTAAAAATTGATTTACTTCTTATTTTTACTAAGTTGTAGTTTCGAAGACAAGCACAATTTTCTTATCAAACATCATTTCACGGGGTATATCTGACTAATGTTCCACTTGGAAGGTGCGAGATTATTGATTTTTATTTACTTAATCGACAATTTTTATGCATCTGTGAATTTTAACCAACGAAAGTTTTCCTCATAAATTGTTTCGTCAAACTTGATCTTGATAAAATCACATTGGACATTCACACTGCCGATCCCGAGGTTCCACAAAGTACTGATCTCTCTCCATCTATATTTCTTGTATTAATCATATATTCCGAATGCCGAAAAGTCATGTGAAACATATAGACATTAGGCGTGTTTTTTTGCTCCTCTATCCAGTAGAGAATAGGATATATGCATTGGAAACAACAATCCTGTCCCAGTGAATTCACTAGTACAGAAACTCTATTCCTCATTTGTAGTTCACGTGTTGAAGTGTAGAATGTGCTGATGGAAAAATAAAAGCTCATGAGAAGTTATTTTTTTTCTGTGAGGTGGCTTTGGGTTTTTCATGGTTATGTTGAATGTTTTGGTAGTTAGGAAATTAGAAAAAGCACTCATAATGTATAGAAAGCTAAAAGAAATAATTTTCTGTTAGTTCTTTTTCTATTTTCTATCGATTGTGGTAGTGTATATTCGTTATTTTCTTTCTTTATTTTCAGCTATTGTGTGGTACCACAGCAAATGCAGCAACCTATGTCAGTCTTAGCGAAAGCACTGTTGTTTTATACTAGATCGTTGTTTTTGTGGCATAGTTCTATTCTGCTCTGTACCGGAGCAAAAAAACGCACCTATTATAAATATTGATTTATTTGTGGTACGCATCTGAACCGCTAGAAATACTAATGTTCGATGAACAATAGAAGAATCGTGCAGATTTTGAGTGCATATTCTACCACACGTGTTCTAACCTGTTTCGAGCGCTAAACCACTTTGGTCTTAACAATGCATTTAAAGTCATAGGGTGTAAAGGATTTCAGGACTACCACTCGCATGAATTTCAAGCCAAGCACTGCAAAACTTTGAAAGCAGCATAGCATAACTTAAACAAAGAAAATGCTCAGTGCTTGCAACACTTTACCAGCACTGCAACTAAAAGTTTCCCACAATTGCCTCACGTCAAAATCAAATAACTCCATCAAAGGTTATTTAATTGTGATCATGGTTCCATTCTTGTCTATAAATCAGCATAGACAACGTATATCGTATAAGCAGAGAATAGATACGGGAAAGTCGATCGTTTTGCGGAATAAGCCTCCGAAGCCGAATTAAATTGGAATTGTTTTTGCGGTATGATTAAAATTGAAAAAAAAATTTTATTTACATTGAAAATTTTATTTGAAAAAGTGGTTTCGAAAGTATGATTAATAACTTTGAATGAAGTCGTCTTTATTGCATAGAGCGTTTTTCGCATGCTTTAAAAGCATTTTTCTCCAAACTATGTTTTCAAAGTCGGTGATCACTGTAACTTGAAAACGGCTTTATCGATCAGCATGAAATTTTCCTCACTTATTTGATATGTAATTATCTTATTTAATATGTTATTTTTCGATTGTACGAAATACTTTTTTTCAATAGCCGAAAATGTGAGTGAAATTTTGGTCGCAAATACAATTTTGAGTTTCAACAACCGCCATTTTTCGGAAAATCAAAATCTGCCAAAGTTTTTCGTCCATCTGGAGCACTATGTCATTAACTAATAATCCTCAATTTTTTTTTTATTTCGGATGATCCAGTGACAGGCTACAGTGATCACGGCAAAACAATTTTTTATTTTGGACCCCTCGAAAATTTACTCTATTTCGACTAATTTTCAACCTTGTGCCTTAAAAAAATTACAATAGCTTCTACAAATATATTTCTTTCAAGTAAAAAAACATTTGTTATTAATTACTTTATTGTGTGTCTAAAAAAAAGAGCTTTTTTGGACGTCCCAAGTGTACCTGACCCCTTAAACTAGTTCATCTATGTTTGTAACTTTCTGTGACAGTTAAAAAAGACGTCCAGAAATTAGAACATTTCAGAAATTACAAACTGGTTCTAATTTCCGAGCGTCAATGTAATATCAATATGTCCATTAAGTTTCGTAATGATCTGATAATTCGGTCAAAAGTTATTACAATCCAAAAATTTTAAATTTTTCCCAATCTCATTTTAGCGCACACATAGGGTTAAAAATTTCAAAAATATTGTCATTTTCACATTAAAAACACGTTCGAAATTCACTTCATAAACTTTATTTTACATAAGTTATTTGTTGACAGAACAATAGGTATATTTAAAATATAAATAAAATAGCCGAAGGCGCCAAAGTGTTAAAGATTATTAACTTTTGGTGAGACGTGGCACTATTCTGCATATACACCAATTTATCCTGAAAATTTCAGTTCAATCGGATGGCGCATTCCTGAGATTTTTTCACAGAAATTTTTTGATGATATATATACATATATATATATATATATATATATATATATATATATATATATATATATATATATATATGTATATATATATATATATATATATATATATATATATATATATATATATATATATATATATATATATATATATATATATATATATATATATATACATATATATATATATATAGTGGGTGACAGCCAAAATTATGTAGACATAACTTATGAAAATTTACCAATATCTGGCTTCTTTTGAATGAAATAAAGAAAAACACTTGTGAGGAATCGCAGATATAATGTGTATTTATCATTTAAGTGAAAAACTAACAAACAAATATAATTACTTATGATAAAACTCCAGATAGGAGCTGATTTTGACCTCACAGCCAAAATGATGTGAAATGGTTTTTCCTAGAAAAAGTAACGCTAATTCCAACAATGCGTTTGCGAGGAAAGAATATCGCATTGCATTGACGAAATCATTATTCTGTAAAAAAAAAACAATACGACATTTAATGCGCGATTGATCATCACACTTTTATTAAAAAGCGAGAGTTAATAATAAACAATTTCAAGGACGGGAAATCTAGAAGAAGAAAAATTGCTGAGATTGTTAAAAGGAGCGCTTAAACGATGCAGCATATTATTGAACGTTTTGTGCACGAAAATTGTTTAGGAAATCGAGTCAAAAAAGCTCACAACAAATTTTTTTCTGAAACGGATTGCCATTGAATCGTGAGACAGTCAAAAAAGGACCCTACATTGAGTGGCCCCAAATTGGCAGAGTTTAAGTTACACTTTTTCGTAGTCGCCACAACACATTGTAAGTTCATGATTGCATCAAAGAAATGTCCATTCTGACAACTGATATCGCATTTCTCCCTTTGTTTCGCCATACACTTCCACTCAAGTGTTCAGCAAATAAATTAATTCAAATTTAACACCAGTATTATATAATTTTTAAGATCCTACATGCAAAGCTACTACCAATGCATTTGTGCACTATCTTAGATTGTTCAGATACAATTTATTGCAGCATCATTTTAATTTCAGCGAAAGCATCATTCCATGAGCTCTTAGAAACTGCTAAACACATGCCTGGAAAATTCCAATTCGTGCTGCAGAATAATTCTAATGCATGACATTCAACTGATTTACATTATGGTAATTTTTCATTATTCTATTCTATCTCTACGTTTTTGCCGAGTGGATGAGATAAGGAATATTTTCTTGAAAAATAAGGAATTTAATTTCAACACGTGTATGATTTCCCGTTCCAGGAACAGTTTATTAGATATTGGTATGGATTCATTGCGACAAACCTAAATAGAATTTCAATTGATTTGATTCGTGTATGGTTTACGTTCTGAAGTACTATCAAATGACATGTGTGTTGTAATACAAGATATGAATATTTTCTCCAAAACGATACTGGAGCTGTTTTCCGACATATACCTTTTTTTTCCTTTGTAACATCGATTCCCAACACAATGAATTTTATCTAAAGGGAAACGGTTGTTTTTTTAAGTAAGTTTTTTCTAAACAAATATGAACTGGTATCGTAAAAGATATTTTGACCATATATTATATATTTTATGTTTTTAATTTTTGTGCTGAAACATTCACGTCATTTGATGGATGTATAATTTGTAATTTTTGTACATTTTTTAAATGCAACAGATATTTGAGTGGATTTATGGATAGTGCTATATTTCTCTGTGGGAAAATTGGAATAAATAAGGAATAAAATGAAAACTGATGTTTTAGGCTTGGCTTTGTTAAAGCTTTGAAAATATTCGACCCTCGGTGGCTGCTGAGTCCCCTAAGGTAGTTGAAGATAATTTTTTTTTTTATTTTGAATTTCCAATACGTGATAACTTTTGACAAAACCATCAGATTATTACAAAATTTGCAGGGCATATTGATGTTTATAAGGAACAGGCCTGTGTAATATGTTTTAGATGTACGGTAGACATATGAAAAAAATCTTTCTAATTATCGAGTCCTCTGATATTTTTTTTTTTGTAAAAAATGCAAAGGATACCTGAACTCAATGCTTTCTGCTTCTTGACAGTTTCAAAATTTTTCATCCCACAAAATCGATCACGTTTAACCAAATTACCTCTTTTTGGAGCATCTGAAGCTTGTATGAGTAGAGAACTCACGACCGAGCCAGCAGATCGATATAGCAATTGGTCAGGATGTATTGATCTTCAGTACGACTTAGCCTGACAGAAGTTTTGTTGCATTAGGCTTTAAAATAACTCCAAACATAATAAAAGTTTTCTGATCTGTAATTTCCAATTCAGACGTTGAATTTAAACGAAATTCACAAAGCAGGTTGGCCCCAGCTTTATTTCAATTTGATTGGCTTTTGATTGCGGTACTAGCAAAGTGTAAACAAGATATATATCTAATAATCGAAATAAGCAACAAATTTTTAACATATCTGTAGTTCTAAAGCTTTTGCTGGTGGTAGCCCTCAAAATCATTCTTCGCCAATAGCTTGTGTGATGGTGTTGAGGACTGGGTTGTTTGGCCTTTTTTGCTAGTAAGTGACGCTAGCTTTTTATTTCCATATGTTAAATACATAACCTGGTGATCTGGTCAAGGAAATATATCGTATGGTAACCTCTCATGATCAATCCGGTATAGCTTCTCGAATATTTTAAGCATACTGGTTTAACCTATTGCACTAACTATCGGATAATATAGGATCTTTACGTGACGTATAGCGCAATAGGGGGCTCTATGGCTAAGGTCTTGAAGAGCATCATCCCCACATCACTGTGCTGATATATGATGTTCTAATCCATGCTTAAATGTGCTAAGATCTTGAAGTAGTTAGTAGTGGCTACACACTTACCAGTAGCTAGTGCATGGGAAGCATTTATCGTAAGGGTTGTTCCTAAGACAGTTGAACTTGAACTGTAGATATCAAAGTATTCAACCACTATGGAGTATGCACTAACTCACCTGCTTTAGAAACAACCAAACGATAGAGATATATCCTGAAAAGGAGGTTATTTAATGAACGACATTAGCTTTATGGTGGTGGCGGCTTCACAATCATCATAGCTAGTGCTTAAGATATTTTCTCGTGACAATTCCTTAGTGCGTGGCGAGCCTACACTTTCTAGCTGGGCCACCATTTCTTAGGCTAAGCAAGCAACTTCCACCGAGTTTGAGATAAGGATGGCTTTCGTCATAAGCAATTTTCACAGAACCCAACCTAGGGGCAGTAAATATTAGGTTCTACGGGCAGCAGGGGCAGCTTTGCCCTTATGTTCACTTCAACGTCTATAAACCTGCCATCAGAGGTCGGCCCGATCGGAGGAGCTTCGTAGTGGCTGTGATTTAGAACCTGTTAGAATTTAGATCACCCCTTGATTATAGCTCAAGAAGGAACCGGACTCCGAAGCTTGATTACTGATAAGGATAAGGATTAGGAAAATAAAAGCATAGCATCAAGTTCTATTATTCATTAAGAGTCAAAAACTTAACAAGAAAATAATGCGAATTGAATTATAGAAATGAACGACACAGTAAACTCATCGAATTTTTCGGAGATTTTTTTAATTGTCCCATACAAAAGCAGATTAAATGGATCACTTAATATGAAATAGTACATTGCCTGAATATGTAGATGGCATTTTTATCCAGTTTTGTCGTCAAATTCCAGGAAGGTAAGTATGGTCCATGCAGAATGCAACACATATCATTAAAAAACCAATTCACAGCTCTAGTTTTGTGTTTTGCTCAAACATTCGTACTTCGATACAATTGTGGACCTGAATATTAAATTGAAACTCCTCATGAAAGTGGTCATTCACACACCGCTTATAGCGACTTAAAAAGGATGAATTTCCACTTTCAACATGTGCATAGTCATTTGGAAGTCATAGCATTCCTTGCTTGCATTGTGAACATGCTTATGGCAATAACAAATAACTGAGACGTGAACTCAGCCAGATGCATGCCAATTACAGGTCAGGTAATGCAACCTAGTTCACTTCATGCGGATGGTTATAATGCACTGCAGGCTTTACCTCTAAGTATATGTGCATAGTACGCTCGAAATCACTAACAACTGTAAGCAGCTTGTGTATGTGCTTTTGAAAATTTCAAATGCATCTCGTAATGTTGAATTGCTGTTAAGGTATAAACAATTCAAACGTATAAGAGTATATTTACTCGAAGGAATGAAACCGTAATAATAATAACGAAAAAGCTAAGATACAAATTTGGATAAAACTACTGTACCATGAAATTAGTCATATCAACATTTTTTCAATTTCGTTTTCCAAACGTTTGTCCGCCTTCGCGAAAATGAGATATCCATGAAGGCAATGAAAGTTTATGATTTACGAATAAAATAGCAGTTGTTGCTTTTGTACTATTTTGTCTTTCGATGCATGGTCTTTAAGGACATTGATCTGATTTCGTCGGTTGAGACCATTCTATTTTTTAGTCTCGTTCTTGAGCAAAACATTTAATGAAGATATATACACATATGTCCAAAATTAACAAACTTTCTAGCAAAACATTTCGAGACAATAAAAGTATATAATCTATTGGAATGTTTTGTAAGAAATGATTATTATATTAGCCTGACTGTTAATACTTTGATCAGAGATCTCACTAACTAACAAAAACCCACTTATATATATATATATATATATATATATATATATATATATATATATATATATATATATATATATATATACATATATATATACATACATATATATATATATATATATATATATATATATATATCACTATATATAGATCTCACTAACTAACAAAAACCCACTTTATATATATATATATATATATATATATATATATATATATATATATATATATATATATATATATATCATCAAAAAAATTCTGTGAAAAAATCTCAGGAACGCGCCAGCCGATTGAACTGAAATTTTCAGGATACATTGGTGTATATGCAGAATAGTGCCGAGTCTCTTTAACACTTTGGCGCCGGCGGCCATTTTAGTGATATTTTTAATATACCTATTATTCCGCCCATAAATTACTTTTGCAAAAATAAAGTTAGCGAAATGAATTCTGAACTTTGTTTTTAATGTGAATCGGATAGTGTTTCGGAAATTTTTAACCCCATGTGTGCGCTAGGTGCCTAAAAAGAGATCGGGAAAATTTGAAAATGTTTAAATTCCGATGCTTTTTGACAGAGCTATCAAATCATTATGAAATTTTCAGGACATATTGGTACTATTTAGTTGTAAATTCATGTTGCTTTTAATGAACATGTTGGCAAGCCTGTAGCTAGGGCAGGCACTGAAAGTGAAAACCTTCAATTCATCAACTCTCCTGAAAAATTATCGCTTTTTGGAAAAAAGCCACTCATATATAAATTTTATACATTGTCTACATAGCCAAAGTAAAACATTTGAAATTTTACAGCGGGCAAGAACGATAATCTTTTCCTAATTTACCTATATTTTTAGCATCAAAATCTTCTGTTCACGGGAACTCACGACCCAATAATCAGATACAGCTGAAATTTATAGCATGTATTGGTATTGAATAGGACCAGGTCTGATAGAAGTGATTTTGAAATGCGGACAATTATGTGCCAGTGGTGCCATCTTAAAAAATCACTAAGAAAAATAACTGCTTTAAGCCCTATAAATTCTGATTAAGTCATCCGATTTTGACGAAATTTGAAAATTTACTCAGGAAAATAATGCTCTTTGCCCTATAGCTTCCAGTACAGTCATGGAATCATACGATATTAAAATGGCAAATCAAACTTCTTGTAGGCAATATTCAGTAGAAATCTAGTGGGAAAAACAATGATAGGGTTACCAGCTATGGTTGTTTTTGTATTTTTTCAAATATGATTTGGCGCCATATACGTTTCTTTTTAATTCAAATAATCTGACCTCATTTCAATAACACTGTATCAAAGTGTATCTTTTTTGTTTTAATGTTTTCTTTTTCATTCAATGATGAAAATTTTGATATGAAATAACATTTTTAAAATAAAGTGGAATTCAAATAAGATTCGTTTTTTATTTAAAAGTGTTTCAACTTATGATTTAAATTTGATTCTATTAAATGAAGTATAGAGTGTAGGTATAAACACTCAGACACCGCCATAAAACGCTCATTATCCCTTTATAAAACAGTTTCACCCCGTCAACGTTCGCCATGTATTGGGATTAAAGGCGCAAGTACACTCTCCCCGAACGTTTCGTCGAGCAGCTTGGGCAATTACTTCATTCCATGTTTTGGCATGTGAAAAAACAGAGGAGAATAGAGGAGATGACCATTTACATACCCAGCTTGCCAATATTTGCCGAGCGTGTAATTTCGGCATAAGACAATCATGCCGTCGACAGACTGTTAGCGAACCTTCTTTAATGAGATTGAATGCTCTTGTTAGTTAGTGGGTGGTGAAAAGTCCGAGTCTAAATCCAGATTCCCAGTGGGGAATGATTTTTTACTCCGTAATTTCTTACGTTAGGCTAAGTAACATTATATCTTCAAATACCTTACTCGGTGATGACAGTAGATTTTTGGCCCTGTAGTTCAGAAGCGAATTTGGATTTTTACCAGATTTAAGTATTGTGATGACAGTGACAGTTTTCCATGCACTGGGGAAAGTAGCTCAGCTATAGACAAGAATTAACAACGAAACAGAATTGAACTATAGCTTTTTTTTGGTAAGTTTTTTATTTCTGTTGAAGTTTTAAAGCCGGAAGGTTTGTCTAAAAGCTCATTAATTTACGACCAACAAGGGAACAATAATCTATCATTAAATTTCAAATTAAATTATTTCAATCAAAGACCGAAAGCACGCACATGACTTTTAAGGTACATGATGAAGTGCATTATGGTCAAACCAATTATTTTCAAAGCATTCAAATATTTACTTAAATCAATTTAAGCTCACTTAAGGTCCAACTAGTGATGAGTCTGCGTCCGTACGTTGACGTATGCGCCGAGGTAAACCACGCAAAGCATATGTTGCACTCAAACATAACTTACCGAACAGCCAGAAAAGTGGCATGCTCCTTAAGCAACCTTTTGCTCAATTTTTGCTATGAGCTGTCCGTACGTAAAGTGGTGATGAGATACGACTTGACATACGTTCGCTTATGCGTTGTACGGGCACTTAAATTCACTCATGTTTGCGTACGTCAAAAAGTGCCTCTTTTGCTCTAAAACCGGTCGGTTTTGACAGACGATTACGACCGCAGACTCATCTTTGGTTAGGGCTTTAATTCCGTCATAGCTCAGCCTTTAGTGTGCAAACTAAATCAATCTGAATGATCTTAAAAATTCGGCAATCTGATCGATGCAATAAAATATATCCGGATTCATGTCCAAACTGTTTGAAAGAGATTTACCAATTCATGTTTGGCCCTTTTATAGCTTCTCTAAACTTCATACGTTCTGTGTGACGTATGCAACTACTTATATATGTACAGGTCTCGAAACAGAATTTCATTGATCAAATTTGTATCTGTCACAAAGATTCTCGTTCAGCATGAATCCTTCACCGTGAATCGTAGCCTGGTTACCTACACGGGATCCTGGCTTCCGAGTAGCGTGAAGCAACAAGTATTCCACGTCTGTACTACCAATCGAAAGCTTACGAACTCAACAGGAAACAATCTAGTCCATCCCATTGTAGTTTGTACGAGTAAAACGTGCTGAGAATTTCATGAGGCCGCAACCGATACGTAATCAGCATATGCAGAGATGGATGTGTACGAGTCTATACCACGACCTAAGGTAAGGGTGGTAGAATTCTTCTCCAAAATGAAATTGAACACAAATCAATGGCTACTTGGAACAAGTCAGGACTAAATCTGAATAATAGTCAGATGTACTCAACCTTCTTCAAAGACGAAACAATAGGGTTTCCATTTTTATGAAGCTCTGTTTTTAAAATAACCTTTTTCGTAATACCTAATTTGTGTTTTAAATGTATTCTTCGATTTTCAGCAGCTTAACTTCCCATTGCAGGAAACTAAGTGAGAGTTACTTTCAATGCCAATCAAGCGTAATCATTTCACTACGTCAATGTCAATCAGGTGGCAATTGAGCACCACTTGTAGCTTTCAAATCACTGATAGATGTATTATACATTCAACCAAGCATGTTAACATACCGCACCACAAACTGGGCAAATGATTCCTTGCTCCTACATAGGATACGAAGCTGGATTTCGGTTTACGTGGAACGCATGCAAAACTTGAATGAATACATAAATATATTCACAGGCATTTGTGGTTTCGGTTGAGTTAAGCCGTTTTATGTTACAAAGGTCGGGACTAGTAGCGATGTTCGACTTGATTGATTGGTTTCATTACCTCCGTAAAGTTCTAACAAGATTTTTTTTCATTCGATTCCTTTTCTTCTGTTTATTTAGTGAAAGGTGCATGTGATCGAATTTCCCAATTTATATCATTGTAAATGATAAGATACTAATACATTGTGTACTTGGATCCTTCTAGGATGTGGGCCTCTAACACAATCGCTCCGAAATATCGATATTACTTCTATTCTATTATTTTTCCTAATTTTTCTGTGTGGGGCGTATTGATTTTGTATTATTTCCAAAAGCTATTGAGCAGATTATTAGGTTGTTTCAAGTAAATGGAAATCGTAATCGACCTGATAGTATTTAATTGACGGCATTTAGCAGCATACGAATTCTATAAGCAGCAGTAATATTATAAGTAACTCAATATATTGCTGAGGAGACTAGTTTGTTTTGAGTTTTAATGAGTTATATGTAGTAAGTGAAAATGGTTGCCTAGTCAAGATATGTTTAAAATTCTTTTTATCAGAGATATTTGGATATAATTGTCGTAAAAATGTACGATTCCCAATTGGTGTCTTCTTTTGTGTCGAGT
Organism: Nemotelus nigrinus; assembly: GCA_947369275.1. Taxonomy (NCBI): domain Eukaryota; kingdom Metazoa; phylum Arthropoda; class Insecta; order Diptera; family Stratiomyidae; genus Nemotelus; species Nemotelus nigrinus. The sequence goes on along the minus strand of OX376373.1, from coordinate 40,122,296 downwards.
GGCAAATAACAGTGAACTTTAATTTATTTTTAATAGTCTTTACCATCTGCAGACTAAGTACAGACGAGCCTCAAAGCTTATGTCCCGTACACTGATAGAGCCTCTCCTAAACAAACAATATGGTGTCAGAGAAGGCAAGTCAGCTTCTACCAACCTCGCGAGGATTACACCAGTTATTACCTGTAATATGAAAAAAGGGCACCAAATTCATACCATGTATACTAAGTTTAGTATACATGGTATGATCCAAGGAACTTTAGACCGATCAGCTTAGCTTCGTTTATGTTGAAATGCCTAGAGAGACTTGTCGAAGGACACATACGTACTACGGCGCTTAATGCGCTAATTAATCCTTTGAATGATGAACAACATGCGTCCCAGCGAGGTAAATCATGCGAGTCGGCCCTTCATTCTTTGGTGGCCAGAGTTGAGGGAGTGATCTCTAATGGTGAGTATGCGTTGGGGGTATTTGTGGACATTGAAGGGGCCTTTGATTGCGCGCCCTTCGTGGAACTATGTGATGCTGCGAAAGGTCATGGCGTGGATGATGTCTTAGTTAGGTGGATTCATGCCATGCTGACGCAGAGATGGTTGCTGGCGGAAGCTGGATCCAACTGCTACTTAAGAACAGAGGCGACAAATGGATGCCCTCAAGGGGGCGTCCTATCACCGCTCCTGTGGAGTATGCTAGTCGACTCCCTGCTTAACGAACTACAACAAGAAAGGCTGCACGCACAGGCTTATGCTGATGACGTGGCCGCACTGGCTGTCAGTAAAGATCTGAATGTGGTATGTAGAAATACACAGCGTGCATTGAATCTGATTGGCAGCTGGTGTTCGAGGCACGGCCTAACAGTGAATCCTGGTTAGACGAAACTTGTTTTGTTTACCAGGAAAATAAAACTGGCAGGATTAGTGCTTCCAAACATGAAGGGTGTAACACTTCAACTTTCAGATGAAGTCAAATATCTTGGAGTAATCTTGGACAAAAAACTTCTCTGGAAGAAACATGTGGAAGTGAAGCTCACTCGTGCTTAAAAGCTTTCGGGCAGTGCAAGAGAGCTTTTGCTACCACATGGGGTCTAAAGCCTCGTGTAGTGATGTGGATCTACACAGCAATAATTAGGCCGATGTTCACGTACGCATCGGTGGTGTTGTGGACTATCGTGAGGCTATTGTATGCTCGGAAAAAGTTAGCCACGCTGCAAAGGACGGTGTGCCTGGGTATCTGTGGTGCCATGAGCACTACTCCGGGTGCGGCCCTTGATGCGCTTCTCAATCTGCCTCCTCTCGACATTCAAATTCAGAGTGTGGCGATGAGTTCTGCCCATAGACTAGCTCAGCTTGGCTTATGGGTAGGTGAAGACGATGTGGGGCACTGCTCTATTAGGGGTTCGATGTGTGAGATCTCTCCGATTCTCACTATGCCTTCGGACGCTTGGGTGCCCTTCCTCGACTTCAGAAGAAGGTACGAAGGAATCCTCTTAAGCAGAAGTAACTGGGACGATCCAGATCTGTGTACGAGGAGATATTCTGAGGTCTTCTTCACGGACGGCTTGAGGTCAGATAGTAGATATGGAGCTGGTGTCTATCTACATTCATCGAATGGCAGGTGGACTTTCTCTCTTGGAGAGCATATTTCGGTTTTTCAAGCAGAAATATTTGCTATCCTGAGAGCTGCCTGTTGGACAATTGAAGAAAGATGGAGGGGAAAGAGCATTGCTATTTGCAGTGACAGTCAAGCTGCACTGATGGCACTGCGTAGACCCCTGACAAACCCGAAAATTGTCCAAAAGTCCAGAGCACGATTGAACTCAGTCGCCAGATTCAATAGGGTGCATCTGCTCTGGGTACCGGGGCACTGTGGTGTTGAGGGGAATGAAATTGCAGACGTCATTGCGAAGGAAGGTTCGGGACTTCCACTACGGGGCCCTTGTGCCCACCGCATCTGCACCTGCCATTCTTCGAAAGTGGGTAGATGATGCTCACAAAGATAGATGGACGACTGCTGGTGTGGCCAGGCACACGAAGGTCTTCCTTTCAGAACCCAACCATGTGACTGCGGGATTCTTGCTCAATAAGAGCAGGAAAGTTTGCAGGGCCATGGTGGGTATTCTGACTGGACACAACTGCCTAGGAGCACATATGTACCGAATAGGTGTTGTACAGGATGACCTCTGTTCATCCTATCTAGAAGAGGCTGACTCTGCGGAGCATTTGCTCTGTGAATGCCCAGCGTTTGCGCGTCTCAGATATCAATGCTTTGGCTGGGATGTTGCACGCATGCAGACGATAGCCTCTTTTCACCTATCAGTGATCCTAGACTTTATCAAGAAGTCTGGGAAACTATGGTAGGCAGGGGGAAATGAGTACAATGGGTCCTTTGGCCTGAGTGCTTAGAGGCGCCAGTGCGCCTCTCCCCCAACTCACACAAAATAATTGTTATGCCCTCCGGACTGCCACAATGAAGCCTAGGACCCTTTCTGTTCAGTATGTTTATTTTGGATTTATTAGAGGTATTATCTACCATTCCGCAGCTCTTGTATGCGCATGATCTGAAGATGTATCATGTAATTGAATTGGAATCAGACTCAGATTTTCCTCCTATCGAAACCTTTATTCCTTGAGAAATGGTGTGAACACAACAAATTATCTATTAACGTGGTGGGTATGCTATAGGTTTATGTGCAAAACCACTACTTTAATTGTCAACTATCACCCCAAGAAAAAGGTACTGAACAATGTTGATAGTGTCATAGAAATTATTGTTATTCTTGATATAAGGCTTCATTTCAATCTAAAATATGATCAATTCTTCAGTAAAGCCAGCAAGCAGCTGGGATTCCTAACGTAGCGTGCGAAGGAATTGAGGAACCAATGGATGTTAAAATCTTCGTATATTACCTTAGTTTGCTTATTAGTTAAGTATGTGTGCATTATCTTGATTCCTATTTTTTATGCTCATAGCGACAGATTCAAATCTCTCAAAAAAAAATATTTACTTTTTGCGTTGAAAAAATTAGAAATTTGTTTCTTCACTTAACAACAGTATGATAAGTTCAATTTAATTTCGTTTAAGGTAACGTTATGTTGTTAAGGGGACATAGCACATTCAAATTGAAAAAAAATGTTTTTTGCAAAGGCTTATTTTTAATTGAATAAAAAAACATATCTTTATGAAACTTTTTACACATACTTAATTTGTCTTAGACTACATAAAAAAAAATTTTAAAAATGTTTTGTGGGCCCCTATCGTCTGCTAAAATTTTTTGGAAAATACACCAAAAAAAACCTGGCGTGCATGATAACTGCCCTTAGGAAAGTTTGAACAAAAAACAAAAACTGGGTTTTGACCAACATCAAAGCGGCCTTGGAATGAACTAAAAAAAAACATTTGGTTGAAAAATAACAAAATGGCGACGTTTTTTCGAAAATCGAGGTTTTTTTTTTCCCCCAGAAATCGGCTATAACTAAAAAAATTTAATGCCGATTTTTTCATCCGTAGTTCATTCTGAACATTAACATGTGCAGATTAACGTGTTAAAATTTCAGAACGATTGGATAATATTGTTTTTCTTAATCATGCACGCCAACTTGAAAAACGTTGTTTCGAGAAATTCGCTTTTGAAGTTAAAATTCAATATTTTTTGCGAATAAATCTTACCGAAAATTAATCTGCGATGTCTGAACCATACAATATACCTTCTTCTTGTTCATACTCCTCCTTTTCCAAAGATTTTTGCTCCCTTCGAGCAGTTCTGACTAGGCTTGTGTCGTTCATGAACGAACGAACTAAAAGAAATGTTTCCGTGCACTGAACTGAACGAACTATATCATTATTTCCTATTCTAACAGTTCACCATTTTAGTTCGTTCGTTCATGAACGACTCAAGCCTAGTCTCAATGTTTCATCGTCTGAACAGTTCTTTTAGTTCGTTCGTTCATGAACTACTCAAGCCTATAGTGAACTAGGCTTGAGTAGTTCATGAACGAACGAACTAAAAGAACTGTTCAGACGATGAAACGTTCAGACTAGGCTTGAGTTCAGACTCTGAACGTTTCATCGTCTGAACAGTTCTTTTAGTTCGTTCGTTCATGAACTATTCAAGCCTAGTTCACTAATTCAGTGCTTCTCAATATAAATCTGTTTCACAGGGATCTGATCGATATGGTGAACTGTATTTTTACGTTATGAATATATTGTTGTCTGTGATTAAAGATAAGTAAATATATTAATTTTTTTTCAAGATTCCAAAAGCTTGGTTGGTTGCGCTGGTAGTTTTGCTAAAACCATTAAGTCTGATCAAAGTGTATGATCAAATAGTATATAAAGTTGAGTTTTGTCATGCTTTGAAGTATGTTAAAATAAAATCTGCTTCTAAATAGTGCAGTTTGAAAGCATATCAAGTACCGAGTATTTTCGAACTTGCGAGTATTTTAAGCAAATATTCAAGAAGTTTTTAGGGCAAAAGTAGCTGAAATCGGCCAATTTTGGGTTAGAGTGGTTTCGGACATAACGGGCCAAGAACTATTGCTGTGATACAAAAGTTTCGGTTTTGTAGGGGAGTAAGGGGTTTTTGGCCATAGTTTGGCAAAAACTGTCTTTACGGCGCTTTCGATGATTGAAAATGGTCGGGGAATACAATAGTGGTATTTTAAGGACGAAAAAAAGTGTTGATAGGGAAAATGTAGCAAAAACGTCAAATTTTCCTAACATTTTTTTTTGTGCAGCATGAATTCGAGGACTTTTCTGAGTAGTTTTGGGCGAAATTTCCATACAAGTCTAGGAAAAAGCGGCCTAGTTTCGAAGATACGGCAAAAGTAGCTGAAATTGGCAAATTTTTGGTTAGAGTGGTTTCGGACATAAAAGGCCAAGACCTATTGCTGTGATACAAACATTTCAGTTTTGTAGGGGAGTAAGGGGTTTTTTGGCCATAGTTTGGCGAAAATTGCCTTTACGGCACTTTTGATGATTGAAAGTGGTCGGGGAGTACAATAGTTATATTTTAAGGACGAAAAAATAATTGATAGGGAATATTGAACAAAAACGTCATATGTTCATAAAATTTTTTTTCTGGTCTAGCTTAAATTCGGGGACTTTTCTGGATTGTTCCGTCAAAATTTTCATACAAGTCTGAGAGAAAGCGGCCTAGTTTCGAAAATGCACAGCCGGAGAAGCCATCTATCCAACCAAAAAGGATTTGAACCTTTTCCTACTTAGCACTTTTAGTGCTACTTTCAGTTTTTCCGGACGGTTTTCCGGCAGATTTCATTTTGCCGTATCCTCGAAACTAGGCCGCTTTTTCCCAGACTTGTATGGAAATTTCGGTCGAAACTACTCAGAAAGGTCCCCGAATTCATGCTGCAAAAAAAAATTTTTAGGAAAATTTGACGTTTTTGCTAAATTTTCCCTATCAACACTTTTTTCGTCCTTAAAATACCACTATTGTATTCCCCGACCACTTTCAATCATCGAAAGCGCCGTAAAGACAGTTTTTGCCAAACTATGGCCCAAAAACCCCTTACTCCCCTACAAAACCGAAACTTTTGTATCACAGCAATAGGTCTTGGCCTTTTATGTCCGAAACCACTCTAACCAAAAATTTGCCAATTTCAGCTACTTTTGCCCTAAAAACTTCTTGAATATTTGCATAAAATACTCGCAAGTTCAAAAATACTCGGTACTTGATATCCTTCCAAACTGCACTATTTAGAAGCAGATTTTATTTTAACATACTTCAAAGCATGACAAAACTCAACTTTATATACTATTTGATCATACACTTTGATCAGACTTAATGGTTTTAGCAAAACTACCAGCGCAACCAACCAAGCTTTTGGAATCTTGAAAAAAAGTTAATATATTTACTTATCTTTAATCACAGACAACAATATATTCATAACGCAGAAATACAGTTCACCATATCGATCAGATCCCTGTGAAACAGATTTATATTGAGAAGCACTGAACTAGTGAACTAAATCTCTTCTGAAAAGTGAACGAGATATAGTGATTGTACTGAATCTAATGAACTGTTTTGCGCAAGTCCAACGAATGATTTGGCATTGAACTAGTGAACTAGTGAACTGTTTAAGTGAAACATTTCACTAAAGTGAACGAGATCAGGTGAAACGTTTCACTTAACTGAACTGTTTTGCGCAAGCCTAGTTCTGACCTCTTTAGATTCCTCAGTCGAGTGTTTTTCCGCCTGGCTAATTCTTGCAACATCTCTTTTTTCTGCATGTTCCAGCACACGTTCGGCAATCGTAACTCCCATTACTTGCATTATTTTCAAGATAGCCATAAATTCTTCATTAAATGTACATACAGAAATATTTGCGGCCATATTTAGTACGTTTTTTCCACAAAAAGTATGTTTGGGGGCCAAATTCCAAACACAAGAATTATAGCTTTCGTTATTATTCTGCGTAAAATTGCCCAAGCAGCGCTTTAATAAATCTTCTGATGATAAGTAATCATAAATAGGCTTTAAAATTTCTTAAACCTCATCATCTAAAGGTGGAGGATGCTTGAAATTGTTTAATGCATTATCACCAGCTGCCTCCGCCTTGCGCCAGTTACACCAAGTCGTTTCTCCAACAGGACAATAACAGTGTTGAGGGTTCTCATCAGTTGAAATTTTTTGGTGATATGCTGCCTAAATTTCCTTGCGTATATTTTCAACTGAATCAGGATTTCGTCGTATAGTTAGGCCATAATATGTGGCTAAATTTTTCATTAATTTTAGTGTCAATTAAACGTTTTTCGGACCTTTTTTTGGAGATGCTACACTTTTTTAGAAGCATCTTTTACAGCTATTTTTTTTGTTTATTTTTGCCAAGGCTAACTTATTTTTTGCTTCTTTTAAAGGAGATGAATCACTTATCTTTGTCTACACTTTGGCTTAAGTCGATGTAGCGATATAGCGAAGTGAACGAAAATCATAGAAAAAATGACCTTGAGGCGCTTCGCTATATATACTCATAAATTTTTTTTTTTTAATTTCAATTTTATATTATTACCTTCATTTAACCTTCATTTTAACATATTCAATCAAAAACAAAAAATCGATTTTTTGAAAATTTGGAGGTGCTACGTTGCCTTAATGCGCCCTGCTTTTGCAATTATTAAACTGCACCACTGAAAAATGGTGTAATCTAATGGTTCAAAATACTCGCTTAGTCCTAAAAAATCCTAACGGTTTTGATACCGCATCACGCATTTTGCTAACTTTTGGAAAAGCTTATCCTGTCGTTGTGTCCATCATGTAATAAGCCATAAGATTCCGAACAAACTTGTTAGTCTAAAAATTATATTATATACTTGTTAACCTATTTGAAAATTATTATTTTTTTGTTTATTGGGTCATGCTCTAGATATTTTTTAATTTCAAATAAAAACTCCAAACAGCAAACGAAATTTACTTGCATCACACACCGCGACACAAGTTGCTTTTGAATAAAGCACTTAAAATAGACGATAATAATTTATATAAAGGTATACTTGGTTTTACATGCAATTACTACTAGCTCATATGGGTTTTACTGCTTGTTCATTTAAAGGAAGTGAACTACATATGAGATTAATACCAAGGAGTCCACATTATACACTTGCATACTTAATGAGTAAACGCTTTATTAAGTCTCTCTTTTCAGTAAATTACATGAGTCCTTATGTCGCTACACTTATTAAACTCTTAATTGCAAGTCGGCTTTCAGGAATAGTATTAACTTTTGCTTCCAGTAATAACGTTGATCTAAAGAATGTCGTTTAGTATTTAATGTCGTCTCTGTGGGCTAGCTGCGAAATTTCCAAATACGCACATAAAGCTCTCTTGTGGTATTCTCTGGGATACCATAAAATAAGAGCAAGAAATTATCTATAATAAAGTACCTGGAAAGATTAAGTACTCATTCAATTTAACCTGATACAGAGCGTGATGAGGACGGGTGACCAATAGTTAGAACCGTCTTGAACTCAACGACCATACAAATTATATCGGCTATGTCCTTCAAAACTCATTATGGATGTGATAATTCTTGATAATGGTCAACATTATGAATATTTACCGTTTTCAACGACCACATAAGACAGAATATCCTTGCCTGACAGACTTTACGGCTCCAAAGGATAACAAATGACAGCGATTCATCTTGAGATTGTAATGCAACTTTGATTTTGTGATATGGTAAGGGCACTAAGGAGAATGCCTGTAGTATGTATGAAGGAGAGGAATGAATGGTATTAGAACATTAACTAGATTAGTTACTATTGACATAGGGACATTATCTGATTAATTTCTATCGTTTACGAATTATATTTTCTTGGGAAAATAATTTATTCCAACTGGAACTGCGGTAAGTTTAGTTTCGTGGGAAACAAGCGATAATTCTATTGTTTGCAGACTCATTGAGTATGTGGAATTTGTTTATTTCAGGGATTGTCTTCGAGTGGCGGTCAGTCCTAGTAACTAGTTGTGCCTCCATAGCCGTTACCGCTAGGTGTCTGGCTGGTGCGTTTGCTTTTAGGGGTGCTTTTTGTTAGTTTGCATATTTATATCATCGTGTTGTCTTCGCGCATAGTTTCTATATGTTTTTCGGTATTCTTCTTCTTTTATTTTTTGCCCCCGCTATCACTAGAAGACGAACATTGATCAAAAATTGAAAAATTACTCATAAAAATGAAGACTCACACGTTGCAGGTAAACAAACAAACAACACCCTTAAAAACAAACACATAGCAGCAAAAACACAAACATTCCAGCCAAACATACATCGGTAAAATTTGTGGAATATGGGGAACACGTACTCGAGTTTTACTAAAGCTTTATTCAATAAATAAGCCTTTTATTGAGCAGCGTTACTCACAGTGGCTTGTTGGAATTTTCTTCAATGTAACGGTTTCACCAAATTGTCAGTGAATCGAAAACTTTGCTTACGAAATCTTAAGCAACTAAATCAAAGAAATCTCTAATACTATTTAAGCCCAGTCTCAAGATAAACTTATGCAAATTTACTTTATTTTATTAAGTAACATTAGAATTCGTTTAATAATAATACGTAAGAAATGTTCCAAATTGTTTGCATGAGAATATTCATCAGCAAAATATATTGACTTACTAAGCCCATGTATATATATGTATGTATAGTGACATAACGGATGATAAAAAAATAATGCAATATTTAAAAAAAAAACACACACACACACGCAAATAATGCTAAGTTACAAGAAAAATCCGTTTTTAAATTCAAACCAGTACTAATAAAATTTAACAAATTTGGGATACTTATTTTCATTCAAAATAAAACATAATGTATGGCGTTTAAAGTCCATTTAGAAGGGGGTAACATAACAGCTAGCATTTCAAGAATATACTTCCAAAATTTGGAGTCAATCGGAGTAAAACTCTCGAAGTTATTGAATACTTAGTCACATCTCCTCTATCATTGTAGCTCCGATAGATCGGAGTTTAGTAGTCATTTTCTCAAAACCACTTTTTAAAAGTCCGTGTTCACTGCCATTTAAAGCCCACATTACCGATTCATTTCAAACTTGCCACACACTTTTTACATGTAAAATACTTCCCCCCGTCGATAAGTTTTAGAATTTTTTTTACAAAAAGGACAAATTTTTCGTGAAAAATAGCAATTTTCACTTCAAATGACCACCGAAAATTCATAAATGAAAAAAATAGAAATCAGAGAACGTGGGGAGGGGGGAGAATTTGATGATACTTTCACTAAATTTTAATGTTCTTTGATTTCCGATAATTTTCAGCTAAGATACAGTGAACACCGCAAATCGTCTTTTTCCAAAGACGTTCTTGAAAAACGTTTGTCACCGGTTTGTTTGTTGATATTTTCGCATAAAAAAATTACGCAATGTTATTGAAATGATAATTAATAATGTACAAAAGGTTTAAATAAATTTTCTAAATCCATACTTCTAAAAAAAATCGTAAAAAAAGTGTTTTCCTCACGCTGAAATCCTTACCCCTCCATTAACTAATTGTATTTAATCCTCCTGTACAAAGGAAAAATATGGAACGTATCGTTTGGCATGTTCAAGTTTAGAGATGGAAAATAACGACAATGCTTAATAGCACGTTACTGCTTTAAAGTTTTGGATAAGTGACATGTTCCAGTTACAGGTTATTTTTGGAAAGCTGCTCTTTCGCGAGTTGCGCCCATAATGCACATTGCGCATTTCAATATTCAAATTTACACGTTTCAACGAAATAGTTTTACGAGTAATGCCTAGTACTATACTCTTCGCGAAACGAATTCAACGGTCAAATCCCATACAAAAAGAGCTTTACTGACGAATTGAAAAGCTCTTTTTGTATGGGATTCGACCGTTGAATTCGTTTCGCGAAGAGTATAGTACTAGGCATTAATGAAAAGTTTTTCCAACGAAATACAAGTTGGCGAACGGTTTCTCTTCATCTCCGATTTCTAAAACTTCGCGTTGAGCTAAGGAGTGTAAATTTTGCTACAAAACAATGCATGGAATTACCAAAAAATTTCCTCAAATTTCCTTCTAATGATTGTGACCTGGTCAAAATGACGTCATATCAGCGGTCACATTTTGAAAAGTTTTTTGTTTTCTTTTCTCAAATCTGTTATGCACGAGTTGAGTCTAGTATTTTCATTACACTTTTAAACAACGAAAGTGTGGAGTGCCGGTAATCTCTGCTGCTTTTATTTTTTTTCAAGCTGATGCGGAAGCTTTTCTATATTCAGTGTTTCTGGTAGCTTTCATTCTGAATAAAAAACCAATTTGAATTAAAATACATTACCATACCATTTCACTTCTTTAAAAACAGAATAGTTCGAGCAAAAAATTGTAACGGATGACATTTTTGTAGTACATTTTTTAATCATTCGAAGAACTCACTAAATTAATAATTAAAACAGTGTACTAGGCCAAAATTAGTTGATAGCCCTTACATTTGTTAACATAAGTAGTCAGTTGAAAATATACTGTAAAACCAGCTGCCAAATTCAGGCTTTTGCCTCATACGAGCCATAAGTTTTTTAATCTTACTTCATTCACTAAATATATGAAATACCATCATACTCCTAAAAAATCGATTGCTAACCATTACAGTAATATTGGAAGCTCAAACATTTATTATTAATGGGCGAATCACAAATTTGTAAAGCAACCGTTCACAACGCACTAGATTTTTTTAAGGACAAGAATGTAATATATCTACTACACATTTAATCAAGTGGCATGCCTAGATTCATGGCCTTCATAGCCTTCATATAAAAGGCCTATCGCAAAAGCAATTAACGTACAAGATCGCAGACCTAAGCTAGTTTTCCCAACCAGTCCACACAGTGATGTTTTTTTACGGATATAAAGAAATGCACGAGATCCACCTACAGGAGATATGAGGAAACTCATATGTCATGTTAATCAATGTTTTTTGGGATCTTTAACAAGCAATTTAGACATAAAGTCTTTAACATCAGACCTCAATTCATCGGGACACTTATCCGAAATATCGTTTGTATATAATAATTTGCAGATTGTCATAATTTGAAGATTTTTAAAGTGGAATAAATCCTACGGCAATTGTTTACAATTCACATTGCCGAGAGTAGGTGGCAGGAATTCCAAATTGTAAAGTTCTCGCGTAAATAACAAAATAAACACAGCACTTTCACGACACTTATCCGAAATATCTGTTACGCGACAAAAACTTCGAAAGCAGTCTCCGAGAAATGGGAAAATAGACCGAACAACCCCATTCACATTATGAATTGTCAAAGAAATGTCAAACAATTGTCATGGTGCAATTGCCTACAAATCTTAATCCCGAGAGGACTACACAATTTTAAAAAGTATTTTAATACCTGTCAGATTGCAAGTCGCGATAGGCCTTTTATATGAAGGCCATGCTAGATTGCACCCATTCAATGCAAATTCTTATGATTTTATGTTATCAGTTAGTACTAGCAAACTTTAAAATTGAAATAAAAATACATTTTAATAAGTTTCTCATCCACCCTGCCACAACCATTACAGCGGCTCTGGACTGACATTTGTCATACTTCGTTATCGTAAATGTCAAATTTAAATCGGCCACGACCCCGATGAAAAAGTGGGAAACAAAACAAATCTTTACATTAGCGGCGTAATTTGGTATGCATATTTTGGCAAAAGTCTGATGGACTCTCAACAATGTGATAATCAACTTCTCTTCACAGGCACTATGCAAAAATATGGCAGAAACAACATCCGATAGTAAAATACAAAGTACAATTATAATTACTGCAAGCACCCCGCCGGGATCACCACGAGAAAGACTGGACTCTTCATCACATTCCTCGCTGTCGCCGCACAGAAGACTTTCAGATCCATGGAATATATCCTTGAATCAAGTTGATGAATTACCGATATTTAGCATACGTTCGGTAGCACCATCCAGCCGTTCGCCATCACCTATCGAAAACATCTCCATCACTTCGATACCAGAAGTGGATGAGACGAATGCAAACGATGACGAAGATGTCGGCCGCAATAATAATGGTGAACGTGAGCAAAGACTTCACGGTCATGGGAATGATCTGGTGTCATTGGATGAAATCAATGCTCAGATAAGTTCACCCGCTAACCACAGACCAAAAAGGGCAATGAGCCTTGACACCATTTTCGAGGGAGTCTTCCTCGAGACTCCACCACGAAAAATGGATTGTAACGTCACGCCCAGACAACGACAATTTCCTTCACCACCTCGCCGTAGAATGCGGCGAAGCTTATGCTGTTTAGTACTTGAAGAGGAACATGTTCAGGCTGTTTAAGGAATTCTGAATTCTCATTTTTATGATTATTATTCCATTCATGTGAAATAGTAGCAGTTAAGTGTTCTAGCTAAGATATTATTTTTATATGTGCTTTTTTATCGAATTTTTGACAGTAATTTAATCTGGGAACTCTGATTAAATTGATTATTTTTAATTGAATGTGGTTATTCTTGTGTATTAGCGTTAAAAGCACTGACAGGTAGAACTGAAATTTCTTCAGGAATATAGCAGGCAATAGAAGTGAATATAGATGCCATCCACTGGGAGAAATGGACTAAGATTATATTCAGCAAACGAATGTTTAATTTGATGTCTCACGAAAAAAGCAAACGATATCAGACGTATTCAAGTCGTATGATCAAACCTGTGGTTGGGAAGTAAAGAGTTTCACTACTTTATTCAATTTAAGTCAGAGTAATTTTCACAAAAATTTTTTTTTTTTTGGGCTTGCGTCGAAAGTGAGATTCTATTCAAACGGTAGAAAATTTTACAATCATTTTCAAGACACTGAAAAGCCTTCATAGCAAGCAATTTAGATCTATACTTTGCATAATAAATCATTTACAAAGAAACATGCATAAAAATACAACAGGAAAATACTAACAAAACGAAGGAGTAAACTTTTCTCTCTGCTATACAGTGCGTTAGGCATAAGTACATTTTATTGCGACCAAACATCGCCGTAACGATTTTTCGTTCCTTGCGGTTGTTGTACATCAGGCACAGGCCTTTCTTTTTCCACGCGAATAACTGGAGGAGCTTCTGGTGGTGGACGATAAAATGGGCTTTGGCTCTTCTTGTAGAATTCTTCACGATTTTGCTTTCGCAATTCGTCATATGTAACGGTCTGCTTCGGAGGCTCCGCAGGCAAATTATCCTCGTAGACTATTGCAGGACCTAAGGACATATAAAAAGTTTATTATATGATGTTTTCCTATTACCAATCACATACTGTCCAATGTTGGCCTATGGATGTCGTCCAGACCTTTCTCTAAAGGCCTTTCTGTATCCAAATCTAGAGAATTAATTCTATTTCCACGAATACCTTCATCTGAATACACATCTGCATTAGGTGTTGTAAATGGTGCAAGAGCTAGTCCGGCTCCAAGTCCTTGATCTGGCGTCAAACTACAAAACATGGTAAATATGTCTGTCAAAAACGATTGCGGATACGAAGTGAAAGTACTTACGAATCATAGAAACTGCCTTTCTTGCGTTGCCGTAGGACTTCGCCCAGTTTCGAATTTGGAAGTTGCATAAGCTTCTCCGCACATTTTCGTTGGTAGCTCAGCTTACCAATGAAATAACCGACAACCACACTTACTACTACTTTAGGTACTGCTCCGAACCTTTGATTAGCCTAGAAGAAAGTTTTTATAGCGATTGAAAAATGAACAAGTCCTTCAAAGTTTAACCGAAAGAAATCCTCTTTTAACTCCATAATAAGCAGCAAGACCTAGACCAGTTCCAACTGGCAAGGATCGTTGAAAGAAAGATTCGGTATTACATTGTCGGAGCACCATTAACTCTTCGGCAGAGAATTGATAATGCGCCTTTGAAAAATCAAAATTTTATAGATTATGAGGTGCTAATACAACGTCAGGAACTACTTACTAATGGATGGCGATTTTGACCTGGTGGGCCTGGCGGTGTGCCTGATGACAATGGACCCGAAGTAAATGTTCCATCAGACATAATTACTTTAGATTTGGCACTAGCCGTTCGGTAAGATTTGTGTAGACTGCAAGAATGGCAAGAATCAACTTTGGTGCTCACTCGGTATGACAGTAACAGAATCGTACCAGCTGATTTTGACAATACACCAATTTAATACTAGAACAGGACAGAAAAACCGGAAATAAGGAATTGAGTAATGACTCATTAACGGAATTTCGACATATTTTTGAAATGTTGCTATGCATTTGCCACATATTTTATCATTTAGCATGATAAGCCATATAAAATGTATGGGGAAAGACGTGACGGCGTTCCGGCAAAAGAAGAAGAAAGTAGTATGCAGCTGGTGCCGGAGAGATGCCGGAATTTGAAGTTTGCGCATGTTCAATAAGTTGCACTACAGCACAAATGAAGATATTTTTCCCACAGCTGACGAAATAAATCCTGAGCTATTTTGTCCGTCACAGTGTACGCCAATATTGTGTAGTTGTCATGTTTGAATTAAAAATATATTGAATGAATGTTTCAAATTTTTATATTTTTGTAATTTTGAAAATATTTCTATGCACATTCAAACCAGTCTACACATCTCTACACAAAAATATTTTTGTGTAGGAATAAGTAGAAAAGTGCGCGAGAACTCCGTGACAGCAATGGTTAATTAAAGGTTTTTCGCGCATTAAAATTCGGAAAATCAAAATAAAGTGATATTTTTCCAGCTAAAATCCACTGACTATCCATAGTGTGTTAACTATACAATGGAAACATAATCCTGAGTTGCATGTGTACATACTTATAAGAGTCTCGACAATATCGTGGTTTTCATTCCATGATCAACAACCGGAAACCTGTCAATTATGTGGTCTGAGAATGCATTGACATAATTAAAATTTAAAAACATGCGCTGACACCCGCAATGCTATGGACTGAAATGCTGGAACTAAAATAGGTTTCATCACAGCTAAGCATATAGCATCTCTTACTGCATGGACAAAACGGACATAAGTGAGTCAATGTGAAAATGATCCACCTATGAAGATCGACTTCAAAAGCTATTCATGCCATAAATAAAGCATAATATTTTTTTCTCATAGTAGCTTATTTACTCAAATAATAACTTTGTAAAGTTTGCTACGAATATAATTATCCATTTTGGTTTTAAAACACTTTAAACCAAAAATGTTCAACTCTACATTCAAAATGAATATTATCCATTAAATGTTTTGCTCCATATACCGTAAAAAAATTGTTAATAATGCAGTTACGTGCATCGTGCTATTCAATTCGTGATTAAATTTTAATTTGTGTAGAGCTTTAGCATTTTTTCGCGGCAATTTAAAGTAAACGTGAAATTTCTTAAATTGTCAATAACAGTCTTTCGACAGTGCAACACATAATTGAGAGAAGTTATACCTTAATCGCATTGATGAAAAAGCAAGAGCAAGCCCGAAAAAGCAGTTTACTGCTCGCTTTTCATCGAAACTAGAGCACATTTAAGTGCAGAATAAAAACTGATAACACTCCAATATCTGTGTCGCTAAAACTATACTTGCAGATATTAAGGGACTAGTGAACGAAAGCGTCAAAGCCTTAAACCAATTGTTATAAATTGCCAGCGGTAGCGAATTCGGGTAAATTGTTGCAAAAGGGAAAGCATAAATTGTGCCATTTTTCGGTTAAAAAGAAGTTAGGGGACGCTTCTCGACGTTCAAACTTATACAAATCTGATTTAGGGAACAAACCTATCAATCGCAACGACTGGAATATGCAAATCCTCCACACCTATTCCTTATATCATATACGAAAAACCCCAATTGAAAAGTCGCAAAAAAAATTTTAATTTTAACATATTTTCTAAAAACGTGAAAATAATTGAAATTAAACTGCAGTTAAAATACACAAAACGAAAATAACTAAAACTAGCGTTCTCGCGCTACTGTCATCAGGACAATAAACTCAAACGATTTCACACCTCTCCAATTCTTTTTCACTATTATTTCGAACTAGCGATTTATCGAAACACAATGTGCACCAGCGAAAATTTTCAACTTTAGATATCATTTGTTGGAACTTGTAAATATTATCACATTTGCAAACATCATCTAGGCAATCAAGAACATTCTCGTATTTACATACAAAATAAGGTGGCCTCGAAATCGATCGGACAAGAGACTCTTTTGCGAAAGCTTGACTAATAACTGCTAAAATATGGTTGTTGGGCTCTGGTCTGAGCTGTTGCTGCTTAAGCTTGATTATATCGAATTTCGTGAACATTCCTTGGGTTTTGTCAAGCAACTTGCTACCGCACATTCGACTGAACTCGTATCCTGGCACCGAGTAGTGCCAGTGTTCCATCTCTGGCGTAAATATTATCGTAGCCGACGGGAAGAAGTCGCCGTTGAGAAAAAAAGCATCGACATTTCCAGATTTGATTTCGAATTGATTAACGCGTAATTTAGAGTTTTCTGGAGCAGAAAGTAATTCGTTTTTCAAAATTAAATTGTACTGAAATCCCAAAGAATTATTTTTTAGAGGGTTACGCGTCCTAAGTACAGATTGAAACTCACCCATCGATAATGCTTGTAAACATCAGGGCCTAGATTTGTCTTCTGCTGGCGCTTGTATTTCTTGTGCACTTCAAGATCAATTGCATTAAGAAAGCAAAATCCATCGTTTCTTATCGCCAGATGCTTGTTGTCACTGAAAATAAACAGATATTTTGTTACTACTGTCAAAGGATAGATAAATATGTTTTTGGATTAGAAAATGCTTTACGGATTGTAGCTTAAAAACGTCACGTAAACATCAATAACTTCTTCCATTGTACTCTATTCTTGATGCACTATTGTAAATATATTGTGTTCGCAAATCACGAATTTAACTTATGCCACTTTGCACAAAAATAGGAACCAAATCGAACAAGACTCAGGAGTAAAATATAACAGAGGACTGAAATGGCATCAAACCAGACTCAAACCGCCAGAAGTTGAAACAGTGTAGCGGTAACGATAAGAGCCAAGTCAACACAACAGGTTTTTGCAAGGGTATGATTATAGTTAGATTCACGAGTTCATTACAAAACTATTAGCAAAACTGAAGGATTTACAACCAACGGACCGTGTTTTTCCGAAGGTCTAATGAACCTGCACGATGCGAGATAGCAAAAAAAACCTTTTTACTTGACTATTTCAAGATTTACAACTGACCTCTTCTAACTTAAATCGCATTTAAATTAAGAAAGAATGTAATGTGCGTAAAATGTGCATCATGTCTGTGGCAGGTACAAAGAACACTGGGTTAATCCGGAGAAAAACGATAATAAAAAGGTTCGATCGCATTTTGTTCAGCCCTGATATCGTTATCAATAAAATTGTTTTATAGTAAAATAATTCCAAGTAAAGGTTTGTTGTGTATTGCAATATGCCTCGGTTCAAACGAAATGTTTGTTCGCATCATTTTAACTAATTTCCGAAGAAAATTTAGTGAGATTAGATTGCGCGATTTAATCGAGATGATATTTTTGGAATGTATTGTTTTGTTTTCCCACTGAAAATACGCTTCATGGACTTTTGATGCTTTACGTTTACGAAATAAAACAGTGTCACACCTGTTTCTTATTTTGTTTCTTGTTCTTTTTATACTAGAGAATGCTCTTTCTACTAATGTGGTGTCAAATTTGAAATCTTCAAAACTCAAACTTAATTCAAACAAAAATATTCTTCAAGAATATTATTCCTCCTGCAAATGTCCCCCAGAATTTGCTGCAAATTTGGGGGAAAATGCCCCAATCTGGGTACGCTGCTTCAGTGAACTTGTTTGGATTTGTCAGTAACCGTCCGAAGTACGTATCGGCTAACCCTACTGAGTTCCGAAGTTTTCGCCAAATCCGTTCGCAATATCGGCTTGGTTGCTCCGGTGTCAATGGTGATGTTGCCAACTGTACTGCCGATATTCCCCTGCCGGCTCAAGCCGTTCTCGTGCCTATAGAGTCTGGAGACTCTCATGGTGATTTTGGGGTCGAGCCAACCTCCGACCCATTAGTCTTGCTCCTACTGGTTTCCCACCTCTTCCCAAGAAGAGACGGCTAGGTTCGCTAAACCAGCCCCTTTCTTCGTCGCCTTCTTGCCGTACAGCCTTCGCAAGACGTCGACTTCCATTTTCTTTGCCAATCACACCTCAAGTGTCTTTTTTCTCCACAGTTTAAATTTTATTATATTTTTGGCGAAAAAAACGGACGAATCAAAAGCCAAGTCTCCATTTATATCTTCGTTTTATCTCATTTTGCGATTGAGCACCAAAACTTACCCGAAACTTTAGTTAGGGAACATACTTATGATTTACCTGTTTAACAATACAGTGAAGCTTAAAATTAACGTTTACGTAATTAACGTAAACGCTACCACCCAATTTCACAAATATTTAGATTTTTGTAATATCGATTTATAGGTAATTTTGCAAGCAATAATACCCTTCTTTTGCAATTCAAACAAAAATATTGCGTGGTGTTATTTCTAAGGTAAATATTTTTGCCTTTTAATCAATACTTCAGTATTAAAATTCGATGAAAAAAGACTAAAGATCAAGAGGAGAATTACACGTCTATGCTTGGGATTGAAAGTTCTCCTCTTACGTTACAACAAATATTAAATACACCTGTAGGGTAATTTGTTTTTTCTTGCCCTAGTCACTTTTGACGCACTATCAGAAACAAAAACAATAAATGTTTCTAGGCATGGGACATTATAATTTCCACGATACCACGTTTTATAGTCAACAAACCCGTCTACATGGCCACAACAATAATATTAAGGTCATAAATAACAAAATATCTCTGACTGCGGTTTGATAATTCAGGCCAATGAAATAAAATCTACTTTGCTAGAAACAATATACAGGAGTTCATACTTCAATATCGTTTAGTGTCAGTACAAATAGCATAGATTACGGTTGACATTAGTCGAATTTCACGCAAGTAAAAAGTAGTTTATTTGTTAATTCCACATCCCACTTTACATTATTTTGAAATTTTTTGTTGTGTTTTAAACGGACACCATGAACGAAACTCCAGATATTCTTCAAAAATTGTTCGGGTGAGTGTAAATTGTATTTTATACAACCTTTGATGTGTTGCCAAGTGATTTTTTTGCCATTTATATAGGATATTACGAATATTAGCATAATAAATAGCGATAGATTTTCAAAAACTTAGTGTGACCATTGAACGTTGAAGCCTCATTAAATTCACATTGCAGGCCAACTAGCACGAGTGGGTAAGATGCTAAGCGAATCGACTTCTACGAACTTCAAATCATATTGACCACCGAGATAAGAAATTTATGTCTTTCCAAAATGTTTTAACGGTCATTGAATTGAATGAAAGTTGTATCCATGAAATATCCACAATCAGGATAGAAAGTTCTACTGAATCTTCTTTCGGATCATTTATTGATGCCGTCATAATTCGTTAAAGCAGTAATAACGATTTTTCGATTGATTTATTATCACCCACTCACTGATCCAGCAATCTGTAGCAACTACCATTAAGTAATTAGCGAATTATTTAATAAATGCTACTAATCGGCTTCTCAATGAGCAGTTTTTAATCACGTGTAATAAACTTATCAAGATACTGATATTTTTACTTATATCATTTTTACCCAGTATCAGTTTGACAAAAATTCTCACAATCTCTGATTATGCCGTCAAAGGCAAAAGTGATATTATTCTCCCAAACCAAATGCCAATTAAAAACCTCAAACCAGCAGATCAATTGATTTTTGTTAAACCTATAACATTAAAAGCATGACTTTACCAAAATGCGGTTACGCTAATTTTACAAAAACTATTTCATTCTAAAACCACATCAGAGCTTCCGTTACGCTGCTACTCTATAAATATCTATATCTAAATAGCTGCATTAAAGCGAATACCCAATTGTGAGTCATTATCTGAGTGGTAATATATCGCACTGGGCGAGATATTTGCATACACAAAGACTTCCTAGTTTGACTGTAGCAATGATACGAAACAGTAGGAATTAAATGTTTCTTAGATGGGAGTGAGGGTGGTTCGAAGATTTCCAAAAAAAATTATAAGTGCTTAAAAGCTATGACGCATAATTGAAAAACATCATATTTTATAATTGCAATATGAATCGACTAAGGAAAAATATACTACATACACTCTTTTCGGTAATATTAAATTATTATTAAAGTAAGAAACTTAACTGTTCGGCAATATAAAAGTACGATGTTAGCATGTTTTTTTTCAATCGAGTTTGATATAAGCCATGGCACTCATCTGAGGCGGTTACTTTTTCTCCTGAACTGTTTCAGAGATTATTTTTCACTCTGACGAATGAAAATCGTTAAAAGATGAATATTTACGGTAACTTGATTTTCCAACTTTAAGCGGAGCCTGAGTTTCTTTGAGTGAATGCTGTGTATATGATGGGACGTCAAAGGACCAATACATTACGAGCTTTTGAACCCCAACGAAATAGTCAATTTGTGATAGCAAATGCGTGATTTAAATATTCAAAGAAAAGAGACCGGCAATGTTGAATAGCCTCATCATACTACATCATACTAATTCTGTTGCATCCACCTATTTCCCTCCTTGCACAATTTGTTGAAGAAAACAAATTAAAGTCAATGACGTCTTGAGTTTTTTGTTTGTTGTTGGCGTCTTTTTTCAGGATTTGTATTTTAGTAGAGGACCACATTAGCTGGAAACAAATAATTAGATTTTCCTCTATAATTGCATCATTATTTTTTTTTCTATTTATTACTATATTTTACACCTTGCTACTGACCCTACCTACTTTATTAATATAAACATACCAAGTCTAATATTAGCCCATTTTATATCTCTTCTTCAGCTATATTGATGAGCATCGTGGCATATACATTGAAAGTTTGAAAGCCGCATGTGCGATCAAATCCGTATCTGCTTCTCCAGAGCTTAGGCCAGAAATTGACAAAATGGTAATATTTATAATATTTATTATACAGCTAATTAACCCGAAGTCTCCTACTCTTAGATAAACTGGACCGCTAATAAACTTCGTGCGCTAGGAGTATCAGTTGAATTCGTTGACATAGGCATGCAAACATTACCAGACGGAAAGCAGATTCCACTTCCGAAAGTTATACTAGGGACACTGGGAAATGTAAGCTGATTGCTTTTCAGCCCAAACATTAAAATTCACTGTGTTTTTATTTTCTAAGCATGAAAAGAAACGAACGATTCTCGTATACGGTCACTTAGATGTTCAACCTGCTGTTAAAGAGGATGGTTGGGATACAGAACCTTTTGTTTTGACTGAACGAGACGGAAAGATGTATGGGCGTGGATCTAGTGACGATAAAGGACCGGTTTTGTGTTGGATTCACACCATCGAAGCCTATCAAGCCCTGGGAATCGACCTGCCAGTTAATATAAAATTTGTTTTCGAAGGTATGGAGGAGAGTGGAAGTTTAGGCCTGCCTGAGCTGTTGATTCAACGGAAAGGTAAAATAAACCTTCAGATTAAATCGATTTCGAGACACATCATGAATCCTTTTTCGCCACAGACGACTTCCTTAAAGGTATCGATTTTGTCTGCATATCCGATAACTATTGGCTAGGTACACAAAAACCATGCATAACGTACGGGTTAAGAGGCATTTCCTACTTCTTTATAGAAGTCGAGTGCGCTACAAAGGATCTACACAGCGGCATTTACGGAGGAACTTTGTATAATAATTAATCGTAAAACCTTTCAAGAAAGCTAATTTATTCAGATGTATTCCAGATACGAAGCTATGGCGGATTTGATATTTTTATTGGACACCCTTTGTGATAAAAACGGAAAAATTTTAATAAATGGTATATACGAGGATGTAAGTCCTATTGACTTAACAAAATGAATGGACTTTCTACTTTTGCCTGATTTAGGTTGCTCCAGTTAAGCCAGGCGAAGGAGCAATGTATGACAACATTGATTTTAATGTACAAGAATTCAAGTGATTTATCAATATTGTGCTTAGAAATAAATTCAAGCGTCTGATATTTTAGGAAAGATATTGGGGCCAAACAGTTGCGGTATAACGAGAACAAAGCACAAATTTTAATGCACCGCTGGCGTTATCCTTCTCTATCAATACACGGAATCGAAGGTAATTTGGATGATAAACGATTAATGTATCAATACAATCGCTCTTCGTAATATTATTTAGGTGCCTTCCATGAGCAAGGTCAAAAAACTGTCATCCCGAAGAAAGTAATTGGAAAGTTTTCGATTCGCACTGTTCCCAATCATACTCCCGAAAAAGTCAAACAATTAGTTACTGACCATATCACTCAAAAATGGACCGAAAGGGAGTCACCGAATACGATGAAGGTAACGTCAACGGGTATTATATTGAACTTAAAGTCAACTGTTAATCATTAGGTTCTTCAAGTAAATGGAGGCAAACCATGGACTGAAGACCCAAACAACGAAAACTACCTTGCAGCAAGAAAGGCTGTGAAGCATGTCTTCAAAGTTGAACCAGATATGACTAGAGAAGGCGGATCCATTCCTGTTACCTTGTGTTTGCAAGAAGCGACAGGAAAAAATGTTATTTTAATACCAGTCGGTGCTGCTGACGATGGTGCTCACTCACAGAATGAGAAACTAGATATTCGCAATTATATAGAAGGGGTAGGTTGATTATCACTCCTACCACCACTATTCTGTTGATCGTTTAATAATTCTTTCAGACAAAACTTCTCGGAGCCTATATGTATGAGATATCACGATTGCCATGCAAATGCACGACGACAACTGCACCAAACTTGCAAGACTAATATCTATATTATTGTATTTTTTTAACAAGTTTGCCAAAATTTAGTAGTTTAGTACCGTTATAGTCGAAAACAAATAAAATTAAGATAATGAGCGAATCGATATTTTAATGTAATATTTTTAGATTGAATATTCAAATTATCGTTGTCACAGGTTGTATTAAGAGTGGTTATTGGTTTTTCCTACCCCTATCGTTGTTATTAGGGGAGCAAAGAAGAAGAAGTTTGACAGATATCAGTAGTGTGAAAGATCCATTATGCAATATCCTTAATAATGATTATTGAGGATTAAATAATCTTGTTAGTGTTTTGGATTTTCGATTGTGCATTTGAATCGGTCTTTTTTGCGGTTTCTTTATAATTGAGATCATTATAATTATACGTGATTCTTAATTCATTAGTAATTCGTGAAAGTGTTCCGCGAATTCTGACTGAAATTGTATTAAATTCTTCAGCAGTTCTTAACGGTACCTTGTTAGATTTTTTCTCCCTTTGTTTTAACTTGCTTTGGAAATTCTGTTTAACTAGTTATTGACTTTTTAAGTGAAATTAATGTCGAATAAGTGCGGTAAATGTAAAAAGGAGGTAGGGGATAATGATAAGGCTCTTTTCTGTGAGGGGTTTTGTAAAAAGTGGTTTCACACAAAATGTGTGAAGATGTCAGATGATGTTTACAGGAGCATCTCTGCTGCCGAGAAATGGGTATTCTGGATGTGCCCAGAAGATAAATCCCTTATTGAGGACGTTGTTCAACAACATTGCACGTCAATTGTCAAAGAGCATCAGAAAATTAGAGATAAAGTGGAGCAGATTGAAAAATTATCTCTTGAACTCTCCAAGAAATTGGATAACATCCCCAATTTAGTTCAAAGCTGCTCAAAACCCACTTACGCTAATGTTCTGAAAAGTGACACTCCACTGAACAATAAACCACCAAGTAAATACAATGGTGGAGTGATTATTAGACCGAATAATCCCCAATCTTCAACCCAAACTCTTAATAAAATCAAAGAGACAATTACCCCATCGGCTATTAAAGTACCAATCTTACACCGTAAAGAATTGAAAGACGGTGGTATACTTTTGAAGACGGATTCGGTGGAGGGGACCCATACACTTAGAAACAACCTCTTACAATCTCTTGACAAATCTTACTCGGTTGAGTCCACAAAAGACTTGACCCCACGGCTAATTGTCCATGGACTTGATAGAACCTTCTCATCTGAGGAGTTCTCAAAAGAGATCAAGTCTCTCAATCCAAATATAGCTGAAGGTAGTATTAGGGTTGTGTATTGTAGACAAAATAAAAGGACCAAAAAATACTCGGTAACCTTTGAAGTGATTGGATCCACCTTTGCCAAACTTGTTAACAAGTATATAAATATCGAATTTAATTCTCATTTTTGCAGAGAGGACATATATGTTAGTAGATGCTATAAGTGTCAGAAATTTGGGCACACCGCAGTTAATTGTAAAAGTCAGATAGATGTGTGTGCGAAGTGTGCAGAACATCATAGCACGTCTGTTTGCAACTCGCAAATACTCAAATGCACTAACTGCTCACTGGCTGGCTGTAACAATTCTTCGCATCCATCCTTTGCCAGGGAATGTCCAGAATATCTCAAGAGAAAAACATCGGTTCAAAGGAAAATTAATTACCTGATTACGGAAATATAAACATGAATAATATGAGTCTAGAAGTTTTTTATGCGAATATTAGAAGCATTAGGAATAAATTTACGGACCTTGAGATATTTTGTAATTCTAAGCCAAAGTTGGATGCAGTGATTCTTAATGAGACTTGGATTTCTAGTGATGAGATTAGTTTGTTCAACTTAGATAGATTCGTCGCAATTCATAACTGCAGGGATCATGCCCAAGGAGGTGGCACTGCTATATACATTAGTAAAAGGATTCAGCATAAGCTGCTTCATTATGATAGTAGGTATCACACTATCATTATTTCTATTGAATGCGACCTTCGGTCAATCCACTTAGGAACATTCTATAGAACCCAGCATGACGATCCTGAAGAATTTATTGAATATGTTGATGCTTTGTATCAAAGGTTTAATAACTTGATAGTTGTCGCCGACACCAATATAGATGCCACTAGCATAAATAATGGTATCTGTGTTAACTATAATAACATGTTGGCGATGAACAATGTGGTACTGCTAAATTGTGACCCAACTAGAATTACATCAAGTTCAGCTACTTTGTTAGACCATGTAACAACTACCGTCAACACTCAATCTGTTGCTTTTAAAGTAGAATACTCAGAATGGCCAGATTTAGATCACCATACTTTGTATATAACAGCATCTGGTATTAAAAAGCAATTGCAACCTATAGTTAAAAAGAAAATTTCAGTTTTAAATAAACGACTATATGTTGATTCGGTACTAAAGAAACTTAGTGAAACGCATGGTGAAATTTCTTTTAAAAGGATAATTACTATTATTCAAGATGCAAAACAGTCGGCTTCAACTATTAAGGAAATCAGAGCTAGGAGAGGCAACAATTGGATTACGGAAGATTTAATTAAGGAAATGGATAAAAAGAAAATATTATATAAAAGAATGAAAATGAATCCAAGTGATGCCAAACTTACTTCTGATTACAGATCCTCGAAGAATAGAGTATGTTCCATGATCAGAATTGCTAAGAAAGACTATGTTAGAAGACATCTTATTTCTGCTGAGGGTGATGTTAGGAGAGTTTGGAAATTCATCAACCAAGAACTCTTGTTGGGCAATAAAATAAACAAATCTAAATCTATCATCACTGCCGATAATCTTGTTGATCATTTCAGCTCTATAGGTGAAAAACTTATTGAGGACTTAAAAGTAAAGTTTAACCTTGACAACTTTGAAAGGCAGAACATTCCGTTGAATTCAAAATCTCTCTTTTTCGAGCCTACTGATCCTGGTGAAGTGTTTGCCATAATTAGCTCATTGAAGAATTCTTCACCTGGAACTGATGGAATAACTTCCGAAAACTTGAAATTAGTCGCTACTCAGATATCACCTTATATTTCTGCAATCATTAATAATCACATTACCAAAGGTGAATTCCCTACAGAACTGAAAGATACCATGATAGTTCCTATTCATAAATCAGGTGACGATGTAGATCCTTCTAATTACAGGCCAATTGCTTTAACAAGTTCGTTTAGCAAAATTTTCGAAAAAGTTATCAATAAAAGACTAGTTAAGTTTATAGAAAACAGTGGAGGATTTGATACACATCAATATGGTTTTTTACAAAAAAGTAACACAACATCAGCAATAACAGATGCCTTACAATTTATTAATTGTGAACTTGATTCGAATAAATATGTGGCCGCACTGTTTATTGATTTAGCGAAGGCCTTTGATACAGTCAATCATATCACTTTGTTAGAAAATCTGAGCGAACTTGGAATAAGAGGCTTGGGACTGGCGTTAATTGGTAGTTTCCTAAAAGACAGAAAAGTTCTGGTTAGGTTTAATGATGAAATAAGTAAACAACGAGTAGTTAACATTGGTGTTCCTCAAGGATCGATTCTAGGACCAACTTTATTTTTGCTCTATATTTATAATTTATATTTCTCTGGTCTGACTGGAAAATATATTATTTACGCTGATGATACCCTGTTACTATACTCTGCTAACTCTGCTGAACTTCTGGAGCGACAAATAAATAATGATTTAATTGTTTATGGGTCCTGGCTTTTGGGAAACAGGCTTACAATCAATACCTGTAAAACTAGTTACATGGTATTCAAGCAGATTAATAAGAGTGACATTTGCCTTAACATTAGAATACATGGAGAGGAGATACAAAGAGTGGCTAGATCTAAATACTTAGGACTAATTATTGATGATAGATTATCTTGGTCCCCTCACATAAGTAATGTGAAATCTAAGTTGGTTTTCTGGATTAGGCTGTTCAGAATGAAATATTACTTGGATTTAAAGCTAAAAAATATGATATACAACTCTTTTGTGCTGCCTAAGATTACCTATGGTATTTTGAATTGGAGTCAAACTTCAGAGATGAATATTGACTCAATTCATAGAATACTCAATAGGATAGTCAAGGCAGTGCATGGACTTGATAGACTGACTCCAAGTGATGTACTATACAGACAAACAGATAAATTCAATGTAAGGGATATTATATTTATGGAAAAAGCTAAGATAATATATAAAATACTCAATAATAATATAAAATCTTCGATATGTCCAATAAAACACTGTGATTACCACAGCTATCACACAAGATTTAAAGATAATCTCAGGCTTGATATCGCTAGAACGAATAGAAAACATAAAGATCCTATTAGATTAGCTATGGAAATCTTTAATAATTTACCTAACTCTTTGAAGAATGCTAGGTCTTTTCCCGTCTTTAAAAGGCTGCTGAAGAATCACATTAGAACCATGTAAAGTAAATTACGTACTATTTAATACTAATTTTTTTTACTAATTGCTATTTTTCTTTTTTTTGCATCCCTCATACCAGCACTCTGTTGCTGACTGGGAAGCACTTTCTCTCGCTTTGTTTTCTCAAAAATCCTATAATTAATTTTTATTTATATTATGAAAGAGCTTCTTCTTCTTCTTTGCATGCTTTATTTTATTATCCATCTTTTACACTAACTTCCCATCAACTAACTCTATCTTACTTTCTTTATTCTCCATTTATCCTATTTATGTTTTCTTTTTTACTATTATATAATTTAATTACAAATTGAATGTGTCGAGAGTGTGGTTTGGGATTCCTTTCCTATCCTATTCCCTTTCGGGGGATGATGATAATTTTAATTGCTTGTTTCTTGACTAAGTGGCTTACTGCTGCTAGGAAGAAGAGGCTCTGCAATGAAGCTGACCCCATTGTGTTA
Organism: Nemotelus nigrinus; assembly: GCA_947369275.1. Classification (NCBI taxonomy): domain Eukaryota; kingdom Metazoa; phylum Arthropoda; class Insecta; order Diptera; family Stratiomyidae; genus Nemotelus; species Nemotelus nigrinus. The sequence continues at coordinate 40,094,086 of OX376373.1, read as the reverse complement.
TTGTGAAAAAAGTGTGTTCTCACTTGGAACCAGCTATTAGTTTTGTCTAAAAACACTATGCAATGGCTCTAGTAATTATTAATATGTCAAATGACCCATATGCATGTGTGAAGAGGCCAATGGGTCGAGTCAACATGGCAAAACTCACATTTAAATAACAATCACAGCGATAACAATATAAGTCCATTTGTACTCAATTCAATTGAATTCAATTGAGATACAATCTATATATGTTGAATACTATATGATACACTGTAAAACTAACCTTCAATAGCTAAAAAATAGAAAAGAATAAGATTTTTAAAACTCAGCAGATATGCCTTGAATTCCGGTTCCGAAAGTGCATTCACAAATAGTTCTTCATTGAACTTACACTTTTCTACTACATTTCTGCCATGTACGTACTCTCTCCTAATCTAGTACCATGCAGCAGAAATCAACGACAGCCGTTGACATTTCAAATGATAGCTTTTCTCCCACCTTTTGTATTAAGTAGAATCATAGTGGAAATAAATAAATATGGAAAATAAAACTGTGATAAAGACGCATATAGAAGTCGCGTTGAAAAAGAAGTAAACAATCCGCAGTTTTATAAATAAAAACTAAACTCATCGCATAACTGCATATTACAGGCACACCGACTTGCAAGATCTTGAACATAAAGTGATGGATTTTATAAAATCTTCCCGAGTAACTTTCCTCCATAATTCATCTATTGCAGATCCAAGTGGACTTGAAGACTGTATAGAAAGGATTGAATTTGATGAAAATTACTATGTATGTATTTTTTGTACGGGCGCTTTATAAACAAAAACCGTTAGCACTAACTACTTTTACATACTTCAGCATTTAAGACTAGAGGAGCAGCAGACAGTCTTTCATTTTTACAAAATTAATGAAAGAGGAGCTGAGATTGAAATGCTTGAGGTAACATCATATCATCTCGACTAATTTCCTTACTATTTACTTTCAATTATCAGTCTAGTTCAAATGAGAATGGCGATGAAGTTCCATCGTCAAATCACTGGTTACTTCCGTCGCGAGACTTCCATGGACTTTGGGAGTCGCTTATTTACGAAAAAGGTCTTAAGGAGAAGGTATTTATGTAATTATGGAACTTGATATGATTCATTAAATGATCACCCAAGTAGATAGTAAAATATGTGGAAACCATGCTAAAATTTTCACAACGAAAAGTCAATCCAAACATAATTTCTTGCAATCGAATCGTTTTACTTCACGGCCCGCCTGGTACAGGTAAAACAAGTCTTTGTAAAGCTGTGGCCCAGAAGCTGTCTATACGTATGAATCATGTGTAAGTGCTATTGTTATTAATATTGCAAAATACGCTCATACAGTAAATTATATTCTAGCTTCAAATATACTCATCTCGTCGAAATCAATAGCCACAGCCTTTTTTCGAAATGGTTTTCTGAGGTACCTTATCCAAATATATATTATTGTTGGAAAGTTTGCTTGATTTACATTTCAGAGCGGAAAACTCGTCATGAGACTGTTTTCCAAAATCAAAGAAATCGTGGAGCATCCACAATCACTCGTGTGTGTTCTAATTGATGAAGTTGAATCTATAGCGTACGCAAGAAGTTCGGTCTCTGGTAGTCAGGTAATGTAAATTTTCATTCAGTTTTCTAATTGCTGATTGGTGCAGGCGATGAACCTCGAGATGCTTTGCGAGTAGTTAACGCAGTTCTAACACAGCTGGATCAAATAAGAAACTATCCGAACGTTTTGATCTTAACCACATCAAACCTAACTGCAACCATTGATTGTGCTTTTATTGACCGCGCCGATATTAAACTCTTCATTGGAAATCCAACAGTCAAGGCAATTTACGAAATATATCGTAGTGCTCTTGAAGAACTGATGCATGTAAGAATTGATGAAGCATATTACCTCGTTCAACTGAAAGTTTTCGTTTCAGGTTGGTATAATAAAACATGGAATGACAATAGACTATGAAACTCTCAACCGCAGCGATCGAATTGATTTTTCAGAGGAGCATCACAAATTTTGCGTAAAACTCCTAAAAATTGCTGCCGCAAGCACCGGATTGAGTGGAAGAACTTTACGTAAATTACCGTTTTTGGCTCATACACTTTTAGTTGATAGCGAACAGATAGGGGTTGATGAATTCTTAGATGCTCTGAGATTGTCAGTTCAAAATCACTGGGAAGATGCGGGAGCACTTGATACTGAGACAAAAGTGAATGGTCTTTTGTAATTGGCATGGGAGATTAAGAGAAGGCTGATTTAAGAAATAAATTTATAATTTCATTTTAGGTTACGGTTTTTTTTTTGTGTTGTAGAGGTTACTACAATTCCTTTTCCTAGGAAGGATGCATTTGATCTAATTGGAAGTTCCAACTGAAAAATAAGATATCTACTTGAAAAAAGAAATGAGTACTCACAGATCATTACCACGCAAGACGAAATGAAATTCAGTTTAAATTTCCCCACTTCATGTTTGATTCAAATTTTATTGTACTGATCTGTCAAAAGTCTAGCACATTTTCCCTCAACATATGTTAGGTTATGTTTGTCCGTCTTCCGCCAAAACTGCAGAATTTTCTAGAATCTGTACTTACAATGATTAATAGATTGTCGCGAATTTATTGGCCGGTGTCAGTCATACCGAAAGATGCAGTCGTCAAGAATCAAGATATCACATCGAAAAGTCAAAAAGTGATTGAATTCTTTTGTACTTAAAATGTAAAGAAATAACACATTCATAAATTAGCTTCTATTGGAACTGGGACTTATCAAGCCGGCTGGGCATGGATCCTTTTACATATTACCTATTGCACAGAAAGCGATGGAAAATTGTGTTCATTTGGTCGACAAACAGATGAAGTTGATTGGTGCACAAAAGCTCTCTCTTCCGATCCTGACGTCGTCTCATTTATGGGAGAAATCAGGTAAAGTAAAATACTGTTAAGATTTCGCAACTGATATTCGTTTCTTAAAAGGAAGACTAACAGATTGCTGTGGGGAACTATTGTTAACTAAGGATCATCAAGGGAAAGAGTATGTTCTGGGACCGGTAAATTAACTATATCAGAGCTTGATAATTGTCAAATTTATTTAATGGTAATAGACTCACGAAGAAGCTATCACGGCACTTATTGCACAATCGTCACCAATATCATACAAGCAACTACCTTTAAAATTATATCAAGTAAGTACTTTCACATCAATTTATTGTGGGTTATGCTGAATTAGTAGTGAAATCAAAATGTTGGTGAGACTGAATATTATCTATCGTCTCGTAGAAAATCGCGCATTGTTTAAGTTTAACCATGGTCCATATGGAAATGATTTTTAATCCATGTACAAATTGAGACAGTGTTGCATCAAAATGTGATTTCTCTATTTTATAAGCGTAGTAATATATCTTTCAAATTTAAAATATCAAGAAAGTTTAATTCTAAAAGAAAACTTCGTAGAATATTCGCGGTGATCGTGCACGTTTATTGACAGAAGGTTTTGCAGGAACGATAAGTACTGTGCCTTGAAAAAACGACCGTCACTATCGCCAGTAGGGCCAATTCAACCGTTTAAAGGTCCACAGAAAAATACTACCAAAACATTCATTTAAAAATAGAAAACATTGTAGTCATGCAGTGCAAAAAACGACTATTCAGTGCAAAAAATAGTATTACGGTGCAAAAACCGGTCATACAAGTGCAATATTACTTACGAAATTAAGATGCAAGTTTTTTGTTCCGCGAAAGAATGTTTTGCCAATGAATCTAATCGTAAAAAAAATTAGAATTAAGTATAGATTTTGAACTATGAAAAAGTATATGAGTTCCAGATGAGGGCAAAATTAATATTATTAATGATGGACGCATGATGTTAACCGGACACCAAATATGTATATTATAAATGAATATATTTTGGTTTAGGGAAGATTGTGAAAATTTGCTATTGTTGAAGAAAAGACAATGTACCATAAGTTGTATATCATTATTATCAGTGTACTTTAAAGCAGTTGAATTTAGCACCAACTAATACATTTTTATGGATGATAACGATAGGAAACATACTCCTCTCCAAACTTGAATATTGTTACTTTATAACGTCAAACTTTGTTTAAACTGATCCCACGAATCATTCAATCACATTTCGATCGAGCATGTTTTGGAAGAACTCTCCTATCGACTACCAACCCATAATATTCTTAGTAAACCCATATGCCTACTTCAGGCAATCATAAAAAATATTGCGGAATCCTAGTTTCGTCTATGCCTGGTTTCTAATTTCGACCACCTACGTACCCGACTACTTTCACTTTAGCCCGCCTTCTAAAAACTAGAGTTCAGTTGACTCGTGTAGATGCTACACGCTTAAAGTTGTGATGAAAAGTCAACCACGAATATTACTGGATTTATATAATTCCTCTTTAGTAAATGGGTGTTTCCGTTGCAATGGAAAGATACTCAATTGGCACTTATCGATAAGAAAAAGAGGATCCCAGGCAACCCGTATGCGTATAGTCCGCTTTGCAAGCCGGACACAGCGAGGAACTTCCTCAAGCGGTTAGTGAAACGGCATCTACTGTTAGCAATTGGATTAGCTGGAAGGGACACTCAGTACTGCTTTGGAAAGAAGCATTCAACTATGGATATCATCTCAGAAGTGATTGACCGGTCGTTTCGCTAGTAGAAAGCGTCTTCAATTCAGACGTTTTTCTGGCCTTCGAGCAGGGCTTCCGTTTTCCCGACTATTATCTGGCTGCTGTACGAAACAGATAAAGGAGTGTAGAGGAAACTTATCTCCTCTGGTGCAGCATAGGATTCGATCCTGAGACCCAATCTCTGGAACATCGCTACTGCGCTTGAGAATACCTGTGAATGTGATTTGGTTGGTGGTTGGTGATGTAGTGAAATCCAAAGAAGACTTTTCCTTTACCTAAAAAAACTAGTTCATTTGAAATGGTTTGTAGGCGTGTTTAGTTCCAATGATGTCAAAAATAGGGCGCTTGTCGTGATTTTGCCTTCTTGGCTCATGTTACGCAATCCTACTCGGGACACTCAGAACGCAGAGCCATTCGAAGTTCCGTTTGCTATGTGTATAGTGTACTTCAATTCACCTCTGTGAGAACTAACAATCCCCTCTAGCTTAACCCACATTCTAAATCTTTAAATATCTTCAAAAATATGATAAAAGTAACTGTATAGTAAATATTTATGGATTAAATGAGTAATTGTATAAATAACTGTATCATTGTCGCATATATTTCCAGTATGAAAGGTAGTAATTGAAGCTATTGAAATTTAGTAAGGCAATATAAAGCAAAACGGTACTTAAAACGAGCACTAGGTGCCAAATAAATTTTACTTTTTCAATGTACCTAATACTGTAAGGCCATTCAACAATGCTGCAATTATATAAAATGCAACATTCTTCTTATAGATTGGCCCAAAGTTTAGAGATGAGTTAAAACCACGTTTCGGTTTAATTCGTGCCAAAGAATTTTTAATGAAAGACCTGTATTCGTTTGATGTTGGATTCGATGAAGCCAAAATCACCTACAGTCAGGTTGATTCAGCATACAAAAAGATATTCACCGAGCTAGAAATACCATGGCGCAAAGGTATATTCGACATTGTTATTTTTAATTGCTTGATAAATAGTGCGAAAATGTTTAGTACGAGCTAGTACAGGTATGATGGGCGGTAGGCTCTCAGATGAATATCACGTGCAATCGGAAATCGGAGAAGATGAAATATTTAACTGCAAAAACTGTGATTTCGCAGCTAACATTGAAGAATGTGGTGATTTAACCAAGTGCCCGGCTTGTGACCAGCCAACAATTAAGAAGGAAATAAGCATTGAGGTATGACGAAAATTTGTTGCATCAAAATTTGATACAATTGCAAAAGCTCTTGCGAAATCTACAGTACATTTGTTTCAGATTGCTCATACATTTTTGCTAGATGATAAATATTCTAAAAAACTCGGTGCAACACTGCTTCAGTCGAACGGTAAGCCGAAGAGTATATTCATGGGATGTTATGGAGTTGGAATAAGTCGACTAATAGGCGCCACATTAGAAGTGTTATCAACAGATAATGCAATCAGATGGCCATTTGCATTAGCTCCATACAAAGTTTGCATAATTCCAGCGAAGGTACGAAGATACAAAAGCAGCTATTGTAATTGATCAATTTACTATTTGTTACAGAGTGGTAGTAAAGAGGAAAACATCTCCAATATTTGGATCGATAAAATGTTGTCGAGCCTATGTGAAATTTTCGAAAACGACGATATTCTGCTGGATGACAGAAATAATTTGACCATTGGAAAACGAGTAATGGAGAATAAAAGGTAAGTCGAATCTATGCTTCTTTATAACATTCCACTCCACCAATACTATTCCACTACAAATAAATCTAGAATGGGTTATCCGATGATTATCGTAGCAGGATCTAAAATTCTAGACGCTGAACCTAAATTCGAATTGCATTTACAATTAGAAAATCGTTCCAAAGAATTGCATTTCGGTGATTTAATAAATGAAGTCGGGAAATATTTAAATATTAGCTCACAAACAGTTAAGACACAACATCGAGTAGTTTAAAAATATTTTTTATTGTAAAATAATATGTATTATGTACAATTATGGCTAAATAATATATATATATATAATTTAATAAAATATAACTGACTACGCTCCTTTGTTAAATTACAATTTCAAAGTCCGTTTTGTTGTAGCTGCCTATTTTTAGTAGAATATACGATTAATAAATATCTTAAAACTAATTTTATTCGCAAAAATTGCATTGATTCATGTTGTTCTTTACACTCCTAACTATATTTTTTTCATGAGCCTTTCTTTTCGATTCTACCTACTTTGTTCCGAGCACAGGAGTAAAGAATTGTTTTTTCCTTATTCATTTTTGCTACTTTCAAACGGAATGTTAATTCAAATTGGATTAGATATTCTTTAGGATGTTATACATCGAAGGTATATTTTTTACTGTATTTTTTTACCTTATTGAATATATTACATTGCATTTAGAGGCCATTTATTGTGATTTAATCTCAGGTTTGAAATATTAACATTGCAATAAGAAAGTGCTGCATATTTTCACTCGTAAATAGTAGAGGAAAATTAACTCACAAAAAGAGTCAGAAGAAATATGAACTGTGGTTACATGAACTGTGACTTTCATTTCTAAGCCTCCTATTACCTAAATCAACCGATCACATTTTCTCCGACCCCACCAATATGCTTTTAACACGAATGACGGCTGAGGTTTCATGTTAGCGGATCTTCATCCGTTGAGCATGTTAAAACGTTTTATCACGATTTCATATTCAGAAATATATCTTCCAAAGTGGTTTCACTTACAGCATAATCATCAAGAATGTGTTCATTTTGATTGATTAGCTTTTCCATTGTATCAAACACCAGCCGCCAAGCTTTCGCTTCGACCGAATAAACAATTGTTAGCTGTAATTAGAAAACAGTTAATATTTAGAAGAAACATTTAATCGCGCGAGAGCTTACATCATGATGCTCCCTTTCTTTGCATTCGAATAACGAATCTATCTTATTTCTGAGCTTTTCCAAGTCAAAATCTGTATAGCCAGGTTTCAGCTTAAGTGTAATAGTGAATTTATCGCCGTATTTTTCTTTCAGTTTCGGTATGTAATCCACACATTTAATTTTTCCACGTTCCATTATAGCCAAACGATTACAAAGATTTTCACATTCATCCATGCTGTAATTTAAAAAAAAACATTGATTTTTGGGCACAGGATGTAAAAATTAACAGTATTGTACTAAAAAAAATTAAGACCGAAATCATATGATCAATAACTCGAATCTAAGACAAAACGGCATCTTATTACAAATTCTTTTATATTTGTAATTTGAATTATCGAAAGAATGACTTGCTAAAAGATTTGTTTTCATTTTAAATTTCTAAATCACTAAACTTTAAACTGATTTTGGACTGGTGATCCATAGAAAATACGGCGTATGCTTTGATGCAGATGGGAATATGTTGCGCCGTAAAGAATGGCACCCTGTCTTTAAGGGTTTCAGTTGCCTTTTGTTAGTTTAAAAAATGCCGCTTCTTTTAATTATTACGTTAGCTTAGCAAATCCCATGAAATGATTTCGTCAATATCAATTCGTCGTTGTGGCATTGACGTGCTGAGTGCATGCATCACTTAGTTTATTTTTTTAGATATCATACCTGTGTGAAGTAAGTACGATTGTTTTGTTGTTTCTTTGAAATTCTTGTATACATTTCCACATGAATCGTCTTGATTTCGGGTCAACACCAGTTGTTGGCTCATCGAGAAAAACGACTGTCGGGTCGCCAATCTAAAGAGTAACTTGGAGTTATAAATGCCCAATGTAAATCAGTAGAATATTTACCATTGCCATTGCTGTGTTCAATTTCCGCTTAGTGCCACCAGAATAATGCTTAATTGGGACATCTCTATATTTATATAGGTCTAGTTGTTTCAACCAGTATGTTACTTCAGAATGTACATTTTTCAATGAGATTCCTCGCAAGAGCGCTATGTATATCAAGATTTGCGACGATGTCATGAATCCATTCAAAGCGTCCACTTGCGGGCAGTAACCATACAAGGAATTGAACTGAAAACAAAAAAATCAGATCAAAATAAGAGTTTTTTTATATTTTTGTCTCAATTATAAACTTGAGAAATAGCATCACATATAACTTACCTTTGTTTTTTCTGCATTTATATCGACTCCTTTTATGGTTACTGAGCCTTTGCAAATAGTTTCATTGCCAGTTATCATTTCAAATGTTGACGATTTTCCCGCTCCGTTTAGGCCAAGCAATCCGAAACATTCGCCTTTGCTTACACTGAAATCGATGCCTCGAACTGCATGAATCACACCGCATTTATAATATTTATGCAGGCTATTGACATTCAATGAATTCACTGGAAATTTAACAGAGAAAAATCAATAGTGTTAATACAGAACCAGAAAATAGACTAACCTTTATTGCTAGGTCCATCTACAACATCTGTACACAAGCTATTGCGAGTCATATATTCTTCCTCATCAGGTTTCGTTTTCTTAATGCATCTTTTAAAGGAAAACAGTTGCAATATATTTTGCCTTCGATAAATATGATCCCACACAACAATCAAAAATATCTAGAAAAAGTTCAATTTAATTCGGGTTTTCCCTACTTATCTGAATTGCATACTTCTGAAATCAGGAACACAACGCTCATATAATAATAGAAATTTCCATCATTTAATGTCATTTTTGCGTTGTGTTTTATGCTTCCTGCAGCTTTCACTGCATTGCTCCGAGTAATGAAGTAGTTTTCATTAATGATTATAAGTTGATTCTTAAATGCAAAGTCCGGCAAAAACATCAATATGCTAATGATAATCTCATAAGCTTGCATAGTTTGCTCATTAGCAGAAGTGATTATCGGAATTATAGCTAAAAAGTTAAATTTTTATCACATTTGAATCTCACATCTATTAGTTTTCTGTATAGTGGCACTTACTCGATATGATCAAAAACAGGAATAAATAAGTCGAGAGAGTCGAAATCGATCGAAAACTGTTGGCCAGTATATATAACAGTGGCAAGTAGCCTATACCATAAAATGCAAAAGCTGTCGCGATTTTTGCTGTGGTTAAAATAAAAGATTAAGTGTAGTTTTTTTATAAAGTTGTCCACTTAAAGTTAGAGTTTAATACGAAATTGATTCACATGCAGTTTAAACGTTAGTTGGTATTATATTTGATTTGTGAACAGATGATGAATGTTTATTTGATGTGGCAATTTGCTAAAATACGTAAATGCCTATTTTGACTCGAAATTATTTCTGATAAATCGGATTTTTACTTTCAGTTATAAGTAGTTAATTTTAACAATTTTAGAAAAAAAATGTCAACTTTGTCGTAAACGGAATTAAAAAAGAGATCTACCAAATACTAAACATTTTTAAAAATTCTAGACACATCAATTCTAAACATACTGGACTGTTCGACCTAAATATTACCACTTGCTAACAGTAGATTCTCATAATTAAAATTTTTATTACCAATAGTATCACTTATGTACTTACTGATTTCTTCCCCATTATAAACATTGCTGAAGTTGAAAATGTAAATTGCAGCATAAACGACCATGCTTAACAATAAATGCAAGACAACGTCGAATAATGTATAGGAGGCCCAATATAGTGGTCGTGATATATTTTGTAATTTGTTGAATTGAGTTCTTTTCTCACGGAACGGAAGTGATACGTAAAATAGCATGTAGAAAAAGCAACCTGTAAATGAGTTAATTAATAAATTGAAAAATTAACTTTTTTATCTATAAATGCAACTGCCAAAAACGCGATATTTTTATGAGATAATGGACTAATCGATTTAGTTTCCTGTTTTAATTTCATTATCAATTCAAAATAATCATCAATTTCTTGATTTGAGTAAAGTTTTCTAAGCTGAATCCCCGGCAAACCAACAGCGAATTCTCTTTCTTTCCCCTATCATGCCGCAATGATCTCACTTGCGATAACTTTCGTTTTCTACCAGTACTTTTGACGGTGGTCGGCAACGCAACTTTACAAAACCACTTTACCACATGACATCATACTTCGCTTATAAATTTAACGATTTTGACCCTGTTACGATAGTCAAAACGTATTTTACTCTTTGCTGAAAGGTAACTTGTAACCAAAGAATTTCTATTCACGCTCATTTGAACAAATAGCGGATGGCTTTAGTGCGGTTCTACCTTAGTTTCGCGCTACTTTCACATGTTACACCTGCACCCAAATTAAGAAGGACAAGCGCATTGCTGAGAAATAATACTAGCAAGCAGTTAACCTTATACAGAAACTTGTATAACTTAAATGTAAAAAAATATTTTGATTCTTCAACCAAAATACAAATGAAATCAAATACTTCTGCCCTTTTTTAACTTCTTGTGAATGCTAAACGATGCTATTTCTAAACAAAAATTAACTTACCAATTGGTACGATAGAACTGAAATATTCAAGCCGTGCTGGACTCACAATTATCGATCTGAAACAAAATGAGAAATGGAAAAGTTAAACTTATTATTCCAATAAAGTTTTTGATCAAAATTGTCACTGTAATTCTGAATCATAAAAAGAATTAATTTAATTACGTAAAAGTTCGTTTCTTACTTTGGTATAGGTGCGTTTTCAACCAATATAGACATGTCATGTTTTGCGTTGAACTTCAATAGGGCATTGTCTACCAGATTTAACAATGTCACCGAACTATGAATGAGATTGCTCGAGTACAAAATTTTCACTGATGGTTTTTCGTTTTCATCAATTCTTAGTTCAATTGCGCCGAATATACGATCGTAAAAATGTGTGATATCTTTTTCTTGCACATTTAACAGTGCTAAAATAAAATTTATGCTATACATCCATATAAGTTAGAAACAAACAGTATGCAATGTACCTTCTTCTAAAGATTCGTGCTGAGCAATATATATTGGTTTAGATTGCCAGCGCGCAATTTCATTACTCAAGTGAGCATTGAACTCATAAAACTCCGGAGCGACTTTTACGTATACCTCACTGTCTGGAATATTTATGGTTAGATTGAGCGGTAGTTCCGATTGTGAATATGCAGTATCAGCATTCATAATCCAAAAAGTGATGCCTATCGTCAATATTGGAAATGTAAACTGCAAGAAAATTTTCAGGGTTGTGAATTTGTAATACAAGCTTTAGCAAAAATTAAATTACCATAATCAAAGTGTAAAGCCATTTGCTTTTTAAATAAACATATTTCTTGAATAATACACCGCATATTTGATGAAATTTCACACAGAGATCATAAGCTTGGATGGCTTCACTTTTGAGACTTGAGTATGGTATTCTTGGCTCTTGTGGCTCAGTAGTATCAGCTTCGTCTTTCGTTACACAGCTACGGAAACAATTATTCGTAATTTTCATTTTAGCTAAATTTGCTACAACACATACTTAAGAAAAACATCTTCCAATGAACTGTTAGCAACGCTAATGTATGAAATGCCATAATCTTCCATGTACTTCTCCAAATCCTTTAATAGCTCCGAATAATATTTTCGGTGTGAATATGGTAGGCTAATGCAAACCGTCGGCTCGATAATAGACTACAACACAAACTCGTTTAAAATCTCGCAAGTGAGAGAAAATATTCAACTTACATATATATTTGCATTTGGAACATGCGAACGAATCAGAGTCAAAGTCTTATCTTTTTTAAATAGATCAGTAGTTAACAATTTCAAGATATAGCCTGAGCCATATTCTCGTTTTAATTCCATAGAACTTCCATTGCATACGAGAACACCCTGTGACATGATCGATATCACATCACCTAAAACTTCAGCTTCTTCCATGTAGTGCGTAGTAATCAAGATTGTACGAGTTTTTCGCAATTTTATAAGTATGTCCCACAAAATTCGTCGTGATTCTGGGTCTAAACCAGAGGTTGGTTCATCAAGGACGGCGATTCTATATTAGAGATTTGATAAAGTTTCCTTTTCGTGGTAAGCATTTCAGATAAAATCGACAAATAAAACTAATCCACATGAAGCGTTATGTGTAACAGGTCTACACAAATAAGCACTTTAACAGTTACTTAACACCTTCATGAGTGCAATATCTTTGTCGAATCATTTGTGAATTTATGTGAATAAAGTCTTCGTGTTAAAAGGTATTTGTTACAATGAAAAAATTTCCTTTTCGTAGAAAGATTTTCAGATCAAATCAACAAATAAAAATAATGCACATGAAGTGATATGTGTAACACGTCTATATAAATTTGCATTTTAACAGTTACTTAGCGTGTTCATGAGTGCAATATCTTTGTCGAATCGTTTGTGAATTTATGTTAGTAAAGTCTTCGTGTTAAAAAAAAGTAAGCTTTGAGTATATGTGTAAGGAAGACGACTAGATATGCTACAAGGTATGAGGGCTTTTAAAAATCGTACTGTGTATTGCCAGCGATTGCCATTCCTAAAGCCAGTCTTCTTTTCATGCCTCCCGACAAATTCTCTCCCACCTCGTCACTTTTTTCTTTCAAGAGTAAATTACTAAGCAATGCCACTGCCTCATTTTCGGCCTCCCGATGCGTTTGTCCTCGAAGCTACGAAATATTTGTTTAAGTTGTTTTACATGATTCGTTTTAGGAAAATATACCATTGAGAAAAAGTATAGATGTTCCTTGCATGTTAAATACTGCATAAAAATATTATGCTGCGGGCAGTACCCTATCGAATTACGATACATCTCTACATCTTTTTCTCCGAAGACAATTATATCGCCCGCTGTCTTATCGATTGCTCCTTTGTGGTAAAAACAAAACCAAAAAATCAGTGTGTGCAACGTAATACTGAATCTTTTCTCAATTAACTACTTTTTAATTTTCCATCAATAGTAAAAAGTATGACTTACCTATTATCATATTTATTGTTGTCGTTTTGCCAGCTCCATTATGCCCCAACAATACAGTAATTTTCTTATTTTCCACGTCCATATTCAAGTTATTAACAACGACTTTAGGATTTTCTACAAATAGTAAGCGTTAATTTCTATTCTCGATTAAAAAAATATGAGATGTACTTTTAGAGTTTCCGAAGGTTTTAACCAGATTCCTAATTTTGATTGGAATGTCTGAATTCAAGTAAGTCTCTGATGAATCAACACTATTTTGACGCTTTTTTTGTCCACACTTAAATGTAAAATAAACCATTAACGCCAAAGTCCCTTGCAAGATTGAATAGCACTGTGGATACTTACTTTAAATATATAACAGAATGGTTTGCAAACACCGCCGATACCCGGAAAAATATTTGCCAAATAATTGTAAAGAATTAAGTAAACGAAAAACTGCGCAATCAAAATCATATAAACTTGAAGTAGAGTATATGAATTACTTGTAATGCTAACAAACAAATCGCTGGAACTAAAATGTCTTCCTAAAGTGCGAAAAAAAATATTAATATGTACAAATTTCTGCACATCAGATAATCTTACGTTTATTTGTAAATATCTGGAATATTTTCAAACCTTCCAGGAATATATTTCCGCTTATCAATGGAGCCAATCTTTGAAGTATCTTATTTTCCGTGGAGAGCAATATCGTCGGAACGAAAAATGCCAAAAAACCTCCAATTTTAGCGAAGTAGACGGATTTAAGAAAAACCGATACTAGTAACGCGTAGTTCATTGTCGCAAGCAAAAAACACATATACAAGGCTATGATATAAAATAAGCATACATTGCCTAGACCATTGTAAAAATATCCAATGGAGATGCTTGATATCACAAATATTACGTAAATTAAGAGACGAATCATGTAAAATGTAACGCGATTCAAAAAGCTGCAGCTTGTCGCAAATGATAGATATGCCTGAAATTTTCACGAAAAATTACAATTAGTATGGAGCAAATAAATAATTTGTTATTTAATAAATACTATGCAAACAGCATTAAAATATAATGGAAATTATATTTGGACCATTATAATTATATTTCATTATAATGGTCTCATTCTCTGGAATTTATTTAGGCCATTTTTATTTTCTAAAGCACTTGCGCAAAAGTCAACTAGTAAATACTAGATTATCGAGTAAAAAATCTGACTACGTGTTCCCCATAGCCGTTAGACGATTTTGCCGTTAGATGCCTGACTAGTAAGGGTAAGGGATGCACCCCAGCCTGGAAACTTTACACCACAGAACAAATATGTGGTGGGAGGGGTCATAAATTGAAGAAAAACACACAAAAGTATACAAGAAATACACAAAAATACATTCTAGAGGAAAACAAGCAAACAAACACACAACCACAAAAACACAAGCACACAGATCTATCGGTAATATCGTCTAACGGCTATGGGTGGCACGTAGTCAAATTTAACATGAGTTTTTCTTGAGTTTATCGTGCGACATGGGGGCTGTCATTTTCAACTGTTATTGTTTCTTCCGAGTTTGGCAGCCCAAAATGAATTACGCCACCGCAGTCCTAACAAACGCACAATAACATCTACTTTAAACTGGGAGGGTGAATAAGTCCAGTTAATTTGGAGGCTTTGACTGGTGTGCTTATTGTTGGCATACAAGAAACACTTCTCATCACCAGTAACGATACTTGTTAAAAACGGATCACCTCCTTGTCTCCACAGTAGAGAAGTGTAAATTGTACGCCGTTATTCTTTATTCATCCTCGACAAATAACGTGTATCAACATAAATCTTGTTTGTAAACCTTCCCGATTTCATAAATTTGTCTCTCCCTTTTTTTGTTGATCATGAAGCCTGAGGAGTGTTTGCTATTGCCTGTATACTCAGTTTGGGTTTCGCTTCGAACAGTGATTTGAAAGCGTAATTATCAAATTCTACCACTTTGATCACTCTGGAACAAGTCAAAATCATCGTTGGAAAATTTCCTAAACCAACAATGGCACTTATTAAATTTAAGTAAGTCCCCATACGTATCATAAATATTTATTATTGCTATCTTTGCATTAAAACCAGATGATATGCTTTTGGATATTTTTGATATTTTCGTCACATTCGCACCAAATAATATTAGCATAAAACCACTATACTATTAAAAGGGAAGAACTACTAAATTATTTAATTTATATGTCGCGGATATTTTAATTTTTTCGCCGAAATCTGTAAAACTTGACGATTTAAAATGACGTTTTAGCCTTAGAAAAGCTCTTTCCTATCTGGACAGAAAACGTATTTATTTGCATATTTATCTTTGTAATGATTGAGGCTGCATGATTGGATGAGAATCAAAAGGATTATTGTTCGATGAGTTCGGAAAATGCGTAAAACGCATTTGATAATATATAATGGATGATGGTCATCTTGCGTTGGATTTGTGGAAGATTTACAATTTTCGATAATTGAAATTATTCGATCAGTAGATTGTAAAGCGTCATTTCAGTGTATGGTACTGGTTTAGAGCATTTTTTTCCCTTGCTGTGTACAACATAAGCTCCTTATAAGCACAAGCCGGTTTGGCTTACACTCTCTTTTTTTATAATATATTGAGCTGGGCCTATAAATGTAGTTATTCAAAGGTACTTAAAGGGAAATGTATGTGACAGCTTGTAATTATAACTCGTTTTTGCTGCTTGTTCACATACTCGTTATAAAAAGAAGCCAACAGAACTTTCGGACATACAAAATATTTAAGAAAACCATGCTCAAAATTCAAATTACCTGCATTCCATCCTGTTTTTCTTCCACTAAGGGTACAATAAATGTTGTTAACATGATAATATAGAAGAATAGCATGAAAAGTAATCCGAAGAAAATCGTTCGAAAACTGTCGATATCCGATAATTCAATTCTCGGGAATGGAGCTGTTTCAATCTAAAATGAAAACAGAATCAATGAGTAAAAAAACAATACAATCGAATGATTCTGTTATACCGGATATGATCGTTTGCCAGTCTTTCGTTCAATATATTTTTGATCGATTGCACGTTGCAATGCGAAATAGCCATTCGATACATAATCATCGTAAACTGCAAAAGCAAAAATTCCATGAACATTAATGGAAACCTGTATCCAAACAAAAATGCAAATTTATACGCACTTTGCATGCCAACAACTTCACGATCATTGTAATATAATTGACTGGTGGAAACTCTGCCGTGCGTTGCACCGATTGAATATGATAAGTTTCCCCATTGTGATGATAGTGAGTGACTTGGATACTCTTTGAAGAATATGAAAAAGCTTTTGGTGTTCTTCTTTTCTTGCATGTATAAAGACATTTCAGTTTTGCTGCTAAATGATCGCCATCCTGTTAAAATGAATAAATTTGTAAGCTGAAGCGATAAAAATTAAGTTTGAGTCGAAATTACGTGAAGGTACTACGCTCAAGTCTCGTCTGATGGATTCCATCATGTCATCCAGCCAAGGGTCGTACGGCGCGTAGCCTATAACATCTTCTGGTTCACTACTTAAATGCGCGTTGTAGATGTCCTATGGGAGAAACAAGAGTTAGAAAGTTAAAAATTATTTGTTTTTTGCTTATTTAGCATTTACAACCATATAGAAACCAAATATATTCAACTTTTTTTAAATTTTTATTCCATTTTCAATCATTTATTATTCCTACAAATTTGGTACATTTAAATCAGAGATAGTAAAATTGCAGTTTATACGCTTTTACTTTAATTATTCTCTAATTGGCAATTTGAAAGCCTTCCTTAAAGTTGATCAAAAGTGTCTAATTTCCAATCGGGTCTGTCTGATAAAAACGTGCAGACATTGATTGCTTGTGGTGTGATTTTTCAATTATGGAATATACATAGTGTTAGTTTATTTATTCACATTTCTTGTTACTCTGGGTAAATAATTAATTTTGCAAATTATTTTTCACATTCAAAGAGATTAAAAATCTTTGAGTGTTCAGGCTGTTGATACTCGTATTGGTAACTTTATTTTACAAAAAAATCGCATAGTTTTATTCCTCCAATTAGGTTGATACTTTGTTTCAAGATAAGAATCCTTAATAAGATTAAGTAAGAAATGATTGAGAGAATATTAGCATTGCATTTGAGACAAAATTACAAATTGTTAAAGCAGTCACAGATGTACGCTACTTTAAACCTAATTGTGTTGATGGCGTATTACCAGCATTTTGTTTATGGCATATTTTTATTGAGTACACTTTATCTAAAGGAGTTTCGCGAGTTTGAGTGCAAGATTATACTATCTGTATAATTTTTGTTAAAGCACAATACCAAGTGTCCCACATTTGATGAAAGATACGGAAACCAAGGATACTTGGAAGTGACCACGAAAAGAAACATTTAGAATGGGTTAGGTAAATCCCCGCAACCCCAGCCGCATAACTTTTTCTATTTTTGTTCCCAAGCTTTAAAGCATGCATAACAGGTTACCAATTAACCATTTCACGTTATTTTTATTGCATTTTGATTGAAAAATCGCTAATTTTCGACATCGAAACTGTCTCGATTTCTTCAAAAACTTTCGTATGAACCAGCTTAAAAGATGTATGATGAATTGGAGCATGCGAGGGCAGCAGAGATTACGATTGAACAATTTAGAATAGCTCTTTGGAGCTTCAACGATAATGAGAGAATGTATGGTAGCTAAGAATATCCTGTGATATCGAAAGAAATAAAGTAAGCAAATGTACATACGTCATTTCGCTCCCATTCTGAAGCTGCATCATCCAACAAGCATTTTCGGCTATGAAAACCTTGAAGTGAATTGTTTTCCTTTAAGAACGGGAAAAGTATAGAGAAAAATCTTAACAACAATTCGGTTGGTTAGATCAGTTGAATTCTGATAATTTCTACTCGAACCAACGCAAAATTTATAGGGAACGCTAACCCTACCGTATAGCAAGTTTGACATACTTTTGAGTGAACAATTAGGATGGGACTGCCAGTTACGCCAATGTTCGCCATATGATCAATAAGAGACATTTCCATTCAATCTTCAAATAATAATATTCTTGTAGTGGAAATAAGCAACAACAAAAAACTACTTTAATTTCAAATATTTTGAAACTTTTGCGGGCGATGATCCTCAAAATCTATCAAAACAAAATTCACTGTGTAGCTTGGCCTCAACGTGAAGCAAATTTGATATATTTTTGGTTGTGGTGCTTGAAAAGGATTGCAAGCACTGGGCATTTTTGCCTATTATGCCTTTCTTAAGGGAGAATTTGCCGTAAGGCATGTATACGGAAGTGATATAATTAAAAGTAAAAAAAAATATTTTACAATTTTGATAAATTGTTCGAATCGACACAAGTAGTTATATTGTTATGACTGAACGACTGGGTTTTATTATGATTGGTACTCTAGACTACTCAGTATCGCACTATAGCATTTTTAAAAGTCAATATTTAATTTGATTTCTAAGTTTTAAATGGATTTGATGCAATCAAAATACAACGGTTAAAATTAGTATAAATAAAGAACACAAGTAGGTGTAGAATATTGAAATCTAATTTCATGAAGATTCATAGATAGACGACTTGTGAAAAACAAACTTTTATTTTTTCAAGGCTAAATTTCAGTATGCAGCTTATTTCGTTCAATACATAATGGAAACGCACAAGTCAAATCGAATTTTTAAAATGATAAACTAATGCTTATTGTTTTAGAAAAACAATAAAGCAAATGCATTATCTAATTCACAATAAAAATTAAATATTACGGTATTAATTATACAAATTATAAAAATAATTAGTAATAAACCAAACAAAAATTAAACAAAAAAATATAATATAATGGCTAGCCTTAGATGATTTTGTTGTATAGCACAACATAACAGTCGCTTTTCATTCTTCAAGTACATATCTTACTTTATATCAGCTTCGCGGTTTTTCAGAAACGCATGAGTTGTTATCGAAGCAACTCATGGGTTTCTGAGAAATTTTAAAGAACGGAAACTTATTATTTTATCTTGTAGAAATAAAAACAATATTCTCGACACTGCAAAATATGCACAAAAAGACAAAGCTTTGTTTGTTTAAATTAGAAGTATGGTATATGTTGATAAAACAGTATTTCACATATATTCTCAATATATGTAGATAGTAGAATATAAATTCTGTTGTTGTGCTATTGATTATTTTCAGTTCATTTAACTCATTTTGATTTATTATCTCAGCCCATATCTGAATATTTTTGTGAATCAGCTCATGATGTTTCTTTGTCGAAATCAATCTTTCATGCAGCAATATTTCGCAAATATTTCAATAATCTCATTCATGAGTAACAACCCAGTCTTTGTTTATCAACATTTATTTTTCTTACTATCATGTAGAGTGCAATTTTATCGGTACCAAACACAAACAATGATATATGGTACATAAGTGGATAAATGCAATGCCTAAAACGTTGCACACAGGCAGCAAACTATAAACCAGTCAGAACGTATATTGTTTAATACGATAAATCTCTAGCAATTTATGAGTAGTATTTGTATTTTTCATCAGGACTATTAAGCAGAATGTATAGCATGTTTTTTTTTTGTTCGTTCATCGCGATTATAATTGTAGTAAAAAGTAATAGTATCAAATATTTTAGTTTGAAGATCAACTCTTTTCTTTAAAAGCTAGATATATTTCAATTTTTATCAGATAACGACAATCCGAGAGTAATTAATCCTCTTCCTCAGTGTACGTCTATTAGTCACTATCTTCGTTACTGGTAGATACGGGTAAATTAACCTCAAACTATTTATGTGTTAAAATATTGAAATATTGAAGATCAATTGGTCTTTTGAACACTAAAACAAAATGAATCGGATTAAATTAACATAAGTTTCGAGAAAAGTCGAAAAAGTTAATTTGACGGAAAAGACTAGTTCATGGGTCGTGAAAATTTGATATATTAATGAAGCTTTAACATTTGTTTTTTGAGATGCTCACCTTTGAAATTTGACTTAAAACCAGAATGTATTTGAGTCAAATCATCTTGAGTTTTCCCATATTAACCAATTTTCTCGCAAGTTAATTTCCAATATCTAGTTGATAGTGTTTCTTTTTTTCGTAAAAACTTCAAAATAATTTGAGCAAAAACATCATCACAGCGGACTTTTTTTTGCTGATTGTCTTTTAGCGGGAAATTAAAGTAAAATTGTCTCACTGCAACCTTTATCGAATCTGGATTTGAAGCTGGTAATGACTTTATTTACAAGTAATGTTTTACGAGTACGGAGCGATAAGTTCTCTGCCTCACTCGGCCCCTGCTTTGATTCAGGGACTTAATAACAGTTAGATTAACTCAAAGACCTATGTGACAATTATCAAATTTAACGCTTGCAAAAGTAACCTTCGCTATCCACTCACATCCACAAGCTACAAGCGTTGAATGGAAACGAGAAATAGTCGTTGAAAAATAGATATAAGTAATGAGTGTTCTGAAACTAAACCCTCGACATCCGGGTGATGTATGACATATGTATGTTTAGTAGATTATTTTTTATCAGCGACTTGCACTTATCGTGAAAGTCATACGCATCAACCGCAATTCAAATTTACATCGTTACAAATTGCATTCAACACACTGGAGAATAAAAAAATAGTTTTGAAGTTTATTTTAAAGGAGTTCTAATATGAATGCAACTCTGAGTCTTTCAAAGGCAGATGGCAATAAAAAGATTTTTTTTTTATTTGATTGATTACAAATATTTAGAAAGTACGAAGTTGTTCGGTTCCGTGAGACGTTTGTGCGTATCTCTAATACAAACATTTGTCAAGTCCTATCAAAGGCGTGGTCAGTAGAAAACAAGCGACGCATCTTTTCTTGGCTTTATGAGTATGACTAGATTAAACCATATACGGGCAAAATAAATTCCTGAACTCTTCGTCTATTTTCTAACTTTATCTATCTTAGTCAGAAAAATCAATCTGTACTATCGATTTTGTAAATATCAACTTTCTTCAATTTTTTTCATGCGAATACAATAAATCTTGATAATTGATATTTTCTAAGATATAGAAAAGCTAAACTCACAAACTTCAAACAGTTAATCAAGCATATGACCGAAAATAAGATTGTAATTTTAATTTCATCATCAAATTGTGTCTAGAAATTTGGGAAAAATTCAAGGAATTAATTTTCCGTAACAGCTACTTTTTCCCACCCCAATTTTATTCCTTTAAATTCGAATCGAGGCTTCATTTTTGCATAAAGCAAATATAGATTAAGCAAACTCACAACGTCCTCTGCGTGTCTTCAGGCGGAACTGCTCTCTACTAAATAGTCCATTTAACCGACGACGAATACAGAAGCGCATTCTTCGAGCCAAAAAAAAGTCAGGGAGTAGAATTGGTCCAATATCGAAGTGGTGGGTTCAATGCTTTGACGAACTGGAGCCAGGAACCCATAGAATTGTCGCTGAACTAGTTAAATATGGAAGCAACCGGCTACAGTTCTTCAGCTAGTGTTCCAGGTATGCGACTGATCTGCCTGATACACAAAAAAAGAAGGTCCCACTGAGTGTAACAATTAATGTATACCGAGCTTCGTCTATAAGTGTTTTCCGCTGTCCTGCTAGGCCGGATAGCACCATTTCTTCAGAAATTAAGCGGGCTATATTAATGGGGTTCACTTCTGGCAAATCAGCAACAGATCAGGACATATTTTTGATCTGCACCAATCGTTAGAAAAGCTCTAAGAGTGCGGCCTAAGGTCATTTAAAGTCACCTATGAAAGAACAGCCAAGGTAAATTCTTACAAGGCCATTAGGAATTTCGATATTCCAACCAAATTAAAAGGTTGGCAATGCCATCCATGATGAACGTACGCCGCAAGGTTAAGGTAGTTGGATGTTTGTCGAGATTATTTAACATCAAAAACGGCCTACAATTGTATGCCCTTTCTTGCTTCCTCTTCAACTAGGCGCTGTAAAAAGTAGTTCGAGTTGCTGGAAGGCATTATCACTGCGGTCAGCATTATTATTAGCTTATGCTTATGCGGACTTAATAGGATGTTGTTTTGATACTTAACTCCTATGAATGCGGAAGATCTAACTGGGAAATTTTGCGGGAGTAGGATTATTGGAAAGATATACCAAGAAGACTGGTAGAGTGACGCCAACTAAATGCTGATGTCATCAAAATGGGCGATGGAGGCGCAAAATCGGGAAATCTTCTGGAACACTTTACTTCTGATGCGTTGTTGGTGGTGATGAATCAACATTGTTCAAACAACTTATCTTGGCACACAGGCTGATTAGGCTACATAAGCAAGCATCTTCGTTTACACCAATTTTCCATTAATTCCTTAGCAAAACTTTTTCGCCTCCTTATTAAGGGGGTATTCCGGTTTTTCGGTTTGAAAAAATCGAAAATTTTTTTTTGCATTTTCTTATTCCACTATGATCATATAATCTTGCTTTAAAATTTTATCGCAGTATCTGTTTTCGTTTTGAAGTTATTCGCATTTCCACCACTATCATCTCTGGAAAATCCCCGGCACGCTTGAGGCGAGAGTGTTTGAGATAAAACTTTAAACGCGATTTTCTCAAAACCATCTTTTCTCAACTTCTTGACAAGATTTCTCGAAAATGGTCTTACAGAATTTAATGAGTGATATATCAAATTATTTGCTATGATTTAAGGAAAAAGCTGAACTACGATTGTGATGATACAAAACAATTAACTATAATTTTTAATAAAAAAAACTAAAAAAAAAGGAAAAATTAGAAAAAAAATTTGTTATCAGCTGCCATTTTTTAACGAATAATTGGATTTTGATAAGCGTAGTTCATCTTGTAACGGGTATATTCCTGAGTAAAATGACACCTCATTTGCTAATTTCAGATACTTCAAACGGACGCAATCCTGCCAAGATTGATTTTCAAAGGTCAACTTCAAGCCCTCATAGCAACAACAATTTTCAACTTTTTTTTTTAAATCCAAGTTTTTTCTAAAGTTTAAATCCTGCAATAAACGCAAAATAAAACCATATCCATTGAGTATTTATTTTTATGTATTAAAATTCATATTGAAATAATGAATGATTATCGCGTGAAAAACCGGAATACCGCCTTAAGTCAATGCAATATTCGCGTTTTTCTTAGCCTCTGCCAATAAGTATTTAGGATAGTGGTATTCAAGACAACAGCAATCCTGTGCCAGTTGCTGTTTTGAATACTACTATCCTAATCTGCTTTCGATATTGGCGTAAAAAATGCGGCTAATATGTCTAATTAAATTTTGCAATTATCAATGCTAGCAATTTAATTAGCTCACATTGTATTAAGAGAACAATATAAGAATAGAACAATATTGAGTATGGTATTGACAATTTAAAACTAGAGTTCTAGTTAAAATAGTACGCAAAAAAATATATTTTTCTAACGTACTGGGTTTTGGTACGAACAATTGATATGAATTAACATTTTCTGAAATTTTTCAAATTTTTAAACTATTTATTCGCTTCGAAATCAGACATTCAGACACTTCACTTGCCTGCAATTGATTTGATTTAGGTATCTAAAACAGCTATATCAACTTTATAGAAATCAACTTGTCCGCTTTTTATTAAGTGGGTTTTCACCTGAATTGACGAAAATTTGAAAATTCGTCATTTAATGCATCATTTTTATCCAGAAAACAATAATGATATCAAAACAAACAATATAATAAGCGAATTGTGCACCTAATCTGAGAACACATATTTGCTGGAATATAATGGTAGATTGCATGAGGCGAGATTATTTAAGATT
The DNA here is from genome assembly GCA_947369275.1 of Nemotelus nigrinus. NCBI lineage: Eukaryota > Metazoa > Arthropoda > Insecta > Diptera > Stratiomyidae > Nemotelus > Nemotelus nigrinus. The sequence goes on along the minus strand of OX376373.1, from coordinate 40,069,822 downwards.
TCTCGATGAATACACGCGTTGTTATCTTTAAAACGAGCTTTTGCTAGATAGGTTTAGATGCTTCAAATTTGTCTAAAGGTTTTTTTTTTGTCCCAGGGACACAGTTTTTTTATTCAGCAACAATACCTTATCTTCACTCAACCTAATGTTGTTTAGTAAAAACTAAACTAAAATAATTAAATCCATTGCTTTTCTAAATATCCATTATTCCCTTGGAACAATATTTGGCACGTGGACAAATAATTCCGGCTTTGGTTCAATCATTAACTTTGGTTTATTAAGAAGTTATTTCTTAGTTTTAATTTCTTAACTTTGTCTCAGAATGTTACATGTTACTACAAGAAAAATAAATATGTACACTTTTGCTTGATTTTTTAAGTTATAGTGATTTCTTTTTAACTATACGTATGAGAAAGCTATGCACAAATAATTGTGGCACCGTTTGTAGATTGAAATTATTTACTTATACATATTTTGAATAAAAGTAAAATATATTTTGATTTGCTAAATATATTTTGATCTGCTAAACATATTTTGATCTGCAAAATATATTTAATATACATTTTATATTAATGTATAGTTTTCTATATAAAATGCCTATATATTTTTTTAATTGAAAGACTTTTTTTAATTGAAAGCAGTTTTTAATTTTTTTTATGTGTTTATAGAGTCTTGTGAGTCACTGTATCTTAATTCAATTTGCTAGCGAAAGCAAAAAATTTAAAATTATAAAAGCAAGTTTACATATTTTTCTTTTAAGAGATTGTCTGAGGCAAGTTGATGAGGCAAGTTGATGAGGCCGTGAATCTATTTTTCAGCTCTTGTATTTGTTATTGTGTTTATTACTCTTGTATTTGAATATTGAGATTATAAACCACAACAGTTTATTGCGTTCAAACTGCTGTTCATTCACTTATTTTCCAGACATTTAATTGATACATACGCAACTTGTATAAAATATTTAAACATACAATTTTATCGTGCCTAATTTGCTTGTTATGGTCATGGACATTCTGTTAAAATCGTTATTTCAGTAATGTAGCCATATAGTAAGTAACTAATCTATGATAAGCTCAAATAATTTGATTAATACTCAATTCCAACTAAAATCAAATATCGATTATTCACCACGGTATTATTGTATGGGAAAGTGAAAGTAGGACAGTTTGTCCAATCTAATCGAATTTACCTCATAAATCGTTTCAGGGATATATTTTCCCTGTTTATGTTCACTATAAGTTGCTTTCATGACTACCGTCAGCAGCAACAGACATCCTGCCAAAATCACTATCGTTCTCAGCCAGTGAAATCGAATATATTTGAAGTTTTTCCACAAGAACACCATAAACAGCGCCATTTTTAACTCACTTCCCGTATGCACTTATGCACTTCACAAATTATCGCGATTTTAATATTGAGTTGATATATACCGCCCGTACTTTATTGATATCGGTATGAAAGTTCATGCTAGTTGGAAGGATTCCCCGTTTGTTTACATTCTACATAGTTCACAAGACAAAAAGAGAAGTTGCTTCACATATTACAATGCACGAACATTGTACTCTCCGCGGTGGGTATGGCCGATTCGGAGTTTACAATCGAGAAAAGCTTTACGCCGAGTGCAAAGATTCGCAATCTACTGGAAAATTTATTATCACAAAATAAATGGTCAAAGTAGGCATATCACACGTATCACACCCTGCAAAAGCTTGAAGTCACACTTTGCCCTTTCGAATGGATTCTTACTGGATTACCCATACGTCACTTGGCTGTCACCTACCGAATTGTGCTGCGAAGTTGTGCTCAAGAGCGTCAGAGCGAATGAAGTGCGCATATTTATTTTGTCGTATAGCACGTTTTCGCAATAGTTCAAATTGAGCGCGAAGTTTATTTTTGTTAACAAATATATTACTCGTTGATAATAACATGTTTTATCTTCACGAGTATATTTTGCGAGCTAATAGTTGCCTCATATATAACCAAAGAGGAGCTAGCAATCGTCGCTGCATCTGAACCCAAGACATTCGATTGTTATTCTCAGCTTTAACGTTAAAAAGTACCGAAAATGAGCAACTGGAGCAGGTTTTTAAAATACTAAAATGTGTATACTTTATCTTCAATGAACGCTTATAAGATCACTATATTAGGTCTGTTCCCGTACTTCAGCAAACTGCAGCAGTAACAGAATTTGGCAGCTGGTTTCTTTTTGCTGCTAAATTTGGCTTGCATTTTGGCTTGCAGCAAAAGTCCGAAAACGACTTGCTGCGAAGCTTTTTTAATATATTATAATAGATTCAAGTACGAGAACAGACCTATTAACATTAAATTTTAATACCATAACTTTCGCTACACTATTAACCAACGCGGTTCTAATTTATTCAAGTTACTCGAGTCCAACCTCAAAATATACTCAATTTTCCGTAAAAATCCAATATAAATACTTAATTTCCGCGACAGTTTTACCTTCGTTATTATACCAAACTTCTTACTATTCCTTACTGTAATCAAATTTGTGCTGATATAAATATGCATAAGAATAAATGTTTACACATTATATTTACAGTGAAAAAACCTACAAATTATCTTTTATAATCACATTAACACATTGAAAAATATTTTATCTATTGATTCTCACAAATAATTCGTTTCCAGATACGTTGTTGTTAATCCATTAATGTATTGCTTCACTATGAAAGTAAATACTACAACAATTGTTGCTTTGGCCTTTGACATGTTGGTTACAACTGTTGAAAGACAAGTAGAATATTACGAATATCCCTGTTCATCTGGTTCAAGCCATTTAAATAAAAAAGAAACTAATGTTGCAAGCTACAGAATGTGTTTCCTCACTCAATATTTGTGTTGCAAATCGAAGGGCTCACCTGAGTAAACGTGAATAAAAGACAACAAAAAATAGCCCATGACAAGCATATAATGCACAGACGATCCGAATTCTGTTGTGTTATCCTTCCAAATCATAATCGGTAGCAATAGAAATTTGCCTAAATTCGCAATTGTTATTGTTTTGCACAATAGGACTTCATTCGACCAATCCCATCGATTATTTTTCTTTTTCTCCGTTCCTCGTAGAAATATTGATACTATTTGCAAAATAACGAAGATAGCACAGTTATCTAAAACAGGGAAATCAGTATACAAAACATCAAGTTAAGATATCAACCTAAACTTTACCAATTATGTTCTCTAAACAGCAAATATAAAATCCACGTTCTTCTGTAAAATCATCGTTGTTTTCAATGTACGAAATACTGCTCAGTTTTTGGCGCCACAACGCAAATGATTCTAAGAGAAGTAATACTAGCGAAAGTTTCCAGTGCAGCTGTTATAAGAGATAAAACGCGAAATACGAACAATTAATATTTACCCATAATATATGTAATTAGAGATTGTCTTACCTTAAAATCGGTGTTATATAATACATGACGATAAGCGTTCTGAGATAGCAAAACTAGATCGACTAATATAATTATCGATTCGAACTCAATATATTTGTCTGCGATTTCGTGACATTCTTCCTATATTAGAAAAATGAGATGTATTAGATCTACGCACGAGTATTGTGTACGCATTGAAAAGAAATGCATACAAATCACAGTTTCAAAAACGAATTCAGCAGCCATATTTCTTAATCTCTTTTCAGTTTAACCTGATTAACCTTCTGAACTAAATTTGAAAACTCATATCTTTCCTCAATCTCAAATACTTGGAAGTGTTTTTTCATCTTCAATTATTCAAATTTTTCAAATAGAATTCAAATTCGATTCCCTTTACGATCAATATCGCGAATCTTGATTGGTTATTAGTAAGATCACAGGCCAGTGAATCGTATTGCATGTATGGAATTATGGTGAAGCATTGAGCAGGAATGATGATCAGCTTTCACGTCAAACTCGAATTTTCCGAAATATTCATACGGATTCAATCGCTTGAAAGATTGTTGCCAAATACTTTCACTCAAAACATTGTCTTACAGGAACCCATAAACTAAAACGACGGCTCATTGGGTATTTTTTGACAAGAATATATATAGAAGGCATTCCATTGCTGATAGAAAAGTAATTCAAGCCGTTTAATTTTTACCAACCACTTTCTTACCTCCTATTATTTACATAAATGCTTTATTAAATGAGAATGCACATAACTGAATGCAAGAATTCAACTATTAAATTGCAACTTACACATTTCAATATCTTAATCACCGACGAACTATACACTTTATGTAGCTCTCTAACTTTCGCACCACAATTGATGCAAACAAAAGGTTTTAAAATTGTAGTCGCAGTATTTTTGTGTACACCTTTCGTCACTGGCGGCTTTACTACGTTCGACATGTTCAAATTTTATCCTCTAAACATTTTAAACTCTTAGTTAAGATACTGGCTGTCATGTGCCAACCCGACTCAATAGATTCACGTGACGAAAACGTCATTTCCATATTGTTTCCATATGACTGGTTTGCGCACACACCAACAACCGAGAAAAAACGTCTAGTAACTCAACAAGAATGATCTTTATTAACACATTTCAGACATTTAATCGAAATTATAATACATGGAATAGCATATGCGAAATACTCATACGAATCCTACTTGGTAGCCCAACAATAGTGCTTAATAAACAGCTTATAAATTAATTGTTCTCAAGATTGTTGCCCCATTCCTGGGCGACGATCAGCAGGGAGCTTTTGTCAAGCGCGGGACCAATCAATGGATTCATTTGTGCAAGGTAGCAGCATAGCCAGCTAAATAGATCATGTCAGATAAATCAAGAAATTTAATTATAGGAGTATACTTACAATAACCAGCAACAGGATGCGGTCAGCATTAATATACACTGGATTATTCTATAGAAAAATTACTGCATGATAACTACGCAACTGTGACACTCACATTAACTTACCCTCTATTTGGTCCTTTGGGAACAACGATTGGGAGGACGATACCTACAACACCCCATATCACGGTGAAGATAATCAAAGGAAGAACTGCCAGAGCCATGATTGAGTTTTATGACGAATTGGAAAATGGGCTACCCAGTACCTGATCGACGAAAACCTTCACCTGACTATTTTCGACAAATGTCACATGACAGAATGGGGTGACGGCAGAGGCAGATGTGTTATAAAGGTACTAAATTTTCCTTTGGTACAATGTGCTATAATTTCTAATGGGAATTATGAAAAGTAATTTCCTTATAAGCGGTAAAATTTAAACATAATTATATTGGAAAAAATATGTTTGGAAAAAGAAAAAATGGTCAAACAAAAAAATATTTCGCTGCTTTATTTATTCTATAACTTATTATATTATATATATTCTATAACTTATCTTCAAAATATTAACTAATAACTTGTTCAGCTATTAGTTAATATCTTGAAGATCTTGAACAAGATTTTGTATTCCTTAGAAATTTCGAAAAAGTAATTCTCAGTTTAAATTTTCTCTAACATATACAATTGAAATTGAAAGAGCACCTTAAATGCCTTGATTTTTTTTTCTTATATTACTAGCAAGCTAATGTAAACTAGAACTATAATTAAAGTGTATTTCTATAAATATCCGTCCACTCTGCATGTGTCTATTCTGATTGCGAATGTATATCAAATCGTTTTATTGCCAATGGACATTATTAAGTCACACGCGAACTACAGTATTGTCTGTATTATATACAGTATTGTATATCACTGATCATTGTATAATATAGCATAATATTATTATATTAATAATTATGCAAAATTTTTGTGTTTTTGATTTAAAAATAAAATTGCCCTCTGAACCAACAGGTTGGTGTCTTCAATGAAATTATGGATTGTCAGTCGTGTGTCGGCATCAACTTGCATTCCATTCTGGATTCCATAAAATTTCCCCCATAAAAATTAATACTGCTGCCTACCATCACAGTCTGCCTACCTCTCAAAATTCTGTCTGCGAGTCCAACGTAGGTTGGAAATTATCGTGCGGCGTGTTAAACTGGTGCGGCAGGAGATTTCAAGAGCATTCTTCTCAATAATATCATAGTTTGACGGTGAGTTACACGATTATATGTTGTATTGTACAAAATCTGTATGAACATCCTGCAACTCAAATAAATGTTCTCTAAAATTTGACTGCAGTGATGGTTATGTAATTGAGAGACCTTGTAAGCCATTGATTTTCTTTTTGAAATTTTTTCTATTCATTATAGGATCACTAAAAAACTCAAATATACTTTCATTTTCAGATTCTCGATATTATTAGATCGCGAGATGTTTTCTGCACTCTATGAAGCTGCCCGTCAATCGGGTTTTAAAACACCATTTAATCAGGTGCAATGTCAATCAAGCCAGCCAAATCGCGAAATCCAAGCAGCTGCCACGGCATCGACCGAAGACTCCTGTGAATTCGGCAGCAACAAATACTTTATGCTATGCGGTATTGGTGGTATCCTGTCGTGTGGTACAACCCATACGTTTGTCGTTCCACTGGATTTAGTCAAGTGTCGTCTTCAAGTCGATTCTGCCAAGTACAAGAATCTGTTCACCGGTTTCCGAATTACCGTCAAAGAAGAAGGTACGCGAGGTCTGGCTAAGGGCTGGGCCCCAACATTCTTTGGATACTCTGCTCAGGTATGTGTGTCTTTCGATCGATATGGAATATGTCGGCTAATCGCTTTGCCAAATTGATTTTCCTATATTATGCAATGCACTTTGGAAAGACGTGCAATGAATTAGGTCTCGTGAATAAATTGTGCCGTCATTACGCAAAGTCGTGATCGATATATTTTTTTGTATCTGTTTTATCTGAATTATATCTATCACACCCATTGTTAGCTCTACTACTACTAACTGCTAATGAATTGTTTTTGGCTGACAAGTTAGCAAGTCATTTCGATGTCTAAAAAATCTATGAACTGCGATAGATTGTAACTGCCTGTATAGAGCAAAGTTTTCTCACTTCCAGCTATGGGCTTATCATATCAGAAACTCTTTATTGTGACGACATATCGCAAATATATGTCATGATATTAATTTTCAGGGTATTTGTAATGCGGGAAATGACGCTAATCGAAACCAAAGTCTAATTTCATAAACGTGACGTAGGTTTGCTTAAATTTATGTATATGTAAACATACCTGAGTATATTGATATTTTTTTTTGCCCTGTAAAACTTCTCTCAAATAATTTTAGAAGGGTGGGATCAGTTAGAATTCTAATTTGGCAATTACTGTCATTAATTGATTTATCGTTATTTTCCGCGAAAGGGAGAGAGAAATACATATAATTAATAACTGATTGTAGTACTAAATACACCTGTCTTCGAATTTCGCGAATTATTCTGTATTTATTATTAGTTAACTGGCTCTCAGGGGGCTTCTTGCACCTATCGAGGTATATCATTCAATTTTTCTTTCAGACAAAACACGGTGTTTACCCAAGATATCATGCGTTCTTTTCAATAGAATTAATATTCCCGGTCCATTTTTTTCTTATATACATCAAAACACCCGATGTACATTAGTCATAAATAAAGTGACCATACGTTCCGTTTTGAACGGGACTGTTCCTTTTCTCGGTCACCTGTCCCGTTGTCCCCAGACACAGCTCCGGGACGCAAAATAGTCCCGTCTTCCGAAACCGCGCGAAAATTTCAAATTATGGAGCTCGTCAGACACTTGCGGTGCGAGACCGCGTCTTTGAGAATAGTTGATTCCCCGCCCGCGCGTGCTATCGGTTACCTAGTAACGCGGGGAGAAGAGGGGGCATTTGTTTTGTTTATTAGGCTAGCCACGCGCGCATACAGACTTCTCATTTTTGTTTTGTTTTGTGCAATGTTCGTGAAGTAGTTTAGTAGTAAACTGGTAACTATTTTAAGCTTTCTGTTGTTTTGAAATTTTACCTATAGTTAGAAACGCAAGTGTTCATTTAATGTCAACCTACAAGCAAAATACCCATTTATCGAACAAATGAATACTCCTTCGGTTGTCAGATGCAAAAAGTGTCGCACAGAGTTAAGTGTTTCTCATAGTGGTTCTGGTGATATTGGACAGCATTTGAAGTCTGAAAAACATAAAAATGCTGATAGTGCCGCTGCTTCCAAGTCTTCAATGTTGAATTTTTTCAAGAATTCAAATGCGCCAACTTCAAAGGATTTGAATATTGCCGCGGCAAAAGGCGTCTGGGCTTATTACACTATACAAGAAAACTACAGTTTTCGCTCCAATGATTGTGCGTCGAAATTAATCCAAACATGTTTCGATTCGAAATTCACATTCACGCGTACGAAACCAGAAGCTATTGTAGTAAATGTTTTGGCGCGTACAGGGATCGACGAATTAAAAGATGATCTCAATAAATCCAATTGTATTACAATTTTAAACGACGCTTCAAACCACGGTAACAAGAAAATATATCCTCTTGTAGTGCCCTTTTTTTCAAACTTACGAAGGTGTGCAAGTACAAATTTTAGACTTCCAAGACCAACCAGGTGAAACTTCTGATATCATTGTTGATTATTTCCACCAAGTATTGACTGATAATAATTTGACAAAAAAGTCGGCATTTTGTGGTGACAATGCCAATGTCAATTTTGGGGGTGTAGGTAAGCGAGGAATTAATAATGTGTTCACCAAATTACAATCATCTCTGAAAAAAACCGTTGATAGGTATTGGATGTGGAGCCCGTATAGTTCACAATGCAATAAAAAGTGCTGCAGATGGTCTACCTTTAGATTACGAAAGCGTTATTGTAAAAATATATTCATTTTTCTATATTTACATGGTTCGAGTTGAAGCTCTAAAGGAGTTTTGCGCTGAAGCTGAAATAGAAAATCACCAAATGCTCGGCTATAGTAAAACCGGATGACTTGCACTTGTGCCTGCCTTGGAGAGAGTTTTAAAAATGTACCAGCCTTTGAAAGATTATTTTTTGAGCATTGAAAATGTCCCAAATTATTCGAAGACTTTTTTGAAAAAACTACATCAAAATTATGGTTTCATTGTTTACACGCTCAGTCAGCAAGTTTTCAGCAACTGTATTGAAGGTTGAAGGTCATATTTTGTCGGCAATAGAAGCTGAAAAAGAAATTAATCATCTCAAAGACAATTTGGCTCAGAAAGAGGTCAATCAGTTTCTTCCATTTACTGTTCGCAGTTTAATTGTGAAACTAAAAGATAATGGCACTCATATTGATGAAGTGTTTGTGAAAAGTATGGCTACAGAATTTTATAAAACAAGCCGTGAATATCTATCTGGAACAGTGGACTTGCTTTCTTACTAAAGAAATGTAGATATTTTATTGGGCAGATTTAAGAAAAGTACCTGCATGGGAAGATATTCAAAAAGCACTGGCTGTATTGATTGAAAAAGGATATATTGACCGTAATAAAGATACATAAGTATTTGACCAATTTACATTAATTTCAAGCTACGTCACTTCTCAAAAAATAACCGAATGAGACAATTTAAAAGTTTCCACAGAAGCTTGTTGGGGAGAAGTATTCAAACACTTTCGCAGCAACAATCCTCAGCATGAAAATTGTTGTGTTTTAATTGAATATATTTTATCTCTACCTGGCATAAATGCTCCAGTAGATAGAGTTTTTTCTCTAATGAATAAATTATGGACGCCTGAAAAAATCAACTAGAGGTTCCAGTTCTGAAGGCGATGTTGACAACTAAGGTCAAAATAAAAAAAAACGTGCCAAGAATTTTATTCTTATTTAAAATCATCTCCAACTTTATTAAAGCAAATTTGTTCCTTTGAGAAATATAAATATAATTTTAAAAATATGTTGCATATAAATAATTACTGTCAGAGGAACTGCTTTATTTTTTATATTAAGCTGGTGAACTAGTGATTGATTTGATTTTTCACAATTTGTTTTAATAAAAATAATTATAATTAATCGAAATATGTATAATAATAGTTAACATTAATTGTATTAAGTTACACTTTTTTTTAAATTTAAACATTGAAAAGTTGTGTTTATTTTCAATGTTGTATATTAGAGATGGGAGATAACAGCAAAGCTAACACGTTCCTACGTTACAGTTCCGGATAGGTAACATGTTCCAGTAACATGTTATTTTTGGAACGTTGTTCCACCGCGAGTTGCGCTCATCGTATACGTTGCGCGTTCCAATAGAGCTCTGCAACGAAATGCGTAACGAGAACACAAGTGAAATGTAATACGTTTTTCTCGGCTCGGTTTAATGTGTCATAGATTTGCATGTTATTTTTCGGACGTTCCGAGCCGTCTTGTAGTCAAGAGTTCCTGTCGTTTTTCAAAGACGGTGATATAACTCAACCATATGGCGTTGTAATAGTGGGTTCCAAATTAATATTTATATGTGTGTGATGATAACACGTTGATGAATTACATTTTCGATCGATTAGTATGATCAAAAAATTATTTGTGAATGCAGAGTTTTGAAAATTGTACATTTCAACAGTAATGAGTAAAGTTGGTATAATCGAACTAAAATATAAACATCTTGTATTACCACCAAATGAATAGTTCATAGAAATATTGTTGGGACTTAAAGAGCTTATAATACAGCAAAATCTCAGCCTACATTATTTTATTGATGCACTTAGTGTAATATTAAAATATATATCGGAATGGATAATAACATAATAGGTGCGTTTTTTTTTTTGCTCCCCTTATCCATAACAGAACAATGCAGACGCATTGGAAACAACAACTCCTGTTATGGAAAAGGGGAGTTGTTGTTGTTCCCAATGCGTCTGCATTGTTCTGTTATAGATAGGGGGATCAAAAAAACACTCCTAATGTAACACACCATAGCAAAAAAATAAAATGTAAACGCAGAATTATCACACAAAATATTTACATAGATACTTTGAATTCATTTGATGCTAAGAAATCAGAAACCTATTAGCTATTATGAATTAAGAATTTATAAGCCATTATGAATTTTTATTTAAGTGGCCATTTGCATTCAAAAATAAATTTTTTTCTGTGTGTTTTGGTGAAAGGTGCGACCTCCTCTCTGAAAGAACGTTATTCTATTCTTTCGTATTCTTTCATATGCCACCAATGTTCCTAGAAATGGAAACCTTTCTTCCACTATTTGTGAAAAATTTGGGTGCATATTTCGTTTTTCTTTCCACCAAGAAAGTGGATTCTTATCTCTACGTAGATAATTTTCATCAAGAAATCGATTGACTTCTATTAAAGCGCTTGATATTTGGTTCTCTGTAAATGTTTAGAAATGAGCAATACAAAACGAAAACGCTTGCAGTTTGCTACCTTTCGGTTTCTGAGTCGCAATGCGCAAATCAAAATCGCTGAATATTGAAAAAAAATTTTTAGTTTGAATTGTAGTTCGAGTGCACTGGTCGCTGGTTTAATTTTCTGACCAACTAATTCAACACAATGCCGTTTTATTGCTTCTGCTGCCGAGGTGTCATTAAAGGGAACAAGTTTGTATCGATAGTCCAGAAAAGTGGTTAATGCCAAGGTTTTGTTGCTTTCAACATTATTTAGTCTTCGATCTAATCCCACTGCAAGCTCTCTAATGAAATTTTTTGTTAGCAAAGTGAAGGAGTCCTTATTAGCCATTTGTCGGATAACGGATTTGAGACCGTTTGCGAAAACAATTATGTCATTACCTGTGACATATTTTTCTCCGTTAATTTTTACGGTCACTTCTTCAAACGGTGTTAAAATTTCTACCAGCTCAGTGCATACGGTCCATTCTAACTCAGGTAGAACTGATAAATCTTTATTAATAAGAGCTGTAGACATCTTAATTGCATCCTGCAACTCAGCGAAACGTTGGAACTTGTAATATGCAGAGTTCCAACGTGTAGGAACTTCTTGGATAAGTTTTTTAGGACTCATTCCTAAATTGGTTTGCGCTGTCTGTAATTTGTCATTGCCTGAGCTTGATTTTTTTTTAAAAAGGTTACCACTGCCCTTACTTGCTCTCGCAAACGTTTAATACCGTCTAACTGCAAGGCGTTTTGAACAATTAAATTCAAAGTGTGGGCGAAGCACCCCAAGTGTTCCCATTGCAGTTTAGTTTTTATTGCCGCTTTAATATTGTTTGCATTGTCGGTAACAACAGCCAGTATTTGAGAAGAAAGATGAAATTTATCTGTTATTTTTTTTATTTCGTCTGCTAAATTTGAACTTGTGTGAGAATCGGACAGTAAAATCAACTGTAGCATGAAATCACCATCAATGAAATGAGCTGTTACGGCAATGTAGCTTTCCGTGTTGCTTGAAGTCCACGTATCGGTAATTTCAGAAAAGCGGCATTTAAACACTGCTCATACTCTGCCGGTAAAAGAGCATTTGCAATTGTTTTCTTATTCGGAAGTCGATAGAAAGGATCTAAAGATTCAACAAATTCAATGAAGCCCTTATCTTCAACCATTGAAAATGGCTGTAAATCATTTGTGAAAAGTTTTAATATTTTTTTATCAAGATTTTTCTTCTAGAACTGCTTAATTTTCCTGGTAAGAAACTAAGAAGCGTTCCTTGCGAGCTACTTGGCTTATGAATGAGTGGCTCATTTTCTTGAATTGGTTTTTCCGTAGGCACACTAAGATCAGTCGGCAGTTGATCTTGTCTATTACCTTAAACAGAAGGCATCTTTTCCTTTTCGTTATTCACACTAGCGGCAGGATGCATCCTTTCCAAATGCTTTTTCAAATTGGTGGATGTTGACTTAAAACACATTTTTTTGGCCGCATAAATCACACTTGGCAATTAATCTAAAATACTAAAAAACGACCACAGAGGACTATATCTACTTTTTTTGTTCATCTCAAAAACACTACAATTTTGACTTTTCACACTTCTAATCAAAACTACAATACTGCCTTTGCAGCTGCGTATTTGAATTTTACTTGCATATGCACACTGACGGACAAGGGCAAAGCAATTCCAGAAAACTAATTCCACATTTCGCTTCAGCATGTACAAATCATCGCTATCGAAGCTACAAGCTAATAGAAGAAAAAAAAATCCATTTACTTCCTATGACATTGTGAGCTGACGAACAGGAATGATAACAGATAGGCCAATTAACAAAACGACTGCATTGTTTTGCTTTGGAACGTTGAGCGTAATTCATTTCTGATGTGTGCAACACGTTCCAAAAATAACATGTAGTTTCAAATAACATGTTCCTTTGGAACGTGTTACGCATTTGGAATTATGTTATTTAACGTGTTACGTTAAATAACGCCCAACTCTATTGTATATAAACCCATGTCGCGTTTTGAGCTAAAAAAAAAATGGTCAATTTTGTCATAAATAAAGATTTTTTCAGGGAATTATGAGCTGATTATTTATTGATTAATTACATCTGTCTGTGTAATGAATTAACTTTTTCCACTTTATATGCAGTCCATTTAAATTCTGACAAATAAGTTCCGGGAATGATCAAATAAAACACAAAATATCAATTATTCTTCCAAATTTATTGAGTCTCCTTCAAAATAGATACACTCATTTATCTGGTCTTTTATTCGAATTTATTCACTGGTTGTCCTTCTGTAAGGAATTCTGAGTGAGCAATTCTCGAATATAAAAAAAACAGTGAAAATAACCTGAATTTTCGACCGACTTTGCCTCGGTTCGGCTCGTTTGGTAAACGAGACAGAGATATTGATTTCTCACGATTGCGACACATCGGACTCTAGTTTCCACGGTGTCAGACTGTTCGTAATCTCGGTTTTGCCTACTATAGAACACTGACTATAAAACAGGTTTAAAAATAAAACTAAAACAATTTAAAATAAATCTGCAAACGTTTTAAAATTTAACATATCAGTGAAGTTTATATTGCTTTTTTCGTATGCCTTTTAAAAAATGAACAATCCACATTGTTGTGTTGCTCAATGTTTACTAAGTATAATAAGCTTTACATATTTCTCAGCATTACTTTGTATTTATTTCTTTGAATAAATTATTGATTTTATCGATTGGATATGTTTTCACTTATCAGTCAATTTGGAGTATAGGTACTAAATTGTTTTATCATTCATAATATTCGTAATTTTATGTCACTTTCACCTAATATTGCGTCAGATACTAGTTTTTGATTTTTTATTTCTCGCAGTGCATAAAAGTATAAGTTTGTATAAAATATGGACAACGACAATCATTTTCACTCTCTAAAGTCTATTTTTCAAATTCTATTGTATCAAATTTATTTCTGGACTGTCGATCTGAAAAGTAGCCCATCGTGTTAAATCTCTTAAAATATAAACCATTTTTAAACTCCTCATCGTCTTACAGCAGTGAGCCCGCGATGGAATATTTACCATCCCATGTTCAGCTGATAAATATAATCTCTTAGAACTTATTAAAAACAAGAAGAATTATAAGCATGTTAAAAGCATGCTTTGAAGGCATGGGGCGCGAATGTATGGTTGTATGCTTATCAGTAGAAGTCATAAATATATAGTAGTCTAGTGCGTTTGTCTCAAATGTTCAATGTAGGTGATAACTAATTTATTGTTTACATGAGAATTCACATGTTCATATGTATACCAGCTTAACAAGATACATGCAAAATGATAAAAAAAATGTAAAATTGAAAACATAATTGCTTCATTAAATTTCGAATGTGAACTGAGAATTGAATTGAAAAAGCAATTTTAGAAGCAAGATTTTAGTTCACGACTATTATTTGGTGTAATAAATGAAAAATATTTTACATCTGATGCTTACATTGTAGCCCGGCAAATGTGTGTTACCATTTTCTGTCTATTTTCAGTTGAATTTTCAATCTAATTTTTAATCGAGACCTTCTCAAGTTTCGGTTCGACTGCATCGACTTTTAATTGATGTCTATATATGTTTTTAATATGATGTCTAAATTTATTGTATTGTAGTGCATAAATATCCTTTTTCGCATACAGAATTTAACAATAGTTAAATATTTGGTCCTGGCAAATGTCTTATTAGTTTCGCTGTTATAGTTTAATGTCTGCGATTTCTTATTTAGAGGGAAATTATTTGTTTAGTTAATATTCATCATGTAACGCATAATGTTACATAATGTAACTCTTTTTAGTTCTTCTTTTTCAAAGGGTCATTTTTTGATGGCTGATATTTCTATAATCAGATCCCCTTTTAAACACTTAGGGCAGTTCTTACAACCAAAGATATGATCTGAATTGTCGTGCGAAATGCATCTATTTAAGATGTATTTGCTACCGCAATTAGTATTCCCACATCTCAGGCATCTAGAGGTCGTGATTTATTTGAAAACTTATCTGGTTTCGTTGGGATCGCACCTATATTTATCACAGGATTATTGCTCGTAATGCTTTGCTGGGAGAATATCGCATGATTGAGCATGTTGGGTGCTTCAAAAGGCACACTCGATTCTTCCAAAGTCAGCTCCATGTTTTCGGACTACTTTTCACTTCTAATCAAGCGGCCTTCTAAGCTTGGGGGCTTATCAGGTGACTGACTCTACATACGCCCGACGCCATTTATTAATCGCTTTCTTAAAAGGGGTTTATGACTAATATATCAGCCTGTTAATATGCATAACATTAAGTACGTCAGCTGTTTGTTAAATTGCAATTTAATAAGCCATTATCTAAAAGAATAGAGTTTTTTCTTTTAAACAGTTAATTCATAGTTTTCAAAACTCTAAATTGGTTTACTTCTTTTATTCCAGGGTCTCTGCAAATTCGGTCTTTATGAAGTATTCAAAGTCTACTATGCCAATTTGTTGGGTGAAGAAAATGCTTATCTTTACCGTACATCATTATATTTGGCTGCTTCAGCCTCAGCTGAATTTTTCGCTGATATTGCTTTGTCACCGTTCGAAGCCGCAAAAGTAAAAATTCAAACAACGCCAGGATATGCAAACACGTTCCGTCAAGCTGTTCCGAAAATGATGCAAGAGGAAGGAGTTTCTGCTTTCTATAAGGGTCTTGTACCATTATGGGCTCGTCAAATCCCATACACAATGATGAAGTTCGCCTGTTTCGAACGAACTCTTGAAGTTCTATACCGGTTCGTAATTTAGCAATAATACTTTAGCCGTTAATTAATATTATAACTTTCGTTACAGCTATGTCGTTCCAAAACCACGTGCAGATTGTACAAAGGGTGAGCAATTGGTTGTTACATTTGCTGCCGGTTACATTGCTGGTGTATTTTGTGCTATTGTCTCACATCCTGCTGATGTAGTTGTTTCGAAATTGAATCAAGCCAAAGGATCGTCTGCTATTGACGTTGCGAAGAAGCTTGGCTTCATGGGAATGTGGAACGGCCTTGTTCCGCGTATCATCATGATTGGTACGTTGACAGCTTTGCAATGGTTCATCTATGATGGAGTGAAAGTAGCCCTTCGTCTTCCACGACCACCACCACCAGAGATGCCAGAATCTCTTAAACAAAAACTCGCGAAGACAGAGTAAGGTGCACGATATTTAGGTGGTAAATAAAACTGATTTATCTGGATAGCAATATTTACGGGAAACATTTAACAAAATGAGAGAAAAAAATCGAATTATGTAATTTAAACTAGTAATTTAAAAGTATTCCAGGATTAGCATTTGCATTCAATGTCACATTTCAAAGAATTGCCAGTTGATATACGTTAAGCCTATGTTCAACACAAACACTCAATTTATGTAAACACACGAACTATACGAGAGACGTAACGTGTTCAATTATTATATCGCGGAACGTATTCACGGTTGGCTTTGCAATATGCATGTCTCTATTGTACAGAAAGTGAAACATTTAATTCCATCAGCATTCGGTAACTGACACATTTCCACTATTTTTGTCCGATAGATATTATTTTATTATATTGAAAAGAAATAAAACCTGTTTCCCAAAATTCAAAAACAAGTGTTTTATTTGTATTGGGTAATACGTAATGTTATAGCTTTTGGTAGCCCATGTGCGAATTTACCGTTCGATTTTATTTCTGTTTCGGCAGTTTTAGAATAGGTATTTTAGTTTGGGAGTGCATACATAAAGATTGGACGGCTGAGTTTATCTGAGAATAATTTTTACGCTGCTAAAAAACAGATTGACATATGATTCATTAAATTATCATAGCAAATATCTACAGTTTCCAAATGCCTAATCGTAATTTTTTATGGCTATAAATCAGTCGGATATAGACATGGATAGACGAGGATAACTTGCTGAATATCAAGCTAGCGACATGCTGCAAACATGCGAAGATAGAAGTGCAACTCAATGATCGATCTCCCTACGAAAACTTATTACCGCTCGGGTTTGCCGTTTCAAAACGTGTGCGCAAACTATTTAAGGCACTGAATCTTAGAGAATGCTTTTATTCAAGTTGGTATGATTGATCAAGAAGAAACCTTTAGAAAATCTATCAAGAAGAAAACGAACTTATCTATTCATGAAAAAGGCTGTCTTTATTTTCAATTTATATCACATTGTCTGCCTCAGATACAATGAAAGTCGAATACACTATCGGAGGAGAGATTGACAAGATAATTCAATATGAGAACTGATACAAAGTGCTTTCTTCTTGACTCACTAGACAAAGTATTATGAATTTAGTAGCGCAGCTCAGACTTAACTATTAGATAGATTCTTTGCTATCGAAGCTAGCTTCTAAACATGAGGAAATGCGCATTATCCGTTCATACTATTTCGTTGATAACATATTTTTAAAAAGCTTTATTACTATCCTGTCAGAAGGAGACATGTTAAAATAAGAAATCGATTCGATACGATTCGTTCAAATGAAATGTGTACAAGCATTTTATGTATCTACAAGCGTTCGAAGTTTGCCATAGGGATGTAATGTCTGGAGATGTCACCTTTCTGAAAATACATCTCGCGTTCTTGTCAAAAGAAATTTTCTTTCAATATTTCTTACAACTATTTCAAATTCTCATTCACATACATATTACAAAAGTTGGTATACTATCCGTCCAGCCCTTTGCTCATTAAAAAGAAAGCATTTGGTAAGGTATTTGTATACTTTTATATGAAGAGCTGAAAGTGGAAGGAAAACCAAAAAAAGATTGGATGTTTGGGCGTAGCTTAAAATTTATGAGGCTCAATCGTGAAAAGCTCTTTTTGAAGAATTATGATTTGATCGCCATGCAATTTAGTCCATTAGTTATCGCCAAATGTCTATGGCTCGTCTTGAGCTTAGTCGACTGTCATGTGCTGCATTTATCCTGCAGGTATTGATATTAAAATCTGTTTTACGTTCAATAGAATACATTCAAAATCCTCACTAACATAAATTTAGGCATCCAAATTAACAAAAGACTGCATAATGAAAGGACGATATCAGAAATGTTAACTAGCTTGTAAAGAAAAGATACAGTGAAAACGGGAGTGTTCCAAATGGGAACTTGAAATCGTAGGATTGATATCTCAGTTGCACTGGTATAATTGTATACCATTTTACATGCAAGAGCTGAAAAGAACGAAGGCCAAGAACAAAACCAATATCTGGATGTACAGAAAACAAATACTAAACATTAAAAGAAAGAAACTATCATTTTAATATCATATTTTATTATAATAGCATATTTACAATTTATCGGTAATTAAAACATAGTAAAAGTCTTAACATATACATTAAAGAATTTTTAGTTTTTATGTAGGTTATTATCTCAGAAAAATAAGAAAACAATAAATTCGTTCAGACAAAAAAAATATCATTTTGATCGTAATTACCACATTGCCCTGAATATTACTGCATACAGGCAGAATATCCCTATTTTTATACAACTAAAACTTACATTAAATAGGAAGATTAAGCAATATAAAATTATAAACAAAACTGGATCGAAACAAAACGAGAATCAAATAATATCAAATGTTAGCTTAGCATATTATTGTTTTTATAAAATATTATTTTGCTCGATTAAATATATTTTCAAGCAATAATTGTTTGTGTTATATTTGACGTACGATTGATTTCAATGCATTTGTTAATAATATGCTTATAGATGCATGTACGTATGTATGTTTGTGTGTGACATAAGATTACCTTTTGTAAGTTTGTAAGTCATCATTGAATAACATCATATGTAGAGCAAGCACAAAAAAAATCAATAATCGCTTTAAACAGCTTTAAAGAGACTTATTCACATATCAAATAGAATTTATAAGATTTTTAAATCGTTTAAGCAACATCTCTAACAGTAGTAGTAGTTTTTGTTTTCTTATCTTCTTTTCTCTTTTAGACATTCTCATTCTTACTCTAATAACAACATACATACACATTTGTTCAAAGAGATTGCAATTTCGTTGTTTTCCTTGCCTTATTAAGCTGCAATCTAAGATTCGCAGAAAATTCATGTACCTATGTGCTTTCAATTAAGCTCTTTCGATAACCGAAAAGTAAACATAAATATCGAATGTACGTTTAAATAATTTAATAAAAATCGGTATAAAATGGACATCAATGTTGCGTTTTGTAGGAAATTTAACTTGGCACTTTTTTATTTGTATTTGTAAACTTTTATAAAGTCCCATCAACATGATGGGCTTTACTTGATACAAACGATATTTATGAAAAAAAAAAACATTATTAAAATGATGGAAAACTTTACAAAATTACATCACACTTTGAGCAGACAATCACTATCCCATTTGTTGTAATCGATTAGATTTAAAAATATATGGACAACTTCAGTCTTTTAGTTCCGTATCAGATTAAATTGTAATTGGTTTTATTAACATTTAATGTTTAGGTTTAGTTTTCTTAATTGTAGTTGAGTCTCTTTTCATTTTTTTCTTTTTCTTCAAATGTTCAGTAGTTTTTTGACTTAACTTTTTGCACTCTTTCTCATTTTCTTCCTCTGTAAATTGCTCTTATAAATAATTTAACTTGTTTTCATGCAATCCGTAAAATGTTAACAACGAAATAGCAAAACAACATGCTCGATACTATGTACTTGATAACTTTATATATTGTATGCCCTAGTTCCAGCTATTGGGGCTGTATTGATTTTTTTTTTTAAATTGAGTAGGCATGGTTTTCAGATTCAATTTAAATATTGCGATAAAAGCAATACTTGTGTAGTTTAAGATGAAAGCTGAACCACAAAACCACACCAAGTACATATCGATTCAATATTGTTTAATTGCATTTTCGTTAAGCGCCACTGCTGCGAAATGATGTTCTAAACTGTAAGCAGGATCGGACGAATTGGCCTTGTTACTTCTGGATCTTGCTCAGTTTGAAAACAACAAAGCCACATTGTTTCAGCACATATATACAGTGCAATATTCACGATATAATAGGTTTACTTCTAATTGTGCAAACGTATGGTAGAACATCTGAAAATGAAAGAAATGTGATGTTTACTAATTGGTCCAATTTATTTTGATTCGTCAGAGTTCACGACAAAACAGTACTATCATAAAATTGAATTACATAAGCAAAAGCATAACAGATAAAAACCTTGCATCTAATACTGATACTAGAAAAAGATACTAGATACTGGAAATTTAAATATAGATAAAATGAACGAGAGTATACTGCCCTACTAAGCATAAAGGTTCTATCTGCATTTTTCTCGTTTTTTAGTTAACACCAGATTCGAAAACTACATACTCTGTTACATCAGTCTACAAAATTTGAAAAACCCATTTCTGTGGAAGTATGTTAAAATCAATATTGAAAAATGCATTCTCCATATACCTCCAGTACAAATCAAAACATAAATCAGTGAATATCTCGAAACTACTAAAATGTAGATAGAACCTTTATGCTTAATAGGGCAGTATTGTCTAAATAATGATTAAAATTGGCTGCGCTGGCTGGCTATAGGTACATTCGAAGGACGAGAAATAATGATAAATTCTAAAAGTTTGAGCTTTGAAGAAATGGATAATAAATAATGCACTCTTAAAAATTAACGTGAAAGGAATAAAAAAAGTTAGGTGTCCAATAATAGATTGTTTACGCCTTAAAGTAGAAACGAGTTTAAGGAAAATGCAACCGAAACGAATTTTCGTTTGAAAGGCGCTATGGAATCATTTTCGTTTATGAAAACTTCAGCTATCACGTTAATAGTAACCTTACAATAAAATTAATATTAATCAGTAATATGCTTGTCTAATATTTTAGTACTGGAATGACTCAATTTCCACATACGTTGAATTGATATAGGACCATCTATTAGTTTGTGTTTTGTTCTTGTCGTATGGATTATTGCAGCCGAGAACATTTGCTGTAAAGCTGCACAGCGAAAAAGAAAGATTACTTTGAAGTGTGCCTGTACCGACCTCCATCATATATATCCGCAACATTGCAAACACCAAATGGTAGTATAGAACACGAGGGCATTATCGAGTTTTGATTCCCGAAGAGGTAGTTTAAATTCCGAGAAATGCTTGCTGAAAACAACATCTACAGCTCTGCTACCGAATCCTATCTTCAACCTCCCCGATGATGTAAGTTCACATCGAGTGGCTGCTGGGAATCTTCATGATATTTCATATCATGGAAGAGGTTAAGAGCGAGTTTTCCGCGCCTTAATTCGGAAACACTAAGCAGACTGGCCTTCCAGATTGGGGGATGGACAATGGGCCAATAACCCGCTCTCGTAAAATTTATCCATTCAGGAACCTGATCCTTCGCCTCGGATACTTGGATCAGAGAAAAGAAAACGACCACGCAAACAAAACATGAACTTCTCTATTGAGGACTGGACTGTATGAGGCCTGTACGGCACAGTAAGGCCCTTTAGGAGAGAGTGATGGAACAGGGAACAGTAAGGCCCTTTAGGAGAAGGTGAAGATATAAAAATAACTATTATCGATGTCGATGAAACGAAACTGTTTAACGGTGAGATTATGGACATAAGATCTTACACAATCTACAAAAGCGGAAACAACATCTGGAAGTCACAAATTTGGTGTGGCCCTCACTGTGGACATAAATAGACAGTAAACAAAAGATAATAGACAGTAAACAAAAGATTATGTGCGGTTCGCATTCGAGCAAAGTTTTTAATTTTTGGATAATATACGTTCCCGCCCCCACTGCAGATAAATATAAGGCATCGAAGAATTAATTTTATAATTTCTGGGAAAGCTTTATGCTTCTCTGCCATCAAATGATGTGAAAATCTTACTGGCACACTTTAACGAAAATGTTGAAAATGAGAAAACACACTGCAGACCCACTGGTCAATACAGCCTTCATGGTTCCTGCAACAACAAATTGTCGACTTTGCTTGGAACTGAAACTTTATTGCAAAGTCTACTTGTTTCATGCATCAAAATATCCATAAAAGTGTATGGGTCGCACCTTTAATCAGATCGTTCAGATTATGGTTCAGAAGAGATGGTCCACTAGTACTCTGAATGTTCGATCTTTCCTTGGGACCAACTGGGATCCCGTCCACTATCTGGTCAAGATCCGATGTTGATGGCAAATCTCGCTCACTTATGAAACCAAAGCAAACTCAAGACGTAAGTTTGATGTCAACTAGATATAAGTTTGATATAGAAGTAAAAATAGGCATCTGCTTTCGAAACTAAGCAAGCCTCCACGTCTATAAACGCGTCGATGTAGTGCTGATAACGAAAGCATCTTAAGCAGTTCAGATCAGGTGAAGAAGATGACGAGGAACTGGGTTTGTTTGGAGCTAGTGAAGTGATAGGTGAAGGAGAAATGGGCGACTTACTTCCAGCAAATATATATTAAACAGAAATATCCCCAAACACTATGAATCCCCATTATTTACCAACTCATGCGATGAAAGGGCATCTAGAAGAAACAGCCAAAGAAGTTATCTTCCAATTAATGAACACAAAACAACAAGTACGACTCAATCAAGGAAAAGGATGCCAGTAAGGCAAGACATAACGGTAGGGGACTGTAAACTTGAAAATGTACTCCACTTCGTGTAGTTAAGGATGAACCGCTCAAACTACGGGGATGCACTTGGATGAAACCAAACGACGAATTTAAAGAGCCAAAAAGATATCATTTTTGGTACTTATGGTGCTAAAGTGAAACCGGGATGCTGATTCGGGCGTCTAAAAGAACGCAAAACGTTTGAAAGGAGACAGTACGGGAAAAAGATTAATAACAAATTAAACCCAACGAGTTGCATAAATTATATGACGAACGGAAAGCCTCCCCTGTAATAAATCTACAAAAATTGCAATGGGTTGGCCATGTTGAATGAATGAATGAAAAGCATATCTCCAGGTAGGCTCTCAAGGGGCGAGTGATCGGAGCAAGGCCATTAGGAAAGCCACGGGATCGTTGGCAAGACGGAGTAGATGCGATTAGAGACATTTTATCAGCAAGGCCCAGTCTTGATACGGGCTAGTGCCGCGATAAACACAACCTTGAATTTTTAAAAAGCAGTAGATCCATGATCAATATGGGCAGGCAATGCAGAGCACAAATATTTGCTCATGACTAAAATTACTATCTATACACCCATGGGGTAACGTCTTTCTACGTCCGTGTGTTTCAAATGTAATCAGCGTTAATTTTAATGGATAACATCTATACGTAATGGTAAAAATTAGGATTGAATGTTTCATGAAATCACAATCAACTTAGATGTACTCTTTGTTTTTGCTAGATAACAGGGATATGATTAAAGTTAGAAACTTTTTAAATGCAAGATGTTTATATGATTGTTCTGAAAAGCTAGTTGAGGTTTTAAAACGGCACAGATTACAAAAATGTGCGCGCAATATGAAATGAAGAATCATCACATCTGTTCTATCAGCCTCAATCTTATTGAACTTTAAAAATCTTTAATTATTCTTGTTGACACTAAGATTTCCATTTAAGCCATAAGGTTATAACAAAAGTGACCTAATCTTCAAATATTTGCACATCAGTCTGGGAATGACCAAATGGTTTCCCCATGAACGATGCCAATATTTATTTTTAGAAATATATTGTACAAAAAGATGAAGTCTGTCGACAATCGGTCTTGCCAAGAATTCTATGGAGGTCATGATAGATATAAACTTGACCCTATTTCAATATTACATTTTTATTTATTTTTATATTCATTCGGCAAAACTGTCTATTTCAGCTTCTTCAAAATACTGAAATCCATTTCTTTCTTTTAAATTATTTTCATTTTGGATTGATTAGAGTAGGCTTATTAGCTGAAGTGAAATGTAAAATATTAAAGTAAGATAACGAAAAATCCAATTTCAAATAAATGAGGAATTTTTTTGAATAGCTTTGGTAACTGTAATGCCAATAGATTGAATGATTGTAAAATAACAAGTGTATGCATGTTTTGGTGAAACTAAATGAAAACAATTTGCATGTTGAAGGAAAGACAATTAGAATTTTTCGAAAACCTTACGTTTAACTGAGAGTGGTGTTAATTTAGAAGTGAAGAACATTTTATTGGCATATTAGATGCAAAAGAGATGAACAAGTTTCCCTTGATAATTTAATTAAATTAATTAAATTAATTGGATGATGATATTTACATGTGAAAATATATGAATCGAGTGTAAAAAAATTATTTGTCGAATGAAAATATAGTTAAAAATCAAAATATGCAGTAATAGAATTGAAAATGTTAGCCTAACCACCTCGATTGAAAGTAATTCAACCAACATAGCGTCATAGATAAATATTGTAATTATTAAAAAGTCAATATGATTTATTACTAATAAACAGATTGCAAGTGATATTTTTTCTACGTCAAATGTATACTATGCATGAGCTCTTTTCCCAAAGGACAAGATCACATCCATTGAATCCTACAAAATGCATATCAAATGCGTCATTTTCTCAGAAATATCTTGAAACAAGTGATTAGTTTCATGAACAAGCGACAATTATTCCCAAGCACTTGGATACACGATGTATAAGTGTTTTTCGATGTATTTTGGCGCTTTATTGCCAAAAATAATGTACGCCGAGTGCTCGACGAAGCTAATTCATTAAAACGCGCTGCTTATCAATCTAACATATGCAAATAAGTTGAGAAGGTAGCAAAGTAGAAATGCACAATCAATAAAATGATTTTGCTTGATTTCAGACTGATTTTTATGGATATTGAGAAATTATTCAGATGTTTTTACCATTTTCTATAACAAAACTGCAAATTACATACATATATCATAGCAATGAAACATTTAACAATAACATACAAAACACAAATGAAGCGAATACACAAAATGATAGACATTGAAGAACATAAATGATAGACATTGAGTTAATAACATTGTTTTATGATATTTACCTCAATATCAACATCAGATTTCCATAATCTTGTAGCCTAGGCTGATTGATTTTCTCTTTACACACCGGTTTGTTCTTATATCGTTATTGGTTTTTGTTTTGTGTTAGCATAGAGAGTAGCGTACTTGACTCTACTCGTCTACCAGTACGGGCATGGATACTCACTTTGATTCCAAGACGCCGTATTTGACCAACTTTTATGGCTAATTTTACCTCCCTGAGTGTGGTTCAATATGTCCGATGATACTTTCAAATTTGATGTTTTCAACGAACTATCACTATTATCAAAGTTCAATAGAATCTCCGATGGATGTGTTTGGCAGGATGGTGATTTTTTCGATATTGTATAGTTGATGTTCTGTTTCAATTGAGACAAGACGTAGTGTTATAGTTTTGTATTCGTGTAAAAAGCAAATCAAAAGGAGCTATTAACAAAAATTAATAAATATTTAAAGTAATGGCATTATAAATTAAAAAAATATTTTGTGCATTTTTTAGCCGCTCGTTATTTGATAATATGATATATTACCTCAAAAGGTTATATAAACGTAAAGAACATGTCAAGTAAAAAACTACAACTTACATTATTATTATCCCAATATTCCTTTCCGTCTGCTCTGAAGCAAATACAAAACTCTAGTTTTTTCGATGATGGAGGTAGAGTGATTTTAAAGCTGAATGTATCGTATAAAACATAAGCAGAACTGCTTCCATAAATCTGAAATAAAATAAAAACAATTAGTTTCGTTTAAGTCCTTCAAATTGATAAAAAAAAAATGATTTACCTGGGAATAGGTACAAAAGATATCCTCTTGACTTTTCCAATCGTCCCACGTAGCCCGGACGATAACTTCCTTATGGAAACTCAAATTTTTCACTTTCACTGTGCCAACAACAATCGATTCGTTTTCACGAACGATAACATTTTCCAACGAAACGTTGAATTCGTCAATGCGTTTTCTGTACAGGAAGAATTATTGATTTAGTAAGAAATGAAATATATATAAAATGGATTTCTTTGCTAACCTGAATTGAAGGTAATCGGATGCTGGCTGTCGGAAATCAATGGTCCACTGTTCTGATGGATGCGGGCTAACCAAACCTTGGGTGATTTGTGCCAGGAATTTTATACTCCAGAGAGGTGGTACGCTTGATGGTTCTGACATGATACGAACTTCTGTTAGGGACCGACCTTGATCATCGGCAAAGATTACCTTCTTCTTTATCCGGCTGTAAAATCAAAGGTTCGAACTGGTTAGTTGTGTTGGATAATTTTTGTATGGCGAATTTGGTTCAAACAAAGATCTTGGGTTCTTCGCGTCACTCAGTACTGAAGGAACCGAAGGCTGTCCACCACACATTTCGATATCACTTCTCCGTGTGGACCCAAGAGCAGAGGAGCGTAATCGTAGAGGAGCCGATGTATTCTCAAAGAGTGACAGTTTGGTGCGTTTTTTCGAGTGATGGCATCATTGAATCAGTTTTCTTCGAAAATGAGACTAGTAACGCTGTTAGGGTCAATGGAGAGCGCCAGAGCATGATGATAATCCATTTTTTGTGGCAAGAAATTGAAGACATTGTCTTGGACGACCTATGGTTTCGGCATGATGACTTTCTATGCCACACAAGCCGCGAAACAATCGCTCTATTGCGCATTATGTTCAATTAGCTTTTTGGCGATGTCAATTACAGAAGCTACTGTTTGACACTGTTGGATTTTTTTGTGGGATACCGTTAATGATTATGATGTCTTAAATGCATGCTGGATAATTCAATGTGGACTTAAGGCTAATATTAATCCAGCCAAGCGTTAGATACAACGCGGAACAATCGAGCCAAGTAGGCCAGCTGAGGCAGCCAGTTGAATGAAATTGTATTTCGTAACTAATCAGAAAGAATTTTTTTCAATAAAGCAAGAATTTTTGGAAAATAGCTATTTTTATTTTATAGCGATTTTTTAAAAAAAAAACACTAAATGGTTACTCCGTAGATGATCGAACATGTTGAAACACAAGGACAAACATTGTTAGAAAACATCAGATTAAAGTGATTGAGGATATGACTGAACTGCTCAAATGCAAATCTAAGTGTAGTGAGTGATAAAGGAATAGAGAATACTCTAGGGAAACCAGGAGACTAAGATTTTATTCTTCATAAAAGAAATGGAAGCTTAGAAAAGGCGAATCCATTATACTATTCCTTATTTAAACCAATATGAATACTTGCAGAGGAGATGTAAATACAGGAAACAATACATGAATTGATCCGGGACCCTGCGCGAAAAGTATTACAGCCAACGAAATTGATCAAAGAGCTACCAATGAGTTCAAAAGGAATTATTTTTTTTACTGCTATAAAGCTAAAACACAAAAAAATTCAGAAAACACTGTAAAATCTAGATTGGAACGAACGATGTTTTTTTTATCGAGAGTGATTCAAAGCTTAGGTTGTCCGATTTAAACCACATCACACCAGACTCCTTCGCTTGCCGCATGTTGATAATAAGGTATGAGGCTTAGAACACTTAAACTTTTCTAACGAAATGGGTGATTTATTCTTGCGTTTTCAAGGTTGTGGGTGATTTGGGTTTTTAAAAGTACCACCGAAAATTTAAAAAAAAGCTTGCTTGGGGTTCGGGATTTTATTTCTCCGTTTATTCTAACTGGATTTTGCTTTTAATTGCTTTATATTTGCCGTTAATTAAATTTTAGTAAACAAAATCACAACTTTTGGTGATTTTTATGTCTAAATGGTAGAGCTAGTATTTTATTAATCGAAAAAAAATATTTTCGAAGAAGTCTTTCATTATGATCAGCCTCGTTTGTTTGCAAGCTTCATCTTCGACTGATACATATGTCGATTTGTAAAAAATTTGACATCACACCCTTATAAAAAATTTCTACGGAAATAAGGTTCTACTACCCGACCTCGAATGGAACTTATTGAAACGTACTGGATGTTACTTGCAAACGAAATTCAGTATGAAGCTGATATGCTTGGTTGTAGAAAATATTATCAGAAATTTCATCATTATTTAGTTCATTAAGTGAATCGGAAAGAAAAAAGTCACTATCGTTTAATTTCTACTAAAAGATAGAACGATAGTAAGCACTATCTGGACTTTAAAAAAAACAATAACTTTTTTTTTATTTTGACGTCAAGTCAATCACTATCTCTCTCGTCTTTGGCTGATTGTATTGGTAATTGTTTTGGCAGAGGTTTAGTGAGAACGATTTCGACTGGAAATCTGTAGGATAAATTCAGGATGACGTCGACTGACGTGCATTTGAAATTCAAACAAACAACATACATCGATGAAAATCACAAAATAAAAATAAATTCGATGACCGGACGTTTACGCAACAGAAACCGCGTTATTACTGGCAGATGGAAGAATTTCGAATGGATTTGCATCGTTCGTTGAATAAATTTATAGAGCACTTTTCGGAAAAAACTCACACAGATTACCACTTCTAAATTTTGTTGTGAAATCACCGGTTTTTACTTGTAGTACCTACTTTTTTCAAATTTCGGGGTAATGCCCTCAATAGCAAATCGGTTTCCCAATCTTAAAATAAATTTGAAATCCACATTAGCATTCAAACATCAGTGATAAGCACCCGCAGACATTTATGTTTCGAAGAAATCAGCATGATAACTTACTTGATATTTTTTGTTGTATCTTCACTGTTCGCATCTTCGACCGGACGCGTGATAAGACATGACTTTGGCACAGTATGAATTTTCGATGGCACTTGTGTTAGCGATTGTGAGAAAGGCATGAATCGCCTTGACTGTGGAGGTGTAAGGACCTGAGGTCGACAGGACCGTGGCAGTGGGTCATATAACCGTCTGTAAAAAGTAGATATAGAAATTAATAATCAATATCTCTAGTCAAAATAATTTTTAATACTTACGCATAGTTATTGCTGCTGAAGTCTGACAAAAAACTTGCTGGCGGACTGTGGGACACAATCATATCGTAATATGCTGGCATGTTTATTTGCAGTGACATTCACAACGCTTACGGTCTGGAATTTAGAAAGAAAGAACACATTAGGGAAACAATTTCTAAGGTTCAAAAACGATTCGCACTGAAATTCTTAAACCTACTTATAAAACGGAAACAAAAGCATCCACCGGGGACACCACTATTAGTGCTAATATCACAGCCAAAACATTAATTTGAATCGATACCTTCGGATCGATGTGAAAGTTCCTTCATTCGACCGATCCCGACAGACGATTCCGTCGTAAAATTAGAACAGATTTTTGGCATCTTATCAAAAAAACTTTTCGGATACACTGAAAGCAAGCCGTGACGGCGAAATTACCTTCTATATATAGTGGCTGCATGTTTGCCTCCTCTACGCTTTCCAAACCGATATTTTGATACGGTTCACCGTACCGAACGAACCAACGAGTTCAATTGAACGCAAACAGGAATGATTTGATTATAGTATGATTGCGACGCAAAACACAGCCACTACCGATTAACTCTTAATTAGTTACAGTACTCTCCCATCGGATTCAATTGTTCTGTCGTGAGGTTCGTTTGGCAGGGCAGCTGATGACACTGAGAATACCGAAGATTCTATGGTCTTTGAGAATTTTTGGTGAATAATATGGCGAGCCGGTACTCAATTGAATGCCGCACTCAGGAGAAAGCGATAACATCTGGGCCATTTCTCTCTTGCAGGTTGAGAAAAAAATCAGACATGCGCCTATTAGCGCATCGCAAGTGAAAGTACCCATTGTGCTGTTGTTATAGGAACTACGTAAGTAATAGCAGGAATGATAGTGGGACGGGGAGGTTTTATCTTTTAATGCGGAACTACTTTAGCAAAAGCTATTCGATTCTGCGATTCTGTCAGTTCGATTGAATTATTTCGGTTATGTCACTCGACTGACCTCTCTGGCACCGCTAGCTAGTGGATGCAATCAAAGTTGTAACAAAACAATTTACGGTGCATGATAATAATGGAAGAAATGACCACAAATCGATTTCAAGGACCTGCCTTTTTTCAACTTTTCTTATATCATCTAAAATACTGCCAATGAAACAACAGAATCGAAATAAACAATGACAATAATTGAAGCGTTATGAACGGTTATCGTATTGAAAATAAAAATAACATCTAAATATTCTTAAAACTCACTTGTGTGCTTGTCAATAAAAATCCACGTTGATTTTACCTCCCGCTTGTTATCAAACTGTTCGGCAAAGAAGCAAAATATATGGAAAAAACTACCATAATGATTATGATTAAATAATTTTTTTATAAACAAATTTCCCGTCATTTTATTAACATTAAACATCGTGTTGAACACTTTTGACCTCGCATCGAAACCAATAAATTTCCCAATTGATAAGCAATTGATTTAGTCGAATAATTGCCAATGAAACATGTTCAGAAAAAGAATGGGAGTAGAGTGTCTAGAGTGTATATAGCACAATGGCAAGTCGAAGTTTTTGGATGAAATAATGACCGAAGAGCGAACAGTAATAAAAGTCTCTACTGATCGAAAATTTTACACATACATTATATTTGCAGTATTCTGTCGCTTTACTTCTGAGGCATACGTAATATTATTATTTATCTCGTGCTATTATCTCATATTCAAGTTCGTTGAACTTCAATTTATTTGAATTATTCGCTAAAACCATTCAATATTTTTCCTGTAGTCAAAAAAGTTATCATGACTGATTTTTACAAAAACCTACGCACATTTAAATTAAAATTGAAAAAAAAACGAGCCCCGAAATGTTTATATATTTTGATAGACTTAGAAAAAGATAATAACAAATTTGCCCAAATGAAGATGATAAGCTACAATAAAAGTTTGATCACTGCGAAAACTACGATTCAGACTGTGCTCTCAAGTTCAAAGGGAAAATCAGCCACTCCAAGTTTAACCGATAGCTACTAGCTTCCAGATACTAAATATTCAAAATATAACAAAAGATGATTTAGCCATATGTAAACATTTGCACGAAGCCTTTATCAAATTTCAGTTGACTTCTGTGGCAACAAAGCCCTCTCGGTAAGAATGCAGATAGTGGGATCAAACGCAGCCGGAAACTACCAGTAAACGAGAGATAGCAATAAAGACTGGTATATCTATATTTGGTCCGAAGACATGATTCTTCAGGGGGAATCAAGATCAATTGAAGAATTATAATGGAAGGAAAATACTTTGTATGCGTTTTGTGTCTGCATATGAGTTTTAAATTATGAGAAGAGCTTTTTGCTGAACTTAGATTTCACCATTAAGCACAGGATAGTTTAAATCAATTGATTGTGTTTGTCTCATATTTTGTTTCGAAGAACTTTGTAAACATTCGCAGTCTGTCATTTTTGAATGAAGGTGACATAATATGAATTAGAAAAAAATATGATTATTGTATTTTTGGTAGATAGGAGACAGCAAAACAAGACATATCTTGCCAGTATTATGATTAATGTTATGTGTTTCATCACCTAGAACAGGTTGATTATTTTGATGGGCCGTCATTTGTAGCTATAATTGATGCACAAATATATGCAAATGCTGGTATATTTAGAAAATTAAAATAACCGATAAATCTCTAGATGAAACGTTCGAAGGGGGATGGAGAAGTTGGCATTCGTGTGGACTTGAGCAACATTATAAAGATGTTTGGAAAGGGGCAGAGGGGTAAAAATCGAATGTTTCTATTTTTCGAATTTAAAAAAATCAATTCCAATATCCGCACTCTTTCCGCTCATTGTACGCATTGTATATTTTATTCCATTTTTAAATTTGAAAACTATTAAAATTATTCGATTTTTAACCTCCAGCCGCTGGGACGCGACCTCTCCATCCTTAGTTCTTAATAATTTTATAATACTGGGCAAGGTCTACACTACTCCCTCCGTTCTAGACATGCACCAAACAAGCAGTCAGTTGCTGCACTGGTCCGTTGGAAAACTATATATAAATATCATGTTTTTTTGATCAGCTTTAAATCAGCCAGCTAAAGATGTTAACAAACCTTTTGGGTGGGTTAACAACTTAGGTCCTCAGTTAAATATATCCAGTTAGTATGCGTGGAGTAGTCATTCTATGTAAGCCAAGATTACAATACCACAACCTCACGTCACTTGTATAGAAACTTTAAATAATATGATAATTTCTACGTTTCTAACTAAATGAATGATTTATAAGGTAGAAATTACACGATCCTGGTTTAAAAGTAGCTATATCGTTCCGTTACATTTTTTTGTAAAAAAAATTAACGAAGTCGCTAGATTCAACTACATTAAAATTGTGGCAACTAAAAAGAAAGCACATCGGCGAAGTTTAGCCAATAATTTTTTTTACTGTTAAGGTTTAGTCTGATTTCTAGTCTTTTACCAATGCGATAAAATCTCGGAAATCGCACAATCCTAATCAAGGATATGGAGGAATGGGTACAACTTTATAACAATATTTTTGAGACAAATCTTTCAGCTAGGAATTTCACAAGCATGAATATGGCATGCTCCACCTTAAATTTTTTGAGCTTGAACGGGTTTGGAATTTCGGCATAGACAATAGATCCCCTGGGTTTGACGGTCTATCCTATGAATTTTGCAAGAATCTAAAGGTAAAGAATGGTTATTCGAAGCTCTCAATAAATTTTTTCGATCAAGATCGATGCTCAAAGAATTTTAATCATCCCCCAAAAACAATTCCAATTTGATTCGGCTTCGGAGGCTTATTCCGCAAAACGATCGAGTTTCCCGTATCAATGTTCTCTGCTTTGATAAGCTTTAGAGACGATATACGTTGTCTATGCTGATTTATAGACAAGAAGGGAACCATAATCACAAATCAATAACCTTTATGAGTAAATAATTTCGATGGATATAAGTCGGAGATGTTAAAATTTGTCACAACCAGCGTAAATAAAAATTAATGATTTCCAACTGCAAGAGGTCACATCAGCCAAGTATGAACTGTGTGCTGGTGTCTGATGAGAATCAGTGCATACTTTCGAAACCGCTTTGTCAAATAAAATTTTCAATGTAAATAAATAAAACAAAAATTTTTTCAATTTTAATCAACCCGCAAAAACAATAAGGTTTAATTTATTATGATTCATAAGAAAGGGGACTCGATAGTGACAGAAAATTATAGAGATATATACGAGTAGATACTTACTCAAATAAAGCAAGACAGTATGGTTTCCGCTAGGGTCGCTCTACGATTTACTGTATATTTATTCTATATTCACGAATAGCCTGACAACTTAGTAAAAAAATTGTTACTCTCTACTGTACATTTGTAGACTTCAAAAGTGCTGTTGATGCAGTCTATTACGGCATACTTTGGGAAAAATTGAACAAATCGGGTATCTCAAGGGAAATTTTGCTTTTACTGTACAGCATTTATAAAAATGTGAAGATCAACATTAGTGCAAACATAGAACATTCAAGAAAAGAGAGGAGTGTTACAAGAAGATAGCTCTAGTATTTTATTCTTCTTGTTTTATAAACAATTTTAGCAAATTTTTATATTCGATAGGCATTCAACATGTTCATACCTTGCGGCCCTCTTATGCGGACGACTCATCTTTATTGGCTCTCAACAAAATATGCCTCAGTGACATAAATGGCTCAGTAGTCAATATGGCCAAAAAAAAAAACTATGGTCTCTCGGAGAGAGAGAGTTTGAAGAGACTCTCTCCCCGTTCTAGTAAAACTTCCGGCCACCGCGAATTCTTTTATAATATCGAACTAATATAAATATTCAATTTATACAAATATCTACGCGTGAGATTTACTTCGTCAGGTCTCTTCTCAAATGCTGCAAAAGAAAAAGGCATGGAGACAACAACAGCGTTATTGGTAGTAAGGCTGATCTTGATGAAACCACCCTCAGCATTATTTTATGCGGAGCTGTGGTATCCGCTTTAAACTAAAGCGCAAATGCAGTTTCTTACATCTTACATCAAATAACACCTATTACATCATTCGGAGAGAATTTATTATGTCGAACATATCTGCACTTATCTTGAAGCCAACGCTCAACTACCACATCAAAATTTTATCAATGCCGGAAACAAGACTGTCACTGCTTTTTCACAAGTAATTTTTAGCACTAATGCCTAGTACTATACTCTTCGCGAAACGAATTCAACGGTCAAATCCCATACAAAAAGAGCTTTACTAACGAATTGAAAAGCTCTTTTTGTATGGGATTCGACCGTTGAATTCGTTTCGCGAAGAGTATAGTACTAGGCATAAGTGAGAGTGGAATTCTGTGAAAATGCAACTACGCCTGCTAACTCCCGACGAAATTTATGGAGCACCCCAAAAGAATAATTGATATAGAGAGTAAGTACAATTTGTATTACAAATATCAATATATAGCGAAAATATATCACTAAGCTGACCACTATGACTACGCTATCGCCGTCTGTAGAAGAAAATGTGTCATTTTGTAAAATAAATTAAGCTTAAGATCACTGATAGCGCTAATAATATTATCGTTCAACAGCTTAGTGACTTTATTCTTCATCAGAATATTTTACAAATTTACTGCCGTTTGAAAAAAAGCTAAACCAAAAAATCACGTGGCCTTGAAGACAATCGATTGGACCTTCGCATTAAATTATAGACCCATAAAATTTGTCTTCCAATAAAATGAACTTGTCAAATGTCGTTTTAGTTGGCGTTTCAATTAAAGAATAATGATCAGGGCTTGAAAAATTTTAACAACAAACATACTATTTCAATTTTTGTTTCAAATTATTTTGAAGCACTAAACAAACAGACTCAGTTACATCATTTCGTTTGCCAAATATGAGCATAAATATTAAATTGGTTTGATACATTGACTCTTCAAAATGTTTCAATGTAATTTTTTAAAATATAACTACTTTTATAATATATTTATATTTTTATAACTACTTTTATAATTTTTTAAAATATAACTACTTTTACATTCGCAAGGACATAATGACCTCTTCACTTTTGATGACATTTATTTTTAGTATATTACGACATAGATATGAAAAATAAGAATAAATTTTATAGATTCCAAATTGATGATTGATGCAGAGAGATTTAAACTGGTGGCTATTTATCATGAAATATATCGTTTAAGATAAACTGGAAAAACTTTGTTGATATGTAGCTAGCCGTTCGTAAAAAGGATACTGCCAAAGCTATTAGGCGAAATTTGAAAATTTAATGACACATAAATTTAAAATTATGCTTCTGAAAGTCGTACTAAAATGCTCTCAGAAGTTAATACAGAGTTATTTCAAACCAAACGTAGAAATTAGTTTGATCATTGTAGACTGAGCATCGTAAAAAGTATCACTGATCATAGCACTGGGATTGATTAATATTGAAAAGTAAATTTAAAAAAAATTGCAGTAATTTTTTGTTTTATTATTTCTGCCATTACGATTATCTGTACTATTCAGTTTAATTCTGCACTTCCAGACACGAATGTGCTATTTCGCTTTATCCAACCGTCTGAATCTTTTCCTTTCGAGCATATTTTATTATTCTTAGTCAAATATTGCCATATGGTTTTATCCTATACCCAGCAACGAAGCAAATAATATTTCAAAGAAATGACTTTGAAATCACCTAGCTGATATTCAGAGATATTTTGAAAAACAATTTAATTATTTGTTAGTAAAAAATACACTTTATTATATAATTTATCAAGAACACATTTAACGCGCCCAATGTGGGCACGCGTACACGTGCTTTTTTTTAGGTGCTGGCCACATTAAATTGACGAAAACACTAAAATTTTTCTTATGAACCCATAAATTAAAGTCTATATTTAAAATTGAGAGGAAAAAAGACTATTTTCTTGAGCCAATAATCTACAAAAATACTCTTACTGTCACGTGCCCGCATCAACTCGACAAAATTTCAACTTCGCGGAAACAAACTGATATGTATCTGAACGCATTTTTTACGTTAGTATCTACTCATCATTTGGTGATCACATGCCAATTGATAGTTTTGTTGCCAACTGCTGATAGTAGAATGTTTTAGCTGAATTAAAACCTTGACCTAGTTTCAACGAATCATACGGATTTGTTTATCCACAGCAATTACTGTTGGTAAATGTTTTGATATTCTATAGAGTTCACTAGACGATAATAAATGCAAATACTTCTATTCAAGTGCAGAAAGAGATAAAATTGCAGTAGTTTCACTAAGGAATTGAGAAAATGTGTAGTCTATTTTGGCGAACTCATGATTCTACATGATGTCCCGTTTTAAATCAGATAAATTAAATCAGATAAATCAGACAAATAAACAACTCATCACTTTTAGATAGGGATACAAAAAGTGAAAGTCAGATAAGAGATAGTAATCGTATGTTGCATAATTTGCAATAAACTATATGATTTTCTGAGTATAGCAACAAGAATGCGAAAAAATGAAATTATTGTTATAATCAAAAATTATTTGAAACGAGCAACGTTATCACAAAATTCAAGCGCCGATTATCTCTTTAAATGCCATCGTCGTATCGTATCTGATCGTATCAAGTGCAAGTTTGCACATATAGGCAAACAGAAGCAGCAAGCAGACTACGCTGAATAACGGAATGAAACAATTTATTTGTATATTTTCATTTATAGTATCTATGTATGTACGTATGTATGTATGGATGTGAAAAGTTTGTTTCTGTGATCTAATTTAAAGAGTGCTGCTGGTTTTAGCTAGTGTAGTCACGTTCTGAGCGCGTGGAATCGTAAGAGGTCAGAACCTCATTCGATTATTTTTAACATTATGCTAATAATCTGTTCGATAATTTGTTGAATATAGTCCGATTTGGTGGGTAATGTCTGAAGGGTTAAATATTAGGTAATACGGAAATATTCAAAATTGTTTACAAAGCCTGTATGAAATTAAAAACGTGCAAAGGCATGCGTATGAATAGTATTTTAATCAGTTCTTAATGTGGCCAATATAGTTTTGAGTAAACGAAAATACTTCCCACGAGCCAGATCTAATTTTCAAATTTTTATGACTTAGTATAGTCCTCACTAAAGTTGATATTGAATCTATGCGTCACTTGGGTTAATCAAGTTCAAATTGGAGTATTTCGTCCACACGCATGCTGATATACATATTTATATTTTTTATTCGTTGAATGATGTTTGCCAAAATATTACACGATTTATGTTCTCTGATGCCTATCTTAATAATCTGATATGTGCGAGGATCATCTGATTTTATTATAAATTTATTTTTAGGCTCGCATTTTTTGTGGTTTACATTCTCGACGTTTAAGAAAGACAAATACATATTTCATGGAGCTGTATATGGTTGCTTGACTTTCTTTGTTATATTGAAATGAAATTTCAAGAACTGTATTTCTTAATCTGGCATCAAATATTTGTGTCACAAATTTGGAGCTTTTCGGCGGATGGAAATTCGATACGGACGAACAAATCTAATGATTCGTATTACTTTTGAATATTTAACATTTTCCAATTTAATTTGGAATCAACAATGGTCTTTGTAGCCAAAAATATGATCATCTCCTTCACACGTGCCTAAAGCTTAAGCTGAATTTTATTTTAACTTAATTATATATTCCCTAAAATAAAACATGTAGATTCAGATTTATTCTAAGATCTGTTCGATAAACAAAACATGCTTCCCCTTCACATAAATTTAAATCTGCCGACCTTAATAGAAACAATCATACACAGGGTCCTATCAATTTATTTATTTATAAATTCTTGACATATCTCATAGTTCTTCGTACTACATACCTATGCCTATGTCTCAATATTAAAATTTAAATTGTTCATCTGCTGACGTAAAAGATGAAATTTTTTTTTAGCGAGTTTCATTTCTATTAGACCACACTTATGAATGATTTCAACTTCAAGATTACAAATCAATTGGAACAGCATTACGTTAAAGCTCGAGTTCGTGTCGTACAACATGTTTTGCCATATTGCTAGTAAAAGATTCTCATTTTTTTTTAAATGAAAAAAAAAACATCTGCATAGATTAGATTTTTCGTAAGAAACACGTGAATTTTTAAATTGAAATGAACTTAAAGTAAATCGAGTCGAAATTACTCGTAGGGTGAGTGAATAAACTCATTTATGTGCCAAAATCTCTTGAGCTTATCGTCGATCGCAGATCAGAAATCCAATTGAAAATGTACGTACTACATAAATAGATACAGCTAGCTGTATGAAAGGGACGACTTTGCAGCCAAATCGTTTGAGTTATGATCAAGTTTTTGCGATGCAGAGATATAAACATGTATGTTGAGGAAGGTTGAACGTTTTGGCAATTTATTTTGATTAAGTTTATTTTAGTATTGGAAGTGGGAGTATGTGTTGAAAAAAATGGAATCATAAATTAACACATTATTGGACTGATTGAATGATGGGCGCTTGGCTGCATTTAAGCAAAGATAAGCGAACAGTTTTAAGTTTATAATACCTCTATGGTTTATAATAAGTAGCAGAGTGGGAGTTAAACCGACTTTTGTTGTGCGTCTTTCTTCGCGGATTTGCTTCAAAATTCTATATGCGTAGCGTACGTATGTATACACATATTTAGTTATAATCTTGGTTTGAATCTTATAATAGGATGTAAAGCAACTAGTTAATGAGAGCAAGAATAAATTGATAAATACTTTTAAGAAGATTTTAATTGCATTAGTTTATCACTCCCTGTACTATATTATCTCTGGTCTATGTATGTCCGCCATATTCAATATATTTCTGCTTATGAAAATTGGAAAGAATAAAAAATATTCAGAAAAAAAATTATACATTGTGTAGCATTCACAGAATCGATCGAAGCAATGAAGACTTGTGCAACAAAATACAGAAACGACTGTCATCTTTTCTTTTTTCATATTTAAATTTTTGGCCACCAGCTCTTATTTGGCTTTTTAATTATTTCCTAGCCATTTTTCAGTTTGTAACATTTTTTGTTTTGTATTTTATTCTTTATATATTTCTGCGTATTTTTATTTTTATTTTGTCGTTGATGTTTTTCGTTGTTTTGTATTGGTTGGTGGTTATTCTTATTCCAAATGCATTACATTCTGATTTTTTCATTTTCATATTATGTTTTTTTTTATTTTGTACTTTTGAAAATAGGTTATTTACATCCAAGTGGCACAAATTGCTGGTCCAGGCAAAATATAATATTATCCAATATATAACAGATGGCTCGAAAAAAAATATTCACGCACCTATATTTGGAATTATGGTTGATATACATATGTCTAGCCTCCTAATGTAGTATAAATAATAAAATATCGGAAGCTTCCATAAAACTTATTAAGGTTCATTCAATAGTACTGTACAATGCTTTGATCGGAAAATGCAATGTGCTGGCAATAAATGCTTTTCACATTGATTATAATTTAGCTTGCTGATAGTGAAAAATAAATAAGAGATAACGTTGATCAAAGGTTTGAATTAAAGGTAAACTGTGAGAATATTCCTAGTGCCCCAGCTCGCAAATCTAGTGGAGGCAAGTAGCTTGATGCAGTTTAATTGATTTTATGTGTAATTAAATTGATTTTTATAGTATATATAATTGAAGGCAGCTATGAACAAGAAAAACTCAGTATTTTGCAAATGTACTTCTAATATGAAGATTATTCGAGAAAATCAGATTTTTTTTAATATATTAATAAATAAATATTTGAATTAAGAGCGTTCTTGAAATCCACTTACATTTTTTGTAAATTATTATATATTTCGTTTTGAAGGGTCGAATCTAATCCAAATTGGCATATTCAAAGGAAAACTGCTCCCCGACAGGCTTTCTAACATTTTCTTTAGAAGCGAAGCAATTAATTATTTTATATCATGAATAGTTTGTCGACTCAGTTTGCTCCTCATTCAAAAAAGGCTACAATTTACAATTAAGAAAATATAATTCACGATCAAAAAATGTCTTTGCTTTTGTCAACGCCAATAGAAAAGTGTTGGTTTTTTCACGTTGATGAACAAGAATAACCCAGTTTTTTTCTAGACCGTAATTGCACTTCATTGGTCAGCTGAGTATCATATCATCTATCGCTGATGACATCAATTTAGCCCAAAACAGAATAACAAAAGCTATAAACAAATTTGATATAGAAAACGTCCTGCACCGGACTTACTTTCTCCAAGAAAAAATCCTTCAACTCGGTATGTTTACATTATCCAAACTCGGGATTTAAGTGAATTTACTAACTTGGTTGAATGGTTATCTTTGAAATTCCACTCAACAAGTGAGATTTCAAAAAAATTGGTATCTATTTTGGAGAATATTAAAGCAGTCATCTAAGGCCATGCCTTGGATATCAATTTCAAATTCAGGTTTCGAATGTTTTACCAAGAGATGAGCTGCTTTATATATTTAAAATTGATCATCAAATAATTGACAAGCTTGTTTGTGTCTAGTCTTGTGACAATAGACGGTACTATATGATTAATTGAACACAATGTACGCGTTTGTTTTTCATGTCAAATGTGATATAATATGTGTTGTAAGGATAAGTGTGGCACTATTAGGATTATTTCAGGAAAATTAGGAATTTTCTTTCAAGACTAATCTATTTTCAGCACGAAGATTCAGCATCGTTTGATTACAATTTTTAAATTTCTTAACTGCTTTCAAATCAGCTACGATATCTCTATTATTAATCATTGGCGCCAAACCAAAGATTAACCGATCCCTCCATTTGATCTCCGACTATTTCAGGCTATTAAATGTCCATTCGTTCTAGAATGTATGAAAATATCTTATCAAAATCACATTTAAAGCAGCGTGCATTTTACATTATACATCAAATTCTCATAATTTCTAAAATATAAATTTACATAATTACCGATAGGAAAGCTGCCTCCCTCAAAAACAACAACAACAACAAAACCAATTTGATAAGACTAGTCATTATCTCTACTACGAATAATTAAACGGTAATCACGTTTCACTTTTCAAAACTATCTTAGAGTTCATTTCCTTGTACTTTATAAAACTATAATTATAGTGAAATAATTCTTGCACTATTATACATTCTGTTTTGAAATAAACAAACTATCTGTTTGTAAAGAATCTAAATATAAACAAATCATCGATCAAACGATTTGAAAAAATCAAATGTTTGACGTTTCATGTCAAATAATAAATCTATTTATCAATTGACTGTTGCTACTCGTCCTAATGCAATTTAGTTGAAAATGGAATATCAAATTGAAATATGCAATCGGGAAACGGAAAGAAAATCAAGAAATTTATAAAAATCATAGACGCCAGACATGTTTAGCGTGATTGAAAAATATAGCAATTTTGATAAGATTTCGCTAGGTGGTTATTTCAAACAAATGTTGAAGATGGTTAAATGTTTTCAAATATGAATAAAATTTAAAATTCAAAAAATACATTATAAAAGATTATAATACCAATACGATAACAGTTATTGTGCTATAAAACAGTTGCATTGTTTAATTTAACGTTTCGTAACGAAGTTTAAACACTACGATAAGATTCGCCGAGAATTAGCTTTTTTTTTCAAAAAAATTGTCAATAATATTTTATTCAAGCACAATATGAAATCGACATAATAAATTTTTAGTACTTTTGCAACTTATAAGCTAAATCGTATTGATTTTCAGCTTGATTTGAAATGAAACGAGCGTTTCAGGTCGAAGAGGTGAAAATACAACGTTCAATAAATGATTGCAAAGAAAAGGTCAGGTTTAGAATTGATATCATTAAACGTAAATCAATCAGACTGCATTTTTTGAAAAACAGAGACGATCAAACATAAAAAAATATTTTATAATTTGACCTTAATAGTAGATAGTATTCGTTCAATCTCATTTTCGATTTGATTATTTATAGTATTGTAAATTTTGCTATGGAAAATTTTCCAATAGATTTTCTCTCTTCGAAATTATGACGAGGTCATTCAATTGATATAATTGTTTTATTATTCAATGAAAGCTTGCATTAAAATCTTACATGAATTGATTATGGTTGTTAAACTATTTACGGTTTCATCTATCACCAAAAAATGGTCAATTAATGATACTATGTGCAGGGGCGGATTTGACCATTTCGCCGCCCTAGGCCTCAAAAATATTTGCCGCCCTTTTCGTGAATTATATTAAATGTAACAATGCGCGATTTTTTTGGATTCCCTAGAATACTTCGCTGTTTTTCGTTGCGCCCGAACTCACAAAATAGGAATATCCGAGTAAAAATTCCCTATTATTGCGCCCTTGCCACACAAATAATTATTAAAATACACACACGGTAAAAAACGGGCGCAACGTAAAAGTACTTAAAAAAAAAAGAATTCAAAAATACCAATTTTTCACAGTCCACAACCGTATACACCTTTACATCGCTTATAATTCCAACGTCTTCGCTCATATTAGCAAGGAAGTTTACTATTCCGTTCAAAATTTGCTTCCGCACTTGACTGGAGATCAACTATGAACTCGACTACTGTAAATTAATGTTCGATATGTTATTATTTAAGGATGAGCCCGAGATATTTTGACCTATGATGTTCTAGATTTCAGTTTTTTTTATAGAAATTAATTTCCGTAATGAAGTACAATTTGAAAAAAAAACATGTCAAAAATAAAGAAAGATTCGCATGTAGTTTATATACCCTATAATATAATAATAAAAAAAAATTCTCTGAAAAATGAGTGCTCGCAAATATTTACCTCCGATAAGCTTTTCCTAAATTGAAGAGGTATTATTTGGGTTCTTTTTAGGATCTTTTTAGGTCTTTTCAAGCTTTCTTTTTTAGGTATTTTCAGATACTTTCTAGGCACTTTTTAGGTATTTTTGAGTTTTTTTGGTCCTTTACCGTGATTGCATTTCG
Organism: Nemotelus nigrinus; assembly: GCA_947369275.1. Lineage (NCBI taxonomy): Eukaryota > Metazoa > Arthropoda > Insecta > Diptera > Stratiomyidae > Nemotelus > Nemotelus nigrinus. The sequence continues at coordinate 40,026,752 of OX376373.1, read as the reverse complement.
GTATTTATTATAAGTCAAACTTTTTAATGTCCGAAAAAAATCATCAGAAGTAAATTTTTGCGTGCATTGATTTTTTCGAGAATTCGGTTGGCTTGAGGTGTTAGGCTCATTCAACTCAGATATATTTACATATAGAACAGAAAAAAACGGTCGTCCCAAAAAACAAATCGAAAATTTGCCGCCCCCGAAATTTGCCGCCCTAGGCCGGGGCCTACCGGGCCTAGTGGCAAATCCGCCCCTGACTATGTGTTCTACTCACTGAAAACTCCACAGAAACGATCGATGGTTCGAAATTCAGTTTGTTACTAAGACCAATTATTTCATATTTTTCACGTTTAATTTGTAAAATTGATTGTCTATTGAAAGCATCGTGTGATTCAATTTACATAAATGTAAATGATAGCGTATGACTATCCGACACTACTTTTGCAACGATTTCTATTCACATAGAAACATTCAGTTAAAATATCAAATTGCATTATTCCGATAAGCTTGCTCTTATAAAAAGTCTACAGGGGGTTAAACCACATTTGCCGCATACATTACAAAATACAATCTTTCAGGCGTTAGGATTTACCTATTATTTTCCGTACACCATGTGCAATACGAGTCTGCTGCAGTCGAACGCAATCTTGGCACCCACCAGATCGTATGGTGACATGCAAATTGGTTCCGTTTCGATGTTATGATGCTTTTAATTGAATCTCTTTAGTTTGAGACCGTATTGATATTTTTCGAATTCATTGAGATTCGAATCGAAAGTATAGTGGGCGATAGAAAGTTGTTTTGCCTTATCGTAGTTTTGAAATCCGATCAGTTTACCCATCAATTTTATTAGTAACTGAAGAGTTTTTTTTTTTTACATAAACGAAACACTTTAATTCACATCAACTTGTTCTTAGTACATATTTCAATTTAGAGTAGTATGCAGTAGAATTAGTACTCATGATTGCAAATTGTACTTAACCAGTATAAATAATTAATGGATAATAAGAAATTTAAAAATAAAATGTTTCTAAATTCTTCCACAAGCACGTCCGAGTGTTTTTAGGGCATAACGTTCTGAATTAAATTCATCGCCGATTAATTTTCTTTTGTTGATATCTATTTCCAACGACTATTAATAAATACCATTCAAAACATCAATTCATCTAAGGTTATACATTCTTACATACATATATATTTATGATTGTTGGATGGCATTCTCGCCAGACATGTGCAGTGTATGCAGATCAACCATTTCTCTACCATTAAGTAGGCAGTTATTACACGGTGCGTGTGTGGGCTCATCTGATTTATAAGTTTCATATCAATCTAGATCTTACTGTGGTACTCGTACAGCACCTCTTGAACTGCTTTCAAGTGCATACATCCGAGCCTATTGAATTTGCCCACGTACTATACTAACTTAGTTGATTGGATTTATGTCTATGTATATGATGTTTAACTGCAGCGAAAGATCGGCATGTGCAAGCAAGGCAGCTTTCTAGCGTATCCGCTCTTGCTGCTAGCAGGCATTTAGACATTCATTTTATAGTTCATGCTATTTTGGTCGCCATGCCGGCTTTTAGTTGCTTCACCAATACCTGTACCCTCATATGCTGCTGTGAACTGGAATCGAATCATTTTGCTTGCCTACCGGCTGCTACATTGACACGCAATGCAACATACGAGGTGGACAATGTAATAAAAAATAAGTAACCATTCAAAACGATTAAAAATAACCCGACAGTGGACAGCGTCTTGTTACATACTCAACAGACAAATTGTGTGCTTGAAGGAGTTAGTCTGGCTCGGAAATGAGAAAAAGTCATTGCGAAGGACTTGCTGCAATTATTAACGATTTGCATCGAATTCATGTAGCGAGCGAGGTCTATTATATGGAATTTAATAAGAATGCGTTGTTCGGCTTAGAGACTTCTATCGACCTGTGAGACTCTACGATCTAAAACATAAAATACTGAGCATAATTAGCCCGTGGGGAGTGGCGTCTTGGATTAATTGATCGTTAAAAATAAAATATGTTGGCAGTTAATCGATTCATGGTCTTTAACCGATGAATTAACATACGCTGGTAATATAATGTTGTCTGCGTGGAAGCTAATTTTCTTGGCTTTACGGGTTGGGTATGCATAGTTTGTAATTATCAGAGAAAACTTTATTTTGCTCACATTATCGCCTCATGATTGAACCAAAGGCGGAACCCATCAACATCTATATATCATCGTTTTAACTGTAATTTTAGCAATGGTTAAAGAATCTGACTTCGAGGAGATTTTTTGAATTTACTTTTTGAACTTACGTTGTTTCACTAAAGAAGCTGAGTAAAAAGAAAGAGCGCAATATTAATACAAGTCAGGCAAAATAATTTTTTTCAAATAATACGCAGAATGCCAGCCAAAATGGCAGTGGTTCTCAAATCAATCCTCGTTAATCTTTCGAAGAATTTTTCTTCCGAAACTCATTCGTCTCAAGCTAAATTTGAAACGTTGTAACAGAAAAGTTCGAATTAATCGCAATGTTCTTCGGTTTCAAATTTGTATTAACAGTAGGCCTAAACAGGTGGATTTCACAGAAAACTCTCTGGGCACAAAATATTCATATACATAATAAAAGAGAATAATATCTGCAATAACGTCTGTTGCAATATTTTATGTAAATTATAGGTTTTGTGTTTGTTATATATACATACATAGTTCTATAAAAACTAAAGCTTTATGTTAAGAAAAAACTAATCGCAAAATGTCAATTTCACACCTATGTATACTAGTAGTAGTTTACCAGAACTTAAGTCCAACCACTCATGCTTCTGTTACGCGGCAAGCAAAACCACACGGAACCCAAGCTGCATCCAAATATCACTTTCGTAACTTTGCACAAATATATACTTGCTTATTTGTGCAACTGTTTGCTTAAATGTACGAACAGAAAGTGAAAATGAGATATCACTTTGTAATTGTGAATAACGTTTTAAATATTCGCTGCTTGATGGAGTCATGGGAGGCTCAGGCTTTTATAACGTATCCATTGAGTCTAATTGGATTATTGTGGTTATTGTGTTATAATAAGGAGGTTTCAGTTAAGATCTTTAATATTTTTTATTCTTGACTATCAGTAACCACATAAACTGCGAAAGCTCCGAAGAATTAAATACTTGGCACAACTCAAAATTGATTTGACTATGTGTATTTTCCAACCAATGAGCGCATCAGAAATTCTAAATGGGCATACCAACCCATCGGCGTACCAGGAATTATAAACGTTTCAAAGCAAAACGAAGAAAACCACCGTCTCATCTTAAATTTCCAGCATTACTTTTGGATCTACAATAAAATTTTCATGATTGATGCAGTTTTAATATTTAAATAGGGAGCCATTTTGTGAAAATAAAATTGTCATAAAATGATCAATGAATAAAATGAAATGTTCTCCGTAGACATTGAAATTAAGCGCAAGAAAACTATCTTTTGTGATGTCCATCAAATCTAGGAACGGTCTCGTTTGGCGAATTTTGTTTTCTATTGGAATTGGAGATCTTTATGCGCTTTGTTTAGCTTTCCCAAAGTTTCACATCATCTTTAAATATCTATTTTTACCGCGATTGCTAGGTTGTCATCAATGCATCTCATCTAAAATCGGAGAAACGAGACATCTTCATGAATTTTCTTTTCCTGTCTGTTGATGAACGTCTCACTCATTACTGGTCATAAACAACATGGCGACACTTTTCGTAGATTTGAAGTACTTTCCTTTAAAAGTGAATTCAGAGAATTCAGTCATGCGAATTTAGGCAAGTTCCAAGTAGTCTATATCGTTCTTCCTCCATGGGGCTATTTTTCACCTATATCCAATTATCAAAGATCGAAGGTGTTTTTTCACTGGTACGTTTGGAAATAAAGCTTTGCCATCAAACGATACAATCAGCTCAGTTTTCTCTATTCTTAGCACTTTCCCCAATCCGCTTTATTATCTCTGATTAGCTCCTTCAGTTTCCTTGTGAAAGTGCTTCTCTTTATGTCTAAGCGGTGTGAAATGAATGGAAATATATTGCTTACGACATCTTTAATTTCTTAGGAAAAGTAACTATGTATATAAACCTTCAAATTTCAATCCAAATTTCACGTGGAATTTTTTGTGGAAATGTCACGTAACAGGCTTAAAGGCCCCCCACTGACGAACAGTCCAAATGGCCTGAGTCCGTTTGGTTTAAGTCCAATTTAGCTCGCCACTCACAATAGAGCCTCGATTCAGTCAGTCCATTCCATTTTCTGTCATTAATTTAGAAAAAAATAAAGAAAAACTTGAAGGAAAAATTATTTTTAATTTATGAATGGATCCGAAGCATATGCAGGAGTTTTTTGCAATTGCAACTTGCATCTACTTAAAGAAACGAAAACGAACAAGGAAGTGGAAAAAAGAATGGCTTGCCAAACGGAAACAAATGAGTCACGTAAATTTGGTAAAAGAACTCACATTTGAGTCTTCTGATTGGCAAAATTATTTAAGAATGGATTTTACGACATATAACACGTTTCTACAGTTGGTCACCCCATTTATCAAACGAAAGGATACAAATATGAGGTAAACTATCACTCCTCACGAAGGATTGACCGCTACTTTGCGGTACTTAGCAAACGGTTGCGGGCTTTGGATCAAATAATATAATATACATTCATGTGACCTATATTATTCGATAACTTCCAAAACAAAATCATGGCCACCACTATCCATTATGCTGGATTTTTCGTTTAAATAACATAATCACAGAAACAGTCAATGAGCTTGTCACAGGTCAGCGTGTGAAGCAAGACTGCCAAGTTGTTTGGACTGGGGCTTCAACATACACGACTAGTCCATTATATGGATTGTCCAAACTCGGCCTACTATTTCCCACACACGGTCGAGCCGAAAAATGGCCCGATGGCCTGAGTCCATGGACTTTGGACTGATTGGAAATCCAATTTGGTTCCTTGAGTCCATGAGTCCTTCCGAGTTCTCCCACACACGGTGAGGTTTTGGCCTGGCCTTAGGCCATTTGGACTGATGGACTGTCCGTGAATGGGGGCCTGAAGGCGCGTTGACACGGTACAAGTATACTTGGATATCAGCTTGGACCTAGTGCACTTGTACAAGTGTACTTGGAGCAAGTTGGTTGTCACGATGTATGACTTGGAGATCCAAGTGGATTTCAGAGAGATGGCGGATTTGTTATTGAAAGGAGTGGAACTAGTGGCCGATATGCGGATACAGGAGCATAAAGTATACAAAGGTACTTTCGACTCGTAAAGCTCCATAAATTTAATGTTCTCCCTATCATATCACTTGCACTTTTTTTTCTAAGAGATTCTGTAGACTCCCAGAAACAGTTATAGCTTCCTGACTGGCAGGCATCACCCAACGTTCACTCGATTTATCATCACTTGCTTACTTATTTTAGTTTTTCCGGGCTGACACAACACAGTTTCACTCACCGACGCTATTTTGGAAATGTGTCAAAGTAGCCTTTGGATCAAAGTAAGTTGGCCGATGTCCTACTCCATTTGGATGTATCCGCGCTGTCCAAGTGGGCTTGGGTCAACTGTTCTGTTGCCACGATCCAAGTAGCGTCCAAGTGATGTTATTTGGATGTCTAAGTATATTTGATCCAAGTATATTTGAATCGTGTCAACTTAGCTTTAAGCTTTAAAAAAAAATTAAATAAAAAGCCATGAGCCAGCAGGTCAAGATTATATGTCCACAATATTTTAAGTTTTCATTGATAATAAGCTATAAGTCAGGTTAAGAAAACAAAGTTTAATCACAATAAAAAAAATTTCAATTCAACTTTTGTTTATGCATGTTTAGTTACTGCAAACTTATTCCGGAATTTATTATAAAACATCATACATATAATGTTCAATTAGATTCCAATGATACATACTTGCGCATATTATGTACACGCAGGTCAATACACTACAGGCCAAATTTCTAAAAGGAGATTCATACACGCCAGAGAGTTAGATAATTTATGATCAACACAACATTTTTTTCATATTCCATTAAATCTCAGTATTTATTTCTACCCCAAATTTTTTTGTTAAAGAAATAGTGAAAAATAAGCGCGTGTTGTTTTTCTACTGCCTCAAATCTGGTTCTATCTGCTTTTTTAATGAAAAAATACTGGACACATGCCAGGTCTATATAACCAAAACATTTCTCCCTCTTTTGTTTTACATGTGGCTGTAAAAGTGGCGTCAAATCGGATGATCTAGTGGTGTCTGCAAGTGTGGGTGCTTGTCTATATGTTTTAAAAATAAATTTGTATTTTGATTCAAATCTGCATTTTGCTAATTTGCAAAATAAATTTTATAAAGATATTGGAGATGATATTGAAAATTGCATGAGACAGGAAAAATATTGATAAATTTGCTTTATTTAGAATTTTCAATGATCAACATTTTGGTTTAATATTTCAGTTAGTCTTAGGGGAATCGTATCGAACAAATGGAGAAGGTCCCAGGTATTTGACCTAGATTAAATGTTAGTGGTGCTACCGTCTATCTTACCAGAATCAATGTTTTAGCAAAAATTTATCTTTTTGAAACACGGATTTTTTTCCCTTGAGCACAGCTGTGATATTTCAGGAAAGTAGGTTAACATGGCTGGGAACGAAAATCATATGATGTATTTTTTTAATCATCCATAAAACATTTATAGTTGTCTTTATAGTTTAATTTTTTAGAAATTAAGAAAAATGTGAATCTAATCCTTCCATTCATGCGAATGAGCTAAATCTCGAATAACAGAAAATTGTCAGAGGGAAACTGATTATTTAACGCCTTGCAAAATCCACGTCAGTTTCATATTTCCATTTTCAACATATGAGGTCTATCGAACAGACTAGTTATAGCCCCAGTCTAGTTTGAGTCGTGATTTTGTCACCAAATGAATCGATCGTATACGATTCCACTGACTGCATAGCTTCAGCACACCCAACGGCGATCATAACAAGATCGAAGCAATGACATGTTTGATACATTCGTAGCCAGCTTTTAATTAGTTTGCTGCCAGATAGGGTGTTTTTGCTGGCGCTACGCTTGAGCATGAAGTGTGCATTATTTATGTTTGCAAAGCGAGCCATTCATATCGAACATGCAAAAATTACGCTGATATTCTAGATAGCGTGTCTCAATGAAATAACTTGAACTGTGTGCATACCGCACATCGCGATACGAGCATACAAGGTCGTTACAGAGTTGAAGGAAATTCATTGATTGATTCATACGTACTGGACAAACGTATGTACACTACCAGTTCGATCAGTCAAGAATCGTTTTCCTGTTGTCCGTTGAATCATTGAATTAAGGACACTATAGAAACAGGCAGTATGATCAGCATTACTAGGCCTGCATAATGTCACCTTGGACGACTTGCACATTTATAGAAAATCCGAACAATTCGAGTCCACGCAACTATCTTCCCAGTTCCCCTGACAGAAAATCTAGACAAAATACGGAATTTCTAGAAAATGATAAAGAAGCGAAAACTGCCCGAATTAATGGCGCCAATGCGGGGGTGATTCCCTCCCCTCAGTGTCTAATCAAAGTAGTATTTTATTTGCATTCTCAGTGGCTTTCTCAAGAATACAGTCTTCGAGAGTAGTCAGGCAAGATCACATTGTAAGCTATTATTTAAAGCTTTTATAAGGCCTGTTGTTGTGCAGAGTATTTATGTTTACGTTGAGCTGCCAACTTTTAATATTCTTGTTACTGGGTATATAAGAAGAATAGGCTTATCACTTTTTGATGAGAGTGAAAGTTGTGGGGAGACGCAGCGAGGCAATAGGTATTTGGGTGCGGGGTCATTTCAAGTTCGAATTTGCGAGAATCCATGTAAATACATATCAGTCATGTATGTATTTACACAGAATGGATTTTGTGCACTCTCTTTATTTGATAAATAAATTATATATATATATATATATATATATATATATATATATATATATATATATATATATATATATATATATATATATATATATATATATATATATAATCTTTTTTTTTTAGAAAGTTTGCTCTTAGAAGACGAAATTAAATTCGTAAATCAAAATTATTATTTTTTGTTTGGAAAAATTGATACTTCTGCGTCGGATGAGCAAAAAACGAAAAAAATTATGGCCTGATGACGTTTTGTTTTTGTTTGAAGGAAATCGATTGCATTAATTCAGGCCACCATCAGATAACAAACAATCTATAGAATGCAAATCATGTCTCGCAGTCGAGCAATTTAAGCGATCTTATCATGATTCAATTAAGATAAAGCTAATTCACAACAAGTTTTTTCAAGAGATACTAAATGGCTTAAATCTCTATAATCACAATTCCATACTGACATTCAAATCAAAAACATAGTAGCTAACTCATTGTTTAGTAAATCACCAAAGAGACCCCGTTACCATAATCACACTATGCCTCGAACACTGATATTGCAAAAGCTGGTTACTGACTGCTGTTAGTATTTTCATAAGTCGATTGGCGACAACACGAAGATAACCTGACATGATCACCAGTTCGATCGCTACGCTTCACACATATTTAATATATACATATGGAATCGTCACACATTCAATGCGAGATGCCATGCAGTCTCCACGTGATCAATATTTTGTAAGTTTGGTTTTTTTTTGGACTGTTGCTGGTGCCGGCGCCGTTGTCACCACACAGCACATCTATAAAATTTCACCGATGCCGGCTAGTGCATTTTGAATGGTCTCATACCAACCAAACTGCTGACAAGATCTCTCCAGTTTTGTAATTTGTCGTGGTTGGCTCTGATAAGGCAAGGTAATCAAATTTAATTGTCCATACTGCAAGAGAAATTAATTCGGTGCATGGGAGAAACGACAAATATCAATACCTCACTTTTTCGAGTAACCTGCCCACTGAGGAAATTCAAGCAGTTTTCATTGAAAATTGCATTGGGGAGCGATCTCGCGACACGATATCTATACAGCGTTCATACTTGCAGGCGAAAAAAATTATTTAAATTTTAAATAGGTTTTGTTTTCACGAGATCCATTGAAATATTTATGTGCTGATAATAACAGATGAAGGTTATCGCTTCTTTTTTGCCCTCGAAGCAAAAGTTGAATATCAAAAAAATTAATTATTGTTAAATCATTCAATACGATGCGCTTGAGTGTGTTTTTAAGCATGCGGGTGATGTGCGGACGTACTTAATTGTGTTTAGTGTCTCCTATGTACATAACACATCCATACTAGGCCACGTAAATGTGTTTGCTAAAAGTACATCTTAATTTTGAGCTGCAAATCTAGATGTTTGTTTACATTTCGAATTTTGCGCATTTCACAAGGTTTAAACAAGCCGGTTTGGGTTTTTTTCGGTAAAAGTTTTTCATCTGTGTTATATGAGACGTAATTTTGACAATTAGCGTATATATGTCTACTCGTTATGAATAGTAAGATATTTTACAGATTTAACTGGCCGAAACATTTATAATGAGTGCATGTATTTTTGAACTTGTTTTAGTTCTTTTACTCAAAATACTTATAATTTAAAATCTAAATGTGTCTCCAGAATCGTTTATTTGCAAAGTAAAAATGTTGATTCTAGTCCTAACTCCAGAATATTTTTGGTAAGCAAATATACTATATATTTGGCGCCGCTAAGTTCAGCAATTGTGTCTGTTTATGGTGTATTAAATTTTTGCTAGCTTTTTTCGCAAATTCTAGAAACCATATAGATAATTTTTGAACGTATTTTTCTTTTGTTTTATCATCCAGAAAATCCGTTTTTATCATCTAGTGTGAATGTATGTGAGCTTGAAAGCAATTAGCATTGCTTAAGCAATAAAATCAATTTGCTTATTCAAGTCTTCACGTTAACGCCGCCAAAATTTCGCATAAACTTTCTAATTTTACTGTCGATATCAGATCTTACCAGCGTAGTTACTCCACTAAAGAAATATTTACATTTCACATGAAATAATACATTTAACACACATAAATAAATCATCAGTGTCGATAAATAGTCTTCATCAAGCGAGGCCACACAGAATAGCATATTTGAGTTATGGGTTTTCGTGTAAAAAAATTAAAGAGAGACTTTGCAACTTAAATGTAAAATGGCGGATTTGAGGAACAATCGTCAACCAATCTTTATAATCTCTTTTTTCTATAGCTAAGAGAATGTCTGGCACTGAGAACTGTTGAATCAATGCCCCTTAACCAGGCAAGATAAGTTTTGCGAAATAGCTAATACTGCTGCCTTTAAGATTCACCAGTAACTGAGTGATATTTCTTATGTATTTGACAGTTCTCAATACGGGACATTCTCTTAGCTGTGGAAAAAGTACATTGTGCGGACTGGTTAAGCGGAGTTCCTCAAATTCACCATTTTGTACGATCAATACTGTTTTAGTGGGCCTGGTTTGGGGGGCCTTTGTCAAATGCATCAGGAATATCACACAGTTACCAGTCAATCTTAAAATCAAGAGACCAGCACATGCGTTGACTTTTCTTTAAGATCAGTTATTGTGCAAAACGTATCCGGTCTAGTTTGGAGGGAGGGCCTTGATTAGACAGTACTCAGTGCCAGACATTCTCTCAGCTGAAAAAAGGAGATTATGTGGACTGGTTAATGATTGTTGCTTGAATCCGCCATTTAGCAAGCTAATTACTGCCTTATGATCACATAGGATGATTCTTCAATTCAGGACTTCTTCGCATCTTCATGATTTTTATGTTTGATGGGTAGTTTGATCGGATACATCGGCTTTCCTATAGAGAAGGGACATGCGACCATGCCAGTTTGTCGCCCACACAGTTACCACGAATGCCCCTATGTCCCAAATTAACTACACAGCAGCAATTGTGAGCAGTCAACAAGGACCATTAAGGGAATTTATAGCCGCTTGACTGTCTGTGATGATACCAAAATTAACTCCCAATTTGGCATTACACAGAAGCCAGTCAATAGCCTGAAAAATAGCCACAATTTCCACTTGAAAGATATACAATGGTCTGGGAGACGAACAGATAGCCTTAGATTCAGCTCATTCGAGTATATATAGCTGCCAACTTTACTGTTCACTTTTGAGCCATCGTGCCCACTTTCGAAGGTGACACTATCATTCCATTCCTGTCTGCCATTCCAAATGCATTAGAGTGCCCGGAGTTATGTAGTCAACGTCCGCTGGAACGGGTATTCCCTTAGATAAAATTCTAGCATGGCAAAATTCTATTATAGTCCACGGAGAAAAGCAATGAACCTTTTCAAGCACTAGTTGGTAGGGAACTTTGATAGCAGCTTGACACCAAAATACCACAGCGAATTTATGCCAACAATGCGAGGTTGTAAAACGCAAGCTGCTTCTATAGCTCTTCTGTTGCAGTAAAGTTCGCCAAAAACCTTTCACGCCAAATCTGCTACATTTTCGAGCCATAGTAACTTTGGGTCGAAGAACCGAGGATTATCTCTGAGATTCACAACCAAGCCGTATTCTCGACTCCAACGTGGAGGATTATTAAGAAAGTGATTAATACTTTCTGAAAGTGTAGATAGATACTTTCCTGATACTGCAAAGCTATGACATCCGCATAAGCAATATCTTTGCAGCCAGCATGGTCCTGGGGTTAAGTCTTGGCGAATATTCTTTATTCATTTTTTCGAAAATTTATTATCAAATGAGAATTAACGAAATTTTAATGCATTTTTGGATTATGTACTATTCCCTGACATCAGAAACATTATGCCTATTATATTCCAGCAATCATTAACTGCAAATTCATCATTACAGTATGCATTATAACATCATGCTATCAATTGCCTCATTTCGATGCTATTGCAAGCAATCCGTTATTAGCAGGAAATTTACAATCAATCAAATCAACAAATATAGATTGCAAAAAAATGCATGCGATACTCTCATAAACATCTAAGCTGATAGCATGGTAGATAAATAAAAACCCGACCATTTACTCTGTGGGCTGAAAAATAATTGAACGCTAGACATCAACTTGTTATCGTCTATGTGCGAAATTAATAAATGCAAGTTGATAAGCAACAGAAAAACAATGTTTATCATTTATCAAATATTATTAGAACTGAATTATCAAATATTATTAGAACTCACATATTTTCCAATTTTTCAAACTCATTCAAAAAGAATGCGAAATTGTTGGCACCTTTCTTTCAAAATTTATCATTCATTTTACTTGAACACGTCACTAGATCGTCTTCTTACTTTCCATTTCGAAGAATCTCATCCACGCGTTTCACGTTTAAAAATAACGCAAATTTTCATATGGAAACAAAAACGAAATTTCGAACTGATCTATACATAAACTTTGTATTTTGTTGGGGGCGTCATATTTACGAATATGTATAGTACATGCATACTCATATATATGTAGGTGAGGATTCTGTTTATATTCGTAGCTTGAAAAGTGAAGGTGTTTTCTTGAAAATCTTGAAAACGTTAATGGCTGAAAATTTTGAGAGAGCATTGAAATTTTTCTCTAAAATCTGTACTTGGGATATCTGGTTGACGTAGCCGAAGGATATGCGTCACATTTCGTTCTTAACATTGATACGACTTTTACTATTTGTGTCGGCTATTTTCTTCGACCATTTTCTTTGAGATTTCGTTGAATTTATCATTTTTCTTTGCCCATGAAGGCTCATAAACAATATGCCTGATGATGAGATTGTTCAAAAGATTTATCGTTGTTGGAAGATATTTTAAAGAAATTGTTATCGAAAAACTAACTATTACTAAGCTACGAATAGAATCTTAGAATTTGTATAGAGTACGATTTTTTTACGCACAATCTAAACAAATTAAATATTATTGTGAACATAGAGCAAGTAGTAGAATCAAGAAAAAACTAAGCGTGTCAACTTATCTCTAGAACATTCGAATAAATATTAAGTTGATACTAGTTAAGAAGATCATATATACGAGGCATTAATGCTTTTCATGTTTTGTCAAATTTGAAAGATTCGCAAACATACTATAAAAAAATTGAAGCAAAAAATTAACAATGCAGATAGCGTACACACTCCAGCTGATTTGTTTACTCGTGCCGATCATTAAAGCAGTATAACTCATTTTTTAGGGGGGAAAATACAAATCTACCAGTTTTTCGTTTTCACGGCCTTCAACATTTCACGTTCACGTGCCAATCTACTTTTTATTTGATTCGATAAGCATAATGCATTGGTGGAATAAGCTGGGAATTTTTTCCAGTTAAGTGCAAGCATAGATTGACTCTACACTTAGTTGTACTTTCTTTGTGACGCAAAAATTAAACAGAAGTGTTTTGCTGCAAAGGAATAGTGCTGTGATCTAATTTCATTAGTCGAGGAAAAAATACTAAGAGTAAAAATGTTCGTAAATGTATCGTTTCTTTGCGAGAAGTGTTCGGAGAAATGAGGAAAACTACTCGTCCAGGATGGAATCTTCTCCACAGCGACAATGCGAGCTCTTACACATCGGCTCAATCAAGCGGCTTTTTGACAACTCAAAATATCTAGTTGATGGATGATCCACCGTATAGTTTTGATTTGGCACCGAATGATCTCTTTTGATTCCTGCACATTAGAAACAAATTGCGGTTTCGACGTTTTTCTACATCTGAAGAAGCGGTTAACGCATTCAAAACGCAGTGGATGTGCTTCAATTGGAGTAGAAAAGTGCTTCTAAAATTGGTTGAAACTAGTGATGCGCTCTCAAACAGCAAACAGTTTACGGCAAACAGTTTGCAAAAAACAGTTTAACTGCTAAAAACGAACGAACAGTTTTTCAAAACAACAACAAACAGTTTTTCTAAAATGAACATTTTTTCTAAAACGAACGGTTTTTCTAAAATGAACAGTTTTTCTAGAACGAGCAGTTTGCGAGAGAAAAACAGTTTTTCAGGAAAACAGTTTGGCAGTGGAAACCTGTTTTGCAGGGTTTAGTTGGGCAATCGAAAACTGTTGGCAGTCGACACCAGCCTGTGGGCTAGCTTCAGTTTACATTTTTGGTTTCGGCAACGGTTGGATTGCAGTTGAGTTTAACATTTGTAGATATTTGATGGGCGGTCGGCGTGTTGATTTGAAGGCTTGAGGTAAGATATGATTCGAATTGAGTATAACGTAATGGTTAAATCGATCATGGTAACATCGTTGATCAATAAGATCAATCATCATGCTCAGTTAAACTCAACCACCTTAATTAACGAACGAATTATTTGATATGAACCGATATTTTCAGTAAATGTCAATGAACATCAGAAAAGGTCTGTGTTTAGTTTACACAAAAATTATTTCTACTCTTTGGCAGCAACGGATCTTATGATGAATTTTCAGGTAGCACTGTACTTCTATATAAAAACTAACTCTATATATAAAACTAAACTTCTATATAAAAACTAACTAACTACTTCTATATAACTACTAAACGAAGAACCAAGTAAGCAAAATGAAAACTGATGTTTTAAGCTTGTTTATGATAGCGTTTTGTAAAGTTTTAGCATTAAGTGCAAGTTGTGATAAATTCTGACAGAGTTAAAATGCAAAGCAAATTGCTACTTTTAAAATTTAAGTGATTTGGTGAAAAAATTCTTCAAGTAAAATTCAAATATAAGATGTAATGCTTTCTACCATTAGCTTCAAATTTTCATAAAATTATCTATTTTGAGGTTACTAAACTCGTGTTCGCGATGTATCACGATGTTCAGAAACTGTCAAAATAAGTATAGTAATTAATATAGTTAAATTTAACGTTTGTTCAAACACTGCCTAAAATGAACTAAGCTGAACAATATTTCAACTTATAACTTTTCTTAGTTGAACCTGATTTCATATATTCGCAAACTTTGTTTCGTTATTAATTTCCCGTTAATTTAAACCGTTTTTTTTTAAATAGTTTAACAAACAGTTGTTTTTTTTCAACAAACAGTTCGTTTTTGTTTTTTGAAAAAATATTATATAATAATTAAGGTACCTCTCTCATAATTTCATAATGATCTTATTATTGTTTCGGAATTTATTGCAACTTGACATTTTGAAAACTGTATCTGGGGTGTGTTCAATGTGCATGCTATAGCAGCTATTAGCTGCTATTTTAGCAGCTCTGGCTGTCCAATGTCACGAAATAGCTACTTTCTGATGCTTGCTATTTGACAGTCGGGCTGTCCAAGATTCCGGTATAGCTGCTAAGGTAGCAGCTATTTGCTGCTCGCAGTCTGGAGGATAGCAAGAAAGTAGCTAAGGCAAAATGGCCGTGCGTACACAGCTGACATGCAGTTCAAACGTCATTTTCAATTGGAAATTGAAATGAAAAGAAGTTTTTGCGCTTTTGTGACACAGGAGATGAGGAATAAATTTGAAAATAGTGACAGCATAAATTAAATAAAGGCTTTTAAACACTTCAACTCAACTCGAATTAAGTCGACTTTCACACAGTGCAGCTCAGGCGAGCATGAAGCGCAAAAGGCCAGGTGCACTGATTCATGTGCCATCAAATTTTCAACGATTACTTTTAGCTCTTTTTCACATATATGGCGTCAAAAGTCGGAAATAAGTGATACGTTTTAAATATGTTAGGAAAATTTTAATGGTTTCTCCAGTTGTATGTTGAAGACTCCTAAATTTTAAACAATTTCCAAAGTGCAATGGAAGTATTGAACTAATCCACGAAAACACATATATTAAAATTAAAAAAATTTTTTTTATTTTTGAATTTGCTGACCTTCGTAGCAGCTCTTGGCTGTCCAATATCCATAGCTGCTTCACCTAGCTACTTCAAATTTTGACACTTGCTAAAGTGATGCTATGCTATGCTTTTGAAGCAGCTATAGCATGCACATTGAACACACCCCTGCTTACTTTTAGGCACTTTGCGCTTGCATCGTGTTAAAAATTCATCAAAACATTATCATAGCCAAGCTGAGAACATGATATGTTGTAGATTTAAACAAAAACAACTCATTTAGACACCCGGAGCGCTACCGTTCAACCTGATTTTGGTGCCTTCGCAATCAAAAAAGGGTGCGAAATTGGTTAAAGAAATATAACGGTGGAAACTGTTTCATGACAGCTTTAGCTGGAACGTTTTAGTTTTCATTGTGCATTTAAAAATATTTTTAACATGTTTGTCTATCTAGTGCTCACAATATTGACTCTGTACTTATATGTATATGCAGCTTTTGTACGCATGAAACACAAGTGTTTTGAGGTAGATGTATTGTAAGCAATACAATAGCTCTTTTCTGTATCAGATGCAAGTTGAACATGTTTAATGTTCACTGGTATCAGTGCGTAAAACTAAAATTTTCCGAACGATTACTGAATGCATCCACATGCAATAACTTAAATCCTGACAGCTTTCAGTGCTTCTGAAAATATATTTAGAGCCCAAGAGTACATATCATCAGCAGTCTATCTCAAAATGACGACCAAAATTTTGATAACTGTGTCCCGGCAAAATGTGATATGACCTAATCAACTACAAGGTTAAATTTGTTTTGATAGTTCATTGTCTCTGGCTCACTCTGTGACGTAGATAAGTTGTGTTATCGGTTAACAACAAATACAAATACACCCGATAGGATGTATCTATTCGCAATCATTGAACAGACGATTTTATCAATTGAATAATACGCACAATGCAGTTAGCTCAGATAACTTTAGTTCACATTCTCACATAACATCGGATCATAAATTCAGAATTTTTCTATGAAATATATCATAACTCAGTTTAATATACGTTATCTTGTAATGTTAATCTATTGGGGTTTTTTTTCTGAGAATAGATGCAATGTGCACACAATTCGTGCTCTCGTTATTATCAAATATAAAGAGTATTATCAAGTATGAAATGGTTAAAAAATTTCATAGGCACCGATTTGGCTCTGGATATGTGTTAGTGTGTTTTTCGACTGATTTCATTCCAGCTGTAATTAATCTTGAACTTACTGACGTAATGTTTTCTCTGACTAAGCGTTAGACTTAAGATAATTTGCTGAGTTTTCGATACTAGAGTACATAGTTTACCGTAGTGTTACTCACGGGATAGGTGCTAGGTCAATTGAAAGTCTAATTTTTTGAATATTTTCAAAGTTAATGAGGCGTTATTTGAAAATATTCATTTTCTTCTTCATATCATAAATACTTATTAACTTGTCATCAATTTTGTATTTTATAGCTATGTCTATTCGAATCTAACACCAATACACCGATACCCATACATCTAGATTTATTCGATATCGAATTAATATGATAATATAAGTCTTATTAAATTTCAAAACCAGCTTCATAAAATTTCCTAGTTTGACTTGATTGGGTTGCCGAAACTCGTATAAGTTTATACCTTGAATATTGATTTGATGCATTCATTAACTCCACATAGGTCGAATAAGCAAATTTTTAAAATTCATAAGTCTCTCGTAAATGGCCGATATGTGGTATCTCGTATGGACTATAGGTGTATACGACATTGTTATATCTTTTTTGGAATATTTTGCACTAATTTGAAGCCAAATTCAGCAAAGCCGAAACATTTATAGATTTATATTGTTTTTGAGTCTGCTTTCAAAATTTCAATTTTATTCGGTTGCAAAGAGTCGAAACAATATAAAATTGCCAAAAACGGACAATACTTTGATTTTTAAATTGTAATAATATGTTTACATAAATAAAATAACAATATAAAACCAAAGCATTAACTCAGTTGATACATGATGAGCCAAATAAACCAAGTAAATTTTTCTTTGTAGACAGTATTCCGTTATGCGGTATTATGGAGAAGGAGTAATTATATCACTTTTTTCAAAATAATGTAAATCATGAAAACAATCTGATATCTATATCAAATAAATCGAATAAATAAATAATTATCTCTTTTCTCTCATACGAAGGTAATTACAGGCGATTACAGTTGCAGGTAACTACAGTATGAAATTGATTCAGCATTTGTCAGCAAATAAAATTACAAGCATTCACGTTTCTTTCAATTCAGATTAGATAAATTTATGTTTTCAAAAAGTAATTAGCACATTCATGATTTAAATTTCTTTATCGCTTTCATATATTCGGTAAAGTTCAAGCAGTTAGTTTATCTCTCTGCTTTTGGTAAATTTTAAATGTTGATAGTTTCTTAATTGAAACTTATTCTTGCAACGAAGTACAACGCGATAAGCTCACTAAATTGATGTGAATATTAAAGCTGCTTTTGAAAACAACTATACGTGAAAGGCGTGCAAGTTTGGAATCTAATATATATGATTCCAAAATATGATCAAAATTTTTTAATTTTTTTCTTAGTTATATGTTCAGATTTTTACGCTCATAGAAAATATAGTGAGTAATCTGAGCCCACTGGTTTATGGAATGCTTATCTTTAGCATACGCAACCAAGGCAAAACTAGCGCAGCAGCCTTCTAAAGTCACTGCGAATCACGGTCTGACCTTCAGGTTTTGCAAGATCACCAAAGCCTAAAAGAGAGTCAATTATCTAAAATATTGCGACAAAATATCGCACGACAAATTCATACTACGACTGATTGACGAGTGGGCAACATAGAGCTAAAACCAAACGGAAGTCAGGAAACAAGGTTAGCAACCATAATTAATATTCATGCTAAACTCTATACGATGATAGTAGAAAAATTTATGTAGCTATTCAATCGAAGCAAATAATTCGCAATCAAGTAAAAAGTGGTTGTAATAAGCACATCTGCTGTAACTGCAGATTTAACACTTGAGTTTACAGTTACAGTGATAACCATGTCCATGTCCAATTAAAGTACAAATCTCCCCGAAAGTTGTACGTTGCCACAAGCTTCTCATGAGATGCCATTTAGAGTACGCCAAAAGTAAGATCGTTTAAAGAAATATATATATAAAAAACGGCACTTGCGAGCCAGCTAAGTAGAATTCAAAGCACAAACTAAGTTAAATGAAACATTAAATTAAATTAACACACTCTTCCCGATGAAAAATGATTTTGATGAGATCAAAACATGAGTAATCTGTTGATTTTAGTTTCACGATGTACGATCTATATGGTGTCATATTAAAAATGCTTAAAACTTCTTTACGTCTATTCGGTTAGCTAAAAAATGATGTTTTTACAATACATTCAATTTGTGACGATTCATTCGAATATGATGTCTAATTTTGCTGATTTAATAGAAGCGCATACCATGATTCGTAAAAAAACCAGATTATTGAAATGTTCTGGGTGGTTTTGTTTTCATGAGATTACCCGGACAAGCCATGATGAGTTTCAATAATTGCTTCAATGGTACATAGATCTCTCCAGTTTTTAGTTTGTTATTGAGTTGCCCATACATTATTAGTGTGGCAAGACTTTAAAAAATACTTTTTTACAAATTGGGCTCTCTACATCGTCTCTTATCGAAACACTACATGCTGTAAACTCTTCAAGCAGTAACTTCAGTTTTGCGCCCAATGTGGGTCAGTCCCCATTTAGAGCTTTTATACTCGTGAAGTTTATTTTATGCCTTTTATGTATGTTAAAAAAACAGTAATATTAGTGACTTGAATTTTTAACACAAATGTGTTTTTGCCTGAAATGCAGCTGCGTTAGTTCAAATGAAGTCGCCTAACCAAAAATACGCTTGGTAGGCAAAAGTAATTTTTGATCAAAATTTGCTTCCATTTCAACTCAGCAAACTATAACATGGAGAAATCCGGTACCAACGGAGAGCACCATGTAAATTCTGATGTTGAATAAACTGCATAGGAAATTTCTGCAATATTTCTCACAGAACTCCAAAATAACGTTTAGTGTAAGAGTAGAAAGCAGAAAAGTCATCGAATTTCTTTAACGATTCCGTGAAAATGTCGGATTGATTATCGATCAGAAATCAAACGGATATTACCCTCAGAATACTGCCAGGTCTTTGAAATAAATTCTCAGTCAAATAGTCGATATTGTTTGTTTCTTGTGGTTATAGCCTTATCCTGCATGGACGTAAGCTTCCCGGCGGTGACCAACCATGCAGAATATTTTTTAGTGAATTCGAAAATAATGTTCCATCCAGATTAATGTCAACCAGTGACATACAGAAATCTGTTCGAATTCTCATAAATTTTTGAATTTCAAATATTTCAAAAATATTTCAAAACAAAGCAAAGCTGGTAGTGAAATTGCAAACCTACTAAAACATACTAGCTCTGGTTGTGTGAACACGCTGAACCTCAATTGAATTTGGGACAAAAAATCTTTGAAACAAAACCATTCAAGTATTGAATAGATTAGACATTTGTAGACGTGAAAGTAAATCATCAAAACGATGATAATGTGCTCGACCTTAGTTGGTTCTGAAATGCATTAAAATTGCGTTAAAACGAAACAAACGGGTTATCGACTAGATCAGACATGATTCATAACAGAAATTTTGTTTTTAAGCAATATTTCAGTACATTTTGGTAATTGTAGCATAGTGAGTAATTGTATTGACTTTTCTATGACTTTTAGTTGGAGTCAAATCGCTAATGAAGTATTTGTTGTTATAATACTTATCCATTTTCTTTAAAATGCTTATGTGTATACTATTCGCTCTACGAATTTCATTCCCTAATGTTCGAAATTGGCAAGTGAGACAGCTTTGCCATACTTTAGCTTATACACCCTTCTCTTAATGCCATTTTCTCTACACCGGTAGTAGTGGCATTACATTGAAAGCGATTTTCTTCACGAATTCAAATCTGACTCATACGTGAACGAACGTGAAATATATTTTGATATTTTTAATCTAAGATTGTCTAAAAATATATAAATCTGATCGTACTTAAATTGTGGGCTAATATAAATATTTCGAATATTTGGAAAAACAGACTTTAAAAAACGTTTAAAATATTATTTTCCCTCTTTTTTTACATAAAAAAAAACAAAAAATACGCAGTACTAAGAAGTAAACAAAGCTTTAAGAAAAACTTCACGTTTTTGTCAATCGTTCGGTTGAGTTAAAATACTGCGAGTTTAAACGCATTCAACGTCATTTCATTGGGAAACATTCATTTGCATGTACTACACGTGTCACCTTCGTTTGGGGACATATAATGTCTGAAACAGTCATAGTCTACCTACATACCACAGTTTACGGAATTAAGTCTGAAGTGAATTGCGATGGATTTGTATTTTCCCTGAGATAAATACACTACCATTGCTCGTTTTTTTTCACAGACATATGAACCAAAATATATATTAATTTTAAATGAAATCTATACCATGAAAAGAAGGAATATCAGAGTAGATAATTTTTTTACGAGGCACATATTTCAGATATTCTCGTAAGAAGTGTTAAGATAGTGATTGGACGTGTAGAAATGTCGATAAGCCTACAAAATATATCTTAAGCCAGACATGTTCTGGTAGAGCCGGTGACGGAAATGCATAAGACTAAGCGAGTTTGTGTTTTCACGCTGCGATCATGTGACTCAAAAATGCTAGGGTGCGTACAATCCAGATGGAATGCAGTTTAAGAAACCTCAACCCACATAAATTGTGTATAATTTCTATTCAGAAATTTTCGGAGTCTATTGTGATTCGAATAGATTCGTGAGCTAGTAAACCCCGATGCAGAGCAATCTGACGTAAATCTTGCATAATTGGGAGATTCTTATTAATTTGATTGAACCGAAATGCTGGAAATTAGTTTCAAAGTAATGTAAATGATTGTTAATTTTATTTAATTTCTTGGCATATGTTATTTAATTTTGACCGCACTTAATACAACATGTTCAATAGTTTTGTTATTCATATTTAACATTGGACTGCTCTTCCGATGATCATTAATCGCCACATGGCTGAGAATCAGTAGTTTTCACATCATTTTCCCACATGCATTTAGTCAAATTCTTAATGTCTTAGTCTAATGCTAAATCTAGAAATTTTATAATTAGAACTTTCTCCTTACCAATTTTCACTTCAGCGTCTAGCTGCTACGTTCGTTATTAATGATTTTCTGTCTGTGTTTCTTAGCGTATCGAGTTGAAAAATAATCTTTTGACGCTCTTGACGACAATACCGCTCGACAGTCTATTTTTAACAATATTTCGGTTTTACAATCTTTTTGACAGCCACGCGTCACTATACTAGATATCGATAATGCTGTTCCTGCACTAATTTTATTATGAGTTCCTGTATGCTGCAGATGGTTTCGCGCACTCCTTTTCACCACGAAAATTCCTCAAAATTTTCCACTTGCAAAGTCCAATATATAATTCCACTTGGTTGTTAGCAACTTAATAAACATTATACGGAAATCGCATCAAACATGTTATTCGACAAGCAGCTTATTAACAATTGAATGTCACCATATTAAAAACAGATCAGCCGATTTTCAAAACAGGAACTTTGTTTCAGCTGATTGCGATTTTCTTATTCGCGTAAATTTTTTTGATTATTAATTGCAACCGGTTAAAAAAAACACTCAACGAGTAGTATGTATTTTAAAAGAAATCGCTTTCATTCCAGGAAATTATCGACTATGATTAGATTAAGTTCACGATTTAAATTCGATCGTTTGAAAACAGTTACTACTACTTATAGACATTGTTACGGAGCTTAAATGATGTTTCTAGTGTTAGGCGAGTTAATGAAAAGACGTTTCAACGCTCCGACTAGTTATCGAAGACTGGCACCGTCTTCAATCTAGACTAGACACGAAGACTCAACAAGACGCTTGGCTCGAATTCGAAGCAAGCTAAGCTGAGCTGAACCGAACAATCTGTTTTCCGGACTATAGCCATCTTCAGCCGGCATATATTGCTTTGGTGTACTTGCCAATCATTTCGAGTGTATTCTTGAGAGTTCGTATCAGAGCCGAGATACTGCACGAAGAAAGCGACTAAGAAAATTTCGGTCTTATCTCGGCGTTTTCTTCAATGCACTTCGGCCTCAGCGCCAGCAGGCCTATCGAAAGATATTGGGTCGGTGGCGGCGAAGCGGTCTTACAATAAAAGTTGATCAACAAAAATAACACGATCGAACGAGTGATCACTTTAGATTGAATGGTAATGGGAAAACTTAATGAGTTTTACATAAGTGCATGGATTGGAGCGGTAAATATAGATGATGGACTGATGAGTTCAAGCCGGCACTATTCTTTTCTCGAAATGATGCAAGCACTGTCAACAGTTGCAGGCCAGGGACGTTCCGGAACATCGGAGATTGTCCAAAAATAAAGGTGGTTTGTATGTAATTAATGAAATTCAATTAAATCATCTCTTTAGTAAGTTCCTAGAGCTTATGATAGAGACAAGACGCTAATCAATTTGGTACACTTAAAAATGTGCAATCATAATGCATGTGTGAGTAGACTACATGGCGTAAATCAAATGCAATTCTTTAAAATGATATTAAAAACATGTAGGAATATGGTACCAATACAAGCTAAAAAATATGTATATGATACTTTATTTATCTTTTTTATGTTTACCAACTAGTACAAGAAAAAATCGTTAGTTTTCATTTTTATTTTATTTTCGTTTGCAGTAATTTTACCTGATTTTTGAAGAAAAATAGTATTGAAATTACTTTCACATCAAAAATCAAAAAAAATTATTTTGAATTTACAACATAATATTTTACTCATTGGCGACCGCTGCACCAATATATTTCTGTTGAGACAAGATGTTTGGAAAGAATAAGTAAGTCATCAGATCATGATGAAATTTACAAGACACATTGATGAGTGTGAGAAGTACGCTTAAGTGGAAGAAATACGCTTGATGAATGTGGGACAGCCCTGTAGCAATGGCACGTACCTAAACAGGAATCTTTCGAATCGCTGAGGATCCTGAATTTATTTACTTTGTAGCGAAAAAAAATTGCAAAAATTTGTGCTTTTTCAAAATATATCATCGCAGAGCCATGTCAGGCGTATTGGCTGTATAGATGACATATGCTGCTTAGAAGAGGATGACTCTGCAGATCATTTCCTCTGTGAATGACCCGCGTTTACGCGTCTCAGATGTCAATGCTTCGGCAAAGATCTATCACGCACGCAGAAGTTAACATCTTTTCTTCTTTCATTGGTCCTGGCTTTCGTTAAAAAATCTTAAAAAATAATAGGCTAAGGTTATGATTTCAATGAGTCTGACCCGAGTGGTTGGAGGTTCTAGAGGCCTTTCTTTCATCTCACACATACAATTCCTACATTTTTCGAATCAGATATAAAATCATAACGAAGTTCACACAGAAGTAATCCAAGTTTTTTAGAATTTTGATTGAAAAATTAGGATAGGACTGCCAACTATGGTATTACTATTAATTTTTCTACCAATTTCTTGTCAATTTTTTATCATTAAATGGCAATGGTCTTGTAATGAAAGTGAAAAACAAAATATTCATTTTTGTCATTTTCGCAAATTATAGCTCTAAAAATATTTCTGACCCTTTAACTAGCAACGCAGACATCGTATTGAAATGGAAGGATGAGCTGTGAAACACATTTAATACATTTAGTTGGCCTCAACGTGAAGTAACGTCGCTGTAATGCAAGTAAACGATTGTCAGCACCAGGCATTTTTATTATTTGCATACCTACAGATGCAATTGTTAAATTTTCACTGAAAAAACATCTACAATGAAAATAAATAGCTAATATTCAATTTGTCTGAGGTTTGAAAGTTATTAGGATGGCAAATCCAAAAAAAAATCCATTCCTTTAACTTCCGATGCATTTTTGAGATGAAAATGAAATTCGCAGAGTGTTTGCGCAGTTGTGCAGCTGTGACTTTTGGTTGCAGTTCTAGCAAATTTTTAACAGGCTTGAACATTTTAATCATTCTCGATGCTGGCATCAAATTTTCATATGATAATCGTTCTAAAATGTAAATAAGTAACAAGTGTATTACTTTTTTCAATTTTGAAACTCATGTGAGAGGTAACTATGGAAACCTTCATACTTGAACCCTACGATGCAGTCATCGGATGAAAGTCATACATGACCTTCGATACACGGAGTACGTTTGATAGAACATGTAATGAAAATCTACACAATTCTTCCACTTTTTTTTCGAAAATCGATCTTCTTAGCAGCTGTTATACGGTAGAGCTTTTTTAAATTTTAATAGATGATATTTGTTGAAATATTTCTTCCAACTGTAATGTTTGCTTATTACTGATCTCCTTACATGTATCTGGCAGTGCATTCTTTTCCATGCATGAATGTTTTTTCAGTGAGCTGACTGTACTATTCCCATTCTACTATTGTTGTTAGTGGTGTCTTCAATTTGCCTAAGGATCCGTGAGATCACTTACATTTATTTATCTTTCCTTCAAGTGCTTTTTCTATTATCCTATTTTCTATCTATTGGCTCCTTATCTGAATTTAATTTTATTTCCAACGATAGCAACCATATATTCTAACCTTCCATCCACTTATCCATCTCTTTTCTCTTCGTTTTTCTTTATTTCAAGCATGATTTTCATCACCGTCTCGTTCCATCGATTTACTCACGCAGGAAGAGCATAGCTGAGCCTACTTACAACTTCCTTAAAGTTGATTAATTGCAAATATCTGCTCAACTCAACTGGTTTTGTTATTGTGAAATCAAGAAAGCTCTTTCTCCTTTTTATTCTCTCTTAAATTCCATTGTGCCTAATTTTACACCTCCGTCTTTTTTCCACCATAGTACTTGTTTGTACTTCTAAAGCGCTGAGCTTGAAGGAATTGAACTGAGCGTGAATTAGTTTCTTCGTAGTTCATCTGATGAAGCGCTTCAACGTTACCAGACTTTATGATTAACGATAAAAAAAATATTGAAGAAACGAAACGAAGATACTTGGGCCATATTGAATTTTGCTTCTTTTCTTATAGGTCCGAAGTCTTTCCAGTCGTATATTCGTTCCCTTAGAACTACCAAGCAATTTCCTGATTTTTTTACGTTTGAGAGAACTACCACTTCCGTACCTCATGCAATGCTATTTGTGATATGTTTGCTAGTTTTTTTGCTTCTTCCTTTACCGCTTCTGACGAATCTTCATAGGACATTGTTTGGTCTTTTTTCCTGATATTGAAGCTATGATGACTAATCACAATGAAAGTAGAAGTTTTAATATTTTCATTGGATCCGTGTTCGGGCAGTGGCGCGGATGGTATTTATGTTTTCGTTAAGTCGGTTGCTTCTTTTTTATGTTTTACTCAGTCTATTTTATTTGAGTTTGTCCGTTAGTGTTTCCTTCGAGCTGGAAAGCTGCAAATATTTTGCCGACATTAAAGTCGAGAAGCATTGTAATATTTCTTTTTCTTTTCTTCTAAGATGCTGGATCGTATCATGACAGAATTCACAGTACTTTAACTTGCTTGTTTTCTAAAGAACACCATGGATGCATTAAAGGGCGTTCTACGACAAATTACTTAGTTGAATTCACCAACTTTATTACTTGTTCCTTTGTCGCTTACAAGTAGATGTGATCTACATTCACTCAGTATTGTTAAAAAAGTTACGTAATTTTGGCGTTTCTGGTACTATTATTTCTTGGCTTTCTTGGTACTCCGTGGGTAGCCTCTGTGGTGTTGCCTCCAAGTTGCCCACCTGAACAAAATGGTCAATATTTTTCGAGCCGCATGTAGCCAATTGCATGTTTTACTTGGAATTGAAAAAAACTGCTTATCATGTTTTCCGTTTCCATCAGCTGCGGCTTCAACTAAATCACCAAACAAATTTTTTTAGTAAATTTTACTCATTAAAATTGTATAAATATCTTATTACTGACATATATAATAAGCAATTTGAATTTGAATCGTCTGCATTAAATATAGCATTTCCCAGCTGAAAAAATCCTTTTCCCAAATGAAAAAAATCCAATTTTAGATGAATAAATTCTTTTCCTAAATGAAAAAATCTTTATTCTGATTTGCAATAGTAATATGATATATATCTGAATACTACAATTATATAAAGAAATACATTCAAATAAATAATAATACTTATAATTATGTCTAAACGATTAATGTAGGGGCAACCTAGCGGTTGCTGCCAGAAGTTTTACAAAATTATCCAAAACATAATTTAGCGCGTCAGGTGTGAGTAACTTAGTTCGTATTTTTTGTATGCCCTCAAAATCGTTTTAGCTGTGTTGACATTAATGCCAGCTTCCTCTGAAGCATCCTTAACGGTGAAACCTTTTTTGTACATGTTGATGAACATGGTTTTTCGCACTTGGCTAACTAGCTTGTTGGAACTTTGACGTTGCCTTTTACTCGAAGGAATGTGCGTTGTGGTCGGCAGTGGCGTATCGCTCGAACTATTTGCTCATCTATTTGATCATATCTAAAAAAATGGGGCATTTCACGTGAAGCGGACAACGAAAAAAAGTCGAGGTTCTGGATTTCGTTCATATTGTGCATAATGGCTAGAAGATATGAATGTGGATGCATAAGTATTTGTTTCTATGAGGTTTAGTTGCCGAGTTATAGGCTTCTGAATAATTGACGAAATTGATAAAAAAATTTTTGGAAGCGGATTCTGAGGCTTAAAAAAAATCTAAAAAACTTTAAACACACTGATTGGTATAGAAAATTGGCTGTTTTTTTTAATTTTGAAATTAGATTTGAAAAGCAATTTTTTTTCCTGTGTGGAACCGGAAGTAGACACTTAAACTCGTAAGTTGAATAATTTGGACCAGGTTAATTTTGTTTATTTTTCAGATTTTGCTTTGAATCTCAGAATCCGCTTCCAAAAAAACCTTTTATCAATTTCGTCAATTATTCAGAAGCCCATAACTCGGCAACTAAACCTCATAGAAACAAAAACCTGTGCACCCACATTGATATCTTCTAGAAGTACCATTATGCACAATATGAACGAAATCCAGAACCTCCAATTTTTTTTCGTTCTCCGCTTCACGTGAAATGTGTCAAATGTAAATCTATCTTATCATATAATATAAATGCTTTGAACTCATTTCATTTCGGATTAGGATTTTTTCATTTGGGAAAAAGATTTTTTCATTTGGGAATAGGTTTTTTCACCTGGTACTAGGATTTTTTCACTTGGGAAAAAGATTTTTTCATTTGGGAAAAGGGTTTTTTCAACTGGGAAATGCTATATATACCTTAGATTGAAAATTTTACGTTAGTTGCAGGTTCCTATATGTAAATACATTTAGTATTCAATCTAATACTCAAAAACCAATCAGTCCAAACACATCATCTAAAGTACTCAAAATATTTCATATATATTGCAACCACTGCATAAACGTGGGCGCTAGATGACCTAATCTGCCAGATTCAAACAAATTTTTCAAGCTATTGTTTCTTAGTTGCAGAGTGCCGACGAAACATGTTCCGTACTCAAGGTGGTTCAAGTAATGTAATCAGCCTACATTAATGTACTAGATCAAAGATAAATAATACTCTTGTCGAAACCTAGTTTAATTACTCCGCCTCCAATACTGAAAAATGAATTTGATACGAAATGAATTGATTTATTTACCGCTCATGAATAACAGTTGACCACTTTAGAATTGAAGTTCAGAGTTAACTGAATGATCGAAAAATATAATGAATTATGAATTGCTATATGGTTAAAAGATACGATTTTAAAGAATTTTCAATGCATTTATTGATTTGGGCTTCAGATTAAACTTAATTCAGTACAATAAATTTAATTCATAATTGGCTCAAACCAACAGACAAGAGTATGTATTCATATCTATACCCATAGTGTACCATACCATCGATTTATTCGTTTGTTACAACGCAATTGTAACGTTTCTAATGCTTTCGAAATCTTACGAATGTTTCACTCGTTGGGTTTTTTATTGTCATATGTCTTATTAATTGGTGGTAATAGTATCCAAACGACCGGAAGTAGTAATACATTCATCATGTTTTTCCGTTTCAGCAATGATCTTCAATCGATTTTTCGTACCAATGAAGGGTTTCACTTTATTGGTAGCCTAACAACAATTTAATGGAATGAAAGGTTGAAAGACTTTGATCGATTTTCATTTTTTTTTATCATTTCTGTGCGTGTTAGTATTTCAAATGTTAAGTCTAATCTATTATCCGATTGCAGAATATTGTGGTAGAGTTTTTTATTATAGCGTGTCTACATGGAATCTTTATTATATTTTATAGATCTTAAACGTTATTATATAAACATTAAACTAAAGTAATTAAAATTTGAAACTGATTAAATTTGTAATTATTTTTTTTTTTAATATTTTAGACCTAACGATGCATATTTGGTGGTAATTAATTTGCATGTAGTTAATAGAATAGGAATAAAAATAAATAAGCGAAAAATATGATTTTAATTTTGAGTCCAGAGACTTTTCTTCCATGAGACTATGGAGCCTATATTTGGACTGTTTAAGCATCTACTCTTTTTCGAAAATCAGTGTTTTTGACGGTTCTTATGCACTATAGGTGTTAATATTTAAAGTCACACAATTTTATACGCAGTTTTGGTAAAATTGATCGAGATTGGATTGTAAGACACACATTTATATATTTTGCAGTCATTGGCAAACGAAAAAAATGGATATCATTGAAAGCAAGCCTACGTCATTTTTAAATGTAAGATAAAGTAACGCGCCCAAATTAGAGCCCAGAAGTACGTACACCTGAGTTTGAAATGTTAGTCAGATAGTCTTTTTGTAAAATTGATTACAAAGCGTATTTGAATCTTGAATGAAATTTGGATCTTTATCGCTTAACAGTAAATGTCATCTTTAAATTCAAAACATGTAGAATGAAATTTTCAAGTGCAATGCACTTTGAATTTTTAAAATACAGTGGTTCACAGCTTATTTGATACAGTGCTTCTTTAAAAAATTAAGTTGCAATAACTCAAAACATAATAACAATATCAAAAAAATTTGAACACCATTTTGAAGGCAATTGTTTGTTGTTTATTAAACAAGTTTATATTTGTTACAAAGTTGCTGTTTTACATCTTAAAAAACAAAAAAACTAAAAGTAATAACAAATTTCATGTCACAGCTTATTTGATACAGTTTGATTAAACATTAAAATTGTTGTGAATTATGAGGTTTCCAGTTGATTTCAATACTTTGTATGATAGCCCTTAGACTTAAGCAGAGCCTGGAGCCTATTCGGCATTGAATCAACGAGTTTTTTTGTGATGTCAGGAGTAATTTTTTGCCATACCTCTAGCAGTGCTTTCATCAGGTCTTGTTTATTAGAAATCTTGTGTTTTCTAATGTTGTTATCTAACAAAGTCCACAGATTCTCAATGACGTTCATATTTGGTGACTGTGCCGGCGGAGACATCAAATGAGGGCAATCCCAAATTGGCCAGGACTGCACAATTCCCGACTTGTGGTTTGGATCGTTGTCTTGGTACAACCGAAATTGGTCGCTAACACCCAGTTTTTTAGCACTTTGCAGCAAATTGTTTTTGGGTACATCAAGGTACTTTGTTTGGTTCATTGTTTCCTCAATAAACTTTAAATTTCTGACTCCGGCTGCCGACATGCAGGCCCAAACTATCACATTACCACCATCATGCTTCACAGTAGCTTTGAGGTTCTCCTTGCTTAGCTCAGTGTTTGCCTTGCGCCAGACATATAACATTCCGTTGTAGCCAAAAATGTTAAACTTGGACTCGTCCGCAAAAATAACCGTATTCCACAACGCGGATGGCTTTCCCACATGCTCTTTGGCAAAGGCAAATCGGCTTATTGTATTTTTTTTGGAAATGAAAGGCTTCCTACGAGCTACTCGGACAATCATGGTCGCGAAGCATTCGTCGGACGGACTCAGCACTACATGACTTCCTTAATTCACGATGAACCTCAGTAACCAATTTTGGAGCAGAACTTTTTGTGTTTGCTTTCACTTTCCTTACAATGTATCGTTCGTCGGATGCGGTGAAAATATTGTTTGGCGCATTTCTCCTCTTATTTTCTACCCGATTTTCGTGTAGGAAGCGCTCAATTATGTGCTGCACTGTAGAAACACTCAAACTCACACTTTCAGCAATTTTTCGAACACTTTGTCCTTTTTTAAAGTGGTTTAATACCAACTCGCGCTGTTCAATTGTGGTGCCATGACCCATTTTACAATTTTGGCTCATTTTGGCACTTCAGCTTACAAGATCTTGCTAAAAATTACCTAAGCCAATGTCTAACACAATCAAAAATTCAAGAAACAAAAACAAGACAGGTTAACGGTGCGACAAATAGAAGTTTATTCGCATTGAAGTGTCTGTATCAAATAAGCTGTGAGCTGCAATTTTTCTGCGCCAGTGGTATTTCTCTTTTACCGGACGCCGAAGACTATTGCTGGAACCTTTTTTGTTTGCATTGTATTTGCTGAACATGCATCTAGTCCAATACGTTTATATTTTTTGGATAGGGTTCTTAATTTCAAAGTTACAGTGATTTGCATTTTTAAATAGTCACTGTATCAAATAAGCTGTGAGCCACTGTATGTCAATGCACATTCAATGCAAACCAGTCTACACTTCTGTACCCAAAAAAATGTTTCGTGTAGAAATAAACAACAAAAATGTCTGCCGGAATTCCGGCACAGCGCCGTACTAAACTTATAGATTGGGCAGGCTATATTTTTAATCTGGACACTAATGTGTCGTTACGTTTTCTTCAGGACACCAGGTAAGTACACATAAGTCGCTATAAAATAACTAAACAACATAATTAATGCATTCAACATAACCTGTTACTCCTTGACACATGAATAGAGTTTTAAATATTTCCACTTTGAGTGCCCATAAACTTTAATGAACCGTAGATAGAAAATAATCGTAGAAATTTCATTGAACGAATAGACGGGTCCAAACAAAATTTATATAAAAGCGACACACAAATTTATCAACATAATACCCACCTACTCATTTAAAACCCAAAGAGTAAACGGATAACGGCTATATTGCCTACAATGCATTCACTTATGCCGCATGCAAGGCGCAACGCCTGATGGCCGATGCAATGCGAGGTCTTGCCTTACCAATGTTTATAATTTATGCAGTTGTTGCTCCACTTGAACGTCCGCAATCAAAGAAGACATGATATAGGTACTTGAATACGAACAGATGAAGGTTGCAGCATAATTATTAATGATTTCTTTCATATCATTCAATTGCTATTCTTATGAGCAGGACTCGCATGAAAATTAAATTGCATTAGTTTCATATCACCTACTAGTAAATGCAACCGGTGGGATTCAAGAAAACGGTTTGATACAGTGCTTCCGAAATGTTACTATTTTCCGAAGATATTGCATGCAACAAGCACTCAAAGCACCGTGGTAAGATACTTACACTCGAAATGTGAGATTCAAATTATTATCGTAAGAAACATATATGAAGCTGATAGATAAATCTAAAGTACATGCCATCTAGGTAAAGATGGAAGTAGAAACAGTTTTAGAGCGTCGCGATATCGCAAAGATATTGATGGCTATAAGCTGTGAAACGTGTTATAGCCTTTCTCCGGTATCAAATCAACGGTTTATGCCTTTGAGCCACTCACCGTTTTATCGACGTCAAGTATCGTTTTATCGAATTTTAGTCGGAGGCCGTAAATTTTCCATTAATTATGTATGTCGCACTCATAAAACACTAAAGACACTATCTCTTACGAATGAAAATTTGTCTGTGCTGCATTATAATAAAGTTGACTTTTTGAAGACAATAATGCATTTAACAGTGATATGAAACTTTAAAAATCAACTCACGGGCATAATCACTTTGGAGATGAGCAACTTACACATAGCGAAAGCATACCAATCTGTATTGT
Organism: Nemotelus nigrinus; assembly: GCA_947369275.1. Lineage (NCBI taxonomy): Eukaryota > Metazoa > Arthropoda > Insecta > Diptera > Stratiomyidae > Nemotelus > Nemotelus nigrinus. Next base: position 39,993,991 of record OX376373.1, on the reverse strand, counting down.
GTATGTGGTTTATGAAGATTGATTTCGATAGACACACAGCATGATATTACATGATAATAATGAAAGTATGTATTATTTCAAGACAGAGTTTTGATAGTTTATTGATAAGAGCTTATTCATCGATAATGCACCGATTCAATTAAATTTATTTAACATCCTGAGATTACGTATTTATCTGAGATACAGTATTACTGCTTTTTGAGATCCTCTTTAGATACTACGTCTAAACTAAATTTATTATATCATGGGTTCTATTTTAAGAATCACTAAACATTACTCACAACAACATTATGACCAGGAACGGTAATTTGGACGCCCAATGGAAAGGATGATAACACACACTAAGGGAAGTGTGCAAACAGTCAAACTATTTAGACTGAAAAAGCTGACCATGAGAGAAGTACAGCCAAATTAAGACAGCTGGGCTATTATCGAGGCTGGTCGACATCAAAAACGTTATAAGACAAGGAGAGCCCTTTTCGTGCGTCCACTTCAACCTAGCACTGTGAAAATTATTCCGCGAAGTCGAGATGAACATAAGCTTATAAGGTCCTACGAAAAGTTCCGAACTCAAAATGGAGATAGGGAACAACAAAATATATGAGCCACACTATAGCTAAATTTTAGCCTATTGGACAATATAATAGCTCAATAGGCTAGTCAGTAAATAAATCAGGCTCAAGCGGCTGCAGTGAGTAGATAGCGCATTGCAGGCTCCTTATTTGGTGTACTGATGCCGTACGCCAAGAGACCAAAGGAATGCCAAGGATATTAAATTGGACGACGATTGTGACAAATTGCGGCGTTTGGAACTCTTTACTACCTGGAGTACCTATACTCTATCTACCTAGAGTTTCTACTTAAATCAGATTATCGGTCGTTGCGCCTTTAATAATTCTGTTGAAAAATACTATTTTGAATCGAAATGGAAGGGTAATTTGCATCTAATCGAAAAATTAAGCTTCTACTGGCAAAAATAAGATATTAGCTATATAAAACATATAAAAATATATAATATCCGTGCTAAAAAAATATTAGTCGATTATGGGGTGCAAAAGTACAAGCTCCAATAAACGATTGCTACTTATTTTTACTCCATTGCTGTCCTGATACGGCGCCAACAAAAAATCAAGTTCTACTGTAGACGACACAAATAGATTTGTAGCTATTGAACTTTAACTCCTTCGCGATTCAAAATAGCAAAATGTAAAATAATACAAAATTTTAATGCATGCAAAGGCTCACAGTTTCTATAAAGACTTACACGACTTTTCACGCAACTTATGCGTGGAGCTTAATGGGTATTTTGGTCTCAATCCACACCACTCTCTGAATATCCGATTAAGTTTAATAGGCGTTGAACAATAATGAAATTTTCAATACGAGTGTGGGAGTTTATCAGTTGTAATAAAAATCTGAAATCGTTAATGATAGCTTCTTAATTGATGTCAACAGTGCCTACATGTTCATTTCAAGCGATTTTGTCTTGATATTTTTAAAAATAACGATAAAATAAAATAATCTTATCAAGTTCTTATAATTTTAACCTGCCATTAAAATTACTGTTTTTGTGTTTATAATTAAGTTCTTTTTTTAAATAAACTATTGGACTTAAACAATTTGAAAATTCAAATTCGTGATTTTTTATACAAATAGAAATCTTGAAAAAAAAAATCTCGTTGGTTTTTTTATTAAATGACAGCTTGCTGTACTTTGATTTTATTGAATTGGAAAAATCTCAACGAAAGCAATTAAATAGGGTAATTGAAGCTCACGATAGCAATTAATAAGAAGCAAATGCTTAATATTTTGCATTAATTTATTCTGAAAGAAATTTGAATAAAATTTTATTAGGCTCTCATGGTACATTATTTTCAATGACATAAACAAACTGTATTATTTAAGACGTTTCTGAATTAATCGTAATTTCATTCCAATCTACCGAAATGCATTTTTACGGTTTTCAATAATTACATATGAAATATAATTCAAAAAATGTATTATCACCAAATCTTATAAAATATTTGCGAGAACCGTATGCCATTCTGACGGACTTTTGTTATCAATTAGCGACCGCCTTGCCCTGATTTTTATTACATGACCGTTATTACCCTGTGGATTATCTGCCATTGAATCTTTGCATGTCCCGAAACAATGCACTCCAAAGTTGTCAGTTAAATAAAATGTTGTCGCGTTTTACTCGTTGTAAGTCCAGAAATAGTTAAGTTCTTAAAATACCTAATGAGAATCGATGGTGAATCATAGAACATATTTTCAGTCTGTGATGAATCAGGCCAACTTAGGAGACGGATTTGCATTTACAGCGTTGTAAACATGATATGAAAATAAATTCTTTTGATCTGTTTTGCCGGTCTTATCAGTTTTTGGGCGGAAAATGACACATAAAAGAGATTAAAGCAAAGCCAAAAATATATTATCTTTATTTATACAGGGAAACTTAGTTGCATTTTATTTTCAAATTACATTGCGTTCGAAACATTTTCCGAATGAAAATCTTCGAACTAGTTTTATTTTTACATGAGGGCATATTCAGTTAAATTTTTCGCACGCACTGACAGAAAAGAAGCACATAATGCACACTGAATCATCTATAACGCTATTCACAAATCAGATGAGCGTTTTGAATTTTCCATCACTTTATGAAAAATAAAGCATGCTAGTGGATAGGTAGTATTGAAACCAACAACAATCCCGTCTCAGTTGTAGTTGTGTTTTCAATACTGCTAACCAGCTCTTGATCGAGACGCAAAAAAACGCACCTACCATGACATCATGTCAGGTGTCTCCGCAGCATGAATACTGAAATCTGATTTCGGACTAGTTGGGAGCTCCAGAGCGATAATTCTAATACTTTGACGAACTACTGAAGAAAGCGATCAATTAGAGGCCCTATGAATTGATGACGGCTTACATCTGTCACCAGTAGCCATCAAAGAAACTGCCCGGGTGACCCAACGAATCAAAAACAACAAGTCATCAGGAGTCGATGAAATTTCCCCTAAAATTATTTTCGAGTAATATGCAGATGAAAGACTGTATCTATCCCAATGACAATAAGGGAGATACGCACTGTTCAACAGTTATAGGAATATAATCATGCTGAGAGCCGTATGAAAGGTGTTCACGGCTGTTCTACTATGTCGTATAGATCCATCCAGCCAGAAGGTAGCTCGCTTTTACCAGCAAAGCATCACTACAGACAAATAGACAACATATCAGACTTTCTCTCTGCGACAGTCGATAGAAAAATTTCTACAGGGTGGGCCATCTAGTGCTTTCTTTTTAAATCATAGGTTATTATGACACTGAAAGCTGTTTCCCGCTCGAAATCTTGGCATACCTTTACGCTTGAACAACGTTGGGAAATATTGAAAACTTATTTCCAAAGTGAGTGCTATGTAGCCCAAACAGTGCGTTTTTTGAAAATTAGTTTTGGCCAAAATGAAGCACCCACCGCGCTTGCTGTGCGCAAGTTTGTGCAAAAAGTTTGTGAGACTGCTAGCGGTGCGCACAGACGAGAATGTGGCTGCTGTAGCCGAGAGTGTGAGACTCACTCCATGAACATCAACTCGCCGTCGATCTCAACAGCTCCACATTTCACGCACTAGCCTGAGGAGAATTCTGCACAAAGATCTCGGATTATTCGCTTAAAAGGTCCAATTGACTCAGCAATTGAAGGCGCACGACCATCCGCTACGTAATCGCTTCGCAATTTGGGCCTTAAGGTAGAAACACACTGCTGTCACGTCACGTGACGTCAGTGCGTGTTGAGGCATGAGTTCACGCTTGGAAACACACTTGTGTCATGATAGCAGCTCACGAAGCTGCAGTTAATTTAAGTTGATCGACTAAATCTGGCTAAAACTAAGATTTCAATTAGAAAATACACATACAAACACATATTTCGTCACTCAATGTGCATATATGCACTTATAATGCATATTTTGTGATTAATCAGTACTTATTTCGCCATATACGACATTCAAAAATATACGTTACATGTTAAACGTGCTGTCACGTGAGCTCAAAAATCTAAATTTACAGATGATCGGGACCGTGAGCTCACGTGACAGCACATGAGTCCGGGTGACGTGACGTGTCAGCAGTATGCTTCTTAGTACACGAAATGGTACTGCAGATCTATGTCACATGAGGTCAGCTGATGTGATGTCACGTGAGCTCACGTGACGTGACAGCAGTGTAATTCCGGCATTAGAGCAGCTTGAATTGGACAACGATTTTGGGCGAAATATCATAATTTCTGACGAGGCGCATTTTCATCTCGGCGGCTACGTTAACAAACAAAATTGCCGCATCTGGGGCTCGGAAAACCCGTACGTTACTGTCGCAAAGCCAATGCATCCACAGAGAGTGACAGTTTGGTGCGGATTGTGGAGTGGTGGTATCATTGGACCAGTTTTCTTCGAAAATGAGGTTGGGAACAACGTTTCGGTCATGTTATCCGAGTTTTTTTTTACTGAAATTGAAGACATGGATTTGGACGGCCTCTGGTTCATGCAGGATGGGGTGCCATGCCACACAACCCATGCCACAATCGCTCTTTTACGCACCAAATTCCCAAATCGTGTTATCAGCCGTCTTGGCGATGTTAATTGGCCGCCTCGAAGCTGCGATTTGACCACTTTGGAGTTTTTTTTGTGGGGAACTGTGAAGGACCGATGTTATGCCAGCAATCCAGAAACGATTCAAGCACTTAAGGCCAATATCATCCAAGCAATCCGTGAGCTACAGCCCGAAACCATCAACAAGGTCTTGAAAAATTGGAGTGACAGAATGCGCCACTGCGAAGCTAGCCGAGGCAGCCACTTGAACGAAAGTGTGTTCCATCATTTTTGTTCATTTTATTGCATTTTTAAAAAGAAACTAGCATTTGGCCCACCTTGTATATAGAATACGACTTAAATCTATTCCATCGTTTCATTGACTTCAAGATAACGTAACGATAACGTTTTTTTCAAACGAACCGTTTTTCCATTGTTAAAACGAACTGTTTGGCAGTGGAAAACCGTTTATCTGCGGAAAACAGATTTTTAGAGGCACACTATGTGTATGTATATAATACGAGGTTGTCAGACTTATTAGGTGCGTATTTTTGAACAGCTGGTTAGAGTAGGTAGCATTGAAAACAACAATATTTGCTGTTGTTTTTATTGCTGCTTACCAGAACCAGCTCTCGATGGCATACGACCACGTATGTTGATTCTTTACGACCATGTGTACTGATTGATGAATATTTAAACTGTTGATCAAGAAGATCATATATTGGAAAATTGGAAAGACATAATACATAAAATATATATAAGAAAAACATTATACATAAAAATTCATTGTACTGAATTAATTGAAGATTATTCAAACTATGGACGATGTTGCTGAATTGAACTACATACATTTCAAATTTTTATTTTTAAAATTTTTTCTTGTCGTTAACAAACTGTTTTCTTTAAACAGTTTTAATAAAAACAATTTTTTTTTATAAAAAAAAACTGTTTGTTTTCGTTTTCTGAAAACACTAGTTATGAGTAAAGGTTTATCTACCAAATTGATAAGACCGAAATGGTGAATACGCAAAGATAGATTAATGCAACTAAACCTTTGTCACGGCCATTTAGCATTAACAACGCTCTGCGATTAGATGCGCAACTCTCTTTCCTCTTCAACCGGGTGTTGAAGAAGGCTAATCTGGAATACTAAACTGAGCTGGAAGGATACCATCCACATTAAGTCCACTTAATTGCTGAAAAAAAAGCTGAAAAGCCTAGATTTCCTAGAGATACGAAGTCAATGTTTTGCTAGAAAGCCGCAGTAGATTATCTGATGTTACTTCTTGGTGGGTAATTTTGCTGGTTGTAAACTGATACTTTTTCGGAAATTTAAATTCATTCTCTATGTAGAGAAAAAAAGAAACTGACCGATTACTGAACGAGATCCAGAAAGAACATAATAAGAGCATGTTCTACAAGCTCAAAGTGGTGTTGATCTGTTGGAAGAGATAGATAGCGAAAATCTTTTCCAGAATGAGAGCTTATATTGAAAAACATGTCTTAAGTTTCTTTTCATACTAATGTAAAGGAATGTAATCTACGTCGTATAGTGAAACTTTCGCGGAATCGAAAGTGTTACATAAACTGACCAATCTTTGTTTCAAACTGAATCACACAATGTTATTATATCAAAAGATTACAAACTTTGTAAAAAAAAAATTGAAGAAGATAATGGAATAATATTTGTGATTTTCGCTCATCAATGGGTCGCCAGTCTGGCCAGAAGAGAGTTGAACGTCTAATATATGCAATAGTTGCTGTACCAAAATTACCAACAATAAGATTCTCGTTCGACTTTGACGGCACTCACTTGTACACACTGAACGTCAAGCTCATCGTTAAAAAATATATTTTCCTCACCCTGGCAAGATATGCGATGCTATAAGCATGTGAGAAAATATTGAACTGGCAGTCTAGTTCGAAAAATCTAACAAATTAATTTTAATGACTTAGTGACAAATCTTAGTATATACCCCTGGCCATTTCGCACCCATCTATGTATTATTAAAGAAGCAAAGAGTAAGTGTTTGAAAACTCTATTCATTTTGTTAGACGTGACATGGTCTGGCTGAATTTCGACTACCGACGACCATTTCTAAGTTGGTATAACCAAACAACGTTGTTGGTTGACCAATTTGCCAATTTAGACAGTTTTCCGATTTGGGGCCTGTCCTTTATCAGTGAAATATATAGCTACCACTACTTCAAATATGAAACAGAATATACGATAATCATTCTTCGAAAGACCAATTTCCGCATTTTTTAATATATCCTGAATTAGCATAGCCAAAAACTAGTCTCAGGAGCTAGAAATGATGAAAATAGAATTTATTAAATTTTAAACTTTTAATTGTTTAGCCTTTTTCTCAGCTTTTGTTACAACCAATAGCTTTTGAATTATGTATGTGAGAAACGAAGTATATTGGTGTTGTTTCTAAACAAATTCTACATCAATAGTTCGTGCTGCATTACAAATATTAAACAAATACCCAGGCGGATTTGGTACCTTCAACCGTTATCTGATATTTACCACAAATCATCTTGCATAACAACTCAGCTAATAAATAGTAATAATTGATATTACGTTTTGATAAAACTACAATTTTTTTAATGCATGCAAATGTTTTGTGCTGATAAGAATGGCGAACAGCCATTTGTCTCATAAGTTGCCATAGTTAGACTCATAAGAGCTGTTTACAAGATCTCAGTTCACTCTTCTACTAGAAGTTTCTCGAATTTTGGCGCCCACAATACACTATCGGGTTATAGCAGATTACAGCTTGTCTGACCTGAGTTCAATGCTGAAAGGAACCTACTACGAAGCTATCACTAAATTTACTAAGTAAGTTATTTTAGTGCACAATTTTCGGTCAAGTGTAAGAGTTTCTGTGCCGAAATTATGTTTACATCAAAATTGAATGCAATACACATTAGTGTATTAGTATATTATATAGTTCTTAATTGCAAATGTAGCTTCAAAATGTAATTTTCTAGTAAAGCTTTGGAAACCCCATACAATAAATTGTCTTCCCTTTGGAAAAACTAGCTATCCTGAAAGCGATTTAAATCATTTTAGAAAAAAATCTGCAAAATGTTTGATTCAGATGCTGATTTACAAAACATCAGTCCAATAACAGTTTATGAAATACATAATCAGATCTTCTGACAACTCTAATGTATTGTATTTTTATTTCTGATTATGTGTGTATTTCTAGCTATATTTTTCTAACATGCACTTCATCCTAATCGCTTCTTTTTGCATCACCGTAAAACCTTTTCCTGCCAATAACTTAAAGCTCCCGAATTATTACAGAAGCAAAATCTGATCCAACACATTTTTTCAAATAGAAAAAGCAAAAAACAAATGTTTTTAAGAGATTTTAAAATGCTCAATAATAGAAGGTAGATAACCTTGAAGTGGCAAATGAGAGTCCTCGAAAAAAAGTCAGGCCATTCAATATATCTTATCTGTTTGCGGGCCAAAAGATCAGAAATATTATTAAAAATACAAGTTCGCAATGGTATTATGCAACTAAAACAAATAAGTGATTTAAAACAGCATTATTTTTGCTAATCTCCCATTGTATTTTATTTACACTTTTTTAGCGCAATGAGGACTAGTGCTCTGGGGGATAGAATATTTAGCCATTTGCCATTCATTATAATTAGTCAAAATAGTTTAAATCGTAAGTAAGTGTCACTCACAGGTGAAAAATGCTAGTAAATGTGCCAAAATAACGGGATACAATTCAATACGCATGTAATTTACATCAAATCAATTCAAAGGGCTAAATACATCTTTACCTTTTTTAATTGGGTAATTGTACTGCTAAATCATCCAATCCACTACGCAAAATCATTTGCCGTACGTGTACTTGCTGTAAATTTTCCAACCTAGTCAATATTAGAACATTCAAATGACTAGAATGTATAAACGTTTCGAGCTCAGCAAGTCACAAGTCGAAGTAAACTGGCGAGGGGCAAAATAACAATAATCTAAATTGTTTAATTTTCGATTGCAAATGTCTAAACAAACTTTCCACGCAGTTATCATTTTCTGTGAGTATTAACTAGTTTATTAGACCGTTTTTAAACTGAATTTGTAAATTTTCTGCAATTATCTAATCTAGATTCCGTTTTGTTTATAACGGAGTTAATTATGACTAGTAGTTTTTTTATGTGAAATAGACAATATCAGTGATGTATTCTTGAATAACAGAGTCACATTTCGCATTTCATCGTCCATTTTTAGGCACATTCATGCCTTGAATGAATAAAAGTACAAACTCCAGAATATTGTTTTATTTTCTGTTTGCTAAAAACAAGAGTAAGAAAACGCCAGAAACCAGAATAATTTCCTCCTTGATCGTCATCCGCGTTACGGTCCTGGCCTCCTTCAACAAATATTTTCATTGGTCCGCATCGCGAGCGGATGTCATTCAGTTAGTTACTCCTAAGCTCCGAGCGTCCTGGCTAACGCTATCACTGCAACGCAAACAAGGTCTCCTCCGATGTCGTCTGCCGTAAAATCTGCCGCAAAGGAGATTTTGAGTAGGTTCCTTTTCCTTCACACGGGCTAGGTGCCCTGCCGAAGATTTATTGTTTTGTAATTTTATCTGCTTCTAGATAGATAGCATATCACTCATGGTTGTAGCGTCTCCGTAATCGATCATCTTCACGTATGGGGCCAACGATTCTCCACAAGACTCTCCGCTCGAACTGGCCCTTAAGAAGTCAGACTGCCTTTTGTGAAGTCAGACTGCCAAGTCTCAGACCCACACTTGAGTACTGGCAAAACCATAGCCTTGCATAGTAGAAGTTCTGATTTTGGGATTTAACATGACTTGACAGACAGTAGTACGCTAAAAACAGACGTTCACGTATTTCTCCCTTCATATTGGTATCGGCTGCTGGACCCAAGGTAGTTGAAGGATTGCACTACTTGAAATTCAGGCTTCACTACCTGGATGGTTTTACCAACTCTAAACGTTCTTCCTGTAGATGCTGACTCCGTATACTTCATCAATTCTTCATTTATTTGTAGCTCTAGTTCCTATGCCGCCCACTCGATCTGGACAAAGGATTCCCTTGCAGCTAGTTCAGTCCTGCCAATGATGTCAATATCCTTTCTATAAGCCAGTATCTGGCTGGACTTGATGTCGATAATCCCTCTCGTTAACGTGACAGAGTCTTAGTTTGCTTTCTCCAAAGCCAGGTTGAGGAAAAGGCAGGCCAGATCATCCCAGTGTGGGAGCCCATTGAAGATGTTGAACGGTTTGGATAGTAATCCAAATATTTTTACTTTGCTTGTTATATTGGACATGGTTAACCTATACAATCTCGTCAGTTTATTTGGGATGCCGAATTCTCGCATGGTTTTATACGGTTCCATCCTGTCAAAGGTGGCCTTAAAGTCTATAAATATATGGTACCACGGAATATTTAATTCCAGATATTTTTCCAACACCTGTTTAAGAGTAAAAATCTGATTTATTGTTGATTTGTCCGGGATAGAGGCACATTGATATTGTCCAATGTTCGATATCAGCCTTGAAAATATTAAAAAATATCTAGCATCCGCAAATATATCTTAAAACATATGTAACTTAAAACACTAGCACTCTTTATTTTAAAACGTCAATCTGTATCTTAAAACACCAATAGTTCACCAAACTGATGAAACGACACAACTGACTTAGCCCACGTTTATCAACTGTGAGAAATTGGAGAACTGTGAGAAATTGGAGAACTGTGAAAAATTGGTGAACAGTTACTCAATATCATCTATTAGAGCAATGAGTGAACTAACTCTGTCAACAATAAACCTCTTTTGATTATGCCTTATGGACAAGGTTGAGTTCTAATCAAGGTTTCGAAACGTTAGCTCGACCAAGTGAAAATTTTTGCGAGTAATATGTTATAGTGAAATGAATCTCACCTTCAAACTTTGCAAAAAACCGACAGCTAATATTTTTCTTGTCTACTATAACCTAAACCTTATAAAATCTAGACGAGAGCCTCTTTCGTTTACTCGTATATTGGGTTACTAACTCAGAAACGGCAAAGCAGTAGTGAGCGAACAATTCTTTCGGTCAAATAAGATATGACTAAAGTCGCGTCGGCTAAAATCCCACAGTGAAATTCTTCGAAATACCACGAGCAAAATATAAACACCTGATAAAAAGAACAAAATTCTATCGAAAAATATTGGCAAATGGCGAAGAAAGTAAATACAGTCGAAAAATCGGTGACGCTAAAAGTGATCATTTTCATACCCAGCATTACATGGGTATGACAATGTTGCACTATCGACATAAAGTAGAAAACGCTACTTAATCACCTTAAAAATATCTTTAGAAATATAGAATGACAATGGCCCGAACTTGGCCAAATAAAAACTAACCAAACTACTAAGTAAAAAAACCAAATACCTTGAAATATCCAACAAAGGTTTCTGTTTTCCTTGTAGTAATAATAAACCACGCCCCGTAATGGTATTGAATATTGCATAAACTAAATTAACACCTTAGAGTAAAGATACCGCCGAACCTCTAAAATCTTTACATTGTTAAGTACACTGATATAGGAACATTAAATTAAAAATTACCTTGCTATCCTTCTTCTTTTCTAAATCCTATCGCTTCGAATGGTTTTATCAAGAAAACTTGATTACGTTGGATCATTTTAATCTATTTTTATTCAGTTACACATAATGAAAGTTTTAAAATCGCAAAGCCCTTTACAGCGCTAAATTATTCACTCTGATTCGCTTTCACTTTCTGACTGGAAGTCACCCACATCTATATTGAACTTGTATTCTTGATCACATCCCAAATACGAGTCACTCATATAATACAAAGTGTACTCGTGATTGCCCGGACTCGGTGCCACAAAATCTAATTTTACTCTAGCTTTCTGCTGCAAAGTCAAACGCTTGATGGAAAGCAGCGAATTGGCTTTAGGATCGCCTATTACTACCCACCAACCTTCTTCTCGTTTCTGTAAAGATATGGACAAAAATTTTACAACTCTATTGCGATATTATCAAAGACAATGAAATTTACCTGTGGGAAGAATGGTGCTATAACAGGACCTGTTACTTCGTCCTCACGCTCTAACTGAACTAAAACATTTACTGTTGATCCTGAGTTGATCCTGTCCTTATCTACTACTTCGAAATTCATTTCAATATTTGGATAACGATTGCAGAATCGCGCAACGTCAGCCATTTGAGCATCGGATAGTTGCAGTAGTTTGATACGGTCCTCGTCTTCCAATTCCATGATATCGAATACAGTTTCAATGTGCTGCAATCACATTAATATTTAAAATTTGAATTTGTTGTATGAATTAAAATGAACCTTTTCTGTGCATCTTTTGATAATTTCAGCAGAGAAATGCGGTAGTTGCTTCAAATACGAGTCCTTACTCCACATCGCTTGCGTCACCATCTGCGCGAGTTCCATAGCAGCCACAGCAGGTGAAAGCCAACCATTCGAGCTGAGAACATCAACACATGCCTGAATTAGACGAATCGCCTTGCCTAAAATTATTTCTGTGTCGCCTTGAAGTTCAGGACCAAGTTGCAGGCGAGTCAAATGGGCTTGCAGAAGAAGGTTGGTTTTGATGTGAGGGTCATTATATCTAGTATGTATTGACAAAAAATTAATGATTAAGTATAGGAAACTTCTTTAGAGAACATACTTTGGAGCTGAATCATTTGGACCAGTCAATTTATTTGGTAAGCGTTGCGACAAATTTCTCAAAATAGTTTCCTCATGATGGCGAACGACGATGTCTTCGTACTCAGCGGCTGAGGAAATAATTTCCAGCAAGCCACGAATCTTAGTCTTGTTATTCAAAGACAAACTGAACAATTCTGCAAATTTAGAATGTTAGATTAAATATTCAGGTTACAAGTTATAAACTAACCAATGGTCGTGTAGTTAATGTAGTAGTAGGCTGCAATCATTCCCAAGTTCAGTGGAAGCGTATCCATGTCGTCTTCAATGCTAATGCATTTTGACTGCTCCAAATCACTCAATGTATTCTCCACCAACTCCGAAAGATGATCAGACAAATGTCTAACAAAATATTTTTAAAGCAATTCCAGTAAAAAATATTAAAATTAATCTAACCTATGAGTCACCCCTTGCAAATTATAGTAATTTGGATTCTGCGTCAAGCGCCGATACAAGAATGTCCAGGTCAAGTAATCAACAGCATCCTGTTTATTTTCAATGGTCTTTGTAACGATTTCTGCATTGAAATGGTCATGTAGTCTGTGATCGAGATGACTCTCAATTGGCAACGGTTCATTCAAGAACTTTTTGAAGAAATCTTTTTTAGAAGTCTGACACATCAGCACACATTTAGCATCCACATCTTCCATCGGCCGATTCGCTCGTCCAACCATCTGAAGCACATCAGTTATTTGGTAGTCCTCATATGAATGGTTCTTGCCATTGTAAAACTGAGTATCCATAATTATAGCTAAATGCGCAGATATATTCAAACCCCAACACAAGTCTCGGGTAACCACGGCAATTTGTACGGCTCCAGAATCAAAGAGCTGCTCTACTAGACGATGATCAGATGCTGTTAAGCCTTCGTGAATGTATGCTACACCCTGCGAGAGGGTTTCTTTCAGCGTTTTATCACTCATACGATCCAAAAACGGCTTAATATCTTCTTCTTCAGCATGGAAGAAACGGTTCGGTTGTAATTCAGATGCACAGTACGTGAGTATATCGATTGCGGTAAGTCTGGCTTGCTTTCTTGATGATACAAATACGATGACTGGCTTATGTGGGCTATACTTTGTTATTGCATTATACACTGGCTTCGACATAGCTGCAATACGAGTCGCGTTGTGCGTTATGTTAAAGCCCTGGACATGCAGCTCCAACGGAATGGGACGAACACTGGGATGGAAATTGAATGTCGTATTCGCATTGCATCCGAGCCATTGTGCAACATCTCGAGCATCGCCTAGAGACGACGACAGCGCTACTATTCGAATCTGTTTCTCAATCTGTGACGATATATAACGCATTCTTGAACACACAACTTCCAGGACGGGGCCATCTTCCCCACCAACTAACTGCAAATCGTCCACAATAAATAGCTGAACGTTCTGAACGTTCTTTCTTTGCTTCCAACGCCTCGAAAGAATATCCCACTTTTCGGCAGTCGTCACGATTATCTGTCCCTTGGCTAACAGTTTCAAATCCGTACCAGTTTCCCCTGTCAGTTTAACGACTTTGATTCCAAGCTGTCCAAATTTGTTGTGCCAGTCGTTAAACACCAAATCAGCTAATGCCTCTTTCGAAACCAAGTAGACACATCGTGCCTCATTATTCTGCGTGAAAAGACGCATGATAGCGAATTCAGCTATTGTCATTTTGCCAGAGCCAACGGGAGCACCAACAAAAACGTTGTCGTCGCTATTGTAGACTGCGTTGAAAACCTGCGTTTGAATTGGATTGAACTGCTGGTACTTATCATTGTAAAACGATTCGAATTTCGGGTTTCGCAGCGCGTTTATTGGTAGTGGTTGCAAATCCAATAGCTCGGTGGGAGGAACATTCTTTTCTGGTAAAATAAGATGCCTAAATGAGACCGGAAGTTGAGTCTCCGCGCCAATCCACCTGTCCGAGACAATTCTCAGAAAATATTGCGGCGGTAGCGGTTCGTAGACTGGAACAAAGAATTTTATCAAATGCTCATCACCCGCGTATTTTTCTTTAAGCAAAAAGAACTCATGATGCAGTATTACTTCGGAATCAACATCTTCGATTAAAATCCAAAATCCTTCGCTCATACCGTGAACCTTTTCTTCCCACAGGAAATCAGGCGTGATGGTCAATTCAACTCTTAACGTTGATCTTGTAATCGGCTGAATGTGTGTAGACAGCTCTAGTTTAGGAAACTGATGAATAAATTTATGTATGGTTTTCCCTAGTTTCGGAACACGAATAAGCTCCCCGATCTCGTTTGGCTCCAAGTCATAAAGTCGTTCCCACGGGAAATTCTTCTTTTCGATCTTTTTAGCGATCTCCTCGGGCATCTTTTTAAATTGCCGCAATGGTGTCATTGACTGCCACATTCTGCGATCGATCATTTTGCACAGAGTTAGTGTTTTATCGGCCAATTGGGCCCAGCCACGGTGCAGGACGATCTCGAAAATAGCTCGCAACAGACGAGAGGCTGATTGTGTCACGAAAATCATGTCAGACATCAAAGCGAATCCTTCAAGTTTCAACTGAGATATGTAGGCTTGCAAGAGAACATTAACTTTAGCACTTGGCTCTTCCATTGATTCTTTGATGGGGATCGGAACGCGCTCCATAAGTTTTTGTAACTCGAGCTTTTCTTCTTCACGAACAGTTATGTTACGGAATTCGGACGATAGTGAAAAAACACGGAACAATTCAATTTCGCTGAGTGTAGGTTTTAATAACTGATTGTATGTCATCATAGTATCATGCGTGCAGTAATAGTGTGAAGCAATTCGACCAAGTTCGGTGACCTGAAATAAAAATAGGAGACGTATAAATTAGTAAAAGGTATAGGATAAGCTATTATCAATTTCTTTATAATCCAATTGTTTTTTGTTTTAGCAAGGAAACCAAAATTATTACTTCATTTGAGCTAATTAATGCAAAACCCTAGCTGATAAATTTGATTGATCACTTTAATTTGTACTGAGAGACTATTTTTGCCACTTTCAATTTACGCGTTACTGACCCTACTTGTCAATGAGAGACAAACTTTTCAAAATTACTAATATTAAATTTATTTATAGATACTTGAACTTTTCTTCTGCAATATATATGTTGTAAGAACCAATATTTTCCAGTTTAAACAATAAACTTACTTGGAAATGACCGCTTTTCCTGTCATATTTGACAAGACCACTACGATCCAAATGTAACGCAGCCGTATGGACTAAATCAGCACGATGAAGCTCCAACAAAGGATCATCCTTCAATTTATCAAACGAGATCCCATATAAGGTTGGCTGTCTCAGAAGCCTGATGTACAAATATGTGTAGCCCAGCCAGTTTACTGCATCTTTCACATTCTGAACTGTACCCAAAACGATTTCAGCGTTCAACATGTCTGGCATTTTCGAAACAAACTGCGACTCGATGGGAAGTTGTTGATTCAACAGAGAAAGATAATACTGCAGCTCGCTGTGATTAGTAATCAAAATACCTTGACCCTTGGTATCATACTGCGGACGGCCAGCTCTGCCTAACATTTGCAAAACATCCAAAGCACTCAGTTCCACCCATCGTCCCTTTTCCGGGTTATAAACTTGTGTACCTTTAATAATAACTGTGTGAGCTGGAAGATTGACACCCCAGGCAAGAGTTGCAGTTGAGACTAGCACCTGGATATGTCTGTCAGCAAACAAATCTTCAACCAAAGTACGATCAACGCGAGACATACCAGCGTGATGAATAGCAAAACCATATGGTAATAGTTCTTTCAATTCCGTATTCTTAACTTGTTCCGCTTCTGTTCGCAGGACTTCCATGCTGGCCGATCCTTCGCGCAAAAAACTTCCAAGCGTATCTTTTTCTAGACACATGTCTCTTATAGCGCGCGCGGTTTTACCAGTTTCTTTGCGCGAGTGGACAAAAACCAAAACTTGATTTCTTCCAGCGTGTTCCATTGTCTTTTCGTAAACGATCTCGTTCATAACTTGGAACCGTTTCAACGCCTTCTTCTCCGTCACACCAATATACTGTTGTTCAAGAGATACAGGTCGAAAGCTGTTGTCAAAGTAAAATAGGCCCTTTTCAGGCCTCACACGCAAAAATGTCGCAACGTCTTGATAGTTTGGCAATGTGGCTGAAAGTCCAACAAGTCGAACATCTTCTTGAGTTGTTTCGATGTTACGAATTGTCCGCGCCACTAGTGCTTCCAAAACAGGACCTCTCTCGTCATGAAGTAAGTGAATTTCATCGATGATTACCAAACGTACCAATGAAGTAAACGTTTTCTCACCACCTTTTCTTGTAATAATATCCCACTTTTCGGGAGTACAGACAATCACTTGTGTCGCAGCAATCTGCTCTCTCGTCAGCTGATGATCCCCCGTCAACTCAGATACCGTCAGATTGTAAGTAGCTAATCTTTTGCCGAAATTTCCTACCATTTCTTGCACAAGAGATTTCATGGGGGCAACATAGATTATTTTGAATTCGTCTGCATTTATAGTCCCGTCGTCATTTATATGCTTTCCGATTTCACGCATCATTGTAAGCAGAGCCACGTTAGTTTTACCAGCACCGGTTGGAGCGCAAAGTAACATATTCTCATCAGACTCTAAAGCAGCTTTCCATAATCGGCTCTGAATCCTATTCAGAGTTTTGAATCCCTCAAAAACAGGCTGTACATACTTCGGAAGTTTTTCGATAGAAATAAGTTCCTCCTTCTCATCAAATGGTTTGGGTTTCAATGCTGGAACATGCACTTCTTCGTACCCTTTTCGCTGTTTTCTGAAAGAACCATCAGGCAACTGACAACGTTTGTTGGCCATGAAATGCGAGCCTTGAGTGAAAACCAGATCTTCTAAGTCAATAACTTTTCGCTCCCCTAAAACTTGACCAGCAGCACCGTGACTATGATCGTCAGCATCCTCTTTTCGCTTCTGCGAACGAGTCGATCCACCGTGGTCGTCGTCCTCGTTTTTTCCAGTATCCAGTTGTCGTAAAATCTTCGATAGAAAATGATCGTTACGCATTACATCACGAATTTTCTGCCTTTCACCATCAGTCTGAGCAGATGCCAACATAGTGCAGTACAAGATCATCTGTCTGTTCTTTTTCAACTGCTTTATAAAATCGAAACAATCGTAGCCCAACAAAAGTACTAATTGATTTTCACACTCGCGATCGTCACCAGAGTCTTTGAGAATTTTCAAGACTTCTGCTGATTTGGCTTGTGATACCATAGCATCATCAAAATATTTACTCAGACAACGTTGCAGCCAATAGGCATCGATATCAAGTGGATGGAGACCTTTCTCTTTTTTCACATTTTCCTCGGTATTTCCAAGCTAAAATCAAATATTACATGAATTTAACAAGAATTTTTTTTTGAATGAGGCTATTACATTTTCAGCATGAAGTGTGTTATCAATCCGCGCTTCTTCACCTTCATCTTGACCATCATCATCTCGCACTTCTCCATACATATCCTCGTCACTCTCCTCTTCGGATTCTTCAAACTGTACATTGATTCCGTAAGTTTCGTCGATTTGCTCGTCATTTCCAACTCCCAGCGCAGTGATGGCATCCGAACCGAAATCAGTGATTTTCTTGCCAAGGTTGACCAGTAAAGCGAACCTTTAAGAAATAATGTATTTTTTTTTCTTTGAAAATGACAAACAGTCTAGTTAATGTGCTAGTTGTTGTGTATATTTTATTGTAAGAGAATTTTACATTAATGACGAAAGAAATGGAATCAACAAGATATTAAAGAATGCTTAAAAACTGGATTTCCATTCGAAATCCTTCTTTCCCTACCCGGGAATGGTCGATTTATTCTTAACTTAGCGGAAATTCAACCTAACTCCATATTGTCCATAGTTAGTAGGAATTACTTTGCAGTTGTTTGTGGGATAAAAAGTGCATGCATATTTTAGATGTTCATTTTTCAACTGAGCACTCTTTCAGCATACATGCTTCAGTATGATGAAATGGTGAATTTGTTTTGAGTTTAGTAAATGATAGTTTGCTGAGTTTGATTCAAATTGCTCAGCGATTACGTTATATTTTTCGATTGTAGTATATATCAATCTCGATAGATCTATTAGCACAAAAACGTAAAAGAAGCAACATTTTTCGCTCAGAGCCAGACAGAATTGAAGCGCGAACGCACGCAGGTTCATGTGTTACTTTTGCAACAACGTTGAAGTGAAAGTAGTAAGCTATTTAGCCTTATTGAACCTTTGGTTAGTCGTCGTCACGAATAGATTAATTTCGTCCTTTTTGAATTTTTGATTGGGCACAGTTATTTCAGGAAATGTATAAACAGAATAGGTACGGTAGACAAAAGGTAACTGTGTGATTGAGGTCGACGATGATCAGTATACATGCTTTATGTGAAGTTTGCGTCGCACCATCGCAGTGATCACCCCACAGATGATCGTGGATAAAACAGATAAAAAACGGCTCGCGTGGACCTTCAAGCTGGGTCGAGTATAGCATTGCAACGTCTCAACCAACAGGGCATTATCATCACCTTCCTGGCCTAGACAAAGATGTAGCAAATCAAATACGTCCAATTTATGGTCAATTGCTTAATTTGCGGCATCTTTATTTTCTGCTATCTACGATGAAAGATTTTACCTATTTGAATGAAGACACTCGGCGTTACGATTGATACTGAGTAGTGAACGCAAGAAAAAAAGATTAGGACCAGATTAAGCGACAAGTAAAGAGTAATGAAAAATTAAGATAAAAGGAAAACGAGGCTCGTCGCGAAAGGAACATTTCCAAAACAAGAGCTCTTATTGAAAAATAATAAATTCTGTATGGAGCTCGCCTAGTGGATCAGGCTATTTGTTACAAATGGTGTTCAAATTTAAAGAGCGCTTTTACCTAGCCGAGCATTTTTGCAATAACAAATTTTCATAACCAAATAGTTTAAAACATTAGTCGAAGGTGCAAAATATCGATCTAAATTTGATTTTTTCTATAAATGCTTATAATTTTTGCAATCTTCATAAGTTTGAGATGTTTTCCAAATCTTTGTGTGAAACATACATTAATTTAATTTAAAAAAAAATGAATTCACTGTTTCAGATCATTATTGTGTACGGCAGTAGAGAAACCATTTCAGTGTTTTTCATGTACAGATCAATGATTATTGTTAAATACAATAAATACGCTGCACAATAGACGCTTGATAAAAATTGTATTTGTTGCTTTAAAATATTTTCTATATTCTAATATAATATTTTTGGAAATATCTGTCACGCTGAAAAAGAAGTGCACTTTTCTTTTTAGCGAAAAGACGGCTCCTTTCTTAATTTTCATCTGCTGTCTCGTTTTTTATACTATTGATAATTTTAAATAGCTTCTCTACTGTAGTTGGCTTCAGAATTGATGATTCTTCATTTATTTTGTTCCTACTGCTATAATCTCATTAATTCTGTTTTTATTTTGATCCCAAATGAGGAAAAAAAATCATATTTTTTATTTGCTGCGAGGAAGAACTCATTAATATTTTTGGCATTGTTGTGATTTGTTTGTTATTGGGATAATCCATATTTCTACTCTGAATGCTCTTATTAATTTCATACTGGATTATTTAAGCTATCGGTATTATTTCCTTCAATGCTTTTAGAATGTTAAACTGCCTTTGTCACGTTTCCTACTAATACATTTTTGGAGAACTAAAATCAACCAAATTACTATTTTTTCACTTCTTCTAATCGAAACATTCCACCACGCAAACTAATAATTAATTCATATCTAATTCTATGATAAAGAACTAACAAAAAAATCATGTATCATTGACCATAACTCACCTTTCGTCTGCAACAGATCCTAGCAAACTATCGACTTCCTTTTTCTTTTCACGATCCTTTAGTTTATCATTCTTCAGAACAGCTAAAATTTCGTCTGCTGCACCACACAATATATCACGAGGCTGGTCTCCTAAAGCCTCCTGGATGAAACTCAGCAAAACTTCATAGGTCTGCCGGGTTTCTTGTGTCTTGGGTCGGTAAACAATCCCAACCATTTCATCGATACCTTCAGATAGAAGTGTTGCACCTTTCATACGATCGAAATCATATTGAGCTTCATCTCGTTTCTGTCGCCTAAGAAATATGAAATTAAATTAAGAAAAAATCAATTGACACCTTACTTGGCCTTGCGTTCTTCAGTTTTTTCTGGCTTGGAGCGCTGATACCGGTCACCCATACGGGTTCCGTCCAGCTTCCCGACCAGAGAAACGACTTCACCGGTAGCTTCATCTCGACGTGGACGTTCAATCAAGCGTACATCGGCTTGCAATACAAGATTAGAGTTCTAAAAAATAAATATTCACTTAGAAACGCCATTGCGAAAATTGCGTACATATGGTCTAGATTTGGATAGGTCGCAATAGGTGTTCAATAATTGTAGCAAGTTCAGAAAGTCTTACCGCTTTATATTCGTATTGCAGCTGCCTAGCTGCTGCATCTGCCATACCTAGTTTAAATTAGTGTGCTTCAAATAAGTAATTATTATAAACGTTTGTATCTGCAGGTTTCCTTGAAACTTGCCGTCAACATGTCAAAGTTGCTGTCAAAAACCGCGTTTCGTTTCGATTTCAGTGTTCCACAAGCTCCGTCACCGTTGACGTTTGGTTAGAGTTTAGCAGTTTTGTATATATAGCTTTAGTACGTGATTGTCAAATGATCTGGTACGCTGAGATTAATTTTAAAAAATATGCAGTTTTATTAAACTATAGGTCTGTTCCCGTACTTGAATCTATTATAATATATTAAAATAGATTCGCAGCAAGTCGTTTTCGTACTTTTGCTGCAAGCCAAATTTTGCAGCAAAAAGAAGCCAAATTCTGTTACTGCCAAATTCTGTTACTGCCAAATTCTGTTACTGCCAAATTCTGTTACTGCTGCAGTTTGCTGAAGTACGGGAACAGATCTTATATGTAAACCGAGTTATTTCAAACAGTGAATCAGAGAGAACACTAGGGAATTTCGAAGTATTAGTTTCAGTAATTATTCAAACCATCGAAAGAACCAGGATAGCTGCAATGCTTCCAGGACATTACCTTTCTAAAAATGAATTCATGATCGATTTTAGGAACAGCCCCCAAAACCCTTTACTGCCACTATCACTCCCCTCCTATTGTTATTGTTTACAAGTGTTTCGCCCTTAAGTAAAGTAAATAAAAGTTTTGTTTCAATTACAAGCTTTTTATTTCAAACAGATTAACACAAATCGCCACTGGACTATCGTGGTCAACTTCAGTCCGACGAGTATCTGCGTCCACCTGCCTGTCTCGCTTGAGTGCTTGTTGTCCACTTTAGTCGAACAGACCGAAGCCCATGTCGTCATCCTCGCTCTCCGACTCTTCTTTCTTCTCCTCCTTCTTGGCTGCAGCTGGGGCAGCAGCAGCGGCTGCTGGTGCAGCGGTGGCGGCCACGGCCGCAAACTTGCTTGGATCCTTGATATACTCCTTGATGGTAGTTGCTTCCTTGAATTCAACTTCGGTAGTGGCGGCGATGGCCAGCAAGTTCTTGAAACCGTTGGCGATGCTGTGTGGAGCCGAAGCGATAGTTGGGTATCCAATTTGCAAGCAGACAGCAGCCAAGTTTGCAACGCCAGCTTGGAATTTGGCGCGTAGATCCTCTGGCTTGATGTCAAGGATTTCTGGCGAGAAAATTGAGCCAGAATCGTAAACTTGTTCGATGACCAGCCCGTATGAGAACGGGGAGATGTTCAACATGTTGAGTAGCGTAGCTTCAGAAGCGCCGACTTTATCGCCAGGCTTCAGGATGGGAACGTCGTTGATAATTTCAATTGTACCCTTCGAAATCTTGGTTGGGATGGACAGAGCCTGGAAGAAAGAGGTCTTCTCAGGACCAAGACCCGTATTTTGGGCGGGAATGATGACATCCAATGGAGCGATGGCACCGGCTCGAGCTGGAGCGCGGACTTTGCTTTCAAGTAACTTGTCACGAACTTCGGCCAAATCTCCCTTTGTGAACACAAAGCCGACATTTCCCTTAATGTGCGGAAGCAGCTTCTCAAGCGATTGGTTATTTTCCAGATGTCCTCGAATGGACTTGCGCATCATCGTGTTCTTGCCCATGAGTACGACCCCCAAACCACGTAATGATGTACGGATCTGCTGCATCTGTTTGGAGCCGACGTTGTCCGCTCCCACGATGAAACACTTTGGAAATTCATCGAATAGTTTCTGCAAAAGAAATAATACTTTAGAACACGAGATCTGACAAATTAACTAAATATTTAAGTTGCATGGTCAGACAGCTAGCTAGCTGCTTTCAACAGACCGATTGCTCGCACTTTGGGTTCCGCTATTTCTAGCGCAGTGCCAGGAACTCAATCGTTTAGACTTGTGGAGAATCATCATTCAGAAACGTTGTTCGGGTGTTATCGAGCCGATCAAAAACAATTTGCATCTTGAACTGCACAAAGCCCCAGACATTCACTAGTTAAATATAGATACTTACGACGACTTTAATGAAATAGTTGGCTTTCCAGGCTGCTTTGTTCTCCCTAACCATCTTGAAGTGCTAGTAGGGACTTCTCAGAGAAATTTAAGAACTGCAAGTAGAAATAATCCATATTATAGTATGCTTGTTTGAGAGCACAGCAAACAGTTTATGAACGAAAACTAAAAGGATGGAAAATAAACAACGGATTCCAAAGATTATGAAGGATTTAATAATATAACGCATTGGAGTACACACCAAAGCTGTTGACAGTCAAAATACCACGAACGGAATGACCGAGTGGGGTATTTGGATTCCACTCGTTCCATTTTCAAGGCTGTATAATTTTGATAGTTGGTAGCCATGTTTTGTGTGGAGAAAGATGCCCGGTTAGATATTTAAAAAAACAGCGTTTAGTAAATGAAGTGTAATTTCAATATTTACTGTAAATCCTTGGTCACGAGAAAATACTTAATATTTTATACCTACACTGTTATGAATGGTATACATCCTTTAAATTGTATGAAAACGCTGGGTGCGGAGAAAAATTGACAAGTCTCCATTTGCTGGTAATTCTTTGTAGTGAAAGTTTTGACAAGCATTTTGGAAAAAAGTGGAGAATTTTGAATATCGATGGATTTCAATTTTTGGTTGATATTTTATTATTTGTTGTTTTGAAGACACAGGCACAATTCAATTTTCACAAAGGCTTATGACACTTGTAATGACAAGCTAAAATAATCACCAGCATTTAAATATTCATTTGCATTGAAGCACTGACCGCCCTTAACAATTTTAATCATTCCGTCCATGCTGGTAATTGTCTCAACTAGACAATCTCTCCAATTTATTTCTCAAGCTCCACAGTGGGTTCTCCTTCAGTGGTACTCACCGCCTCATTCCCTAGGGGACGATAGACACGAATATTGCCGAAATTTTTCTCCCTTGCCCCTCCGCAAACAGCCAACTTCTTCTTGTTTTCTTGTCATGTCTCAGCTGTTTGCATGACTGTGCACTGGTGTTGCAATCAAAACACATCTGATGTCTGCCATCTTTGTTTACAAATAGAAATGCGTACGGGAGTATGAAGTGAATATAGAAATACGAAGTGGCGATTGATACTCAACCTGCGGGACAATCAGGTGGAATTTTGCGGAAAGGAGTAGGATTCGAAGGAAAATATGAAATAAAAGACGCTAACTTTCCGTTAAAGATGCTTTTACTTACAGCCTAAAGTAAAACTACTGCATAATTGACCGTTCGCCACGACACACGCAAACTTCAATAGTGTCGCGCGAAACGGCACTATTTCATCTCGTTTTCAATTGCCAAATGTTATCCACACAACATGACTTAACGGTTAAATTAACTCCTCATTAAATCTACATTACGAGTTATGTTGCCTGCTGCCCATGCAGTTGATCGTAATTTACGCCTTACCTTCCAAATAACATTACTTAGTTTTATATATAGTAATTTCCTTCGAATTATTATAAAACCATTTGTATTTGTTAAAAATCTTAAGCCTAGCAATGTGTCTATAGTTTACGAAGTCATATTCCAGGAGGATGATGACGAACACGATGAACACTCGTCGCTCTCCGATGCATGATTGAGCTGATGCGGCTTGGGACCCCAGATCCGAACTGTGCCGTCGTCTGATGCCGAGGCCAGCATGGACGGGTACACCGGGTTCCAAGACACACAGTTGACCGTCTTCTTGTGGCCGGTCAGCTTGGCTAGTGGTTCTTCGCGCTTGATGTGCCAGATGTACACCTTGTTGTCCTCGCTGCCGCTCGCAATGAAGCTTTCGTGCACGCCTCCGAAGCATGAGTATATTGTGAAGTTACCCTGGCTTACGCCCTGATACCGACGCACCAGGCACTTGTCCTCGATGTCCCAGAGGTGTAAGCCTTGTGTAGCGATATTCAGCAATGCCAAACGATCTGAAGAGTTGATGCTGAACGTCATGATTGGGTGCTGCTCTTGAACGACCTTGTAGTCTAGACGTGGATTGTCGAAAATATACCTGCGAAATATGAGACGTTACACTTCATACGAAACACGTGTTCTAGCCAGTACTTACGCTCTGATGCGATGATGTGTGTCGGCAGCTAAGACTGTTTTATTATCGGACCTGAAAGCCAGTCCATTGACCCTGACGCCTTCCCAGCTCTCCAGAATAGACCCAGTCAGGTCGCATAGATAAAACTGACCTCTAACGCCACCTGTGACGAAACGAGTTCCGTCTCTGTTGAACACTCCGCACGTCAAGCTGTCCTCCATTGCGTGCGACATTTTAACGATCATTTTCTCCTCCTCGATGTTCCACAAGTAGATCTCAGGGCACTCTTCCGGCCCTCCAACGAGTAAATGCTTCGAGTCTGGGCTCCAGTCAACGAATGACACTCCATAGGTGTGCCCTTCAAGTGTGCGACGGAACTTGACGCACTGTTTTACAGGGTCCACATCCCAAATAATGACCGTGGTGTCCTTCGACCCTGTGGCCAATTTCAGCCCGTCGGGAGAGAACTTGCAAAACCATACTTCATCACAATGTTCGTTAAGGACCTGCAACGCCTGCATAGGGAATCCTTCAATGGAACAGCAATGATCAGACAGCAGGGAGATATTCTCAATGTTGGTTTCCCAAGCCATGTCGTGCCATTGGCAGCGTTCTGTCTGCATTTCGACCGCTTGCGACAGAAGCGCCTTCAGTCGTCTGGGCGGGAGCATCACGGACGGCGGTAGATACGTTTGTAGACGCTCCATGACCTGAGATCGAGAGACGACTCCTTTGCCGCCCCAGTTGGCCCTTTGGTAGAGATCTTGATTGTTCGAGCACATCATGTACGAAGATAGCTGATGAACGCGATTGATATTGTGCTGGAGGGGAGTCAACTCATTGCGAAGGACATGCAATGCATCGAGAGGACGCCCGTCCTCCAAAAATTCCAAATATTTTTGTTCCAACAGCAAGAACTTCATCTCGGTTATGTTTGAGTGTTTGCTGTCGATGAGCGGGTCAAGTTCCTAAGGGATCACAAAGAACAGAGAAAGTGAACAAAGGAGTGAGCTGAGTCATGGAGGGAGGATACTGCGTAGTTGGTCCGTTTGCTACTTACCCGTAAATCGTGATCTGCCTTAGTCCAGTTTCCAGACAGAACGTGCTCCCGAAACTTGGTTGCTGCGGGGTGCTCCAGATAGCACCCCGACTCTTGCATGAGGCAATTAGCGCTTTTTTCCAGTCCCACGCTCTTCAGGTACTGTCCGATGAGCCGCACAATGTCCTGGTTGGTTTTATCGAGATGAACGCGAATCGGCGTAGCCACTTCGCTGAAACCGTTGCTCGTGGCTCCGTTCTGGGACTCGCGCTCCTCGTCAACTGCATGACCGTTGGCTTCGTTGCTGTGGTTTCCAGCCGAATTCGAACTTGGTTGCTGCATCTTCTTGTCGTCGCCTTTATTATTGCCTTGAGACCGCGTAGACTCCGTCGGGTCTACTTCTCCGTCTTTCTGCTCAGCTTTGAATCCTGTTTTGTCTTCACTATCGTTTCGTCTCTTTGTTGTCTGTTGTCGTCGACCGCCCTCTTTCAAATGCTTCGCTCTGTCTGTCACTACACTTTCGTTACTGTCGGCTGTGGCTGTGACGTCGACTGTTGCTGCACCTGAAGACGTAGTCGACCCACTCGAGCTCGCACTCCCCGCACCCGAACTGATTGCTTCTTGCTCGTCGACCGTCAAGCCTCTGCGGGATTTTTTACGCGGCGGCTGGCCCTCGGGTGAGGCACCAGTTGCAGCAGTCTTCTTGTTTGTCCTATCAATTTTGAGATTTATTTCCTAACCACAATAAATGAAAAATTGCAAAACTCTGTATGCAGAATCCTTGCTGACACGTCTGACGTCTGGAGGCCAGAATTGACGTTTACGATTTTACAACGTATCGGAAAGGGCGAAAACGACACGAAAGTCGCCAACTACGACCACGACGACGACAACGAAAACGTCAACGATCCAACGACGATTACTCAGAGACGAGGGAAACGGTAGCCACAGCCTTCTTTGCCAAACATTCACTTGCACTTCACTCCTCAATTACAAATCCGACGAAAAAGCCATTTGCATACACTTTCCCAGCCACTTTACCACTTTTCACGACCACCCAATCAAAACCTAGATCTCCATTAATATTTTCCGAAAAATTGCCAAGTTTTCGCCCGAACGACAACGACGACGACTTTCGATATCTGATTTTGTGATGAAACAAAGACTGTTTTAGATACAAAGAAGTGGTGCGGGGTGCTCGGAACACGATACGACACGTCCACGCTGCTCTCACTACTGTAGTGCGATTGACTAGTGAAAGAGAAAAAGTATGAGTGGAACGGTGGTGGGAGCGCGATGAAAACAGCTGTTCAGTTGTTTTCGTCTCACTTTGTTACAAAGTCTCCGAATATGACTGGTTTATAAGGGGCTACGGAGTGTATTCGGCCATTCGGGTTGTTCGGGTCGCGGTGCTTTCGAAGAAATTTCGAAGATTTACATGGATTTGGAGAGTTTATTATTAACTCTGGTGCCTAAATCGTTCATTTAATGGATAGCATTCGCAATCCAAAAATGGTGGGTATCAATCAGTGCTGTCGTTTTAGTGTTTCTTTGTGCAGTAAATAAAACTCCGAATGCAGCAGAGCGAAACTAACTTACTAAATATGCTAGCTAGATTAAACAAGTAGCAAATTTCGTAAAATGCAATAGATGAAACGCAAATGCAATGTTGCAGTAAACTGCATCAAATTGCAGCAGATATGCTGCAATTGCAGTAAAACGACAGCACTGGTGGGTATTGATGATGAAAATGCAATTGTTTGCATTTTGTTGAGGAATTATCAACAAGCTGATAATTATTGTTCTATATACTTATAACACAATGACATTGACAATTATCAATAGTACTGGACTTTCATTGTAAATTTGTTTGTTATGAAATAGATAACGTTTTCTTCTTGTTATATTTTGCTTCTAAGAACTATAAATGTTTGAAACAGAGCTCACTTTTCATAGATTGATTTGAAAATATTTGAACTAACTTAAGAGCCAGTAAATAGACAAATACATTCCGTTTATCAGGAGAACAACATAGAAGAAAATTCATTGTTTATAAAATATGTACACGTAGTTTAAAGTTTAGACTGTGTGAAAATGATTATCGAAATAACCTCTATACAAAATGTTTCGTGGCAAATTTTTCATAATTTTACTCGATTATGCTGTCAACATATATGTCAGATTCTCGCGTTTACTGTGTTTAAGATAAACAAATGGGACGAGAATTTTTCGTATTCAGGTGACGAATACTGCCAATCTCATGAACTGAACTGAACAATAAATAAACAGCGTTTCGTTGGTGTTGTGGCAACATCGTCATGTTTACCACCAGCAGCAGCGATAATCGACGAACCATAATCTCAGGGAGATTCACGTAGAAGCGAAAAAGAAAAACTCTCTCGCTCATCAGCCGTCGTCGGAGATAGACGCCTAGTCTAGATTCTAATTTTTCATTGATAAATAAATATATTTGTAGAGTACTAAATCTGGCATTTTTATCATCTTCCTCATAGATACTCTATAGTGGTGACCCCGAACGAGTTTGTTGTTTGGTTACGAATAACCGGGATTGAAGTATGGTTGATTCACCGAGCAGCGACGCGCAAGCATCAGGAACGGCGTCACATAGTTTACAAGCAGACGAACAACCATTTGCTGGCGGAATTGGAGTCGACCGAGTGGGTGTACGACTACCATCATTCATTGCATCGGATCCGGAGCTGTGGTTTATTTTGCTTGAAGGCGTTTTCGAAGCGTCTGGAATAAGACGCGATCAGACAAAATTCAATTACGCGCTCAGTGCATTAGATCAGCAGTATGCAGTCGAGGTACGCGATGTTCTGCTGCGCCCCAAGGCAGAGCGGTCATACGAAATTCTGAAGGCGGAGTTAATCAAACGAATGGGAGCGTCCAAAGAGCAGAATACTCGGCGTCTGCTCGAAAACGAACCGCTTGGTGATCGCAAGCCAACACAATTTCTGCGACATCTGCAGAATCTTGCCGGCGGAGACTTCCCGGAGAGCGTGTTGCAGACTTTATGGCTTGGTCGCTTGCCAAGCCACATGCAAGCGTTACTCGCAGCGCATAAAGATCTACCGTTGGAAAAGCGAGCTGAGATTGCCGATTCGGTAGCAGAAGCGTATGGACAGTTTGGCGTCATTGCGGAAACGACAACAGGTACGTCAAACGTTTTAAATAATATATGTGCAAGAGTGGAAAGTTTAGAGAAAAGAATGGCGTCAGTTTTGCAATCGCTCGCGTCTATTGAAGTGGGGAAGCACAACCGTGCACGCGCACGTTCTTTGTCCCGCTCGCGTCCTAATTCACCGAACCGTGCCAGGCGTGGCTCAGTGTGTTGGTATCACTGGCGCTACGGCGAAAAAGCCAATAGATGCATTAAACCATGCACATTTGTTCATAACGCGGAAAACGAGCAGGGCAGTCGTTGATGGCGGCCGACGCTTTTAGCCCAATTTCTAGTCGCCTATTTATTACCGATTTGGACTCTAATATTAAATTTCTTATTGACACCGGCGCCGATTTATGTGTCGTTCCACATTCAATTCTCCCTCGCCCACGGGTGAAAACTGAATATCAGCTAACAGCTGCAAACGGCACTACAATTGCAACCTTCGGCACGCTCAATATGCTAATTAATCTCGGTTTAAGGCGGACTTTTGCGTGGCGTTTCGTCGTTGCCGACGTTACCAAAGCCATTATTGGGGCAGACTTTCTCGCATATTACGGGTTGTTAATAGACGTGAGAAATAGATGCCTGGTAGATGCCAATACATCACTTCATTCGAAAGGGCAGGTTGCATTATGCGATACCCCCAGCATCAAAACCATTTCCGGATCGTCACCGTTTCACGAGCTTCTCTCGAAATATCCGGGAATTACACGTCCCAGCGGGTTGTTAAGTAACAATATTAGTCACTCAACCAGACATCACATTGTAACCACCCCTGGTCCACCCGTTGTTCAAAAACCTAGAAGACTTGCTCCGGATAAGCTTAAGATAGCGAAAAAGGAGTTTGAAATGATGGTTCAGTTGGGAATCGCTCGTACGTCACAGAGCTCATGGGCATCACCGCTCCATATGGTTCCGAAAAAGGGGAACGAATGGCGATTGTGTGGTGATTATCGCGCATTAAACGCTAGGACATGCCCAGATAGGTATCCGGTTAAACATATTCAGGATTATGCACATTTCCTTCATGGCAAAACCGTATTTTCCACTGTCGACTTGATTCGTGCCTATAACCAAATTCCAATGGCCGAAAACGACATTAAAAAAACCGCGATCACGACGCCATTCGGGCTCTTTGAATTTTTATATATGACGTTTGGGCTACGTAATGCGGCTCAGACTTTCCAGCGATTTATGGACGAAATCCTGCAGGGTCTTGAGTTTTGCTATACATATATTGATGACATTTTAGTCGCATCAACTACAATGGAGGAGCACATGAGCCATCTGAAAGAATTATTTGAGCGGCTCAATAAATTTGGCATAGTAATAAATCCTTCAAAATGCGTTTTCGGCCAGACGGAAGTTAAATTCCTCGGTTTTTTGGTGTCAAAAGAAGGTACTCGTCCCATTCCTGAAAAAGTCCAGGCCATACAAGAATATCCTCGTCCGGATACGGTTAAGAAGCTTCGCCAATTTCTAGGCATGATGAATTTTTTTCGAAGGTTCTTGCCCAAAGCAGCCGACGAGCAGTCCCTTCTAACTAAATTTCTTCAAGGCAATGTTAAATCATCAGCAAGTATCAATTGGACGCCAGAAACGATTGGCGTGTTTGAAAATTGCAAGCAGAGCCTGGCACGAGCTACGTTGCTCGCACACCCGCAAGCGGAAGCACCCTTAGCGATATTTACCGATGCTTCTAGTTTCGCTGTTGGTGCCTCACTTCAACAGTTGGTTAATGAACAATGGCAGCCCTTGGAATTTTTCTCAAAGAAATTGAGCGAATCAGAAACCAAATATGCAACATATGATCGTGAACTACTCGCTGTTTATTTGGCTGTTAAGCATTTTCGGCACATGGTGGAAGGGCGATATTTCACCATATATACGGACCACAAACCGCTCATTTTTGCCTTTCGTAAAAAGAACCAACAATGTTCGCCTCGACAGTTCCGCTATCTTGATTATATTGGGCAATTTACGACAGATATACGTCATATATCGGGTTCTGAAAATGTAGTAGCTGACGCGCTTTCACGTGTGGAAGAAGTTTCAACGGCTCTCGACTATTCGGCATTAGCATCTACTCAAAACGATGATCCTGAACTGCGGACATGCTTACAAGACTCGTCACTTAAACTTAGAAAGATTCTGATACCTGGAACTGAAACGATGCTGTATTGCGATATGTCCACTGATACTGCAAGACCATTTGTCACAAAAGATTTTCGTAGAACAGTATTTAATCTTGTTCACGGCCTTTCACATCCTGGAGCTAATGCCACGATCAAACTTGCTACACAGCGGTATGTATGGCCATCCATTAAGGCAGATTGTAGAAGATGGACTCGTAACTGCGTGCAATGTCAACGGTCAAAGGTCTCTCGTCATGTTGCTGCCCCGATTGGGACTTTTGAATTACCACGCTCACGTTTTGAGCACATACACATCGACATTATCGTCATGCCGTGGTCCGAAGGCCATAGATATTGTTTAACGATAGTGGATCGGTTTTCTCGTTGGCCGGAAGTCGTTCCGATGCAAGATCAGGAAGCTGTAACAGTTGCCCGAGCTCTCTTCGACACCTGGATTTCTCGATTCGGCACACCCTTGAGAATCACATCTGATCAAGGAAGGCAATTCGAGTCGTATCTTTTTAAACATTTGAGCCGATTGCTAGGTACGACACACTTAAGGACGACAGCCTACCATCCCTCGGCCAACGGCATGGTTGAGCGTTTTCATCGGCAGCTTAAAGCGGCAATAATGTCGCACCAAAATAGTCGAT
Organism: Nemotelus nigrinus; assembly: GCA_947369275.1. Classification (NCBI taxonomy): domain Eukaryota; kingdom Metazoa; phylum Arthropoda; class Insecta; order Diptera; family Stratiomyidae; genus Nemotelus; species Nemotelus nigrinus. The sequence continues at coordinate 39,962,109 of OX376373.1, read as the reverse complement.
GGACGGAAGTACTTCCAGCAGTCTTGCTTGGAATTCGTTCTGCGTGGAAGGAAGATTTACAGGCAACAGTAGCTGAAATGGTATATGGTCAAACACTTCGTTTGCCAGGTGAATTTTTTAGTGATCAAGCCAGCGAATCAGAGTCGGATAACGCAGCTACGTTCGTGAAGGAATTGCGCCAATTTATTCGCAATCTCAGACCGACCAAGGCATCGCAGCACGGACATAATAAAGTGTTCGTGTTTAAAGATCTTGCAACATCAGACCATGTTTTCGTAAGACATGACAGCAAGAAACAGCCGCTTCAGCAACCATATGACGGACCCTATAAAGTCATCAGTAGAGGGGATAAAACGTTTATCCTTAACATCAAAGGACATCGGACTACGATCTCTATTGATCGTCTGAAACCTGCATACATTATGGCAGAATCAGACGGGAAAAGTTCAACCAACATCTTGTTACCAAAGACATCCGTAAAACCGACATCAGGTGCCACTTTCAAGCCGCAAACATCTATGCACAATCCATTGAACGTTGTGCCTGCACCTAAAAAGAAATTCGTCACATGGTCGACTAACATAACGAGTGATAACACATCGCAGCAACACGAAGGGAAATCCAGTTTAGTGCAAAAACCAGCTCAACGAAATCTTATCGTGAAACACACTCGCAATAGAACGTCATTGCAACCTTTCGTTCCACGCCCGCCGCACATAACACGGACATATGGGCCAGCCAAACATCAGCAGATTTCAAATATCGGAAATCATTCGATTCGAGCCGTGCAGCCATTTACGTGTCAACAAACGAAACGAACAAAACCACGACGATAGTTGTCAATTTCGTTGTCACTTGGAGGGGGAGTCCTGTGGCAACATCGTCATGTTTACCACCAGCAGCAGCGATAATCGACGAACCATAATCTCAGGGAGATTCACGTAGAAGCGAAAAAGAAAAACTATCTCGCTCATCAGCCGTCGTCGGAGATAGACGCCTAGTCTAGATTCTAAAGTGTGAATAGGTTGTTTAAACTTTAAAGGTTTGCGCCTATGATACAAAATTAATGTTCTTTTCTAATTTTAGGTTTGCATGAATAGGTCTGTTTCCGTACTTTCAGCAAACTGCAGCAGTAACAGTATTTGGCAGCTGGCTTCTTTTTGCTGCAAAAATTTGGCTTGCATCAAAAGTACGGAAACGACTTGCTGCGAATCTATTTTAATATATTATAATAGATTCAAGTACGGAAACAGGCCTAATATTTCTCTAGGTTTGTAGCTAAGATTCCATTTTTAACCCGGCGAGCGCACAGTTGGGTCTAAGACCCGCGACATTTTGAAATGCATGTATTTTCTAAGATAACTATGTGACGTTACCTTCGTGATCTATGTGACCTTACCTTAACATTTCTTTTTTTATTGGAGTTACAATCATTTTTAATATGGGTCGACCCCGACACTTGGTGTTACTATTTTTCACGGTAAAACTGGACTTGATGCCCCACACAGCTGTTGCATGAATCTCGCCGATAGATGTCGGGCTAATATGTTTGTGTTTTTGTGGTTGTACGTTTGCTTTTGGGGCTTCTTTTCTTTCTTTTTTTCTTTTTCTTAATTGTTTTATCTTCTTTTTTATTTTTTTGTATAATTTTGTCTGTTTTTCTTCATTTTTTCAACCCTTCTACCACCTTTTCGCCCTCTGGTGGCGGGATTTCCCGAGTGTGGGACATCAAGTCCAGTTTACCCTTTTTCACTGTGCTCACGCCGGGTTAAAATGCGTATACAAAGAAGAAAGAAGGGTAAATACGATTTGATACACCACAGCCGGGAAATTCGGGTAAACTGGACTTGATGCCCCACACCCGGGAAATCCCGCCACCAGAGGGCGAAAAGGTGGTAGAAAGGTTGAAAAAATGAAGAAAAACAGACAAAATTACACAAAAAAATAAAAAAGAAGATAAAACAATTAAGAAAAAGAAAAAAGAAAAAGAAAAGAAGCCCCAAAAGCAAACGCACAACCACAAAAACATAAACATATTAGCCCGACATCTATCGGCGAGATTCATGCAACAGCTGTGTGGGGCATCAAGTCCAGTTTTACCAAAATACTCGAGAAGATAACACAATTAAGAAAAGAAACAAACAAACAAAACCACCCCCAAAAGCAAACACACAACTACATAAACACAAACATACTATAGCCATAGACATCTATCGCCGAAATTCATTTAACGGCTGTGTGTATCAAGTCGAGTTTTACCCACAGCCACAAAAACACAAACATCATCACTCATCGGAAAAATTAATCTAAAAAATTCATAAGTGACATTCTAAATTCATGTGGATTCCAATTTAGTCGAAAATGCACAATTTGTTGTAGAAAATGGCTGTGTAAACGACGTGGCAATGCGAAAATGACGAGAATGGAGGAATGATGATTTTTTTTTTGGAATTATAAATTTTATTATATGCATATACGCATCACATACGGCATATTTCTTTTTTAGCCAATTATTTTTATATTTCAATTATTTTTAGTTTCCTACCTAATTTTTAAATTAAGTTCTTATACGTAAAATATGAGTTACCTGGTAGAGGCACAGTTATTCGGTGTTAATTTTCTATGGGCGTTTTTCGATTAGAATTAACTTTTAGCATGACATTCAAATAATTTGCATGAACAATTTTAGTTGAATTTAGTCTGTAATATACTTATTGTATATATTCAAATTCAAAGCTGTATGTCTAGATATAAGCAGAGCAGTGATGGGCATTTACTACATTTGTAGTAGATCTGCTACTTTTTTCAGCTTTTTTCTGAATCTACTACTCTACTACGTAGCAAATGATATCTACTACTTTTCCCGAAGAACTACTTTTTAGTGAAGATTAACCAACCATTAAGCATTAACTGAAGCACATCTACGATAAGAAAACGCCGAGCGTGTGGCAGCTACTGTAAAAATGCTGATCAGCGTTTTCACTGTTCGTCTGGCTAAGTGTTTAGAATGCAGAAAAAGCCGTTGTTCTCGTTTTTTCGAATGCAGAAAAAGTCGTTGCTCTCGTTTTTTTCATACACTATATATGTCTAATTTCTACTACTTTTTTTCTGAATCTGCTACTTTTTTGAACAAAATCTGCTACACATTTATAAGTCTCAATGCCCATCGCTGAAGCAGAGTTGTCGCAAGTTTAGTTAAGTAGGTTAAGTGAAGCTATCAAAATAGGGAGAAAAGAGCACAACTAAACGAGCCGTCAAAGCGATCGGGTGTGTTATATTATGCCTAGTACTATACTCTTCGCGAAACGAATTCAACGGTCAAATCCCATACAAAAAGAGCTTTACTGACGATTTGAAAAGCTCTTTTTGTATGGGATTCGACCGTTGAATTCGTTTCGCGAAGAGTATAGTACTCAGAACTTCCTCTTGAAGGTGAGAGGATTTTGGCGTAAGCTAGATCACCTCATCGTAGTGTATGCTGGGTAATGCCAAATGATGTAGACTCTCCCTTATAACGGCCGCTTTTGTCCTTGGACTGTTCTTGTTTCTCTGTTTTATCTGTCGCGTTTAGGCTGGGGATTGTATTACTCCCGGCCTAGTAACCTTCAGGCGTGGTCGCGACAGAGTGAAATTTGCTCACAAACAGCTATGGTTTAATATAATAATCTCCATCCCAATAAAATCCTGGCAGGTCAAGGAGTACGTCCTTAGTTTTGCCATTACTAAGTTGGTTGTGTAGGTTCAGTTAAAGCGTACCATCCGTACTCCTGGTCAGCACACAGTACTCGAGATAAGAGTCATGACAAAAGATTTAGCTCCACTAACTTCTAATACTACTGCAAAGAGCCACCTCAAACCCTCCATCTTCGGAGAATGATGCGGGCTGGGCTAGAGGAGTCAAGCTGGTAGCGTGCGAAGATCAGTGCTCGGCTAGTTTCTACAAGCAGGCAATGTTTCTAATGGGTGAGCTCTAGCCGGGCGCTAAACTACAGGTTGTCCCGAAGGACAAAATTTCCAGTCGGCCTAGATGCAGGGCATGAAAACCTTGCTTTCAATCTTACCTAGAGAAAATTCTGGAGATAGTTTGTTCAACTCTGATCTCCCAATGGAGGATTGGAAAATTGATAAGGACGGCAAGCTGGTTAACTCATCCGGCTTCTGAATGAAGAGGCGATTCCGTTCATCAATGCATCATTAGATATTGTTTCGAGAAAGTTATTCTGCGAGTCTACGAGTCTAGTGATAAATTCAAGGCTACTGGATCAAAGGGCCTCTGGGCTAGTGGTGGTAGCCCGAAGCAGGAGTATCTACCAGTAGAAGAGGCACCCTGCAAGGGGCCTATCACCCTTGGGGCTGCGTCACCAAATCGTCTTCTATGGACGGGGTCAACACCGTTACCTCCTAGGAGGAGTTTCTGCACATATACAGAACCATATCTGGTATTGGTGAAGATACTACAAATCAGTTGATTAAGTCGATACTACAAATCAGTTGATTTCATCACTCCAAAGCAGCCATGGCTGGCCTGCTCCTCCGTTGCAGATTTTTACCACACTTCCACCTGGTGAGTTTGGGTTTGGTGTTCTGGTTTTCTACGCAAAAGGGACCCCACTCAAAGCCACTGTCCTTGTTTGATTGTCTAGTCATTTTAATGACCACATGGTTATCTATGTAAGCAGAGAGGTTGCCAAAAGCCTTTATGGGGACGACGAGTTCGCCTCTACACTTCTACTACCACCAGCTTAATGGCGACTAGACTAAGAACGTACTCTGAGGCCTGCCAGGAGTTTACGGGGTTGGAGGTCTTCACACCGTCGCTACCGACGAATAGGTCCAAAATGCAGCTTAGATGGACGTTGTGAATTTGAATTATCGATTCGAAGACCTTATTGAGGAAATTGAGAGGTAAAATATATTTATCAAGTTAATTACTACGCTATTGCAGCAGGTAAGCGATGACAGAGCATCTACATTAAAATTCTCATCGTCGACTCTGTGGAGCTATGCGTTTGATTCTTTTACTATAAATAGCAAACACGGATCATGCAAACCATTTTTTTGAATAGACTGACCTAATTGATGGAAGCGAAAACTGATGTCAATAAAAAGTTATTAGCTTTCATGGACCACCTCCGTGTGCTCGATCGACATACATATGCGATCAAAGCTTAATGAAATCGGCACTAAAACCAATCACAGCAAACAATAACACTTAGAATGTTTTTGAGAATTTTTATTACTGTCACCCGATATAAAGTTTAAAATTTGCATACATATTCCTCTGTCAATATTCGACACTCATAATTCATCTATAGTCCTGCGCAACAATCGACAATTTATTGTGTTTGAAATTATTGGTATCTAATTGACCGTCATCTCCATTTTCGAGTCACTGACAATGATAATTCAATAAGGCAATTTAAATTGTGTACGCTGTGCCTATGGAACGATTTAGGTCAATCGCTCTGTATTCCGACATTGTCGAAGGCACTGTGATACGAAAAGCTTCAAACTGATGCTGTCGTCGCATCGATTGTTGATTTCATTCCCAACAGATTTTCTCTACTTGCAAATTGACGCAATTCAGATAAATCATTCTAAGCCGTAATTGATAACGAAAAATTACTAACCTACAGGTCGCATTATGAAATAAGTATTTCATTATGGCATCATGGCTGGATTTGGATGGAGCCCTTTGTTCGTAACAGAAGGCAAAACATTACATTATACTAACTGTTGCGAATAGTTTCCAGAATTTCAATAAGAAGCTGATGAAAATTCCAAGGAGCACGGTTAACTTCCAATCGCCGAGGGAAATATTACAATCAAAACACTTATTGTTGTCTTCTAAGAAGTATTTAATTTGCTTTGTGGTATGGTGCTATACTTTTTCTTATATTGTTAGTATTATTTACGTCTCGGAATCATTTATTCTAATCAGTATTTGAGTCTAATAAATATTTTACTTGAATAAAAAATATCTAAAAATATTTAAAAAAAAAGATAGCACATGTACGAATGATATTTATAATAATTTATTTTTACTATGCAGTGTGAGCTACTGTATTGTGCTCAACTCTATTTGCATATATTCCACACATGTTGATCTTATTAGCTTAAAATGCGTTACTCGGATTATACATATGTCTGTATGTAACACAGCACTAATTTTGTGAATTTCATTTTAATAACGTCAAGATGTTCCAAATATTTTTATTTATTTTTGTAGCGTAGAGCAAGAATCATAGAACCAAACTAAAGCTATGCGTAAATGAGCAAAAAAAAATATTGAAAAGAGTCGTGTATAAACTGAGATTGAAAACGGTGAAAACTGGGAAAACCCGGCACTGTGATTTTAACCACCTGTTTGCCCACCTGGCAAAGCTTTTCGTGATCTTCGAAATTCGTTTTGCCGTTCATGAAGGGTGGTTTTTTACTATAAACAGCCTATTTTTGTTGTAGATTACCAAAAGAAATCTTCAAATGATACCCGGGTTCATGGGTTTTGCAGGTATCTTTGTTGATCAGGATAGTTTCGATGATCGACTTTCGCGTGACCAAGTCAATCGTGGGTTCCAGGTGGCTCCTCAAACTTGCGAACCGACTGTACACGAAGAATGTATAGTTAGCATCATCGTCCTCAACCACAAAGTAATGACAGTATGGTGTACGGAATTAACCCATTTTATTAAGGTACCATTTGCAACAACCATGCTTCATTAGAAATTGGCACGGATAAAAGTTTATTTCTCTATGGCCACGACTAAGCGACGGGTCAAGAAGACCTATCAGTCTCGCCATGCAACATTGTTGACAAAGTTGGAATGTTTGCGTACGTGTGTTTGCTGGAGCTACCGTCCTATACAGCTCAGAGCCTGTGATATATCCTTTTCTGCGCTGTCGCGCTTGTAGGCCCACCAGGATTACCAACATCGAGCGGTAATATCGATACGCAGGCACCTCTACGCAGGTCGCTGGCAGTCCGCACTCTAAACTACTTTGTTTGGAGTGCGACGGTCCAAAATTTCGCACCGTAAAGCGAAATAGAGTTAGTCATCACCATCAGCGAACCCTTTCTTGTCTCGCCGGGGCCACCAATACTGGCCATGATCCTTTTCAGTGAACCGACGGCTCTCATAGTATTATCACACACCATACGGATGTGGTCTCAGTAGGTTAGCTTATTGTTCAGTGTCACTCCCAGCTGTCTTATCAACTTGTTGGTCTGGACCTTTGCGGAGCCCACTGTCATCGAGGTGACAGTCGGTATCATCCGCTTCGTCAGCATGATGATCTCTGTCTTCAACTGCTCTACCTTCAACTTTCCATCCTCGTCATGATTTGGTTAAGGCTGAATTAGGCTTACTCGGCAGTTCTAGGAGTGATTTTTGCTATCACGTTGTCAGCGCAACTCACGGAAAACACATCCGTTGGCATTTTCAGGCGTAGTAGTCCATCATAAACGATGTTCCAGTTGTCAGGTCCGAGAATAGATCCATGTGCTGCCCTTGAGGTGATAATCCCCTCCTAACACCTTCATCAGTGTCAAACAGCAGCCATCGGTTTCTAAGATAATCCCGCATCATGACCAACAAGTAATCGATAATGCGGAAGCTACGCTCGAGAGCCCAAAACACATATATTCACTTCGCCGAATTGAAGGCATTTTGAACATCACCAGCGTCACTAGAGATCAACAAGTCAGGCGCTGTGACATGTCTCCTCTGCTCTTATTGCTTACTACTGAGATAGCATCCACAGTTGAGTATCACTTTCTAAAGCCGAGCTGTCTATTAGACAGATCACTGGCTGATCTAATTGTTGACAGCAGCCGTGGCTTCAGTAACTTCACGTCTCACAAGTCTTCCTTTCCCTTATCGATGAGCATCAATCGGGCTGCTTTCAATTGCGACAGAAAGATCACGCCACTAAATAGGAATTACATAAGTCCAATTATAGCCGCGTTTGATACGCCACTACAATTTTAAGTGGTTCGCCCAGCATTCTTTCGGGAATCGAGATTATTACTTACTGTATCCAGCAGAAAAATTGAGCTATAAAATGATGGTTTGCAAAGAGTTTTACCATTCTTTGGCATTAGCACATACTGTTTCCAGTACTTTGGAAATACATCACTATATAAGCATTTCTGAAAGGTTTTCACGAAAGATATTGGTCTTTTTCGTAAGACTGCTTTAAGAATCACGTTAGAAATACCTTCTGTTTGATGCGTAGTTTCTTTATCTTATCTTCTGTTACCGTCACTAGTTCATTGTACAGTAACAGCAGCACTGCACGCTGTGAGGAGATTGTACATATGATGTATAGGAAGCATCCCGTTTTCTGAGAGCCAACCGACTCCATTGTTTTTATGGACCCACCACAGCCGCAGCGAGCTAGCAAAGCGGCACCCCAGCATCCGTCGGGGTTGGTTGAAGGGTACTCCGCTAATGCGGACGAGGGGCCATCACGGCCATTTCTAGGGTACCCTGCTCTTGGGGCAATTCTATTTTTTTTTTAATTTGAATTTGCTTCTTGAATGGCAGCAGCCATTCCACCTTTTGGACCTTAGCACTCTTGTTTCTGGACTTAGGTCTGGTTCTGTGTGGTGCTAAGGCACTTAACTTTTCAATTCGCTACAGATGTTAAGCTGCATATTTGTTCCTGTTGCTTAGGGTTTTATATTTTTATTTTTTATACAGTAGTTTATATAGTAGGTTTTATATAGTAGTGTCTCCCTTTTTTTCGTGTGGGGTAGGTCAAACGAAGATGTTGACTATCGTGTATACCCTCGCCGTTCCATATTTTCAGAATTGGCTCATGGGCTGTATGATGCAACCGGTGTAGTTCCACGGACATTCCATTGACTTCTGCAGACTCCTTCCTTTTGAAAGTTGAACATTTTGTATGCTGGATCGCACATCTAGTCTTGTCAATTGTTCTAAAATTAAAATTTCTGCTGTGGCCTTGCAAGTTCACCAGTGAGTTTGCTCATCACTCGCTGATATAGTGTCCACGGCGGAGGCAGTAGTTCTGTATTTTGCTTCAGTTTTTATCTCAGGCTATCTTTTTGACTGGGTTCCCTCTTATGGAGCTATGATAGTCCTCCATATAGCCAAAATTCTACAGAAATATAATTCATTTTCTTTATTTATTTATAATAAATTTTACTTCTCAGGCCTCCAGAGTTTTGATTCTAGATAGAAAATTTCTGAAGAATAATCTTCCAAAAAGACTATACGCAAACAGATGTCAAGTCTGGGGAGATTTGTGAAGACCTGATCGACAATGTTTTTTGGCAAATACCTAGGACAAGTACTCTGAAAAGTGTGCCATTATCCCCATTGGGCGAATAGTGGATACAGCACCAGATGGAAGCAGTAAAGTTGTAAGACTCGTATGTCATGGGAGATATATTAGAGCACACACGCCGGAAATCTTGTGAGACAGTCCTTCTGACACCATTATTGCAGGCAATAAAAAATAGTTTTTAGGTCATCGCATTCGAATAAAATTGAATTTATAGTTTTTAGGTGCACTAATCATTTAAAGGGCAGAGAAAAAAGTTCTATTCATTTCTCGTGCAAAAAGCTCAAGCATTGAGTAAAAAGTATTTATTGCATCATTCATATAGATTCATAGACCTTTAGAGCAGGGACCAGGAGTTTTGCGACTAGAATGTCAGTCAAAGGTTGTATGCTCTTTTTATATGTGTTTCTGCTAATTTCAGGGACTTTCAAGCAAGTTAAGGATTTCTTTAACGTGCTCTATCCAAGCTTAAACCTGAGAGTATTATAATTGCTAACTTTTCTACTGCCTTCTTTGCTTCCATATTCATTCCTTCTCCGATCAGGCCTCAAATACGTTGTTCACACAATAAATATGATTGCGCATCGATTGAAACGTCTCAAATTCACTCAATTCCTACTTTGTAGCTATTATGTAACCTTTTCAACAGGATATTCCGCCGGCCTTTCTTTCACTGTCTAACTTTATTTTTTTCGACACTGTTTGAGTTTTGTCCTTTTGATTTATTGCTTTTTGTTTAAAGAACACTTTTCAAATTCTGCTTTTTGCTGCTTATTAATAATTATTACTTATATTTTATTATTGCCATATCAAAAAGTACTGCCAAAAAACGTATTTTCATTGACAGTTTGTATAACTATACCTATGTATGTTCAAGTCAAACCAATAAAAATTTCCCATCCTCCCGCAGTGGTCTACGAAAAATAAAACAATGTAAAATTATTCACAGGGTTTTCAAACAAATAATTCCCACCCTCTGCAGTGTAAAAAAAAAACTGAAGATCGGCGATCAGTTTATTTTGATAGGTCGCGAAATGTATTTCGGATGTTCATTCATTGGTTTCATCCTAAACAAAAATCTCAGAGTGGATATTTGATTGATCTTAATTTTATCAATTGATGGAATGGTCAAAACTAGGTTTGAATTAGCCGATTTGATTTGAATCCAGACGAATTTCGTTTGAATACAAAAAATAACCCAATTGAAAATCATTTGTATTTTTCGCTGTAGCATCGATTTATCACAATGATAGACAATTGAATTAGAATCGATAAATCAAACAATTTTTTTTGCATTCCTTCCATAAAATATACGGAGTCTCAGAATGTTTTGCTGCCGATATGGAGGCTATCGCCCCCGTTCAAATTCTTATCACTTGACCGCGTACTCCATCAAACTTGCAATGAGCAGCTCGCGACACGCGATTTTAATTAATATGTTGACACTATCGAATTGCATCGAAACATGATCGCTTCCACTGCAACTCTATTAGTGAATGAACAAACAACATTGCTGGCATCGTTGGCATCGTCGAACCTAAGAACAACATTCATTAGCACTTACAACACTTGATGCTATCTCCAAGTTGGCGCTCGTTCTTTTCATCTTATGACCATTTGCCCATATGTGCGTTTTTAGCTTCGCTTGGCGTTGGCGCCCATTATTCTCCACCATGTGGTTGGGTTCCTTCTGCCTTTCGATCGTGAAATGGCGAGGCGAAGACGCATGCGTGTCTCCACAACACCTTCGCTTTCGGAGAAAGTCTTTATATTTTTATCGTTATCTAAATTTACCGCGTTGCGAAGAGTAGCGGAGGTGGATGAATCGATACTCTAAGATCGTGAGCGCTGCTGGCTATGATTCTTAACCCTGTGATGTTTTTTTCGACATCGGTGGATATTTGAGCTTGAATATGTTAAATTACGTGGTCACATCGCTGAAACATGAGAATCTATGTCAGACCATAAAAACATATGTCATAAACACATACGGAAGGTGAACTTGTTACTTTTCAATGAACTGGAAAATTTGCAGTTGAAACCACTTTGTCGCATAGGAAAATTTTCACATCGATGATACGTTCCAATGCTCTGCTGAAGTCATCTTCCACTGTCTTCCTTGTAGGAGAGTGGCAGTTGACCAATAAATAACCCTAATTTGAAGCCATACAATGATTTGAAGAACCTGATATTTTGTTTGAATTTACTGCCGATGATGAATACCATGTCAAAATCCCCAAGCCAACTAGTACGACTAGTTGCTAGTATACTAAATAGTGGTGAAAGAAAGGCAACAAAAGAGGGGCAAGAATTAGATCCGCACCCAAAATAGGGTTGTAAAAATATGGACCACGACTTCCAGCTCAAAGTCAAAGAGCTAAGAAGGTAAGTGAAATAATAAAGGTGATAAATCTTTGAGCCAAATCGCAGACCATCTCTCTCGCAGCCTGAAAGTTCTCGACATAACTTTGCAAGGGCCATCGAAGAATGCAACAATAATGTTCAAATTCGGGAATATTACTTCAGAGAACAGGTCGCCGAAGAAGGTAAGGTACACAAATGAGTCACAAAAACATTATCAACCCAAATGATCAAAAAATGATTCAGGCAAATTTTCTCAATGATTTCTGACGACCGTTGGAATGGATTAGATTTTAAGTGTCCATGACAAAAAAATGCTAGCTAGAGCGATGCCGCTACAAAGTAAGCTATTTGCAAGGACATACCAACGACTGAATTTGTAATGGTGGTGAGTAAGGGAGACTAAAGTTAAAGCCGTGAGATATGGCCAAATTATGGGCCAGGAAAGAATCAATGATTCGCAGTCAATAGATCCTTGTTGACTCTTCTCCAAAGCAGTGGGCTTGGATAAGATAAAGTAAGGACCTCAATGTCAAGCCCTGGAGTAGAGTAGAGGCGTAAAGGAGTAAAGGCAAGTGTGCTATACCAGCCCTATCAGCAAACTAGGTCCATACCTCCAAAATAACTGGTGGTGTAGGTAAATTAGTTTACAGTCAAAAAGGCCGTTGAAAAGGCACCAGAGCCGGCGAAAACTCTAGTCTTCAGTATAGTGGAACTGATATGAGAGCAGTACCAGATTTCAGCGGATTCCAACTATCTAAGAACGTGGATTCACGCACCTATGGGCAAACTTACATAATAACAAAGCCGCCTTGGCGGCAGTAAGTATTAGGCTTGCTCCGGGTGCCAATAAAATAGAGCAGTTGCAAGAACTGTGGGTAAATAAAGGCAGAAAATGTGGTCTATGTTTAAAAAATAGTAACTTAATTTGGGCCATAGTGGCTGAAAACCCGACGGTGGCGATAGAAATTAATATGAACAATAACTTTTTTCTGATCGTAGAGGACATCAACTGGGACCCAGTGGCGGCTCTAACGAAGATATCCATTGAAAGAAGAATTATAGAGGCAATATTTGCCTCAGTTTACTTCCCCGGCGATGAGAACCAGGTCCCAAGCAACAGCATCAATGAATTGGTAGATGACTGTTGAAGAAAAAATAAAATGCATACCATACGGCAAGAGGGAGCGGTGATGTTGGCACGAGAGTTCAATCAACCTAAGGATTGTAGTAATGATGTAGATAATAAGGGTAAGATGCCAACGTTTCTGAAAGTCAACCGGCAAGAGGTACTAGACTTTAGATTTATATTAAATAGTGCAGAGCATCTAGTAACGAAGTGAAATCAGATTAAAACTTAGGTCAATCCGCAATCACTAACAGCAGCAAAAGACAACGTCTCAATCAACGGTAGGCTAAGTCAACGAATTAGAGAAAATCAACAAATTTTTTTTTACTACAAAGAATTTAAAAGGTAGACTTAGCTCTTGCAGAATGATTTCGCAATGATATATAGTATTTTGGGAGATCTAACGAACGTACTCCCAAACGCTCTGCATCCAACGCTGAACAAACAAAACATGAAGGCTGATCAAAACACTATTTAATAGCATTTTTGAAGCTCTTATAGTTTCTTGAAAATGTTGTGGCTGTTATCGCTATTTGGTCAAACCTAAGTCCTAGTGTCGTACGTAAGAGACGGAAAATATATTAACCTTCTCCTACGATTCACATTCCAAAATCTCAAACGACAATTTTAAAACGTATGTTTGATATTTATCCTTTGCGAGCTAAATAGATTAAATTGAAAATGATATCAAAACTTAGCCCATTTGTACGCAAATTCAGCACGAAATCCATTTTAAACACATTTTGATAATTACAAATATAAAATAAAAATAATTTACATTTAACGTTAGCCTACTACATACTACATATGTGTGTAGTTTAAAAATGTGATTGTGCCTAGTGCTAATGAGAGCTGCTACATTACCAAAAAGAATCAGGAAAACCTTTCGGCAGTTTTGAATAGAATATACTTTTCCTGACATTGAGTGGGGAAAAATGTATGGGGATGAATAGAGACGCTTTCTTTTTCATCCAATTTCAAAACACCAGTAGTAGAGAATCGAAATAACCGTATGTTTACCATAGATTCAATTTTTCCAACAGAATTAAATGATGTTATCTCTCAATTTCATTTAAATACCTTTCAATATATTAATTAAGTTTTTAATAAAATATCACGTATCCATTTAAAGTGAAAAACCTGTATTGGCCAACCTTTAAGTCGAAGTCAAAACCATCAAAATGTTTCGAGATGTTTTAGCAATTGATACCAACATCTCAATGTCGCACATCATTACTACTTTTTATTAGCATGATTTTCTCAACATGCTAGATAGAAAAATTATAAAATATCAGTTCGAAAAGGGTTAAATTAGAACACCCAATGTCTACAGCTCCACATGATAATGGTACTTTAGGTGATACGCTGTTGTGACCAAGTAGCCGTTATAATATGGCCACTTTGTATCTTCTCAATGCTTGCGCTTTGCGCCACATATACCGTAGCACCTCGTGATCGCGCGACTATGTCGGTTTTCGCCTCCTTGGAAGATAGCGGCATTTGCTCCATCTTTTGTGTCATCTTGCTTTGGTGGACCAATTCGATCTTGGGGATGTCGATGAGATCTTAGTTTTGGTCGGACCGTGAATTTGTGTGGTATTGTCATAGCCACAGTATCTAGTGTGATTCAAGTCCTCACGGAAGTAAATCGGCAAATTGATTAGATCTGGTCGTCAGTCGCATAAGGTAGCATCTTTGCTTGGGGGTATCTCCCCGAAATTGTTTGATTGTTTAAAAACGCATTCCGAGATGATGTCTATTTGTTAAGATGCATTTACGTGGTACAACACATATCACCTTCATCCTTGAAATGTGCGGTGCGTTCGCTTGGAAAAAATGCGATACGAAAATAGTTTGAAAAGCATGAAATACGTGCGCGATCTTATGCCCATCCAAGATTAATCGAATCCATGAGTGTCGTGCATTCTTGGCGATATTTTTAGAATCTGTGACCGTTAAATGGATGTCTAATGATTGTTTAAACATATTTCATAAAGTGTTCTGTTGACTGAAAGTGTTTGATTGGGCTTACCACAAAATTAGTTTTACTTTTATTATTACCTTAATTTCAGAAACGATGTCGTAAATTTTTTCGCGGTTTTGCTATTAGTTTTAAAGTGTTGAGTAAAGGAGTCTTTTATTACTATAATAACCATTTAAAGCAAATCGAACTAAGTTTGGTGCGGTGAAACGATGAAGACGTCTTTTGCGTGGATTATACTTTTATCGCTTTTGAGTGGTGAGTAATTATTTGCTATTAATATTTCATCTAGTCAACTTTAGAATGATTTCAAAAATATTAGACCCCTAATGTCCTCCGCAAATTCGGCAGTAAGATGAAAAATAAGGTTCGCATTAAATTTATTGAAATATAATATGAATTTATGTTTTCATACCGGTCTTTTATTATCTTGACTCAGCTCTAACGGTAAGAATGTTTTTTTTCCAAAGCTTCTATAGTGTATGATATTGTCACATGCATTTCGAATGTTCATGCTTTTTTTCATTTTTTCTTGGCAAGAAATGTGAATTTTTGTTATTCTTGCGAAGTCTTGAAAAATTTATTGCCTAGGCCTACACGCAAATAGAATATTTTCCTGAGAAATAGAATAAAAATTATAAGTTAAAAGTTAATTTTATTTGTCGCAGTGTCGTTTCATGATCAACCGGATATGTTGAAAGCTATTATTTCAAATGATGACAGCTATACTTTTAAATGATGACAGACTTATAAGAAGCTACTTAGTTTCATGTCTATCAATAAACGTTTGAAAATATTTTTAAAGAAAACAGTTGGTTTAAACTGCATTTTGAATTCAAATGAAAATAATGAAGTTGATGAGTTTTAATTAAGATTTAGAATTAGTAGAAAATACATGCATTTCATCTTCACTTGACCAATGATTGAATGTTTGATTAGTTGATATAATGAAATGATAGTATTCGCTAGGAGTATTTAAATAGTCTCGTTTTAGGTATAATCTATTTAGCAATGCTACACGTCTTTTTTTCACAATACGATTCAAAACTATTTGGAATCATTTGATACCTTTGTTACTACTTTATGTTTTTGTATGTTTAGTGTTTACAATTTCAGTCCACTGCACCAGATTGGATTGTAATCCATTGGCTGCCTTCTAATCTGGCAATAGAAGTGTCCTTATTATTCAAGTTTTATTGTAATGTAATGTAAAGCAGTTTCACGACAGCCTTTGTTAGGTGTAGGGGTTGAAACTGATTTCAAAATTTTAAAAAATTAAATTTTTTAAAATTTTTTCGTTCAAAACTTTACAATTAATGTATGCGAGTGTAGAGTGATTAGTTCAACGACTTATGTAGTTCCTGATTTAACTGAGGTACCTAGCCAGAGGTAGGTAAAAAAATTCGGCGTGCGGTCCGTCGTCTGAAACTGCATTTGAACCAAGGATCTCACACACTAGAAGCCATTGCTCTACCCACTAGACTACACGAGCTAAAGTATTATTACTACACCTTTATTTTTAATTAAAGTGCTTGTCTGAATCTGATATCTAAGTTGTTCATTTCGCTGAGATTGATATTATAGTATGCCTTTCAATGCGGTGATTACCCAGCGAATCCTTTTTGTAAAAGCAAATCAAAGGTGTCCCGTTGCAACTCATTAAAAATATTAGAGAATGGAGATATTAGTTCCTAAAACAAACAAAAAAACGTGAACTAGATCAACAGTACATGAATACATTGACTGTGTGAGTGTTAATTGACACTGTTGCAAGCCAGCTTCTTTCGCTTGCAATTCAAACCACTGAAATCACTGTCAATCTTCAATGAAATGCAAATCTCTAGGCCTGAGAAGACAGCAACAGGAAGCATGCAAAACCTCGTGTACTTGGAGAGTATCAAGCGATTTCATTCTATTGCTGGAAGCATTTGTACTTCCTTTATTGACGGATCGATTGCTACATTCCTCTTTCATCATTCAAACATCTGCGCGATTTCGAGCTGGCTGATGCGCTGTATCCCCTATTAGCCAAATAAAATCGACATCTTTTTGGGTTCAGATGTATATCCTGCCGTCATCAAAAACGTACTCAGAGACGGACCAGAAAAAATCTTGATAGCGCAAATTATGGCCCTGGGTTGTATGATTTTGTCAGCTTGGGTTCATAGAATCCACAGCATTCGATACTGAGGAAACAATGCGGAATGAGGTGCATTTTTAGGCCATGCCATAGCATAAGTACTAATAAATAGCACTGAAAGAACGTGATTGATTGATGGGAGAGATTGGCAGGGAGTGAAGGATTTACCATCAGCTGGCACGTAAAAAGAGACAAAACCTAAATAAGTTCAGTTTATCACATCCGAAAGTGAGAAAAGCATACTGACAAACGACAGGTGAGAATGTATATATCCGTGTGACCTGATAGGTGAGAGTGTGTTGGCGTGCGTATTATCCCATCAAGAAACAGTAAGCGCTGCGAACATTCGTTGGCGGCAAACGAAATTCCCTGTATTGGGTTGCATAAAAGTGTCGGAGATATTCCTTTTACTCGCCATATGGTATCGAAAGTAGTATTCCGCGTAAACTACCTTATCGCTTACCATTTTAATACTCAGAAAATACTTTAAGAAAATCCATATTGTATAAATCGCCATTTGTTAAAATAGTCTCTTTGGCAAAGCACATGTGAATTGCCTTGTGGGAAGGAGAAACGTATTTGATCGTAGCAGGGTTGCTTGGCGGGGTACTTTGTGTCTTTTTCCAACTTGGACTTAGATATTGCTATCTACTTTTCACAATTGTTTCGCAATTCACGTACTTTCCGAGCTATATGTAGTTCTTAAGCTATGGCCATGCTCAAATGACACACTCAAGACCGTTACATCGTCTCATTGCCAGTTGCTCGCAGCTTTTTGCAACTATATTAACTCGAACGAATATTAGGCAGAAATTCCAAACTACATTCTAACTATAAGCAGTGTGTGCACGGATACCTTAGCTTAAAACATATGGATAGAATACTAGAAGAAGAAATGGGCGCTACTATAACGTATCTCAACACAAATTGGCGAGTCATGTTCAAGGTATTTTACAAAAACGATAAAACATAATAATTTAAGCCTGCTGCAGGATCTTCTGACATCATCACGTGATGTAGAATAACTAGAGCGGTCTTTTCAGCCATATGTGGATGTATAAGGAAGCGTTTCTTGGTAAGCCAAATCTGGGTCAGCAATGAGTGTTATAGCTAAAATATTCTTCAGAACCTATGCGAAACTTTTGACTTAATACTGTCACATTCTACGTGAATTCTTCTACTTTCTTGGCTATGCGAGCAGTCCGATAGTTAACGGAAAATGATGGCACAAAACTTTCCACGCGCATTCAAAACGTTATTCCAAGAGCTGTGCGAGATAATATACTTTGCGGTAAAGAGAACTAGATGAAATTGGGCATCACGTTGCTTAAACAGATGGTGATTCACCTGAGCCAATGGATATCTAACGATCCAGCCAAAAGCACTAATGCGTTCGACATTTACTTTCCATAACACGGAGATAGATTATAATGGATGGGCTCGTTATAATCTCAAAAATCCCAAAACTACGAATCCCAAATGTCGTGGCCCGAAGATATATAAGAGTTACATAGCACTGTGCTACAACGCAACCACTTAGAAGCTATCGGCGACCACATGACAGAGTCTTTTTTCACTGCGTTTCGTCTATTTATTACCAGAAGAGGTCTTCGGAAGGAAGATCTTTGTCTATAAAACCATTCTTCATTCTTCAGTGTCTTCTCCTTGTCCTGCACTACAGCTTGTTGGTGCTAATGAAGATGATCTTAATAGTCTCATTAGAGTAGTATCTCCTCCTCTTCAAATTTTTCTTTTTCATGTTGCTGCTGATATGTCCGAGGAAGACTTGAAGATTTATATATCTCGGAAGCTTAGAAGATCTGTCAAAGCTAACAAAGAGTTCGGACAGTAGCCGTATTGGCGGCTCCTTCTTACTGACGCTTTCAACTGAACTCAGCGCGATCGGGCACCGAGATTTCTGGCTTTCTGGTGTTTTAACTAAGGAAGCTGAAACTCGACAGCGTGGAAATTTTCGCAAATCCCAGGCCCGGATCCCGTCAGTATAAACAGTTCCTCTCTGCCTAAAAATCATAGTTTTCACCTCTTTTATCAGAATGTTCGTGGACTGTGAACAAAATTGGTGCAAATCAGTCTGCCCTCTGTAATTTCTTCCAATGATTTTGTCTGTTTGACCAAAACTTGGCTTCGATCAGTTCTTTTCACTGCATAATGTTTTCAGAAATGATCTCAATCGTGATTTATCGAATTGAGTGATGTTATCTTAATTGCCATTCGTAAATCTCTGTCTAGTACACTTTGTGCAAGCTTTGTGGTGTCTCATCCTGTTGATTGCTTTACTGCTCGTATTTCGCTGTTTCACAACGTCTATTTATTACTTGCATCTGTATATGTGCCTTGTAGTGCATTTTTCTCTACGCATGAATGTGTTTTTAGTGAGCTGTCTGACTTTATTATGTCTTACTATCCCCTTTCTCCTGCATTTGTGTGTAGTAGTTTCAACTGGCTTTCTATTCAGTGGGATCTCTCGTTCACCCTTAGCCATTTTGTCTACAAACGAACTCTCCATTTCCCTCACATCCTTTCTTTTTATGTTCCTTATCACAGTTTAATCACATTCCTAATAATAACAATCGTTTGTTGGACCATTTTTTTTTCAATTTTCCTTCTTCTAATCTATCTATTTCCACATCATCCTTTCCTAACGTTGATCATGACCACATCATCTCCTTCTTTCCATCGATTTTTGTTTATTGAATAGACCACACAAAAAGAGCATAGCTGCGCCGTTTTTCAACTTTTTGAACTTTATGAACAAATTGCTGCTGAGCTCCTCAATATCAACTGGATTTCTTTTTTTTGCGTTTCTCGTGGGCTTGAAATCAATGAAGCTAGTTCTTCTTTTTACTCTCTACTTGATTCCCTTGTTTCTGAATTTACTTCTGAGCCTCGTACTCGTCGTGGTGTTTGTCCTCCTTAGTTTTCTGTGGCAGTCTCTAAATCCTTGCGCGAGAAAGATAAGGCCTGAAATGAATTTCTTCATAGTTCTTCTGTTGGGGCTTTTCAGCGTTATCGGTCTTTGCGAGCAATGGCTAAAAGAACTGTATTGAAGCGTGTCTTTCTTCAAATAGCTCGAAACCTTTTTGGCCGTACGTCCGTTCTCTTAAAACTAGTAATCGATTTCCTGGCAATTTCTTTCTGGAGGAAACATCTGCTTCTATTTTATAAGACATATGTAATTTGTTTGCTGAATTCTTTGCTTCTTCCGTTTCCTCTCCTAACATTGCTTCAAGGAACTCTGCTGCAACTGTGTCTCCTCGTGAGGGCTTTGTGATGACTAATTCTCTGGAGGGGGAAATTCGAATATCCTCGTTGGGTCACTCCGCGAATAGCGGCCCTGATGGTATTCCTAATGTGTTTGTTAAGTCTCTTGCATCTTCCTTATGTGTACTTTTATCTATTTAATTTAAATTAAGTTTGACCGTTTGTACTTTTTCATCTAGCTGGAAAGCTGCCAATGTTTTTCCGATTTTCAAATCGGAGGTCATTGGTAATGTTGCCAACTAACGTCTTATGTCCCTCACGACTTGCTTTCCTAAGTTACTTGAGCGGATCATTTATGAAAAAATTCATAATGCTTTTAGTCATTTATTTCGTAAAGAGCAACATGGATTCATTAAGGACGTTCTACGACTACTAATTTAGTGGAATTCACTAACTTCGTTGCGTGAACTTTGGACAACGGTCTTCAAGCTGATGTGATTTACACTGACTTCGCGAAAGCTTTTGACAACCACCCAGCGCTGTTAGAAAAGATTTGTAAATTTCCTGGCTTTCGTCCTGTATCCATGGTTGCACTTGCCATGTTGTTTTTAATTGTTGTTTTTGCTCCTTTTTCTATCCTTCTTCTAGTCTTCCCCAAGGTTCCATCCTTGGTCTCCTCTTTTTCATGTATTTTTATCGTTGACATTCCTTTATTCTGCTTTCGGAGGCTTATTCCGCAAAACGATCGAGTTTCCCGTATCAAGTACTCTCTGCTTTGATAAGCTTTAGAGACGATATAAGTTGTCTATGCAGATTTATAGACCAAAAGGTAATCTAGGTTAAATCGCACAAAAACTCGCATCAATGCATTACCATGTCCCAATAAAGACCTTTCGAAACCTACGACTAGTTTGTTCTACATTCTGCTTCAAAAGAATTCAAATTTTCAATGCTTCATAATCCATGTATTATTTACGGTGAGTCTATTGTCTTCATGGGAAATAACATTGAACCTAATCGAATATATCTTTATCTTTCGAAAATCTATCTGAAAATATATATTTGAAGACGATTTATTTACCTACAGTTCTATATGAGTCTATATATCAAACATATCACTACAATTCTCAATTGCTTCTCAAAACAATTTTTTCGGAACGCACACTCGAAATCTACGTACACGAACGTACGAAAAATACTGCTGCAGAAGAAAAGATTTTAAATATTCCAGAAGGAAACGTATACTTCAACCTGTGCTGAATAAGACTTTCCATCTCATGTACTCCGATTTATCCCCGAGGAGAGTTAAACATGATAAGATATCACCCAATGGACAGATTCCCGTAAACAAGTTGTTATTGTTACTTCTGTTAGTGTGAGATGATGCTTCGGATCTATCTGACGGTCAGAGATGTACTTAGTTGATAGCAAAACGGATGATTTCCGATTGGGCACCAGTTAAATACAGCTTTATGCTAATGTTTAAAAAAAATGCAAATTTTCTGTTGTTACGTTGTCGCTCGTCAGGAAAATGGAATTGTGAGTTGGTCCTTTTTTATTTCGAGTTCGAAGTAAGATTGGAAGTGGATTTCGATGTTATGTTTGTTTATTCATTGGGTCCAAAGGAAGCACAGGCGTATACAAACAATGTGATATCCATGCATTTGAGATTATTTCAGGTCGGTTCAAAGTTTTCCTTTGATCATAAATTTGTTTGAATTTCTAGTTCACTTTTCCGTTAAAAAAAGAAAAAAACAGGCATATGTTATTCGATAGCTTAGAAAATATTCTATTCCATTGAGCATTCTAAGGAATGAGTTGAAAGAAGGTCAATTGGTAGTCCCTCATCATAAATTGGCATGTATTTACTGCTACACGTGTTCATTTGATCTCAATCAGATCATTCACAACATTCACACCGTCCTACCAATAACCAATCAAGGGCCTACACTAATGAAGAATTGGTACAAAAGTGTTAACGACTCTGACTAAAGTATCCGAATCACAGCGACATTGAACACCAATTCGAAAAATATTTAATTGGTTAAGGGTCGAATCAATTCGAAACGTGAGTGTGTGGGCTGGGCACCATTTCGAATTCCGATGAGAACTTTAAATTTTTTCATTAATTTCTTTGATTCAAACTGACGAAAAGCGTTTGCTACTGATAAATTAGTGATCGGTTCGAAGAACATCGAGTTATCTTGTTTTCAGTCGCTGTATACGTAACGTGTGATTTATTTTTAAAGCAACATAAAAATTTGTCAAGCGACCATTGTGCTGATGAAATTTCTCCGTTTTCTGTGGAAATTTTTATTTGGGAAATTGATAGTCGTCACTATGAAGTTTGTTCTAGACTATTCTGCAAGTTTAAGATTTGTTGTTCAGGCTATGAGCATACAATTTATAACAGTTTTTTGAAAACTGTACTACCACCTTGCTGCCCTACTAACGATAAAGGTTCTGTCTACATTTTTGTCATTTTTGAGCTAGCACCGGATTCAAAAACTACATACTCTATGACATCATTCTGCAAAATTTGAAAAACCTATCTTTTGAGGAAGTATGTTAAAATCAATATTGAAAAATGCACTCTCCATATACCTCCAGTACAAATCAAAACAAATCATTGCATAAATCGAAAGCGCTAAAATGTAGATAGGACCTGTATCCTTAGAAGGGCAGCTTAGGCTAAATATGTTTACTAATTTTGAAATGGAAGTTGGGAAGAAATGTACTTGTACAATGTTGTTTGCACTGTTTTAATAATAGTAGCACAAAATCTGTAGATTTGGAATGCATTTACTACCAACCGTGCCTGCTTGTAAATTTTGAACGTAGCTAAAATGTGCATGAAAATGTAAAAATTTTTCAGTTGACGTTATCAAGAATCTAATGGACCTGCTCAATTTTCTACTTGACCTGTTCGGAACCTGTGGAAAAATATATACAAATTTAGATATTTTTTTAGGTCTACCTACATGGGTCGGAGCTGAAAAAGTTTCAGATTTGAGGAAATTTCAGCATTTCTAGCTTATTTCTGTTATGAATTGCTTATCATAAGAACATTTAGTGGTAACATCTCTTGGTAAAAAAATGACTGAAATTCCTAGTGCTGGTAACACTTTATTACCACCACACCTCACTTTGCGACCATGTTAGTTCGGTTTCAATTCAAATTTTGCTTGACCCGATGACTACTTCGAAAACTGTAGAGGAAAAAATATTTGTATAGATAGAGAATACCACTCTCGGTGGATAAGAAATTGTGGCCTTGCTATTTTTACTGTACTGAGTATTAAAAATTTTAGTTTTAACTAAGCAGCATTCCTAGGAGATTTTAGTTTTCAGCTTTAATTGGAAGAAAAGTGTAGCTGAAGAGCATTGAATAATTGCGAAAGTTTATGATGACACTGTTTCAACTGATAAATCACGCAAGGAATAGTTTCGACGTTTCAAGAATGGTGATTTCAGCGTTGAAGACAAGCTTCGCCCTGGACAGCCAAAATAGTCGAAGACGAAGAATTGCACCATTACTGGGTGAAAATCCGAATCAAACGTAAGGGGAGCTTGAGGAGCTTGTAAAATCAATCAATGTGACTCAACGAATAGTTTTCGTACATGGAACGATAAAAATGATTCAAAAGCAAAGGAAATCGGGAGTATTATGAACTGTCACCCAAAAATTTTGAAGGATGATTTTGCAATTGCGAGCAGCTGATTCAAATTCAACAAGGAAAGGGTTGTGTACGCCACATCGTGACTGCGAATAATAAGAGGAAAAAATACTGCGCTATGCCCGATCAATCGTTGCCATCGAAGTCAACATCAGCACCAAAGCCGACTATTTACGGTTTGAAAAACTTGCTCTGTATCTGGTGCGACCGAAACGGTATTGTATATTATGAGCCGCTAAAACCTTGCGGTTCCATTACAGACGATCGGTATAGGCTACAATTCATTCGTTTGAGCCGTGCATTGCGAGAAAAACGGCTGCGATACGAGCAAAAACATGGCAAAGCTATTCTTCTCCATGACAATACGTGGCGTCTTGTCGCAAAAAATATTTGAAATCGGATGTTTTACCGCACCCGCCGTATTCTCCGGACATTTTTCTATCTGATTACTGGATGGTCCCACGGATCCAGCACAATTGTGCGGGTCACCGGTTCATTTCTTTCGCAGAAATCGAAAATTGACTCCTAAGTTCGATCGAGCCAAAATACAAGACATCATTTTGAGATGGAATTCAAAAATTTCCTGAAAGCATTTGAAAAATTAGTAGCCAGTAGCGGATTATTGTTTAATTTTGTTCTGAAATAAATGCATTTTTGGGGTTGGGTACCAAATCTCGTATTACAATATCCCGTTTACAAAATCCCGATTAAAAATCCCGTATTACAAAATCCTGTAACATAGAATCCCGTAAGACAAAATCTCGTATTACAAAAGTTTTGCATAATTATGCAAAACTACGGGATTTTTCATTCAGCCATTTTGTAATGTAGCTAAAACGTCGATAAGGAAAATTAATGGAGGAGAAAAGTACCCACGATGAAGAAAAATTTGGCAAGGTACCAAAAAATTAATAGAAATTATTAGAAAAATGGTCTAAAATCACTATGTTTTTGTTATTTCATCATATGAATATATTATATACAGGATTTCATTCCACGAGATTTTGAGTTTTGGGATTTTGAATTTCGGGATTTTGAGTTTCAGGATTTTTAATACAGGATTTTGTATTTCGGGATTTTGGAATACGGGAATTTTGAAACATATGGGATTTTGTTAATTCGGGATTTTGTGATTCGGGATTTTGATACTATCCCGCATTTTTGCCATTGAAAAACGTACCGAACTAATTTGTGCTTCCAATAAAAAAAATATTTCTCCTACTACTAGATACTCATCATTGTAAAAATTGACAAACTCTTATTCTGGCCAAACTGAAAACATGTTTCTGATGCATTATTCTGGATCGCTTCCGTTCCGTTTAGTGATTTAGTTTTCGGGATTTTCGAAATGATCTAACCATCTCATCGAAATGGTCAGTTCGAAGATCCAATTTTCGCTCACACAGATATTTATGGAATTGCTTTGTAGCATCCATTATAGCAGGAGCTATTTTCTGGTTGCACATTAGTTTCTTTAACTCTTGAAGAGAACTCAAACGAAGTATGGTAAAACTTTTTCCGTACTATCAATTTGTTTAGAAAGTACTGCTCCGATTCTACTGTAATTTGCGTCGGTGCTAAAACCGAATATCTTTCCTGGTTTTGGATGCACTAGCACGGTTGCCTCGCGCATGTCCCTGATTAAACGTCGACCGTCTGACAAAGGCGTTATTTTTCTCAGAGAGGTGTTGTAAAGATTTGGCTAATCTGGCAAAGCACGATATGAATCCACGATGATAGGTTCGCAGCTGGTGCTTGTAATCTGGCACGGGCCAGATTTTTGAAAACTTCTGGCTGCTTAGGACCCATTTCTGTACCATCGACAGATATGGTGTATTCCAAATATGTATCCCACCCAACAAACATAATTTTTTTCACATAATTTTTTTTGTTATTAATTTTTGCAACATAGTTTCAAATTCACCGCTCGAAACCTCAAGAATATATTCTCCAAGTTTCGTATATGCTCTTCGAAAGCTTTCTTTATCACGATGATGTCATCCAGCTTAGCCCTCGCAGGACTCATTTGAAAGTTGCTAGAGCGTTGCAAAGCTCAAATGGCGCTACCACAAATTGCTATAATCAAGTATCAATTGGGAATGCGGTTTTGCATCGGTCCAATTCCACCCTACTACTTTAGCTGCTTCCGTTAGTGTCGTGATTGATGCAATTCATCTGCTTTAACAATCTGTCAATCATAATAACAATAATCACAAAAGAAAGCCTGATATGTAGTTGAACCGTTCGAACCAATCATTTAGCTTGTTTCGATAAGCCGCCTGTTAATATTCCAATAATTTATCATGAAGATATGACAAAACTTAGTAACGCCCTAAGCTCATTAAATAACTTATCTACTAAGCATACAGGTGGTTGCCGGAAAATTTACATAATTTCACTATGGAACCCTGTCTTACACTAAAAACAATGTAAGTGGTTAACCATCGAACGTCAAAATGAAGTCTTAATCCGTATTGATTGAATACTATTCAAGAAGGAAGCCAGTACTACACGCCCTTTCCACGTTGAATTCATGATTTCGACATCGTAGATAAGCAGTTGGCTATTCACGTTAAAGCTTTGACCAGATTGTTGGGGTTATAACATTTTCGCATGCAGATCATTGTTATCATCCCATTTTGTTTGCAACTGATTGCCCAAGTAAAGGTTTGCTTTTATGTTTGTTTGTAATAAAACGATATTCAGTGTTATATAAAATTATATTCTTTAAATTTTCAAACAAAGTACTATTCGGGTTTACTAAGGAATTCAGGTATTTTATCTTGCAACAACAAGCTGATCTCTTTCATACTGGTACTAAAAATTTTCCGGAACTACTCACGCTCAATGAAAGACGCTATAACCTTGTTTTTGTTAATAGCTCCCCAACATGTAACCATGCATGCCACAAGTGTTACACCTATCACTAGTCATTGATCCTATGGTGAGTTTATTACACTCATGCCCCTATCATGGTCTTGTGCTCGAGATGGTTTTTCACCCAAACTAATCACCACTTGTCTTCAATTACAACTGGACCATTTCGACCATAACCGAAAATGGTCCGTAAGTATTTTTATCACTAATATACACATATGCATACATGTATGTTTCTAAAGTAGTACACAGCTTCTAGCTTGGTTTCTCCGGCATGTGTGCTAATACGCCAATGTATTGTTCTCTTGTGGCGAGAAATAGTCTCATGTCGGCCAGGATATGTGGCAAGGTCAGTCAATAGAAAAGGATAAGTGACCATTAATCTTGAATCGATGGAGCCCTTTGCTTACTAACTAAGTGTTCCGCCCCGAACGGATATGCCTTCATTGTACCCAAGCTCTAATTACAGGTAAACATGAGAAATCGTACATGCAGAATAATTGGTAATGTGGAAAGGAAAATTTATTGGATGTGAATATCATTTTGTGCAAAGAAATATATATGGGAAATATGTATCGATTATATTCAATGTTCAGTGCGTATTTGACGTGGGAATTATTATGATACAAGTATTAACTGTTTATTATAATATAAACACAGTTTATTCTAATTTATTTTCAGCATTTTTAGGTATGCACTTAAAGTTTCCGCGAATTTATGTAGCCAAAAGAGTCTCTAGATATGACAGAGTTCCAACAGTTTTGTGGGGTTGTGAGATTTCATGCTGTTTTGAATAGTTTCAATAGCTTTAGAGCGTTTAGTAGATTTTGAAAAAAAAAGAGCTAACCACCAACAAAATTACAAAGATTGATTTTTGAAGAAAAGCAGATGAAATGTGAATATTTCGTTTCAGATTTGATATGGTTGAAATCACCTTTTCGTATCCGTGACCGGATCATCGGGTCAGGTATTATTGACAATTTAATGGTAGCCTTTCTCAGAACAAAAACAAATTCGCGCTACATATATCCTTCTAGTAGATTGTATCTAATTAGTAGTGTATTGAGCCTTGCTTCAGTATATCATCGGCAATTTCGTTTCTTTCAACATTGCAGTGTACCGGTAACTAGAAAAGGTGCAGCTTATTGAACCTAATGAGAAACATCAAACCTGCGCTTTATTCTTGGACAATTTTCGAAGTAATCAGTAGTCTGTGTAACAGTAGCAGCGTAAGCTTAACTATATCAGTAAATAGTCATATACTTTCCGCTCCACTTTTCATCATTATTCATAAAGTAGCTCTCAAGACAGTAAATATTTCTGTTTAACAAATAGTAAACGCCGACTCTAGATCAAATATCTGTCTTCGAGCCATCCGTGGCAATATCTTTGAGCATATCCCCTGGAGCAAATATGTAGGTGCCCCTAGTCACTTCTCCTTAAAAATATTAGCTCATATCTCTTTCCAAAATCGATGAGGGACTCTTGAGCTTCCGCAGTCATTGCGAGAGCCGGAGAGATCTCTCACATTGAACCTCTAATGGAGCAGTGCCATAGCATGAGTACTATAGATAGCACGGAAAGAACGGTATTGTAAGATATTTGCCTGATAGCTGAGAAGGGTGGGGAGTGAAGGATTTACCATCAGCTGGCACCTAAGAAGAACCAAAACCAAATAAGTTCACTTTATCATATGCAAAAGTGAGAAAAGCATACTCTCAAATGACAGGTGAGAATGTATATATCAAAGTAGCTTATACGTTAGAATGGCTTGGCGTGCGTAGAATCCCATCAAGAAACAATAAGCGCAGTGAAAATTCGCTGGCAGCAAACGACATTTTCCGTAGTGGATTGCATAAAAGTGTCGGAGATATTCCTTTTACTCATCAAATGGTAGCGAAAGTAGTATTCCACGTTAACTATCTTATCAGTTAACAATTATTATACTTCGAATAGATTTTCAGAAAATCAATATTGCATAAGTCGCCATTCGTTAAAAGAGTCTTTTTGGCAGAGCACATGTATATTGCCTAGTGGGAATGAG
The DNA here is from genome assembly GCA_947369275.1 of Nemotelus nigrinus. Taxonomy (NCBI): domain Eukaryota; kingdom Metazoa; phylum Arthropoda; class Insecta; order Diptera; family Stratiomyidae; genus Nemotelus; species Nemotelus nigrinus. The sequence continues at coordinate 39,933,369 of OX376373.1, read as the reverse complement.
AAACGTATCTGATCGTAGCAGCGCTGCTTGGCGGGGTATTTTCTGCCGTTTTTTCAACTTGGACTTGGATATTGGTATTTATTTCTCGCGATCAGAGGGGAAATATCGCAAATCATGTTACATATAGTACATATAGTACTTACGCTATGGCAGTGACACACGTCACGGTTGTCTATCCATATGTCAAATTGAATTAGTCTATAAAGCATAGTACTGAGTTCGATTAAGCGTGAAATTTTCATACAAAATTTCACGTGAAATCTGTTTCGACGAAAATTTAGCTTGAAAATAAGCAAGAGTTGTACTCTGTTCTTAGCATGAAAAGTTGCTTTGAAGTTGCTTTCGCGTTGAAAACATAGATGGCACTGAAACATGCCTCCAATAATTTCACGCCAATTTAGTTTGTGCAGTTCATTCTTTCGAGCTAAAAAGTGACATTTGGTGTTTCAATTTGAAAATGGAGCAGTGCAAATGACTTTCCAATAAGAAAATCGATCGAAAAGTGAAATTCTTGACATTTTATCGGTCAGAAATGAGCAGTGTCTCTGCTTTTCTCCATTGCCAAAATTTTCGCTCGAGAGAATGATCAGATAATGGAGACATGTCAAAATTTAGCTTCATGATTAAAGGCTGGTACTGAGTTCGAGTTCACGTGAAATTTTGACATGTCTCCATTATCTGGTTTGTAACGTACATAGGATCCTCAAGCGAAACTGTACAAAAAAAAACTCCAAAGTATGTGATATAGTCACAATAAATAATATAGAAAGGTAGGTTTTTGTTTTTATTTTAACAATGACTGTAGAAAATTTTAGTTATTCATAGCTAGATACCAGAGAGTAGCGGTCAATATTTCATGAGCAGTGATGGTTTATCTCATATTCGGACTTTTTTCTTGATGAAAAGTCTAAACAACTGGAGCAACTTATTCTATGTCGTCTCATCCATTCGTAAATAATTGTAACTCCAGTGAGAGTTAATTAGCCAACTTTACATAACTCATTTGTTTTCGATCTACAAACCAGCCGTTTTGCTACTTCCTTTTTAGTTTTCATTTCTTGATGCTTATACTACCTGCAGTTGCAAACATATAGTTTAAGTGTTGCATATGCTTTGAATCCATTAATACATTTTTCAAATAACTTTCTTGAAGTTTTCCTTTAATATTTTCTAAATAAATTGAAGAAATCAAACAAAACGCAACACAGCAAAAATAAATGCACAGGCCGACTGGAATGGACTGACTGCATCGAGGCTCCATCGTGACTGGTGCATTAAATTGGACTTCAAAACGGACTCAAGCCAAATGAACTCAAGCCGATCGGACTGCTCGTGAATGGGGGCCTTAAGAGATTTCAGCTTAGTTGATCGCACAGCGTTAAGTTCTATATTCCACCTTCCAGTCCCTCACGGAACGATTTAAACGATTCCCTCTTGGAGGTCTTCACCAAATTTTTATAAGTTCGTTGTGCGATTCTTACAAGATTGATTTTGTAGTTTTCTGATATTTTTTCTGGCCTAATGGCCGGTTCCACCAAGGAACCGTCTTCATACATCTGCTCGTGCTGGTCGGACAGAACACGGGCTGGAAATCCTTTCAGTATGATGTTGTGGCAGTCTTACAGTTCGAACAGCTTCATGACAATGATTTCTGTAGTTCTCCTCCATAATTTTTTTATCTTATTTTTATAGTATTAATATTTTTTTTCTGTTCATCAAATCGGCTCGTAGTCAATGCAAGTGTGATTCTTTTGCCTTTACTCACTTACAATCTCGATTCTTTGCAAAGTTTGAACGCGCTTTGAATGTTCTTCAGATGATATCTTTAATTTATTATTCCTTCCGAACCCGACCCAGTTACTTTCAAGGAAAAAAAATAAATTCGAGCTTAATGGCATTTGCATTCAATAGAATTCAAGATGCAATGCAACGTTCTTATGAATGGGTCGTTGTGGAAGTTGCACTTGTTCATCTGCATAGCTAAGATCGATTTGGATTTATTGAAAAGTCATCACAAAACCACGGAACTACTTATTGATTCACCTCGGCATTGTCTTGCCCATCTTTTCTTTATGGCAGTTTCAATTCGATTGCGGCCACAGTGACACTGTTGAATGTTCTATCTCTAGGAGAAAAGTTAGGTACTATCTGGCTGACTGCTTTCAAGTTTGAACATAATTGTTATTCTGTGAATTCTGGAAATATATTTCGAACTACCTTACCATGTCGGTTACCTATCTTCACTGGTGCTGTGTTTGCAACTTTCAAATAATAAGATGCAATATTTATTGAATCAATTAAATCAAAGCCATTTAAAGTTCCGATTGAGTATATTTCAATTAAAGTATTTTCATTCTTGACTTTAAGTCATTAAGTAGAATATATTAAGTTCAGATCTTTAGTCTAAAACAGTAGGAGAAACTTTAACTTAAGCGATATCGTTCGTAACCAACTAATGCACTTCGATTTGTTTGCATTCTAATGCACGTCTAAGTTTAACGATGGCAGCTTCTCGACAAATTAATCAGGAACATTAATTCAACAGCGAACGGATATTGAAATGAATGTGCTTGTATCTCTCTAACTTTTCCGGTTCACTTCTTTCCAACTAACAAAGTACGAGTATCTTGAATTCGCGACACGAAGAAAAATTCTTCAAACTTGCCAAAAGTTTCCGTTTCTTTATTCGACTTTTTCTGATTTCAATTGAGGAAATGATTTTTGTAAGTCCGCACACTTTGATCGGAAAAGTTTTTTCTTACGCTACATGCTACGGTCTTCGTCGAAGTCGTTCTTGCTGGCGTTACCGTTGCCACCGTCGATGCGATCAAGTTGACATGATTTTCTTCGCTTCAATATTTTATTTTGGGTTTTTAGTCTTTTTTCTCCATTCTCACATTTATCCTCTCCGATATGATTAAATGGAAAGTAGGTTGCAAGTTAATGTGGTAGAAGAGGCAACTTCGGAGAAAAGTTTACTTTTTTTGTGCGTCCTTATCGGTCGACAAGACGATTTATCGCAAATGATATGGCCGATAGAAGTGAGTATTGTTGGCTTAACTTGTTCAGTTGTGAACAGATAAATAAATCGATAGGGACACTGGATAAGATTTGGGATTAATTGAGCTTAGATGATGGAAACGAGGTAAGTTGTAAGTAAGTTTGTAGTTTTTCGAGGTAATTTCATGAGAATTTGTTTTCTCGTGGCTGATGGTGAAATCGAGACTAATTCAATCGGATGTGGTTTGGCCCAAGTTAATGCTATTCCTAGCTACATCTTATTTAGTTTCTATGTATTTTTGGTCTCTGGGAAAGATTAAATTCATAGATAGTTTTGTGTTGAGTGGATGTTTCGTAGGAAGCCTTCAATAGATGAGTATGATTTGATGATTTGAAAAGTGCTATTTTATATTTTTTTTTTGCTTTCAAATTTCAAGCAAACTCAAGGATTTTCTTTCTTTATCGCTGAAAATTTTGAGCAGCTCTTCCACGCGAAGGGTTGTTTTTTTTTTAATATTTTTATTTTGTTTTTGATAAATTCAAAACATATATATCTGTATGTACTAATACGCCCGTATATGCCAGTATGTATAGATAACGTCATAAAAGTCCTTTTGCATTTAGCACGTTATCAGGAGCATGCCTCAGCGGAATACGTATAAATATTCCGTATAAAAATAAATAAAAAAATATTTCAAATCAAGTAAAATGGAAAAAAGATTTTCGTATTTTCGTATTGTTTGGCTTTCTTTCATTAGGAATGTATATATCAATAATTTTCTCTCGTTAAAATGAAGAAAAATTGGCCTGAGCTGAGTGTTGATTTTCAAAGGTTTGCGAGGTCTTGATCAAACGTATTTAAAGAAGATCCGGTGATTCAGGTCACAGTATTCAGGTTGATGAGGCAATATTTAGTAGACAGAAATGCCAAAGAGGCCTTCTCTCTCTCTCGAGAAACATTGGTGGTAGGAGGGATAGCCCGTAATAGATCTGTAGATGTTCCCCAAGATGTAATAAAATCTAGGATTGCTCCCTGATTGCAGATTAGGTTATAGGAATCTGTCAAGAGATAGGTGGGTGCACTTGCCTGACAATTATCGCTACGACTTTGGTGACCCTAAGATCTAAGACCATACGTAAAATATTGAGCGTCTTTCTGAAATAATGTATTTCGCTATGCAAGAAAGGGGCGACATTGTTATCCATTTTTTGCTGAGTTCTTAATCAAAGGGCGTTACTTGTACTACAACTGGATCGATGCGAATTTCTATAAAATATCACTCTTGTTTTCAATAGAAATTGGTTATTTTTGATAAGAATAAATGGAATTGTTTTTGTGGGATGATTAAAGTTGACAATTTTTTAACTAGGTTTTGAAAGTATGCGCTGATACTCATCAGACATCAGCTCATTGTCCATACTTTTATAGACAAATTTATTGACAAGAAGGGAACCATGGTCACAAATTAATAAATAACCTTTATGAGTAAATTATATCGTTGGATATAAATCAAGAATGTTAAAATTTATCACAAATAGCGTAAATAAAAAATTAATGATCTCCCACTGCAAGTGGGATTCTCATAATGAATTTTGCATTTTCTTTTGCATTTTTACTACTTCCCGAATTCCTGTAAAACATCCAGAATTGGAGAGTGGAATGGGTGAGGGACGTGTTAGGTGCTAACCAGTTTTCCAAAATTTATAATTTATATGATTTCGCATTTTTAGAAACTTAATTGCACTCTAACGATATTTTCTTCAAAATTAAATATATTTTTCATGTTTTCTGGTTTATTCTTATTTCATTATAGTTTCAAAAGATTATTATTAAACAAAGTTATTTATTATTGCAATAACTTGCTTTTATTGAAGTAATACTTTAAATTTAACTTTTAAAACCCCATATGGTCAGTGAAAAAGTCAGTGCTCATGCCGTGAATTCATTGACTCGCCATCCCCGCATATTCTCTGCACAATCTCCGCATTTGAAATCATTATCCCATCAATCATTCTGATTAACAGCAAATTCAACACATAAGATGCTTACAGCAACCTCTCCAATTTCTTTAATAGATCCGCTCAGTATGGGAAACATTATAGTTGAGATTGTTGTATAGTTTGTTCTTAAAGGTCATTCAAAGAAATAGTTACAGGTTCGCCTAGAGTCCATCAATACCTACTACAAACAAATAACTCGTTTGAAGTACTCCCTTCCGGGAGACAGGATATTATAAAATATATGTCCGAAGCATACGAGACGCTGTTAAAACATTAAATTTCAATACACTGCTATCAAGCGTTTATGATCGAATGAATGTTTATCTAGTGGCAACAATAAGTCCTATTATTACTTCCTGTCTTACGGACATACTAAGATGATAAGTTTTGTTTGCTTAACGCAATCAATTCCAGTCTGTTTTTGGTGTACGGAGACGTAGAGACGTTTACTCAAACAAGGTAGCAATCTAGTTTGGTTGATAGTATATCTGTATGCATGACTTTATTTGTAAAATGACACGCAAACATCCTCGGGCTGTCCTTCGGCATGTATTTCACTTGATTGTAAATAAGAGAGTGTGAAACAAGTCAAGAAAACTTGCCGGAGGATTATTCTGTATATATATCTGTGTACAGGGAATGATAACATTTCGAAAATTATAGAGACCTTGCTATGGATGAAAGCGAAGAGATCCGGAGAAAAGTGAAATGTCTTAATTAGAACTTTCATTAATATTCAATGTAAATATTGTACTAATTTTGTTGAACTTTGTGTGACTCACATGATTAGTCTGCAATGCAATTTCGATACTGCGTTAGATAGTCGTTGCATGCGAGTGTGTGTTGAAGTTGGTTGCAAGTTAGCAGTTGATAGTATTTGATTGCATTGAGAGTACAAAGATATTTTAAAGGATTTTGTTTTGTGAAATCGAGGCTTGGTTGTAAAGAAGTAAATGAATTCCGCCCCAAAGAAATTTCATCTCTCGACTCTATAGACTTGTCAAATCAATTTTGGATCTTATAGAAAGGTGATAGTTCATTTATCAAACCAAATATTAAATGAAAGAAGCGAGACCTAGAAAATACAGTGGAGTGGGTATAGGATCCCATACGGACGAGCAAAAATTACTGTCTCGTTTCTGGGTTTCAACTTTTGCTGTTCTTCCTTGGCTCACCGCACCGCTTGGTTTCTCAGTACAATATCAGTATTTTTGAATCATTCCCACGGTTTTGAGACACAACAAAATCCTTGCTGAGCTACTCCCAAAGTTTCCACAAATTCCTCTTTTATTTGATACGGGTCTTGTTCCCATAATGCTACAAAATTTGCATTGTGAAATGTTGTTGGCATTCCTTTGCACTCTTTGTCGCTCCTGTCAAGATCACCACTTTTATTCATAAATTGAAATTTATGGAGTGTGGCTCTTATAATGCTAATTCCTATAATTTTATATTGCATTTTCTTGTAATGAAAGCAAGATAAGAAAGCTTTCCGGCAACATAATTTTAACGTCACATTAACCCTGCATGCCTAGAGTGCATAGCATTCCATTTATTGTTGCAAAGCCAAAGATTCTATGTATCATTTTTCTGAACTAAATATAAATGACAGCTGATCGAGGTTATTAAAAACACTATTGAATAATTTAAAGTACAAAACAGTGAAATAGTTTTCAGTGACAAGGGCTAATATTTACAAATTGATTTTTTTTTGTTTAACAAAGATACGTTATATGTTACTTGAAAGCAATTCTTCCGGCTGAAATAAGCTGAAAAGAAGCAAAATGAAAATTATTTTCTACTAAAGCAACTTACCGTTTACTCCTCATCTTTCTAAAAAGTTAGTTCACTCTATCATCATCATCGGGGCACTACAGCCCGAATCGAGCCTTAGCATCCTTAATTCTTCGCCTCCATTCGTCTTGGTTCAGTGACCGCGTCCTCCAGTTCGGTGCTCCCAAAAATGACCTGCTGTCAGAAACAATAGAATCCTCCCAGCGCTTGCGTGGCTTACCGACTGGCCTGGCTCCGCTCGCTGGCCCCTTGGGAGATCGTTTGGGGATTCGATTATCGCTCATTCGTTCGACGTGGCCAGCCCATTGTAGTTTTGGGAGTCCTATAACGGTAGAGACTTCCAGCTCGTCATATAAGGTATACAGCTCGTTGTTGTATCGGATTCGCCATCCATCTTCTTCCCGTATTGGACCGAGGATCTTTCGCAATACCCTTCTCTCTAACGTATTCAAGGCTTTTTCAGATGCCTGCGTCAGCGTCCAGGTTTCGCTTCCTTAGCATAGCACAGGTCTAATAATTGTTTTATAGATGCGAAGCTTCGTGTTCCTGTGTACGCATTGAGATTTCAATGTGGGAAGCACCGAAAAGAATGTCTTATTGGCTAATTGAATCCGTCGTTTGATTTCGTCAAGCTCATTCCCATCCTTCGAGAGGTTCGTCCCTAGGTACACGAAGTTGTCTACGTTTTCAAGGTTATGGTCCCCTATCGTTATGTTTTTTCTTATTGGCGTCCTTTTCCTTGATTGAGTCATAACTTTTGTTTTCTGTTCGTTAATTTGCAGACCAACTTCCTTGGCGGTTTCGTCTAGAGCTACAAATACTTCTTTGGCGTCGTTGAACGAACGTGACATAATGTTGATGTCATCAGCGTAAGCTACTAGCTGTGTCGACTTAAATAATAGAGTTCCTCTCGTTTCAACGGGGATTTTTCTGATGACATATTCAAGCGTTAAGTTAAAGAGTACCGGAGCTAATCCATCCCCTTGTTTTAGCCCTGTATTCGTCGAAAACGAGTCGGCCATATTATTCTGGATCAGCACTTGTGACGTGGAGTCGGTCATGGTCATTTTCACTAGGCGTACCAACTTTGCTGGGATTCCAAACTGCAGCATGATGTTATATAATGCAGTTCGGTTGATGCTGTCGTACGCTTGTTTGAAGTCGACGAATATTTGATGGACATCAATGTTGGATTCCCAGCATTTTTCCAAAATTTGTTTGACTGTAAATATTTGGTCAGTTGTCGATCTTCCACGTCTGAAACCACCTTGATATTCACAAAAATTTCCTCAGCGTGATGGGAAATCCTTAACTCTAAAATTTTTGTCAAGAGCTTATACGACGTACAAAGTAGTGATATGCCCCTGTAGTTTTCGCATCGCAGTTTATATCCTTTCTTGTGAATGGGACATATAACGCTTTTTCGCCACTCATCCGGCATCGTTTCTTGTTGCCAGATGCCTGTCACCAATCCATGGACTGCCCTTAAAACGGAAATCCCGCCTGTCTTCAGGAGCTCCGCGGGGATACCATCGATGCCCGGTGCTTTGTTGGGTTTCAAGCGGTCCATGGCCTATCGGACTTCATCTAATTAGTTCACTCTATACATAGATTGTAAAATTGTGAATGGAGATCTCTACCCATTTCAACCCCTAGACCCGACAAGTGTTGTCATTGGATTATTTTACTTTTTTTACGTTTGCAAATAATGAACCCAACTTTCAAGATATTTGTTTCACAAATCACGCACAAATTCAAGAAAATTTTAAAGAAACCCCTTGGAGCTCAATCTGTTTCGTACTATATTTTGCAGTGCAGTTGTGTGAAAATTACAAATACCTGTAGATAAGAAGTACAAAACGTTTCGTTAGCAACACATTTTTATTTAAAGTTTCCTTGTTTCCCATTAGTTTGACGAATATTCGAATATCAAAGCGAACATGACATCTAGTTTCTGGAAAACGAAAGGAATCTCTTTGCTTATCCAAAATCAAACCACTGGAATTTTTCACTGCGTTAATGAAACCGAAATGTTGTGTTCAATGATATCACGCTAGCTTGTTTCTATCACGATAACCACGAATACGTATATATATAATAGCTACGAATTCACACCACAGCGACGATATCGAGTTTATTGTCATCGCAGGGAAGATTCTATATTACAACTTCCCGCATTGCAAAGTAAAAGAATCATAATGCCCTATCGCATGTGTGCCATGTGTTCACATCACAGTTAACGGTACGATTCTATTCATTCCAACCAGCAAAACTTTCGTGGTTCCATTGTTCGCGAGACAATGTTGAAAAGATACTTTCTCAGATGTGGGTAGACAGAAAACATGTCCGTTGAGTGCTCTAGCTTCTTATCAGCAAGCTAGGACTTAAGCAAGCAGGGGGTTGAAAAGAAGAGTCTGGTTGGTGGAGTGAGTGATAACGATGCGTGGATCAGATCTGTGAATCTTTACCAGTGTTGAAATCAGTGCTACCAAGTTGTTGAAATATGTCATGAAATAATTGTTCTGCTGATTGACTTTTTAAGCTGTATCAATAAATAATATATCATCAATAAATAATATATCTTGGTTGAAATAAATCATTAAATAATATATTTTTTAGGATTAGGAAAGTAATACCATTAAAATCGCATTTTCGATATGCATTTGGCAATAGTCCCCTTACACCCGTTTACAGGTCTCAGAACTCTCAGAACAAAATAATTTTTGCCCAACAAAGCTGAAAGTTTGACCAAACTTGATTCTACATAAAACTCGTATTCACCATCATCAGCTTGTATTGAGCTTTGGATTCCTTAGCACAGCATCTCAGTCGTCTCGGTTTAATTACCGCGACCTTAAAGTTGGTGCTTCTAAAAGGAATCTGCTTCTAGCCTCTACTGAGCCGTCCCAACGCTTGCGTGGTTTCCCTCCGCGTCCCTTGAGAGATTGATTGGGGTCATTCACAGCCTTCGAAAGGTTCGTTTCTAAGTACAGGAAGTAGCATATGTTTTCTAGATTATAGACCCTTATCGTTATGTTTAGTGGTGTCTTTTCTCTTGATTCAGTTATAATTTTTATTTTCTAATTGTAAATTTTCAGACTAACTTTTTTGGCGCTCTCATCTAGATTTATAAATGCTTCCTTGCCAATAAAATACAAGGGGATAATATTTTTTAACAGCATTTACTTTATAAACGGCTGTAACGTGTGCGTATCTTTCGGTGCTAATTAGTAAAAATAGCAAGATCAGTCATAAAGCGTGATAAATTTATATTTACATTCGCCATTTTCGTTGCGTGGTAATTTCGGAAGGTTCTAAATGTTATAAAAAAGTCAAAACAATTTTTAACATCATTTGAACCAATCAATTCTATTTTAATAAATTTTAAGTAAAATTACTTTGAAAAATTAATAGGAAAATCCCGATTTGATTTTTACTAGCATTCATCTCTGAGTTGTGTTTTTTTGTTTTAAAGATAACCGTGTAAGGTACATCATGTTTTATTTCTTCAAATATATACAACCACTTATCTGGTTCGTGTTTTTGACCAGAATAATGTTTACATTGAAACCATTCAAGTTTTCACTTCAAATAAACTTTCATCGCACATGATTGCAACTGTTTTTATTTTCTCGTTTGATTTCGAGAACTTATTTTATTTATGGGTGCAAAAATATCACTACCTGAGGCGGAAGAAATCGAGTTTTCATAAAAACTAATTTGCAGACCACTTTCTATCATCAATTATTTAAGATTTTTCATTAAATTAATTCGATGGATTTTTTCCTGAAAACAAGCCACATATGCTACCAATGCACGGTCCACAAGGCCTAAAATTCGACTAAGCCAATACGTTTGCGGACTTTCTAGAGTTGCGATTAGAAGAGAACTGTTAATCAAAGGATCGCCGCATCAACCGAAAGGCCACGCGACTTCTCATTTCTGAATCAAAAGTCGTAGAACAGTTGTGATTAACTGACCTTGAAGAGGTGAAGAGTGGGATTGAATCGCCGAAAATTACCACAGATAGGAAATATTAATCACCTTTGCCTGACATTTACCAAACAACATATTGAAGACACTTACGGACACCATCATCAAGTATCGAAGAGCGTTAAAATCAGCCATAATTATAATCTTAACGAAACGTGGTAAAAACCTCACACTTCCCCGAAATTGGACACAAATAAGATCTAAAATTCCCAATTCCCTCCCAAACTGGCTGAAAGAGTCATCTTTTCTCGCCTGAACGAAAAAGTCTACGAGAGCAACATTCTCCCGGAATAATAATTCAGCCTCAAGCGACTCCACCCTTTGGAATTCCACCTAGCAAGGGTGGTCCCGCACATCATAGCACAACCTCACAAAGTTGGTCGGACTGGTCATGTTCGATATAGCTAAGACCTTCGACAAAGTCTGGCATGCAGGACTAATCTTCAAATTGCACGATTTCAAGTACCTTTTCCACTTATTCAGATCATATGATCATCTCTCATGGGCAGAAGGGTCTTCTCTCAACACAAAAATAATTTGCAGCTGAGGTACCATAAGGATCTCCACTACCACATTTTTGTTAAACCAGAAAAACGCTTGAGTAGCCAAGTGGGTAGAGCACTAGCAACTTGTGTGTGGTTTCCCTGGTTCGAATACAGGTTCGGACGAGAGCCCGCTCACCAAGCTTAGAGTTCACCTAGCTCTGAATAGGTACCTGAATTGCTCAGGGGTAAAGTGAGTCATGGAACTAATTGAGGGATTAATTTACTTTATACACAGCAGATATCTTCAAATTCTCATAAAATTTAAAAGTTTAAATTAAACTAACAGTACTCTTATCTACAAACAAATACTGAGACTGACACTATTATTATGCCCAGCGTTTGAACAGACCTCAAGGGTGAGCGTAAGAAAGCTTCAGACGTGTCAAAATCTCGAACTGCTTAGAATTTTCAGAATTCCATACATACGAGTTGGTCGTAAGAAACGTAGACATATACAAGGATCTACGGATAGAGATAATCGACGAATACTTATGCAACAAAGCTAAGAATTTCACCGTCAAAATCGACAGTCATTCTAACAGTAAAATATCCTGAAGAAGTATCCACACTTGAGGAATCTCGTAAACTAATAATCACCAGAAGCACCTAAATGCACCTATTGTTGCTATGAAACATCAAGACCGTTCACTGATAGAAATGGAGTAAGAATCAATTCTTCACTTGCTATAAAGCAACATGGCTTCTTGGGGTCGTCGTTTGAAAAACCTTTGGTTTTCAATTTTTCACAAATCACGAATATTTTCTTTGAATTCATTCTGTTTCTTGCATCTCTGTAGTAATATCAGCTACTGTTCTGCGACGGCTGCAAACTTACATTTGTCTTGTTTTTTCCATAACCGGTTTTTGTCGGAGTACGGCCTTCGTCCGTGTCTGGATTCAAACTAGGGATCCCACACGCCAGTACTCTAACCACTAGGCTTTACGAGTTTTTTATTTGCTTTGTCCAAATCTCACCCAGATTTCTTATCTTTTGCTTCAACCAGAATCACACCTTCTTAAATTAATTGTTTCACTTTATTTATATTTGGCATAATCTAATAACGACATATGAATAAAATCTTTAAGGTTTTCCTTAAAATAAGTTAAAGAAAATATTTCAGTTATAAGTTCATATTATCAGGGAATTAGTTGGAAATTTTAGCCAGAGCAAGTTGATCTTTACTTTTCTTGAAAGCATGCAAAACACATTGGTTTCTACTCCTTTTCATAAGGTCTTGAAATGGCAGCACCTATTCGTTTTAAAAATATGTCAGTTATTATTCTAACACCAAACAAAACGAATGCTATTTTTGGATACAACATCCCACAACAAGCACAATGGGGAGCCACATACCCGCCACTAACTGGCAAGCTAGCTCTGTTCGCACTTGAAAAGAAACTTGTACACTTGTGATACCTGTTTATCTACTGTATAAATGGTGTTTCATTCTTTACAATATTACTATCCTTGTTTTTTAGGCAAACAACAGAAACTTCCTTTTGTGAGAATGACTAAATGGTCCCGGTATAGTCGTTGAGTAGCACACGCATTGTTTTCTCTTTCAGCTCGGTTCGGAGGAGAGTTTTGGAGGTGAATCCTAGCTGGGAGTGGGGTTTTAAATGCTATTATGCTTCGGCGTATAATAAGTATGCTAAATTTCTGACACTGACGCTTAATGAGGATTGAGCAATAAAACCTTCGGGAATTATTCTAATTAAGAATTCCTCTTGAATTTATAACGGCTATTACCACCAGCATCATTTCAGTGACAGTTTTCTTGTTATGGCTTGCGTTGAGTGTTATCGTCTTCAGATGCAGATATTATATCTTCTGCGGAATTTTGTCATTTGCATGAATGTAGTAGCTGTGGTTTCGAGCGTTCGCCACTTTTGGTATATAAGACCGAGCGGTGTTTTATGTGATGCTAAAAAGACGATTAAAGCAGCTTAATTTTAACTTGTATAGAATAATTAAAGAAGCTTTAAAGTCAGTGAAGATTCATGGAGCTTCTGTGCTTAGCGGGCAGACAATAGAAACACAAATATTAGAAGAAAGCACCACATCGGTGGTCTTTTCTGACTCAAGAGTTTCCATCTCCTTGTTATCGATTGAAAAACTCCACTTCACCCAACCGTGCTGGGAATAACGATCACAAACAAAGCGCCGAAGTCTTTATCTTGGACGCTTGTGTTCAGCTTTTACGTTCCCCGGAATCGCCATAAGCGTCTTTGAGTCCCGTGAATAGAATAGACTGGCAGTAAAAGGATTTCTTCCGTAATTGGTTTCAGAAAGGCTTCGCGATGTCTTTTAAAATATTCTTATTTTGTGGACACCGTTAAAATGAAATATGGTCTCACGCTAGGCACCCATAAACGTAGCAACTTATGCCTACGATTATACTCTCGAATATTTTCCACAGCGCAGATAATAAAATGGCAACGATAAGGAAGTTTGATTGATAGTTAAGTTTGTTTTTTGGTGGTCGTTTTCGGTCAGGCGAAAGATATTATTGTTTGTTTGCCGTAATGGTGAAAAAGTCATAAGAACAAATATGCTTTCATAAAATCGATAATTATACTATGAGTAGGGTTACAATGGTTTTTTACTTTGTCTGAAAAGATTGTCGAACCTTCTGTAATTAGTGTTTGAAGAGACGAGAAAAAAAATGTTTAAGGTCAATTTTCTCTCCTGTTGGATGAATAGATTTGAATTTTCGATTCGACGAAAAAATGAGTCGAACTCCCGGATCTTTTAGTTACGTTGGTAACGTAGATAATGAAGAGAAGCATTTGCTCGTTTATCTTGTTAAATGCTCGCGATATTTTTGATTTACAGCTGTGGACATATAGTTATAAACACTTGTAGCTTACTAAGAAAAATCCAATTTGTCCAGGAATCTTTCGATATAACTCATTCTATTTAGGTTAATTTTTCAACCGATTTAATGGCAATTGAGGGAGGCCCATAGTTAGCCGCGGCTATCTCTAGAAGGACAGTAAGACAATAAAGTTCTTAGAAAATAATAAAGTTTTAATAAAAATTGTTAGCGGGCACAGGAAATTTCATGTCAATCCGACAAATATTTGCGAAGATACACACATATATTTATAAAGACGTCTCCGAGTGATGCCAAATGTTTCTGAAGTTTTGAATGCGTTTTTCTCGAAGCTGTTTTTGAGACAGTGGCCAGAATTTTTCAGAAATAGCAAATTGATCAATCTCAAATTATATAGCCCGTTTGCATTGAGGATAAATCACGCGATTCCGATCAGCTGATCGATTTTAGTCCAAACCGACCACACATCTACCTGATTTACCCATACATTTATCTTGGTTTTCACAAGCAAAGTGTAATAGTCCGTTCACACTGGCGCTAAATCAGGCGATTTCGATCAGCTGATCGCTTTAGAGCTAAATCGACCACAAATCTACCTGATTAACCATACATTTGTCTCGGCTTCTGACAGTCGAAAGCTACCTTGATTTACAGTATAAATCAGTTACTATTGTGAATTTGGTCCCGGCTGAATTGTTCTCAGAGCGTGCTGAATTCCTTCCTTGAGAAGGAGACTAGATTTGAATGAAATGTCATTCGAATTTCGTTCCAAAATAGTGAAAGTTGTGCAAAGTGAAAAGAAAATGTTCTTGCATGTTCCTGCATCATTTTCAACAATTCGCAAAAAAAATTGTGCACATAAATTTGAATGACATTGTATCCTTTCACCTGATTAACTTGGCAGCTCCTAAATCTACCTGATTATCTAAATCTACCTGGTAGGTGTCTGAACGGCTTATAAATCAGGTATTATTAGGTCTGTTCCCGTACTTGAATCTATTATAATATATTAAAATAGATTCGCAGGAAGTCGTTTTCGTACTTTTGCTGCAAGCCAAATGCAAGCCAAATTTTGCAGCAAAAGGAAGCCAGGTGCCAAATTCTGTTACTGCTGCAGTTTGCTGAAGTACGGGAACATACCTATTGTGAATTTTATCCTGGCTGAACTTCCTTCAGAGTGTGCTGAATTCCATTCATGAGCGGGGAAGTAGATTTGAATTTGAATTTTGTTCCAAATTAGTGGAAATTGAACACAAAGGAAGAGTGGAAAGTGTACAAAGAGAAAAAAATATCCGTGCATGTTCTTATAACATTTTCAACAACTTTCACGCAAAATAAATTTTCAACATACAGTGGCTCGCAGCTTATTTCGTGTGACCAACATTTTTGACAAACGAGGCATAAAATTGGTATATTTTATTCTAAAGTTGGTTGACTCTATGCAGTCTAGATTAAATACGATATTAAACAATTTTTTTTGAACAATTTTTCCAATGTTTTTGGTTGTTTTGTTTTTACACGAAATAATATGTTCTATGTTGATGTTTGTGTAAATTTTTTTGATATATTATATTGATGAGTAAATTATCTACGAAACTGCATAACATATTTGTTGAGTTCAGAATAAAATATACCAATTTTATGCTTGGTTAGTCAAAAATGTTGATCACACGAAATAAGCTGTGAGCAACTGTAGATTTGAATTATATCTTTCGCTCCAAATGTAGATCAATTCGACTCACCTGATTTCGTTGTCAGCACTAAATCTACTTGCTTTGAGAGTGCAGTGCGAACGAACTATTACAAAAACATTTTTATTTTTTTCGAAAATTTATATTCGAAAATTTGATCGAGAACCGATTTTTTCTCGAGAAGCCACCATTTTGGTAATAAACTACATTTTACTTACTGCTTCAATCAATCACTGGGCAATTCTATGTGTTAACGAAATCTTTTAGTGTTTTCATTTGAGATAATCCAATCCAGAGATATCGTGCTGACCGCAAGACGCCTTTGTCGTGAAACTCCCGGAGATCGACTGTATTAGCTTTAGGAATCATAATTTTTTTCAAACAAAAAATATCAAAAAATAAAATCGATCCACGACAACCCTTGTTCTAGGGGTTGAAGCTGGAAGAGAATTTCATTCAAAATTTTGTATGGAGTGATTGGTTCCACTCCTACGACTCTCTTTACCCCTGATAAGCTTAGGTACCAACTTAGAGCTAGATGAACTCAAAACTCTGTGCAGGGTACCTCGTCCGAATCTGAATAAAAAAATTTCTTTCGAGGAAACATTCTTCAATAGTGTGATTGTGAAAATTGTGACTGCGTATGGCCCATTAAGTTAAGTTTGTTGCAAGTAAAAACCTGAGTTAAATCAGGAGTAAAGTGAGCCATGGAGCTTCCAACTCCACACTTATATAAATTAATCATCTCTAGCGTTTCTACCAATGTGAGTCCTCAGACTTGATAGACTTTCGTGGGACTACTTTTTGACTCATTGACTCATAAAAAATAGCCAAATATTTTCTGTTATTCAAAAATAAATATTTTCATTGAAACTTTTTTTAGTTTTTTTTTCTATGATAATGCCAAAGCTCAGGGGATTGCCCTTTGAAGCGAATGCTTAGCGATGGAGGTAGGGAAACACATATGGGAGAAGCCGATATAAATTATTCCATTATTCTGTTAAGTTCCGCATTTATTTCTTATTTTCTAAAGCGCTAGTGTTATGCCTAGTCGCTACTAAAGCTTTTATTGTGGCACTTAATTAATGGAGTGCTGGTTTTATGTCCAGTAGCCGACTGTTAAGACAACACAATACGAACAAATACAGCCATGGACACGGCGGGATTCGAACCCGCGGGCAGTAGATCGCTGCTTCGGACTGACGCGTTAGCGAGCTGAGCTACCGACCCTCCAATCCCTCATTAAATTCTTCACTTGTATTAGGCGCCAAAAATTTTACGTCGACAGAATAAGTAAAATCTAGTAAAATATAATATTTTATTTTTAAATATAATATTTTATCAATTCACTTGAAATTTTTGCCATCATAAGTTCCAACAAGTTCTAATTCCAACGCATTAAATCAAGCTTCCAAATTATATGTATGACTTTATTCTATGATTCGTTGAAAAATGATTTAAACCTTTATGAAACTGGTTATAGTTGATAAGAAAAACGTAAATTCTGTCCACCATCTTGAAATAAATCGAATTTATGCTTGAAGTTATGTTATGTGATGCCAAAGATGAATTAATAAAGCTGTGAGCAACTGTAGATTTGAAATACATATTTAATTTATAGCTTCCGTTTCTTGGTAATCATATAGGAATATAGTACCGAGATATTATACCTAATTTCTTCTCAAGTGAAAATTAAACCACAAAATTGTATTAAAATAATTTTCAGGCTACATGGAACTGATTTGTTGGATTGGTTTTTTGATATTATTTTTACAGACTTTGATTTCGATGAAAAAGTGCTGCATTGCTGTTTTTTCATAATTGAAAGACAGAAGGGCAGAAAGAAACAACGGGTTTTCGGGGGTTAGAAAAAAATTGAATTGAAAAAAATTCTATTCCAATACCATGTAACATGTGAGCCTTTGATTTTTCCAAAAGAGAGATAATCGATCCTATTGCGATTAAGAGCCATTAAAATTGTCTACGAATTTGATTTGAATACTAATTTCAGTCTGATTGCTCACTTGCCAGTCCCTTCTCAGGTGAAGCTAAATTTTAATTAGATAAATTTAATTAAATGGTACGAAGTAAATGCGTAAAATTATCCAGTTGTAAATCTTTGAATACAAATACAATGCTCAATATCGGTATAATAGACAAGTTACGATTAAGATGAAAGCATTAAAGCTATCAACCCATCTGAAGCATTCATCTGTCCACCATCCTTACCTCGACCCACGTGCTTGTTTTTCATTAGACGACTTCTCGAAAGACAACGACGAATTTGGTTTTGACATCCTAACAAATGGATTCTATCTCGAATGGCTCGTACTGCAGTCCTGTGCCTTCTGACGTTTTCAATTCAACTCTCATCTCAAAATGTTTAACGACATTTACAAAGATAAATGCTCTGACTCTCCAACTAAATCGGCATTGATGGCTTTAAGTCGGTCGGCATTGCTTACGAAAAACTAAACAGACGAGCAATAGATAAAGTTCCTTAAGACAGGCAGCAAGCAGGCAAAGGCAAGCAAACAACACAAGATTTTTGTTGCTTCTCCGTTACTCTCGAGCGTAGTTATTTCTTTGCTCATTTACGTACGGAAAATGGCAGAATCAGATGATAAAATGCAATAAAATTGATTCAGACTCGAGAGTCGAGCAGTCGCAACACACCAGAGTTTTATTCGCAGCGTCATAAAGAACTTAATCAAAGATATTGGCGACCTGATGTGGAGCTGGGCAGATTGTGTAGCCCTAATTTGTATTCTGATCATGTCAATCTGAAAGTGATTAAATAAATGAGAATTTAATGGAAAAGTTTCATTTTCGCTAGTCGACGTGGAGCTTGAATGACGCAGGTTTAGCGATACTTAGGGCACTTCAATTACATTATTGAGTTTGCTAACAAGAATAGATGCCGTTTTCGTTGGCTGTAGATTGTGTGGAAGAGTTGTATTAGAAGTTGCCTGAATAGGTTCAATTTGAGGGTAACTTCCTAAATTTAGTTAGTATATTGTTTGAAGGAAACTGTTTACTAGTTTTGGTTTTTTAATTGATATGTATAATGCTTATATATCACAATGTATAATGCGTATATATCACAAGAATTTTGTTTTTCAAAAATCGTAAAATCATCTTTTTAGATTGTTTTTGAGAATTTTCAATCAAAACTAACCTATTATATAGTTCAATATTACTGACAGTTTTTTAAAATCCTGATAGATGAACAGATTTCTAAAGGATTATATTGGTTTTGTTTCTTGTAGCATTTTTATTGGTTGAACTTTTGGTGGTGGCAGGCATTTCAGTGAATTTTCATTTACCCTTTTATTTCTATGAAAAGAAGAAAAAAAGAAAAGAAGAAATTATGCAATAGGGAAACTGATAATATTTTATGCTTGGTTATGATAAACCTGTTGAAATTTTGAACCCTGTATGGGCATCGAGTGCCTCAATATACTGCATTCAAATTTCAAAGAAAGTAAGACATTTTTGTCCGTTAGGTACAATGAGTTGAGTCATGTCCGCACCAACATGATTTTCAAGTTACTATCATGCTGCAATGAACATAAGTAAAATGATTAAATTTTGCGATGAACATCAGTAAAAAATGATTAATTTTTGAATTTTCGTGGACGGCCAACCTAAAAAACTTTCCACTCTGTTCCGATACGTTACCTAAATTGACATAAAATTAAAAGAGTGAGTTTATCTAAATATAAAACAAGTTTAGTAACTTTTTGTGAGAAACCTGGCAAAAGTTGATTTAAATGTTGATCGCGACTACGCCGTAAATGGTCCATCCTGAGAGTCCAATTTTGGACGACGCGTTCCAGCATAGCGACCGGTATCTCGCGAATGACACGAGTAATGTTGGCTTCCAAAGC
Organism: Nemotelus nigrinus; assembly: GCA_947369275.1. NCBI lineage: Eukaryota > Metazoa > Arthropoda > Insecta > Diptera > Stratiomyidae > Nemotelus > Nemotelus nigrinus. The sequence goes on along the minus strand of OX376373.1, from coordinate 39,913,618 downwards.
GTCGATCCTTGAAGACCAGAGACTTTCGTGTAACTCCAAAGAAAATAAACTAAAGGTTTGATATCACACGATTTAGGCGGTGAATTTACTGGTCCAAAACGTGAAATCAGGTTCTCACCTAAATGATTTCTCAATAAGTCAATTGTTTCTCTCGCTGTATGCGAAGGAGTGCCGTCTTCCTGAAACCAAAGTTCACCGATATCAAAGGCTTCAATTTCAGGTAGCAAAAAATCCGTTATCAGGGTGCGATAGTGGTCACCTTTGACGGTTACGTTCTGACCGGACTCATTTTGAAAGAAATATGGACCGATGATTCCACCGGCCCATAAACCACACCAAACTGTGCATTTCTGTGGCTGGAGTGGTAGCTATTGAAAATCTTTAGGTTGTTCATCAGCCCAAATACGATAATTTTGCTTATTGACGAATCCATTGAGCCAAAAATTCGCCTCATCACAGCGAATTTTCATTGCTTCACACAAAACAGCGGACTTTCATTGCGGATTTTCGGATTTTCAAGCGGATTTTCATTTCATTTCCATGATAACTTGTAAAACAATACTGAGTAAAAATTACGTTACAGTTTGACAGAAAAAAGCCTATTTATCTATCTCATAATGAATCACCCGTTATATATATATATATATATATATATATATATATATATATATATATATTTATGTATATATATATTTATATATATATATATATATATATATATATATATATATATATATATATATATATATATATATATATTTATATATATATATATATATATATATATATATATATATATATATATATATATATATATATATATATATATATATATATATATATATATATATATATATAAATGATTGAGGGAGATAATCTCCGAAGTGGCCGATTCGATTGAGCTGAAATTTTCGGAGGACGTAGATGTATATAATGGGTGGATTCATGATTTGCTAGAATTCCGGTATCTTTAACCCTTTGGCGGCGGCGGGTATTTTAGTGAATTTTTAAATACTCCTATATTTCCGACCAGTATAAATTTTTGTTAAAAACAAGTATTGGGAATGAAAACTTATGACAAAGAATTGGAACCTATGACAAAGAATTGGAAGTTTTGAGCCGTGTATGGGTGCTGAGTGCCTAAAAGTAGGTAAGGATTTTTTTTTTCAAATTTTGTTTTTTCATATCTTCTGACAGAAACATTGGATCATCGTGAAAATTGCAGAGCGTATTTATGTTAACTAAGATTCAACTCACATGGATTGTGCAGGTAACATTGTTCCTACGGCAGGCTCCTGAAAAATCCTTCAAATCATCGACCCTCTTGAAAAATTTTTGCTTTCTGACAAAAACTTCAAATTTTTGATAAATTTTAATTTTATATATATATATATATATATATTTATATATATATATATATATATATATATATATATATATATATATATATATATATATATATATATATTTATATATATATATATATATATATATATATATATATATATATATATATATATATATATATAAATGATTGAGGGAGATAATCTCCGAAGTGGCCGATTCGATTGAGCTGAAATTTTCGGAGGACGTAGATGTATATAATGGGTGGATTCATGATTTGCTAGAATTCCGGTATCTTTAACCCTTTGGCGGCGGCGGGTATTTTAGTGAATTTTTAAATACTCCTATATTTCCGACCAGTATAAATTTTTGTTAAAAACAAGTATTGGGAATGAAAACTTATGACAAAGAATTGGAACCTATGACAAAGAATTGGAAGTTTTGAGCCGTGTATGGGTGCTGAGTGCCTAAAAGTAGGTAAGGATTTTTTTTTTCAAATTTTGTTTTTTCATATCTTCTGACAGAAACATTGGATCATCGTGAAAATTGCAGAGCGTATTTATGTTAACTAAGATTCAACTCACATGGATTGTGCAGGTAACATTGTTCCTACGGCAGGCTCCTGAAAAATCCTTCAAATCATCGACCCTCTTGAAAAATTTTTGCTTTCTGACAAAAACTTCAAATTTTTGATAAATTTTAATTTTTGTCCATCATGTCAAATTGAAATTCTCAAAAAGCCGATTTGCACAATCACCAAATTCCGTCTATTTTCAGCACTCGATACTTCTGTTCACGAGAACTGACGACCGCAAAATCCGATCATAATGAAATTTACAGATCATGTTGTTATTAGCTAGCACCAGATCTAATAGAAGTAATTTTGAAATGCGAGCATCCCTGTGGCAGTGGTACCATCTTGAAAAATCACTAAGAAAAAAATTGCTGTTTGGCCTATAACTTCCGATTCGGCCATCACATTTTCACAAAATTCACACAATATTTGAACCTCACTCCAGACAACATTTGATGAAAATTTGGTTGAAAAGTTAGAATAGATTTGCCAGCTATGGTGATTTTTGTCTCCTAAATCTTGCAAAATAAAGCTTTTTTCCCTATAACTTCCGGTACTATGCTATGCTATGCAAACTATATAGCTATGAAACCAAAACGAATTTCATGCAGTAAATGGACCTTAATGTAAACCGATCGTCGTAGGAATTTCGTAAAAAAAATCATGAAAGAGCTGCCAGCTATGACCATTTTTGTAATTTTTTGGAATCTCTTTACCAAGTGATTATGCCATTAGATTTGCGAATGGGAATGATCCTGCAATGAAAATTAACAACAAATATTAACGTTTTGAAAATTTGAAAAGTTTTGAGGGTGGTAACCCTAAAATCAAAACGAAATTCACAAGGGTGGGCTTAACTTAACGTGAAGCAGATTTGGTATATATTTTGCTTTGCAGCTAACCCAGGGTGACCAGCATCAGACATTTTCGTAAATATTGCACGAACAGATACTTCAAATTACATACTCATATGCAAAGCATTCACAATAAAAATAAGGAACTAATTTTTAAGTTTTCCGAGTGTTGAAAATTTTTCGGGTGGCAGCCTCAAACAACGTTTAACCGCTAAAACTTCCGATGAAATCGTGCGATGAGAACGAAATTCAAAGGATAAGTTGATTTAAGTATGAACTTGTTATGGTAAACTTATTGCTGCTTCGTTGGGAAAATGTTGGCAGCTCTGAACATTTTCATCATCTATGTTAAAGTTGGGTTTTGTTGCTTTGGATAAGGAATGGTTGATATGATACTACAAAAAAGTGTATTACGTCTTTCCACATTTTTTTGTCACTCAAAGACAATTTCTTCGAAAATCAGTTTTCTAGCGGTTCTGATGCGCTAGACTTTTTTTTACATTTTCGTACTATAAGAAATAATAATGAAGCAATAAGCACTCATTTCCAAGCAATAAGCACTCATTTCCCAAAATTTTGATATGTTTTTCGGGCGGCAGCCCACAGACTTTGGTCACATCTATAGCTTCCGATTTAGTAATTCGATCAAAGTGAAAATTACCGAAAATTCGTAACGTGAAGCAGGTTTGATATACTTTAAGTGTCGAGTCTTGAAAAGCTAGTTTGATCAGATTCAAGAGATAAAAAAATCCAATTACCGAATGTAAAAAGAACATAAAAAAGAACAAAATCATGACATGTACCAAGAGATACTACCAGTATTATTTCATTTGCTACACACTTTATAAAAAAGCAGCAACTATTTGATTTTGTAAACAAGCACCAATAAACAAACAACAACTGTTTGAATTTATGCATTATTTCCAGTAATGAAACATTTGCGGGTGACAGCTCTGAAAAGTCTTTCTATCCCATCCGATGCAGATATCGCCAACGGAATTTGGTCACATGCGTACTGAGAAAAGATATTGTTCACATTTTGTGAGTACAAGAAATTGATTTCATAGATATTTCAAGTATTATCAATATGAAGCAAACTTTACACTTAACCTCTGTATTTCTTCGAAAATCAGTCCTGTTGGCGGTTGCTTAGCACTAGACTTTTTTTTTGCTTTTGAATATTCGACATAGTCTTATCTTAAAGATCTCTATAAGACCTTGCGAACGCTGTATTTTTCATTGCTGTGCTTTAGTTTACCATTTGGGAACGAGTCATAGTAAAGTAATTCAAGTCATACTTCCAAAAACCTACTGCCCTGTTCGGTCTGCTTTTGACAAGGATTAAAATTCATATTTTCTGTCCTATTTGATATATTTCAAACGATAAGCTCTGATATTACCTGTCAATGACATTAAGGAGAAGCTTTGGAAGTTCCGTGATTCCGTGATGATTATGAAAATTTAGAGCTTTCACAACGCTGAAAAATATGTCACACTTTTTAAATGTAATATAGCTTTTTAATCTGTTTGTTTCGCAATGTTTTTATTAGTTACTACTTGTTTCAAAGCACGCTTAAGGCTCTCTATGCTTGAGAGTCGTCTTTTGTAGACCACGCTCTCTAACTCTGCCTCCAATTTTTAGTTTAGGGAGCTGAAATCTGGGCTTTTAGAAGACCATTCCGACGCCCTTGTGAATTCTCGAACATTGCTTTCCAATTCTGGTTGTGTGGTGTAGACTTTATGCGCCAGAGCAGAGTCCTGCTGTAGAGCCCAGTGACAAAATTCGATGGCATCACACACTTTTCAAGGATGTACGGCTCATAGTTTTTTTCCTGTAGTTTTTACGCTTTTATCGCCAAAATGAATCTTTACGATACCTTCATAGCTGACGCCCCATCATATCATTACTGACGGTTGATGATGTCTTTGCTGAATCTTTAATGCAACGTCTCGGGGTTTTCTGGAGCAGTGTGCATGCACTCTATTTTTTGACGGTTGAATTTTTCTTCCATCTTTTTTTTCATCAGTAAACAAGATTCGTCGGTGTTTGTTGTTCCGCTTTTTCAATTGCTATGTCAGCAAATACCTTGTTGATATCTGAACGGCACCCAGTCTAAGGTCCGATTTTATCATGTGAGACATATTTCTGGTGGATATGTTAATTTACCGAGCAATTATAAGTTGCTTACGAATTGGATTTCGACAAATTCGATTGTCGATGGCTTTGATGGCTGCAGGAGTACGTACATCACGGAGATGAATTGAATGGGGTCGATCTCGAGCAATCTGGCTTTTGCCAAATTTTTGATTCTCACGATAAACAAATTTTCGCGTTATTTTCTATGGGCGCAACAATTTGAAAATCTCATTTGCGGATTTTCCACACCTATGCAATAACTATTATTTGGTTTTCATTTACACTCCACTCCATCTTTACACGTGAACGAACAAACTTCAAATATACAATAATTGTCAACTACAGTTTGGTGTATCTAATGCTGCTTCCTCACTGTGGGCCATCATGTGGCCTATTTTGCAAACGGGCGATGGCTTGCAGTGGCCGACAGTGGCGGAGCATGGAAATGGCAATGGCCGAGGATGGCTTTCGGAGCGGTTTTTCACACACATCAAAGCGGACCATCATGCTCAACCGAAAAATCATGACTGGCCCATCTAGTGGTCCAGTGTGTGGAGGCAATTTTGTGATGGTGGCTTCAATGTGGCCATCATTACGACCATTCAAGTGGCCGATTATGGCCCACAGTGAGGAGCCAGCATAAAAATAGCGACTTCAGAAACGAAGCACTTGAAAAAAGGTGTGACGTCTATGTATAGGTTGTTTTGACATACACTAATCTAATTAAGGTATCCTACTGAAGATGCAGTTTTTCAGAAGCTAAATTATTCTACGCTCACGTATCCGTTGCACTCTTTGGGTATATTATAAGCCATACATTCTGGTATTGATCTAAATCCGTTACCGATAATACTGGTTGTGAAGTCACCTTGTAAACGCCTACAAGCGCTTATGTGAATCGCTAACATAAAAGTTTTCTACTTATGTGTCTCTACTGCACGTATCACCCGTTTTCGTTTGAATCAGTAAATCTTCCTTTTAAAATATAATATACCTTATTTCCCTATTAACCAGGGATTACCTTGTTTAGACATTTCTCTTTGCAAGAAACATAGAGTTTATCTGGATGTGCGATTATTATTCAAATTCAATCATGACTTTTTGTTCTCTTCTGCATCATTCTTGTTTACCAAGCAACGTCATGATAGACAAATTTGATTCCCCATACTTTTCCAAGTTGCCATTGTTCGCAGAAAAACCCTCGATTTCTTTCACAATGCGAGTAGAGCTTACAATAAAGTCAAACAAAAATAATGAAGCACAATTTCCGCAGAATATCTTTTTCGCAATCTATTTTTAAACACTTCAAATTAGTAATCCTTAACTTACCAAAATATTTCAAATGTCATCTGCTCCTTATTCAGAATAAATAATACTTTCGAATTTCGCTCTTCCACAGCGAAATCCATTTTAAACTATACAATATTGCGAATTCTTTCAGATGTACATTACAAAATCTACATTTCAAATAAGCAGTCTTTGAACAAAAAACATATTGTTTACACCTCTGTCGTTGACATTTTTCGCTGAAGCAAGCTACGACGTCAATTCAAAACCGTTTTTCTCCATGAACAATTTTTCTTCACTTCGAATTAATGAAATCTCGTTAAGGTTTCGCTTTCTCACAGGAACAACAACAGCGACATCATCTTAGCCAGGAGCATCTGTCGAGCTGGGTCGGGTGTGAAAGCTAGTTGACAACGTGACATCTAACATTTTTGATATGTCTTTGATCTCGTTTTCACTTCTAATACAGTTTCCATCTTATAAACTTCGCTTGCTTTTCGTACCTTTCACCTGGCACAGGCATTTATCTGTAATGATATTTATCCTTGATGTTCTTCATATCATCTCATCATTCCCGCCGGGATCCCGTTGAAGGATAACGTGCCGTCTAATCCTTCTTTCATATGCACGTCGAGATGTACCGAGTGGGTTGTACGTGGGTACGAATATTTGAATGGTTGTATACTTTAGTGAGCATATGTATGTGTATATGCAATCGCCACTAAATTGTCGGCGTTAGAAAATTAGATTTCAGCGGTGAGAGTGACGGAATGGGGAATCAAATCCAATGGTAGATGTTAGCTTATTTTCGGAGATGCATGAACGTATTATGATTTGAATAATAAATTGTCTGAATGGTTGCCGGATAAAATGAAATTACAGCGAAGTTGGTGAAGTGAAAAATGAAGTGACTTCGTCTGGTAGAATCTAGCAGTAAACAAAATGTGCCCGATGTGCGAACTGATATTTATTCATTTTTAAGGAAATTGAAGAGGAAAGATGAGGTCCAAAGTGGTCTTTCCGGAAATCATTCAACCAACCGTCAACTTCCTTTGTGAAGTTCGTTTTGACCATATTACAGGATCGGAAGTTAAACGCATGAAAAAACTTTGAAATATGAATCTTTGTTGCTTATTTTTATAAAGAGCTAAAAAGTGAAATTTGTTGGTGCCATTTTTTTGCAATAAAAGCGATAAAAATACCTCGTTTTGGCTACTCTGTGCCATTACCACAAAATTTAAATCAACACACTTCGTGTATTTCAATCTAATAATTACATCGGAAGTTATAGGGGTGGAAATATTTTTAGAGCTACCACCTTGGTTTAAATGGTTTTTTGTTTACAATATTTTAAAAGATGACACCACAGTCAGGGAGCTGCCGGCAGTTTTAAATCAATTCTTTCAGGCTTTGTCCTGCTCAAAATCAAAACAATCCGTGAAGCTCGATTTGATCAGCTCTAGCGCATATAAATTTAGAGTGCCCAAAAATATGTAAATTAGCGAAGGGTTATCTCTCTTGTGGAATGCGTAGTTTAATGATTTTGAATTTGGCAAGATAAACATAGCATTAAATTTATTTATCGTTTGCATATTTTTTTTTTGTTATTTATCGTTCGCAAAAAGCGTGAACTTTTGAAGAGACTCGATGATTCGAAAGATTTATTCGTACGTCAGGATTGACCGCACATTCATCAAAAATCACACACTTTTTTTGGTAAACTTAAATATGTTCTGTGAATTTCGAGATAATTTGATGTTTCTGACAGATGTTAACACAAAACGAAATTGGAAAAAAATATCATAGGATTAAAAATTTATCATATTTACGCATTAAAGATAATCAGTTTGTATTTTGCTGATTTTTCCTCCGAAAATGCTTGTTTCTATAGACAATGGGGGTACCTGAAAATTCACTGAAGTGCCGGCCTTCGTCAAAGAGTTGAAAAGTGGAGTAAAGCATTCACTGAGTCACTAAACCTTACGCAAACATATATACATATGTACATATGAAATGAGCTTTCGGGGAAAGTGAATTTTCTTCGAAATTCAGTCTGTAAGTGAGCAAAAGAAATAAAGTATGTTTTCAATGTAGTTAAAATTTCCCGTTACACTAAACAATATCAAAGAATTTAACAGTATGCAGCTCAACTGTAACAAAAGTCATTTTTCCATTTACCTGCTCTTAATAGGAGCAACGTCAGCCAGCTTTTCATACAATATTAATACAAATCCCAAATTAATCTTCAAGTAATATTCAAAGCCTACTTATGTACTTAGCTTTCAGAGCAATATCATTAAACTGATATAAAAAAATAGAGCTATGTAAATGTATGCTCTATAACAGCAATCACGTGATTACTTCGTTTCTTTGAAAAAATGCTTTTGATAAGAAAAACTGCCTGCCAGTAAATTTACTATTGCAAGCTGAATGTACGATATCAGGTATAGTCTCAGTTCTTCAAAACGAGTCTAGAAAGCTGAAGACCTGGCATTCAAGTGAATTGAATCAAGCAGTCGTCTCTCCATTCCACCTTCTGGAAGACTACACTGCAGCCGCGACGCCATAAATAACACTGCCGTCGGGGCTGAGTAATATTTCATATGTTCCACAACGAAAGCGAATCGGATCCAGTGCAGCCAACCAGGTTATATGCGGAAATCTGAAGAAAATGTTCATCGCTCACCTCGGAAAGGGTAATAATAAGTACTTCTAGGCAAGCAGTAAGCCATTCTTCGTCATTCAGCGATGCACTTTATATGGCTAGCAAAAGAGAAATGGATCGAATGTACAACCATCGATGCTTCTTCATTTTGTCTAAGTAGTGCGCACATACATATATGGCGTCATGTAACTTGATAAGGGAAAGCCTGAAGCACGATTCCTTGTGCTTCCGCTCCAGGTACGCAAGCTCGTACAGTTTATTCCCACGGACATCCATGAAAGTGAGCCTTTTATGATTTATATAGCATCGATTGCATTCAAGGTGCAGCAGTATTGTATCCTAACAACATACTTGTGTACGCGCTCGTTTCAAATGCATTACATCAAGGAATCGATATATTTGCGAACAAAAATGAATGCGAAAAATGCACAAAGGCTCACTCATGATGAATAGTAGATGCAATATGCATTAGTTGCTTTGTAGCCCACATAATCGTTCAATGATTTTTGCTCTTTTATATTCCTATATCCGATAGCTATTGTGGCACAAAAAAGTTTATTTTTGAATTCAGGCTACGGGATGTATTATTTTTTTCTTCACTATACTGAAACTGTTTCTCTTTAATGCAAAGAGTTTTTATTCATATATGTATATGTCTATCGAAGTAGGCTAGTATATTATTGAAAAATCTTGCAATCAATCATAGATGAATCTTGCTAAAAGGCTAAAGTAAAATTTAATTCAAAAGTAACAGAATAACTGTCATTATATTAGTAAAAAATAGCCAAATATTTTCTGTTATTCAAAAATAAATATTTTCATTGAAATTTTTTTTTTGTTATTTTTTGTTTTTTTTTTCTATGATGATGCCAAAGCTCAGGGCATTGCCCTTTGAAGCGAATGCTTAGCAATGGCGGTAGGGAGACACATATGGGAGAAGCCGATATCAATTATTCCATTATTCTTTTAAGTGCCACATTTATTTCTTATTTTCTAAAGCGCTAGTGTTATGCCTAGTCGCTACTAAAGCTTTAATGTGACACTTAATTAATGGGGCGCTGGTATTATGCCCAGTCGCCGACTGTTAAGACAACACAAGATGAACAAATTCAGCCATGGGCACGGCGGGATTCGAGCCCGCGGCCAGTAGATAGCTGCTATGGCTACCGACCCCCAAATTACTTTAAAGTGCTTTTCAGCATGCATGATTCCGAGGCTTCGACAACCATGAGTTGCACATTACCTATCTAGAAGCAGCTTCAATCGAAGAAGTTAGCTATGTGATTGATTATCTGGAAATTAATAAAGCACCTTTTCACTTAAATCAAATCAAACATATTATTGCTCAACTTCTTATTTTTTAATTAATTGAAGCTTATAAACAGGTGTGTACTCTGATTTATTGAAAGCTACTGTAATAATTTCTCTTTTTAATTAATTGAAGCTTTTAAAAAGGAGTGTACCCTGATTTATTGAAAGCTCCTGTAGTTATTTCTCTTTTCAAAAAAGACAATCGTACAGACTTAAATAACCACAGGCTAATATCTTTTTTACCCATAATCTCAAAAAGAAAAAATTTCGAAAAAAATAATAAACTTCTTGAAACAGTAGTAATTAGTTTTGCTTTGTCGAAAATAAATCCACTGAATATGCTTTGTTAAACTTTTTGTAGAATGTTTCTGAAGGCCTAAATACTAACAATTGCGTTGCTGGTTTTTTTTTATACGTCAATAAAGCTTTTGTTACCATTGACCACGGTATTTTATTAAATCAGTTATTTGATTGAAACCGGTGTTAGAAAGGTCACGATAAACTGGTTTGAAATATAACTAACTATAAGCGCGTTTCAGATTCGTTTAGCTCTTGATATCTTATTGCATATGGTCTACTTCACCCACAATCCTGTACTAGGTTCCATCAGTTCACGGGAGCAGTGTTGCATTTAAAGTTACTGTGAGGGAAATGCAAAAAGTCACTGATTTATCAAACTGTCCTCGTATCATCCAATTTGATCTAAAGTACAAAATTACGATTCTTTTCTATTTGACTGCTTTTCTTTCCTGCTCTCCTTTTCTTTATTCGTAGTCGTGTACAATATTTTTTTTTATATTATTTGAATTTATTTCTTGTCTAGTCTTTAATTGAAACTGTATCAGTTGATGTAGACAATAATAAATGAATAAATGAGTATTCACCTCCACCGGACGCATAAATGAGTCATTACAGCCACACATTAGAGTCTGATATTTTGAGTCAGTCCAATTTTCATTTCTGTTTGTAAGTAAAATCTTGTCGTCAATTGCTTAATTTGGTCCCGTAGTAGCTCCAATTCTGTCTCCACGAACTTGTGGGCGAACAAACTTCTCCAAGATATCAATCTTACTCAAACATAGCTTTCCCGCAGATTACTTCAAAAATATTGCAGATTTCACATTTGTATAGAATTCTAATGTCATTAACGTGAAAGTATCAGGGACATATTTAATCAGGATTTTGCTCGCACTTCTAATGTGCCAGCTAATAATCTTTTCTTTTTCAGTAGGAATAGATATCGCGTCGTCAATGCAAACTATTTAGCTCTTGCTTTATTTAACAAATAAACATATCCAACTAAATCGCACATTAAATTGGTCAGGAAAACTGCAGGTGATCTTGCCATTATACTAACAGCTTGATTTATCTAATAGTTTTCTTAAACTTTTCTGAAGATCATTTCACTTATAATGCGTGCGGTCTAACATTAAATTTACGATTTATGATGACGTCCACTAAGATAACATGAACGTCGAAAATGTTCGAAATTCGAATTCAATTTATGAGAATATTTTATTATTAGTCCACCTTCGTCATCCGCATATTTATGAATTCTAAACGATATTCCACATTTAACTGTGAAATTTCTTAAAATCCAATCCGCTTTTGTTTATAATCCATAGTTTATGAGAGTTGCCAAATGGCTTATTCCGCTTCTTACTTATCAATCGAGACCAGTCTGCATGTGACTCCTTTCATCCGATATCCGGAATCTTTGTCGTGTCTTCAGCACTCCTCTTCCGGGCACTACACTTTCAAGTGTGAAAACCATGGGACCTGAAATTTCCCGAAAGTGTGAAAAGATTTCGACGAAACTTTGTTTAAATCTCTTTTTAATGCTTTTAAAATTCATGAGAGCACCCACTGCATTGCATCGTTTGTGCGTGTGTAAAAGTTTATTATAATAATTGAGATGCGGCGTGTTCTTTATGGTACGTCCAGGTGATGGTAATGGATTCACTTTTTTGGACCCACTGGCATCACGATGACCGACTGTCCGATTCGAGTTCGATGCAAGATAGATATGCATCTGCACGGATGGATAGACAAGTCTATTGGGCTGGGCGATTGGAAGGTGTCACTTTGCTAAATGCATAAATTAAGAGTGTACGTTCGCCTTGCAGTAACGTAGGTGGATGCTGGGCTGTTTTGTGAACGAAAAACGACAGAACGACAAGTATATAGTGATTTAATGCGTGAGTTTAAGTGATAGCAGATCGATGTATGTATTTTTAGAGGAACATAAAATACGATGCAATGGTATTCCCAAAATTTGTCTAATCCAAGATGTTGGAAATATGTCTTTATAGAAAAAAGAGATATTTCTTTGAAGGGCGTAGATATCGGCATATGAGTTATATGTGCTTTCCATACAATTTGAAATGGGCCTCAAGCTAACGGGAATCAGTTTTTATAAATATATTTTTTAGGCTGTGACCTTTCGTTCATTTAGTAAGGCTGGAAAAATGAAAAAGTAACGACTGTGATGAACTTTTATTGCCTCTTTCCCACAACATCAGAAAACCAGTTCAATGATATCAAAACTTAATTTTTTTGCCATTTAATTTCAGTTAAAAAAATACGCTTGCTCAATGCTAAATGAAATAATATGCTACACATGTGGCATAATCAATATAATTCATTTTATATTGTGGTTGTCTTTCAATGCTAATGTCTTACATAATATGTTTGCGAAAACATGGAAACTTTTTGAAAACCTACCGATATAAGATTAATCAATTTTTCGTAAATTTAAAAATATTGGAACTTTTTGCATCTATAAATATAGCGGAAATTTTTCAATCCTTTGAAATAAAGTAGCTAATTTTTCTTTCATTCACAGTGACGTGCGCGAGACACACTGACTGTGAACGCCCGCCATCCATTGATCATGCCAGCGTTTCAATGCAAGATCATCAAGATGTGGTGACAGCACGTTACACATGTGACAATGGATATATGCTGAAAGGTGAACCAGAAATTACATGCGATCTTGATTCGGATGAATGGCTTCAAGAGCCGCCTGCTTGTGAACGATGTAAGTTTAAAATAATTTTGTCACAGTTTCAAACAATATTAATGTAATAAAATGTAGCTTACACAAGATTGTTTAAAGGGGAATATGCGATTTATTTGTCTTTAGTTGAGGCGAAGTGATGTTTTGTTGACTTATATTTTAGGATTTATCATAAAGTTTGGGGCAGCTCCGACACAAATGGTTAAACTGGAGCATTATTCGATTTATGTTGGTCTACATCTTCTTTATCGCAAACGTGGTCAAGAAACCGGACTTCCTTAGCAAGGTTCTTGATATTACCGTAGTCATGGGTAGTGTTCGTTCTATATAGAGTGATCATTCTCTGAATACAGGTACATATGCTGCAATGTGAGTGGTCAAGGCTCAACAGAGCAGGATCACAGGATAATAGGAAAGGACGGACTGAACGAAGTTCCGATTTTCAGTGGAACTTTTTCCGGGGTGTGACGATTGCTGTCAGGACTTAGATTAAGCGGTTAACTCTCTTGCTGGCACTCTTAATGCTGCATCTATGGCAGCGGTCAGCCCACCAAAAGCCAAAAAATATCCAAAGTCCTCATGGGGGAATGTGAGGCTTAAGGAGAAAGTGTTATTGTAAGTTTAAAGTGAGTTAACAACGGAAAAAGACATATTGGCTGATCAATGGATGAAACAAAATTGCAGGTTTTTAAGAACGCAAGGCAAATATAGCACAAGCCAAAGATGTATAGTCTTCTGGGACTACAAAGAGGGTATTTGTGAGACAAATTGCCTTCTTAAGTTCTTCAGCTCAATATTGAAGACTCTAAGATCCATATGGAGACCTGAAAGCAGCTATAATTTTTCAAACATGGATACACTGACTGTCTTCACGGGCTCACGTTTCTCGGATAATCACCGATTCTTTTCCTTTTTGAAGTAATTATTTTGCAGCTCATTTATTAAGGGTATGTCCAGCCGATGGTTCTTCTGGCAACAAAAAAACGGCAAATAACAACTATGACTGCATGTTTAGACTCAAAGTTACATGCAATAGATTTCTACCTAAAGACCCCGTCAGTGAAATTAAAGCCCAGACCAGCACTCTAATCATGTGGTATCTTTTACACATGAACATAATGCCACAGCTTTGATTTAAATTGAAATGTCTGATATCATGAACAAAGATGGGCATGTACCAAATCAATGACGCAAAGATTTAAATCAGCATGAGCAGTTGAATATTCTGTTACGAATTTGTCTAAATTTTGAAACAGTACCATAATTGATTCGAAATAAATTACTTGGTTATCGTACTTGGTAAGAAACCATATAATTTTGAATAAGAACTGAATCTTTCATCTTCTTAAACAATCTGACTCAATCTGAAATATATCACATCGGATGTGAAACCAACACGGCATAAAAAATAGCACCAAATTTATTCAAAAAATCCTTTTATTTTTCATTAAATCAATAAAAGTCCTTCCTCGATCCAGCAAGCGTCGCTCTTCTCAATTCCAATACGACAAATGGAAATAATGGAAAAAATCCAGTGAAGCACATCAATGCCAGCCATTCAATGGGTCGTTTGCGTTGCCGCTCCTGCTGGTCTCTGAACGCAGCGTTGCCAGGCTATATCAATGTCAACGATACCGTTAACGGTGACGTAGACTCACAGCCAATAGGTATAAAAATGGATTGAATCGCAATCTGGTGTCGATTACCATAATAAATAGAAGACCCCCATGAAATATACGAGCAACTTCCTAATAACACAATGCATCGAGATCGATGGGATTTGATTTGATGATAAACTCATAAACTGCTGCTCTCATTGCTTTCCCGCAATGTCATAAACGTCATGGAAATATGGCGGTAATAATATGATGCTATGATACAGAGAGTTTATTTGAAGGCGACGACGGTCGATTTATTATCCCTGCTAGCTGAGAGCACCATAATCGCGAATGAGGTAAAATTGTGTTGTTTCGATTTTGAGTTTGAACGAAATGTAAAGAACCCAATTGTAACGGTGATTTAAAAATGTGAATATAAAACCAAATTTGAAATATGTTTTTGTGTCGTTAGATGAGTATTGCGATAATTTCCATTTGAAATAAATTATTCAGAAAAAGTTACCTAGGATATGTTCTCTGGCAACATGGGCTCAAAAGTGAGTTATTAAACAGAACCATTTGCATTGAATGTGTCCGCTACTTGTCCTTTAAATCTTGCCATGAACTCGTATATCAACTGTCATTGCTGTCAACAAGTTAAACTGAATTCCGGTTGCTCGTGAATAAGTGCACTTGAAGATGCAAACCTTGAAATGGTTATTTATTTTAACAGCACTAAAGAGTGGGTTGATAAAATCTGAAAGCCTCAAAAACAGCGTTTAATTGATTTCGAATGGCCTCAGATTTACTTCACCAAAGGCTTCGATAATTGTTACTTCATTCTTGTTTTTATTCAATAAATATGTATGTATGGGAATTATTTCCAATCGATTTCCACGCATCAAAAGCCATTTGAGTATTTTTTCAGCGTTTTATATCCCATTTAAATACACATGTATGCATCAATTTCAGAAACCTATTCACGAGTTTGCAACTGTTAGAAAAGGGTAAAATTTTATTTTCTATTCTGGAACGATATTCAGACCAAAACACATATTTCCACTTTAACGAGATTATAACGTTTCGAATTTAATTCAATTACAGGATATTGAAAAAAAAATTCCGAGTAGATTTTGAATCGTCCACTTCAAAGTCGAATTGAAAAGTTCGAAGTGAAAAAGGGTTGAATGCAACATGGTTGAAACCTCAATGTAGTGAGTTGTCGGGTGAATTTGATCGTCAGCGTGCTTAGCTGGGTAGGTATAGGGAGATGTAGGTATGTCGAAAAAATATTCGAAATTGGATCGTCCAAGACAATTTAAGTGACCATTACAGGTGGCGGCTGTCCATCGAACCGAAGCAAATTGATTTTGCCTATACGCTGTGCCTGTATCGAAACCGATATTTCGTTAACATTCAATCGAAATATAATATTGTTTGGGATTGAAGTAGGTAGGAAAGATACGTGTTAACGAATTTTACGGTTTTTTCGCACAAAATTAAATGGAATTTGTTTGAATCTGGAATGTAGCTTTATGAAATGAAATATACTACAGTTGGTATGGTAAAAAATATCAAAGCCTGCAGTCGGATGAAAATGAAATGTAAATTTAAACAACCTGTTTGAAAGAAGTTTATATGGGGTAAAATACCGAGTGTCAGTACAATATGTGGAATCACGGGTATAATGGAACGGCATATTTCTGAATAAAAACCATCAACTGACGTATAAGCAAAAATAATCTCAATTCGCTGGAAAAATGTTTTAAGCCTCTGTTTGTAATTTTATTTTTGATTCGCTTGTTAAATATTATTCTGCCCCGAAGCTCGCGAGAATCCAATGTGTCATCAATGGAAATAATATGCAAATAGGTGAAATATAGCCATTGTTTTCGGAAATTTGAAAACTTGCGAGGATACGAATTTTCTATCAAACGGGCTGATTCAATATGAGTGACTTGCCAATTTTATAATTTCATTTATATTGCTGTAAGGGCTTTTCCCCATCATAGTTAACGCGAAAATCCTTCTAAATACTCTGTGGTGGCAAGGACTTTGTTAGAATGAACCGATGTTAGATGATACATAAAACATGGATAGAAGTTAAAGCTGAATTATTAGCAGTTGCGAATTTAAGAATACCTAGATGGAAAAACTCGAAATTATAATTTCATTGATTCAGTAACACGCTATTGAAGGCTTATTCAGTAGCTATTAGTATACGTTAAACATCGATAGTTGGATATTTCGATAATATCGATGTTTTTCTTAAAACTATCGATAGGCTATCGATAGACTATCGATCGTGTATATGTGTCTTGCGATATTAGTATATGCTCCCAGGATTCATTAATTTTTTTAAAAATAACTGAGAATTCAATTACTATTATAGAGAAACAGATATATAAAGTTTTATTCATTTCCAAAATGCTGAGCATTTTGATTTAGGTGAAGCAATTCATTGAGACGCTTTGAGACTTTAAGAGGTTTCTGCAATCACTGTTAATTACACCAGTTTTCGAAAAAAATCGTTCACTCGGAATATAAGACGCAAGTATACATAAATGCTAGAGATCAAACATTTTCTTTGTCTCAGTATTTGAATCTAATGGGACATTTGTCGTTTCCACTGGGAGGTTTCGCCAGGTTTTGGTATTTATATATTGGGGCAGCTATAAGCTTTGTCTTTGAATAGATCTTCAGGTAGAAATAATAACACCTTGGATTTTTTTGTTTTCTACTATTCCTTCGTTAGTAAATTTCCCGTTTCACCAGTTCAGTTGCTTGTAGGTGCAGCTCCTGTAAATTTATAAGTACTCTGAGTTGACTCGGCCTTTTGTGTCATCAGATTCTATTTGAAGAGATAGGTATGTTTCCATCGTCTTCATTTATTTTTTGAACCTTGGATCCTGAATGGCGGCTAACATAATAAGGACCCTTTTCTCAAACGGTATTAATCGTTCCCGCACTGACTTGCATAAAGTATTATAAATATTCTTTCCAGCAGTGTTTTTTATGTTAATTCCCACTTTCGATAATTGAAGAGTCAGCCCCCGTAATAACGGAGTTATATAAGAAAGAATAATGTAATTTGCACCAGATATTGTTGTTGTGGCCAGATCAAATGGTTCTAATAGCAGAACTGTATTCGGCAGCACATTCAAATCTTCGGCGAGTAACGTTTCAGGTGCCTTTACACATTTGGCTAATTCCAAAGTCAATTCTTGCCTGATATCATAGAAACATTTGACCTTGGTGTATGCGTTACTACAAAGAGAACGGAACTGCTGAATTAACTTCAGTTCAGGTTTGTTGAGCTGTCGTTGTGAAATTGTCAGTATGTCTGAAACATCTGAACTCGATTGAAAAGAAGTATCAATATCTTTGCATTTTTTCGTGATAAAATGAAAATCAGGTGTTATAAATATCAGACACAGTCAAATTTAAAGTAAGCGCGAAGCATGGAATATGACTAAATTGAAGAAATGTTGCTTGCATTAACATGCGAGCAGATTTATCAGTGACGATCGCATTTATTTTTGATCAAATGTTCCATTTGCTTAGTGTAGTATTTCTCGCCTAAACAAGAAATAACGAGTCTGAATATTTGTCTTTTCAGCTACACCAACGATAATATAGATCATACAGGCATAAAATAAATATGCGACTTACTTCTGCCATTGAAAAAAATCAGTATTCTCTCTTTGTTTGGATCTGTCCACATATCAGTAGACAAAGAAATATGTTGAACTGCATTTATGGCATTTTGAACCCGCGTTTTAACATCTTCGAAGTATTTGGTGTCAGTAGTTGTATGTTTTCCGTCCAAATCAGCCATGAAATCCCGAAAGTCTTCATGTTCACCTTTCCGCAAAGGTACTATGTCCAAAACAACCCGACGAATTATACAGTTCTTCTTAATATTTTTTCGGACAGAATCATCTGCGTAGAATTTCGCTCTTGCAAAATAATTTTTGATGATTGTTCTAGATTTCGTTGAACTACTCTCAAAGATGTTACTAGGACCATGAGGTTTTGCTATAGGTTCAACAGTAAATAATTTCCACTATGATTTATGCTTCCGTTTTAAATGATCTGATTAATTTTCGTGTTTTTACTTGTTTTGTATTGATTGCTGCATATATTACACTCAGTAAAATCACTGTTTGGAACTCTTTCTCACTCAGTCTCAATTTTCTACGCGTATGATTTTAACGTGCAGTTAAATTTTACATTTTTTCCTTCTTCATGTTATTTCATTCTACAATCAATAACAAGTGGCAAAACTAACAAAATATAAGAGTGGTCTGCTATCTTTGGTTTGTGCTGACTTATAATAACAAGAAAAAGAAATATTATTAAATGAGAAAAACTAAGCAAACGTAAAATACTCACAGTGAATGGGATGATATCGAAATGTTACCTTACGCATTTTTTTTCTGTTTTCAAAAACTATCGATTGCAAAAAAAAAACATTATATCGATAGTACTATCGATGTTTAACGTACACTAGTAGCTATCCATCCCAATGCTTGTATCTCATGCGCACTTTATTGTGGAAAATAGAAGGCCACTTCAAAACAAATGATTTCAATATCACGCTTGAATTATGTGGAAGTATTATTGGCGAAATGAATAGCAAAAATCAAGTTTGCATCGATATCTCATAGATCAATAGTTGGTCATGTATCAACTCTGAAATTATACTAGGCTGTTTGATAGGTAAGTTGGTCGATTTTTCAAACAGGCCAGTACAATTTCAGAGTCGATCCATGGCCAACTATTGATCTATGAGATACTGATTGCATTATCATCATCAATCGAACCACGAACATTCACAATCATGGCGATAACATCTCGTGGCGCAACGTTCTATCGAAACAACTACCCCGGTAGCAACAAGAAAGACAGTACTGTATACATAAATTGAATTTACAAAATGGAGGAATAGTAAAATCAAACAAGAAATCCACCGGTGAATTAAATGTTTCAGAGTGAACTTTCAGAATAAGGCCTTCCACACATGCAGGGATAGATTTTTGCTTACCATTTGGAGTACCATGATCGACGTGAACGAGGTAGCAGAGTGTAAAAGAAAATTAAGGCTATTCTAATTAAGCCAATTACGCCATTACGTCGGGATGGGACATCGGGGGCTCTACAGTTACATTTACATTTACTGCTGAACTAACTTTAAGCACTGATTTACGCCGAATTTTAAAGCCAAAGAATGCGTTCGCTGTGGAAAAGTTTGGCCACTGAGAATATTATTTGGAGCCTCATTCCTCCTTACTCACTACCTTTTCGTGGCCTCTGGGAGATAAGAACGAAATCAACAAAGCAACATTTAGTTGTAGTCGGAGGAGCAGCACTCTTATTCGGAGAAATGCAAACCGCATTGCTTGACCTCAATTCACGACGATTGTATCCCTTGATGTATGGTATCATGGACATAGAAGTGCTATGAGCTTAGAAATATCAGTGGATCTAGCAGTAACTTGCATCGATCTGAAAAAGGAATTTCGATACCAAAATTCTATTTTTTATTTCAGCGAGGTGGTAGCTGGGAGCTATAGCATCTGTAGGAAGTTTAACTATATTATTAAAACTACTTGCTAATTAAACAAATAACGTTTTGTCAATAAAGGCTTATAAAGGCATATGGGCCAATACTTTCCCTCATATATATGAACATCGTTCAAGGTCTTTGACGT
Source organism: Nemotelus nigrinus (assembly GCA_947369275.1). NCBI lineage: Eukaryota > Metazoa > Arthropoda > Insecta > Diptera > Stratiomyidae > Nemotelus > Nemotelus nigrinus. Next base: position 39,893,115 of record OX376373.1, on the reverse strand, counting down.
TCTGGTAAGCTAGTTTTCTTTGCTACTGAAATGCTCCTGTGATATATCGGAGATGATGAAATATTCCAAGAAAATGCAATGAACGTAGATTCAGAGAAATTTTGGCTGCAGAAGAGAAAAAAATGGTTTGTGAAGCATAATGTAAAAAATCCGCACTCGCAGTTCGTGAAACATGCGACGAATTTAAATTTTATTTACCTACAAAGTTGATCCACAGCATTTAAATTAAATTGAGTTTTGGGTTTTTGGAAACATTTGAAGTTTCTGAGCATTGCAAGAAAAATGCAATTGAAATCATGGAGCCGGAATCTTCTCTCAAAAATTTTACGTTTTACAGATCGTTTTTAATGATTTTTCAACTATGCTCACCAAATGCTGAGTACGCGTCAAAAACTTATTTTAGTGCTTAAGAAAAAATTCTAGTGTTTATATGGTCTAGCTTACTGTATTCGATTCGTAAAAGATTCTCATTTGATCTCAGTCTATCTGAAAAATTATAATACTCATTAAAACAAGAGGCAATCTTAAACTTTTCTAATTTTCTTCATAATTTACGTTCATTTTCATCACGTTCCTGCTTTCATAAATCTGTCGTCATATTTGTAAATATGCACAATCAACGTCTGTTGTGGTGAGTACTCTCCTTAATTCGTAAACACGAAGTGGAAGGGTGAACACAAATTCCCTTACACAAGTTGAATTATTTTTCTCTCATTCACATTGCACTTTGGCTTCACATAGTGATACGACAAAATACAAGTCTGCAAGTTTGTTCAGCTCAAGGATGTTTGGAACTCAATAGTTCCTAAGGAGTCTTAGTCATTTTGTCTTTTCCAGCTTGCTGAACTTTTGGCTTCATTCCACCTAGTCAGTTGCGAAAACATGTTTTTTGCTCTGCATCGTTTCTCGTATGATCTTAATGCTGGCACTCGCACTCGCACCCACACTTGAGCTCTTTTCAGCACCAGCAGCGCTTGCAGCATGCACATTTGGAGCAATTAGAAGTGAGAAATGATTGCTTTTGAGTGAATATCTTAGAAGCAGAGTAGTTTGAAAAGAACAACTGTTACAGTGTCGTAGGCGCAAATAACAAAAGGGAATGTGTTTGAAGTGGAAGCATATTTTGCTTTGAATAAATTTTTGTTCATGAAAATGTTTTAGGTGTATTAGTTACATTCATTTCAGTGACAAGGCCATACGTTTACCTCATTCAGCAGTATGAAGTGTCCAAAAAAAGTCCTGGAATTATTTCAAGACCGACTATTGAATTACCAATAATTCTCTCAACGTCACATCAAACGTGAATGACACTTCATGATGCTCCTAATACCTTAATTAGAAACGGATCGCATTGTTAACCACTCAACATGAAATCATTTTCAGTTTTCACTTTTACATGTGCTAACTAACTGTTAAGTGGAAATGTGAAACTCTAATTAGACTTTTCAATAGCTGAACGACGAGTGCACAGCTGAAACAAGCGTTCCCATTCAAACCATCCATAAACCTACTGACATTCCAGTGCAGTGATATAACTACGTTTGCGCATATGTAATCATGAATGTACTTCGCCTAGCTCAATTCACACATTGAATCCATCTCAACATCGTAATCGAACACGAAGGTGAATTTGATCAGACATATTCGAGGTATGTAAATACAATGGATGCAATTTATCCCAGTCGAAAGCTCAGTTGGAGTGAACCGAATCCATTTAAAGTCCAAATTGAATTTTAACTTCAGGACAACAAACAAACACGCCATTTTAATTATGGTTCCTGAATGCATCCGACTTTCAAAAGAATAGAAATCTCAAGGTGATAGATGTCGGGAGCAGAAAATTCTCATTTCGCCGGCCCAGTAAGCTCCTTCGGGTATGCTTTCGTGATGATTGCATGTAGAGACACAAAAGCAGGAACAAGAAACATTCACAATGTGACCACACCATAGCAGCTAGCACCCCAATCCAATATATTCGATGTCCATGGTTTTAGTCGAATGAATGGGCAGTGATTTGTCCCAGGGCTAATTAACTCAGTTCCAGCGTTTATTATTTTGCACGAGATTGTTTTGCTGGAACAAAAGTACCACCATGAATGATTTACACCCGACTGGAAATCGGTTATCTCCCACAAACCCCTGGTGTGAGTTTGGGCGGCAAGTGAATCATTGCATTGTGAGGATTAATTGAAAGTGTTACCAGTCGGTACCAATATTGAACACATTGAAGTTGCACACGCTTTTAATGAAATATATTCCTATGAAGCTTCAAAGTAATATGTCGGAGTAAGTAAACGCACAAAGAAGATACAGTTTTTCATCATAATTCAAGTTTTTATTTCTTCATTATGTAGCATGCAATAAATTAGCAGCCAATTTCGTTGCCAATAAACATTCATCATTTTTGCATGTTTTTAATTGTTGTGAATTATGAGGTTTCCAGTTGATTTCAATACTTCGTATGATAGCCCTTAGCCTTAAGCAGAGGCTGGAGCCTCTTCGGCATTGAGTCAACGAGTTTTTTTGTGATGTCAGGAGTAATTTTTTGCCATTCCTCTAGCAGTGCTTTCTTCAGGTCTTGTTTATTAGAAATCTTGTGTTTCCTAATGGTGTTATCCAAAAAGTCCACAGATTCTCAATGACGCTCATATCTGGTGACTGTGCCGGCGGAGACATCAAATGATCCCAAATTGGCCAGGACTGCTTAATTCCCGACTTATGCTTTGGATCATTGTCTTGGCACAACCGAAATTGGTTGCTAACACCCAGTTTTTCAGTACTTTGCAGCAAATTGTTTTTGAGTACATCAAGGTACTTTGTTTGGTCCATTGTTTCCTCAATAAACTTTAAATTTCTGAGTCCGGCTGCGGACATGTAGGCCCAAACTATCACATTACCACCACCATGCTTCAAAGTAGCTTTGATGTTCTCCTTGTTTAGCTCAGTGTTTGCCTTACGCCAGACATATGACATTCCGTCGGAGCCAAAAATGTTAAACTTGGACTCGTCCGCAAAAATAACCGTATTCCAGAACGCGGATTGCTTTCCCACATGCTCTTTGGTTTCCTACGAGCTACTCGCCCGTTGAAATCATGGTCGCGAAGCACTCGTCGGACGGTTTCAGCACTACATGACTTCCTTAATTCACGATAAACCTCAGTAACCAGTTTTGGAGCGGAAATCTTTGTGTTTGCTTTCACTTTCCTTACAATGTATCGTTCGTCGGATACGGTGAAAATATTGTTTGGCGCATTTCTCCTCTTATTTTCTACCCGATTTTCCTGTACGAAGCGCTCAATTATGTGCTGTATTGTAGAGACACTCAAATTCACACTTTCAGCAATTTTTCGAACACTTTGTCCTTTTTTAAAGTGGTTTAATACCAATTCGCGCTGTTCCATTGTGGTGCGATGACCCATTTTACAATTTTGGCTCATTTTGGCACTTCAGCTTACAAGATCTTGCTAAAAACTACTTAAGCCAATGTCTAAACACAATCAAAAGCTCAAGAAACAAAACCAAGACAGATGAACGGCGCGACAAATAGAAGTTTATTCGCATTGAAGTGTCTGTATCAAATAAGCTGTGAGCTGCAATTTTTCCGCGCCAGTGGTATTTCTCTTTTACCGGACGCCGAGGAATATTGCTGGAACATTTTTTGTTTGCATTGTAACATGCATCTAGTCAAATACGTTTCAATTTTTTGGAAAGGGTTCTTTATTTCAAAGATACAGTGATTTGCTTTTTTAAATAGTCACAGTATCAAATAATATATATATATATATATATATATATATATATATATATATATATATATATATTTATATATATATATATATATATTTATATATATATATATATATATATATATATATATATATATATATATATATATATATATATATATATATATATATATATATATATATATATATATATATATATATATATATATATATATGTAAACATATAAAAATATGAATTTTTGGCCAAAGTGATTAGTATGAATCATTCGTAATCTCGAGGAATACATTGTAAGAAGCAATCGCACAAGACATGCAAGTTTCACAGACGAGTGAGCATGATAAAACATAAAATCTTGTTGATTGTCTGCCAAAGCGATTGGTGAAGTCTGATTCCTGATCAGTTGGGAATGATGTAGTGATTGATGAAATACTCGGAGGAACTGTGTCGCAGATCGTGCCCAACGTTATTGGCTTTTCAAAACAAGGTTTCGCAAATTCTCGTATCCCGGAATATAGATCTAATGCGATCAGACAAATTCGCAGAATGTCTGACTTCTTCAGGCTTAATTCGTGCATCACAAACCTGGTTTATAAGAAACAATGATAGCAATATAGCCACCATCACTGACATGGGAAACTTTGAAAAATCCTACTCAAAATAATAAGGATCCAGGTCAGCTTGGCTTTACTTTGAACTCTTTGGGATGTACAACATGGATTAACACGGATAGCATGTATTACATGGATTAAAAAGTGACAAAATAATCGACATGTAATCATCACGAGAAATGTTGGGGTCAACGATACGAATTGCATTCAATTAACACCTGATACCAGTTGTAGATGGAATAACGTTACATCAAAGGATATATTTCAAAAAGTCGGTCTCTATCACTTTCATAGCACCCACTTAAAGAAGACTCAGAGGCAACAATAAATTCATACAATTTAAAAGAAATATTCTGCAATAAGGAAATAAACTGCCAACGACGACACCTCCGAATGTTATTAAACTGATGAATATTCTTGAAGTCTGGGTTTGACGTCTTCTAAGCGAGTGGTGAATTTTTCTGGGCGAGAATGTATTAGAACGAAAGCTGTTGAAAGATAAATCAGTTTGTGAAGTCAAAATACAAAATTTGCGAATTGGTTGTAAAGATGATGTAAAAAAGGGAGATTTATTTTAGGATAAACTAATAATATGGTAAGAAAAAGTGGTGAATAATAAGAAAGCATAACTATTGAAGTTTGATATGATTAGTAATTGAAGAATTTAAAAACTGAGCAGAAAGGAGTTTTGAGGGAAGATTTACAGTGAACAAAACAAAGACAGATGATTTTGCAGAAAGTGAAGCGAATTAGAAAACCCAGAAAAAGTTAAAACGAGGTTAATTGGAAAACTATTGTGGCTGGTGATCTAATACTTTACGCTTATTAGGATTGATTAGGAATTAGTTTCGATTGCTCAGCTTTTCGTCAATTGGGAATTTTCATTTGCATTGAACATCAGTGACGATTACTGTTAGGCCATAAGCTGAATTTCCAATAAAGTTTTCTATTCGAAAACGTGATTTAAAAAAATCCATACTTCAAATCACTACCACTAGAATCACCACAAGACTTCTTATAGACAGGTTTACCATCTTTCTAGAGATCCTCATATGTTACTCTAAAAGTGGTGATAAACGATCAGTCGACAACTGTCGAGATATAGTTATTCTACCTGTTATCCTGCGTTGATCGCATATTCGACTGTCTTCTAAATGAACAACAACATGGTTTCGTAAAGGTAGATCTACTATCTAAATAAGACGCTCCTGGTCACAATCACATAATCCTAGTTTTTAATGTTCTCTGTGAAATGGGAAAAAAGTCAAATTGACGCGGTCTATACGGACATTAGTGAGGCTTTCGTCCGAATCGACCATCGAACTTTGTACAAAAACTCCGCAATTTCGGTATATATGGATCCGTTTTCAATTGGCTCCAGTGTTATCTTTGCGGTCGGATTCAGCGTGTGAAATTTCAAAGCCACTTATCTTGAATCATTTTCGCATCTTCTAGAGTGCCACAAAGCGGCCATCCAGGCCACCGGCTTTTTAAAATTTAAAATTTAGCTTTTTAAAATCTTAATTAATTTTTATGCAGACGGCTTAATAATCTACCACTTCATGAACACACAGTCTTCCATAACCTTCTTACTAACCAAGCTTCGAGAATAATCTGAATTTTAACATTAACAGCATATTCTCAATTTATGTTATCAAATTAAACTAACTATTCTCATCTAATTGTGCAGAAATATTTACTGAACGCGCGAAATAAAAGATATATATGGGAAAAAAGCCAAATTGATGCGGTCTATACGGACGTTAGTGAGGTTTTCGTCCGAATTGACTTTTACTTTAAGATATATGTAAATGCATACGGCAGCACTATTTTCATGCGTTTCCTATCACAGACCGAAATCCAGGACTTTAATCTCCAATATTATCTCAGATTTCCTCAACAGCATGAGCGAAAATCCTCCAGCTAATCCTTTTGTGCTCCTATCGTCGTTGTCCCAAGATGAATAGTCTGCTAATACAAGGAGCTAATTGCGACATCAGGCGATAGGATTTCCGGACCATTCAAGCATTGAAGGTCAAATGCTATGTACAGCATCAGGACCACACCATACACACAACGTAGTCGTTCGGCATTCAACAAACGCAAGCGGCGAAGAAAACAAAAGCGAGTATTGTGTCCATTCATAAAGGCGAAAAATTGATTCAGCAATAAAGTATGCGACCGGACAACACACTGCATGGTCGAACAATTAGTGAAGTATGAGAAAATCAGGGACTGGATAGCCAGTGTGCGCGGAACGAGTAAAGACTACAGTTTTTGCGAAAGTCATCATCCCGCTAATTAAGTGGCATATGTACTCTGCAAACATGTGTCCATAAGTATATGAACGTCCAAGCTAATTATTGAATGTGAAGTGTTTGGTACTTGATGAATCATGTACGCATGAAACTGGACTATCGTTTAGTTGCTATAGGCCGTGAATTTGGATGCAGGAAGCAGATGGTTCCTTCATGGAGTATTTTACTGAGTTTGCTCGCCAATATTTTCGAGACTAATGAAGAAAACGTGTTTCTGAGCACATGCTCTCGAGCTAGTAATACGATTTCCACGCGAAACAAAATATTTAGAATATTAGTTAGTGGTCGAATACGAAAATAATATCGCCTGCTCTTTTTACGAGTGAGAAATCTTCGTTGCACATTCTGTTAAAGCATTTTATTAGAAAAATGCTTGGAATTCGATAGAATGTTAAAACTAAGTGTATACTCCCATTAAGAAAAGAATTTTCTGTTGAGTGGTTGGGAAGTATTTCATCCCTTTCGATTTCTTCGCACTGCTGGAGATCACACGAAAGCACTATCGATCGCCATAAAATCTCACTTTTATTGCAACGAGTACTTTTCATTCTTTAACGCATGAAAGACATCTGATGATGTATGGTGCCGTACTGAACGGCTCGACTGATCGGAACTCAATCTATCTGGTATGTCTGACTGAGCTCCTCAGTGATTTTGCAATGGATTAAGATGAGTCTCCCGGAATGCTTGTACGGTGTCTGTTCAATAATTCACAGTGGGCGAAACAAGTCACCTAAATAGAGAATCATTAGGTAGCGTCTTGTGATTTATACGATGTGACCAATGTTCTAATTAGTTCATTGGATAGCTTCCAGCTTTTTGTGATTTATGACTCAGTGATGATGGATTGCATGGCGCCCGTCATATTGCCATCATCCGTCGTCATCGGCAACAGCATCAAACATAACAAAGCAATTACTTTTCGTTTTTTTCTTCGTTACAATAGGTCAAGAATAGCGGGATACTTTCAACCTGAAAATAAAAGCTGTTTGTTAATGGCTAATGGAGACTTGGGAAAATGAATTCTCATAAAATAGTTTTATTTTGAGACGGTTTATTTGTTTTTGGATTTAACAGTAATCGATTTCACACCGACTCATGGTGAGATATTGATGAATATTTTAATTTTTCATCGCACATACATAGTTTAAGAAAGAAACATAAATTAACAAGGTAGTCAGATTTTCAGTAGATGCCTCGAATGTGAATGCTTTTAATGATGAAAGAGAATAATAACTGATTCTTTTATACACTTTAGAAATCGCGACGAATTTTTCAAGGAAAACTCGCAAGAATTGAATGAGTCTGTATAAATTCAAATACTTTTCCACCAGATATGAAACTACGTTGAGGCGCCTCTACTAAAAATTGAATTTGAGGAGAGGCTTTCGAAATGGCTGAAGTTGTACGGCTTACAACGCATAAAATGGATTCGACAAGTCCATCAAAGAAGCTCTTCGAGGATCATTTACACATCCGAATCACGATGTGTGTTTCATTGTTTTACCTATTGCTTAAAATAGCCAATATTATTTCAGAAAGAACTCAAAAAAGTAAATAGCATGCATAAGGGTAATGTAAAAGTATTAAAAAATATTGCTGTTATTCGTAATCTGCATTTTCACCTTCATTTACATTTATATTACCGTGCTAATATTGGTATAATAAGCAATATTGGTGAGAGGAATAAATTTGTTCAATACGTACATACATACATGGAAAACGATAAAGATCACTATTTTAAAGGAGCTCATTAATTTTACAAACGCTATGAAACTATTGCATGTGTACTTCAAGTGCAAATCAATATTGAATCGGAATATTGATTATGCACTTTGATACCACTGTCCAATATTGAATGCAGTTGGTTAGATGGTCGCATGGACTTGTATCGCTTATCGATTTCGATGAAAAATGATGATTCTGAAGTTACAGCTCTAATTATGCTCGCGATGAACGAGCGTCGCGCAAATTTTCAGCAATGACAAATTGAAACTTTATCGGTATATTTTGGAAAAATACTCTAAAAAATAAGTTTTGGGAATGAGTCTCTCAAATCGCCTGCGTTAATTGTATTTTTGATGTTTTTGTTTTTCGTGACTTGGTAGCTTTAAGGTCCAACTAGTGATGATTCTGCGCGCGTACGTACGCATATGCGCCGAGGTAAACCACGCAAAGCATATGTTGCACACATAACTTTCCGAACAGCCAGCAAAGTGGCATGCTCATTAAGCAACCTTTTGCTCAATTGTTGCTATGAGCTGTCCGTACGTATAGTGGTGATGAGATACGACTTGACATACGTTCGCTTATGCACTGTATGGGTACTTATGTTCACTCGTGTTTGCGTATGTCAAAAAGTGCCTTTTTTGCTCTAAAACCAGTCGGTTTTGACAAGTCGGTTGAACCGGTCGGTTTCGCAGACTTATGTCTGGTTAGGGCTTTAGAATGCATCTGTCAGTTAGTTTGTATAAAATAGCCAAAAATAGAAGTAAATTCAATACTGTCTGGCAATTTTTGTTATGGACAAATGTATCCATCAACCAATCTGTGAAATTTTGTGTTGCGAACAAAATTATTTTTTCTGAAGTGTAGAAAATGTTATGCGTGCCTTTGGCGAGTGTGCTATATCCAAAATAAAAGCATTTGCAGAATACAAAGTGTTCAAAGATGGTCGTGAAGCCATTGACGATTTGTCTCGTTCTAGTCGGACTTCAACCTCAAATCATGAAGTCAGGAAAAAAGGCAAGAAATTACTGCTCAATAATAATCATTTCAGTCTCAGAGAGCTAGCTCGTAAAGCCAATATATCTCGTGAATCGGCTCAAGCTATTGTGGTTGATACTTTGGGCCTGAGACGCGTTGCAGCCTCAATTTTTTTGTAATGACGAACGCATCATTACGGGTGATCAGACTTAACATAATGAGTATGATATGTAAACTAAGCCACAGTCATCGGAATGGCGCTTACCAAACGAGCGAAAACAAAAAAAAAATCCAAGCAAAGTTTGTCTGGAATTAAGGTTCCATCACAAATGAATAACCTTTATGAGTAAATTATTTCGATCGATATAAGTCGGATATGTTAAAATTTGCCACAACTAGCCTAAATAAAAGTTAATGATTTCCAACTGCAAGTGGTCACATCAGTCAAGTATGCACTGTGTGCTGGTGTCTGTGAACAAAACATATTTTCAATATATAAGAACAAAAAATATTTTCAATTTTAATCATCCGGCAAAAACAATCCCAAATTTCTTCTTGTTGTTTTTTTTAATATACGAAGAACTGTACACTCGGAACTCTTTTTGGATGGTCGAACGCCACAAATATCATCGAAAAACCACCACATTCATTGGATTTGGCTCCGTTTAAGTTTTTCATGTTCCCAAAGCTTTGAGGAACCCATTTTAGCTCCATTAAAGATATAAAGGTGAAGGAGCTCACAAAAGACACAGCAAATTTGAATTATTGATATTTTGTGCTTTCGTTCTGAGCAAGAAACTGCGTTTTAATCTTCAAAACATCAAAATACTTGCGAGAGCCATCAAATAGCCAGGATTCACTAGAGATATGCAAAAGAATTTAAGAACTTATGAGCTACAATATTTCTGTACATATCTTTAGTTCACTCACTAAGCAGTACAAATAAAAATGCGAATTTATTTTTCCTTTCTAAAATTTTCGCCTGCTACTCTAATACATTTTGCGGTTCTTTCAATAAGTTTATGTGTACCTTCTCAAAAAAATGTTTTGTCAGTATCAGAAAAGTAAGTCGTTTGAAAAAAATTTTCTCACGAAAATCCTTTTTTCCACTTGGGTAAAAGATCATAATTGCTGGGAGCCAGGTCAGGGCTGGAGGTTTGAGGAGTGGGTGATCTAAAATATCGAAGCCCACCTCATGCAGGGCAGCCAACGCAAAATGGATCTTTTACGCACATCTTTGGTTAATTTTTTTTTTTTTTTCTTTGATGACTTTTCTCAATAGCTAATGGCTGTGGAGAATCCTTTATTTTTAAAAATGATCTACAGGATCATTTCTGAGCCCCAAAAAAAGAACCCCGATAACTTTTCCAGCAGACTGTGACATCTTCAGCTTCATAGGTGGTGGTGTGTCTTCTTTGTTTCACTGCATAGAGCCTTGTTTTGACTCAGGCTCATAATGATCAATCTAATTTTTGTCTCCAACAACGGTTTGACTCAATATTTCATCTTCGCCTTTATAGAGGTCCAAAAACGCCCGATAATAATCCACGCGCTGTTGTTTTTAAGCATTCCCGGCACCCATCTTGCGCTGAGCTTAGTCTTGCCAAGATGATCGTAAAGAGCATTTGAAACGGTTGTATATGTTTGGGGAAGAACTTTATAACTGCGCGGTCCTCAATTTTCTTCATATTTCACACTTTCTTGCCGAACTAATATCTTGATTGAAATAAAGGTTGCTATTTATACTTATAATGAGCTTCTGAGCTCATTACATTTTATTAAACTACCACTAATTCCGCGAACTTCTTGACCCACCATAGTAATTTTGAAAGTGTACCATCGTATAGCTGAAGACTAAGTCTCTTAAATCTGGTGACATTTTTTTCAAGGAGAGCAGTATTATGCTCATACCTACTTCCTGACTTTTGTTGCTATGAGCGGCTAAAGTAACATTGAATATCTTTCCAATAAAATAATCTTTTACATTCCTGTAAGAGGGACTAAGCACAAACGTTTTCAGTGAGCGTCAGCATCAACCTGTTTATGGAAACAGGGGATCAACTAGTAAGTGCTGCAAGATATTTGATAATTTTTCAACCACTATTTCCTGTCTAGTTTGAAATCCAAATTCAAAAATAATTTATTGAATGCTTTTTTATTCCGAAATAAATCCTGCTTTCCTTTTCTTGAAATCTCCATCATAAATTACTTGTCTAATTATATAATGATCACCTTAATGTACTCATCTAATTTTAATTTAGCTTACCACAACCGTGTTCAATCAAACAATCTATTATTATTTGTTAAATACCTTGCTCGGTGAGAATATAAATGAATGGAATCCTATTCAATGATTTTTCTAGAAAACCAAGATATGAGCTGTAAAATAAAAACTTTCGCACAAAATAATCAGATTCACAGAATTTGGAATTTCATTTCTTCTTCATTATCTCTAGTTAATATTAAAATTTAAAAATTGAACCCTCCGAAAAGTCATTCAAATCCAATCCCCTTCAAAAGATAGATTATGTAAACCTATCATGAGCCTATAAGCCCCGAAGGATTTAGCATCTTTAATGAAATCAATTAAGAAATAAAGTTGCGCTCATTAAAGGAACAACGTGATTCAATGTTCAAGCCGTTTATTTTCAAGTATGCAAAGCATCTTCCTGCCTTGCTCCAGCTCAACTCTCCTTCATGAATATTTAATTGTCTTACTATGAGTCAGTACGGTTGTACACATGCTAACTGAAATATTAAATATGGCACGTTGGATATGATCTATTAATAAATTACCTTGAAGTTGTTCTAAGATTAAATTAGTTGACATGTCGAAAAGGCGCTGATGTGAAGCGCTTTCGTCAAGTACCAAGTGCTTCTTACTTGTCAGGAATAATAATACATAATCCAAGACCTTGGTGCCAGTATCTGTTCATTTCCAGTAAATGGATCGCCTGTTGGTATTGTGAAGGATAGTGAGTGTTTTTATTGTTGCTTCTTTTTGATTCTCTCTCGCAGACTGATAGCTTTACGGGTCCACGGGGTGTTAGATTATGTTTGGATAAAATAGTAGGAGGTAAATCGCATTACATGCAATATTTTCTGAGTCGCTTCGCAATGTTTGATTTTTGCCTCATTTTCTCTATTGTATTGAATGAAAAAGCTGCTTTATCAGGTTTGTTCAGTTGATTAAATCCTTTGTGCTCAATCGTAATATGCTTGTTCATTGAAAAGAGAAGATATTTTGGTAACGTTTGAGTTGAAAACATTTTTGATAAAATGTTTTTAAAATTATCTTCTAAACGTGATTTACCTTTCTTTTGGATTCTGAAGCATAACTGGATTTGAAGTTTAGCCTGTAGTGCAGTTAGGAAGATAGATAATAAAGTTAAATCTTTTTTCACCAAAATATAAGTAAAATAAATACATTTATGTGAGATAAATAAGTATTAAACTCGTTTCGCCGAAAATTCATATTTCTTTATGTATATATATATATATATATATATATATATATATATATATATATATATATATATATATATATATATATATATATATATATATATATATATCAGCAAAATGATTAAGGGAGATAATCTCTGGAGTGACCGATCCGATTGAGCTGAAATTTTCGGAGAACGTAGATGTATATAGTGGGTAAATTCAGATATCCTAAACCTTTTGGCGCCGGCGAGCGTTTTAGTGAATTTTCAGGTACTCCTATATTTCTAAGCAGTGTAAATTTTTGTTAAAATAAATGTTTGGAAATGAAAACATATTGTGTGTTAAGCTTGTGTATGTTAAAAAATTGGAAGTTTTGAACCGTGTGTGGGCGCAGAGTGCTTAAAACTAGGCAAGGATTTTATTTCCACTTTTGATTTGTCACTACTTCTAAGAAAAACAATGGATCATCGTCAAAATTGCAGAGCGTATTGATGTTGACAAAGATTTAACACATATGGAAATTCAAGATAGTGCGGGTAACCCTGTAATCATTGTACCGTTTTTAGGTGAGCTTTTTATCAAAGCAGATTCCGGGATACTCTACTTTGTTACTTTGAGCTATTGGTATATTGCTAACATATAATGGAGGACAAGTAAGTTTTAGGAATGTGAAAGTTAAGTGGATGCATTTGGCTTCGTTCTTTCTGCTTTTCCATTTGGCTAGCCATTCTTCAAGAAGTGAGACATAGACTTGCTATGTTTGGGATTCCATAACTGGATTTAAATCAGTATACAGACTGGTAATGTCATCCGCAAAAGTAGCTATAGCTGTTTTGTCGCTTATTAGGCGATCAGATGTGGAGCTTGTGTAGACTACACATTCCAAAACCCTTTCTTGAGATATGTTCAATATCTTCGTACCTGTCTTTCTTCCTGTACTAGGATTTTAATTGATGACACGTTGGTTTTTTTCCCAGGTGAAGAATGTTTGAAGATAGTTTATCGTATACAGTGTACAGTGACCAAAAAAAAGTTAAGGCACGAACTCGTAGTAAGAACAAAAAACGTATTTTTAATGCGACTTTAATAATAAATGATGGTAGTTTTGTATTTAAATTAAAGTTTTGTATGTTTATCTTTAGAAAAATATCAAAAACACTGGGAACGAAGCAAATTTCACAGTAGTAACGTAAAATTTTTCAATGAAGTACCAAAATAGCGCAAAAAAAGTTAAATCCCAGCGCAGTTTTATCTGAAATTATTTGTAATTCCTCCAAAAGAATACCTTTAAATGTACTTAAAATCATGAAAATATGATATTTCTATTCAGTCTAGCTTCAAAAGTGTTTTGTAAAAGTAATTTTATTGAGAGTGTTATTAAAAATTAGAGTGAAAAGGAAATCGGTAAGTGCAGAAATCCGTGAATGAATTTTGCGACGTTGGAAAACATGAATGGCTTGAGATTGGAATACTAACGGGAAAATCAAGATACACAGTGAGATATGAAATAAAAAAATATAAATCAACCAAATCGTTTGAAACAAAGCATCGAACAAACAGGCGTAACATTTTATCAGAGCGTGAAAAAAGTGGATTTTCAGAGAAATTAATAAAATCCCCAAATTAAGTGCCTCAGTTTTACGAATTAAGGTAAAAGAACGAGTTGAAAAGGAATTCTCTACTCAAACTATTCGAAATATAATAAAGAAAGCGGGTTTCAAGGGCAGAATATGTCGAAGTAAACCTTATATTAGTAACAAAAATGAAATTGTTAAATTACGAACTTTTACGTAATTAGTTCCATAATTTTTGTTGATGAAGTAAAAATTATTGTTTTTGGATCTGATGGGGCGCGATGTGTTCGGCAAAAGCCTAATACAGAGTTTAGAACGAATTATACTACTCCCACTGTAAAGCACAGCGGAGGGAAAATTATGATATGGAACTGTATACGGGCGTCTGGCCCTGGAAATATAGAATTTTGGAACAGTACGATGCATGAAACGTGTTACCTGGGTATTCTTAAAAGAAATATTAAACAAAGTGCTGAAAAATTAGGCATTTTATACAATTTTGGCCTGTATCAGGACAACGATCCGGAGCACAATTCGGAGCAGTGCCGGCTTTGGTCTATTTGTAACTGTCCAAATGCTATTAAAATCCCCCCTAAGCCGCCGAACTATTATAAAACCCGATTGAACTTTTACGGCATCATCTCAAAACCAGAGTAGCATTGCGAAAGGTAAAGTGTAACAAAGGGCTCCAATATGTCATTATTGATGAATAGAACAAAACTTCACCCACTTTTTGGAAAAAAATGTGAAAACGATGCAGAAACAACTGCGAAAAGTGATAAAAATGCGCGGAAAAGCTCCAAAGTATTAGTGCTATGTAAGTTCATTTGTTTGGAATTGATCACTTGAAAACAATTTCAATAATTTCAGATAAAACTGCGCTGTGCCTTAACTTTTTTGCGCTATTTTGGTACTTCAGTGAAAAAATTTACGTTAATGTTGTGAAATTTGCTTCGTTACCAATTTTTTTGATATTTTTCTTAAGGTAAGCATACACTCAGAAAAATACTTCAACTTTTTGAGGAAAAATGAACACATTATCGAAGAAAATTGTTAATGATTCTGCGCCAAAGAAATATTTACTCAATCCAAAGAAAGGAATTTATTCTTTTCAAAGAAATGATATTGAACTTGCCCCCTGAGTAAAATTTGGTATAGTTTCAAGGAAATGTTGCTATAAATCTGGCAACAATCGGTTCTCCTACGATCAGCGAAGTTAAGCACAGTTGGGTGGGCTTACTGCTTGGATGGGAGACCGCTTGAGAGCATTGCATGTCTTTGGCACCCAAAAACTCTGCCTACCTTCATTTCAAAAGTGCGGCTTACTTTGAAGGGAGTGAAAAAATAAAAACGTGCCAAAGCAATATGGCTGGAGTCCTTTTGAAGCGAATGCTTAGCTATGGTGTTAAGGACCCTCATATGGGAAAAGCCGAAATCAATTATTTCATTATTCTTTGGGCCCTCTTCTGAGAGTCACCTCACGTGAGATCTCTCGTCACTTGGAAAGTCACGTCACCTACGAATCGGTAATCTGAGAGTCACGTGAAGTGACTAGGAATTTGTGTTTGAATGGCAACGCCTGAACGTTTAAAGTTTACTATTTCAAAGAAATTTTTCAACGCTTGAAATTTAGCACGTCCATAGCACACTGGCATCGACCGGTTCTTGTTCGATCACCGAAGTTAAGCAGTGTTGGGCGTGGTCAGTACTTAGATAAGGGACGGCTTTGGAACACCGCATGTCGTTGGCGTGCAAACATTTTCCATCCCTTAAAATCATGGAAAGTAAGGAAAATCGAACGCAAACAGGAAATTTCCAGGAAAAAGCAAATGATTAGTGAAATAAAAAAGAGGACGGTATTTACAAGTGTACCAGGTATACTTAAACTTGCTATACAAGATTATAAATATAGTGATTAGCAAAAACTATTGGTGAATATTAGAAGTGGTTTTTATGTGTTCGCTGTGCTGTTTCAGGCTTTGTGGATGACTCTCCATCAGTCCAATAAGACATTCGAATCGTTGCTTGTCTAGGGAGACAAGAAAATCGATCAAATATTGAAATCCTTGACATTTTATCTGTCAGGAATAAGCTTTGTATCTGTTTTCTCCTTTATTAAAATTTTCGTTCGAAAGAATGATGAGATAATGGAGACTTGTAAAAATCTACCTTCACGATTAATTCAGTACCAGCCTTTACTTTTTAAGACTGGTACTTTGCTGGTGAATTTTCGATTGATTTTCTTATTGGAAAGACATTTGCACAATTCAATTTTCAAATGTCACTTTTTAGCTCGAAAGAATGAGCTGCACATAGTAAATTGGTGTGAAATGATTGTAGACATGTATCAATGCCATCTGCGTTTTCAAAGCGAAAGCAACAAACACAACCAATCAAACATAAAACACCCCAAAAATTAACACACACCAACAAAATTACAAACACACGAGCCAAAAATTTATCGTGGCGAAGACGTAGTCGAGTTTAACCACGTTATTAAAAAAACAATTAATAAAATAATCTTCGAAATAAGATTTTTTAAATTTTTTTCATGATTCACGATTCAAACTTCGTCAAAAACTTTATTCTTTTTTTTTTTCAAAATATCAATTTGTATCACTTCTGACCACAGTCACTTGATATTATCAACTGACTGAAAATCTCACATCACGTGACGCTCGTCACTTCATATGACTCTCGGAATAGCCGACATATCGAAAATGTCACTTGAGATGAGATGAAGTCACCTCACGTGACTCTCAGAATACGAAATCAAGAGAGTCACTTCATTCGTCACGTGAGGTGACTCTCAGAATAGGGCCCATTATTTATACAAATTAATAACATAAAATAAAAGTTTATTTGATTTGTGGAAGATTTCACATCTCGTAAACAAGTAAATATTTTCTTTGATTCTCGGAAACATATTTTTCTGAGTATACAAAACTTTAAATTAAATGCAAAACCACCATCATTTATTATTAAAGTCGCATTAAAAATACGTTTTTTGTTCTTACTACGAGTTCGTGCCCTAAATTTTTTACCCACTGTATGCAGAAAGCACACCACTAGGGCATGCAATCTCGAGATTTCGGGATCTCGGGATCTCGGGATCCCGACACATTTTGGACATTTTTCGGGAATTTTTTTTCGGGACTCCCGAGATTACGGGATTGATAAAATTCACCCCATTTTGGGAATTAGAAAGCAGAACTTAATACTAAAAGAAATATTGCTTTATGAAAACGGAGGCGGAAGCCAGTTGTAATAATGAACTACAGCTGGCGTATGATTACATGCTTAATATCCCACCAAAAAGTGTACCCGAAATATCTTTTTCAGCAGCTGGATATATGTGCAGCATAATCAGGTCTAGTTTAAATTTTGAAACTCTTGAAGAATTATGTTTATTAAGAGCATACTTTCAAAATGAATCCGCAGTTTGAACCAATCGATATTATTACTTATCACTTGTTTCATTGAAAAGCAATATTATTTTGTAACTAATATGTAAACAACTAAAAAGAATAATGTATTTTTATTATATTATCGTAATATCCGTTATGCTGCTTAAATTTCAATTCGTTTTTAACTAATTTTATAACTAACTATCATGACCAAATAAAAAGCTTTATTGGACAAGAAGAAAAGAAGAAATTAGATCATAAGATTAATTTAGATTCAATTATAGATTAACGTCTTACTTGCTAGTACCTCATGTACATATGTGCATAAATTTGACATTATAATGAACTTAGCTTCCGGTTTTATGTATATATAATTGAAATAAAGTTTTAATTGAGTACGAATAAGCCAATATATCTGTTAAAATTCCCTTAATATAGTTTTTTTTTTATAAAATCCCGAAATCTCGGGACTATCTCGGGATCCCGAAAATTCTAATCCCGAATTTCGGGATCACCATTTCAATCTTGGGATTAATGCCCTACACACCACATAACACACTCATATCTTGCGCGTCAAAACCGTCACAGTATCTACACTACACGCACAAATTTGCAATTGCCAACGGATTGCTAAAATTTCATTATTACCTTAAAAGTTGATACCGACTTGCTGAACATTGTTGAGTATCCTCTCCGTCATATTTCAAACCTTTTAAATCATCGCCTACAACCATGTATACGAAATCCACGTGTAATGCAATAAAACTTTTCGGCGTTAACTTTTTGCTCGTAACTTTGCAATAACTCGAGTAATCATTATAAACGAATAACTGAGTGAAATTCTCATTTTCATTTGGAATTCTCATATGCACAATTTAATTTTTCTGGAACTTTTGTGCGTTCGTTCGGTGTGGGAGTCTAGATAGCAGGTAATATGAAATTCCTACCTTGCTGGCGACTTAACTTGTAGAAACTTTTATATGAATCCTGAAAGACGTTTGAACGATGAAATAACTCGTGGAGGAATGTGTTTCTTCATTATTCGAACAACGAAGCCACATATGATATTAACTGGATATCATTCTGTACTGTGCCTTCTGCCGCTCGGTCTTCGATACCATGTCTATGAATTCTGTGCCTTTAATTCAGAGAAAACCGTTGGAAGAATTTCAAAAGATTCTTGATTGATATCATTCAATTTATACTCTAAAATTGCTATGAATTCATACGTTTCATCTATTTTTACGATGAGTAGAGTGCTTTTTTAAATTATTACTGATAACGCGCGTGGTGTGGATTTTCCAGGAAAATCGTTGAAACGAAAACTTAACTTTAAAGTATTTTACAAAAACAGCTTAGATACAAATGGCGTATTCACTAAGTTCCTAATAATAGTACATAAGCATCTTGGGGTCCATTGTTCGAAACAAAGTAAATGAAATGGGATAGCAACACTCAATTTTTTTTAGATAAAATATGCAAGTATGCAAACATTTTGAAACACAGCTTCATAATTTTTCATGTCAACATAAAACCAGGTTACTGGCAACACTCATGTCACTTTATTTGTTATCTCAGCACTATGGTATTTTCATTGTTCCCAACTATTCCGCACAAGCAATTGCATCGCTGTAATGTTGGCAAATGAGAAATGAACCCAAACATATTTCGCATATTCCCCGGAGAAGAATCTGCCAAGTAACTTTATATGCAAACCTACATGGGAGCTGAAGCTTAACTTGTATCCAATTTAATTTATGGACTTCTGTTTATGTCTTGTATCCTATTTGCTTCTTTTCTCGGTCGAATCACCTTAATGCCACTCTCATTCTACGGGACGTGTTCTGTGATGTGTTGCTGTGCATCGTGAAACCAAATACCGTTAAACAGCCGAGCAGTCTTCAGCAGAAACGGGAAACGATAGCGGTGGCGGCGGTGGACGACGAAGGAAAAAAGGTCAGGAAATTCAGGAAGATACGGGGATAGCAAGTGACTTTGCGAAGAATCTGGATCTATCATGCATGGGACGAGCACTTGTTCGTGCTCCCAATATCGCAAACGGATACGTTGTCAAATACAATCGGTGAGTTTAATATGTGATTTGTATATTTTTTCCCTAAATTATGTAGATATGCTGGTAAATTTCATGTAAGTAGATTTCATTTTAGCATACATATTAGCATTCGTCTAGTAAAGCCTGCCCCCGAATAGTTTAACAATATAAAGTAGTTATATATTCAAATTCAATATTCAAGAAGGGACGTCGCCGTAGAGAAAAATCTTAATTTTCGTAGAACATGTGATGTCAATATCTGAAAAAGAAAAACAAGAACATCCAAGAAGAGATTATGGAGCATTTGAGATAAAGCCAGAGTGAATGATTGGAAGAATCTTATTTGTTGAGAAAAGCAGCTTATGAGGATCCGTTTTAATGAATATTGTAATACTGCACCATATATAGTACCAGATTTCGGTTTTCGAAACTAAGGTTGAGCAGCGAATTTCTGTGAGCGTCTGTGTTAGCGACTATTTTGATCTATCATTCTTCTTTGAACCGTGACAGTCATTTTAGTACTTGTGAGGGATGTATTCCAAAGACCTTATGTACCTACCTACCTCCTACCAGACCTTATGTAAACCCGACAAAAACTGACGTTATACAGAAGGTGCTGACTGCACTAGAATAGGGGCTAATAAGCTGACTCCAATACCTGAGGTCATAACCCTCGGGTGGTTTGCTAGTAACATGGGTAGTTAGGCCAGTTTTGGTGTATGGAGCATTTTTGTGTTGAAATGCATTAGCAAATAGGATCAATATGAAGGAACTAACGAAACTGTAAAGCAGTGGCGGCTCGTGGTTTTGAGACTAAGGGAAGCACAAGCAAAATATATAAGCATATAATATAGATAAGCATACTTATGAAGCGCGTAATAAACTATACCTTTGAAATACCATGTTAAAAATCAATTAAGTAATTTAATGCTGACCATATTTGCATTAAAAGCTAGTGATTGATTGTCAACAGCTTCCTACTCACTATGATCAAAAATCTCACAAAAGTTCAAATTAATTATAGTATTTGAAAGCAAAAAAAATTACTAATTTCTTTAATTGTTTTTTTAAATTATAAAAAAAGTTAAGTCGGAAACATATTACAGGCTAAATATATGGCGAAAGTTTTTTAGTAGCTCAAAGTTGAGGATATAATGCATCTTTTAGCAAATTAAATAGGCAATGCCGCAATAAAAGTAAATTTCAATTTCTAAGGGGAAAATGCTTCAATTCCTAAGGGGAACGGCTCGAAGAAGAGGAGCAGAAAAGAATCTACAGATAAATCACGCGGGGGAACAGTAACATAACAGAGGACGCGGATAGTGTTGCAGCGTATCAAGTTCATTCATTAACAAAGATTTTCGGGTCGTTCAGCGGGTGGATGGGGTAAGGGTTTTTTGAATTTTTCTATCCATCAAGACGCTGTGAACTGTGTCAGCGTCCGCGATGCTATTTGAGTACATTGACTGTAAAAATTTTGTTGGCATCATTTAGACAAAGCGTCTGAGTAGATCTATGCGAAAACCACGAGTTTGAGCATTGAAGCAAGATCACTTCAGTGTATATCTTTCTGTATAGTATATCTCAACGAACTGTATGTTTTGAATTGATTGGCATGTAGTGCCTGTAGTTGATACGAAAACGTTTGAGTTTTAACTTGGAAGCTCTGTAGTTGGACTGTTATAAAATAGAACCATTTGATTCATAGTATCGATGGAGTCTTGTCGTTTGTAAGAAAATAAATGTTATTACTTTGACTGTTAAATATTGATTGTAAATCTTTTGGTTGTTTCATATTGATTATTTAATCAATTTTGTGGATTAGCAAGGGAAGCACTGCTTCCTTTGCGTACATTGACGAGCCGCCCCTGCTTTAAAGATTAGTTTGCATAAGTATCGCGGGCTTATGCCCCTCGATCAATTTATCATAAGAACCGTATGCTTCGCAGCAATACATGCTTAAATTTCAAACATTTGGTACTATTTAAATCAATTGGACCAAATCGGTATTCTTACTGAATGTCAGAGACGAAGATTTTATTGTCACTGAAGATACAAATCACTGGGGCAAAATAATTAATCTCTATAATTAATCTCTCTCAGATTACGATGCCCACAAAAAATCAAACAAGTTATTGAAAGCGATGACGCCTGCATTTAAACGGATGGCTATGGCTTAAAAGTCTATACCACACCAAAGGCAGTTTAGTCTATTAGCAAAATATCAACTAAACCAAGGGTGCCAAAATGGCAGTCATTTCCGCTCTTGAGAGTGGTTGTCGTCGTAAAGACAAAGCATTCTCTTATCCGGATTATGTCCGAGTTCGTGTGTTACGGTACTATAGGTAATGAAAAGGCTGGCGAGCTGGCACGGACAGGTTCATGAGCTACAAATAGGTCCTGCATATCTATACCTCAGTCACTTACCAACACTGCAAGCAAATTAAATACAATCATAAGTATGAGCTAGACTCAAGTTGGAATCGAAAAACAGGATGGACTTTGCGGTAGCCACGACAGTATGGCCATCTTCCGATTCAAGAACAAGTAGCAGTACAAGCTTAGTAGAAATTGCTTGAGAGCGACGATTGGCCTGCATCTCATGGGATTAGACTGGGGCTGGCTGACAATTTATTAACGGGATGGAAGAAGACACCAACAAATATACTCTTGGCAAGTGGTATCCCAAATATTACCTGCCGCAATATTTTGGCTTATACAACTTTCAAAGGTTTGCAAAAGTGACTTATGCCACTAGCTGCAGTCAGCTGATTCAATTAGGCGGAGTAGCTCTAGCACTAACTGGCTCTAACTAGCGGAGGCTGGTTAATGGGTCAAAACTGGTAGCCTAATGCAAACCACGTAAGCGATAAACCTCTTGCATAGCCGTATTTATTATCCTTGACAGTGTAACCTAGCTGGTGCTTCGTTTGCGGTAAACGTTGTGTTTGATAGATTTATTCTGCGCTCAAAAACGTTTAAAATTTGATCGTCATTTACTTCAAAGAATCAGAAGTTTTAGCCAGGTATAATCATATCATAGCCTTAAGCTTGAAGTCCACCCTCTGTGAAATATTGCTTAGGCGTAAATACAGCACCAAAACTGAAGTGACAGGATTTTCCAAGCCATCAACTTTCTTAGAGGCATTGAAATGATAAATATACACATTTAACTTTTCTACTGGAGCCAAAAAAGTATTTGTATATCAGCAATAACCAGTTTAGAGTTAATGTTGGATGACTAGTTTTCATATCGCAAAATAATATGTTAAATAAATGAAAACCAAATTTATTGTAACATGCACATGGCTTTGACTTTTGATCGAGAATTTTAGCTCACGAGAGGTGGCGCAGGAAACGTTGCAAAATATCCCCACATTGGGCGCCCACGTATGGCAAAACAGATTACTAATAATGAGTGCGTGCGAGATGAGAAGTTCTTTTGAAGAAACTAAAGCATGTAGCTAGCAAAACTAACAAAGAAACTTCCGACATAAAATATATTTTACGTGGCCGCTTTCATGGAAATAAAGTGTGTCCGAAGTTGCTACCGATAATCCTGTCAATCGATCAACAGCAAGCTCGAATGGTCATGCGTGTAATTGACTCTTTTTCTAGCTTTTTGAAAAAGCTGAAATGTGTGAGAATTACTGTTGGATTTCTCTACCGATGCGATAGAGAAGGATGCGATGATGTTGGTGTGAAATTTCTGCAAGGCGAAGAATGGTATATGATAATTATTTTTTATCACGATATCATTCAAAATGCTATATACTTACGCAAAAATCACATACTGTTTTTTTTAAATGTTCAGAAGAGAATCAAATTTAACCTAAGCAGGATTATAATAATTCAACTTATATCGCATTCTTCATTTTACAGGAGGAAAAAAGATGGCAACATATTTTTGGTAGCATTCTATGAATGCGATGAAAACTATGACCTCGATAATCCCGATAACGATCATTTGTATTGTAGCAAACAAACGTGGATAGGAAATTCCCCGAGTTGCACTAAAGTCAGCAATGGTGACTATGACGAAGAAGAGGGTGAACCTTACGAAGAGGAAGAAGAAGGTAAGAACATCATTTTATTTGAACAAAATAATGACACATTAAAGAAACATCAAAAGGAACTCACATTGCTAAATATAATTGAAATTAGCATCAATAATATGTATGCATGTTTATTTAGTAATGTTTCCCATTGCGGTCCGCTCAGTTTGTAAAATCGACCCCAAGGTAATCCGATTTACGACTTAGTCAAATTCAGTCATAATGTGAGTTTCACAACGGTAACCTGTCCGATTTGGTAAAGAATTACACTCATTTCACAGTCTTTTACATTGTTTATGAAGTAAATCAATAAGTTACATCCATAAATTATTTGTTGCGATGCCGCAAGGCGGACATTATCTCCGATATTGTGCATCGAAGCGTCATGGACCACACTGTTCTGATCGATCGAAATCATCCGAAGAAAGCTATCAGCTAGCTATCTTTGAACGTGTTCTGGGCATGAATGCTGGCAAGCATTCATGCATAACAATCGTAATAACTCGCAAATCACCAAAATGTTTCATAGGTGGTCATCAACAAAACGTAACAATAATTTAGAGCGGCGATAATCTTTGAATTTATTGGATTACCAAAATGCATCCAAACAACATAATTTTCAAAGATAAACGAATCGATTGAGTCCATCGAAGAGCAATTTAAGCCTACGTCGAATATGAAGTTGTAGATACCGACTGACAGTGGTATGATTCTCGAAACTTTCGTGATAAATTTGTGCACGTCGTATACTTACATATGGGGCATTTCACGTGAAGCGGACAACGAAAAAAAGTCGAGGTTCCGGATTTCGTTCATATTATGCATAATGGTACTTCTAGAGGATATGAACGTGGATGCACAATTTTTTCCTTCTATGAGGTTCAGTTGCCGAGTTATGGGCTTCTGAAGAATTGAAGAAGCTGACGAAGGGTTTTTTTGGAAGCCGATTTTGAGATTGAAAAAAATATATTAAAAACATTAAACATATTGATTGGTATAGAAAATCAACTGTTCTTTTTAATTTTAAAATTAGATTTGGAATAAAAAAAATTTTTCCTGTTTAAAACCGGAAGTAATCATTTCAACTTGTTATTTGAGTAACTTGGACCAGTAACTTGGACTGAACATGTTTTGTTTTCACACTCACTAGCTATCCTAATCAAGCTCCGGGTGCCACGCTTCATACGACTTGTATGTACTAAAATTCACCTACCTCCCAAACTACTCGCCATCCCATTCTAAAATTTTTATGATAAAACAAGTATAGTTTAAGCTTTGTTTTACTACAAAAATAAAAAAAATCAACCTGGTCCAAGTTACTCAAATAACGAGTTGAAATGGTTACTTCCGGTTTTAAACAGGAAATTTTTTTTTATTCCAAATCTAATTTTAAAATTAAAAAGAACAGTTGATTTTCTATACCAATCAATATGTTTAATGTTTTTAATATATTTTTTTCAATCTCAAAATCGGCTTCCAAAAAAACCTTTCGTCAGCTTCTTCAATTCTTCAGAAGCCCATAAATCGGCAACTGAACCTCATAGAAGGAAAAAATTGTGCATCCAGGTTCATATCCTCTAGAAGTACCATTATGCATAATATGAACGAAATCCGGAACCTCGACTTTTTTTCGTTGTCCGCTTCACGTGAAATGCCCCATATGCATGTTCATATATCGCGCTGATGCATTTACATGATGCTTTTGTTTTCAACTGGATTAAAGGTGAAGTTGGATGCAATCATATTTAAATTGGATGAAATTTTATATGTAGTAAGTCACAGAGAAGACATGTTTTGTGAGATGAGTCGTTTTTTATGGAAAATGTGCGACCTGAAATTTTTGATAAAAAAAGGCGATTAAAGTTATTCAACGATTAAGTTTATTAATTAAGTATAACATTTGGACTGCTGTAAAGAATTCGTTAGGCTACAGACAATACGCAGTAACTCAATTCAACCCAAACAACATTTTTGTTACCTAGAGTGCATAAAAGTAGGTATTTTTTTAAAAAATTTCGCATTAAGATAACATGCCTCAGAGTGAACGAGCTATTTCGGAATTTACGTATTAAAGGGTGGTTTTTGATGAATGTGCGAGGAATGTAGCTGATACTAAACCAGAAACCGTTTAAACAGCTGATCGTCCTGAAAGCTCGTCGCTTTAGGAAACTATGCCAACGATTGAAAAAAACGTTATGCTTTGTATATACAGACAAATTAAAATTTTCAAATATCTCATCACATAAGAAACCTTTGATTGAAACGTTTATTTTGTCAAGACTGAAATTCGTGTGATTGAAATTCACGGAATGTATTGACCTTGAGTAGAAGTTTAATGAATATGCGGAAATCACTGTGGCTTTGGTGTCTTCTTCAAAAATCACTGTTTATAAAAAAAAGCTGTTAAGCCTATTAGTTCTTGTGCATTCATAAGATTAAAACAAACTTCATCACAGCATGATCTTTAAGCACGAAATGCTTCAACTTTGAAAATTCCGAAATTTTTTTCCTGTGAGAGTTTATACTCCTTATAACATTGAACGCAGGCATTGGACCAAAAATAAATTACATGGTGTGCTGGACTCAATTCGGAGAAGATTTTGTTGTGCCAGCAAAAGGTTTCCTGGACAAGAATTATTTGTTGCTTTTTATCTACCAACAGATACTTGCATTAACCCTTAAAGTGCATTGTGGGTGCTTGACACCCAACAAAATTAAATTAAAAAAAGCCATTTTTTCAACTTTTGTTCTTCCAACCATTTTTTTAAACAAATTAAAAATTAATAAATTAATATAAAATTTACATAACTTTGAAGGAGATATTTTAATAAAATATTCCATAGCGGCAGAGCAAATCAGCATAGAACACATCAGGGTGTTGGACACCCAAGTGTGCACTTTACGTGATTCCTAAGAAGTATGCACTTTAAGGGTTAAATATTGGTATAAACACTAGTAAAAAGTCTTTAAATTTTCCAAGTTTTGGTGAATTTTGCGTATGGCAACCCTAAATTTTCTTTCGATGAAGTTATCGAATAAGCCCGAAATCAGCACGTGTTGTGACATTTTTGATTGCAGTCGTAAGAAAGTGTTGTCAGCACTGAGTATTTTCACTATTTTTTTTCCTCCTTCCTTCCACTCTCTCCATCACTCTATCAGCGTGCACAGTCCATGTGCACCATCTTTACCCTCCAGTAAGTTTTCTATAGTGCTTCCCAGACAACTAGTAGTTTCGTACTAAGAGATTGTCATATAATTATTCTTTAGTGAAAAAAAGTAACAAGGGTTTTACTTTCCTAAATTTTTAAACTCATGTGAGCGGTAACACTGGATATTTTCTGCTCTATGGCTTCCAAAGCAGTCATCGGATTAAAGTAAATGACCTTCGATGCAGATTTTTAACAATAAGGATTAATTTTAGTAGAACATACATTCCAAATATATACAGTTCTTCTACTTAAAATCAGTCTTTGTAGCAGTTTCTATCAAGTGGATTTTTAATAAAATAGCTCAGCAATATATTCTTAAACTACAATTTGAACCACTACACTAAACAACTAGTTTCCTCATAAAGTAAAAGCTCTAAGGTTCGTCTCACTTCACCTATTTTAGCCAAGAGCTCGAATACACTGAATAAAGCTAAGATAACGCCTATTATCTGGCCATGACAGAGATGCTACCTCGTTTCTTTTTCTTACGGTTGGTAGTATTCAAACTCCATATATCAAATAAAAGGTTTATCTGTATAGGAGCGAGTAATAAGTTCAGTAACATGAAAACTTTACTTTATCTTCGAAACAATAATTTTTTCGATTCTAAGATGAATCCTCTCTCTATGATCAAAATGCACGTCAGCAAACCATGTGAATAATGATTAATTGAATAGAATAATATGTGGTTAGCATAAAATTACTAGACTCCATATAAGCGGCTTAGACCCTATCAATGAAGGGCTGACAGCACAATCGGCTTATTTGTTCTGCATTGTAATAAGCAATCAAACATTACGTAACATTGCGCAATTAAATTTCTAACCTCATGAATGTCTGTTAGATGGTATGCTTAAGGACCAGATAATGTTAAGGTGTAATGAGAAAATTGTTTTGGGAGGAAAATGTGTTTGACACAGAATCTTGTAGTATGTAGAATGTAAATTCATGGTTCAGTATCCCCTAATTATGAAGTTAAGAGGCTTGTTTGAATGAGAATAGTAAAGGAAACTAGTTAATTAAGGTCATGGTATAGTTATTAAGATAAGTATTTGATTACATACAATTGAAGTTGCAAGGATGTTGGTGCAGGATTGTGAAAGTTTAAAGTTAGAATAGTCGTATTCAATTTGATTTAAGGCAAAAGATTTAAATTAACATTTAAGTGAAGTCTATCATAATATTTTAAAAAAATAAATGAATAGTTTATATTTTACATTCTGTACATTCGATATTTAACTCAAAGCTCGATTAATGATAGAAACTTAAAATGTAGCAGCTATACTATTTGGACCTACTGCCTTTTATGGTTTTTATTTTTTATTTTATTTTTTTTATCTTATACGCTAGTAGTATTATCCATCCTGTCCAGTTGCTGAGATTGCCGTAGCACTAGTTCACTGAAAATCTACATAGTTTATGGCGTCTAGCTTAGAATATCGAATATCGAATATCGGCTGTGCATTATGCCGTATCTTCGAAACTAGACCACTTTTTCCCAGACTTGTATTGTAAAAAATTTTTGAAAAATTTCGACGTTTTTGCCCAATTTTCCCCATAAAAAATTTTTTCATCCTTAAAATATCACTATTTTAATCCTCGACCACTTTCAATCATTGAAAGCGCGGTAAAGGCAGTTTTTGCCAAACTATGGTCAAAAAACCCCTTACTCCCCTACAAAACCGAAATCTTTGTATCACAGCAATAGGTCTTGGCCCGTTATGTCCGAAACCACTCTAACCCAAAATTGGCCGATTTCAGGTACTTTTGCCCTAAAAACTTTTTGAATATTTGAATAAAATACTCGCAAGTACGAAAATACTGGATAAATGATATGCTTTCAAACTGCACTATCTAAAAGCAGATTTTATTTTAACATACTTAACAGCATGACAAAACTCAACTTCATATAATATTTGATCATACACTTTGATCAGACTTAATAGTTTTAGCAAAACTACCAGCCATTTATACATGATAAATGCTAGCCATACAAATTTCCATGCATATCTGATCATTACATTCCATATGTATGCACACGTAAAAAAATCTACTAAATAGTATATCCAATCCATTCAAATCTATTCTTCACAAGCGGTTCTACAAGCGTACTGTGTATACTGGTGTGCTTAAACACTAACATGCCCACCGCCACCAAAGAGTTAAAGATATCTTAATTTTAACTTAAGATAAACATATCCTTTTATACATCAATATTTCCCAAAAAATTACAGTTTGATCAAATAATAACACTTAATATTTTTGCTGAAATATTTGAACATTTTTTTATTGGCTGCGCCAACGAAACGTGCTTTATGGCCCACTCAATTGCCGTCAACCGATTGTCGATGACTTGACCGACCGAATGATCGATTGCGAGATGTTCGATTGTCTCGATTGTCTCGATTGCCTCGATTGCCTCGAATCGCTCGATTATCTCGAATCGGCCGATTATCTCGAATCGCTCGATTGTCTCGATTATCTCGAATCGGCCGATTATCTCGAATCGCTCGATTGTCTCGAATCTCTCGATTGTCTCGATTATCTCGAATCGCGCGATTGTCTCGATTATCTCAATTGCAACAATCGAGTCCAACTTAAATAATCGAGATGTTTCGAGATATTTGAACAATCGAAACAATCGATTTTAATATCTCGTAATCGCGCATCACTACTACATGGTGTTTATAAATGGCCCATCGGTACCACCTGCTACATACATATAATCTTAAAAATAGAAATTCATATTGGGCGGACCTAGACGAGAGCAGGCGAGCGCAAAGGATTTCGACAGAATTCGCGGGTGCTGGTAGGGCTTCCGATTTGAGTTAGTTTTTCGGACACGATTTTGTGACGATTCGGTAAACGCTGCCCACAAGTTGGCTCACAGGCTCAGCCATCGTTTGACCGTCGAAGGGTGAGCTTCTATCGATAGGATGAAATAATATGTTCTTCGTCAGTGTATGTTTGATATTCATGGCGGTTTGACAAGACTATGACATGTTCCCATGACATGATCATAATACATAATTTGCAATATATTGGGCCCTATTCTGAGAGTCACCTCACGTGACAAATGAAGTGACTCTATTGATCTCGTATTCTGAGAGTCACGTGAGGCGACTTCATCTCACTTCAAGTGACATTTTCGATCTATCGGCTATTCTGAGAATCACATAAAATGACGAGAGTCACGTGAAGTGAGATTTCCAGTCATTCGATAATATCAAGTGACCGTAGACAGAAGTGATATAAATTGATATTTTGAAAAAATGAAGGATTTTGACGAAGTTTGGATCGTGAATCACGAAACAAGTAAAAAAAATGTATTTTGAGGATATTTATGTCTTTTTATTTGAATAATGTGGCTAAACTTGACTACGTGTTCGCCATAGCCTTTAGACGATTTCCCTGATATGGCTCGTATGTTTGTGATTTGGTTGTTGTGTGCTAATTTTTGAGGATTTTTATGTGTGATTGGTTATTTTTCTTTAGTGTGTCCTCTACTGTCTTCTCGTGTTTTTCTATGTTTCTTGAACTTTTGATTTTTATTTGGCAAAAAGTAACCAACAAGCGACAATTCGAATGCCTTATTGAACTGATGGAGAGTCCTCCACAAAGCCTGAAACAGCACAGCGAACACATAAAAACCAGTTTTAATATTACCCAATACTTTTTCTAATATTCACCAATACTTTTTTCAAGTTTTAGTATAACTGGTCCACTTGTAAATAGCTCCCTCTATATTATTTCACTAATCATTTGCTTATCGCTGGGCATTTCCTGTTTCCGTTCGATTTTTCTTATGCCGAATTTACTTACAAACAGGCAAATGTCGCCGAGCTGAGTGTGTTAGCGATCTATTTACCCCTGTTATTTTCACATGCAAACATATGGAGCGAAGTAATTTTACAAGTTGCTGGACGAAACGTTCGGGGAGAGTGTAATTGAGCCTTTACTTCCATTTGAACTTTAATTTTTTTAATTCTACACCCTTCATGTGGAAAATACAGATTGGCTGAGCACAGGCGAAATCTGGCGAGCTCGAGTGAGTGGACGGTCCAGACAAGCGACTTTGACAGGTGTCACAGGCGCTCGTGCGACTTCCGATGGGAATGGGTTTTGGGCACGAGCCAATGCGATTCGTGACGAGCTGTCAAATGCCGTCCACATGTTGGCGGCCTCGTCTGACTTCGGCTCGCCTGGCCTCGGCCAATATCTATTTGCTACATCAAAGTAAGCCGAACTTGTGATATAATGGGAGGGAAAGTTTTTGCGCGTCAACGACATGCGGTATTCCCAAGCCGTCCCCCATATAAGTACTGATCGTGCCCAACGCTGCTTAGCTTCGGTGATCGAACGAGAAACGGTTGATGTCAGTGTGCTATGGACGTGGTAAATTTCAAACGTAAATGTTCAGGCGTTCCCATTTAAACACAAATTCGTAGTCACCTCACCGGTTATACCGGTAATACCGGTTCGTAGGTGATATGACTTTCGAAGTGACGAGAGACGTGAGGTGACTCTCAGAATAGGGCCCATTATTTTCTTGTAGCAGATAATTGGGAGTCACGGTCACAGTCACAGACAGAAAACAATTGCAACAATTGCGAGTCACGGTCAACATGCTGATCGTAGTATTAACGCCCAATTGTCTCGGCCCATACTTGCCTAACTTCGCGTTGGCTTAAGCTTAGTACAGACTTCGGTTTCAGGTGAAATTTTTATGCAAAATTTTATTTGGAATATTTCGCGGTTAAAATTTAGCCTGAAATTCCGCCGGAATGATATTCGAAATTTCACGTGAAAAAGTTGATGAAATTAGAAAATGCAGATAGCATTAGCAATTTGTCTCCACATATTTGTCGCCAATTTAGAATTTAGAAAATTCGAGCGAAAAATTAAAATTCGATATCAATAAGCATTTGAATTTGAAAATTGAATTATGCCAGTGTCTTCAACACTACAGATAATAAACAAATCAATTGAAAGTTGAAACACTTATCTGTCAGTAATTAGCAGAGTCTCCGCATATCTCCTTTTTCAAAATCTCCATTCCAGAGAATGACCAGATAATGGAGACTTGTAAAAATTAGTCTTCACGCTGAACTTAATTCCAGCGTTTAGGCTCTACCAAGGTGTAAATTAACAGTGCGCATCACTTGTATTTATCAATCATTAAAAATGAAATGCAATAAAACTGAAATAAAACTGCAACTGCAACAAAATTCAACAATTTGACATCTTAAACCATTAAAGGTATCTTAAACCATAAACAAGTATTGCATATGCAAAATTTTTTTCATATATTTCTCTTTTTACACCTTTTTCGAAGGTTGTTGAGCAATTTATTTGAAATATCAAACATTCGTTTCTCTTATAGAAGCCAGATACATTTCAATTTTTTGGCAGAAGTGTCTTCAATATTCTTACTATAGCAGCTATTTTAGCTGTTCTGGGTTTCCGATGCTGCGAAATAGACATACTGCTTAAACGTATTTTTCGATCAGCAATGGAAATGGAAAGCAGTTTTCTGCTTTTGTGACAAACGCGATGAAAATTATAAATGAAATTAGTGCTATCATAAACTAGGCAGACTTTTAAACACTTCAACTCAAATCGAGTTTTAACTAGGCTTTTACACAGCGCAACACATCTTGAATTTTTAGTAGGTGGACTGTAGAGCAAAAGAGGCCGGACTCGCTGATTTGTATACCATCACGTTTTCAACGTTTCTCTTTCACTCAAGCCAATTTTCACACATATGGTGTCAAAAGTCGCGAATAAGTGACACCTTTTGAACATCTTATGAAAATCTAACTCGTTTTTGCTGATGTATGCTGAAAACTCAGAGATTTCGAGAGTGCTATGCAAGTGCTAAGCTGATCCACGTAAACGCTAAGATTAACTTTAAAAGAGTTTTAAGAAAAAAATTTGCTTTTGAGTTGTGCAGTGTAAAAGCCGACCTACGAAGCAGCTCTTGGCTAATATCCATGGCTGCTTCGCCATGTCACTGCGAATTTTGACAATTGCTACTGTGATGCTATGTTATTCTTTCAAAGCAACTCTAGCAGGCACACTGAACACACCCTAGATATAGATATTTTGAGGGTAATCTACTCTCTAACTGTGTCCTAAAGTGTTCATAAGATATAGATATTTCGAGGGTAATCTACTCTCTAACTGTGTCCTAAAGTGTTCATAAATAATTAGGTAATGTGAGCCCACATTGGGCGCTATCTTATCATAACTCAAAGCCATGTGAGTAGATGATGCGAATAAGAATAAAGTATTAAACATTCAATCATGTGAGAGCAGGATGTGAGTTTTCTCTTAAAATAAGTTAGAATGTGTGTTATTCTCTAGCTACGGCTGTTATAATGCTAGTCATCATTACCAGTTATGAAAATGATGTCGATGGAAAAAAGCTGGTCTCAAAAATAATTGATAAAAATTATGAGAGATAAATGCCTATCTTGATAAATTAAGATATTTAATGTTGAAACAATTTTCAATAAGTTAAATCTATGAAAATTTTTTTTTTTGAGCTTTTAATTCCTTCAAAGATATTGTTGGTAAAATGGTAAGATCAAACAGCAAAGAATAAAGTTTTGTTTTGATGTCATCCACGGTTGTTGGAGTTTGATTGATGTTGTGCGTGAGATTCAGTATTTTGAGTTCTGTTTTCCTGATTTTGTTTTTACGAAATCATATACATATGAAGGCTAGCTTAATGTTTTTTTGAGGACCATATAGTATTGTGCTTGGCATATTTCTTTCTCACTATTACCTTTGCTAAATATCTTTGCTAACTTCTGCTTAAGATTCTGCTTATATATTAGTGTCTAGTTTGTCTAAATAATGTATCAGCACTTTTTCCTTGTACTTGTACCTTGTACTCAAATATAGCTTTGACACTGATAATGTTTGAAGATTTGTTCTCGAGGATCAGACCCGTTCAATGTTGCAATCCAAACTTGCAGTGGCATAATAATTTTCACATGTTTACGGCGTATTCTTTAATTTTTCATCATAACACCAACAGCATTTAATTATTTCAATGCAAAGAACGAATGCCACGAATAAAATGAAAATGAAATTGCGAAAATGCGAACCCTAGGAAGGTGATAATTGTTCGTTTGTACCTGTAAGCTTTTTCAACCGAGTAATTATTCTGAGAATTAAACATGTTCCACAAGTAGATTAATATGTAAATGCAATGTTGATTCTGGATGATGTTAACGTGTAGCTCTATGTACAGGGAACGTGTATGAAGTCATACTAGACTAGCTTGTTGCAAAGAATAATGATTCGAGCCAGCTCGTGGCATTATCCTCAGATGAAGGGTAATGAAATGTATCTGAGGGAAAAAAATTCCACTTATAAATAATATACGTTGTGGGTGTTGATCAAAGTTAAATTGTGTGAAATAATGAGAAATATTGTTGTAGTATCTTAAAATATATATGATGTGCGAAATTTGCTTTTTGTTTTCGATGAAATGCAGAATACTTTTTTTTTTTTTGGAAAAATCGTATCTAATTTGACGCGCTTGAGTACTCATTTACGCGGAAAAGCAAGTTAAATATTTTCAGTACGTTTTTATTGATGGTGTAATGGAAATGTATCAAAGTCATTTTGCAAGTTTCTCTGAGGTTTAAGCCTGTTTTTTGAACTTCACGAGAGTAATATCAAAACCCACACTGTTCTGAAAGCATTCAAAATGAATATCACTGGGCTTTAGCATTTTGTTGTGTACTATCGATACCAGCAAAGAAACTAAAACCTCAATGCCATGAAGAATATACAATCAATCGCAGTAAAAATTCATCAGACTTGAAAATGAAGGCTGAAGTTGGGAACTTTAGTTTAGTAACCAAAGAGGAGAAATACACGCAAAAGATTAAGAGTAATGGCCCAAAACCGGATGCGTGTGCCACATCAGAAGAAAGGTAAAGTGGACTGCTACCGTACTGCATTTATCTGAGCAGACAGAGATGATATTTAAAGAGTTAAAATGGAGATAAGAAGATGAAAAAAGTTGGTATTCAAATTTTTTGATATTTTGAGTATAAAAATATTGCTGGTTGCGCCACTTCTTATAATGAAACTCATTTACTCCACTACAAAAACATACTTCGCAGCGCAGAGTGTGCGACAGGTTTGGATGATTTTTTCAGCAATTGGCTAGCGTAATGCTGCTGTTTGTTGTCCTTGTTAAATTCAACCTAAAGTTTCCCTCCACTGTGATGAATGTCATTGCAAATGTTTGCTTCCCAAAGGCTAAACTTCAAAAATTAAGCTTAAGATAAAATTATATCAAAGTGAAATAATTTAAATATAAGACTACATGTTTCGTTCATTTTCTCCGCTGCTACGCTCGAATTCCAGCCTTATGGTTTGACGTATGAAGCTCACAAAAATATCTTTGGAAAGCTAAACATAGTAAAATAAGGTTAGTTGCTACAAGTTTGTCTTTGGCATTTTCAAAGATTCCTGCCAGTCTGAGCATTCTTTTAGAAGTAAAAGACATTATATCCTAAGGCTGGTATTGGCTTAGTCGTGAAAAAAATATTGAAAAGTCTTCATTATGTGGTCATTCTTTGCTCTCCATCTCCATTTTCAAAGCGAAAGCAACTTTTTCACGCTAAAAGTGAATACTACTTTTCCCAAATTTTTGACGAATTTTTTTTCTAGAAACCAATACTAAGCCTCAAGTTTGAAAACATAACTAATTATAACTAATTTAACTGATATTTTCTGTTAAATGGTTTGAGCACAATTTAACAAAACATGACAATGCAGTATTCATGAAAAAAATATTTGTACCATGAATTTCCGCACGTATTTTCTCCAATTATTTAGTCTACAATACTGAATTCAAACAAATTTTGCCTAACACATTTTGGAAGCAGCATTAGAAATGAAATGAGCTGAATAATTAATTATAAAAGTCACATACTCTCAAAGCCACTAACTTGTTCGAAATCAATTCATTATGATTCGTTGCTAGGCAAATAATGAAAATATGATTCACATTCATACTTCAACTTTAATTTGCTAATTTGAATCTGACTGATATATACATGCGGTAAGCAGACTGTGAAATCGAACAATATATTATTGAAAACGTTGCAAATCGCAGATTATATATATTTGCACTATTAGTCCCGACGGTGATAGACATTGTATGCTGGGGTTTGCCGGAGTGAATCCGCTGAAATTGGCTTGTCAGCAAGTATTAGAAATCATGCTGAAAAATTTGTTGGCGCAATATTTCATGTTGTTAATCCCATTAAGGGGCCCATGATTCTGTTAATTTGATTCTGTTTTTTTTTATCCAGCAGGACTAACTAATTGTCCCCTTTTAAACTGATGCAGGTTTTTTGAAAGTGTAGTGGACACATAACTTGTTCAACGATTCGTAATAAGAATATCATGCTTTAGTAAAAGAACAAAAGGTTGAGCAAAATTATTTTGGCTTAAAAGAAACCATATTTTAGACAATCTTTTTAAACTCAAAGACATAGCTCGGGTTTTGAAGCAAAACAAAATTATTTTTTAATAAACTAGTTACTAAAACGTTTTCGATTTGATGAATTTGATTATACATCTTTTGATTCATAATTTTTTTTCTTCTTCTTCTATTTGCAGACTATGTTGATCGTGAAGCAGGCGAAGCTGAAGGAACAAATACTGACGGTGAAACAAATGAACGATTAGAAGAAGAACGCCAAGAAACTCATGATCGCATAACTGAAGAAGATAATGAGACTGAAAAAACAGATCGTGCTGCAGAAGAACGTCGTGCCGAAGAAGAACATCGTGAAGAAGAAGAACGTCGTGTCGAGGAAGAACGGCGTGCCGAAGAAGAACGTCGTGCCGAAGAAGAACGTCATACTGAGGAAGAACGGCGTGCCGAACAAGAACGTCGTGCCGAAGAAGAACGTCGTACTGAAGAAGACCGTCGTGCTGAAAACGAACGTCGTGCTGAACAAGAACGTCGGGCTGAAGAAGAACGACGTGCTGAAGAACAGCGTCATGCTGAAGAACAGCGTCATGCTGAAGAACAGCGTCTTTCTGATGAACAGCGACGTGCTGAAGAACAGCGTCGCGCTGAAGAACAGCGTCAGGCTGAAGAACAGCGTCGTACCGAAGATGAACGTCATGCTGAAGAGACCACTCGACTTCAAGAAGCAAATCGTGTTGAAGAGGCACGCAAATTTGAAGAAGCCCGGAGAGCAGAAGAAGAGCGCCTTAGTTCAGCACAAAGAATGGAAGAAGAAGCTCATCGAATGGAGGAAGAAGCTCATCGTGTAGAAGAAGAAACGCGGCGAGCCAAAGAACAACTCGAACGAGCTGAAGAAGACGCTCGTCGAGCTACCGAACTAGCGCATCATGCTGAAGAAGAAGCTCGCCACGCTGAAGATAATATCTACCGGACTGTTGAACATTCGCAACACACCGAAGAAGAGTGGAACAATTCCGGCGAATCAGATACTGAGCTAGAAGGAACCCATCATCATGAAGGTAACCAAATCGAAGAAACTCGACATTGGGAAGGTGGAGCTCAACGTTTTGATCATGAATCTGCACGGAGAGACGAACAATCACGATATGAAGAAATCTCAGATGACCTGGAGGATCGACGAGAAGAACATGAAGAAATTGAGTTTGTGGCAAACAGAGAACAGTCGAAAAATTACGGTGAAAGAAATGAATATGGTAGTGGGGAAGTACATGAAAATGTTGAGCGCTTTTCGGAAACGGATGAACATAGAACTCATATGGAAATAACAAAAACTGAAAAGACAATGTGTGGACCAGATCGAGGAGGATGTGATCATGAATGTTATATGATACAGCTAGAAAATGAACTTGAGCCGAGAGTGCAATGTTCATGTTTTGCTGGTTTTACACTTGATCCGAACGACGGGAGGACGTGTAACGGTATGTAAAAATTTTCATTTCCACTTTTTATGGTTCGAAAAAAGTCGCTTTGGAGCGGTAGTGAAGTCGTCGAATGTATTGTAGACGTGACGAGTCTAAAAAGTATTCGACGCCAAATTTTTAATGCGCATTTAAAAATTATTATACAGACCCAGTATACTCTGGATTAAATATGATAGCAATTAGTCATTATCTTCGTGGATTGGGTGTAAATTATTTTCTTGATGTGGGCAACAAAATATTTAAGAGGAGCTTCTGAAAGATATTGAGGAAAAATAGCCTTATAAAAATTTAATTTCAAACCACATAAGGCTAAATTTTCGGGTTGGTGTGCATAGGATTTATTTTTTCTAAAAGTAAAATACCCACATTCGCCAAAGCGTTAAAGAAATTTTAATTTAGCAAAGAGTAAAAAAAATGGATCGTAATCTTTTGAGACGATATTATTGATTTCAATATGCAACCAGCGCATGTTTTGACTTCAACTCACAGAACTTTCCCTTTAGTAACATTGCGTGGTTGGAAATTTACGAATCATTAAAGGCATTATTTTATTTTCAAAGTTAAATGCAGGATACGACTTGTTTATTTTACGCGCATGTCTATTCACTTTTATAAAAGGACGTCAATAATATCTTCTAATGACATGACTTTATAAGGATTTTCGAAGCATTACAACCTCCGCAAAATTATCCAGAACTCTCTCTGAGTTCAGTTGAGTTTTTATATATATTTAAGCTGTTGGTTTTTCATATTACCGTTTTAATTGGTTACTTTGAAATATTACTGTGGAATACTGGAATATTCTTATCCCAGTTTGTTGATTGATGTTCAAAATTACTGAATAGTTAGTACATTTAAGACCAAAAAAAAATTGAGAGCATATATGTAGGTGGAAGCTAGCGTGTAGCTTAAATTAATGAAATGCTGCTAAAATATCATGTTTACTTCAGGCGCGAATTTAAACTAACGACTATTTACATCAGAATCTGAACAAAATCATAGACAATGGCAGCGACACTTGATCCCTATTAATTTCATCATTGGCTAACTTCCAACTATACAAATAGCCTATATTTCATTAGGTCTGTTTCCGTACTTCAGCAAACTGCAGCAGTAACAGAATTTGGCAGCTGGCGTCTTTTTGCTGCAAAATTTGGCTTGCATTTGACTTGCAGCAAAAGTACGGAAACGACTTGCTGCGAATCTATTTTAATGTATTATAATAGATTCAAGTACGGAAACAGACCTATTGACATCATTTAATGCGCTTTCGCTGCCGCACTAATTTCGAAATGTAATCACCTGATTCATAGAAAATCTATTTGTGAATGTAAATAGTATGAGCTTGGTTTTCTTCGTTCATGTTTGATGCGTTCATGAATATTTTAGCAGTAAAACAATTTGATGTCAGTATACAACTTTCCTGCTCAAATAACTATTGCTCGTTTGCTGTTATGTCAATTTATTTGTATTTTAGTCGGGTAAGTAGCTTAGTCTGAGCCGGTTAGGATGGGCCAGGTTTTCTATTTGCCAACTACGCAATTATAATAGTGAAAATACTAGCTGATCTTGAGCGCTGCTTTGAATCTGATTTCAATAAAATGAAATGGTGACTTAGACAGGCTTTTCGTGGAATTGCCATTTTTGGTTTTTGAACACAAGGAATACTGAAATTTAATGTTCCAGATCTATGTATAACATTTCAGCAATACCAATAATATCGTTTCGATTTCGCTGCAAAAAAAAAATTAAAGATTTCAAAAAAAAAGTGTGAGATAGGTATTTGCTTTGTAGAAGAAGGTTGACAACGCAAGAAAAATATAGTTTTTGCATAACAACAAAATATTTTTCAGCTTATTGACGAAATTGCTGAGGGCTAGTTACGGTTTGCGAGGAATCGAGGAATTGATATTTGCTTGATTTATTGATATTTTATTGAAAGCCCTCTTGCTGACGACAAAGCTTGTGAAATGGGGAAATAACTATGACCTTATAGCAAAGTAAGATTTTAGCTCAACAGACTCACGTAGTTACTTCCTACTTAGCTTAGTACATACTGAGCTTCACGTAGAGAGCAGAGCACTGGCTTCTAGCGTATGAAGTTTCAGGCACGTATAACGGACCACAATCTGGGCTCTGAGTTAACCAAGCTCTGAATAGGTACCTGAGTCAAATCAGAGGCAATGTGATGTGAGACATGGTAACAATCATTTCACACTCGTAAACATTTTGATTACGAAAATGGAGTGCTATCAACTCCAAACCCCAACACCTAAAATGGGTTACGGTGACGGATACTAATTCAAAAGACTCCTAACTTAAAAACTAAATAAATTCCATTAAAAAAAATAAAAGAAAATAAAATAAACTATACATGTAAACGTTTTGAAAAAAACACTCATATTTAGATATACATATGTACTCGTATACACTTAAAATGCTATCAATAAATAATATATATTCAGTATCATCTAGTCCATGCACCATTTCGAATCACATCAATTTTTCAAATGAACGACAGTAGCCCGACAAAAAAGAATCTTGAATCACACTGCGCTTACAAAACATTTACCACATTCATCACAGTGAGAACAACAAGCACCTGAAGCATTTCGTGCATTGCACGAAAGATGATTGAGAGGTAAATCCTACGTACGAGCAAATGTACCTCTGTCACAAAAACCATCATTCAAAAAAATGTCAACGGGATTCTCATAAACCACACAAAGGCTCCAACGAATCAGTTTTTCATATTTCATCAGGCATCTTACCGCACACTCGTAAATATATATGTAATACTAAGGGTACGGGTAAGTGACGACAGCAAATGTGTTTTCGAATCTGCATACATCATTCCCGGTAAGCCGTGGTGAGAATCCTTTGGAGAAGATGAAACCGAATAAAACCAATTTGTTTGTTGCTGTCGTCAAATTAATCCTACAATTTATCGATCCACCTTTTGCCGGAAATTCATGTTGATTTGTGTAAGCACACGTTGGGGATCGTTCGAATCAGAAAACAGGCACGCAACCAGCATTTTCGCGAAAATAAGCTGCGTTGAGTTTTTTTTTACTTTTAAGACGGGATAACCGCGATAATGAGAGCCTACTAACATTTCAGCAATCAGTTTTGCTGTGCAATTTATTTTGTGTTCACATACGAGGATTAAGAGTGCTTGGGAACGAAATAACGCAAATGTGCTTCCTTTGCCACAGTTTTCTACACATGAAATATCATTTTTGCTTTGGAAACGAACCATATTTTTCGTGATTTTCAATGTTGTGGATGAAGGGCGCCAAATTGTAGTTTTAGTTAATTTCGTGGTTAAAGATAATTTGATTTCCTGCGCAGAAATAATGAGATCCATTTTCATCTCTATAATACTTGTTCAGCTAATTGCAACTGCTTAACACGGTATTTTATTCCTCCTTTCTGGAAAATCTGAAAGGCAACAGAATCTAATCGTTTAAAATATCAAGAAATTCTTTGATTTGCTCTTTTTTCTTATAAATAAATTGCAATGCCGTCAAATCTCAATATATATTAACTTTTGACAAGAATCTTGTTCATCTTAAATTTTTGATTACGAAGCCATGCATGTTTGAGTACACGTAGCTTACGTATTTAATATCAATACATGCAATGATGTATGTAGATACCTCAGTTTATTTTCTCAGTGTCTATGTCGTTCTGGTAACAATCTTTATGTCCAACCCTGTTGACACTTTACCTTATAAGTTTCCTATCCCTGACAAGATTGTATTTCGCCCATGGCCATATTAGACTGTTTTTCATGCGTGATCCAAAAATAAATCCAAATTTTCCATTGTAATTCGCATATTCATTGCTTAGGGTGGTAAATTTTGGGATAATATTAATTTTTTATACCGGCTTTTATACAGGTCGTGGGATGGAATCCGGGGATTTATTTTAGTCTTTCGTGTAGGTATAATATTAATTTTTGTATTAATTTTATGTTCACTAATCACGCTTTATTTTTATTTACGAATATGCTACACAGCATTTATACTTGGTAATAAAGAAATTAATTGAAACCTGCTCATGCACAAAAATAAGAAAAACTATTTATTTATATCTACAATAAGATTTTTTTCAATTAGAGGACTACCAATAATTACTATAGCATTAAGGCTTTAAGGCTTTAAGTTAAATAAACTAATAGCCTTCAAAGCTATAAATATAAGATTAATCTCAATTTCAATACTGATTTTTATAGCTGTCTATTCTATGTGCTGCATCCACATTGTGGGCCACCGTCGGCCACTGCAATGGTCGCAATGATGGCCATCATCATGCTGCCACCTCACTGTGGGCCATCATTGGCTACTGCAATGGTCGCAATGATCGCCACAATTATGGTCACCATCACAAATTTGCCTCCACACACTGGGCCGCTAGATGGACCAGTCATAATTTTTCGGTTGCGTATGATGGTCCGCTTTGATGTGTGCGAAAAATCGCTCCGAAAGCCATCCTCGGCCATCGGCATTTCCATGCTTCGCCAATGTCGGCCACTGCAAGCCATCGCTCGTCTACACAATGGGCCACGCACATGGACCACATGATGGCCCACAATGAGGAGGCAGCATCACAAAGTTGCCTCCAAACCCTGGGCCAGAGCCATAGCTTAAGAACTATATATAGCTCGGAAAGTACGTGAATCGCGATACAATTTGCGATATTTCCCCACTGATTGCGAGAAGTAAATAGCAATATCTAAGTCCAAGTTGAAAAAGGAAAGAAAGTATCCCGCCCTTTTATACGATCAGATAAATTTCTCACTCCCACTAGGCAATATACTTGTGCTTTGCCAAAGAGACTATTTTAACGAATGGCAATTTATGCAATATCGATTTTCTGAAAACCTATTCTGAGTATAAAAATGGTGAGTGATAAGATTGTTAACGCGGAATACTACTTTCGATACCATTTGGCGAGTAAAAGGAATATCTCCGACACTTTAATGCAATCCACTACAGAGAATTTCGTTTGTTGCCAGCGAATGTTCGCTGCGTTTACTGTTTCTTGATGGGATTATACGCACGCCAACACACTCTCACCTATCAGCTAACACGGATATATCCATTCTCACCTGTCGTTTGAGAGTATGCTTTTCTCACTTTTGCATATGATAAAGTGAACTAATTTTGGTTTTTCTTAAGTGCCAGCTGATGGTAAATCCTTCACTC
The DNA here is from genome assembly GCA_947369275.1 of Nemotelus nigrinus. Classification (NCBI taxonomy): domain Eukaryota; kingdom Metazoa; phylum Arthropoda; class Insecta; order Diptera; family Stratiomyidae; genus Nemotelus; species Nemotelus nigrinus. The sequence goes on along the minus strand of OX376373.1, from coordinate 39,849,828 downwards.
TCTGCCAATTTCTTTCATCAGGCAAATGTCGCACAATACCGTTCTTTTCATGCTATCTATTAGTTCTTATGCTATGACCATGGCTTTACTAATTACTCATGTATGGATCCAAAACTCCGTATGTAAGTAGTAGTGGTGATTCATGACACATTAAAACCATGAGTTGTACTCTGGAAAAACACATAGTACCAGACGCCATAATTTATAGACTTCTGTACATAGTCGATGTTGGGATTGTGATAAAATATAGCGCCACACGCCATAGTACATGGCGAAAAGTACATAGGAGCAGACGCTATGCTTATAACCCTCCAGGCCATGCACTATAGTCCTCCACGCCATATACTATAGTCCTCCACGTCTCTACTTTAGTCCTCCTTATAGTTCGCTGAGATCCTTATTGACGGATTTCATTCGAAACGATTCGAACTTTAATCCATTAATGCACTTCATGTAAACTATAGCAACACAATAACACCCTTAAATACTTGCTCGCATGCTAAATACCACATATGTATATCTCCATATGATTTTTCACTTCAGATAACGAACAACATCAAAATTCGCTCACCTATAAATTTGTCGATGAAACTGCTAAAACCCCACTTCTCCAAACAGTTTTTCACCTTTTGATACATCACTAAATTATAACAACTACCACTTGTAGCGTTTGATTTCAAATGGCAATTAATTTCGTCTTACAAATGACTAGCGGAGGATATCACCTAAATCCTAACACCATCAGAACGGTTTTATGACCTACACCATTTGAAAGGTTTTATGGCACACAAAAACCCAGTTGCAGTATATTGAAATTTCAGTGAAAAAGGAATTCGCAACCAATAAACGTATTTATCATTTGTAAATTGTATCCTTACGGGAAAACGAAATGTTCTGCAACTAGAACATGTGACCACGAATTTTCCTTTACAGATCTATTATGATTTTCACACTTCACTGCCGCAAACAAAACGTACATGAAGAGGTTCAAACAATATGACAACTGAAGCCATATTACATGGCTCATGGTACTATGTAATGCTGCCTCCTCACTGTGAGCCATCATAAGCCACTGCAATGGTCGCAATGATTGCCACAATTATGGTCACCATCACAAATTTTCCTCCACACACTGGGCCGCTAGATCGCCCAGTCATGATTTTTGGGTTGCGCATGATGGCCTGCTTTGATGTGTGTGAAAAACCGATCCAAAAGCCATCCTCGGCCATCGCCATTTCCATGCTTCGCCACTGTCGGCCACTGCAAGCCATCTCCCGTCTACATAATGGGCCACATGATGGCCCACAGTCAGGAGGCAGCATAATATAGCGTGTTGGGCCATAACTTCTGCGCCATGTTACATAAGACCACGCGCTATGTAGATTCTGACATTATGGCGCTGGGAGCCATATTGCATAGCTCAGAGTACTATGTACATAACGTATGGGATAATAAATAATGCGCTATGTTACATAGCTTTGGGCGCCATGTGGATTTTTTTCAGTGTACGTGGTATATATAGAAGCAGATGAGTGAAAAGGAGTCCACTAGGAAAGTTAGTTTTGGCAAATGTTATGCCAAACAATATTGGAGGAGACTTTGCTTGTGCTCGAGGTATGGCGTTGGCCAGGACGCTTAAAGTCTAGAAGTACCTAACTGGATGAGTTTTGCTATCAATTGAGGTCAGTAACCAGACTTCTTGGAGGAGGTTCACAGTAAGCTTTGACTTTGGTTTCGAGTCAATGATGATATGTTTGCATGAAAGTTCTTCTCAAAAGAAACAGGCTTGTGTATGTTTGATAATGTTTCTAAAGGAACATAGTTTGGCTCGACTTAACCATCGAAAGGCCGCCATTCTACATTGGACTTATGGATTGTGTGAAGCTGAGATTCTTCATTCCCAATTGCTGTTATGGATCCTGTATGTAGCAGGAAATTGATTTTTTTAGCAGCCGCAAGCTTATCAACTTCTATTAGGCATAGCTTCGATACAGTAGGTGGACCAGTACAAGGATTGTTATCTAGTGTCTGAGGGCTCAGAGAATACTGTGCTGATCGTGGTGGCCTGTTATTTTTGGAGAAGGGCATCTATCCGTGGGTTAGTAGATCTTTCAAACAAAACACTAAGTTTCGGAAGTTTGTACGATTTACACGTACTTTTAAGTTTAAGGAAATTTAGGGAATCCCCAATGATAGCACTTGCCAATACGACAGCTAACCTATAATGATATATGGTATTTCCGCGATATTTGTTTAGACTGGCTTCTAAAAAATAGGCAAAAATAGCCTGTGTTTTCTCCGGTCATCTAGGTTAAAGTCCATTGAGAGATGTTTCAGCTTAGTCAAATCACTTTGCAGATAAGCGAAACCTCTTGAGTCTCTGCTCGTAGTCACATTCCTTACTATTCTTAATTCAGCGAAAAACAGCAAATAAACTGTTGAATTAAAAGACGTATATGTCGTATAACTGATCAGTGAAGACTCTTTATTACATTCTAGATCATTGTCACAGAATTGTCATAGCGTTGCCAGGTAATAGTTTTAAATATGATTGCATATTACAACAGAGACCACGCAATTTTACTTTGCGAAAGATGTTTTGATTTTTGACAAAGCAAACTGGCTTTACAATTGAGCAAACAAAGATAGTTCATCTGGCTAGAGCGACGGGGATTTAACAACTGTCGAGACTGTTGAGAGTTCTCCCTCTTTGCTAATTGACATTCAAAAAGAAAAAGAAAAATGCGTTGATACGACTAAGGGAAACGGAGAGCTAAATAGGTAGTGGCGGAGGAGCATAGGGTTGCTGGAAAGTAGAGTGTGTAAATCTGTTTTCTATGTGTATATAAAAAACAAATTGCATAAAACTTATCCGTGGAGTACTCACAAAATAATTGCAGCACTAAATTGTGCGTCCACATTCGAGTGGGCGCCGGTTGGGCTCCCTTAAGTGATGTCTACTGAAATTATAATCGCCTGTTATACCGGATGTTTCCAGGCTGGTGAGTTTTTTTGTTGGGACCGGCTAGCCAATGTGGGTGTTTCTGTTATCAAGTGTCGGGATGAACTTGCTTCCTTCCTTCCTTCATTCTACTAATTAGTTTTTATTTTTGACTCTTCGAAAGTAGCATTTTTTTCAGTGGCCACTAATAGCAAGCTTCACCTGTGTTTCGGATTTTAATGCCCATTGACAAGTCTTTAATGAATTAATTTTATTGATTTCATCTGTGATCACGCTTGCGATTCTTGCTCTTGTGTGTGGTGATTGAATTGATGGTTTTACTGGTGTTGCTCTGCTTGTGGCGATCTTCGGAGTGAGGTTCATTAATTGGGTTGTTTATTCCTTCAAGAATCATACGCTCTCGTTGGTGCCAAGGATTGTGATACTATCTATCCGTTCTTAAAAAATCAAACTGTATATAGTTTTAAATCAATATAAATCAGTATCCAAATTTAAGGAGATTTATTTAAATTTTATTTATTGAAATCAAAATTGCCACTTTTTACTGAATGCTATCACTATAGTCTTGTTAGAATGGAAGTTTATTTTCAATTGCCTGTTTTGTATTTATTGAGTACTCATAATAATCTTCAGCGTGGTTGACTATTGGTATTTTCAAAAACCTACTTTTTGTGGTTTTTGTTTACTTAAGCCCATCACAATTTGTTATATTGTTGTATTTTATTTTTAGCATTCATATTATAAAAATAGCATCTAAGTAGAATATTAAATGAATTGGTTTGAATAAATTAATAAATTTCAATGCAATATAAATCCCTCCAAACTACTCTAAAGTTTGTATTAAATTTGCAACTTCTACCTGCATATTCAATATTCATTGGAGCATGCAAACACAATCTATAAATTTCGATTAGAAAACAGCATTCAATTTATAATCGCATAAATTGTATAATTTTCGTAAATTCCCATATATTATGAATGTTTTATAATGTGTTACGGCTAACCTTTTACCGGGGAGGCATGCATATCTCTCATGATACAGATAACAGTAAACCTTTTAGCATGCCATATAAATAAAATACATATCTGTACACATACAATGTACCTACATGTTCTCTAGGTTTTTTTTATTAAATTCCCCAAATAGTTGTTCCGCGATGGGTTGAAAGGATTCGTGCGTGCTCATTTATTTTTCATATTGCTTGTTTTTGGAGCTACCGTCAGGACCGAAATATTTCATTAAAGGTTTCAGCTACCACTTTCAAGTCAATTTTTTTGTTTTGATCTCGACATATTGGAATACTGATTCTTCATCAATTTTCACAGATATCGACGAATGCGCGACGAACAATGGCGGATGCGAGCAAATTTGTAAGAATGTCCCCGGATCCTTTGAGTGTACCTGCGAAAGTGGACTACAAATCGATACCGTAACAGGAAACACGTGCATTGGTAAGTTGAGTCAAATTTTATTATTTTCTTTCTATTTGCTTAAAATAAAGATATGGATTTCCTTCTGATTTCACTCCTGAGATGAAAAATCTCCTGTCTATCGCCACGAATGAAACGGAAGTAATAAAAACGTATCCGTACGACTTTTTCATTTCCTTCTGCCATTCTCCTTTCTGTTCTCAGTAGAAATAGAACAGGTGTGCATGATGTAGCCGTTTACATTTATTTCAAGTTTATTTAGCATTCAGTGTTTTTTTCTTTCTATGAATCCTGCTTGCTTGCCTGGAGGTGTTTAAAGGGAAAATAAACGTTAGTTTGTTTTTCTTTTGCTTTTCGTGATATCTTTCGAGCTTATCCTACTAACATGCGGCTCACACTAATATTAGCTCTGGTAGATGACTCTGACAAATATTTACTCGAGGAAACAATTGAAGATATTTGAGATAAACTCAAGATGCAAGAAACGTGTACATGGATCATTGTGGCAGGTGTGCGATATTGAAGAGCTTTTATTTTAAACGAAAAATGATTGTACGATAATTTCTGAAGTCCTACCTTTACCGTATGTTTGCAGAAGTTGAAAACTGACTGTACATGTACTGAAATAAACGATAGCACGTGCTTTTATAACTTCTCTTTACAACAGAGCCAAAGCATTTTTCAAAAAGGTTTCGATAGGCGCTCTGTCACATGTGGATTGGAAAGTTAGCTCCACATGCTAAAGTATCTCAAGTACCTTCCGTTGTTTGAGGAGTGCATGCATGGAAACTGATTATGCTTAGAAGGCTTTGATCCAATAACATCTGAAATATGGTAATCTTATTACTTAACCCCCTCACCCACACTCAAACAGACATAAACGAATGCCTTTTGCGAAACGGACACGGTCCTTGTCAGGATACTTGTATTAACACATGGGGTAGCTATACTTGTACATGCGACGGCTTACCGCGAACACGCTTAACCGATGACGGACACACTTGTGAAGATGCCGGTGAATGTTCTAACAATAATGGCGGATGCTCACATAAATGTCTAACCACACTTGGTCGGGTGTTTTGTTTATGTCCGGATGGATTTGATTTGTCAGCTGATTGGAAAACTTGTGAAGGTGTGTATCAAATTGATTTTGACATAGTTTAGTGCATTGCTTAGAGTAGTATTCTGTAACTAACTAAAATTGTTTGTATGGTGTATCGTATATTTTTTAAATAATCTGATTTTGTATTTTAATGACTGAAGACTTAATCTGATGGAGTAGCTGCTTATGTCAGCATAAAATTATGTATACATAATGAGTAATTTTTAGGGACCTCACAAAAAATGTTTTGGAGTTTTTGGTAGCTTAACTATGAAAATCTGAGATGTACATATGTATATTACCAATAAAGTCTAGCGATTATTTTACAAAGCTGGGGAGGAGGTAATATACATACTTTTATGAATGATATTATTCGACAAAAAGCGCTTCTCTCAATATCGAGAATAGATGCTGTAGGACTATGTGAATGATAATTTTTGCACCGAAAGGCGAGTTATTTTATTTTTAGTTAAGGAATCTTACATACACTGAAAGAAAAACTCTTGGTTGGTTCAACTATTTTTAATAGTATTGCAACAATTCATTCAAAATCCTTAAACGAACTACAGAAAATAGTTATTTTTACTATGTTAATATAGTTAATTTAACGATATAAAAGTATTTGGCTCTGGTTATACAAAAAATATCGCAACGTTCATGAAATCAACTGTTTAAATTGTTTCATAACCACGAAAAATAGTTGATTAATAGAAAAATATTCATCAATTCACTCAAAACTTCAACGTTTCGAATTATCAACAGTTTTTATGGTGCTTAAACTACTTTGCAATAGTTGATTTCAACAAACATAATTCAGTGAGCAACGTCTTTGGAATTATTCTACGCAAAGTAGAATGGTTTCAACATTTGAACGTTTTTCATACTCCGAATGATTTTTTTTTTGTTTATCAACCACGCGTCATGGTGCATAAAAGTAATCAAAAATATTCTTAAGGTTGTTTTAACTATAGCCCTAGTTGATGCAGAAACAACTAAGGAAAACTGTTGATTTTTCATACTCCTCATACTCATACTCCTATTCTATCATAGAAGTTTCATACGCTACATGGCAAAATTGTGTTCGGTTTGCTGTTCGATATAATTCATATTCATGTTATGCTGTGAAGCCTTTATATTACGTTGTATGACGCTTTTTATGCAGTTGATGCTGTAAACACATAACAGCGGCATTGCAGCAGCGGCGCCACAGGGGGAGGCGTGAATGCCGCGAATTTGGTAAATCACAATGCAGCGACAATGTCGCTGTCAATGTAACCAAGGCACCAACCAAATTCATTTTTTTTCATTCATTCATTTTATCTACAATTGTTAAATTCAACAAACATAATTCCACACTACATATTATAGTCATTTACTATTTCGTACTATGTATATTGTTGGAATGCCATTGTTTGTGGTTGCTTACTTTTATTGCACCACGGACATTGCTAATTAACCACGCGTCATGGTGCATAAAAGTAATCAACTATTTTTTTTTGGTTGTTTCAACTATAGCCCGTAGTTGACGCAAAAACAACTAAAGAAAATTGTTGATTTTACCAAGATTTTTCTTTCAGTGTACTGATGTACTCTCTTCACAATTGGGAACCTGAATATTTTGGACTCAAATTAACCTTTTAATACAAAGCAAAAGAGAGAATAAATGAGATTAGTATTTCAAATAGAGTTTTAACATTCATAATGAGAAGAAAATTGAAAATCCAAGCAATATTATAGATGTAGGTTGGACATGAAAAAACAATTAGGTCAGATCTTCTTCTTCTGGTCACTTTGTTGCAATGATGGACAAGGTTTTCAAAATATTTTTTCATGCATATATACACCGAACACACATACATATGTATATATAAGTTAGAAGAATACCTAGTTCTCTCTCCGGAAAGACAAGCAAAAATTGATAAAAACATGTTAAAAAAGACTCTAGCGCACCTGAACCGCTAGAAACACTAATGTTCGAAGAACAGTAGAAGAATCGTGCAGGTTTTGAGTGCATATTCCATCACATGAGCTGCTTATTACGGCCAAACTGTTTCAAATGCCATGTTTTACTTTGGTCTCAAGAATGCATTATAACTCATATGGTGGAAGGTTTCAGATATTACCACTGGCATGAATTTGAACGTTTATGAGAGCAAAACACTTCTTAATTATATTCGTCATCAGTTGCTTATATCACAAAATTTTGAAAGCAGCATCTCATATAACATCAATGAAGAAAATGCTCAGTGCCTGCAGCACTGTAACTGAAGTTGGTGTTTGGAGCTGCGATCCGAAAAATTTGCAGAACTTTGGGAATTGAAACATTAGTTATTTATTTTCATTGTAAATGTTTCCGGCATGAATACTAACTGTAAGCATTTATTGATACAAAAGTAGCACAACCGACTCGTGCTGGCAACCTTTTGCCAGTATCAAAGCCAAGAATATATCACATCTGCTTCACGTTGCTATATTACATTCGAAGTTATAGGAGTATAAAGAAATTTAGGGTTACCTGCAGTGAGTTTTTTCAAATAATTGAAAACTTAATATTTGCTGTTTATTTTCACTACAATATCATTACCATTTGAAAATTCTACGATAAAACCGCTTAATAAAGATATTGCAATTAAACACAAAACCAACAATAGCTGGCAACCCTATCGTGGCTTTTCAACCAAATTTGGCCTGAATAATGTTTATAATAGGTTCCATTAATTGTATGATTTCATGACTGCACTGGAAGTTATAGGGCAAAAAGTTTTATTTTCCTGAGCGAATTTTCAAAACCAAAGACACAAACATTACCATAGCTCTCAGCACCAATCAAATTTTTCAACCAAATTTCCACCAAACAGAGATTAGAGTAAGGTGCAGCTACTGTGTCAATTTCATGAAAATCTGGTGACTGAATCAGAATTCATAGGGCAAAAAGCAGTTTTTTTTTCTTTGTAATTTTTCAAGATGTCACCACTGGCACAGAGTTGCCCACAATTCAAAATCGCTTCTATCAGATCTGGTCCTACTTAAGTCCAATGCATTCTGTAAATTTCAGTTGTATCTGATTATTGGTTCGTGAGTTCCCGTGAACTGAAGTTTTTGATGCTTAAAATATAGGTTAACTGGGAAAGGGTTACCGTTCTTGTCCGACATGAAATTTCCAAAGTTTTACTTTGAACGTGTAGATAAAGCATAAAATTTGTATACAGATTGGTTTTATTGTAAGAAACCGACATTTTTTTAGGATATTCGATGGTTTGAATGTTTTCACTTCCAAATTTTAATTTTTTAAAATTTAAGACACCAAAATTATCATAGCTGGCAGCTCCAACCGAAATTTACTACCAAACGTGGTTTGAAGTAAGGTCCAGCTACAGTGTGAATTTCGTCAAAATCGAACGATTAAATCAGAATTTATAGGGCTAAAAGCAGTTATCTTTTTTAGTGATTTTTCAAGATAGCACCACCGGCACAGTATCGCGCGCATTTCAAAATCACTTCTATCAGACCTGTTCCTATTTAAGACCAATACATTCTGCAAATTTTAATTGATTCTGCTTATCGGATTGTGAGTTTCCGTGAACAGATGTTTTTGATGCTAAAAATATAGGTAAATTGGGTAAGGGTTACCAGGCGTGCCCGTTATACCATGTCCAATTTTTTGTTGTCTATGTAAACAAAGCACAAGATTTACATTAGATTTATGAGTGGCTTTTTTTAAAAAAAACGGCATGTTTTCAAGAGAGACGATGATTTGGAGGTTTTCACTTTCAGTGCCTGCCCTAGCTACAGGTATACGCTCATTAAAAGCTACACAAATCTGCAACTAAATAATATCAATATGTTCTGAAAATTTCGTAATGATTGAATAGCTTTGTAAAAAGTTATCGCAATCTAAAAATTTTCAACTTTATTTTTGTCAACTTTATTTTTGCAAAAATTATTTGTGTACGGAATAATAGCTATATTAAAAATATCACTAAAATGGCCGCCGGCGCCAAAGGGTTAAAGATAATCGACATTAAATGAGGCCTGGACCTATTCTGCATGTACACCAATGTATCCTGAAAGTTTCAGCTCAATCGGACGGCGCGTTCCCGAGATTATATCACTGAAATTTTTTGATGATATATATATATATATATATATATATATATATATATATATATATATATATATATATATATAAAGATATATATATGGAAGTATGAATTTTTGGCCGAATCGATTTTAATACTAATGTTCTTCGAACATTAGTAAAAAACCGACGGGTAGCTGTACATAGTCTCTCGATGAATTGATGCAGTTTAGTTGTAAGTAGCAAATCAAGCGAAGAACGGCCGAAAATGTCTTAAATTGTTAAAGTGTTTGTTGCAATAAAAGCGTGATCAGAATCAAAAACGAACTATTTTGATGTTTAAAGCACCTCTTTAGTTCTTCTGCAATCGTTTGAATTTGAATCTGAGAAAATTCGAGCTTAATCTAGCGATTTTTGGGTTCAATTTGATGTTTCTAAGTGAGCCTCCGAGACATTTTATTTCTTTACTTTTAGATACAGGAAAATTTTTCAGATAATTTTCCAGGAAAATTCTTCTTAAATATTGTAAAACTCTTGAAGACAAGCTCATATCAACCATGAGAAAGTAACAGTCTAATCTTCTGTTTTATTCAGCCATTCTTCAGCAAGTGAAATGTGAGCTTGAAAGATTTAAGATCCCATATATGGATCTGAGTTGGAGTGAACAATGGCGATGTTCTCAGCAAAGGTTGTTATGACTGTTGTGTCACTAATGGGAAGAACACATGTAAAAATTGTACCACGCTCTTGTCTTAATACACTTCCTAGAGGTACACCTGAATGACATTTACGGGCTACAGACCTATTCCATCTCACCTGCGATAGTCGTTATTTGTATTCCTGCAGTTCCAGTCTGAGCTCTCGAGAAGTTTTATTGGAATACCATTCTTTTCATACTCGTATATTTCTTATATAAGAATTTGATTTGATGAATAGTAGGTTATTTTCGGAGGTGTTGCGTGTACTTTTGGTCCTGTAAAACTTTTTGTTTGTATCTGGAAAGTCGATAGCTCTGCTGAGATGCCAGTCCTCTTGCCTTAAGAGCTAGTAATCAGATCGATGTCACATGTTGATGAATAACAGGCAATTTACAGTTTATACTAGACAAAACTGTTCGCATTACATTATTAGATCTTGAATTAATTAATTTGCTTCTTTCAAAACTTTCTGTGCTACATTAAGCTTTAAATAATGCAATAGCGTGGGTAATTGCTACTGGCGTTTGCGTTAACACTTATTCTGAAAGATATGTCTACAAAACTGCAGCTTATAAGGAAAAATATGCATGTGTTGCTTAAGTTAGAATGTGAAAAATAAGGAAATCAAATTGAAAATTAAAAAAGCGATTCGCTTTCATGTAAACTTTTCGTGTTTGTATATTTCCCGTTGAAATGTTGCTAGCTGCTAAAAAAAGTCCATTATGCATTCGAAATGTACCCTTATTTTCTATGTAATTTCCGAACAGCAATCTACAAAGTCACTTTAATGCTTGCAATCTTGATTAAACAAGGGTAAAATGAAAATTGAATAATTTTATGCAAACCCAGCTCTTCAACCATTAAGAAATAAATTATTATTGCACTATGGTGCTGTAGTTTTGCTACTCTTACCAGATTTAACTAGAATTTGTAGTGTGAAAATTCTAGTGACATCTGTTCGGTACACGCGAAAACTTCACCTGCTGAAAACTCGTGGGTAGCTGCAAGTCGTTGCTACGAGTACATTCGAGACCAACAACAAGGCATTGTGACTATTTGTTTGTTTGTGCACCGAATATGCACGGGGGTCGTGTTACATTTTGTTTCAGCTCAATTTTGCATAGTAAAGATGTTGAAAGTTTCGAAATTAAATTTTCAAAACAGTTGAATGGTTTGGAATTTAAGGAAAATGTGGCGACCAGTGTGGTAGAAGTTTGAAATTATTTTCACTAGCACGCAAGCTATTGAATGTTGTTGTTTTGTTAGTTTTCGGTACCTGTTTTAGAATATTACCTGTAATTTTCAGGAAAACTTACAATATTTTGGACTTTGTCTAGTGTGGCAATATTGTGTGAGTTATGGAAATGCGGTTCGTTGTAGAAATGCATTCAATGAAATATCTACTTGCTTCGTGGGCGTTGGGGCTCTAATTTTGACATTGTGCAGGTAGCGTAATTTGAAAATTTTTGGGTCTTTCTTTTTTGAAAAGTTAGTTCGGAAGCATAAATATTTTGTACGGTTTTGAAGAAAACTAGTATTTAAGGCAAATTTATATTAGAGATGAGAATTTTTTACAAAACGGGTGAATCCGCGTTCAGCATTTTCCCCCATATCAACTAGAAACGTAACCTGGGCGGATCAGAATTGGCAGCAATGTTCGACGATACTACGAACTAAAAATCAAAATAAATAAATTGATAAATTTAACTTGAGCTTAGAATAGGAACCACAATAAGGTCTTTGAAGTTATCTTCAATAGTGAAAGGGGATCCAAAAAGGAGCAAGAGAGTATTTAAAATATTTTTAAATGAATAAAACATAAAATAACATTTCTATATATTTAAGACAAGTGAATTTCTCAAGCAGTAACCACCCAGAGAGAAAATATCGTTTCGAAGCTGGAGGCAACAATTGAGAGATTCAATTATTGTGAATACTTTAAAATCATCGGCATACAGAAAGCAGAATGAATTAATAACTGAGGGAGGGTCATTAATAAACCAAGGAACAGCAGAAGTCCTTGAGTTCAGCCTTGCGGAACACCGGAATGAGGACAGAATGCAAAAAAATGAGAAAGAAACCACACTGACGCTATAAGTATGATCAGAAACATGGGAGGCACACCAGGATAGGAGGGATCTGGTATTGCCAAAACTCTGTAGCTTCGGGAAAAGAATGTGTGATTAACAGAATCAAATGCTTCTGAAAAATTTGTGTAAACAACATCGATATGTTTCTGTTGATCCGAAGCAGAAATGATTTCAGTTGTAGGAGTTTATGAGGTTGGATGTGGAAGATTTGCGCTTGATGAGTCCATGCTGCTCAGATGCAAAAATGGGATGAAGGACAGGAACAAGCTTATTGAAAGCAGCTCTTTTGATTACTTTACCAAAGCAGGAAAGAAGGGAAATTGGTCAATAGTTTGAAATGCAGGCTGGGCCATCAGATTTATTAATCGGTAAAATATGAGCAGACTTCGAATGGGACGAGAAGAAGCTAGAGGGGAAGCTAAGGTCTAAAATGATGTACAAAAGAATACACAACGACGTGGATTGTCGCTTCATTAACAAAATTTGAGCACCATTATATTTATTTATTTATTTATTTTACCAAACAAGGCAACATAATATAAATCAAAATTTAATATAAATCTAAAATACAATTAATCATTATAAATACAAAATATAATTTGTCCGTAAAAAAAAGATACAATACATCACAAATTTTGTAGCAGTTACTCTACATTATTTTAACTAAATTTAGGCTAATAACGATGGAAGTTAAGCGGGATCGGATGTGAAAAGGGCTTTGGACAAGTTATTTTTGAAGTTTGATTTGGTAATCCCCGAAGAGTAGTGGCTGCTTATAGAATTGAATATTCTACAGCACCTATTAATGGGCTTATTATATGTATAGGTAGTGCGATGAATGCATTCATTGAGCAGATTCGCATATCTGGTGCGTCTTGGTCGGTTATTGAAAGTAATTTTACTAGAGAGATCTTCAATAATTACCGCACCACTAATAATATCAAATGTAAGGCAAGCGCTGAGCAGAGTTCTTCTAGAAGAAAGAGACATTAAATTTAGAAGACAGTCTGAATTTGTAAGATGGCAGATGTTGAAAATCTCTTGGGTCATGGAGATTTCTCAAAGCGAAAAGTACAAATTGTTTCTGAACAGACTCAACTCTATCGCTATGTAACTCGAAAGCAGTGTTCCATATAATGCAAGCATATTCTAGTAAAGGACGCACTAGGGTGGTATATAATGATTTGGTAACCCATATATTTTTAAACTCTTTAGCGCGTCTCTTTATGAATCCGAGCTGTTTATTAACCCTGGCTAGGATTTTGTCATAGTGGAGATTGAAGCGCATCTTGTTATCCAATACTACGCCAAGGTCTATAATATGATCGACCCTATTCAATTTGATGGCGTTAAGGTAGTAGGAATACATCGTGGTTGCATGCCTACGAGAAAAACTTATCACATGGGACTTATTGATCTTAAGATTAAGATTATTCACATTGCACCAATGTTCGAGGGATTGAAGCTTGGATTGTAGAAAGGTTGGATCAGACTGCGAGTTTATGATGACAGATTTTTATGTCGTCTGCATAGAAGAGATGCGGTATACCAAGCAGTATCTCAGACACATACGCAATGAAGTTGTTAAAAAGTAGCGGGCCCAAATGACTGCCTCGTGGTACTCCAGAAGATGCCAAAGCTTTTTTGGATAAGTAGCCTTGAAATTTTACGAGTTGGGTTCGATAGCAAAGGTAAGACTGTAGCCAGTTAAGAAGAGAACCGGATATACCATAGTTGCTAAGTTTTAGTACCAGAATTTGATGGTCAACTCGGCCAAAAGCTTTACTAAAGTCCGTATAGACCGCGCCAATTCGGTTCCCTTTTTCCATTTCACAGAGCACAGTAGAAACTACTATCATGAGGGTGGTGGAACTTGATCTACTCGAGGGGGTCGATAATGCGAGTAAGATTATCACAAACAAGCTTCTCGAAGAGTTTGGGGATAACAGATAAGACAGCAATTCCTCGATAGTTATCGACTGATCGTTTGTCATCACTTTCGAAAATAGGTGTGACCACGATTGTCTTTATGCTTAGTTTTGGTATTTATGCTTAGTGAATTAGTGAATTGGATCAGTTTGGATGGAAGAACAAATTGAAAAATTATCAAGCGAGGAAGGTGAGACTGAGGATTTCTGATAAAAGAATGAGGAAAAATATTCGACAAAAAGTTCACAAATTTCATAAAGGCTGAAGAGAGTAAAATCTTTAAGATACATCAAATCAGGAAAATGATGGAAATTTTCTACGGAATGAATATAACTTTTTGCTTGGATATTTACGAAGAAATTTAAATTTACAGAACGTATTGCGAAGAACGATATTTAAATTTACAGAACGTATCGTGATTAAGGCGGATTATGTTTGAAAGAAGTTTAATGAATAAGCTTCTGGGTACAGTTTTCAACAAAATTAAAGCTTGCTGCTCAATACCTTACCCTGCAGGCATCACATTTAAACTTAATTTACAGGGCAAGTTAATCTTACCATGAGCCAAGTTAATGTCTGCTTCGAACAAATGTGCATATGATAAACACCCTACCAGCAGTACAACCAAAAGTCTGTTGAACAGGCCTCCCTTTGAGTTTCGCTTTGATCTGAGAACTACATCAGAAGTTATAGAGGCAGAAAGACTTTAAACATTTTCTGTTTATCTCGATTAAAGGTTGTTTGTTGCAAGAAAATTTGGTGGAAGCATCTTATTGTCCAAAAATTACTGATGATGGCTACTCTATTTTAATTTTGCAGCCACACTGTCTAACTTAATTTACATTGCGTTCAAACCATCTTAAGAATTTCATTTTGATTAAATAATTGCATCGAAAGTTATTGAGTAGACAGCTTTTATAGTTCCTAGAGTTAGTTCAAATTTCCACGATGGCTACAGAGCTACCAGCACCTTCACTTTACTTCTTAACTCCGACCAAAGAACTGTGAAATTCAGTTGGAACTTATGATCAAATCGTGAGGAGAATCGATACTTTGATGGATTTTTCTTCATATGGCGGGCGTAGCTTGAGTATTGCCGGCACCTTCTTATAAAATAACATAAGCTTATTCCTTATCACCTTTTTTTACTACTCTTTACAACATTGATTCAAGTGATTGACAAATAATATGCTTTGTGAAGAAAATTTTGAGAAAATAATTGACTAAGTTGAAGACTTAGATGATGATTTCGTCAAACATAAATAAACAAAGCAATTTCGAGTTTTAGGTGAAATCTTAAAAACAACTGAATGCTTACACATTGAGCAAATTATTCCAACTACCACCATGCCACTTTATTTTCGACACTTTCTGCGGACAATTATTTCAATGAATGAACAAATTTTTTCAGCATCATTTCACTTCGATCAATTCATATATAAGTGTTAAACAATTCGCATTCGATGAACATTGAATTCATTGTGTAACTGCGTGGTGCGAACTCATTGTTTCACCTCAAAACTTGTTAATTTCCTCCAACAAAACGATGATTGCCCCGTTAAAACAATTTTAAAGACCCATAATTGCGACATTAAGAGTGGAAATTAATCGATTTGATGAATTTATTGATTGCAGGTCATTTCTCTTGGTGCTGTTGTTTCACAAGCCTGACGGGTCAATAGAGCAAGGAGTTCGTATCGTAATTATTGACAAGAAACTGACTTTCAGATCTATTTAATGGGTGAAAAAGCATGAAGCATATACAGATTTGGTGTTGAGCTTTGCTCCGAAGTTTTTGTCAAAATTAAAATTACATTTAAAAAGCATTTGATTTATATAATTTAATTGATCTCACGCCAAGGAATTATTTTCCTATCCCACTGTTTTCTTAACATCTTTTGCCGGCAGGTTAAAAAAGTCCATATATACGAGTACAAACATATGTGTGTCCACGTAAAGTTTAATATTGATTTGTTTCCCAATAAAAGTTTGTCTCCTTAGTATTTGTTTTCATTAGTCACTTCCACCGATCCAAACCAATGTCTATTTATATTGATGACCAAACTGCCAAGTTAATCCCGAATTGCCGTCGGATTAATTAATTTCCAATAGGTAAAGAAGTTGGGTGTACGTTACATAAAGCCAGAAAGAAAATCCTGATTTACACAACACAGGCTCGGGTGAGATATGGCAATTGATTAAGTAAATAGAAAAATAGTCTGTGAGACCATTAATTTAATCATTGGTCTGAAAGTGCTTTTCGTGTTTCACGGAAATTTCTTTTATTAATGCATTTTTTAGTAATTGTTGTTAAGCGAAATCACTTTAGCTATTGTAATGATTAATGTTAAACTGTTATAATCAAATGGTGTTGAAGGTAAGAACTTAAGCGATTGCTGTCAACAATCAGAAGGAAAGTAATACTTAAATCTTTTAAAGTTAATAATAAAATAGTTCATTATAATAGAAATTCTATATTTTAACATCCTGTATGGTAATTCACACTAATTGCTAATCTCAACCTTTCAAACTACTTCCAAGAGTGGCTTCACTAAGACTTTTGATAACTTTAGATAACCATAGGATTATGCAAAAATATTTCAAACATGCAACTTCATTTCCTTGTCAAAGCTTTGTTTGGGTTTGGCGTATTTATTAACTCGAGTGTTTTCTCGAAAGAATTTTATTTCGAAACCAGAGGAATTCTTCACAGTGCAAGCTACGAAAGTTAGAAATTAATGAACCTCGAAACTTGTAACTCAATTTGGAGTCGCTTTGCAACGCAATATCATGAACAAACCTCACATGCTTCTTCATCCCTTGAACAGTCCCATCATCGCCGGCAAAGTTTTCACGTTGGCTTCAACCTAATTTACATTTGCCTACTAATGTTTGAGTAGAACTTGCATGCAGACGTGAATGACGGGCGTGACTGCATTTTGCAAATGGAGATGCATACAATTCAAATTGGAAGAAAGGAATGTGGGCTATTTGAGGTGATTCAAATGTGAATTGTAAGGAATTAATATTGCTGACTGATGATGATATTCGCAACATTGTCTGGAGAAAAATAGATGCATAGAAAACTAACAAGGTGGAAATTTGAAAACGTCTTCCCGTTCGTATGCAGAAATAAGTATTTTACTAAGAGAGAAAGTTGCAGGAACCATTATGAGCTTGACAAAGTAATTAAACATTTGTTTCCTATTTCTTCATTACTATTTCGAAGAATGAACTTTAATGTACTATACCAGCCATATAGAAAGGATCGTTAGGAAGGTTGCTGATTTAGAATTGACGTCACGTTCAAGATGAACAGGTTCTCAATTCTGACTAGGCAGCTGCTCTTGGAGCAGGCAGTAGTTGAGTGAATTTGTATACGGAGATCATTGAAAGAAACTGTTATCAAGTAACAAAATTCTGTTAACTAAAACTTGGAAAATTTCATTACCTCTTCTATGGTCCTAACAAGCTCATATTACATTCAGCTCTTTCATATGCTTGTAGTGATATATACATGTGTAAGTAAGTATGTTAAATATAAGTACGTATGTATGTAAAAGTATTAACGTGTACATTGCCTTATTGGATAAAAAATAAAAATAAATAGGGAATAATTATTCAATTATCATCATAACTTATTGTTCATTTTGATAAGAACTCAGAGTACCTCTGAATAGCGACCTTAGATCTTTAAATTTCATTTATTTGTATTTTGAACGTAAAATTAAACAATTTATTTCCTCGTTCGTTTTTAAATACTGCTAAGCTGAATAGTTACTTTGAATACTTTGCAAAAAAAAATTAAACTTGAAAAAAAAATATTCCGAATGTTCTCGGCTATATAACCCTACATCCTACACAAAACCGGACTCTAGTTTTGTATTAATTTATTAGAGCCTCAAATTTCATTATCAATGCAGATCTTTTAACCTACCACTATCTCACCTGCGGCTAACCCAGAAGGAATTTCTCTCATTAGCCAGATTACATAGACGTTGCTCTGGAGAAACTTTAAATCAACCCCAGATGCACTGGCTCTACAGAACTGAGCATGTTGAATACATCTGAGTAGATGGAAATAAAACCGATATACATTATTCAACAGTTCTTACGAATTTGGATTTCCATTTTCAGGAACGTTCATTTCTTCATCCATTTCATTTGCATCGTATTTGCTGTTTTCAACTGAATTCATTCATTGCGTATAGTTCGTTAAATGCTTTTAGCAAAGCTAAGAGCTGATTTATAAATATAGCAAATATAAAGTCCTAACTCACCGAAATTAATAATTTTCGAAATGATTCCGTGGAAAAATTTCATTCGATTAAAAAAATAATTGAAATAAACCATTTTTGTGGTATTGAAAATTTTTCCGGAGTGTGCTGAGAGGCTTAAATTTTTCACTTTTCGCCTATAAAACGGCTGTAATTTCGCGCTGATTGGTATTATCCTTCTTCACTCAATCGTTTAGTTGTCGACACTGTTTTTGACGTTTTCTATTTGCAATTGCCCAAAAATTCTTTATTAGATTTAGGTTAGGGAAATTTTTTCGCCCCGAAGAATCTCTAATTTGTTTTGCTGTTGAAAATGTGGAAATATTTTTTTTCAGCGGGGAATCATTTGATTGGAAGGAGCCTGCTCTCAATGTCCATCTTTTATAGGCTTTTGTAGTTAATTTGATGGAAGTATCGTTCTTGCGGGAAGAGAAACTCAAATTTTTCAAACTAATATTTAGTTTAGGCAAAGCATCAAATTTATTCGCATTTAGCGTCTTGGGGATTGGAAGTAGCGGAGATTAAATTTTCATAACCGTAATTTTCATGAGTTTAAAATCATTAGTTTCAGGTCGCATTCGTCTCACCTTTCGTAGGAGTCTGTGACCGACTGGTGACATTTCAAAGTTTTTTTCACTGATTTTCGAAATAAAAAATTACCCAGCAAACACAGCACTACTTCTAAAGTGCTGCAGAAGTCGTGAGTAAATCCGTGAATGCTTTTAATGCTAGAGATAGCATTTCACCCCAAAATTCACCTATTTACTTCATATTACCCGCTTACGTGTAATATGTTTTGTTTCATGGTTGATCGTTTCCATCCCACAAGTAGGAAAAAGACAAACGATAGGAATACAAGGAGTGCAAAAGCACTGCTGTACTACTGCTGAAGTGGTGAAACTGCAGCACGTAAAATGTACTGCTGTACTACTGCCTTAGAAGCAGTATAGCAGGACATTGATATGGCTGCCCAGCTATAATATCACCAATAGTATATTCGCATTACTCTGCATTCATGCCATCACATTTGCATTACTTTGTATACATGTCATCTTTAATTAGAGCAAAAAAGACCTGTTTTAATTGTAAATTTTAAAATATTTCACGTATCACTTGCGAAGTATGACTGACGATTGACGTATGGGCAACTCGATTTGATTTTTGGGAAACGATTTGAATTGCACCATCTGGTTACCAGTTTGGCAGTAGTGCAGCAGTACTTTATATTCATTGTAAATAGGGAACCGTAAATATATAAGAGATTCATCAACGTGTCGGAAAACTACAACAACTGGACAGCCTGTTCTGGAGTTTAGCAGTTGTACAGCAGCATGTATAATCATTGAGAAATAGAAAATATGTAAACTCATCAGAAAACGTATCAACACATGGAAAAGTTTTTACAACTGTATGTGAAAGGGCTGAACGCACGTTTGCTGAGATTTAATGATTTGATCATATAAACTTTTCTTCTTAAATAAAAATACAAAACTTTTAAAGTGTCTTCAACTGATTTCTTCGTCGATTTTTGAACAATCTCGCATTCTTTGTGCTCCTTATCGCTCGCAGGCTCGTTGGTAAACGTCTCCACAAATTCCGTAAGAATATCCTCGATTACGTCGTTATCACTTGGAAATTCTGTTGTTGTTAGCTTTTGATCAATTCGTAAATAGTCGCGGAAAAAGTCTTCATTTTCCGATTGATTTGTTATATGCATCCAAGTCTTCAATTTAGTTTCCAAGATTCGAATATCAGCTTCCGTAGCGTTTCGGTTTTCTCCCAAGAAATGTAATGGCATATCGTCATCAGCCTCCCAGGCAGAGTGTAGACCATTTCCCGCTTTGCGAAAACAATTAGAAATGGTCTCAGATATAACATCAACCTGCCATGCTTTGGTCACCTCATCTATACAGTCCTTCAATGTAATAACACGTTTCATATGCGATTCCATGTCTTTTATGATTTTCTTCAAGATTCTTCGACGATTATTGCATTTTAAGTTCTGTATTACTCCTTGATTGAGCAGTTGTATTTTTGATGTCATGTTTGGTGGGAAAAAAGCAAGTTCAATTGACCGTAGCTTGCATTGAATACTCTGAGGATGAGCCGGACAATTATCAATGAGTAAGAACATTTTTCTTCTCGCTAGTGAAAACAGTTTATCTAAATTCAAAAGCCATTCCTCAAAGTATTGGCCTGTTATTCATGCCTTCGTATTTGATTTATAATTAACTGGTAGCCAATTAACTCCTCGGAAGCAGCGGGGATTCTTACTTTTTCCTATTAGCAAAATTTTAAGTTTTTCTGATCCGTCCATATTGGCACCCAACAGTAACGTGACTCTCTCCTTGCTGTGCTTCCTTCCGTGACACTTTTCGTTTTTGAAGGTTAAAGTATTATTCGGTAAGCATTTAATAAACAACCCCGTTTCATCCGCGTTGAATACATTGCGCATTTCATACTTTTCCAATAATTTTGGTAGAACAGTACGTTTCCATTTCTCGCAATCTTCATCCGATATGTCATTACTCTCACCGCCCATCTTCTTATAACAAATATCATATCTGAAACAACGCATAGCAATAATGCATTTTTTTTCGCGAAATTAAATTCTATTATCTTACCTTCGCTTCCAATTATCCAACCAACCAGTGCTTGCCTTAAAATCTGACTTTCCCAATAACTTTGCGAAATCTAAAGCCTTT
Source organism: Nemotelus nigrinus (assembly GCA_947369275.1). Taxonomy (NCBI): domain Eukaryota; kingdom Metazoa; phylum Arthropoda; class Insecta; order Diptera; family Stratiomyidae; genus Nemotelus; species Nemotelus nigrinus. Next base: position 39,828,556 of record OX376373.1, on the reverse strand, counting down.
CCTTTAATTAGTTCCCCGGATATGGGCAAGTTCTCGTTTCTGGCTGCTTCAAACCACTTAAAAACGGCTTTATCCAAACTTTCATACATGAGTTTCCTCAATCGTTTCTCATTATATGAGCCACTTTCTACAGCATTTCTAATTTATTGCTTATTTTTCAAAATAGAAGAAACAGTTCTAGTCCATACTTCATATTTGGTTGCCAAGTCTATATTTTTTTTATTTGCATCACTTTCCGACTCGTTTATTAGCTTAAATTTATCTTCTATCTTCTAATTTATCTTAAATTTTCTCTTCGATGTCATATCTTAAAATACAAAATTATGACCGGAACAAAAAATTATTTACATATAATCGCTCAAAACTAGAATAAATCGAATTCGCTAGAAAACACGACCGAAATTTATCGCAGCAAACGCAGTAGAAGACTGTTACCAGAATGCTATTTTGTCGCAAATATTGCTTTGAGTTCACAATCCCGGCACAATACAATGATCTACCTAAAATGAATCTACAGTAAATTGGTGATTCCCCGAAAACACGACGTGTCGAAGGTTGTTGCCTTATTTTTTATTTGTGGTATCAAGAAATTCGAGTTATCGAAGTTTGACTTATGTAGGAAAAAATGTATGCAGTTATTGACTTTGGCGATGTTGCCACTAAAATTTGTTCGAGTTATCGAAAATTTAAGTTATCGAAGTTTGAGTTATCGAAGTTCGACTGTATATATCTTTGTGCACGCTCATTTTGCGAATATATACAAAAATAGAGAATAAATAAGCATTATCTTGTTACCTTCCCTGCGTAGGGAGATTGAAGTCTTGTTCATAACATTTTGACTCCGGGGTAAATGGCCGCAGATGGGCCATGGGTACGACCAGCTCACCCAATTTTAAACTTCTGCCGCTGATTGAGGTTCAGCTCACCAGACTAAATCTGGAAAAATTCTATGCTACTTCTTGTCATTTACCTTAATCATCGTAAATAAAATTATAATCTTGGTCGGCCACGACTCTGCTAGAAATCCAGATGCAGGTCGCAGCCTATGTGTGAATTGTTTCGGCTTAGACACTTGTCGCTTCGCCGGACCAATTTGATTACTCACTCCTGGTAAAATTCTGTGCAAATATTTCGACTGTGTCTAGTGCCAGCCAAAGGCTGATTTATTAATTGTTCATCCGTTTCACATCTGTAAAAATACTTCTACTTCACGTTAATCAACAAAAACTACGATCAAAGCTGCTCGTTTTAGAGCCTTAATTTCTCAATCTGATCAACATTCCCTACTTTAATGGATTTTATCTAGACCTAGCTCCCACTTAAGTCTGTGAGCAAAATGTACCATTGTCTTAGAACGTGATATCATACGAAAATGCATACATTCGCTGCTGTCATCAAAATGGAATATACAAATTCTTTGAAATGCACAATTTTCAGAACATTTTACATAAAACTGCTTAAAGAACTAAGTGTTGGACTCAAAATAACGATTAACATCCATTGAAATGAATATTTCGAGCAAAACAATGTCTAGAAACATTGACGTTTCGAAAATTTCATGCATATATTTAGAAACTAACGAATCTCTTGGCAAACTTTAAATAGCATTTAAACTTTTTAATTACATGTCATTTTCTCTCGAACTAGATATATTAGTAAAAATCACTACGTATGACTCTTCCCTAGGCTGGTTAAGTTCTAGATATGTTATATCATATGATGTCCTAATATTTATTGGTGTTCCCAGAATATGTAGCTTATTGGTACGTGGATAGGATAGTAGGATTGAAAACAACAAAAATCATGTTCCAGTGTTTGTTATTTTCAATGCTACTATCCTAACCAGCTGTTGTTAGAGGTGCAAAATATGCGGCTAACGACTCTTATAATCAAACTAGCTTTTCCTTGATTCTAGTGACTCAAAATTCTTAAACTAATTTAGCTTTGGCTCTTATTATACCTGCTTTCAATTCTTTTATTTGCAGATATCAATGAATGCGAAAATCCTGACATTAAAGACAGATGCCCGTACGGTTGTGAAAATGTTCCCGGTAGCTGGCGATGTATCGAAGACGACAAATCCAATCAAAACCAAATAGAGCAGGAGACTCATGGATCAGAAATTGAAATCATACCTACCGATGATTCATGCGAGGCTGGCCTCCGTCGAAATTCGCAGGGCGAATGCGTCGATATCGATGAATGTGCTGAAGGAACATCAGAATGCCAATACTGCCAAAACGCCTACGGTGGATTCGAATGCACATGTCCTGAGGGTTATGAATTGGGTGAAGATGAACGAACTTGTCAAGACATCAATGAATGCGAGGCGTACGTTGAAGAAACTGAAGACGAAAGCGATCGTGAAGTTGCTAGGCAGGCCATATGTTCGCATGAATGTGTAAATTTAGAAGGTTCTTTCAAGTGTTTATGTCCAGCCGATTTTCACTTGCATTCGGATTTGCGAACTTGTGTCCGTGACTTTTGCGATGATTTGCTGAATCCTGCTTTGAATAAAACTCAATGTTCTCATGAATGTGTGGACACAGACGAAGGATTTATGTGCAGATGCCCCAGTGGTTATAATCTGAATTCAGATTTGCGAACATGTTTGGCCCCGGAAGACTCATGTGTTGTTGGAAACGGTCACACGCACTGTCACCCTGGGTCTTGCATTAGTGAGCCAGGGCGTTATCGATGTAGCTGCCCTGATGGATTTCAAGAAAAGGCAGGTCGCTGCCATGATGTCGAAGAGTGTGAAGCTGGACTGCATGGCTGCTCACATTCTTGTTTGAACAGTGTAGGGTCTTATGAATGCCAATGTCCTGCAGGATATGTTCTTTCTTCGGATTATCGAACATGTATTGATAACGATGAATGCCAAGATAGCACGCACGACTGTGGCAACCTAATATGTCAAAACACAATCGGGAGCTATAGGTGCGTATGTCCTGTTGGACTAGAGTTACAGCCAGACGGAGTGTGTGGTCATTCTGATCCCTGCGCTGTTGAAAATGGTGGGTGCTCTCACAGGTGCAAGGCACAAAATGGGTTTGTTGAGTGCGCTTGCCCTCCTGGAATGGGTCTCAAAGAAGACGATAAGACATGTGCTGAGCTTAATCCTTGCCTCGACAATAACGGTGGATGCTCACAAATTTGTGATCCGCAGCTTCCACAGCTATGCACCTGCAATGCTGGTTTCGAACTGAGCCCAGACGGTCGGACTTGTACGGATTGCAACGAATGTGCTCAAGACAACGGTGGATGCAGCCAAATTTGCGTGAATAAACCAGGTTCGTATGAGTGTCAGTGCAAGAGTGGCTTTCAATTGCTCAACCAAACGCTTTGCGTGGACGTAGATGAATGTGTTTTGGGGTTGCATAATTGCGATTCAGTTCGGCTTTGCACTAACATAGAAGGCTCCTTCAAATGTACTTGTCCAACGGGCTTTGCTTTGCATGCTGCAACAAACCACTGTTCGGATATAGATGAATGCCTTATCGCCAACGGTAACTGCTCTCACCTATGCATTAACCTGCCGGGGAGTTATCAGTGCTCGTGTCCGCCAGGATTAATGCTAATCAACGACGAGCATACATGCGACTATCTGGACGAGTGTTCGCTGAATAACGGGGGGTGCTCGCATCAATGCGATTACTCTGACGGCTTCCTAAAATGCATTTGTCCCGATGGTTATAGCTTAGATGATAGTCGCCGTAACTGTGTCGACATTGATGAATGCTCGGAGTATAACGGCGAATGCTCGCATATTTGCGAGAACCGCTTGGGAAACTACGAATGTTTGTGCCCTGCTGGACATGAATTACAGCCTGATAACCGAACATGCGTTGATGTGGATGAATGTATTGAGAATAATGGAAATTGCACGAATATTTGCATCAATCTTCTAGGATCATACTCCTGCACATGTGAGGCTGGATATGAATTACTGGCGGATGGACATACATGTGCCGATGTGGATGAATGCAAAGACACAAATTCGCATGATTGTTCACATACATGCGTTAACGTTCCCGGGACATACGAGTGCTCTTGCCCGGCAGGATTTAAATTAGGGCGCGATCATTTTACATGTGAGGACATCAACGAATGTGAAATGGTCGCGAATGGTGGCTGTTCAGATGTATGCATAAATACTCCTGGAGCTTTTTATTGCAAGTGTCCTGAAGGACATTTCCTTGCCAACGATAACTTGACGTGTGTTGATGTTGATGAATGTTCGCCCGCTTTGAAGAAGTGTTCTCACGATTGTGTAAATACTTTAGGTGGGTTTCAATGCATTTGCCCGGTTGGCATGGAGCTAGCGGAGGATGAAAACACCTGTCAGGATATCGATGAGTGCCAAGATGGCCAAAATGGTGGGTGTTCACACCAGTGTGATAACTTTAAAGGAAGCTACCGTTGCACGTGTCCAGCAGGCTTTATGCTGAATGAAGACAAGAAAACCTGTATAGACATTGACGAGTGTGTTGATCTCAATGGTGGCTGTTCTCATCAATGTGAAAATTTGCCAGGCGGATTTCGATGCATATGCGAAGAAAATGAAAAGCTGAAACCAGATGGTCGAACATGTGAGCTTGAAAACATGTGTTCTAATGAAAATGGAGGCTGCGAACAATTATGTGAGTCGACTCCGAGTGGACGACGATGTGCCTGCAAACGAGGCTTCTCCTTAAATCCTGTTAATAACGTTACCTGTATCGATATTGATGAGTGTCGATACGGTCACCATAAGTGTGAACATAGTTGTCGAAACACGATAGGATCTTATGAGTGCGTATGCCATCAAGGGTATGTCCGGGATGCATTTGGTCGATGCGTCGATATAAATGAATGCGAATTTTTGAACGGAGGCTGTTCTGCTGAGGCCCAATGCATTAACTTGCCCGGCCGATTTAAGTGTGTTTGCTCGAAAGGATTCAAACTCGCAACTGATAGGAAAACTTGTTTAGGTAAAGGAGCTTTCAGCAATTAATCAAGAAGATTTCTCACCACTCTTCGATAATGTTTCAGAAATAATGGATAATTGTCTGCCACTCAAGCCACCCAGAAATGGTGACATCCACTGCTCGAGGAGTAGACACAAAGCGCAATTGTTTTACAGAACCAAATGTTCGGTGTGGTGTCACAAAGGATATAAACTTGTCGGCCCTTCAACAAGACACTGCAACGGAACAGGAGAATGGGATAATGGGGAGAACACTTGTGTTCGTAAGTCTTCATTTTGAAATAGTTACTTTGGATACAAACCTGGGCTGCTGGAGCACCAAAGTCAAATAATAAGTTGTAGTTTTATTTCAAGTTTGCAAAAGCATTCAATTCAATTATGATGCTGATATTTTTGTTATTATTACCTTAAAATATTTGCGATAATTTTGTTTTTGCTCAATCCTTTGCTGTTTTTGAAAAAAGTTTGGTTTTATTGCATTATCCAATGATTGCTGAAAGTCACGAGCTGCCAAAATATCGCCAAAACATGGGCTTTGGTCGACCGCTTGAGTGGTTTGTATCTAGGAGCTTAAGCTAGGTTTTTGATTGTCTTATCATTAACCTTTGTATACCTATTATCTTTAGCTGTCTCATGTCCTCCGCTTGCGCAACCTGATCATGGATCAATTTTACCTCCAAACTGCGTTCATAGTGGAGCATTCGCTGGTGAACGATGCATCCTTCATTGCGGTTCAGGTTATAAGCCGGCTGGGAAACGAGGGACTGTGTGTAATGTTGATCAATCATGGTCAACGGAATCCGGCCTTTTTTGTGTTCCCGTAGGTGATAGCTCTGAGATGGTTAAACCATTTATTAAATGTCCTCGAGACACAGTGGTTATTCTGCCTAAAGGCCAGAAAACAGTTCACATTAAATTGGAACAGCCGAAAACAAACGTCGATTACAGTCGGTAAGTCATAAATTTGCAAAAGCAGAAAGATGTTACTAACATTAAAATTTTTCTACTTTGTGGTAGGTATGTCGATGCGCATCCGGAGTGGGCCAAGTTTTTGGAAGCTCATTTCGGGGCTGGAGTTCACATTTTAACGTTTAGAGCGAAGAGTCCCCATTCGAATCTGCAAGATATATGCAGAACAATAATCACTGTTAAAGAATCAGCACCCCCTGTAGTAGCCTATTGCCCGTCATCGTTTGATGTACAATTAGATGCTGGAGAGGAAGCCAGATCGATTTCTTGGAAGGAGCCAGTTTTTCAGACGAATGGTCATTTGAAGCAAATCTTCAAATCGCAGGTATGTGTGCTAAATGGTAGTTGGTGTAGTGTAGGTTTAACAATGTACCATACATTTTTTTCAGGGAGATTCTTTGGCACTTAATGCCTCGTAGCTAGTTTTTAGTGTCAAAATGCCTAAATTCATGAAGGCTCTTCTTCTTATCAAATATTAGTTTTGAATTTCCGTGAGTAACATTGATGACCGCAGAGCCACAACATGTTTTAGAATATGTTTTAGATCTGTTGGGCTCTTCGAATAAAAGCAAGCAAGCACTGCCTTATATATAGGATTAGTGCTAAAATGTATAAAGTGAGCAACAAAAGTTATTGAGGTGACAAACGCTGCCCTTAAATATTTTACACTCGCGGTAAGTATATTGGGTTTATTATTTAAGTCGTGTGGATGATTAAATTAAGTTGAACCGTACTTCTAAAATCTTTAATCAAACACATCTAAGATAACAAACCCATTAAACTTATTGCGAGTGTAAAAAATTTAGGCGTAACCTGGCAATTTACAGCATTTCACTACAAGCAATTATTTTCGCTATATTCGCAGATTTTATCCAAATTAAATTTGGGCCCAAATATATTACAAGCTGTGATAAATTTGAAAATTTTGCAGCCGTCTGAAAACAGAAGATATTCAAGCCAATCAAAGACAGCACCAATGATATTTTAAAATACTTTAAAAGTAGTGGTCTTTAATGAGATCTTTGCGGTTCACTGCACTAAATGGTAAAAATTGAAAAAAAGTTACCACCAAAGCTATGAATAAGGCCCATTTCACATATGCGTCCATCAGTTTAAACCGGGTTTTTTTAGAAGGCAGGAATGAAGTGGGTGAGGACGACTACGTTGATTTGCACTTCCGTTTCACTCGTGTCTTCTGAAAAAGCTGAGCTGGTTTAAATTGATGGACGCATGTGTAAAATGGGCCTAAGCGAGGGAGAATGATGATAGGTGATGTGGTTGCCGAAGTTAATCTACCACTTCAAAACCATGTTGATTGTGGTTGGTAAGGCTCCTGTAGGTAGTCAAGCAATTTAAAGACTTTCGAAAATTTTTGTAGTAGTTAAAAGGTTGCAGATAGGTCGGTTGTTTAGCTACATAAAAACAAAGAGGCTGCGAGAGGGAATGAGGAGGGAGGTGTTGAGATGGAAACTACTATATTTTATATTACAAGGCAATGAGTTAAAATATTTATAAAATAAGGATTAATTGCAATCACGATAAAACTCGTTTAAAAATGTTAGGCCATCTGCCGCCCTTTAAGTTCGGATGTTAAGTTCTGCAGTAAGTAAAAATCTCAAGTAAGCAAGGAACGTAGATTTAAAAATAAACTTTAATCAATCAAACCGTTTAATCAAGAAAACGCATTGAATGTTCCTTTGTGGAGTCAGCAGCAGAACGTGAAACGAAGATTGGAACTGTAGTTCTGTGAATTCAAATTTCCGTGAATGAGTGACTTTAATTAGATTAGAAGCGTTATATTCGGTTGGTAAGAGATACATATATTGAAGAGAAGCTTGCAGCAGAGGCTTATATTGTTGCTATTGTTGAGTTTAGTTTTGTAAGGGCTATTAGTTTGACGTTGCGGATTGATTTGGTACACTCTTCTATGAGCGCGTTTCTTATCTTGCATTTGAGCTATGAAAAAAATACTGTTGCACCTGAGAAAATACAAGATGGATTAAAAAATGCGAACGTTGCAGCAATGAAAAAGATCTGAATGATTTAAAAAGCTACTTTGACTTCTTTTTCATTGGACGTAACAATTGCAGGTTGTGTGCTTTATCGATGAAGAGTGATAACGCCTGCGAATTTAATATAATACCCAAGCACTTTTAAATGCATCATTCACATGAATTTGAATGCTTCATGAAGAACTAGAAGTTTTAATATCACTCAAAGGACGAAAACGCTGGGCTATTTTAATATAATTTTCAGATGCAAATTATTTTCGAATTGATGCCCCATGGTCGCTGAAGACATTTGTTGTTTTTGTCGACCACTCTAGAGTAGTTTTCGATTTTAATGAAACAAGACCCACTTTAAACAGCCTTTACAGTTGGAGTAAAGTTGGAAAACAAAAACAAATATTGTTTGTTGCCGTCTAAGTTTGTGTTTTTCAAAGTCGCAATAAAATGTTATAGTCAATTGAAATAGTTCTTTGAATAATAAAATAATTTATTTTACTTATTTATTTACGCATACTTCAATTAAAATCGAATGAAAGTATGAAATTAATCAAAATCATTAAATTTTAGATTCCGGGCGACAGATTCACAGCTGGTGCTCATCATATTCTATATGTTGCCACCGATAACAATGGTCAATCTGCACGATGTGAATTTAAAATTATAGTACGAGGTTGGTACAATGAGTAATAACTATCTCAATAAACATTAATTTATGTGCTTGAAACTGATCATTTATGAATTAACTCACTTGCAGCTTATCAAGGAACAGAAGTTCGAAGTAATTACGAAGCAATCGAAGCCAATCGACTAGAAAATCACGTATCCTACCTAATATGCCCCGGCAAGGATGCGATGCGTATTGAGACAAGCTATCCAGTAAGTAATATACGTGTGTTCTATAAGAAATTACGAAAACGTTCGATCAAACAAGACAAACCACCCAAACACTTTATCGACATTTATCATTGGCTTATGTGATTAATTGGAAAGTGATTTTGTTCCTCAGAGCGAATAGTTAAGATGCTGAAACTAATAAAGTTTTTCGTATTATTAATTTTATTTATAATATGTATGTTAGTAACAAATGTAATACGTAAGCGTGAGTGTGTTCTAGGTGAGATAACAGTGTTGTTGTTGTTTTTCAGTTATTGCTATGTTTAACAAATGCTTAGTGAATTTTTTTCATAATAATATTGCAGCTGTTTTGGATTAACATAATGTCTGTTCGTAGTTTTATGTGACCATATAAAAATTGATTTTACATAAATTTGTGTTGGTTTTATTGCTCAATTTTCTTGAAACGAATCATAGATTTCTTCAGATTTAATTGTTTGTGTCAAAAATATTTTATCAGATATAACTCTACTTGCGTTTATCTGTGGATAGAATCGTTTTTCTTTATAAATTCTATTTGGGCTTTTGAAAATTCCAAGAGTAATATCGAGTCTACGATCCTATGGCATATTTTAGAGCTCGAGAAGTTGTTTGGGCTTCATCCAGTGGAAAAACAGACATATTTTTGAAAAACAAGCGACAAGAATTTCAACACTGAAAAATTATAAAGTTCGTTCGAGATGAATAGAAGAAAATTAGAGTATTAAAATTTTATCTTATGCTTGGTGATATTGCCAGTAGTCTAGTATAGAAAGTTCTGAACTAGACCATTAATCTACTCGCACTTTCCTACATTAGTGTCAGTACGTTATTTTTTTAATTCCTTTGGAAATTTAAACTCATGCAATGAAAGAATTTGATAAAACAGCGAACTTTAATAGCGCATTTGCTCATTGAAAAAATTGCTACGCGTCGCTCGTTTCTATTTCCGTAGCTTCAATTATACCACAAACCTCAACTTCACACGATTTTCGTTAGAAAAGTCAAACAAAATATTTTACTGGCACTAACTAACCATAAACACATGCGAACGTATATGCTTGCATTCAACAGACATACATGTTTCTTTTTGCTCTTGGTCTAATTTCCGCATATTTCGAACCCATAATTTTTTTTTCTAAAAAACGTAATTTTTCATTCTCTAAAAGAAAAACTTACTCTTCAAGCTAAAGCTGTTGCAAGGATATATACAGAAAACAGTTCTGTTGGGTAGGTAGGTGCAACGTTCTCCCAGACTTTTCTGATTTATTGCCCTAGTTCACTTCAGCGTTATCATAGGAACTAATTAATATTTCTAGTTGCATGCGAATATTTGTTGTTGGATGTGTTTTAGTCCTGGTGTTTTGTGTGTCTGCCTTCGTTTTGATGTGCACTTCATAAGTTTCAATTGCCATAACTCATATGAAAATAAAATCATGGAAGCAGTATAATTTGTGTTTCAATTTACATATTTTTGGCTTTTTGGTTATGATTGTCTGAAGTTTTCTAATCAACGTTTGTTGGGAAATTAACAAAAATAATTTGCATGAACTTTCAATAGGTAAGTATCATATTTACGGAAGTTCGAAAATAGGTGGTGGAGCAGCTAAAGTGCAAGAGCCCGTGTCAGAAAAAGATGAACTATCTCATAATACATACAAAACCTGCTTTCATAATTATTTGGGTTGTTTGATACCGGTGTAAGCGAAAATGAATAATTTAAGAACTGTTGGCTTCAATTATACATAGACAAATATTTTATGACCCATTTTTCTTTTGTAATCGATATTGGCTAAGAAATTGATGTATATCAAATCAATTTCTTGGCTAGTATCGATTATAATACCAATATCTGAAAAATATTGCAGTTTGTCTAGCTTCTAACGAGAAAATTAGTCTTCATTGCTAGAAAAATTGAATGAAATGAAATTAATTCTTATATATATATGTATATATATATGCATATATATATATATGTATATATATATATATATATATATATATATATATATATATATATATATATATATATGTATATGTATATATATATATATATATATATATATATATATATATATATATATATATATATATATATATATATATATATATATATATATATATATATATATATATATATATATATATATATGGCTCACAAAAGTCAACATACAGCATGTAAAAACACGAATATGGTACAGTGGAAAAAGAGAGAATGCAATGAAAACGTAAAAGTAGCTTTATTGGCATTAAAAATAAGTTTCATAGCATAACAATAAAGAAAATCCGAAGACATAAAGAAATAAGCCATGAAAACTAAGAAAATTCATCCATCGAAAGTCAGCATACACTACGAGCCATATTTTGAAAAGAACGAGAATGACCAAAAAAGTTGAGCTCAATACTTTGTAGGCCCTCCACCAACCTTAATAACAGCTTCTAAACGCCTTCGCATCGAACGAACGAGATTTCCGGTAATTTCGGGTGGAATATTCATCCAGGTACACAGAAAAGATTTCAGGGTCTCTTTGCTAGTAATAGTTGCTCTTACGTCTGGCTCACGAATTCTGTGATCCAATTCCTCTCATAAATGCTCTATAGGGTTTAAATCGGGAGACTGAGGCAGATTGTGAAGCTGATGAGGAACGTTATACAGCAACCATTCTTTGACATTTCTAGCTGTATGTTTTGGATATTGTCCTGCTGAAAGATCCAACCTGGCTGTAGGCCTAATTTCTGCACAGAAGTTATCAAATCGCCTCGCAATATGTTCAAATACATGTATTGATCCATAGTAATATCAATAAAATGTAATTGCCCCACACCAGCGGCCGACATACAGCCCCATACGAGGACTGACCCTCCATCGTGTTTCACTGTAGGATGCAAATTCTTCTTTGCCAATGCTTAGTTCCGCTTCTTCCACACGTATCTGCACCCGTCAGAGCCATAAATATTATACTTCCTCTCCTAACTAAAAAGAACTTGATTCCAAAAATGTTCGTCCTTATTAAAATGCAGGCGAGCGAAGTCAAGCCTCTTCTTTTCATTAACTGGAGAAATGAAAGGTTTTCTGCGCGGAACTCTACCGTTATAACCCTGATTACGCAAAACTCTACATATTGCTTCTGGACTCACTTGCTTCCCTGTTGCCTTTGTAAGTGCAGTGGCCATTGCCGGAGCACTTTTTTGTGGCTCCTTACTTATTTTCCGTAACATTTCTCTCTCATCTCTCTTACTTAAGGATTTCGGTCTACCTGTTCGTTGTTTATTTTGTATTCTCTCTTCCGTTTCCGCTTTCCGTATGATCGTTTGCACCGTTGCCCGACTTCTTGCAACTATTTTATCAATTTCGCCATACGACTTCCCTTCCACTCGTTCACTAAGGACGATTTTTCGCACTTCCAAACTCGTTTCCTTCCGTGTACTCATTTTTAAGCATTATAGGCACCCAAATCACTTTAGTTTGATTGACTTGCAATGTACTAATGTTTATCTTTGTATATTAACACGGTAGCAATCTTTATCGCAGTATGACTCATCGCTTAGACTGATTCTTTTGAATTTTCTGTGGTGTATGCTGACTTTTGTTTCCTCACTTTCAGTGGAATTTCTTGTTATTTACTATGGATATGTGTATATATATGTATATTCTCATTAATTCTGTGTAAAATAGATTACAATGTCTCTGATATTCCTTTTAAGTTCGTTTTTCACCCGTCTTTTCATTTTTTTTCTACCTATATATTGCCAATTCCGCGTTTTTAAGCGGTGTATGCTGACTTTTGTGAGCAACTGTATATATATATGTATAACATGTGAAAATATGGCAAAATAATTGCACTTTATTAATGAAATGCAGCTTAAATGCAGCCATTCCATAAATGCAGCCATTCCATAAATGTAATTTAATCTGAAAATAATACAAATTTTTCAATTTGTGCACGTTAAATTCAAACATATCAGTAGGTAATTCCATAATCCAATTCAAACAAATAATCGGACGTGGAAGAAAAATATGGCAGCACTTGCTATCATAGCTGTGTTTTCTTAGAAATTGTCATAAATTAGCGTCTTTCGGTTTTACTTGTCAGTGCAAACTTTCAGTTGAAGCTTGAAAGTGCAACAAGTGACAAAATAGCGCCAAAAGGGAAGTAAACTACTTTCGAATTTCGTCAACTTATTATTAAGCTCTATGGAGAAGGAAATTCGGTACGGGATATAGGAGTTACTGTTGGAAGAAGCCGTTCTATGATCCACGATATTATAAAAAGGTATCGTGATGAAAAAAGAATAGGAAACAAAAGCAGAAAAGGCGTAGGACAAATATTAAATGAGCGCGATCAACAGCGCATTCTGGCAGAAGTGACGGTAAATTCACTGAAAACAGCCAAGGAGTTGAAAACTTTTGGACATGACAATATTGTCTGCGTTGAAACTGTAAGAAATGTTCTCAGAAAAAATGATTACCATGGCAGAGTTATCAGAAAAAAACCATTCATAAGCGCTAAAAATATGTCATGTCGTTTGAAGTTTGCACACTGAAAAAAATTCACATAGCGCCCAGAGCCATGTAACATAGCGCATTATTTATGGCGCCATACGCCATGTACATAGTACTCTGAGCCATGCAATATGGCTCCCAGCGCCATAATGTCAGAATCTACATAGCGCGTGGTCCCATGTTACATGGCGCAGCATTTATGGTGCCACACGCTATGTACATAGTACCCTGAGCCATGCAGTATAGCTCCCAGCGCCATAATTACATGGCGCAGAAATTATGGCCCCACACGCCATATTACATAGTGCCATGAGCCATGTAATATGGCTCATGGCACTACAATTATAACTCGCAGCCATACTGTGTGAGGAGATCTATAAATGTCAGCAAGTGATACTTGAGTATCGTCGATAGATCGAGAACATTCTCAATCCACTAAGGGCGCATATTATTGAATGGCTCCTTCGGTGACTCTAAAAGCAGCCAGCGTCTGTTTGTTGCAAGCAAGTGACTTCCCCGTGTGCTCATTTATGGTAAGTAGCACTGTTTTGACTGATTTGCTTCTTCAATGTACTATAGTACTCCACGCTACGTACTATAGTCCTACACGCCATGTACTATAGTCCTACACGCCATGTACTATAGTCCTCCACGCCATGTACTATAGTTCTCCACGCCATGTACTATAGTCCTCCACGTCATGTACTATAGTCCTCCACGCCATACAGTTTAGTCCTCCACGCCATAGAGTATAGTCCTCCACGCCATACAGTATAGTCCTCCACGCCATACAGTATAGTCCTGCACGCCATGCACTATAGTTCTCCACGCCATGTGCTATAGTCCTCCACGCCATGTAATATGGTCCGCCACGCCATGTACATGGCGTGGAAGACTATAGTACATGGCGTGTAGGCCTATGTACTTTTCGCCATGTATTATGGCGTGTGGCGTTATATTTTATCACAATCCCTAAATCGACTATGTACATGGCGCCAGAAGTCTATAAATTATGGTGTCTGGCGCCATGTGTTTTCTCAGTGCAAAGGAATACTTCCTCAAAGACTGTGAATTTTGGAAAACGGTACGAAGTTTTTGTGGATATTAAATGAAATACTTATGTAGTTTTTATACAATATATAGGTCTTATTTACTGATGAGTGTAAGTTTAACTTGCATGGATCAGATTGAAGGACATACGTGTGGCGAAAACCAAACACTGAATTTCATACAAAAAATACCCGAGCTACTGTGAAGCATGGAGGTGGATCAGTAATGGTTTGGGGCTATGTGTCCAGAGCGGGGGTGGGCAATTTGCATTTTATCGGAGGTAAAATAGACAAATTTGCGTACCTGAATATTTTAAAAGAAAATGTCAAGCAAAGTGCCGAAAAACTAGGCATTTAGAGAACTTTGTTTCTACCAGGACAACGATCCGAAACATACATCGGAAGTTGCAAAACTTGGGCTGGTAAATAATTGCCCCAAACTATTGCAAACGCCTGCACAGTCACTGGACTTGAATGTTATCGAACATTTGTGAGAAGAACTTTCAAGAAGGCTCAACGATAAATCATTTAATTCTATAAACCAATTAAAGCAGGCATTACAGAATGAATGAGTAAAATTTGACCTAAATTTTGTGAAAATTTAGTCAAGTCAATACAAAAGCAAGCAGTGCTTGTTTGTTTGACTTGCTATGTAGAGTTGTTTGTTGTTATGTTTGATTTCCTTAAGTATGAATTAAAAATGCGTTATTTTATTATATGTCTTAAAAATATAAAAAACGAGAAAAAACTTCAGGTATACACTCAAAAAATTTTTGGATGAATTTTACCTTTACAATAGTAGGAAACTGGTTTCCTACTATTATAGATGTAAATTTACAAAAGTGCGTACAAAGAATATTTTACGTCTTAAATGTGTAATTTTTACGAGCAAATTGTGTAATTTTACCATAAAAAGACTTAAATTTTGGACGAATACGCATGAAATTTATATAGCAAAAGCTACCTTTTACGAGTCTTTTAGGATAATATTTAGGACACAATTTATTCGTGAATATCCTTCTCCCACACACTTAAGATAGGGAAGTGCTTTAACATACACTACTACTCCAAAATTAAATATCATTATCAAAATACTGTAAATAGGTCACTTGAAATTTGAAATATAAAAACTTGTTGCAATTTCTTTAAGTTTATAATTTATTTTAATTTTATATATACACATATGTACATTAATTTATAACACTTATAGCTACACCTAATTAACTTATAGCTACACTTCTAATTAGCTTATAGCTACACTTCTGCACTTATTACACGAAAAAAAAGGCTACACTTTGCACTTAACTGCTGCTATTCAAATGTAAGCAACGTTCGCGAAATATCAGACTGGTGCAGTCACAATGTTACACCAATAATAAGTGAAATTCGAGCAAATGGTACAATTTTACAGCTTTTGTGTAAATGTGAGCAGCGAAGTAGTAAATTTACCCTCTTTTTGTTAAGGTCTACAAAATACTATTTATTATTCAGCTGATATGATGTAAAAGCAAAAAATGCACATCCAATGTGTAAAAGAAATTGTGATTCGTTATTTCAAACAGAAAAATGAATATATTTCCTATTATCATAGAATTAATTTTAGACCCATTTTTTAGAGTGTATATGACTTATATTGCGTAATTTTTTTTACCAAATTTTCACATGTTTTACCTGAGCACTGTCGTTATCCGGTTATACGTTTGAGCCACTGTATATATATTACATTTTTTATAGTGTGTTGTTTTTGCTCTGATTATGTGCCACGCAGTCCAATATAGAGAAAAATAATTCAATTTGACTTAATTTGTTTGTCAATGCCAATGTCAAAATCCTCTAGATGAGAAAAACGAGCAGCTCAGACGGCGCAGAGAACAAAATAAAAATCCACGGGAATCTACAACGAGAAGTGGATCGAGTAATCAGATAAATCCATAGATATTATGACGATGGACAGATAAAAACTGGCGAAAATCTTCTTAACAATTACATGAATGAGAAGATTGAAAAGTCTCAAGTGAAATAAGCGCACAAACGATGGGAGTCGTATTTCAAAGTGCTTGTCTACCTTGCTCCCAGCTTGAAGAAAAAGTTCCCTCTGTTATGTTGACAGATAAAGGTACATTCAACCTTTGAGTACTAGATAAAGTTACAGAAACAATAAATCATCGGGTATTGATGAATTTTGCGCAGGACTCATCAAGTTTGGTGTCATAAGCACAAGAAATGACATCCATAAATGGTGTTGACAATATGAAACCTTGAAGAATTATCGCAGGAGCTATTCAAAAACGTCATTTGCCCTATCCTCAAAAAAGCATACAAGGTACTAGGTCTGTTCGCGTACCTGAATCTATTATAATATATTAAAATGAATTCGCAGAAAGCCGTTTTTGTACTCTTGCTGCAAGCCAAATTTTGCAGCAAAAAGAAGCCAACTGCCAAATTCTGTTACTGCTGCAGTTTGCTGAAGTACGCGAACAGACCTACTGTGTGAGAACGATAGATGAATCTCTCTACTTTTTACGTCTTATAAAATAATGACGAACATTTTGATAAATAAAGCCAGGCTGACTTAAGCTCATAACGACTGGGAAATATCAAAGATCTTTTAGAGCTGACCGATCCACAATTGAGCAAGTTACTACGATGACTAAGATTGCTGGGAATTCAATATTCACTTGGATCAAATATTCGTCGATTTCGTAATACGTAAACGTACTTTATAAAGGAATGCAATAACGCAATATTTATTTAGATTATACAGAACCTAAAGCAGAAGGCTCTAGCAAGAGAACATTTCACAAAGGACTCTATCACTCCATTAAGAGTTGCATCTGATTCAGATTAAGATGTGGAATCTAGTTGTGCTAACGGGGACAGTTTTTGGACTTCCTTCGAGTTTTTGGACTTCCTTCACATTCGGAAACTATAAGAAAGCTTGAAACTAAACATTTCTCGCTAAAATAAATAGAAAGAATTTTCGACGTATTTTCAAATGAGTAGCTACTTTTAAACAAACAGTTCAGAAAACGAAATGAATCCACAAATGGACTTTGAAAGTCACTTTTGTCTAACTCTCCAATGCAAAGATTTGATTTAATAACGCAATTTTGATTTCAAATGTTTGGTACACTTCATTCAATTCATTGTTATATTTTCAAATCTCGAGAGCAGGTTTCTAATAACTCAGTGTCTACTGGTCTAAAATATAAACATAAACTTTCCAAACAAAAAACTTTTCGTTACTATTCAACACATTTCCAGAAAATATTACTCCATGAAAATTTCGCCGACAACATTCGAATTGCTGCAAGTACAATACTGTTAGTTATTTGAAAACTGCAAATACCACTGGTACTAGTGCTTGTCATCTGCATGTGCGAAATATACTCGTATCTAGGCACTAAGTTACGGTTATAAATCAAATGCATACGTACTGAAAGTTGGTGGGAAAATTTATGAAGTGAATTAGAATTTTTATTTTATCTTCATAAATATGGTACATACGATATTCTGGTACTGAATTGAAAAGACTTTTAAAATATGCAATGGGAAGAAAGTTGAATATTTCCGTAATAAATTTTAAATAAGTGATAATAGTTGCATCGTTATTCTAGTATTGTGAAAAAACTTCGAGTGTAAAAGTGAAATAAGGTTCAATGTTTCGAGTTTTATTCAGAATCCGCTACTATGCGGCAATTGAGGTTCTGATTTATCTTAGGAGCAGAAGGAGTAATATTGGTTCATTATATCGTCCATAAAGTTTGTTATATTGTCCCAAACTCCTATGTAATATAGTCAAAATTACTATGAACATAATTTTTGCACACATCATTAAGGCAGACTAAACAACAACACCTATCTAATAAGCTTGTATAGCCTAGTGGCTAGAGTGTCGGTTCTTGAAGAATAGATTTAGAGCAGAATTGGAGCACAATTTATTTGTGATGATTTAAAAACAAAATAACAAAGTAATGTAAATAGGAATTTGTATAACCTACATTTGTCAAAATCTCAAAATTGTCCAAATCGGGTGAAATTTAAATTTTGTATTTGCTTTTGATCAGGCATTGATGGTATTGAGGGTTGAAGTACATGGCACCTACTCTTTTGCAACGTTTGTTTTTGCAATGTCCTGGAGCGTATAATTTACAATCGTCTATTGCCAATTGCGCAAGTAAAAAGCGCTCTCTCCAAGCGACGATGTGATTTTCGAAAAGCAAGAAACAAAAACCGACGCAACCGAGAAAGTTGTAGAAATTGCAGCAGACGCAAGTGTTGGTGAGAGATGGTAATGGGGAATAAAAGGCCTCCACAGGATCTGACATCAGTGAACAGGCTTAGCGTGCGGTGAACCTTAAGCGGGTTTCGCACGATATCTGTAGATACTGCCTGTGGTATAACCAAAATGACGCTGATCAATATTGAAACGAAACGAGTTTATGATCGACACGTCATGGATCGCCGCCGCATGAACATATGGTAAGTGCGCTTTGATTCGAGTAAAACATCTGATCCCGAAATATATTCTTTGGATGCAAAAGAAAAATGGTGACCTTAATTTCAACATGTTCCTGTTCCTGACTGAGCTGTGCTACTTCCACTAATAATTGCAAAATTTAGGCATTGTTCCTAATGTCGGCCTGCTCCAAAAGTTGGCCACTGATTCATAACAAGAATCAGACTCGTCAAGACGGAATTCAAAGTGCAATATTGGTAGCAATAGTCTTTGTACTTACTTTAGATGTTTTTCCAAAGAGCTTCATCACCGTTGTGAGACCAGAAAGAGTCTAAAAAAGCTTTAGGATCAAGGTGGCCGTCTTTTGGAATAATCACCCTACTTGATGATTGAGATCTGGTGAATGGTGCACCATAAATGAAAATGAACGTTTTTGGTGGCAAATTCTAGAACAAAACATTGATTGTGAACTGGCTTGCGAAATAATACTGAAAGACAGTCACGCGAAAAGAAGAATTAAGAGAAAAGTGAGCTTTGTTACATAGATGCATCGACGAATCGTGCAAATCAATGTTCCAAGTTAGGGTACCTACGAAGATCTCAAATAAATACCACGAGATTTAGAGCTTGATCTCTATCGTACAATTCTCCCTAAATTGTAAGGGAGATATCCTTTTTGGGTATTAAATTCTTCGGCATGAATAACTTTTCATGCTTTCAATCTGAGTCGACAGTCTAACATCTTTGGAAGGATGCTTTAAGGAAGCGTTGCTTTAAGAAAACCGTCTGTATTCTTTCATTAAACTGCCTTTAAATATTATTAATTCCTTGGATGTTTCAAGAACATTATTTTCAAGCATTTATCTCAAGAGCTTAAATGTTAATTACAGCGTATAAGCGTATAGTAGTGCTCAGGCCAGAAGACGACCAGTAGGATAAACGCATCAGACATATTGAATTAGTATGTTCACATCTCCGTAGTATTGCGGACAAAATAGGTGAGCTGTAGTGTGTAAAAGTTGCGATAGCGGTAGTTAGAAACTATGAATAGTGCCTGGTGCCTGAGTCGCGGAACTGTTGAGGATCAGCGTTTGTTATAGATGGTCGGACGGTGTTTGTGATAGTCCATGTGGCTGGCTTACGAGTGTATCTCGACGTTCCTCACCGTAGTAAACTAGCGAGGATCTGTGTTGGTCATAGATGGTCCGAAGGTGTTTGTCATAAGCCTAGTATACAATGTAGTTTCAAAGAGGATTAGGATTAGTCAATCCATGTTGCATAGCCGTACCGGATTGATTTGGGAAAAGGCAATCCGACCAAGAAATTTTCCCGAATCGGATTGACTTTAGCGTTAAAAGACCCGAATTGAGAATTGAAAATTTCGAAGTCCATTTGAGTACTGTTCATATGTGTGAGTTTGCGATGCGACATAATAAACCATTGTAGAACTGGCTGAATTGTATTCGGTCAATTCAGTCGCCCTGAAAACCCACTTTGAATTCTTATTTCAATCCGTTTCAAGCCAAGTTGATTCGGCTTGTATACTAGGCTATAGTCCTTTTGTGTCTAGACGTCCCTTATCGTATTAAACTGGTTGTTGGTATAAAAATTTGTGTATAGCTATGTGTGTGTGTAGTTAGATGCAGCAACTGGGTATGTGAATCACATGGTACCCCAATATTTTACAGACTGATGTTCGAGTGAATGCAGAAGTGACCCGCAGTGGGACTAAATGTGGTTTGTCTAGTTTGCATGTTAACGTGTGTCTCGGGATAAACTTATTGCTAACAGATACTGTGGTAGGTATTTCAAGGAAAAAACATACCTAGTTATTTTGAGTAATAAGAATTCATACTATTGCTGCTATGTTTATTTTTTTTTCGTTTGGAGTCAGCTCTTATCTTGTCGGTAGGGCCTTCTTTTGCAGTCAGTGCTCACCTTGTCCGTAGGACCTTCGGTTGCAGTCAGCTCTAACCTTGTCAATAGGGCCTTCGGTTACAGGCAGCTCTCACCTTGTCGGTAGGACCTTTGGTTGCAGGCAACATTCTGCTTGACGGTAGCGCCTTCAGTAGAAGAATCTTCTAAATCAAAACATCTTGTCATCAGTCAAGTCGCGGTGGTCCAGGCTTCAGTACAGGCGCGAGCCTCGACTAGTTATTGCTGTTAGCAAACCAATCGTAGGCACTGGAAGTAGACACCATAAAATACTCTACTGATATCTTATCTACATAATCTTAATGTGAAGGGAAAAAATATTTGAAAATAATATACTTTTTGGGAATCAATTGAAAATATTTTTACGTGGCTTTAAACACACACTATATGCTGACATTAAACTAAGCACTTTTAAATCTGTTTTTCAACTTAAATCTGTTCAAATATATGTTTACGCTGTGGCGATTGAAGTAGCGCTGGAATGAATGGTCGAAAATTTGATAGATGTTCCTCGAGTGTTTCGGTGCATATTGAACTGATGTGACTTCCATCGTGTGCTCTACGTGGGTGATCTGTGGGACTTAATGGATGATGAAGAAGTCTATATTCAGAGCCATGACACATTCATGCTATATTTATCCCTTAAAATATGTCAATTTGCTTTTGCAAAGTATCTTAAGAACGCATTGCTGACAAAGTTGCTTTCTTTGAACATAAGGGAACTTACGAAATTCTTAAGCCGATTAGTATTGAATGCTCAATTTTGAAGCTACTTATATTCAAGGTGACTAAATACTTCATTCATGTATAATGCACGTTGAATGCTCATTAAATTTAATGGTTAGCATAAACTTCATTATAACAGGCAATCGACGAAAAACTTAACATCCATCTTGATAGCAATCGATTTGTTTTCATACTGTTAGTGAAACTGCAACTCAAGCTCGCAGCGAGATTGGATTGTATTTGCTCGAAGCGTGAAATGCAATACAATGCAATTTTTCACATAAAATAGCGACGTTGTTTCATGCAACCAGATCTCAACTCAACGGCGTTGCTCTAGTTTCAGTATAACGAATTTTAACAGAAGTATTTTGAATCCCCGATGTCTTGTACGGCTTTTCACGTCAGCTATATCTTCGGACTACCGGCGCACAGCTCAGAATCGAGAACTTTTCAAGTCCTGAAATTGTAACGAAAGTACTCTCTAACCTTTGAATATGGGTTTAACATCGCATCGTTGTACCCTCGAAATATCGATATTTGTCACAAAAAACTAAATATATCTAGCTTCGAAAGGAAAAGTCGATTTGTTTTAAAAGAGTTTTTACAACCTAGAAACAAAAATTGGTACACATTAAAAACAATTAAATATACTCTTGTTTTTCAGATGTGCTGTCTTTTTAAGAAAAACAGCAAATGATAGGGGAGATATTTTATTAATATATATTTATTGCTCATATTTATCTTATATGTATACCCATTGCTCTAGTTTGCTGTTGCGTCGAAAACACTTCCTTATAACAATTTCGGGATCATAATAATCGACGCATCATTCACAAGTATCGGGACAACCCTGCATATGGTCTTATCAGATAGCACAATCTCTGGAGGAAAGCAAAATGTGCAACAGCGAAACAACTATTTCCTCGCTGTTGTAAGGGCTCATACTTCGTCACCAACTTTAGTGCAAAGATAATAATAGTCGAAAGAAGGTGAAAGCTATTATGGAACCGTTGCATTAAGCTATTCTTAAAGTTTATTCCATTCTCAAGACTTCAAGGCAAAATGGAGTCGCGACAAAGGAATTTTCGCTAGCAGGAATGTCGTGTTCGGTGAAATTGCAAGCGAAACCTGAGAAGAATATCTAAAATGAAAATTTATGGAAAAATTTCAGAAGTGTACCTAACCGGTGCACACTCCAAAAGCATGGTGAAGATGCATTCTTAAGATGAGAGCGTCTTTGGATAGTTTGTGCTAATTATGCTTCCTAATGTTGATGAGATTGAAAGTTAAAAATACGCTCATTTGAATGAGTTGAGTGAGTTGAGTTTGAATGAGTTGGTAGATTTAAGTCACTTTTATTGCTCATTATATTCATGAAGGTATGCGAAAACAGAGTTTACTGTGTTGTTGGTCAAAATCGCCAAAATACACCACGGACTGAGTATATGGGAAATTAGCTTTGCGAAAAAAGTTGACGAAATATGTAGATTTCGTTTCAGAAATATTAGGAATGATGACAATGATTTTTCGTACTCCCGCCCGAATTATCATCGAATGTTTCAAGTGGTTTCTGTTAACTAACCTCCAAGCATCCTCTATAAAATAACGATTCGAAAACTTTTCAATAAAAAGTTTCAGAGCAACTACAAAACGTAGTCACTTAGCAAGATAACAAAACCAGCTCCTCGATTGGCAATAACATGAACCCTCGAAAAGCCAAGAGCTTGATCTACGAAAACCCTTTACATACCTGGCCTAGACCTAATATGTTACACTTTACACGTATCTAAAAATGAAGTATCGATGAGTTGAATCCATTCCACCAGTTTCGTCATCAGCTTTCTCATCATGTTTAAAATTGAAGCCCACCTCAAGAAGTCGCTTGAACAGTGACAATACGATCACCAGAAGAAAAGGGTATGCTTTGTCATTCACGGTTAAGGGTATATCCTTCTCCAATGACAACCCTTCCATCATCAAAGCAAAGAAATAGATTCACAAAATGAAGAAAGCACTTGGCTGAGTGAATTTTTTTTGTCTAACGGCTCCCAGTGCTCTAGTGGCAGCAATATTTTCATCAACTCGGTAGAGCTCCAGGTAGAAGCACCTGAGCTTAGACCAAATATCAGCGAGTGAAGACATTTGGCATTTAATGAACAAACTTATCGTTTTCTTCGTTATTTTTTTCACCATTGTCTTCAACAACAGCCTAAATATTGAGTTCTTTCATAGTATTTGGAAACGAGCCAAAATAAGTCATTTTCTTAAGTTGCCAGTTGTTGGTCGATGCCAACACGAGACCCATCTGTCTACTCCCGATACTTCATACAGTATTTGATAGTAGGAAAATCATTCCTGCTCAAAAGAAATTATGACACCTTTGATCCCTTACAGCCATTCACCACTGACATAAGACAGCTCCCAGGCTCATGACGAATTTGTAACGGCGAGTTAAGTCGATGTGAAGAATGTTGTTGGTTCAGCTTGCATCAATTAAAAAATTATAGCTCCTGATTTTATTAGGTCTGTGGTTTTAGGATGTTTAATTAATTTCTAGTTTAACCTATAACAGGTGAGCTTTTCCCACACAAACTCCAGGCTCTGCCTCAGCTTTGTTGCCCTTCAGAGTTCCAACCTTGAACCCATTTTTTAAATATCTTTGCTTGGGATGTCATCGATCTAAATAACCCTTGCGAAGCTAAGGTAAGCTTTAATACTGATAGCATCTAGGCTTGGCGTGGCTGCTAACACCCAAAGAAGGCAAAAATGTAACTCCAGGGATACGTTGATAATCTGTGATAATAAACAACCAAAGGGGCTGCTGCTATTAACACAAGAAAAAGTTAGCTTCCACCATGTCAACAGCTTATCAGTAAAATTAGGTCCCGGAAATACTTTTCAAAAAAATATTGTATGCTGCAGCTGGTATTGAGGAAATAAAAAAAGTTCATAGTTCGCTTCAGGAGCTAGGCTTATAAGGCAACTCTAAGAATAAAAGAAATATTGTAAGATAGCATATTTTCTGTACTTTAACTGAAATTAGTTTTTTATTAAGAAGAAATTAGTTTGTTAATTCTTGATATAAAATAAGCAATAGGCTTAAAAATTTTCCTTGTAATAACTTTTAGCTTAGATTTATTAGTATCGTAAATTAATGAAAGACAATTAAATAAAATACTTATTCCGTCGAAGAGGAGGAAATTCACTCCTACAAATTCGGGCCGGTTTAGTTGAAACTTTGAACTGTGAAGGAACACGGAGTTTAATCACAGTAAAGAAACTAGCTTATTGAAATCAATGATTTTTTTTAAATGTAGCTATGAATTTTATCGTATAAAAGCTTATTTATGCATAATACACTGCTAATATGTACGATACTATAATATTTTATCTAGCAATCTTTTTAATATTTAAAGAATCTTCTTCAACTCTGACAGCATTTGTCATTTTAGTAGCTGCTGCCAAGCAATATCGTGCATTTTCACTGTAGTACACTATTTAGTATTATAAACAATGAAGAGAACACAATGATTACCATACCACCAGCATATCTAGG
Source organism: Nemotelus nigrinus (assembly GCA_947369275.1). Taxonomy (NCBI): domain Eukaryota; kingdom Metazoa; phylum Arthropoda; class Insecta; order Diptera; family Stratiomyidae; genus Nemotelus; species Nemotelus nigrinus. The sequence continues at coordinate 39,803,507 of OX376373.1, read as the reverse complement.
GTATATGGTTTAGCATACATCTTCTCATCTCACTTGTTAAGGGATTGTAAGCAGTCAAAAAGCCGATAGAAAGCGAATTTCCAGAGTTTTTGCTGGAAAAACATTTCGATTCATTAACATAAAAATGTCTCCACATATTTTAGTATATTTCGACTTTATTTTAATAGTTTTCATTTGCAAAAATTATTATTCATGAAGGTGCTACAGCTAATCTCCGGGAACTCCTCTAAAACAATGTGTCTTGCGATAAGCACGACATATCTGAACTGAATCATCCCAAATGAAAAAACACAAAAAAAAAAGTCTTTAACATATAGTATTATCTGGTGATTAACCGAAGGAATAAGCAAAGTATTAATTTTAGACCAAATGGCCGCTTTTCAATAAACTAAAATTTTGATTTTTTAAATTTCGGCCTTAAACTTATTTATAAAATAGAAAATGTTTATCGATGTGGTAAAATTTTCGGTTTCGGATCAGAATATTTGTCGGATTGCAACTAAATTTTCTGTGTATAAACTTAAAATTATTACGAAAATAGAACAATATTCTTTTTTAGCCACGTAAGTGCGTTCTTCTCACTTCTTAACAGCAGACCCAATTTCGAAACAAGCTGCCCTTTGAGTTTTCTTCACGAAGCATAAACTCAGACCGCAAACGCTTTTACCAAGTTAAGTCTGGTAGTGAGTTAATAGTGAAGCTAAATTTTGATGTCTCCATTATCTGCTCATTCTTTCGATCGAAAATTTTGGCAATGGAGAAAAACAGAGACACTGCTCACTCTTGACGGATAAAATGTCAAGAATTTCAATTTTTGATCGATTTTCTTATTGGAAAGACATTTTTACAATTCAATTTTCAAATTGAAACACAAAAAGTCACTTTTTAGCTCGAAAGAATGAACTGCATTTACTAAATTGGCGTCAAATGATAGGAGACATCTGCCAATACCATCTGCATTTTCGAAGCGAAAGTAACTTCTAAGCAATTTTGCATGCATTTTCGCCGAAACACATTTCAAGTGAAATTTTGTATGAAAATCAAATGTAAATTAAAATTAAATGAAATTCAAATTAATTAAATAAAATGTGATTCTTAAGTACAGAGCTTGAACTTCTTAGTGATTCAAGGTGTGAATTGTTCTTATCAAGGTCATAAGACTCATGTGGCCAAAATGGGAATATGAATATAAAATGGGAAATTTTGGGAATATCATCGAGTAAATTTCATTGGCAAGTTGTTTCTTTTGGCACATAGCACGTCATACTCTCTGGTAAAAATCGTTTCTTTGAAAGGTCGTATTAAGATATCATTAACCCAAAAAACTCCTTGCTCAAAATAGCTCATTTTTCGGAAAGCGGTCATTTACTTTTTAATTATGGATTACCCATCTAACGAATTTTTGAATTGCGAAAGTAAAGAAGTTTCCAGTTTCACTAATTTAAATCTACTCTCGATTAATTTTTAATGATCTCATTTACTAAGGATGATAGATAATCATAACATTGAGACTATCAATTATACACTATTTAAATCAAATATTATTTGCATATTTTCACATCATTATCTAATGTCTATTGCATACAGTGTCTGATAGTTCAAAGCGATTCTACCGAAAGCAATAAACGTTTCATTCATCGAAATTATACACTCCCTTGAATACATCGAGTAATCTTGATTCTATCCAGAATGCCGGCTCCATATTACTCGTATTCCATGTTACCACATTGAATTCCGTAGTATAACATCATTAGAAGTGCCTGACCTGGCCGCATTGTTTATGTTTGCGTAATCAATACTACAAAGTGTATCCACTTCAACTGACCAGTAATTGTAAAGGGAGGGTATCAAGTAACCACCAAATACAGTTTTACGTCGAAATTGATAATAATGGCACATAGTCGGTAGATTGGCGCAAAGGCTACCAGCTTCCATTACATTTCTACAATATATTGATATATCTGGCTTGGATTGAATTGATACTGATATATGAATGATTCGATCAAAATTTACATTGAAATGAACATTGATTCAATGGCACTCCCTGGGTGTTCTGAGTTGGTTCCATAGAGTCAATTCAAATCAACACTGGCGCTATCGAATAAATTATTGGTATAGTTTTACCTGATTAATGATCGAAGTCAGTATTTTTGTCGAATCAATGAGAACAGTGTTCAAACAAGTATGGTATAATAAACAAGGACTAAAAATTTATGAACTGAGAGATATTATTGTGTCATATAAAAAATCTACTGTCGAAATTGTCCTAGTGCGCTAAAGGTAGAAAAGATATGAGCCAAGCACATCAAGGCATAAGGCATGACATAAATTAAAACGCTAAAGTTTCTTAAAAAAGTCAACATATGAATATCTAGAATATACATAATAAACCTTTGGCTAATACTGTACAGCTACTTTCTTCAACATTCAGTGTTCAATATCATTGTACTCAGCACTGTATTCGTACTTTTAAGTACAAATGCTCTCTAGTTAGAGTCAATTGGCATTTACTACACTAGACTCCCAGTACACTAAGTCCATTGTTACTCTGCTCCCAGTAGTCACAAGTGTACCCCTTAATTGTAATGTATAATTTGTTATGATTTCTCTGAACCAGCACTTAATTAATTCGACATGACCATGCCAAGCTGTGCAGAGTACGGTAAGCGATAGCTAGTTGGTCACTTTAGGCACTCATTACGGTCGTGGTTAGGATATTATGGGAGAGAAAAATGGTTGCACAGCAAGTGGTCGTGGCTTGTGATTAGCGAAAAGAACAAACTAAAATACTTCTGGGCTGTGCTGGTCAACCGCAGCTCCTTCAGATCAACTCGTTGACGTCATAGGAGAATGGGTCGTTAGCAAGTGCCTGCCGTTCATGCTTGCCATGGTGATGTATGGAAGAAAGAAAGGTCAATTGGTTGAGCAAGTGACGTATGTAATTAGCCGTTCTGTTCCTGAAGTTGCTCTATCATTTATCAGCTGGTTAAAATCGCGCGACCGTATCAATTATATGCTTAGAGGATATTGTGACTGCAATCATTATTATAGACAATATTATGTTTATTCAATCTTTTTAGCAATTTAATTAAAAAACCTTAAAATAGGTTTCTTGGAATAATATGACAATATTAAAATAAAATTATTTTGAATATTTCAGCTCAAATTGCCTGTTGGGTGCTACATCAAAAATGTTCGATTGAATCCTTTCAATCATCATCAAAAAAGATTCCGCAAACTATATGGAAGTAAGTAGTGAATGTGTTTACTGAATATTTTTAATAATAAAAATTAATGTAAGCACAGTATATGCCATAAGTTTGCTTAAAATAACTTCATGCTTTTAAATCCATTGCTTCAAATTAGTATAGTAAAGAAAAACGAATTACGAGAATATATGACGAAACACTTCTGAATCGTAATCTCACGTTAATTTTTTTCCTCCTATGGAATGATATTTTCACCCAGATTTATTCCTCAATTACTTTCTAAAAATAAGTACTGCTGTACTGGTAAACTATAACCTACCTTTCTTACTATTGTGCGAATAATAAACGAAAAAATAATTTGATTAATAACAAGATCCTTCGAAAGTTTCTTCGACTAATATCTTTAAGATGGCAAATCGGTAAATTTGTCAGTTCAATTCTATCGGTGTATTATGAACATAATTTAAAATTTAATGAAATTTGACATTTTGCTTAAATAATACAATACAGAAGCTTTCATGAATTCAATACAAGCAAGTTTATACAATTCAAGTACTTGATCCTATTAACGGATTTTGTTAAATTGGCTGCAACCATTTTCTCGGTTGTAATATACTTTACGGTGATGGTACCCCTATTCAGCGCATCACGTAAGAAGTGGTAGTGACTATCAATATGCTTGCTCTTTCAATGTTGAATTCCAGTTTGTTTGTCGCAATATATAGTTGATCAGATAAATGACTTCTTTCACGGTTTCAGACATGACCAAATTTTGGTCTTGGAATGTTGATAATTCGACGGACCTTTGTTTTTTGCATACCAACTTATAACTCTGCCGTTCAGCATAATGGTACTTCCAGTGCAGAGTCTTCGATCATCCATATCACTAGTTTAATGTGAATTACTAAATACAACTAGTTTATTGCTTTGTGTTGTGAAAGTATGAAATACCATGGTCAATTGTCCCTAAGAAAAGAAGTTATATATTTAAATTTAAACCAATTTTTTTCCTTTTGAAGCTAGATTTATTTTAATTACTCGACATATATCGATATTTCGAGCGTAATCTGGCCACTTCTCATCGATATTGAAATATGTCGATATCGATATATGTTGAGTAATTAAATTAAATCTAGCTTCAAAAGGAAATAATTGGTTTAAATTTAAATATTTTCACACGCTAGGAGAAAAATAGGTATACAATAAAAACAATTCATAAGAAGTTCGTCATTTGGAATTTTGATGCCAACTGCTTCTTAAGTTTCATAATTTCTAATAATCCAGTTGATGCAAGTTATAAATTGTCTACGTACACGACGATGATGATCTGTTTTTCATTTTGAAATTTAACCTTTTCATTTAGATTTCAGTCAAGTAACTATAAAATTGGTTATACCACGCTCTGCCTGGTTGTTTTAGGGACTTTAGCAGTTTATATACCATTTGACAGTTATTGCATGTGCTCTTGATTCTTTATTTCGAACATCTCTAGCTGTATCATCTATACAGGGTTTTTCATTCAGAGCGCCCCATTAATTTATTTAACTAAAACAAAAACGGTTTTATATATGAACCACATTTTTATTGTAGGTTAAAGTACAATTAATGCCGTTACGTATAAAACACAACATCATTCAAATAATCACCCCGGAAGCGCTTGCTACTACGCTGAACCCAATTTCCCATGACTTTTTCGCACAGTGTGGACGATATTCCAGAGATCTCATGTTCGATATTGGATCTAAGCATCTCTAAAGTTTGCGGATGGTTGGCATAGACCAATGATTTGACGCTGACTCAAAGTAAAAAAAACTCTAGCGCACCTGAACCGCTAGAAGAACTAATGTTCGAAGAACAGTAGAAGAATCGTGCAGATTTTGAGTGCATATTCTACCACACGAGCTTCTTATTACAGCCAAACTGTTTCAAACGCCACGGTTTACTTTGGTCTTATAACTCATATGATGGAAAGGTTTCAGATATTACCACTGGCATGAATTTCAAAGTTTATGAGAGCAAAACAATTGTTAATTATATTCGCTATCAGTTGCTTATTTCACAAAAATTTTCATAGCAGCATCTCATACAACATCAATGAAGAAAATGCTCAGTGCCTGCAGCACTGTAACTGAAGTTGATGTTTGGGACGGCGATCCAAAAAATTTGCAGAACTTTGGGAATTGAAACATTGGTTATTTATTTTCATTATAAATGTTTCCGGTATGAATACTAACTGTAAGCATTTATTGATATAAAAATAGCACTACCAACTCGTGCTGGCAACCTTTTGCCAGTATCAAAACCAAAATGTATCACATCTGCCACACGTCGAATTTAACCTACCCTGCGAATTTCGTCTCGATCCAAAGACTGCGTTCGAAGTTATAGGAGTATAAAGGAATTTAGGGTTACCAGCCGCAAGATTTTTAAAATAATCAAAAACTTAATATTTGTTGATTACTGTCACTACAATATCATTACCATTTGAAAATTTTACGATAAAATCGCTTAATAAAGATATTGCAAATACACACAAAACCAACAATAGCTGGCAAATCTATCGTGGCTTTGAATAATGCCTATAGTAGGTTCCATTAATTGTATCAAATTCGTATTGATTTCATAACTGTACTGGAAGTTATAGGGTAAAAAGCTTTATTTTCCTGAGCGAATTTTCAAAGCCTAGGACACAAAAATTATCATAGCTGGCAGCACCAATCGAGATTTTCAACCAAATTTCTACCAAACACGGCTTAGAGTAAGGTTCAGCTACTGTGTCAATTTCATGAAAATTTGGTAACTGAATCAGAATTCATTGGGCAAAAAGCAGTTTTTTTCCTTGGTAATTTTTCAAGCTGGCACCACTGGCACAGAGTTGCCCACAACTCAAAATCGCTTCTATCAGACCTGGCCCTACTTAAGTCCAATGTATTTTGTAAATTTCAACTGCATCTGATTATTGGTTCGTGAGTTCCCGTGAACAGAAGTTTTTGATGCTAAAAATATAGGTAAATTGGGAAAGGGCTACTGTTCTTGTCCGACATGAAATTTGCAAAGTTTTACTTTGACTGCGTAGACAAAGCATAAAATTTGTGTATAAGTTAGTTTTAATTGTAAAAAACAGAAATTTTTTAGGAGATTCGATGGTTTGAACGTTTTCACTTTCAGTGCCTGCTGTAGCTACAAAGTTGTCAGCACGTTCATAAAAAACTATGCAAGTGTGCAACTTAACTATGCAAGTCCTGTAAGCTTCATAATAATTTGATAATAAAGTAAAAAGTTATCGCAATTCAAAAATTTTCAAATTTTCCCAATCTCATTTTAGGCGCCTACCGCACACATAGGGTAAAAAATTTCAAAAACATCATATTCACATTTAAAACATGTTCAGAATTAATTTCATAAACTTTATTTTTGCGAAAAAATTGTTTGACAGAATAATAGGTATATTTAAAATATCACTAAAATGGCCGTCGGCGCCAAAGGGTTAAAGACTATTAACTTTTTGTGAGACCTGGCACTATTCTGCATATACACCAATGTATCCTGAAAATTTCAATTCAATCGGATGGCGCGTTCCTGAGATTTTTTCACTCAAATTTTTGATGATATATATCTATATATATATATATATATATATATATATATACATATATATATATATATATATATATATATATATATATATATATATATATATATATATATATATATATATATATATATATATATATTAGGGTGTCCCTTATATGGGTGGAAAAAAAATTTTTCTAGATATCGAAATGCATACCTCCTATTTCTTTTTAAACTACCCAGACTTACTTCAATACAAAATTTCATCTTCCTGCGTCAACGTTAACCCGTGCCGACAGAACTCTGAAGATTTTCAAAATTGCTTTTTTTAACCTTTTCCATTATATAGCTTAATCAATTGAAATATTAAAATTTTTATGAAATATTTATTAAAAGAAGATAAAATTACAGATCAGGTAGGATATTTTTTTTTGAGGGTCTCTTTTTTACAGTCTGGATATAGATTTCTATGCTCCTGAACACAGCGTAGCAAAAATTGCTTTTGCTCTTCTTTTGCAGTGATCAAACCATGAAAATCTTGCATAAGTTTTACAGCTCTTTCAGCCGTATCATTAACTGCCCTTAAAGAAGCCACTTTCCTTTTCGCCTCTGAATAGCCAACATCTTCATCCCATGTAGAAACGGGTCTCTGGAGGAAATTCTTATCAATTTTTAATCGAGAAAATAAATTTGTGCTCTTGACCGACAAAAAATCACTTAATGATTTTCCTGCAACAATAAATAAGGCAGTATTATTAACAATTTATTGAAAACAGTATAAAAAATAGTACTATTTATTGTATTCCTACTTACTATACAAATAATCAGACATATCTTCTTCAGATGGAATGTATCTCTTCGCAGAATCATACAAACTCTCTCTTTGGAAGTTCACTACAATGTTCGTTTTGGTTTGCTCATTAACTTCATCATCAAAGAGTGATAAAACGGAAATTTCTTCTGACAAGTACCAAAGATGTTGACTAAACTTCCTTCGGGCTGCTTTGGAGATCAATTTGTCAACAGATTCATATTCCTTAAGCCTCTTTAAAAAGCACAAATCTTGATTTGGTGCCTTCACCGCCAGATTACATCCAAGCCATGGTTTTACATATAAAACCGCAATGAATAAACAGACGTCTTGAAGTGCTCGCTTATCCTTGGCGCTAATTTTGAACTGGGATTGCAACAAACATATCTTTAAAGAGTAAATAGCTCTAGCCATCCACCTTGCTTGATGCATCGCTCCAGGAGGTCTAATTTTAATTTTTTTTTCACTGTCTCCTCCTAAGAAAATAACAGATAGTTCAATCAGTTCCCGATAATCGTCACGTCGAATGGTTTTTTGCAGTTCTTGATTATAAAATGTCAACAAATCTTCTATTGTTGTATTACAAAAATGTCGTGAGACGATATCGGTATATTTTTCAATGGCAGCAAGATTAAAAGTTTTCCAGTTATCTCTAAACTTTTTGAACAGTGGGATATCAGGACTACTTGTAACTTGGTGGATTTTTGTTTCGAACACACATTTTAAAACCAGTTCGTAAACGTGATGGCGGCAAGCAAAGAGCAGTAATTTTCTGTCTAGTTTTTGTTCCAAAAGTACACAAGCTCCTTTCAATTGCCCTGTATTAGACACAGTTGTGTCACAGCACATTATTTGTACTTTGTCATCGAGGTTCCAGTCATAAAGTGCGTTCAACACAGCTTTAGCTTGATCCTGGCCGGAAGAGCTCTCCAGTTTGGGTACAGCCAGAAGCTGTTCCTTTTCTCCAAATGAAATTAGAATTGGCAGGCGTTCTTCTTTAGAACTTCTTACGTCAAGTCCAGGTAATAATTTCCCATCCCAGTGAACGGTCACCATTTCAGGCATATTATTCTGAAAATCTGATTTGATAGATTCCGCTTTATCTTTTCGACTCTGTGTGCGAATACGTTGAACAGACGATTTGTTTATCGGAAAATCATCACAGCTAAGATCTAGTGCTTCTACTACAGCCTGAAGTATATAGACAGAATCTCTTATGCTTAATTGGCATCTATCTAAAGCTGCAACTAACTTAGGCGTGATAAAGTCTTTCCTTCCTCTTTTTGTAGTAGTTTCAGAACTTACCATTTGAGAGGTGGATGCTAAGGGTTCCTCAAGGCTTTCATCAGAGTTGGTAAGTTGATCGTGATGTCCTTGCGTTTGAATAGAATCTTGCGTAGTAACAGATGACGATAAAGCTCCGAAACACATTTGCTTACATATTTTTTTCTCTTCATTTAATTTCCTTTGTCTTGCCCTTTCTTCTTTTTCGGCTAACTTTTTGTCTACACCCGCTAAACACCCTGGACGCCCTGGACGCCCTGGTTCTCTTTGTTTTTGTAAAAATATTTTATCTTCTTCAATTTTTATCCATTCCAAAGCATCAGCGTGTGCTATATCAAATAAATTGTCTAAATTGTTCTTGAAGTCCTCCTCACGGCGCTTGTAAATATCTTGTATTTTTTTAGAATTTTTTTGCAACTCCCTCCAAGCATGGTGAAGATCCGCAAGTTTTTTTACACAGTTTGGTATAGCTCTGGTAGGGATTCTAGCTTTTTCCCAAAATATAATACACTCCCGAATGACGAGATTAGCACTTTCACTAACAGTCAATTTAACTTCGCGAATGTTAAAAAAAAGTACTGCAAGAACTTGACGATTAGACGGTAACTTTGCACCTGTTATTTGATAATTTACGTCACCAACTAAGAAAACACATTTTTTGTTGCTTCTTAATTCAACTGCCATCTTTTAAATGTAAAACAATACGTGTTAATCGCAAGAATCATTGAGAACAAATGACAAATGCCGTGAATACGCACCGCTATTGCCGCCCAACATGTGTGAACATGATTCGATGCAAATCGGCACGGGTTATTGTACTCCAAATAAGGTAAAAATTTATTTCCGAATGTTTAATAGGCAAATGAACAAAACTAAGACCTATGCGTTAGAAATTTAAAACTTTGAAAAATAAGGGACACCCTAATATATATATAGAAATATGAATTTTTGTTCTTCTTCTACTAATGTTCTTCTTCGAACATTAGTAAAAATTTATTGGGGTCAAACCACACGAGCGAGGCGTTCAGTCGGCAGGACCATTTCTTGAAATGATTCGATTCTCAAATTTCGACTTCAATAAGTCGATTGTTTGGCCAGCTGTGTAACATGTGGCGCTATCTTGTTGAAACCACATGCCAACCAGGCTATTTACTTCTAAATTACGTGAAAAATAACCAGTTTACATGGCACGGTAGCGCTCACCATAGACCGTGACTGGGTTGCCAGGATCATTAAAAAAAAGTACGGACCAATGACATCGCCAGCATGAAAACCGCACCAAACAGTCAATTTATGTGGATGTAATGACATTTCGTGAATTTTTTGAAGATGCTCACTTGACCAAATTTAGCAATTTCGCTTATTGACGCATTCGTTAAGTCAAAAATGTGCTTCGGCGCTCAGTATGATTTTGCGATAAAAATCAGTTTCGTACCCATTCACTGAAGTCACATCGCTCTTGTGTCAGTGCGATCTTGTAGATACGTGAACCAAAATCTTTACGTAAAATGCGCGACAAACTGGTTTGAGCAATGCTTAATTCCTGGGAACGGCGAGGAATTGACAAGTTTTGGTTTCATATCGTACTTTAATGTAAGGCCGCGATATTTTGTTCAAGTCGCGCAGTTTTTTGTCTCTTTGGCACGACAATATTCGAGCACGCTCTGTTCGCGTACTTTAGCAAACTGCAGCAGTAGCAGAATTTGGCAGCTGGCTTCTTTTTGCTGCAAAATTTGGCTTGCAACAAAAGTTCAAAAACGACTTTCTGCGAATCTATTTTAATATATTATAATAGATGTTGTTCGTTTATCTAGGCGATTATGATGACCGCAAATTCGACGTAATGTGCGTAAAGTTGATTGAACAGAACGCGAATTTTGATAATGAGTTTGCTACATCTTCAAACGTTGTTGAAGCGTATATCTATCCATGATTGAAAATGACAAATTTTCAACTATATAAACGTCAATAAATTTTGACAGAAATATCATCGCATGACAAAGAAATTTCAACAAAGCCTTATATAGTTTTTCATTCAAGTCACCTTACATAAACGCTGCTATTACCTCCATTTGATGAACTATCATGTTAGTTTCCATATATTCCGCGAACAAAGCTAAAACGGTTTCGTACCTTGCAGCTGGTGCGAATAAATCGTCATAGTTTATTCCACATTTTTGTTCCCAGCATTTTGCACGAAACTAGCCTTATTTCGCTCGACCAACCAATAACCTATTCCACTGCTAAATGATAAGACGCCCCTCAATTTTTCTGTTTCCAGAAATTGTCAAATACGGATAAGCCCATGTACCTGCATTATTGAACTAATAGAAGGTTATTGAAATTTAAACCGACAAAAAAGACTTCAGAATTACTACTTAATAAGTTTTTTTTTATAATGCTAGATAATTGGCTGCTAAAAAATAAGACATTGGATTATTAAAAACAAGAATGGATGTTTTGGAGCACAGTTATTCTTTTTTAACAATAAATAATGAATTGATTTTCTCTTACCTTCTATTTTGTTGAGTTTTAAAAGTATGCTTCATATATTTTCGCTGACGAGAGATCCATGCAGCTTGCATTGCATGCTTTACTTCTTTCATCGTCTAGTATTGCTCTCTGCCACATTAAACGGTAAGCGATAATTGTCACCTGACATTTTCAATTATATCTAAGATCTGGTGATCACGATGGCCATTGCTGCACGTTAATGTTATGCTCAGTGAAATATTCCGTTCCTATGTTTACGGTAAATTTAGACTCTAATTTGATAGATCTCATCATATATAATTTTAATTCGACCCTTGTTTTTCATTTCATTCCTGCTTTTCATTTTAACCTAGTTTTGGTTTTATTTTCGTTATCAATAGTGGGTTAAACCATGATTCCACCACCACATATTTGGCGCCGAAATAATTTGAATTTGCCGCCTGGAAAATCCAAATATCAAAGAATATTTTCACAAATAGTGCAACCAGCCGTGAAGTCCATTCAAACTAAAATGTTTGTCGTCGGTCATAATTACTTTTTGTGATAGGTTTTTTCATTTATTGTGTCCACGGGCAAACCGAATTCTTTATTCTCTGAGTGTTGCAGTGAGCGAAATAAAAAACTTATTTTCTTGAATTGTAGGCGTTCAGTAGGTACTTTACATAATTCTTTTTGTACGTTACAAATTTTAGGTTTCGCATCGATTTGCCTTGTAATGTTCGTTCAATTGGATGCCAAGCTTAAAATTTCGCGTTCTTTCCGCTGACTTAGAGTATATGGTAGGCCTGGGCTACCCCTTTCGCCCATGATTTTCAAGATCTATGAGAAGATTCATCACTGCACATCGACTTTTTTTTTAATAATTTCTGCGATTTTTCAATTTTTTTTTTTAAATGTTTTTTAGTTTTCACATTTTATTCTGCAAGATTTTTTCGTTTCTTAAAAACTTATTGAAACTGTCTTCAAACGTTTTATTTCGAGAATTCACGCTATTTGTTACATTTTACGATGCAGAGAAAATTATAAAACTGCGAAATTTTAAAATCTGTCTTACTTTTTTGTAGTAGCCAATTATTGAAAGTAAAGTTATCCCACGACAACCCTCGTACGGTTCTAGGGGTTGAAGATGGTAAAGAACTTCATCACTTTACCCCTGATTAATTTAGGCACCTATCAGATCTAGGTGGACTTAAAGCTTGGTATACGGTCCCTCGTTTGAACCTGAATTCGAACCAGGGACCCTACATAAGGTAAGGTACCTAATACGCATGACACTTAATTTGCTAAGGGAAATCAATATATGGCTTGAATAACTTATCAGTTTACCACTTTTAATTTAATTCCCTTTCTCATCGTTGTCGATTATTTATTTTTATTTATTATTTTTACAAATAATCATACAATTTAATTTTTTACTGCTTTGCTTATTCTCAACGTAAATTCTTTTTTAAGTAAAATAATTTGATTAGATTTGTTATAATTCGTTAAACAAGGGAAATGATCCTTTAAACGAAGATCCGAAATCGAACATTCATTCAAGTCAGGCAATTGATTGTTACAAAATGTTCGGATGCTGTGTTATTGAAACACGCCTCAACTGTTTTTGTATAAACCATTAACGTGACATTGACTATCCTCCTAGTTACTTTGTTAACGTGGGATTTTGGGTATCGTTTTGCCTCGCAACTTCAACATACTATCAAATTTCATCATTAACAGTGATTACTTCCTAGTTGTTTACTTATCCTAAAATCCAAGTATTTTCATTGTAACTTGAAATATCATATTTCAATATGTACAAGCTTTACTGATAGTCACAGTCAAACGATATAAAAAAGTTTTCATAGAGACTAGCGCTGTTCGGCTCTTCGCATCATATTTTCCAGCTGATGTACATACATACAATGAATTCATTGTTTTACTGCAACCAACAACTTTTCTGTGACAATGAAGTGAAAATTCCATTTCCACGAAATTTATCGTTAGCGAAAGCTACAATTTTCCACCAAGGTAACGAGAACAACATTTGTTCTTGTCACTCGCAAGCTGTTCCCATTTATTCTCTCAATCAGGCCAACAGTTAACCAGTCCGAGTATTTCCGACTCCATTAAGTTCACTTGGACCTTACAAAAGCCGTCCATTCAGAAATCACAAAAACAAATTTACATAGTTTGCCCTACAGAATAGCCCAAGAGCACAGAGCCATACTTATCTGTAGGTGTCGTACTTGCAACGACTTTCACAGCTTAGTTTAAAATACTTTGTTAAAGTGTAAAGTTTTAATTTCTTTGGTTTTGTCTTAGAGAACTGGTAATTAGGTTAGGAATGCAGAAGCTCCATTGCAGCAGCAATAACAGGATGCAGGAAATAAAACAATCAATTAGACAATTTCACTGTTTGTATTTCTGCTTACATTTAATTGACACTTACAAATAGTATTTGGGTTGTCTTAGATAAACTGCGATTGCGGTTCAAATAATCGTCTTAGAATCGAAAAAAAGAAATATCGAGTACAGCGATAAACAGGGATATGCTCTGAATTGCGTTTAACATCGCATCACATTCCACTATTTCATGAAATTTGCTTTAAAAGTGGATACTGTTTCAATTTATATTTTATATTGTTTTCATTCAATCCGACAGTTTGCTTATATTTCAATTGGATATTGTCATCAATTTCATTAATATGTTCCATTTCGTTTATATATCTTTTACATATTTATCCTTACAAATGCTTACTTTCTATCTAGTGATACTTACACACATACAATTATTTGCTAGCATTTGGAATTCATATTGAAGCTTCTATTGGTTTTCTTCTTTGATTACTTACAGCATACGTAAGATTTTTTGAATGTTTGTTTGGAGTTTTACATTAATTCTATTATTTACATATATTTTCACACAACACTATTATGGAGCTGTGTTAGCATGATTTTCAAAAGTGTTTTGTAGAATTATTTATTATGTAAATGATTTTCAATTGGTTTTTTTTTGTAGTATTTTTCGCAATGTAAATTTTAGTAAAATAAAGCTGTGATTTGATGTGGATATACATTTCAATATTTTAAAACCCTTTGAAAAGGAAAATGTTCATCATTGAAAAAACATTTTTAAAGTTGCTAAAAGTTGTGCATACGCAGAACTTTAATTATCCAATTCAATCGTGATAAGATTTGGAAAAGTTGACCATGTTGAAAACAAATCAATGAAAAACTGAAAATTTGAGTGAAATTTTTTTTGGAAAATTGGTGTTTTATATCTATTTCGAATTTAGCTGCATTGACGAACAAAAAAAAAAACAACCGTGGCGGAAAAATTTATGAAAATAAATCCACCGTATTAGAAGCCTTCCAATACATAATCCTCACCGTTCACTTTGAAGACTGTTATGTAATTCTGTTATGTACTGCAGCTTTTGAAAATGTTTCTCGAATAAAGTCAGTCATACAAGAAGGTCCTTTCAGTCTCGAAACTGTAACCTGTCCTAACCAACTCTGTTAAGTGCTACTTAAACCTGACTTTGTCAGGAATAAAAAGCACCTGAAGTTCAATAGAAAGTAATCAAAACTTTCCCAATATGTATTGCAACAATTAAGCTTAAGTAATTTTCACTGAAAACTTTTCCAATATACTTCACATGTTTGTAAACGAACCACTCAATTTATTTCAGACAACATGCTCCGTCACTACTCAACATGGAACAATCCGAGCATGCATGCTGCCAACAACCATCTAGCGCGAATACTCAGAGCCAGACAATTCGGTTGAAAACGATAACAAAGTAATTGTTGCAGCGCGGAAGATTGCTTAGCGAAGCTAATCCTAATTTGCGAATTTATTACGCTGCATGTCGTCATTTAAACCATCAATCAATATAAATTTGATTTCAACAATTTTGATCGTGAAAATGGGTAACCATGGTAATGGCATCTTATTGCATTTTTCGAAGTCTTTCAATTTTAAAACTTTGTAAAATAGATTTACTGTAAAAATTGTGGAATAAAAGTTTTTTATCTAAAGATTTTGCATTTAAAAAAGTTAAACGTGTTTCATTGTTATTGTTTAATCTTGTTTCATTTTTGAAGCGATGCACGAAAAAAGCTTCAAATAGTCTGAGCTTATCTTATAATTCGTAGTACAAATACCGATAAATTTCGATAAAATTTGTTGATATATATGCACAGTATAAACGAAAAATAATGTAATCAAGAGCTAAATTAAAATCAATAAAAATGACGAACACGTTAAAATCGTATCAGCTAGCACACTGCAATAATGCATTCGTACGCTTTACAAATTTAAAATCGTTGTTCATAACACTATCACTTAACGTAGGAGTAATACAATATGTCAGTTATTTATAAACTGTTACTTACAGTCAAGTTCAATATGTACAGCACAATGATACTAATCTGATAGCAAACATCTATTCCCTAGTTATTTATAAACGAATATTGTGTTTGTTTCCCTCTATTTTCGATAGAACATATGATATATGGGTAGAGGGTGATTTAGTGTTTGTCGATATGGTACGTTTACGAGGAGCTTGAAAACACATCGTGTTGTATATCCGGCTTGGTCGCGAGCAACATAAACAATCTGATGACTTCCAACGGCGAAACTATTGCCGGGGACCTGTAACGAGACAATAATCGTTGTAAAGTGTTTTGTTATGAACAGCAGAACGTATTATCTGCAAAAGAGTGCTGCAAATGCAGATAATTGGATTATGATATTGCATTGAGTGCTTGATTTTTAGGAAAAATAAACCGTATAACCACTATTTAATTTTAAATGATATTAAGAAAGAACGACTTTCACTTTATGTGTGGTCTCAACCTTCAACGTTGGAATTACTATCTACAAGTGAATTTTAGATATGCATAACATTAGGTGCAGTTATAAATCTTGCAATAAACCAAGGATTTCAGGATTAAGTTTTTATTTCAGGTAAACGAAAAGTAAACGTTTAGAAGCGCTTTCTGGATGCAAACGAGAAAATGCCGCAGAACAATTCATCGAATGTGTCAAATATACAAAACAGATGCACTATTTGGCTTTCCAAACGATTTGTAAAAGCCAAGTATATCGCAAATTGCTGTTCCGACCCATATGGTGAGCTACTTGATGGGCGCCCAACGTGGGGAAGTAATTTTCTGTTTTTGTTCTGTGAATTTTTTCAATTTTTTTTAAACGATGACTTAAGCTTTTTTCCTTGCAAAGTTTTTAATTATGAAAAACCATTTTTATTTTAGTATTTATTTGTAATAGCTTTGTGCGCCAATATATGGATTTCAATCATAAGAAATATATTTTCGTTTATGTTAAATATGTTCTTTGCGTTTTGTTTTGTAAAGCAACCACCAGTTTAAATAGTCCGCCTACTTAGATAAATTGGTTTTGATTTGCTGATTTGATCGAAATGCTATAAGATTTTGAGGGCTGCCATCCGAAACTGTTCGAAAGTTGATAAAAATTGCACTTTGGGGCTTATTTCTATCGCAAGGTGCTTATCATTTGAAAATGCTCTTAAAGCATCTCTTGGTCTGAAAATGATATAAATGTTTCGCGCAGGCAACCCTGTACTTCGTGTTTGGGTTAACTCACTCTGTCAACTTAATTTCAATTCGATGACTACATCGGAAGTTGGAAAGACGGGCCGATTTTTGCGGCTACCATACACAGAGCTTATAAAAAATAGAACTTATCGGAAAAATAGACCATATACAAAATTTTAATATATTTGACTAACATTCATTGCAGCGTAATTACAGCTTGAAAACTAATTAGTAGTATCATTTACTGCAAATGTGAGCAAAATTGGTGTAGGTTAAAAGAGAAAGATGTGCACTGGTATGGCGCTTTCAAAAACTAGATGAAATTGAACAAAATAATGAAATCTTTTCATGTTAATACGTATCTCAGATGCAGTGTATATTAAGATGTATGTAAGTATAGTATTTATAAGAGATTTCAGGCACATACATAATTGTAGGTAAGTTGCCATGATGGCAGAGAGGCGGCACCGGCCATGTTCTAAATCTATCAAATAAGGTGGTGGTGGGGAGGCTCTTGTCATGATGGGATTATGACGCAGGCTACAAAAATGCTACTCCCACAAAAATGTAATTTATCATATGGTAATATGCAAGAAACTATTGAAAAAAGTTGTAAATTGATTCCTGCATGGGCAACAAATCATATTTGTGTGTCTTTCAGAGTCAAAAGGGACTCTCTACACAATGAAAAGTCCAACAAACAAAGATGCATGTAAGCAGAGATGAAGCCATTTTTGGACCGAAATCGAAAATTGCATATTACCAGTGGCGGCTCCTCAGAGGAGGCAAGGGAGGCAGTACCTCCTCGCTAAAATTTACAAAATACGTATGCTAAATTAATCAATAAATAATATTGAAATTTCTAACAAAGCATTTTGCACCCAAGTCTCCACTATTTTTCGCAGCTCTAGCAGTCGGACAAATACAACGCGAAATAAATTCTATGCGCAGACTTGAGCACTGTCTCAGCGCAAAACATAAAAAAAATGTTCCAAAAAAGAACACCGAAATCAGTTTTGTATCCAGAGCACTGCCTCAGTGTAAAAAAGAAAAAAAAATGATCCATCAATCCTAACCACTATAGCACATCGACTTTGAGCACAACGAAAACGAAGGAAGAGAAATGAAAATGAGGCAGATTCCATCTGCCTCATCTATTGCATTTTTATCAATGAAAACGTTGTAGTTTGTATTTTCCCGTCATTCATAAATGATCAAATTTTTTAGTATTCAATATGGCAATAGCGAATTTGAAGAGGCAAGCCTCAAAAGCAGCAATGTATGTGCTTTGTTGTTCTCTAGCAAAAACAATTATTTTAGGGCAAAGGAGGAAAGTAATGAGCAAATTAAGAGCTGTCGAAATTAATAATTCAGAGGTGCCTTGCATTTTTATTTTGTCAATGCTTTGTATTCGGTAAAGGACACTTTTACAAACTACTGAATAAAACGATAAACAATTGAGATATGAAGAGAATGAATAATTAATTCAGAAGAGAATGAATAATTGATTTCAATTATTGTCATGTAAATCAATTGTAGTTGTGATTACTTATTGATTCATAAAAACTCAAAATGAATTTTATGATGACCATTCAATCAGTAAACTTCTCCGCGGCATTAAAAATTATAAAAATTGAAAGCCAGCCCCAGAGCTCAAAATAATTAGGGCCGAAAGGAATGTTAAGCGTTCATTTAATATAGAAAGGTATACAAAAAATGTTCTGATAGCTTAACCGATAAGAAACTTCTTCGTATGATTCGAGCTCCAGTAACAATGTGTGGTCAAAGCACCGTTTCAATAATTTAGGAAACCTAAATGGTACCCTATAAAAATAAAAATAAAATAAAACATTAATCTCTAAAATCGTTTATTGCCTTAACGTTACTTTAACCAGCAAGCAGAGGTTTTTGATGTATTTGGCTAGATAAATAAGTCGGTTTAATGAAGTTCACAAGATGAACCTTTGAACCTCATGAACATAACTCAATCTCTCATTTTTCAAAATATACTTCGACAACCTTCTTTTGAATGCATGATGTTCATTTATGGTCTATTCTTCAACCGAAAAAAAACTTAAAAGTATGCTCTTTGTCCTGTACGGCAATAAAATAATCTGCAAAAATTACTATAATAGATAAGTTTACCATAATACAATTAAATTTACCGATTGAGACCTCATTTTTAGCGTTGAAAACAATTAAGGCTAGTTCAACATTTTGCCAAAAGAGAGCAAAATATACTTTGCTTTCAAATAAAATGTTATTACAGCGTAGTTTGCATCGTATTTTATGACCTCACTCTAAAGTTCTTAAATATGCATTCGATATTATATTAACATAATAGGCGTGTTTTTTGCTCCCCCTATCTATAACAGAACAATGCTATCCACTGCAGATGCATTGGGAAAAACAACAACTCCCCCTTTCCATAACAGGAGTTGTTGTTGTTGCAAATGCATCTGCACTGGTTAGCATTGTTTTGTTATGGATAAGGGGAGCAAAAAAACGCGCCTAATATTATTTGACTTTGCTCGAATGATTTTTAAATTCACTGCCTCCCTGTTTTAAAATGTCACGAGCCGCCACTGCATATTACCCCCTTGGAATTTAGTGTGGCAAAACACATAATAGGTCTGTTCCCGTACTTTCAGTCACTGAATTTTACTGAATTTTCATGAATCATGTGTTGGGGAATTTCATGAAAAGTACGGGAACGTTCTCATTGTATTTCCTGAAAATTGACAACCGAAAGTGTCAGTTTTCGGTTTTTGGGAGAACAATAGTGATTATAAAGTCATCCTAAGCGATAATAAATTATCGCCACAATAAAATTTGACCTTCATAGCAACATTACGCAAAAAATATGTTGCTTGCCGCGCACATTTGAAAATATTTACTCCGTTTGACACTTTCAGTATTTTTCAGTAGCTCAGACCCTACTGAAATATACTGAAAGAGGGGAAATTTTCAGTTTTCAGTAAAGTGGAGTACGGGAACAGCTTCATTGCAATTAATCGCGATTAATCGCAATTAATCGTAGTACGGGAACAGACCTAATATGTATGAAAGTGTATTGGATGCTACTGAAAATTGTGTCATTGAAATACTATAAACGGGCATTAGTATGAAAATGGATCGTCCTAAATGTGCGACCAAAACTTGGTATGAATATCGAGTTAGTATGATGACTGCGTTGAAAGTAAAAGTGAATGAACATGTTTTTTTTTGATTGAAGATATTTGAAAAAGGGCGCAACAGCCACAGGGTTGCCCAAATTTTTAAATAGCTTCAATCAGATCTGTTCCTACACAAAAACTATACGTTAGTTTTGTGAAGGACAACCGTTCTAAAACTACGCGAATATTAAAAAAAATTTAAACTGACAGGTTGGACAAAGCAATAATTGAAAAAAGTTAGGTGACGGTATGAGCAAACAAAGGTTGTTTTCACTCACGAGGAGGATGTTTTTAAATTTAAGTAATCAGATGATAAAAATTAGTTAACGAAGGAAGCCAAATATTTGGTGACCGTGTAATCCAAAAACAGCAAGAATTGCAAATGGCAGGCAGCGTTCTAGCTTGGAAAAATGTCAATCGTCCCAATTTTGTACTATGTTCGAACTGGCTGCCCGCATAGTTCAGAGACAAAAACTACCGAACAGCCAGATTTATACGCGTTAATAGAGTGATACCCCTTTTTTGATAGACTTGAATTTTACACGGTTGGACGTAGATTTGAGTTAGCACAATCATTCCTGGTTTGTTAATAATTTGTTCCACATAGACTGTGATTGCAGTGAAATTTTAGGCATGTATTGTTTGGATGCAAAGCTGAATTTTTTTTATTATTATCACAAAAAGAGTTCCACGATAAAATCATTCATGCTCATTTATTACCATTTAGAAAGAAATCATCAAGATCAGCTCTACGAAAAAGAAAGTCTTAACGCAGAAGAAATTGTCTAGTGGAGATTTGTGATAACTTCTTTTGAAATAACGATTACAGGATATCCTTGCCGCATTCTTATGAACGTTTTTCCATAGCCTGTCAATAAATATGCATATTGTTTCCCGTTCTTAACTATATGAGCCATAGCAAGAAGCTTTCTTCGAGTAGGATATAAGCTCTCATAAATGGAAACATACGCTGCTTGTTGCTGGTTTCCAAGGTATTCCGTATTGAGAATTTGTTTCACTCACCTTCTCTCATGAAGTTTCAATTTAAATTCTCCATCAAATTCTCTACAGACTCTAGCAGGTTGGGGTCGGTAGCTTAGCTCGCTAACGCGTCAGTCCGAAGCAGCGATCTACTGCCCGCGGGTTCGAGTCCCGCCGTGCCCATGGCTGTATTTGTTCGTCTTGTGTTGTCTTAACAGTCAGCTACTGGGCATAATACCAGCGCTCCATTAATTAAATGCCACATTAAAAGCTTTAGTAGCGACTAGGCATAACACTAGCGCTTTAGAAAATAAGAAATAAATGTGGCACTTAAAAAAAAGAATAATGCAAGAATTGATATCGGCTTCTCCCATACGTGTCTCCCTACCGCCATCGCTAAACATTTGCTTCAAAGGGCAATCCCCTGAGCATTGGCATTATCATAGAAAAAAAAAAAAATGCTAGCTGGTCGATTGAGAGGAGTATTCCTCTTCAAGGGGGCGTCGCTCCAAATCCCATACAAAACTAGCAATGCTTATTTACCTTTTTCTCAGCTCAAGCTGAATATTTTTTTCATTATAGATTCGAAACTTTACCGTTCGAATTTAAAAAAATATTTTTTTTAAAAATTATTATGAAGTTTTTAATTTATGAAATTTTTTTTCTATTCTAAAAACCCAACGATAGAATTTTAGTTAATTTACTTTAGAAAACAGAAAATACGGTTCATCAACTTTTTTCAAACCACTTTTGAGAAAAAGGTACCTTTTTTGAGGGTTTGTCATTTTAAACTAAATATTTGAGTTTAAAGACCAATTTCGTTTCAAAAAATGCGAAAGTAGGCACTAATAATGCAAGAAGTTAGGTTAAAAGAATGTTGGAAGAGAATGCAGCCAAGGGAGACAGTACGAGACAGGAGCTAAACTAAAATTATTTACCTTTTGTATTCAAATTCATTTTTTTACACTTTTACTGTTATGTTAAATATGAGTTCTTTAGTTGCAAAATGAGACTGAAAGGTTTTTGAAACTTTTCAGAAACAGCAAAAAACTATATTTTCTTTCCTGGTCAATATATCAAACCCATTTTTATTTAATAAATTGAAAATAAAAACTACACAATATTACAAATTTTCATAAACTATGGATTATGTTAAATATTAATTAATTAGCATTTACAGTTCATCAAGTCGCGTTTTGGAACAAAATCGCCTTCAGGTGTGGTTTTGGAACGAAAGCTCATGTTGGAGTCGGGTTTTGGAACAAAACAAAAACAATTATATTTTTTTAATTTTTTATTTTTAACTGTAATTTTTGTTTTACAGAAAGTAGGTACCTACCTTAGAACATAACTTAAAAAAAAAACAATTATACAAAAATAAGTTTAAAAACATGGAAAAATGAGCAGCAAAAATATTGTGTTTAACATTTTTTTTCGTCAATAATTACTTCCGCATCCCAAATATCGTTCTCTGTAAGATTATTATAATCTATACGACGATAAAAACACTTGTTGGATTCAAGCAAAATGACAAAACTTCAGTCAACGCACACATTTAATGTGCCGGCGCACGATTTCTAAGAACAAACATGTGAAGTCGCAATCAGTATGGCCAACTTTGAAATATTTCTTATCATTCTAGAAAAAGCCCGCTTAATTTAAAACAAGATTAATAATAAAAATAACCATTTAAAAATATGTGACGAACAGAAGTTTAGCCTTTTCTTAAAGTTAGAACATTAGGTCGGTTTTTGGAAAAAATAACAAGAACCGTTTCCGACATTGCTAAGGTTTGAGTCGCTTTTTGGAACCAAACCGTTCAAAATATTAGACGGCATTTTGAAAGAAAAAATCTCTGTTCAGGTCGCGTTTTGGAAATAAGGCTGTTTTTCAAATCACTTTTTAAGGCATTTAGACTGGGTTTGGGATAAAATAAAGTGCACAAATCGATTCCTGAGAAGATTTCCTATAAGAAATGGTGTTTAACTCAGTTTCGTAAAAAATCCCTTGAGTCTCATTTTGCAACTAAAGAACTCATATGTTGAATTACTTAAAATGTTCACAACATGTGCATGTATGATAAACAATTAAAATTTTAAAACCAAGTTTTGTTTAAAATTTTACGACCAACTGCCTTTTTAATCTATATGGCAATCCATCGACTATTAATAACCGAGAGCATCGCCTACCTTTTTCACAATATCATATACTTCTTCTTCGAATGTTTCCGGAATATTTCAGATAGTAAATTCTGCGCTGAATGTTCGTCAATATGTTGACTAAAAAGCTTAACTCCTATCAACCTCTGAAAGATTTCGTTCATTGTCAGCTTCTTTAGCCGGGATATTTCTTTGTTCATCTGCAGAAAGGGCAGATATATGTACATTTGCACTCAATTTGTGAGCATAGTTGACAACGTGAAACATTGGGAGGGTTCGATCCAATTTTTTTTACCGAATCTCCGTACTTGGTTAACTCCATAAAATTGAGTAAAAAAATGCATAGCCAAAATTACTCCAACTTACATTTGTCCTTGATATCTCGGTTACATTGATATTGTCGACGAAAATTGGTTCCTTCCAGGAAATCGTCATGCTATCATCTTGCTCGTCGAGCGTGTACTTCTTTGTAGGCGGACAATATTTCACAACAGGTGGATGACCCTCTGTAAGGAAATAAATCTATAGATATATGTTTCAATTATTCAAAACTCATACGTTATGGTTCACTGGTTTTTCATGAAATCGACAGAAGTCAATGACACTTACCTAATACCGTAATTGCAAACGTACAGGAGACTGTTAATTTGGAGACTGGATGCCGAGCTGTATAAGTAATATTCCGGACACCAATCTCCAAGGCAATTTCAGAGTTCCGGAGCCACTCCGGACTGATAGTTACATCTCTGTCGTAATTAACATCGGTTTTCGGTCTGGGGATCCTTAATTTGGCCATACTCTCGTTCGGCGGAGTCTCTATGACAATGTTTGCCGGGCAGATTAGTTTCGGCGTCGGATAGCCTGGAAATTTTCAATTTCGAATTTAATTAGCAAAACAAATAGCATGAATGTGTTTGTTATTTGGTCATTCGTATGACTGCATGCGATAAATCTCAGGTCCAGGGAGCTTCAGGTTAGCTTTGGCGCATGTGAGAAAATCAATAGATGTTTAAGCGTGACGGCACCATTGCAATAACCATTCACTCCCATGAAACTTCATTTCGCATACAACTGACCGGTGGAAAGATAGTTATGTACACATTTATGTATAAGTAGTGTGATGTCAGGACCGAGAACATGTCGGCAAAGTGTTCTAAAAACTATATTTCACCGACGATTTTCTAACTTGTGATACGTACGTATGCATATGCCGTCGCCATCGCCGACCCACATACCAGTTGCGCTACATTGTTTTGCGAATTTACCATCGATGCGGAACCCAGTCGGGCAACGAAGAATACATTGACTTCCAGGACGATTTGTTATCCTACGGTGGCCACTCGGTTCGTTGTTCGTACTAATAATATCACTTGCAACCGGTCGACTGCATTCCAGATAGCCATGCTTGGGTGGGAACAATGGCGGGCATGAAATATCTGTGGAGCTATTAGCCACTGAAAAGAAACAAGGATCAACAATTTACTGAATGTAGAATCTCAAATAGACACGTATTGGTTTCGGTTTCAATATTATTTGACTCAAGTAAAATTACTCGTGCAATCATTCACCCAGAACAAATTGAAGCTTATTGTTGCATTACAAAATATATTTTTTGACTTTTTTTAGTTATAAATTTGATTATTTTACTAAAATATCTTGATATGGATAAAATTTAACATAGAAAACAAATCAAAAATTGGAAACATGTTTAAAAATTATTTCGCCCTCCCTCTCTGAGCATCAAATAATCCCGAAACACTTAAATTTCTCTTGTTTGGAAAATTATCAAATAAACGAGCTGTTCGCGTGGCTGTGCACCTTCGAAAATAGATAACACTTTATCAAGCAATTTTACAAAGTACTTTTATTGACTTTCCTTCAAACTAAATTCAATTAGTCGATGGCGAATGAGTGAAATCGAACGTGCAGGACGGCTTTATGGCTTTAGTAGCGGCAATTTATTTCAACTTGGAAGCCATTTACGACGAGTTATTATGTTCGATACAAGAAAGAAATTCGAGTTTGGGTTGGAAAAATTCCGTCGGTGACTTGATCGAAATACCTCAAAAAACTAATCTGTTTAATGCGAAGGGGATGAAATCTATTTCTATATTAGATGATACAATAATTTGAAGTATTCGTAAAAATTTAAGCTAATGCTGTTGTTTTTTTATTTTTGTTTGAATCATCATTGGTTTATTTAGCATTACAAGTCTTTAAGAAATATATGTGAAAATTCATTTTTCATATAGGAACACAAAATTTCAGCGGATTTTCTCCGGATAACATGATCTGATCGAACTGGATTTGTCAGAAGCTATTGGTTTATATGAGTTGTAATTTTTTTTTTGTTGATTAACAAGAAAATATCTTTAACTATTTGGCGTCAGCGGACCATTTAGTAAATTTATATAATAATAATCGGCATAAGAAATGCATTTGTGTGATATTTTTATGAATGCGTAGATATTCGTGTAACTAAAATTTTTGATAAATTTCATGCTTATTAATAGTCAAATTGAAATTTTCAGAATTAGATATTGCATAAGAATGACAATCCTCCACCAAATCAGCTCTATTTTTAGCACTAAAAATTTGTGTTTACGAGAACTTCGAAATTTAACTTTAAAATGTCTACGTCTCGGCTTGGCTTTTCACCTAGCATTTTATCCTGCGTCAAATTGACGCCCGACAACTTACCGGATAAAGCTATTGCCGCGTTCAAAAATGTTGTATCTGCTGGTTTAGATGTCATACTTGCGTCGGAGTTTTGGTTTGCTGGAACCCTCGTTAAAGAATCAAAATTACGCCAACGAAAAAATGTTCACAAGTCAAACAAATAAAAGACGGGTTCAGCCACTGATTTGCAGGAATTCCGTAGTTTGCGTTCTGATGCTGAAAGAGTGCTTAAGCAGGCAATGTGTGATTACTTCTCGAGCATCGAGGTTTCAATTTGTTCTAATCAACCAAAATCCTTTTGGTCCTATATTCGTTCCGTCAAGTTCGATTCCTCAATTCCTGACTCTATGTATCTTGATGATGTTGTTACTTCCAATTTTCCGGCTATTTGCGATTTAGTTGCTGCTTTTTTTTCCTCCTCTTTTAATAAAACCCCACTAAATACCTCGATTCCTCTCCTCTCTTTTCCGTGTTTAATACCAATTCTTTGGACGTTGAAACTCTTATGTATACCTTAGATAATAATGCTAACTCCGGTCCTGACGGTATTTCTAATATGCTTGTCAAATCCCTCTCATCCTCACTCTCTCTTTAGCTATCCTTTTCAACATTAGCCTTGTATCTGGTGTATTCCCTTTATTACGAAAATCTACCAATATGTTCTCAATCTTCAAATCTAATGACCCAATTATCATTTTCCATTATCGTCCTCTGCTGTTTTAGTAAACTCCTTGAACGTTTTGATATAATAGAGTTTTTCCGTCTCTACAACCTTTAATTGCTCTTGAGCAGCATGGTTTCGTGGAGGGTCGCTCTACTATAACCAATCTTCTGGTGTCCACTAATTTTGTCCTTTCTGTCTTCGATTATCAATATCAAGTTAATGTGATTTAAACGGGCTTTGGGAAGGCTTTTGATTCAGTGAACCATAGCCTGTTGTTCAATAAACTTAATGGGTTTGGTGTTATTGGCTCCCTCCTCTCCTGGCTTTTCTCCTAGTCGTCCTTATAGAGTCACCTTAAAAATGGTTTCCTTTCTTTCCCTTTATATCTCACACCCGGAGCTAATCAAGGATCTTCGTTAGGTCCCTTACTTTTTATGCTGTTTGCCAATAAGTTTTCTTCTGCTATCAACTCCTCCTGTCTTTTATAAATGGATTACTTAAAATTATACAGGGCAATCAATTCTGCGGACGATTATCACCAATTGCTAGCTGATTTGTTTGCCCTTAATCACTGGTGCTAAAAAAGCTTCTTACCACTAAACATTTTGAAGTGAAATCAGATGTCATTTTCATATAAAAATCCTTCACATGTGTTCTCTTATTCCTTGCCTGGTGTTTCCCTATCAGTTGTCCACTATTTTAAAGACCTTGGCGTGGTGTTATTTATTTATTTATTTATTAATGTATTGTCTAAAATCAACAGATACAGATCCAATTAAAGACTAGACAAGGAGCAAACTTATGTATGTAAAAAAAAAGAGACTATAAATTAAAACTAAACAAAATATAAAAAGGCGGTGATCTCTAATCAAAATTCAACATAGATAAGAATTCAAAAATTCAAAAAATTAGTTCATTTCATAAGATAAAACGCATTCTCTTAACTTATCTTTAAAAGTGCGAAACGAAGGCGGAAGATGACCAATATTCAAACAATTATGCTGCCTAGGTAAGCGTAAAAGTGGAGAGTATAAACATACATTAATGCGAGTAAAACGTACATTGAGAGTAAATGAAAACCTGTTAAGACGTACTGGGTCACGAACAGAAAACTGCACCCTAGGGATATATGTAATAGAGCCAGTAATCATTTTTTCAGACATTCATCGAAATACACTCTGCGTGAAAGGAGGATAGGGATCTCAAGGATAGCAAGACGCATGTTATACTCAAAGTAGGGAATACGGAACTCGAGGAATAGTGAGCGAATAAATCTACGTTGTACCGACTCAACAGCATCAATTAAGAAACGGTAATGAGGACACCATATTTGGCAACAATATTTGAGGACACTACGCACGAAGAAGATGTACATACGTACACACGAGGAAATATCAGTAGAAGGTCTGGACGCTCTTAGAATGAAGCCATACAAGCGCGAGGTCTTGGATGTAACACGCAAAATGTGGACATCAAATTTTAATTTAGTGCCTAACACAACACCAAGGTCTATTAAATTATCAATTGAAT
Source organism: Nemotelus nigrinus (assembly GCA_947369275.1). NCBI lineage: Eukaryota > Metazoa > Arthropoda > Insecta > Diptera > Stratiomyidae > Nemotelus > Nemotelus nigrinus. Next base: position 39,775,386 of record OX376373.1, on the reverse strand, counting down.
TGAGGAAGGAGCCAAGGATATAATAGGCAAACTTGATGTGGGACAATTTTAACGTGAAAGACATCTGGAAACATTTAGCAACATTAAGAGTAATACAATTGGCAGAGCACCAGTTACACAGAGCAGACAGGTCATCCTGCAGCTGGGAGCAGTCATCCACAGACTCAATCACCCTAAAAATTTTCAGATCGTCAACGTACAAGAGACATGGGGAGTTGAAGAGGGAAGAAAGATCATTTATAAAGAGGAGGAAAAGGAGAGGACCAAGAATCGACCCTAGCGAAACACCACAAGTAGGATAAAAGGGGGAAGAAGAACAAGAGTGAAACGTCACAAAACAAGCATGATCACGAAGGTATGAGGAAAACCAGCAACGCAGCTGACCCGAAATATTGAAACCATCGAGCTTTGAGAGGAGGATTTCGTGGTTCACGGAGTCAAAAGCCTTGGCAAAGTCTGTATATAATACATCCACTTGCTATATCTTTACGAATCTCGACAAATAAAGGCCACTAACAATACGATCAGCCAACAACAAGCCATAATTTCAAATAAATTTTGCTTTTTAAAAACATATTCAATTGAAAGCAATTATAATACTTTATTCAATCGATTTTGTCATATCACAAGCACTTCTTCTATCCAGGCTTTCAGTTTCGCGAACGCATGAGTAAAACTGTGCCATTTAAATCCAGTTGATTGAAACGGCAGCATCATAATGAAAATCCGTTGACCTCTGATTTCATTTTTATGGTCTTCCTCACATAGCACTTCATAAAGCGATTTCGAAGCGAAAAAAAATATTTTACTTTTGTCTTTGTTATCGAAAATCAAAGTTTCAATTAAGAAAACCGTTCATTAATTCATCGTCCCGTTGAATCAATCGAAAAGCATGCAAAACAGTTTTATCTTTCCCATAGCGCTTCAATATTTGATGTAGATAACTTAATTGAATTTTCATTCAGGATGTTATTGACTTGATTGTTGGTTTTTTAACGATGTGATTTTGCGATGGATGTCATAGAATTGGCTAATTGAAATAATTCTATAAATCTTGATTTGAAAATGTCACTGCCATTTAAAGATTGTGAAATGGGTTGATTGGTTTCGATTGAATTAAATTTTTTTTTAGATTGAGAGCCGATGTAAAATATTGAAAGTTTATTGATCTCGAATGATGGTAGCGGATCAAACTATCAAACATTAGTAGTCGAATAATAGTAGCAAAAAAAAATTATCCTTTGTTTCGAATGTTAACTTTGTAATAATTTTGTTAGAGTTACAGGCTTGCTAATTACAAAAGGTATTCTCTATTGCAATAACAAATTTTCATGGGATGAATATTTAATAGAAATAAATGTTGTACATTTATGTTCTATGATAAGTCTTTATTTGATATTCCCGGTAATTTTCGTGGCCTGTTTGCCAAATCAAGAGATGTGCGCCAATCCGCGATGGCGCCCTAAGGGTGTTTTCTTGTTGAAATAGTAATATTTCCCCATATGCTACGCCGTTTACTCAGTAATGAAAATTTGTACTGAATATTTTAGCTTAACAACACTCAACGGCACAGGGTCTTGTGGCTCGGTTTTTTTTTCGACTAATTAAAAATCGGTTGATTGAGGAAAATCAAAATTTAAATGGTTATTTGCTTTTGAAGGGTCTTTTCTGTAAAATACAAAAAACTACTTCAAAACTTGTTTTCATGTACTGCTTTGTATTGGATTTGGTTGAGCTGCTGAGCTCCAATTTTATTAATTTTATTTTATTTATCAATCATTGATACGATTCTTTAGATTAAGAAAGCTTATATTTTGGATTTTTTTTCTATGACTTATGACTCATTTCCCAACTACAAGATAACATCTTGAAGCCCTAAATCTATGAAAACTCTTCTGAAAATTATCGCACTCAAACCTTGCCTCGGATAGAAAAACTTGTTTTCTAACGAAAAAATGAAATTGAATCAACCCTGATAAAACTTATTAGTTTTATGAAAAAATCTCGGTTGCTTTAATAATTCAACAAAACAAACGGGCGAAATATTCGAAAACATGTTTTTAGACAATTATGCAATTGAAAAATAACCATAAAATAGCAATCCAAGATGAAAATTTTATCAAAGCTTAATTTTTACAACTTGAGTTTAAGTCTACAATAAAACGTCTAATCCATGAACTATATTTTCAACATGAAGTACCATGTTGGGAAAGTTATAGTATGAACTGAATGTTGAATTAATTCTCTGCAACCGTTATTTAACATTTTTAAATATCACCGGAAAGAAGCTGTACCTAGTTGGAAAAAAGAAGTTGTGACTTGTTTAGCTCCATAGCTGTCAAAATCAAATTATGTCGGACCGTTTGGTTTCAATTATATCGAATTGGGAACTCGAACATTTTATCCCCGGACATTGAAATTAAATATGGAATGTGAGGAAAATTGTAATTTCATTGAGATTTTTTTTTATTTACACTTAAGAGGATAAATCACGTTTTACAAATCAATGTATGCCAACGAACTGTCATTAATATAACATTCAAAGGAAAAAAAGCAAGTATTATTTATGAAAATTTTACTGATTTTAGTGTTTGCCTTGAACATTTTATTCTATTATTATATTTACCTGAACATTTTACCATTTTTATCCTGACTCAGGAGTATATTTTTCCTTAATGATTAATGTAAAATGCTTAATAACCGTAAATGTAGAGGCTGTGAGCAAAATTAAAAGCATGCCTGACATATTAGGAGCATACTCAAAGCATAAGACTTTCATCGAAAGCTAATTTTAGACACATGATGTTAAGTAGCCCACGTTGGGCGCTACTTGATTTACATGAAATACACAGCCTCCGAGCTTTGTGTGAACACATAAATTGTAAAGGAATGAACTGGGAATCTTAAACGGTTTATTTTGTGTGTGATTTATGTTTTCGCCGTCCATAAAAATGTTTTGATTGAGGAGGAATATGCCAGAAATGAGTCAAGAAGAGGGTAGTTTTGAATTTGCAGTATATTTATTGGAAGCTTGTCTTCTGCCTTAGCTTCATAGACTTGTTTTTAACTACATTCAAAATATTTAGCGTCAGCAACAATTTAAATTTAAAATTTTGGCAATTCATTATGCAATCAACTGATGCTTTTGATTCTATTTGCATCGTCTCCTGTTATACAATGCATATCAACATATACAATTATGGAATATATGTATTTTTATCATTCTTGAGGGAAAATAATATTCCATAAGTATATCATTAATTCTATTAGCTCATTTTGAGTTACCATGAACTTTTCGTGCAGCTCTTTTCATTTGTGAATCAAACCTAAACATACAGCATGTATACATGCATGTAAGGCCAACTAAATAATTCGTCAGACAATCGAACATGAGACCGATATATCTCAACACCATATTCTTAGCTTATATGGCTTTCATATTCAATATGATAAGCCAACTGATTCATCTTCTAGCGCAAGAATACGCCAAGTGCCAGTCAACATCCAAAAACCAAATACCGGCTCGTACAAAGACATTTATCCAAATTAAATTAATTTGTCAGATAGTCTGTCAGAAGTGGACAAATCAGTGTACATATGTCACTGTCGTTTCGAACGAATCGGGTCAAATATTACGACAGGCATCGACCGTCGTGTCGTGCAGACCCTTGTATTTCGTAGCAACCATCTGTCGTGCGCGACACAACGAATTATTCAAGTGGCCTTTGCCCTTGATATTAAACAGATTCGGAACAGCTGAGGAGGAGGTGATGTGGAGCTTGGAAAAGGCGTTTGATAAATTCCTTACACTTATCATATGCTCTCTTTTCCATCGAAGAAAAATTGACGTTAACCCCGAAATATTATTATTGCATTTCCCGAATCCCGTAAGGATGTGCGATGTGGCAATTTGTTTGAAGCTAAAGATATCTGGAAGAGTTTTGGGTTTGATATGAGATAGAAAAAGGCGGTTGACGTGAGCTGAAGTTCTAAATATATTTTGCTGGGTTCTTCAAACGGGATGAAAGTTTAAACACAGACACAAATACGTGTATTTGCGGTACATCTGAAAGAAATGCTTTCACTTTGAAAATATTCGTGGGAAATTATTTAGTTTTTATTTAATTTCTTTTGCTTACTAAGTTAAACCAAAAGAACATGAGGTTTTCAAATCGCAATCGGGTTTTAAGCTAAATTTTAGCTATGCGGAAAAAACTTTGACGTTTAGCCACAAACACACCGCAGATACAGTACTAGAGCTCACAATGTAAAATCTCGGAGCAGAACTGGTGCTATTAGCGAAACAAGAATCGAATTCATCTCAATTTGTTGGTTGGTTTCTTAGCCCAATATGTTTTTGTATCGACATCAATAATAAGAATGATTTCGACAAAGCTTTTTCCTGCAGTATATTCATATTATTATTTACGAGTATAACCATATTATTTTCGAATCTTTAATAAAAAAGTCAAAATGCAAAATTAAATGCCCAAAACTTACAGCACATCTACCTTGTGTGCTGCTGATAAAATCAGAAAATCCTATAAGCTTATATCGTTTAAATGTTGCCACTATCCCCTATGTGACTTCCACATCAAAAACTACGACGATAATTGCCAGTGTTCCAGGTCTAATGTATTTCATACTGGGCTCGAAACTTTCCTTGTTACCGGGGTCTCAGCACCATAGCCTTCCGTTCACGGATAGGAAAGACACAATCAAGAGAGCAAGTGCTATAACATTAAAACCCATGTCCACACCAGGGTAGTTTCTCTCTGGTACATTCTGGTAGTATTAGAATTCATTTTCTTAGAAGACCGCGGTAATTTGAAACGCAAATATTTGAAGAAAGAGGAGTGGCACTGACTGCACTTTCAATGAAAAGCAAAATCATGTTGCACAAAGGTTATATTATGGAACTTTGACTTTCAATAATTTTTTTTTTGTTATGTTTGAAGAAAATTAATCCGATCTATCTGAATTTTTTGAGATTTAAATTTTTTGAGGTTTGAATGTACTCGTATACAAGGAATTTTAAATTAAAATTGAAACGTCTTTAGCCCTTCGGCGGTGGGTATTTTAATGAATTTTCAGAGATCCTTTTATTTCTATGAGAAATGAAAACTGATAATGTTTTATGCTTGGCTTTGAAGATGCAGTTTGGTAGGATTTAAGTTGAAAAATTAGGCTATTGGTGTCAGTGCTGTGGTTCTCGTATCAATGAGTTGCAGAAAAAGTTGCAGCGATAACAGTTGCAGTAGACTTATCGTCAGGGATGATGCTACCGTTAAATGTAAAATTGCTTCTTAATCTTTCACGATCAGCTATCATAATACATATAAGTAATAAAAGTAAAGTAATTCCATGACAACCTTTGCTGAGCCTAGGGATTGAAGCTTGTAGAGATTTTCATCATAAATTTACAATCAATGTGAATACTAGTGTGTAATGATTACTTCTACGACTCACTTTACCCGTGATTAATTTAGGTACTTATTCAGAGCTAGGTGAACTCAAAGTTTGGTGCGCGGGCCCTCGTCAAATCAGAAACCCCACACACAAAAAGGCTGCTCAAGATTCATCCTATTAAAAGATGTACCTTTTTCAAGTCGTTCTTAGAATTTCCTATTAACATGAGCTCAAGCCCAAAGCATCATGATAATATGATTAATGTCTTTGGCAACGAAGAAGTATGTGTAAATAATTAACACCGCGGTTACTTTAAAACTGAAATGTATTTATTTTATCTTGGAGGAATTGTACACTGATTATTTAATATTTTTCGGATTCTTAAAGTCTACTTTACTTGCTCGAACGTTATTATTCCAAGTAACTATGCAAGAGATTAGAAACACACAACTCAGCAGAAGTCATAAAAGTATTTTCCTGTATTGGTATATTTTTCACAGTATATTTGTTGCTACCCATGATAAGAAATTTATGGCAATGCAGGTAAAACGTTGACTTAAACATTTTCACCGATTTTGGAATATAGTAAAAAGGATCACAAAAACTGAAACTCCTTGGTCTCTTTGGTATAACTAGTTCATTAATGATAGAAGAGAGAATATGATTGAGGTTTTTGTTATATTCTTGAATTATATTAGTTTAAAATTATAATTTTGAGCTTCAACAACTGTGTAAAGTTACTTCTAGTTAGCTCTTTCGCAAGAAATGAGGAGGTCCAGGTCTAAGAAAATGGAAGCGACGACGCTTCATTTGGGCGCATAGCCGAATAAGCGGCTGTTTCTTTTTAGCTTCATGGACTATTCATTCGAAAGTGTTTTCTAGGCTCAGATACACAAGAAAAAAAACAGATAATCGATGCTGAGCGACGGAAGTTGGTTCTTATGGTTTAATCATACTTAGCGTACTGAACAGCAATTGCTTCATGACCAATCCATAAACATTATCATCACGATTGAAACACTTCTCCCCCACGACATTACACATTACTCGTTGGGATGATTTGACCAAGTAAGGATGCTGTCGCGAGAATTTGAACTTCGCTGTTTCTAAATCAATTTAGAATGCCTGGATGCCTACAAATGCGACTTATTTGAAAGCTAATGTAGGTGCCGGTAAAATCCTTGATCTGGTTAACCCTGGCAAAAAGATCGAAGCCAAGGGGATTGCGGCATTCTCCAAAGGTTACTGAATTGAAGGACAGTTGTGCTTGTGAATTATGTGGATTTTTAGTAGTGGGGTTTTCACCTTTTGCAGTAAGTGTCTTTAGTAAGGTATTAAGTTTATTGTGTTTAAGTTTATTTTACAAATTTAGTAAGGTATAGAAAATACTAGGCTAAGCAGTGTTTTTTTAGTGCAGCTATAATCTCCATTTTACTCTGTTTTTCTATTTTAACAGCTCTGCCACACTTTTCTATCATTTTAGCCACTACACAGTCGCTTTGAGAACGCAGAAAAAAGCATCAGAACATATTGTGGTGAATTACTCTTTCCGGCGTGAGTTTTGATACAGTCATGAGAGCCATGTTCACAATTTAAGGTCGTATGCCTAAAACGCTAGTAGTTGGAGCACTGCGTGGGTTTTTTTCTACAAGCGATACCACTGGATTTGTTGATACAGAAAATATTTAATTCTAAGAAATAGCTAGCTTAGCAGCGATACCTGGTAAGAGTTGGACGATGCACTATAGTTAAGTAAGGTCTCTTCAACATTTTCTGGTAAACTAATAGCCGTCTCTTTTATTTGCGGTAAAATTTATTCAACTTTTGATTGCACTTTTTAGCGAAATATTTGCGGTTCTTCTGAATTTCTTGTTTCTTTGCTATTACGACGTACATTATCAAATATAACTTTAAGCATGGATTGATGAAATTTATTAGCACATTGCAATATATGGTGTTTACATGTTTGTTGTTTGAATCGAGACGAAAGACTCATTTGCTTGAAGGAGAATAAAATAGCTTAAGATGTTGCCATTTCAGGAATTAAAACGCAAAACAAATCACTGCAGCATACTAATTTATTCCAAAACTTTCCTTCTCAAATGTGCAAACTAATGTTTTTTTGTGCGATCTGCAATTATATTTTTATCTGCCATTGAAGTAAAAAATAAACGGATGGTTTTCTCAACATATACCAACCAATACAAAAAATAATCAGAAGCGAAACAATTTTTAATCTGAAAAGCCAATTTCGTCCAAATATCTAAATTTATTTTGTTTCTTATCTAATATACATTGATTTATAGATATTTGCGAACTATTTGAGAAGCGACCTTTTTTTCTAAACTTCAAGGCAATAAGCACATCAGCAACGGGTTTCAAAAGATTAAAAACATTTTTTTGATTTTAAATATTTTCAAAAAGGAATGAAAATTCATCTGACTTTACCCACGAAGCAATTTCAATTATTGGAATGCCAAGAATCGCCTGCAGTCATTTCATTAATATTTCAATACTGTGCACATAAATCGGGTTGGATCGCGAAACTGATACAAAAGGAAACTTAATCTAAAAAGGAAGACCTTTTGTGGTCGAGAAACCTGAGTACATGCTTCGGTATTGAAAGTATGTTGAGTTTAATTAATATGTATTTAAAGAAGAATAAAGATGAAAAACATGCAGACATTAATTGTTGAGTTTTTGGTCTGCAACGATTCATGCGAATGACTGGCTTGTGAAAGAAGGGGTGAATTCATAGAATAATAAATATGGAGAGATATGAAAAGTTAACATTTTCTGCCCATTTCTTTGAAATGAGTACAATGTGATTTGGCTCTAGATGGAAAATTATTTGATAGGAACAATTTTAATCCTATCAAAAGATGAAGGCAAGCATTTATTTCAACAATGTTATATTCACAGTCAAGACTGGACTAGGGTCGAAAATTGAAAGGATAGGGAACATGATGAAAATCATTTAAGCAGCGAAGTCATTTTTATGATACAGGAAACATTTACTTTACTGTTTTCAGTGGCAAGCATTCATCGATAAGAATTTTTTTCGTTCTACTGTGTTATTAATTTCAAGCCACTGGCAACTAGAATAAGGTAAAAGAGAGAAGAGTAAAATAATTTCATGAACGCAATTCTGAGAAATGTATTCAGTTTGATAGCGGATTGATTTGGAAAGAAAGCAAGCTAATATCTTCACTTAAAATAGTCAAATTAATGCTATCATAAATAACTTGCTTTAATATGTAGAATTGAAAGTAACTATTATCTCAAGTATTAAATGGTGGATTGATTTTCATTGCTACTTTACTTTAATGTAAATTCGTTTGAGAGAAAAATAATTGAGATCATATCTCATGTTTGATTTTTGATTTGTTGGGATGATAAGGATGAACAGATATTGAGAATTGTCATTTGCTAAATTTTCTAATATATCTTGTCTACAAGGACATGTAGTGGAATTAGTATGAAAATTTTGGGAAGAGGAAAGCACGTAGTCTATAATTTTTTTAAAGACCCTGGATTTCAAATAATATAAAGTTGAATGAAAAACATCAAAATCATTTTCGAATTATAGCTGTATGCTTTATATAACACGTCGACCTTTCTTAAGTTAAGATATATGAGAGACGTATTTAAAACCGAAAGCACCTTGCCAAATAATCTTACAGCTGTAATATTTCGGCGTTCGTTTCCGAAATTTCCTATGGATCAATCTTTTAATAAACTGCTTTTGAAATAGGACTTGCCTAACTTGCAATCGGCAAAATTTAATTTCAAAGCAAACAAATTAACCTATGGGGCATTTCACGTGAATCGGACAACAAAAAAAAAATCGAGGTGCTGGATTTCATTCACATTGCGCATAATGGTTTCTGTTTGGCTTTGGGTCCCGCGTAAGTTTTTATGGGACCACGAAATTGACTGAGTGCTGGTCGATGTCTCTCATTGTTAGAAGTCGTCGGTGTTTCTTCCAGTTCCGGATTTTGAACATATGCTGGCTTCAAACGTTCGGTGGAAACTGTTGCGGTTTTCCCACCCAAACGAATTCGATAAACGGCTTCGCTGATGCGTTCGACGATCTCGTGAGGTCCAGTATACGGTTGCTGAAGTGATTTTTTCGAAGCGTCTCGTCTTAAAAATGCATGCGAGCAGCTTGCTAAGTCCTTAAACACGAACGGAGAATCCTTGGTATGATGATTGATGTGCGTCGGGCGAACTTGCTGCATATCGTGTCGGAATTTCGCGATAAACGCATGCGTGTCAGGTGTTGATTGTGCTGAAAAAAATTCTCCAGGCAATCGAAGTTGTGTTCCGAACAACATTTCGGCTGCAGAGCATCTTATGTCCTCCTTGACTGCAGTCCGCAGTCCCAAGAGCACAGTCGGTAATGTTTCTGTCCAACGGAATGTCTCATGGCACATAAGTGCTGCTTTAAGCGTGCGATGAAAACGCTCGATCATTCCGTTAGAAGCAGGATGGTAAGCCGTAGTCCTGGTTTTTCTGCATCCGATGAATTTCGTCAACGATTCAAAAAGTGCAGACTCGAATTGAGCTCCTCGATCTGTAGTTATTACCTGGGGTGTGCCGAATCGAGATACCCAATGATTATAAATATTGAATGCAACTGTTTCGGCTTGCATATCAGCCATTGGTATTGCTTCCGGCCACCGCGAAAAACGATCTATCATGGTCAGTAAATAGATGCATCCATTTGATGGCGGAAGTGGACCTACTATGTCGATATGTACCTGTTGAAATCGGCAATCTGTCGGTTTGAAATGCTGCGGTATGTTTTTGGCGTGACGATGAATTTTCGAACGCTGGCATGGCAAACATGTCTTTGCCCAGCGGGTGATATCCTTCCGCATGCTTGGCCATACAAATTTTTCGCGCATTATTTTACTCGTTGCACGCCCGCTTGGATGTGACAATCCGTGCACTTGCTCAAACAATTGCTTGCGAATGCACAGTGGTATGTACGGGCGGATTGTATCAGTTGATACATCGCAATATATTTGATTGTTGTCGATATTCAATGCCTGCAATTTTAAATTCGTGTTTGTACGAAGCAAATTTTTTAATTTTTCATCATCTTTTTGCTTTTCTGCGATAGTTGTCGAAGTTATAATCGCAGTTACAGCATTTACTTCATTCGGGCGCGATAAAAAGTCAGCAACTACGTTTTCTTGCCCGTGCAAATAATTAATTTGAGTTGTGAATTGCGCTATAAATTCCAACTGTCTCGCTTGGCGCGGTGAAGCTTTTTCTGGCCTTTGTTGGAAAGCATACATTAATGGCTTATGATCAGTTCTGATTGAGAACTGTCATCCTTCCAACATATACCGAAAATACTTTATAGCTTCGTATATAGCCAATAGCTCCCGGTCGTAAGTGCTATAGTTAAGCTGCGCTTTGTTTAGCTTTTTAGAAAAGAAACCGAGTGGTTTCCAAATATTCCCTTCTAATTGTTCGAGCACGGCTCCTATTGCTACATTGGATGCGTCTGTGCTCAAAGCAATTTGCGCGCTATTTTTCGGGTAGGTAAGCAAGGATGCTTCCGAAATTAATCTTTTGCTTTTTTCAAAAGCTTCCAAAATATCTGGTGCCCACGGTACTGGACGTTTGTCTTTTTTCTTGGCATCAGTCAATAAAGCATTTAAGGGTGCTAATGTTTGCGCTGCATTCTGCATAAATCGCCTATAAAAATTCAGAAATCCAAGATATTTTCGTAATTCCATAATTGTACTTGGTTTCTTAAAATTTCGAATCGCAGCTACTCGGTCTGGCAAAGGTTTCATGCCTTTTTCGTTTATTTGATATCCGAGATAATTTACCTGGTTTGAGGCAAACACACATTTCTGAGGATTAATTTTCAAACCATAATCGTTTAAGCGTTTAAATACCTCTTTTAAATGTATTTTATGATCGTCTACCTTCTCCGACGCTATTAATATGTCGTCGAGATATGCGAAGCAGAACGGCAGGCCTCTTAACACGGTATCTAATTACATAACCCAAAGGTCATGCGGCAGAACTCAAATAAACCAAATGGCGTGATAACAGCCGTTTTTGGGATATCGTCTTCGTGTATTGGCACTTGGTGGTATGCACGTTCGAGATCTATCGTCGAAAATATGGTTTTTCCGTGCAACGCATATGCAAAATCTTGGATGTTTGCAATTGGGTATTTATCTGGTACCGTGACTGAATTTAGTCGACGATAGTCACCACATGGCCTCCAGGCACCGGATTTCTTTGGTGCTAAATGAAGAGGACTGGCCCAAGGACTATTTGATGGTCGACATATACCCATCGAGAGCATGTACTCAAATTCTTTTTTAGCAATTAAATATTTGTCAGGCGCAAGACGGCGAACTCGTTCGGCTATTGGAGGACCTCGAGTCACTATTCTATGTGTTATCCCGTGGGGCTTAGAATTCTTGAAATTCGAAGATTGCGTTATCCCCGGGTATTCTCGGATAATCGCCGAAAAGTCTTGGCTTTTAGTCAGGGCTATTGATGGAAGTGCATAAGTAGCTTTTGCAGCCATAGCGAAAAGGTGAGTTTTTCCATCGATCAGACGTTTCTTTTTCAAATCTATTAATAGATCAAAATGCGAAAGAAAGTCCGCCCCAATTATGGGTTTCTCAACGTCCGCCACGTGAAAGTACCAAGACATGTTCCTACGGAAACCAAAATCTACGTGGTAAAGTTTTTCGCCATATGTTTTTATTGGCGTGTTATTGGCTGCATACAGCGTGAAATTAGCTGGCAATGTTGGTTTCCCACCTAATTTTCGTGGTAACACCGAAATGCCAGCGCCAGAATCAATTAAAAATGTAATTCCCGAATGGCGATCGGTTAAAAGAAGGCGGTGTTGGGTGTCGTCGCCTTGATCGCTTGAAGACGACGACGTCAATAGTTTAAATGCTCGTTTGTTTGCGAGTACCGTGCACAAAATTTCTTACATCTTCTCGCATTGTCACCGAATTTATAGTGAAAAAAACATAATCGCTCACCTTGTGGTTTTCTATTGTTACCTAATCGCCTGCTTCCTGATCGGCTACGTGATCTTGACGTGTCTCGAACGGAGAGGCGTTCAATGGCCTTTTCGATTCGTGCGAGTCGTGTGTCGATATCGGCTTCCCTCGCTGATTCCTGCTTTCTTCGATTAGTTGTCACTTTTTCGATGGCCGCTATTGTTTCACCAGTGTTGAACTCAGCCAAAATGCGGTCTGCCATTTCTGTTAATGCATCAATGTGCACTTGCGTCGTCACGGAGAGAATGGCGCGTGCTTTCGCTGGTAGACGACGAAGCCACAAAGTACGTAGTGCTTCTGCGGAAAACTGATCGTTGGCCAGACTCTTCATTTCACGGTATAGCTGCGACGGTTTCCGGTCGCCCAATTCCAAGTCTGTCAGTAACTTGGTAAGTTTCGCTTCCTTAGTATCTGCAAAATTGGCAATTATTTGCCGTTTAAGTTCCTCGTACCGATTTGTGTCCGGGGGATTCTCCACGACATCGGCCACATAATCTAATATGCTAGAATCTAGCATGCCGGCCACCATGCTAAATTTCGCACTATCCGATGTTATTCTAAATGTCTTGAACTGTAGCTCGAGCTGTGCGAACCATAGCGTCGGTCGCTTGCTCCAAAATGGCGGCAGTTTAAATTGCTGAATAGCATCTACTCTTGACTCGGCTTTCGATGCGGCGTCGATTTTACGGGGACGCCGTTGTGGCGTTTCAATTGCAGTTTCTTCACCCGAAGAACTGTTTTCACGCGCCTGGTCAAACTTTTCTTCACTTGACGCCATTTTAATTGTTACCACACTGTTCAAACGCGTCCTTCGCAATTTTTTAACGTTCACCACACAAAACACTATTGTCAAAGGGTGTTCTTATGTTCGGGGTCACCAATTGTAGTGCTATTATCTACACTTTGTTTATACAGTCAAATGAAACACATCTTCAAACTTAACAAATTTATTACATACAAAACATTAATATATATAACAGATGTTCACAGCGTTAATATGAGCAGATGTTCACAGCGTTGATACGAATAGATGTTCACTCGGACACAGCGTAAGAGAGAATCGGCAGAATGCTAAATCCGCAAGGATTACGAAAAGGAGCTGCCTGATGAATTGCTTACGATGCTCGGTCTCACCACAAGAGGTGTACGTGTCGATGTGTGCGCGGCCACAGAAGTGCGATTAGTGGCGCCATCTCTTAGTTGCAAAAGGTTTTATTTTCTCATATAAACCTATTTAATGTACAGTGCTGAGAAGAAGTGATGCAAAAAGATGAAAATATACAAAATTTCGGCTTTGATAGGTTATTTGCGAACCCTCAATAGTAATATCGGCAAAACTGATATTTCGGAGTATGGTCCTATGTGTCATAGGTAAAATTTTTTAATCATTTTCCCAAGAACCGGTTTCTGAAAGTTTGTTTACGCTTCCAGATTAACCTCTAGCTTAAAACATACCGAGAAAAAGTGATGCAATAATTGCTTTTCATTGAAAATGTGTAATTTTTTCCGGAGATGCAGTCCATTGTTAGTTGTTTTCATCATTGGAAATAAATTTTAGAGGCGATTGGAGGAAACCATTCGTAAAAGAAAGTAATTACTGAAACCTCAGGTTTAGGTTTTCATTAATATTACTATTTAACCAATTTTCAGTCGATCAACATGAGAAAAGAGACTTCTTTAGATGAAAGAAAAATTATTCTTCGGCTTTATAACAAGACCATTCCATACAAGGAAATTGCATCCATCGTTAATAGAACCATTTCCACTATTGGGAGGATAACAGACAAGTTCTGCAAAAATAAAAGCTTAGAAAATAAAAAGCGCTCAGGGAGGAAGAAAATATTATCTGGACGTGATATGCGAATAATCGAACGAAAAGTCAACAAAGATCCTTTTATACTAAGATCCTTTTATACTAACACTAAAATCTATTTATAAAAAAGATGTTAGCGTTCATAGAGTCAGAAGTCATTTAAGGAAATTGGGTTACCTGTGTTGTATTCCACGAAATACGTTTTTCGTTAGCGACATAAACCGTGAAAAAAGATTAAATTTGGTCAAAGAACATTTGAATAAGGATTTAGAATTTTAGAAACGCGTCTTATTCGCGGATGAAAGCAAGTTTAGTGTGTTTTCTCACGATGAACGAGCAAAAGTGCGCAGAAAGTCTCTTACGGAGCTAATTACGAAAAATATGATAGGAACTGTGAAGCATGGTGGTGGTTCTATTTTGGTATGGGGATGTATGGCTTTCAATGAAGTTGGCGAACTTCATATAATAGAAGAAAAAACGATGGATCACAAAGTCTACATCCAGATTTTAAAGGATCGGCTAGCTGCTGGCGTTCAAAAGTTGAATTTGGGAACAAACTACATATTCATGCAAGACAATGATCCTAAGTATACCGCCCACCAAACTCGAATGTGGATACTTTATAATATTCCAAATTGCTTGAAATGGACCCCATAATTACCCGATCTCAATTCAATTGAGCATATTTTGGAAGAACTGTCGCTTCGACTTGCAACACATAACATCCGCAGCAAATCCGCGCATAAGGAAATAATAAAAGAAGAGTGAGGCAAGATCACTGAAGAATACTGCGCTAAGTTGGTTTCATCTATGCCAAGAAGGCTTTAAGCTGTCATAGATCGAAAAGGAAATCCTACCAATTATTAAGAACCATTGATTGCTATCATTTACTCAATATAGTTGGAAGAATATGATCGAGGTTTAATTTTTGCATCACTTTTTCTCGTTAGCCAAAATCGAATTGATTTACTTTTTAATTTTTTTCTTATAGAAAAGTTATTTTTTTTTTTTTTTTTTTTTTTATATCTAATCACTGTTTGGAAATATATTAATACCAATAAAAAAACCAACGGACTTTTTATTCACTACCTTAAAAATATGAAAAGATTAACTCAAAGAATTTCTTAAATATGAGCTTTTGCATCACTTTTTCTCGGCACTGTATATATGACGCCTATATACTATACATGACGCCAAGCCATTTTGCAGTGTCTTTTACTTTCTGTCTATTACTTTCTTTGATAAGTTAAATTGTTTTAGTTGTGAGTATTATGTCTTCGTACGGATATTGATGTTTCGGTCCTTTCGATTTGAAATTTGATCGGAACGTTAAAGAATAGAATATTAGCAGAAAAGTAGAGATATTCATCTAATGTGAACGTATGTGGAGGCTACAGGAAAAAAACTGATCGTAGAAATGCCTCCAGTAATTAAAAAACGAGAGCAATTTTTAATATTTTTTCTTCTATATTTAATTGATACAAATGGTATATAATAGTTTTACCACAAATGTTTTGCTTTCACACGCACTAGCTATCATAATCAAGCTCCCGATACCACGCCTTATGTATTGAAATTCACCTACCTCCTAAACTACTGCACATCCCATTCTAAAACTTTTGTGATAAAATAAGTATACCTTAAGCTTTGTTTTGTTAAAATTAACTAAATTAACGTGCTCCAGGTTATTCAAAAAACGAGTTGAAATGGTTACTTCCGGTTTTACTCAGCAAAAAAGTTTAATTTTTTTCAAATCTAATTTTAAAATTGAAAAGAACAGTTGATTTTCTATATCAATCAACATGTTGAATGTTTTCAAAATTTTTATTTGAATCTCAAAATCTGCTTCCAAAAAAACCTTTCATCAATTTCGTCAATTATTCAGAAGCCCATAGCTCGGCAACTAAACCTCATAGAAACAAAAACATGTGTATTCACGTTTATATTCTCTAGAAGTACCATTATGCACAATATGAATGAAATGCAGAACCTCGATTTTTTTTGTGGTCCGCTTCACGTAATACAAACATGTAATACAAACAAATGTCTCCATAGCAAGGTTGCAAAGTCAATTTCTGTCTTCGAACCCAGTCAGTATTATTCACCCGCTTCAATTACATTCACCCCAAATCTATTGTAAATTAATACATACCAATGCATGTGTATTTGTCTTCTGCGAAAATGAAGCCAGTCCGGCAAACACAGTGGTAGCTGCCATACGTATTTACACATTGGTGAAAGCATCCACCGTTATCATCTAAACACTCGTTTTTATCTGGAAGAACAACAGAATTTATTCAACGATCCTAATTCAATACGAAAGCCATCAATCGTACCTTGGCAGTCTTCCGTGGTGTAGTTCCTATAGTAACCATCTGGACATTCGGGTTCATCGTCATCAATCGGCTGGTCAGCTCCTATGTCAACCAAACAACTGTACGACCCGGGAGTGTTAATACAACCAAATTCACACTTCATTTCTGTCGACCTCTGGTCCGCACATTCGTCGATGTCAACACACGTCTTCCAGTCACTGTCCAGGATCCATCCTTCCGGACAAAGGCAAAAAGCACGACCTAAATTTCCAGAGAAATCCATTTGGAAAAATTTCAATGCGAAAACAAACGGAACAGTCGAGTTGTCCATTTTTAAATAGAGGTAATTTTTCTCCTACTATCGATTCTTACCCATTGTGTTGAGGCATGTATGCGAACATCCACCGTTATTATCTGAACACTCATCCAAGTCGAGGCAGCTACGCCCGTCGTTGCTAAGCTGAGTGCCCGGCAGGCTTTCACAAGAGCACTTATAGCTTCCCCACGTATTAATACATGTGTCCTGGCACGGCCCGTGCCCGTTGCGAAGAAGACATTCGTTGATATCTGAAGTGAAAATTGAATTACAATGGGGCGATGATGTTAAGGTTAATTGTCAGAATCAAATCAGGGATGATATTATTCAGAATCGAATTACAGGGGTCTAAGGATCTACTTTATTTTAATTCGGAACATATGCTAGAATGTTTCGACCTTGAATGTGCGTCACATTCATAGGTTAACTTATCCTCTTCTCAAATTCAAACGTTTAGCTTTGTTCGCGTGATATTGAATGGGGTAAGAAAATGTCATCCAAATTAGCTGTACGTGCACAATGCATTTAGTTCGGTTCGAAGCAAACCGCACAAGCTTTCAAGCACAAACTAAACTCGACTGAATTATCCTTGTGAAGTAGTTGATACCGCACTCCTATTTATATAAACTTCAATAACGTATCTTACCGATGCAGCTATTCGCTTCACTAGCTCGTAGCCCCTTAGGACATTTGCAATGATATGATCCGATAGTGTTTATACAGCCATATTCACATACTGATGTATTTTCCGCACACTCGTTTATGTCTGGAAGAATATTCATGATAAGAGTCAAGTGTTCTCCAAATGTACTCCGATAGTTTATGGCTAAAATTATTATTGATACTTTATGAAAGATACACATTAAATAAAATAATATAGGTTGAGTGCTTGGGATTTATCGAGTAAAATGTGTTTATGTATACATTAAGAAGCTCATGAAGGTTTATTAGCAGTGTTTTACTTATTTATGATCAGTTCAACTTAAATAAACCGGCGCTTTCAACAAGTACACATTTATTAATAATGTCATGTCGCTTTTAAGTAGAGAATATAATCTGAACAACTGAATATAAGAAATTTCACATAACGTTTTTCTAAGTACCTGAGCCTCAGAGCTCTTTCCGTTATAGAAATTTTTCACATTGATAATTGGAATCTGGATATTTTCGAACTCATATGCAGCAAGGAAGGAATATATTGTAATATAGCTTAAATTTACAAAGAAGAATATCTTAAGCAATAAGTTAAATTTACATCTAATTAAATGTGGCAAGGAGTATAATATCCATATGTCTTTTTTAATGGTTTTCAAAGAAAATTAGTATTTGAATCACTTTGCTTATAAATTATTAAAAGTTTAAGACCACTTAAGAATCGAGAAAATAAACAAAGTTTTCATGGTAATTAGAATTTATTTATTTCTAGATAAAATATAATTGATTACTTTTTATGTAATTGTCAAATGTCAGCTTGTTGTTTTTCTAGTTTACAAGTCCACATTTATAATAAACAAAAAGAATCTTTTTCTTCTTTAAATTCTACATTCATCAAAATATCCTCTTTTGGCATTTTTAACTGCTTTAGTAATCTTTGGCATTCTTTCAACTAATTTTCTTACACTATCTTGGGAGATATTGTTCCACCCTTCTTGAAGAAGCTCCCACAAGTGTTTTTTTGACGTCGGACAGCGTTCACGTACCCTTCTATCTAATTCCTCCCATAACAATTCAATTGGGTTACAATCCTATTCAATAGTATTCCATCATTCTCCATTTCAGCTAAATATCCTCTGCATAATTTAGAACTGTGTTTGGGGTCATTATCCTGTTGAAGGTACAAAGTTTCGCCCAATTAATCGCAAACCTGATGGTATGGCCGTGTTCTGCAAGATTTCTTTGTAACGTTCTTTAGTTAACGTGCCATCAATTCGAACTAATTCACCCACTCCAGCAAGCGAAAAGCACCCCCAAACCATAACAGAACCACCTCCATGCTTTACTGTTGGTACTACACAGTTCGCGGCCATTCTTTCTCCAGCAGATCGCCAAAAACTTCAAACTTTGATTCATTTGTCCAAAGCACCTATGACCAGTCTTCAATTGTCCACTGGCTATGAGTTCGTGCCCACTCTAACGGCTGTTGTCTGTTACCTTTTCGAAGCAGAGGTTTTCTGGCTACTGCACGCCCCACGAGTCCAGCTTCCCTCAGACGATTTTTTACAGTTGACAAGCTTATGGACTTTGAATGTCCCGCGTTGAACTCTGCTCGAATTCCCGGTGCAGTTAGCTTTCGATCCCTTTTGCTCATAAGCACTAGAGTCTTATCCTCTGCTTTTGTTGTCATTCTGGGTCGTCCGCTCCTCACAATAACTTTCACTGTCCTTGAATTTAACGATAGTATTATGTACAGCAGCCTTTGAAATTTTTACTTTATTACTGATGTATCTTTTTAACTTTTCTTGTTTATGAAGCGCCACAAACACACTTCTAACTTCCGGCTTAATACTGCGCGCTTTTCCCATTTTGAATAGAAATTTTGCCAAAACTTTGCTAAAAAGTACCCATAACTAAGTGCTAAAAAGTACCAATAACACAAGTGCACGGAATAAAATTCGCTGAAAATAACAATCCGTATTACTTGTCAGCACAAAAACTCACAAATGAAATATTTTGAGGATAAGGTACCTTATTATAGGAATTTCACAATATTTCAAATTCATATTCCCAGAAATTTCAATGGTTTATTTTAATTACTTTAAAAATTTTTAGACACCTAAAGTCTTTAAAGTGGGAACAGCCCAACGTGTTTTATTGCCCTGACTGAGAATTTGGAAATCCCATGTACATTTTAAATCTCTTCATAGCAACCATCCTTAAAACAGGCAATTACTGTAAAGAAAAGGTAATTGCAGTTTTATAAATCTAAGTGTGCTTCATTTCTGCGATGTGGTCTTAAATTTTTTGCCTGCAGTGTATGTATCTATATGCACGAAAAATTCATCGACTTTATCTCATGACTGCGTCATCCGATTGAGCTGAAATTTTCAAAATTTATTGTAATACATATGAAATAGGTCTAGACCACACCAAATTTGAGTCATATTGAAGTCTTTGGGACTGGCGAGCATTTAAGTGATTTTTTAGGTACTGTGGGAACATCATTGCACACAATACACAACACTCTACAAAACTTTACTCTGACACCAAAACTATCACTCAGTAGGCTTAGATTCAAAATAAACAAAATATTATTTTTATAAATCATAATTGAATATATCTTTTTAAAGCGTGTGGACGTTCTTTTTATAGATCAATGAGAAATTTTCTGGAAGAATCAAAAACCCACTCTATGAAATCAAATTCGGACTTGTTTTTGACCTGGATATGATAATAGTTTGGAAATTTTCGATCCTACGTGGTTGGAGAAAGCCTGAAAGTAGACTATGGAAATTGGTTAATTGTTTGTCGCATCGGTTCTGGATCAGAAAAAGTGTTGGTGTCGCATGACGAAGATTTTTCCTTCTCAATATCTGTGCGACAGTTTGCATTTAGAGCTTTAACAAAAGAATTATTTCACATTTATCGGGATAACATAGGATGCATCTAAACTGGTAGGCTTGGTTTTTTAGATGTCCTAAGCTCCTGGAAGTTTGAAGTGAATGAGAGCATATCGCTATTATTAGCATCAGCACAATTTAATGGAACGAGAAACCCCATTTTCTTTATTTAATATAATCCAAAGCTGGTCTGATGTTGGAAACTTTTAAATTTTCACCTTTCCTGCGACGTTAATAAGGAAACTTGTCACTGGAACTTTCTGGAAGTTGTAGACAAAGAGTAGAAGATCGACTATATATCGTTTGTTATCTTGAAAGAACAAAGGTGTAGTACCAGTATTAATGCACTTTTGCGAATTCATTCAGGGATTGAATGATCGACAGCAATGTCGTCGTAGGAGTTTTCAGAATATTCTTGCCCAAAGGGCATATCTGTTCGAATGGGACAGTATTGAGTGCCACATTATTCCAAAATTAAAATGCTAAAAAATTATGCTAGATATTATCTCCAACTTTCGAATGCCGTTTTTTTTTAAATAATGCCAGATCTAGCATTCAAAATGCTAAAATGGCAGCACCATCGATGCATTTATCAATGCATCCTGAAAATTGCAGCTCGATCGGATTTCGCAGCTATCAACAAATCGAACAGAGCTCGAAAAACCGAGTCGATAGGTCATTTCTCTCGTCTACCGACTCGGTTCCAAAACCGAGAGGCGGTCCGTACCGCGGTGTGTGTCATCACAATGCTAAATGAATGCACGGCCAAACCGACTCGGTTTTCCTCTCGGGAAACGCTTCGCTGGAACCGCCGTGTCTGTCATTGGCCTAAGATACTCAGCGTCTATCGAGAACAATGTCAACCGAACTTACACCACCAACTCAATGGGGCGTGCTTCGTTCGGGCTCTGAGATCTGCCAGGTTCAAATTGGACGAGCATACTAGATAGCTAGCTCATGACTTTAAAACCGTTTCTACCATTGCCATGATATACATATGTATGCTCAGTCGTACGGGCGGCAGTAGATTGGTATTGACTGTAAGCCAAATTCAAGGTTGCGAAATTAGGATATTGCTCCCAGCATCATTAATTTCAGTCATTTTTACACTAAAACTGCTACGAATAAAATTATAGTCATTGGTCATTGGATTAGAACGAAATTCACAGAATAGGTTGACCTTAACGTATAACAAACCTCATAGGCCTTTTAATACGGTGCTAGCAAAGGGTTACTACCACCGAACATGTTAATAATTGTTGTACTAAGATTTATGAATGAAAAACATCCGACAATGTTTACTCAAAAATTCAAAAAAAATTATAAATGTTTCAATATCTATGGAGGGCTCCAACCCCTTGAATCTTTTATTCCTCCTGTAGCTTAAAACACAGTCATTGTATTGAAACGAAATTCAAACAGTAATTTGGCATCTTTGTGAGACAAATCTGATAGACTTTTGATTGCAATTCTAGGCAGAGAGCTCCCAGCATCGAGCACTTTCTTCATTTTTGTACCAAGGTACGGTGCAATGAAATTTTCATATCAACACCTATAGGAAAATTAATCTCTTTTTACGAAACGAAACGAAATTCAATGAATCGGTTGGTTTAAAAATGGAGCTGGTCTAAGAGATTTTTGATTGTGGTGGCAATTAGACCAGTTACGTTCTAAAATATACTAGCCTTGAATTTTCATCTGCTAAATCTCCGACCTGAAACCGGGTCGTGAGTACAAAATATGGTTTAATAAAAATTTTAATCATATCAAATTTGAAACCAAACTATCATATTTCGTTTGCTTTTGTTCGAAAATAGATCTTTCTAGCGATTACCATGAACTGGAGGTTCTCAAAGAGTAAAACAGTTAAATGATGTAATATTAAAGCAGTTATTTAGCAAAAACTTTTCAAGTCCTGATTGTCATGGAAATCAACACATTTTCACAGTACTCAATGAGAACAATGCGTTAGCTGACTTTCTCTCTCACGGGTTGAGTATGTGTTTTACTCTCAGTACAGAGATAATTTAAGGAAATGAAACAAGCGTATACATATACGAAATTTGGTGAAGCAATTTCACTGCAAAGATAAAATCTATAAAAAGAACAAACCGAGAGAATTACTACCTCAGATATTCCGTTTGGTTTCTCCGCTACCTAAGTTTTCCGTTGTTACTATCTCTGTCTTTCTGTTCGCGGAGGAGAAGACTGTCAAATTTGCCCATAGTTTACCTTTACTACTACTAACGCTCAGAATCAGGCAAATTGCTTCAACTCTCACTGCTGTTTTCATTTTCTTATGCCTCTCTCTTCTGAGGTTTCACTTTAGAGTGCAATGTCCAAGCATGGTTTAAAATTTGTCATCACAGAATGCCTAAAATGCTATTTTTGCAGATATACTTATTATTGCCTTTAAATACGAAAAGATATCTTAGCAGTATTCAGAATTCATTATTATCCCTTTCAAGGAACGTAAACATCGTAAATGTTTATGAATTTTCCCCCAAAGCATACAGCTTTTGAGTTGTAAATTTAAAACCGAAAATACGTTACTCTTCGTAGAATGTCAGGTATATAAACACAAGATTATTTTGAAACAACACTCAAAAATCTTCCATTCCCTCCAACTACAAAACTCTTCGTTAGGTTTCGGTACAAGGTGCACAACACGTATTTTCGTTATAGCCTTAAGTTTCTCTACCTTATGCCAACAGTCTTTTGAATAGAGAGAAATTGCCTGGGAGCTTTAGAATCGCTTGTGTAAGCCGTTTTTTTTTTCGCAAAAAAAAACCATCCTAATGAAAACGAGACTATAAAAACTTTATAGCCAATAGGGTTTTACACCTCTGATAATAAGACACTGACTGTTCGTAAAATACGACAAGTTCGTAGACCTGATTACAAATTCACTGTGAAGGGGCTATAAAGATTCCAATTTCGGAGTGACCGCCAATATTGTCAGTTTTTGTGTTTTTACTAAGCCAAGGAGAGTGTTTAGAGATAGTGAACGATAGCATTTTTTGTGACTGAACGTGTCGAACATGAAAATGCGATGGTTTTCGAAAGAATCGAATGGAGATTGCTTTAAATATTATATTTAAATTATGGATTCATTAAGGCATCGCTAATTTTCGTTTCGTTAATGGGAACTGGAAAGAGCATAGCGCCATTGACCTTATGTCAATGTTAATACGGAATAAGTATGTAAGATGTTTATGCTTGCTTATTTAGTCGAGATTTGCAATTAAAAGATGCTGCTAAATTAGCAAGTATAATTTTGATATAATTTAATAAATTTGTGCATTTAGGGTATTGAAGTTCGGAGTTGGTAGAACTCTATTTTCACTCCCCCGTTCGGGCGCCCCTATATATCTGTGAAACAAAATGTTCGCGAAAAATAAGTAATGAAAATGGTAGAAAAATAAGTCATGAAATGGTAGTTATATTATTATATAAGTAATATGTATGAGTATATGTATGGTTGGAAAAAATGTGTATTCTGAAAATGAAATTTCCAAAATTTCTCATACTTATAAATTATTAAAATCGTTTTATACATGAATAAAACACCTTATTTTTTTTTAGCGATTCCTAGCGATTTTTGCACTTCTCGGTTTAGGTATAACATCAATAAAGATAATTTACGTATTTTCTAAATGGTAACCATTTTTGTAATATAAAAGGGCAGTTATAAAATAAAAGACCGTAATCATAGTGCTGCTATATATACGAATAGCTGGACGAATTTACAAAAATAAAATCTCATTCACTCTAGTTTAAAATAGAGCTAGTATTTGTTTCAAGCTAAAAAACCATACCAAAAAATGTATATCGCGATCGCACGAAATATTGAATTGTCTGAAATTCTTAACAAGGATTCGTCAAAATTGATAAATATAAAACCTGAGTCAAATGTAGATAAATGATGTGTAGATAATTCATGAAAGAATGGATTGGGGTTTCGTAAAAGCTTTTACGTCAAAGGTAATAAATTTTCAATAAGCTAATATTTGCTCATTTAAAATTAACGGTGAACCTGGACTTTCTATTTGCGAAAGAATTTCACAGTGCAGCGAACTTGTATTCCTTTTGAAACTTAATACAAATTCACACTTCAAAACAAATGTATCCCCACTAAGGCCACAAAGAATATTTTTCCAATTGTCCAGGCTCTAATATCTACAGCACGACAACAGTTTCTTCTACAGTTTCAGTTATCTTCTTTGATTTCCAACGTAAACAAGATTTGAACAAAATATCAAACCTAAATACGAAATTGTCAATGCCCAATGCAAAAAATTCGTACCTTCACATCGATGGTTCCGCATCCGGAATCCCTTATGGCAAGCACACTTATCTATACCGTCTATCCTATAGCATATCTGGTCGCATCGGCTAGGATAATTGCATGTCTCGTTGGCATTTGTCAAATTCTTAGCCGGTACACATGTTGGTAGGACACCATGCCACTGTCCATTCTTGCAGAAGACACTGGATGAGTTTTTTCTTCGCCCAGATGGTCCGTTGATGCTGGCGCTGTTGACATTCACGTTCCGTACGTTCGGTTTCCCGTTTACAGTCACGTCGTTAGTATTCAATGTGTAGCCATGATGGCATATGTACTCGACCTCCAGGAAAGCATTGTCCAATCCCCGTAAATCGTTCCTGCAACGAGAAATATGTAGGATGAAAACAGAGCGTTGTCAAGGTAGCGAATATGAATGTTGTAACCATGTCAACTATACTGCAATGAACCAGCAAATGGTAATTGGAAACGAATATACAGCTGCTATTTTATATCTTTTTTCGCATGGTTTTCCCAAGAATTGAGCACACTTTTTAATCTTTGAATGTAATCTGGGATGCAACGTGTTATTTACATAACATCAGAAAGCCCAAGAGCAATTAACTAGTGCAATAACTGTTTGAAACAATCTTTGAGTAAGCACAAGTGCTTACTCTTCCTATCTGTGTAATATTCTTAGAAAAACTTGATTGGCAATTACCATTTCACTTCATCCCATTCCCAGAGGTTTTTCACTTTTGCTACTACAAATTATTAGGGAGACAAGGAAAAAACTGCAGAAAGCTCTGAAAACGACATGATACTGACGTAGGAACCAGTAATTAGCTCTACTTTTTGTTGGGTGTGCAGTTTCCAATCAACAATGGACGAATAATAATTTGATGCCGACAAACAGGGACTATCTCAAAATCACCAGCCGTCAGGTCGCAGTCTAGACTCATTATAGCGAGTTTCGATTTAATTAATATCAGACTTTGAAATACCTTAAGCCTTTATGCTTGCGATAAAAATAGACAAGCTTTTTTTTAAACGTTGTTCAATTACTAAGAAAGGAAAATTTCGCAAGGAAAGGAAAATAGAACGAAAGAAGAGATGACCTTGTAACGTATTATATCATTTTCAAACTTTCCAGACACATTTAATGGGTTCTTAGAATTTTTAGAAAAGATGGGGTTAAGCTGAGAGCTTATCAATTTGAATAAAAATAATTTCCTAAGCCAGAAATTCATTTCATTTTACTGAGTTAACTATAGCCTTACTTAAGGGGCCATAGCACCTTCAAATTTTTCATAAATGGTTTTTTGTTTTTTGATTGAATATGTTAGAATGAAGCTTTAAAAACATCATTAAAAAAAATGTATGTATAAAAAAAAATGTATGACCATATATAGCGAAGCGCGCCAAGGTAATTTTTTCTATGGTTTTCGTTCACTTCGCTATACCGCTACATCGACTTAGGCTAAAGTGTAGAGAAAGATAAGTGAGTCAACTCCTTCAAAAGAAGTAAAAAAAAGTTAGCCTCGGCAAAAAAAATTGCTGAAAAAGATGCTTCTAAAAAAAATTTGCTGAAAAAGATGCTTCTAAAAAAAGTGTTGAAACTAGAAAAAAAGGTCCGAAAAAAGTTCAACTGACACTAAAATGAATGAAAAATTTATCAACATATTATGGCCTACCTATAGACGAAATTATAATTCGGATGAAAATATGCGCAAGAAAATTTGGGCAGCATATTCCCAAAAAATGTCAGCTGATGAGAACCTTCAACACTTTTATTTTCCTGTAGGAGAAAAGACTTTGTGTAACTGGCGCAAGACGGAGGCAGCTGGTGGTAATACTTTAAAAAATTTCAAGCATCCTCCACCTTTAGATGATGAGGTACAACAAGTTTGAAAGCCAATTTATGAAGACTTATCATCAAAAGATCTAATAAAGTGCTGCTTGGGCAATTTTACGTAGAATAATAACGAAAGCTATAATTCTTGCATTTGGAATTTGGCCCCTAAACATACTTTTTGTGGAAAAAATATCATAAATATGGCCTACGAATATTTGTGCGTGTACATTCAATGAAGGATTTATGGCTATCTTGAAAATAATGCAAGTTATGGGAATTGCAAATGGCCAATGTGCGCTGAAACATGCAGAAAATAGAGATGCAGCAAGAAACAACTAGGCGGAAAAACACTCGATTGAGGCATCTAAAGAGCAGATTAAATTTCGGTAAGATGATTTACAAAAAATATTGAATTTTAACTTTAAACGCGATTCTATCGGAACAACCTTTTTCAAGTTGGTGTGCAGGATTAAGAAAAATGTTTTTATTCAATCGTTCTGAAATTTTCACACGTTAATCTGCACATGTTAATGCTCAGAACTACGGATGAAAAAATTGGCATTAATTTTGTTTAGTTATAACCGATTTATGGGGGGGGAAAAAAACCTCGATTTTCGATAAAACACCGCCATTTTGCTATTTTTCAACCACATTTTTTTTTAGTTCATTCCAAGGCCGCTTTGATGCTGATGAAAACCCCGTCTTTGTGTTTATTCTCAGCCTCTTCTGAGGGCAGTTATCGTGCACGCCAGGTTTTTTTGGTGTTTTTTCTAAAAAATTGTAGCAGACGACAGGGGGCTACAAAAAATTTTTAACAATTTTTTTTCATGTATTATAAAACAAGTTAAGTATGTGTACAAAGTTTCATTAAGATATGTATTTTTATTCAATTAAAATCTAACCTTTAAAAAAACAATTTTTTTTCAATTTGAAGGTGCTATGTCCCCTTAAATCTGTTTACTTTGAATCCTTTGAATCAGGTCTAAATGAAAACATTGAAATCGGAAATCCAACAATAGCCAAAACCAAAATTCCGGAAGTATCACAAAAATGTCTTTGCATTTGAAAGGGTTTAGATGTACATATGTATGTAGCTAAACAATGAATGACAATTAGGTCTCCAATCATTCCATTCGCTTTTCAAAGTATACACTACTCGTCGTGAAACTAATTACATCCAGTGAATTTAAGTGAACATGACCTAATATGGTCATGTTAACATCAATTGATGGAAAAGAGAGCAAAATTTTAGTTAATATTGTGCATCCATGAGTAGTCACGAGAATCGTTATCGTTATGATAGCTTTTTTGAAATGATGATGTGTAAATTTATGTTAAGGTAATATTTAAATGTATGCAATAATGCGTAAACCCTATGTACTCAAACATGCATGACCTCAAAAAGAAAACTGAAAAGCGGAAAAAAGTTGCTGAAAAGGGAAAAATATTGATATTTTGCGAAAGCTAATTGTTTTTCATTTAAGGGGCAGCAGAGCAATATGTTGAAGTGTTGAAAACATAATAGCGCTTTAGGTGGACGTAGCAAAGTACGGAAGTAAAAAATAGCATGGGATCAAACCAGCCCAATTTAATTCGTGGAAACTTACCACTAGAGAAAAGATAATATATTTTTGCTGTGGTTTTGCCGTCTAAGAGCAAACTTAATGAGCCTGTACAACTTTAGCAACGAGGTTTATGGTTTCCAAGACTTGATTTTGAATGACCCGGGAGTGAACAGAAAAGAGATACCCTTTTATTTGTGACAATGTCATTCAGGTGTCATTCAAGGATTCTGTGTAAAGGACGGAAGAATCGATAGTGGACGCACATTATTTGCAGAGGCCGCATCATCTTATTTTGCCATTGCATAAGTTATGAAGAAAGGGAATGCACATTCAGAAAGGTTCTTGTTAATAATGATGGCCAGAGACTTGAAAAGAGAGGCTTGAGGTACTCCGGCGTCAGAAGTGAGGACATTTGATTGGAAGGAATTGTCTACAAGACAACTTTTATTCCACTTGTCAAAGGCGGAGTAAACACCACATTCACGAATTTTTTCTCATAGGGCGGGTACCAGAATTTATCAAAAGTGTTCGAAATATTTAGAGATACGACCACTGCTTCACCAACATCCAGTGAAAAATATAAGTAAGCCCCAATTGGAGCGCCCAGGATGGAAGCCGTATCCGCACTCATTAATAAGATGAATCAACTCACGATAGCTCAGTAATTTTGAATTTACTAGTGTTTCCGAGTGCTGCGGAACAGCCTCGCCGCCAGATTAAATCTCTCTCACACACACATACACACACACAAACATAGGTTGTGCAATCATAGTTGATACTCTCACGTTGGAGCTGTGAGTGCGGCTTGAATATGAATCTTAGTAAAACGGAACTAGTATTGTTTACAAGGAAGTATAAAGTTCCTCGTTTTGATTTACCGAAATTAAACGGGGTCTCTATTGACCTGAACCAGAGAGCCAAATACATAGTGCTCATTCTCGACTCGAAGTTACCATGGAGCTAAAATATAGCAGAAAGAGCGCGGAAGGCTTTCACTGTACCATCCACCGCGGTCGACTGTCATCCGAATTTGGTGAGTATGTTTTTGTATATTAGATTTTTAATTATATTTAAAGCTTAGTCATATCTTCGATTTGAAATTAAACTTTCATACAAAATTTCACGTGAAATTTGCTTTGGCGAAAATATAGCTTGAAAATAAGCAAGACTTGTACTCACTTCTAAGCGTGAAAATTGCTTGGAGTTGCTTTCGCTTTCAAAATGCAGATGGCATTGACACATGTCTTCATTGACACATTATGTATGTGCAATTCATTATTTCGAGCTAAAAAGTGACATTTGTTGTTTGAATTCGAAAATTGTGTTGTGTAAATATCTTTTCAATAACGAAATCGATCGAAAATTGAAATTCTTGACATTTCATCCGTCAGAAATGAGCAATGTCTCAGCTTTTCTCCATTATCACGATTTTCCCTCGAAAGAATGACCAGATAATGGAGAGTTGTCAAAATTTGATTTCACGATTAAAGCCCTAACCAAAGATGAGTCTGCGAACGTAATCGTCGGTCAAAACCGACCGATTTTAGAGCAAAACAGGCACTTTTTGACATACGCAAACAGGAGTGAACATAAGTGCCCATACAGCGCATAAAGGCTGGTACTGAGCTAATCGTGAAGCTAAATTTTGACATGTCTCCATTATCTGGTCATTCTTTCGAGCGAAAATTTTGGCAATGGAGAAAAGCAGAGACACTGTTCATTCCGGACTAATAAAATGTCAAGAATTTCAGTTTTCAATCGATTCGGAAAGACATTTGCACAATTCAATTTTCAAATTGAAACACCAAATGTCACTTTTTAGCTCGAAAGAATGAGCTGCACAAACTAAATTGGCGTGAAATGATTGGACACATGTGTCAATACCATCTTTATTTTCAAAGCGAAAGCAACTTCGAAGCAACTTTTCATGCTAAGAACAGAGTACAACTTTTGCTTATTTTCAAGCTAAATTTTCGCCGAAACAAATTTCACGTGAAATTTGGTATGAAAATTTCACGTTAAATTGAACTCAGTACTGTGCTTAAGCGAACGTATGTCAAGTCGTATCTCATCACCACTTTGCGTACGGACAGCTCATAGCAAAAATTGAGCAAAAGGTTGCTTAATGAGCATGCCACTTTTCTGGCTGTTCGGAAAGTTATGTTTGGGTGCAACATATGCTTTGCGTGGTTTACCTCGGCGTATATGCGCACGTACGAACGCAGACTCATCACTAGTTGGACCTTAACTCAGTACCAGCCTTAGGCGATCAATTTGTATTAAAAATTTTTTTTATTCGCATGAAAATATTTTTTTTTGAAAGTTGAAGCTTTTGTTTTTATTTTGTTTATAGTTGATTTGTCTTCTTCTAATATATTCTTTTTTGCGGTGAGCAAATGATGGGATTAAAAGGGATCAAGACAATAAATTCAAAAAATAATGCTTTTTTCAAGTGAAATGCATAAATTATAATAATGTGTAATGTACAATTTAATATTTCAATCGACTAAGCCATGCCCGGATTCTCCTTATTAGTTTAACTTAATTTGATATTATTTTTACATGCAACGCTTTCCTAAACTATTGCTTTTATTACTCCAGTTTATTCTAGATTTTCATCAAACCCGATGTTTTTGCTCCAATATAACTCTAGTAACAGCGTTCGAATCAAATTCATTTCATCAATTTACCTAACACAATTTCTACCGCTAAAGCAATAAAAATGCAAAAAACTTTTCTAGAATTTTTTGTATCGCATGGAATGTGTTGATTTTATTTTCACACCAAGAAAAACAGTGTAGCAAAAGTGGACGCTTCAAGAGCTCTCGTGGATTTGTTTTAAAAAAAAATTAATGGCTGCCGTGTCGGACAAAGGGTACGAAAACTAACTGAAATAGAGCATTTTGAATAAAGATGCCATTTGCTATGATGCTGTGGCAGCAATAGAGGTGCTGCTGGTGTATTTCTCTGCATTCTGAACATGCCTGGCACGAATGAAGAACGTTTTGAAAGTTGGCCGAGAGTGTGCGAAGTTTGCAGCTTTAGCGCTTTAAAAACTAGGAAAAAGAACTTTCTTTCACCTTTCGCAGCTCATTGTAAATTTATTTATCTTTCTGGGGGTTGGGAAGCGATGTAACCATTTTCTTCTCACAAAAAATTTGTATTCCACACTGAAATGGATTTCTTTGGTCCTTTTGCGAGCTATAAAAGCAATTTATTAACATTTGCGGGTTTCCTTTTGTACTTCCTTTCGTCTATCGCAAAGCCGTGTTACATATGGTAACAACGAATTCGTTACCTTTGCCCGGTGAACCACGGATATATGCATAAGTCAAGTGTAAGTATGTAAATGTATATAGGAATGAGAGCCGTGCTCCTTTGAACCTACAGCTTGCGTGTTCATACAATATACAAGAGTACAGAAAAGAGAAAAAAAAACGAATCCTACTTACAAAATGTTTTCCGTTATTTGTAAATTTCATTTTCCTCGAACGTTTTCCCTTCAGGTTTTTATCGAGATCAAAACTGATTATGAAAGCTGCCTTCCTTTACACGATTTCTTTTCGATTTGAACATCAAAAGGCGGCGAGAGCTCCCTATGCATATACGTATACATGTCAGTGGGCACAGAGATCAACTAGAAAAACATCGGCAAGAATGAGAGCTAGGTATACGTTGGCGTTTGGGCGGTTTACGTCAAAAAGGCACATCAGTACCTCGAATAACGCAAAATACAGGCACGCATTTTCAGCGTTCATTTTCAGCGGTATGAATCCTTAGAAATCCACCTTACATTTCATATCGAACTCTATGAAACTGTAAAGATAGGGGGGTGAATCTGGTTTCGGTATAACAATTTTTATGAACGCTCATCAAAATTTTACATGCATATTTATACGGTTAAACCAGGTGCGAAAATGCAAGGTAACAACCCCAATTTCGATTCACACATGTTCCTCGATAAAATGCTTTTCAAAACGAACAAAAACATGTTTTGTCCTATTGATAGCAACCAAACGAGATTCAGATGCGAAAAGTTACATTATTATCCCCAATTCGACTGGAAAAATTTTCCGTTTCAATATGAAACAGGCATGTCACAGTGAAAGATCCCTGATGTATGTATTTTATTTAAATTACTGTCTTACGGGAAAATATGCTCAAAGCTGCCACAAACATTAGCGAATTTCACGAAGACGGAGTTAGAGAATTTCAAAACCATTTAAGCGTAGGAGTATCAGCCTACATCTGAATCATTTTCAGAAAATAATTCTAAAATTGTGGTGGGAGTCGAATTCAGACACACATGTACGGTGACAAGGATTGACAAATTGCTATTTTCTATTTTTTCAATTTTTTCTATTTATTTTCCTTCAAAGAAAGGTTTTCGAAGCCCTCAATTATACGGGATCGCTGCTTGACTGACGAATAGTTAATGCATTCAATCCTTGTCGAAGCAGTCTGAAATCAAATTGATTTGCTCCGTATGGAATATTTTATAATATTTGTAGGTGGTGGATGCCATCAAAATAGCGTCTATTTCTTAGCTACGGCAAATTATATTTGATTCGTAATGTACTGTCTTCGTTTCAACCGTCAAGCAACTGCTTATCCATCAGGCTCTAACAAGTCTACCAAACTTTTAAAATACTAATGTACCCCGTGGCAATGCAATGGGACGGCACATCCATAAAAGAGCATTATCTTATCTAGCCAATAAAGTTACGACACTTAAGTTTCAAGAGCTCTGATTGTGTACTGGCAAGGACAAAAGAATCCAAATCATTTACTTACATTCTAGGAACAGTACATTACCTCAGATACTTCATGTCTGCGTATTGGACCTCGGGTGCAGGTTGGAAGTTGTCGTTCAAGCAAGATAAATCACCGCCTTGAAAGATATCGATTTGATTGCTGCTGAAATCACCGGAATACGCTTCGTTCCTTTTTTCGCTTGCAACACGGCTTCGATCTATAGTTTGCACGTTCGTACTCGCAGGGATTCCCCGGGAGCTTTCCGATTCCAATTCAGACGATGTCATCATGTTGCCGGCTACATTCTCCAGGGCGACATCAATACTCCCCTCGGAGAGAGTGTCGTTCACGATGCCGTTCAAATCGTTTGCTATGCTCAAGGGAACTTTCTCAGCAATGTAATCAATGGATGGTGGTTTTATCATGGTCAATTTATTACTCATATTTTCCGGGCTCTTCGTAATCATCTCAGATGCATTTTCTATTCAAGAAAGAAAAGATAAAAAGGATGATTTGTTTTTGTTACATTACAACTTAATATAGAATTTAAAGTAAATAATGAAAGATTATTAAGGAAACGACATTTCCATGGTAAAAATTGAATTGAAAAAAGATCCTTGTTGTCAAAAATAAGCATAATTTGAATATTTTATTAGTTTTGTGTTCCATAAATCAAAGAAATATGTTGTATGTACAGTCTGTTACGTAAGACCGTGGTCGCTGTTACATGTAGAAAAAAATCGTAGCGATCTATTTCTTTTTCTATAACATAGAGGGTACCTCAGTCGTTCACGCTATATGGAAGGAATCAGCTGATAGTCGAATTCAGTCGTTCTTTGAATTGTTTTTCGAAATGAGTGCTGCTTATGCGTCGCGCTTCGAGGCAATTTTTTATGTTCGCATGAAAAAGGACCTAAATTAACGCAAGCAGCTGCTGCGAAATACATAGGGAAGTCGAAGCAGTTCGTAAGCAAGTGGGTGAATTGCTATAAAAAGGTCGGTAATGTCGATCATTTTCCTGATCGCGGGAGTGCAAGCAAAGTGACAAAAAAAGACGAAAAATAGATTCTCGCAGCATTTTCAAAGGATCCAACTTTGACTCTAGGTAAAGGTGCTGTCAAATTGAGAGTAAAAGGTGTCGCCATATCATACGGAATGATTTGTAGGCACTTGTTTGCAAATAAAGTGAATTATCGGAGTACTTTGGAAAAGCCAATGTTAAGTGGAAAATAAGTTGAAAAACGTGTGGCATGGGCGAAGGAAAACTTGAACCGCGATTGGAGCAACGTGATCTTTTCTGATGAATCTTCCTTTTGGGCATTTCCAAGCATAAAACACGACTGGACAACCTCCACCAGTACACTGCTCAAACGGACTGGTAAACACCCCGTCAAGGTCCATGTTTGGGGGTGCTTCTCAAAAAAGGGTTTCGGAACTTTGTTCTTATTTACAGATAATTTGAATGCCGAAAAAATGAACAAAATCTATCAAAAGGCTTTGTCACCATCTGCCAAGCACTGGTCCATCAGAAAAAGTGAGAGCTGGATCCATCAAGAGGACAACGATCCAAAGCATCGGAGTCGGGCGTGTAGCGATTGGAAAGCGCAAAATGGGGTTGTCACTAGATTGGCCATCTCAATCACCGGATGCAAATCCAATAAAAAATGCATGGGCTCTAATAAAAACGCAACTTCGCAAACGCAGACCATGTAATTAAGATCAACTTTCTCGACGAATTCGGAAAATTTGGAAGCCTTTTCCAAAAGAATATGCCGGAAACCTCGTGAAAAGCATGCCCCGACGGTGTCAGGCCATAATTGATGCTGGAGGAAATCGGACTTGCTACTAAGGTATTTGCATTGAGTATTGACTATCAATTAAACAATAAATGTGCGAATTTTTATAAAATCTATTGCTGTTATAATTTAACAGTGACCACGCTCTTACGTAACAGACTGTATGTATTATGATCAGCCTTGGAATTTTATTTTAGACTTTGTTGAGGTGGAGTTTCTGCAAATTTGTATCAAAATTTATTTGTATTTGTTCATAACTAGTTTATGGTAAGATTCTTCAATAAATAATAACGACTTTTCCTTTTTTAATAAGGTAATTCAATAAAAACCACACACATTAAACATCAGCAAATATCACTTCAATGCAGGAAAGAAGGAGAAAATGGGTTGTTATATTTGCTGGACAAGTGTTTTGGTGCTAGAAGCAGATGGGGGAATACGATGTCAGTGAATTTTGGTGCATGTACCGTTACATCCATTTAGGAAAAGAAGATGGCGGAATTTATAAAGACAAGAGCAAATCTGCAATACCTGTGGTTTTTTTCCGAAACATGTTGACAAATAAATTACTTAATGATAATTTGAGATGTTATTTTCACCTTCTCTTCGGGAAAATCGTTTATATTTTTTTTATATATTCTTTGAAAGTAACAGAATAACACACATTCTATGAGTAAAAAGCAATTACTTACTATTACAATTTTGTATCGTCTAACGTATTTCAAGCTCATAGTTAAAAAGGTCGTACCAACAAAAAACTGAAAAAAAATATAGCTAATATTTCAACATATATTGATACAATAATAATTTCGCAACCTAAAGTATCATGGATAATGTGATTTCCGTGTTTATGTATGGTTTTTGTTTTAGAAATATTTCCGCATAAAGATTCGCTCCCACACTGAATTGGATATTGATGCGAATGCTGAACCTGGTGAGAAAATGTGCAGATTCAATTCAAAGCGGTCCTCTCACAATATTAAGAGTAAACAATGGGCCAAACTCCGAACTAGTAAACATTAATTTCATGACTTTAAGGTTAAAGCAACTGCTATTGAGTGATTTTTTTTAAATTTATTTTTTGCATTGAAAATTATTTTTTACATTGAAAATATTAATAGTAATTTGTGATGTATTGATAGAAAATATATGTATGTAGTGATAGTATAAGTTATTGATTGGGAAAGTGATCGCAAAACATAAAGAAGTAGCGATGGAGATATGATCGGGCTTGTGACCAGGTATGGTAAAAATCATAGAGATACTCATTGCTGAGGCCGCTGACGCATCTTAATGCATGACGGAGAAGAATGTGGCCACTAACACATTTACATCTATTGATGGTTTCAGTAACACTTCTGGCTACCGTACATACAGCTCTGCACTTCAAATTAGACGCGTTATTTTGCAAAGTGGTTTAAAAATGATTTCCTATAATTTCGTCGACATCGATATTAATGCTCAGGATGGACTAGTTTGGACTAGCTGTTTCTATATAAGAAAACATAATACACGGTAGTATCATAAATCTACTCAACAGTCATTTCACTGACACTTTCATGAAAACCTGTATAGAAAGTACAAAGAAACGTCAGCTGCCATTTCATTCGTATCATGAAACTAAGATCATGCATTAAATAAACATTACCCACATGTGGTGATAGCTAGTAAATCTTTTTCACGAATCCTGTTAAACATGCACATGAGTATATCTAAAGGTACTTTAAGCACTCGTAAGGAGGACGACCAAGGCCAAAGATTGAAGACATTCTGCGAAAATATTTTGTCGTCCAACAGTCGTATTGTCTTAGACCCTTATATCTAAGCACTGCAATGCATAAGAATACAAAAAACAATCCTAACCTGGATTCCAGATCTTTTTCCGCCTTCGTTGTTCTATTCGTTCGAGTCGTAAACGTTTTCGCTTTTCTCGTCTTTCTTTTAATTTTTTCCGTCGTTCTTCCTTTGACAACTTGTTCCTGACTTTGTTTTCCGGATTATCTCGGAAACGGATTTTCCGGTCGGGGCCAATACCATTTCCACCCCTTCGTTTACCACCTCGCGGTCCTTTCGTTCTACGCTTCATTTGAATTTCGAAGCCAGGTCCTTTCGATGGAATGTTTTTATCGTTGTCAGCTTTGTCGTTGTGCTTCATTGATTTGTATTCAACGATTTGTGGAAAGTTTGCGGTTTCCACAAAGCTTTCACGCCGAATCTCAGAGGTATTACTGTTACGCCCGGACAATGCCAATGTGGTGATTTCGTTACGGATTGATCCTGTCGAGTGGTCGATGACGGTGGCCGTTGCTGTAAGATTTGTAACTGGCTCAACGTTGTCAATGACCGTATTTTGTTTACAGTGCGGTTTGTTTTTGCATCGACTACGACGTCGTTTCGAACGGAATGCAGGTCGTTTACCGAAAGCATTTCTCGATCCAGATATTTTTGAGTCTATTGAAACGCCGTCTTTTCTATTGTGACTATCGATATTTTGCCACCTGAAAAAATCAATGAGAAAATTCATGTTTAATTGAAATAATTTACATACATAAATACATATTTATCCTATTTACATACGGTGATGAAATTCTACTGAAACTGTATTTTGAAAGTATTTCGCTTCATTTATTTTGCCTAAAATGCTTTTAGATATCAGAATTAGTAACTAGAATAGAAGTTGTACAGATTTAAATTACAAAAAATAAAAAAAACCAGATACTAGCTGTCTTTAATGAACTGCTCTAGGTTGAGCTAGGTTGAAATATCTCAGCAAAATTTTTTTAAAGAGCATTTTGGATGCTCCAAACTCCCCCGAAGTTGCTTTGATTTATGTTTCTTGAGCCTGCTCTAAGTTGAACTGGAGCAAGTTAGAGCACGATTTTTGCTCTACCTTTTTTAGTTGAGGAAATTCGGGAAAACAACCAGCTGTTTGTCAGCTGCCACGGAACCGGCTTTTAGAAAATTGTAACTGAAGTAGAGCCTTTTAGTAGTGAATTGATAGTTTAAACTTCTGACAATCAACCAACTTTGAAAATTGCTTCTCAATTGCTCTAACTTTCTCGGCTTTTTTTGACATTTACTCTATTTAAACTTGCCTAGAGATGTTTTGCTCTTATTTTTAGTGTCATTAAGCACGGCTTATATATTGAAGGTCGCAAGTGACAAAAATGATTACATTTTCAGTAGACAAAATAGTCTTTTTTTTATCGTGAATGAACGTTTTGGAGGTATCAGGAGAAAACATATCGTCGCTGTGAAATCAAACCGGCATATCTGCAAAAATTGAGTTTTTGAGTTTTTGGTATCAAAAAATTCCTTATTTTCCCCTCTATTTTTATGTCGCACCGGCATATCGTAAAGTTGAATAAAAACCCGTCTAATGGTGTTTTGCCGCTTTGCATTCACGTGGAAATAGCCCACATGCGAAAACTTTAAAAACTCTCGTGAAAAATGTGTATTTTGCAGATATGCCGGTTTGATTTCACAGCGACGATATATCTAAGCTAAACGCTTTCTTTGGGGAAAAAGTATTTTCGCTCTCTAAGTCAACTTGATGAAACAATCTTAAGCCGATTTATTAACACGTATAACGAGGTAAAGTAGAGCATAGTAGAGCGCTAGTTCGTAGTGTATGTTGTCTTCGAATCCAGGTAAGAAAGAGGGACCACCCACCGAGGTTTGACTTCTTCTAGCTCTGAGTCTTGGAAATAATTACTTTCTAGCAAATTTGTGAATAAAACTCTCAGCCATTTTCAATCCATAGACCCGAAATGGATTGTCGTGCGATTACTTAACTTTACTTTCGTATAAGAAGAAAATTACAAAATTTGAATTGAAAATGATTGAAACATATAAATCCTCTCTACATTACGAATCTTGCACTGTACTTAAAAAAATCACTAGATAATTTAACTTTGAAAAATCACTAAATAATTTCAAATAATGAAATAGTGTTTAATAGTTCGATCTAAATCAATTGGATAATCCGATCCTGTATCGAAGGTTACTTTTCGAAAAGAGGATGGGAAAAAAGTTCTCTCTCGAAAAGGCGGCTCGAAAAATGTTCCTCATTGTTCTTTATATCCCTCACTTAATTTAAGGGGGTTAATTTAAGTCTGATTTTCTCGCTATTTGAAACCAAGTAAAGAACCAACATTTACCTTACTATAAGGAAAGCAAATGCTTACCGCTAAGTCAATAACCAAACTTCGTACTGCTTATGAGTTAATTTCGACGGTTAGCTTACCTACAAGCATTCTGGTTACAAGAATATCATATTTGCTGTTCAGATCTGGAAAGGCGACTACATATATTGTTATATACAGTGGCGGCTCGTCAGGGTGGGCCCGGCCCGCCTGGCCCACCCTGACGAGCCGCCACTGAGCTAAAGTAAAGTAGATATTTCTTTTTGGTATCCGCGTATACCTTATAATAGTGTTTTTGTGTCGAGTGGGCCCAGTGGCGGCTTGTCAGGGTGGGCCAGGCGGGCCGGGCCCACCCTGACGAGCCGCCACTGGTTATATATATACTGAATTGTATCGACGCTTCTCTGGAATTCTCCAATTTTCGACAAAAAATTTTGCCTCAACGCTGCCGTGCGCTATAACACTAAACTAAAGACTAAACTGTAACTGTCTACACTAAAATTTAACTCACCTTTTCTAAAGAAAATTCTCTTAATCAAGAGAACCTTTCAGTCAGCTGAGCAATTTCGTGTGAATTCAGTTACCTTTGTTACGTTCCATCAATATTTGTTTGGGGTCTAATAAATATTGAATATTTCAGCAACAAACTGTTAAACAGTTTAATAAATGATCTGGATATTTATCAAACATAAAAGAGAATGAGACTAGGCTAAAATTTAGACGATGAGGCGGTTTCACAGGAGCGATAGGCAAATGAGAGAACTTTTAAATCAAGTCAGACAATTATTAATATATATGTATATCTAGACAATTAACTGAAATGTTAGCAGAGTTTTCTAAATGATGAGGAAAAGGAAAATAAGGAGCTTTGGAAGAAGAAAAAAAAAATTAAAAGACAATTAAAAAGAAAATTAACAGTATCCCTGACTCAGTCAACTGAACATAATTATAAGAAAATAATAAAGCCAGCAGAACGATTTGAGTCATCAGTGGCAGACTAAAGGCATGTAGAAAGCACCGGCGGCTAAATTGTGATGAATATGCAGGAACCTCTTTCTTAATAAAAAAGCTCCTGATTAGCTTAAATACCGCAGTTTACTTTTATTTCACTTCTTTTATAACATTTATTAATCTAAAAGCTTTTTCCTTATTGTATAAATTATGCGCTTTGAAATAGTTTATATTTCATTTTAAAGTTGTTCTCCATTTTTCCTGGCTTGTCACATAATCAGTGGACTTTCATACCTAATACCATCAACAAAATACTTCTACTTTTACAGCGATTTTCAAAATATGCAAAGCAATAGAGCTGAACGTTGAACAAAACTTATTAATACAAGTTACGTAATTATTCGTAATGAAATCTCGTTAAGTCAGTTTTCTCATTCCACCCGAATGCTTCCCTCATCGTTCCGTTCCGTAACTAATCTATATGAGGCAAATTATTCACTGCCATTTATTTTTAAATCTACTCTTACCTTCCCTGCTCCACTCCCGTTGCACTGCTCTCTTCGCTTACGTTCCGGTCCTGAAGGACGTCTGTTCTTCTCGAAGAAGCATCGATGTAGTCGGTGCTTAGTTCATTTCCAGAGTTCAGTGATGCGAAATCTACAAAAGTCAATGGAGAACATTTTAATTACCCGGAAGTCACTCAGTAAATTCAATCTGGTATCTAGTGGATATTTCGCTACAGATATACAATGTGACTATAAACTTAGCTCGACGGAAGTGCTGGTGTGAATCGGACAGACTTTTGGTTTTCACAACAAAACTTTGTTTGTGTGTCGTCTCTGAGATAGAAGTGCTATAAAGATTCGTGGCAGGGGATTAAGTGAACAGGGAAATCAATGCGACAGCATATTTAGTATAAGTCCTAGACGCAATTACTACGGCCGTCAGAAGACTTACGCTCAATTTACGATTCTTCGCTTTCCTATAGACACAATCGATGAAATCGACTTGGGTGATGGTAATTACAGTCGATAGTAAATATTAATTAGGATTTATTTGTTGTTTGTTCAGAGAAAGATGCTGTTGAGCTCGAAAAGTGTACATACTTTTAGTATTTACTTTAATTTACAGGATTATTAATTAGGTATGATTAGATGAGCTTCAATTTGTTGTGTTGAGTTGCACACACAACAAGTGGAAATGTTGTAACTAAATATTTTCCCAATTGTTGACGTGGAAGTTAATACTTTTATCTTAATGATAAATCGTATTGATAAATTTTAAGGTCAAGTAAATTAAGCCAAATAAGTTTACAAAAACATTTGGAATATTTTGTTGAAACAGGTGTATTGATAAAATCAATTTTATCATATGCATAATCTAATCAAGGATACTGGCTCTAAAGAAAATGCAATTTCACACTGAAAAATTGAATATTAATATAAATAATTTTAGATTGACATTCGAAGTGATAATGAATAAAATTGCCAACTTTTCTATCAGCCATATCTTCTATTCCGGGTTGATTAGATCTTCTGGTGCCGTACTCACAATATTACTTCAAACTTGCCCCTTCCTTTCCAGAACAAATCGCGGTGAACAGTTATTACAATAATGTTAAAATATCGTCGTAGAAGAACCCTCATTGATTAATACTTTATCAAATAGGACAGCTGCTCGCTAACCAATGCCAAAGGAGTTGTTTACTTATTAAGAGCTATAAGTATTTGCACTCATTTATTACGGACACGACACGATATGATTGCACTCATCCCTGGATATTTAGGGAGCATCACACTAAGCAAGGCTTGATTTGTTTTCTTCCTTAGAATCAAAAAATCTAATCAAAATACCATCGGCATGGTATTTTTGTTTATAATCAAAATACACCCACACCAGAAACCGAGATATATAATTTTTAGCATTTTAATCGATTCTACATAATTTTTCTAGACACACAAACACTTGCCAAACAAGTTTTCTCATCTTCTAGAATAATTAAGTAATTTACTTCTCATCACGTTACGACGCTTACAATTTCATATTTACTGGTGCTTCTTGAACGCGAAACAACAACCAGCCCTCGTTATAGTATTTGCATAATAATTGAGTCTTTCGAAGATAATTAATCGGCTTGCTGGCGTTTCTTAACAAGTCTTTGTGAGTTAGGAAATGTGCGCTGTTCATGGGAAATCTAAATGACTCTGAAATTGAAACTTTGTTTAAAAAAAACTGGTGAATTGGAGGAATTCCTAGTAAAATTGGTTAATTATGTGTTATATGTGTTATTTTTGATACTGTTTAGGAATTATTGAGGAAAAAAACTCCTAGGTCTTTCTTTACTGTGGTAGTTTCTCTTCCTTATTCATAATCTACGATTTCTTTAAAGCTGATGACTTTGTGGTTGTGGTGACGGTCTCACTCGCTATTTATGTGCTCTTGTCAATATCCTCAATTTAACCTGCGGAAGGCAACACATTTTTCACTCGTAAATACCAACAGCGGTTTTGAGTACCCCAGCATTGCAAATATAATTTAAACAGCAACCTGCCGCGACAAATTGCTTACCTGACTAATTATAGTAACTCTACTTAAATAATAGACCGACTGATAGAAAGATACAACAGCAACAAAATAAAATAATGCTTTTCTCAAGTCGTGGGGTGACGTATAGTAGTTCCAGTAGTCTAGCAACCTTCTGCATGACACCTTGCGTTAAATCCGGTAGTTCTAATTTTTTCTGGCTTGTTTGTTATGTTGCCCTTATGAATAACCCAAATTAACGACCTCGAGCGCCGAACGAATTTTTCGACTTTTTTTTTTAGTGTTTGCCAACTTATACCACAAATGACTTCTTTTATGATAAAATCTACCCAATAAAATTTCAAATTATATTAAATTTGCTACAATTTGAATCCAGAACTGTCTCTTTAGGCCCTATAGTTTCCAAGATACAGTTTTTCAAAGCTTCGGTTTTTTTAAACTTTGAAATTTTTAGCAATATTTGGTTCTAAATGCATTTGTCGTCTGCTGCCAGATATGCAGATCTATCAAAGTTCGAAAGAATGTCTTTAATAATGTTTTTATCATCTTCATTCAAGTGAATAGTTTTCATAATTTCACTTGCCAAGGCAAGGTGGACCAACTGGTGTGCTCTCACTGCTCCAGAATAATCATGGCCACTCAACATCTTATCAATACTATTTTTTGCATTAATTGTCGACAGCAGTTCTTTTAGCCCACTTCCACTTATAATCATACCTATTGTTTCCATGAAGGACACCAGTAGGTGAAAACCCCCCAGCCTCATCGCAACGTTGCTCAAATCGGTGTACTTACAATTTTCGACAATCTCTCTGGCTTTAAGGTATAAGGGTTGGTCATAAGTAGCAACGCAGGTTTTCTGTCCATGCACTCAGCAAAATACTTCTATTATTTGAAGAAAAATGACCACATTATCAAAGAAAATTGGTAATGATTCTGCGCCAAAGAAATATTTACTCAATCCAAAGAAAGGAATTTATTCATTTTAAAGAGCTGATATTGAACTTGCCCTGAGTAAAATTTGATATAGTTTCATGGAAATGTGGCATGGGGCATAAATCGGTTCACGTACGATCCCCGAAGTTAAGCTGTGCTGGGCGCGGTTACTATTTAGATGGGGGACCGCTTGAAAGCATCGCATGTTGTTGCCACGCAAAAATTCTCCCTCCCTTCATATCATAAGAGTGGCTTACTTTGAAGGGAATGAAAAAAGAAAAATTATTTAAAAAAATTGAGTCAATATCAATTTTTCCATTTTTCTTTTTTTGGGGGGGCCACATTTTTTTCTTATTTTCTGAAGCGCTAGTATTATTTATGCCTAGTCGCCACTTAAAGCTATAATGTAACACTTAATCAGTGGAGTTAGGACAACTGAAGACGAACAAAGTCAACCATGAACCCGGCGAAATTCGAACCCGCGAGCGATAGACCGCTGCTTTGGACTTACACGTTAGCGAGCTAAGCTATGCACACCTTATTTGTGTAGAGGAAACGTTGATAGAAGTCATAAAAACTATCGATTTTTTCGTCGAATATTGAAGCGTGGTTGTTGTTGAAACATGGAAAAACATGTTCGCCTTGTAGATATAATTTACTAAATTCATAGACATAATTTACAAGATTTGAGGAAAATTACTTACTTGAAAAAAGGTAAAGTAAAAATTGTGTTCCGTTGAATGTAAGAAATTTTTGCATGATATTTGTACAAATTACTGATATCAAATAAAAGTTTATTTGATTTGTGGAAGATTTCGCATCTCGTAAACAAGTAAACATTTTCTTTGATTCTCGGAAACATATTTTTCTGAGTGTGGATCGGCATTTCTCCTTGCCGGATCAAACAGATGTGAGAACTGTGATGAATAGCAGACACATAATTTTTGAATTTTGAAAGTGTTTCTTTGCTGCTCCTTCTTCGATGAACCCATTCCAGCCTGGAATGGTTATATCTTAAGATATCTGAAGGGAATGGCACCACTTTTTCAGGTATGAAAATTGTCTGTATTAA
Organism: Nemotelus nigrinus; assembly: GCA_947369275.1. Taxonomy (NCBI): domain Eukaryota; kingdom Metazoa; phylum Arthropoda; class Insecta; order Diptera; family Stratiomyidae; genus Nemotelus; species Nemotelus nigrinus. The sequence continues at coordinate 39,731,017 of OX376373.1, read as the reverse complement.
ATAATGAATTGTTGACAAAACTTGATTGGACGTCTCTTGTTGGAAGGTTTCCAGCTGAGTAGGGAGATTTCGTTGTACAAGGTCAGCAGCAGTGTACTTCGTTAGACGGGCTATTGGTTTCTCAGGACATATGGAGTCTTGAGGAGTCACTATCTGTATACCTACCATGACTTGAAAGGTTCGCAGCCCTCCCAACGTGCTCAAAAGCAAACTGCAAAAACGATTGCTTCTTCAAAAGAAGTTGATCTGGTAGCATGATTGCCGAGGTTTCCAAAAGCGATGTATCATTATAACTAACAAATTTAATCGTTGACAACAACTCAACCGGATGCTTTGACCTGAACTTGTAGTAGAGAATTCTAATCAGTATTGAAGAGATGAATGAGCGAGGCCTAAATGCTGAGACTATTGAATGCGCAAGAGCAACGCACTTCGTTCTATATGAATCCAAGTATCATCGTTTGTCTTACTGTTTTCAAAAATAGTCTTAAAGACTTAGGGATCACAGAATTTACATTCTCCAAGAAATCGACGGATGGTGTGAATTGGTTTGTGTCGTACACTTGCGAATGTATGCCCTCTCGTATGACTTTAGCAGCTGCCTTCACCACACGTAGTCTTTCTGCTTCAGGATCTGAGCTTCTTTTCTCTTACCAAGGACAGGTGATAAATTTGTGATCTGTGTTTTCAAAACAAATAATTGTTTATTTGGATGATGTTTCAACGATCAAAATATCGGCTCCGTACTTTTCAAACAAGCGACTTTTTCTCTTTCTATTTGGTCCATGAGTTCATTTAGAGAGAACTGACACTGCTCAGAGTTATCGTCCAGTAATGAATAAATTAGTTCCATGGCCTGATCAACCGAGAGATGCAAACGGTTTCGGAAATTGAACAGCTGAGACACTGACATCGTGGGGCTTGATGGTGTCACACTTCGACATTTTGTAGCTTTTGTATTCAAACTGCCAGAAGAGCACTAGGTAAGGGATGAGAACTGAGAAGTTAGATGAAATGTGATGCGAAAAACCTGTTCTTGAGTTCTAGGAAGTGGGAGAAGAGTGGAGTGGTGGGAGAGGAGTGCAGTGGCGAGAGTGGGAGGGGGCGGTAGGGCTGCGTCATTCAATCGGCAGCAGATCTCGCTCGCACCTGAACTTTATCTTGCCCTTACAAAATAAACTTTTATATTGATGTAGTGTTTTTTGTACATTCTTTTATAATATTATCTGTTTGATTATACTTTTGAGATCGCAAACTTGGGTTATTCATTGGAGCAACATCGTGAACAAGTCAGAAAAAAATCAGAGCTACAGGATTTGACGCTATATATCTATTATTTTAGGCAACAAGGCTACTGGACTTTTAATTATGTTTGAAAAGAAATAATATTTGTGTTCAATTCGACTTTGTTGTTGGGCAGTAGCTCTTCAGCCACAGCAGTTTCATTTTAGATTCCTCTACTTTGTGAGCATATCTTCTTCCCGTTTCTGTCGGTTTTGGTTTCTCTTCGTTGACTCTTTCAATTCTTTTAGAACCAGTCATTGTTATTAGGCCACTTATCGTATAATTGCATTTAAATGTTTTTTACAACCAGTCCTTAGGTCTGTTCCCGTACTACGATTAATTGCGATTAATCGCGATTAATTGCAATGAAGCTGTTCCCGTACTCCGTTTTACTAAAAACTGAAAATTTTCCCTCTTTCAGTAAATTTCAGTAGGGTCTGAGCTACTGAAAAATACTGAAAAGTGTCAAACGGAGTATATATTTTCAAATGTGCGCAGCAAGCAACATATTTTTTGCGTTATGTTGCTATGAAGGTCGAATATTTTTGTGGCGATAATTTATTACCGCTTAGGATGACTTTATAATCACTATTGTTCTCCCAAAAATTGAAAACTGACACTTTCGGTTGTCAATTTTCAGGAAATACAATGAGAGCGTTCCCGTACTTTTCATGAAATTCCCCACCAGATGATTCAGGAAAATTCAGTAAAATTCAGTAACTGAAAGTACGGGAACATACCTCTTATTTATTTTCCACAACCTAGTTAAAAATTAACAACAATTTCCCAAAATTTTATCACAATCGGATTAATGGTGTGGACGTATATGTATGTATATGTAAGTAGTAAACAGCCGAACATTTTTTTATGCACATGGATTTAATGCTACTGCTCTAATTACAGTAACCATTTGGCTTTACAAATGAAAGTCCCAGAATCTCCATATTAATCCTCCAACTATTATACAATAATATAATTGCACATTGTACATGTAATTATGTACAGAATTAAATAATTACGGGAAGATAGTCTCACACCGTTTCTTCTAAGGTTTAAAATGGCTATGTTTGACTTTTTCTAGTCATGGAGATCTCTCTTAGCCACATCAAAAACGCTTACATTTCAGGACAAAAATATATGCATATTTTGCTTCTTAGAATTCACATCATTAACCATATATTCCATATTCACCCTCATCTTCATTATTCCGTAAACATTTCAACTTACTCCAACCTGGTTAGATGATCAAAAATAAATTGCCTCAATTTTCAGACATCATAAAAATTGATGCAGACAGATTTTCAACATTACTCCTTGATAGCATCCCTTTAATATCAAAAAGCATATAACATCATACCCGATTGCCATCCGGCATTTTTATAGGCATATTTCTATGAATTTTCAAAATTGGTACACAGCACGGAATTCAATAGAGAACGCTTCGATAATTCGATCTGAGACTTTGGTCGGGTTTGTGGATGGGTACGATATCATACATGCAAATATACCTAAATACATGCATACTTGTTTTTGGAAAAAAGCATAACTGTATGACTCGGTTCGAGTAAAATCATACACCATTGCTACCCGAAGTGTGTGAAATTGAAAGGAAATCAGCTCGCTGCCAAATATTAACATCCAATCGATTACATTTTCATCAAATTTTCCACGTACGCATGTAGAAAGACATTTCTTGAAGGTTAGCAGAAATCTCTTCGATTATAAGGAAAATGATTTGGTCTTTGAACATGAAATCGATTTGTGATTTTGAACTTTTGAATGCTAGGCTAATACTGTGCTTAGTGTTCGTGTAAAACTCAAGTGATCTTTTATTTAAAGTATAAATATACGAATACTCGTAAGTATGACCGAAAGCTTAAAAGGGAAGCGAAGGAAACTTTCCAGCCGTGTAAATGTTTATCAGCATTTTCAATGCAGACACTTTTATAAACTGTGAGCATTTATTAGGTTTTTTTTTTCGGAAATTGTGGGGTTGTAATATATTTTATAATTTGTTGAAGAATTATTTTTGGTGATGAAAAAAGTTTGGGATCGGGACTAGATGTATATTTATTTATTTTTATTTTTATAGCTTACAAGTTAATCTTAAATAAAAATACAGAATTCCTTTTTAAAGTATTAAGCTCACAGCCCACATAAGACAAACTTGTGAGTGGGTGTGGCGTTACTTTAACAATTATAGCTATAGCTTAGGTTAGGTTAGGTTCAACTGGCTGGCACATGGCCACACATAAACCCATTTGGTCCGTAGCGATACCAGATAAATGGACCCGGAGAAAGTTCAGTCCAAACGGCCATCCAAGGCCCCGGACTTTTTTGCGAACTGCAGTATGTCCTTCAGCCTCTGCTCCGCCACATGTGATAGATCCACCAGCCAGGGCTCACCGAAGCAGCGTTGCCTGGTTTTCCCCAGTGCCGGGCAGTGGCACAGAAGGTGTTGGACTGTTTCGGGGACGCCCGGCTCTTGACACTTCCTACAGGTGTCGCTGGTTAGGAGCCCCATTTTCATGGCATGAGCTGCTACAAGACAGTGGCCAGTTATGACACCGACCAGCCGCCTGCAGTCAGTCCGCGTTAAATCGAGCAGGAACTTGGTCGCTGCGTGATTGTATGACCCCCACATGATTTTGGTTTGCTTGCAGGTCTGAGTTGCACGCCATCTGCGCATCGCACCTTGCATCATATTGGAGTCGATAGAGTATTTGATCGTTTGGATTGGAGTTAAAATGTCAACCGATCCTGACAGGGGAAGGCTAGCTCCGTGCTTGGCTAGTGCATCCGCCTTCTCATTTTCTTCAATGCCCTTGTGACCAGGAACCCAGAAAATTCGGACTCTACTGTGGTTGCCCAGTCTGTTCAGGGCCTGAATACAGTCCAGTACACACTTCGATTTGTATGTGTAAGACATCAGAGCTTTGACCGCTGCTTGACTGTCTGTAAAGATGTTGATTAGTAGCTATAGCTTTGTAATAATACAATTTAACATGATTAATATGTATACATACTATGTATAGTTGTGTACTTCACGCTCATGACTTGCATTATGAACCTTAATTTTTGAATAATAAAGACTGATCAAAGACTATCAACAATGTACTTTTTTAGGACTTTCCTGTGATTTGACACATTGATTGATTCTTTAATTTCAGTCGGTACTTGATTATATAATTTTGGACCTAAATTATATGCATGCCTTGACGTTCTGGTCTTCCTATAACTTTGTACAGCTAGAGATCTTTTGACTTGTGAACGAGTCAGATAAAAAGAGTGTTGAATTTCGAAGTCATTGAGATGCAAGCAAACGTATATAAGCATTTCAGAAACAAACAACTGACGTATATTAAGCACATAAAACTCAGAAAAAGCTAGAGTGGTAGAATAGAACTTTGATTGTTTAATACAGATTTTTACCACTCTGTTTCGTAAATTTTGGAGAACATTAATGGTCGCGGAATATGCTGAGCCCCACACCAATATTCCATACTGCAATAATGATCGAATTGTTGCAAAATACCCCATTTTCATTTGTTGTGGTGGAAGTATACATCGAAGGCTATATATTTTGTACAAAGTTTCTTTTATTCTCCTGCACAAATTTTCAACATGAATATCCCCTTTCAAAAAGGAATCAATAGTTATACCCAAGTATTTTATGGCATTGGCTTCTCTCAAGTTAATGTTATTATTTCTAATATTGAGTGACCTGTTGTTGAACGAAAATTTTCCCAAAGCAAATATATTTTGTTTTCCCTAAATTTAGGGCTAGCTTGTGCTTACACAGTCAGTTATAAATAAGCTCCAAATCACGATTGATGTTTGAAACACGATTATTCTCGCAATTATCATTATACAGAAGTACCATATCATCAGCGAAAGATACAATTCTTCCTATAATCATGGTTTCTTGAAATTTACATAGCTCATTGACATATACCGTGGCCCACAGCTTATTTGATACAGTGCTTCTTTAAAAAATTCAATTGCAATAACTCAAAACATAATAACAATATCAAAAAAAATTGAACGCCATTTTGAAGAAAAATGTTTGTTGTTTATTAAACAAGTTTATATTTGTTACAAAGTTGCTGTTTTACATCTTAAAAAACAAAAAACTAAAAGTAAAAGCTAAGGAACAACGGAAAGAAAACATAGAAGAGAAGAGCTAGCGGAGTACTCAGTTACAGCACAGGTGCCGACAAAAACAAAGGTTATATTTTAAAACAAAAAGAAGACCAGACCCTAAAAACTTCAAGCTTTACAAATAATACAAAATATTAAAACCTGGCCAAATTCGCAAGACAAGTCCTCTGATATTACACGGGAAAGTTCTTCAGATTCGAAAATTAATATGCCTTCATTTCAGAAATACGGATTGTTACATGGGAAAAAATCTTAGCCAAATGACGCTCCCACTAAAAATTCCCGAATATCTTGTCTCTACGAATGTACTTTGGCAAACCTCAGCTTTAGCTACGCTTCACCGTACGAAGCCAACATAAATATCGCGGCTAAAGGCAATCCTAATGAAAACGAGATTATCTGCTTTTCTATTTTCAGGTTGAGGCCAACGAAGCTCTTCGAAGGAGCATCACTGAAATACCATAGAAGAAGCGAAGTCGAAAACGTTAGAAGTCAAGAGCAGCAGCAGCAACGGAATTACAGACACAAGCTTTAGCTAATAAAATAGCATGTTACACGTTCGAAATAAAAAAAAACATAATAATAAATAGAAAAATGACATTAAATAAAAAATCACAAAACTAACGAGGAAATGAAGCCTAGCACCATCCTCAAACAATTGATTGTATGTCTATTGTTAGATGAATATAAACTACTATAAAAGTTCAGGAAGCTTATGAATTTCAAGTCACCCACAAAATTATCAGATTCAAATCTTTAAGCAACAAATTTGAGTCGAATCTGCATATAATAAAAACATATCTGAATCTTGCAAAAAAAACATACTGAAGCAAATAATTCAAAATGAAATACTAGTATACTTTGATATCATTTTGCATCAAACTATTCAAATTGACAGTTACTTTCGAAAAAAAAAATCGTGCACTTACAATTTATTTATGGAGAAAGAATCAAATTTCAAATTGCAGATTATGTTTTGATATTCTCGTATTGAAATTGACAGAAATCGATGGTAAGTCCACATTGCTTTATAATCGTAGTAGAAAAAGTAAAGTTTGGCAATTTTCAGATAAACTTTTGTTCGTACTTTCAAAATTTAAGACCATAGCGGAATTTGTTGAAAAATTGACAAGTCGAGATTAGAAGATGGGTCTTTCGAAATATGAGCTTAATTATTCTGTTGGAAGTGAAGAGTTTAAGGACAAAATCGGACATTTTTTGAGGTCATTGTTCGCTGAGTTCTTAGGTAAGATGTATTTGGGGTTAAAATGAAAGCGGTCAGGAGGTTTATGTTTCGAAACGTAATAGTGGGAAGGTATTTTTTTTAGAAATGTTTGAACGATGCTTTTGCAGTATTTTATTTTGGTCTGCCTGGGTTGCTTAACTTACCAATCAGGCTAATGAGGGTGGTTCATTTAATAGGAAGGGTAATCGACATAAATCCACCATAGTTCGTACCTTCTTTCATGAGGAAAAAATAGAGATTATATTATATCACGACAAATAGAGAGGTCTTATTGGTAGTATAATACTTATCAGCTGTTTTTATTTAATGAGGTTCTCAATCATTAGTTTTCGAAAACGTAGCATCCGCTTTAACTCCATTCAATTGGTTGAAAAATTGTGACATTCATAGTAGAACACAGTTTCTGCACGTTTTATAAATCATCACAGGAGGATGATTCTACGTCTCTTAATAATCCAAAAAGCAACTAGTATGTAATGTTGACGAAAAAAAAACCAGTCTGCATTGCCAATAGTGGGACTCAAATTCAATATCAGTGGACTGCAAGCCAAAAACAATACTCACTGATTATGCATTGCTTTTCAATTTATCTGCAATGTGCACAAAAACAGCTTATTCCAAAATATTTTCTAAATTCGATCTAATGGTGCAATATGCATATAATGAAATATTACGATTTAAAATTCGGATTTCCAGCATAATCGTGCTTTAGAAGAAATGAATTGAAAAAAACTCTAGCGCACCTGAACCGCTAGAAACACTAATGTTCGAAGAACAGTAGAAGAATCGTGCAGGTTTTGAGTGCATATTCCACCACATGTGCTGCTTATTACGGCCAAACTGTTTCAAATGCCACGTTTTACTTTCGTCTTAAGAATGCATTATAACTCATATGGTGGAAGGTTTCATATATTACCACTGGCATGAATTTCAACGTTTATGAGAGCAAAACACGGGTTAATTATATTCGTTATCAGTTGCTTATTTCACATAATTTTGAAAGCAGCATCTCATATAACATCAATGAAGAAAATGCTCAGTGCCTGCAGCACTGAAACTGAAGTTGGTGTTTGGAGCTGCGATCCGAAAAATTTGCAGAACTTTGCGAATTGTAACATCGGTTAGTTATTTTCATTGTAAATGTTTCCGTTATGTATACTAACTGTAAGCATTTATTGATACAAAAGTAGCACAACCGACTCGTGCTGGCAACCTTTCGCCAGTATCAAAGCCAAGAATATATCAAATCTGCTTCACGTTGTTTAATTACATTCGAAGTTATAGGAGTATAAAGAAATTTAGGGTTACCTGCAGCGAGTTTTTTCAAATGATCGAAAGCTTAATATTTGCTGTTTATTGTCACTACAATATCATTACCATTTGAAAATTCTACGATAAAACCGCTTAATAAAGATATTGCAATTAAACGCAAAACCAACAATAGCTGGCAACCCTATCGTGTCTTTTCAACCAAATTTGGCCTGAATAATGTTTATGACAGGTTTCATTAATTGTATGAAATTCGTATTGATTTCATGACTGCACTGGAAGTTATAGTACAAAAAGTTTTATTTTCCTGAGCGAATTTTCAAAACCAAAGACACAAAAATTACCATAGCAGGTAGCACCAATCAAATTTTTCAACCAAATTTCCACCAAACAGAGATTAGAGTTAGGTTTAGCTTCTGTGTCAATTTCATGAAAATCTGGTAACTTATTCACATTTCATAGGGCAAAAAGCAGTTTTTTTTCTTTGTAATTTTTCAAGATGGCACCACTGGCACAGAGTTGCCCACAATTCAAAATCGCTTCTATCAAATCTGGTCTTACTTAAGTCCAATGCATTCTGTAAATTTTAGCTGTATCTGATTATTGGTTCGTGAGTTTCCGTGAACAGAAGTTTTTGATGCTAAAAATATAGGTTAACTGGGAGAGGGTTACCGTTCTTGTCCGACATGAAATTTCCAAAGTTTTATTTTGAACGTGTAGATAAAACATAAGATTTATATACAGATTGGTTTTATTGTAAGAAACGGACATTTTTTTGAATATTCGATGGTTTGAATGTTTTTACTTCCAAATTTTTTTTTTCAAAATGAAGACACCAAAATTATCATAGCTGGCAGCTCCAATCGAATTTTTCGACCAAATTTCTACCAAACGTGGCTTAAAGTAAGGTCCAGCAATTGTGTAAGTTTCGTCAAAATCGAACGATTCAATCAGAATTTATAGGGCTAAAAACAGTTATCTTTTTTAGTGGTTTTTCAAGATGGCACCACTGGCACAGAATTGCCCGCATTTCAAAATCACTTCTATCAGACCTGGTCCTATTTAAGGTCAATACATGCTGTGAATTTCAAATAATTCTGCCCATCGGATCGTGAGTTTCCGTGAACAGAAGTTTTTGATGCTAAAAATATAGGTAAATTGGGCAAGGGTTGCCAGGCGTGCCCGTTATACCATATCTTTTTTTTTTTTTTGGTTATGTAAACAAAGCACAAGATTTACATATGAAAGGCTTATTTTTGAAGAAACTGCATTTTTTCAAGAGAGACGATGATTTGGAGGTTTTCACTTTCAGTGCCTGCCCTAGCTACAGGGTTGCCAGCACGCTCATTAAAAGCCACATTAATCTACAACTAAATAATATCAATATGTCCTGAAAATTTGGTAATGATTGAATAGCTCTGTCAAAAGTTATCGAAATTTAAAAATTTTCAAATTTTCCCGTCCTCTTTTTAGGCACCCAGCGCACACATAGGGTTAAAATATTCCAAAGCATTATCCGATTCATATGTAAAACACGTTAGAAATTTATTTTATTAACTTTATTTTTGCGAAAATCATTTGTGCACGAAATAATAGGTATATTAAAAATATCACTTAAATGCCCGCCGGCGCGAAAAGGTTTACAATAACTGACATTTAAAGAGACCTGGACCTATTCTGCATATACACCAATGTATCCTGAAAGTTTCAGCTCAATCGAATGGCGCGTTCCCGAGATTATCTCACTGAAATTTTTTGTACATATATATATATATATATAAAGAAATATGAATTTTTGGCCGAATCGATTTTAATACTAATGTTCTTCGAACATTAGTAAAAAATCAAATATATGTATATATATGAAGAAAAACTTATTGGTATAAATAATGAAAAGTATTGGTTTTATCTTAAATAAAATAATCAAATGTAAATGGACGCTAGCAAATCGAAAAGTTCAAGCAGCGAAATTATTGTAAAATTTTTCTTTATATTGCAATGTTACAGGTATTTTTATATTAGTATTCTTTGGTGTCAGTGCTGGTATAGCGTACAAAGATTCCGTATCTATTGCTATGACATTTGGTCTCGCGCTGGCTGCGGCAGTAGCGGTAATTGTTTCAACTAATTCCAATAATAAAAACAATGACTTACTTTTTTTGTTCACAGATTGTTGGTCATTTGAGTGGTGGTCATGTCAACCCTGCCGTAACTATAGCATTTTTAATTGTCGGTCGAATCAATTTAGTTAGATCGATTTTCTATATAATTGCACAATGCGTCGGTGCTGTTGTTGGAGGATATCTCATTCACGTAATCAAAAATATTGCTAGGCAATAATACGTGGATTAAATTTTGCTTTGATCCAGGTTGCCACAAAGGGTGATAAGCATGGAGGTCATACAAAACTTTCTCTTGGGACAAATATAGGCCAGGGGATTTGCTTGGAAATTTTCGGCACGATGTTACTGGTTTTAGTGATATTTGGAACAACCGATGCAAAGAAATGTATGTGAAAATATGTTTTCTTATATCGATATTTTCTTAAATCGTTATTTTTATGCAACATATGACAGCAAAATTTCCAATTTTCCTGGGGAATACATTGCTTTAAAACACAAAAATTTATTAAATTAATATAATCTTCAATATCTCATCTTAAAACCAATTTAATAATACGGTTGGAAATTTCATCTTGACTTTACAGCTCTACAGTCCGTCGCTCCACTGTTTATAGGTATAGCTTTGACGATTACATGTTTTGCGATAGGTCCATATACCGGGTCAAGTTTAAATCCAGCAAGAACATTAGGAACTGCTGTTGTGTCAGGTGATTTCCACGATCACTGGGTAAGTACTTAAATGTTTGACCTCTTGCACGATCCCGCTGGATGTTGATTTGTGATCTCTTCGCTCTAGGTCTACTGGGTAGGGCCCATTATTGGAGGTATTATTGGATCCGTAATTTACGTGTTTATTCTTGGAGAAACAAAGAGCGAAGATGAATAAATGATTGCAATTTTATACGACTTGGAATAAATCGAAATTGGGTAAAATGATGAACAACACATCAACTTGATTCTGCTTCGCGAAAGTAGTCAATATGTAATGAACAAATAGTGTTTTCAAACGGAAGGCTTTAGTGGTAAAATAAAAGTACAAACATGTTTATGCTCTAAAAAAGAGATCCTTTAATACCAAATTAACTAATATGCAAGAATATCCATTCATGTTTTCGAGCCCAGTAACTAACAAACTATCATTATTCAAAAAATTCATAATTTAAGTAGATTGCGCTTCCAATTTGTTTGCTTTAATTTAAAACATCAGTCTCAGATAGTACGTATCTGATTTTTTCCAATTTACTTAAATTATATATTGTATTTTTATTTACTTAAATTATATATTTCCATTTTTTGCTTAAATTATATATTTCCATTTTTTTTCTTTTATTGTCTGTTCTGAACATTAATTAAAAATTTTTTGAATGGTCTTGCGATTTCCAATTTTTTGAATCCGAATGTTTCTTATCTTTTGGAATTATTATTCTTTCAGATTGCCTGCACTCAGTTGAACCAAATTCAAGAGAAATTATCAAATGATATAACAAGGAAACTGCAACAATTCTAAGTATAAGAATAAATCAAATCCTGAATTCAATCATATTTTACAACCTACAAATGTAATAAATTTATGATTTTTTTATGAACTGGGCGTATTTATACAACTCAAAAAATGCAACTGAATTTTGTGCTTGAATAACCACTACTCAGTTAGTATCCTGTTTATCTCGGCTTCAATTTCTTTAAAAAGTATAGAAATATCGGTTGAATAAACCATCAAATGGAGTTTTGATTGCAAAAGAAGGTAAATATTTTGCTTTCTGCTCGATTTGCAAGCAAAATACCAGAGTTTTAGCTTGATTCAAAAAAAGTGTACAAGGTGGGTTTCATTGATGAGAAAGATGCAGAAAAAGCATTAAAGACGAAAAAAAAATCATTTAGGCGCCCAGTCTAGGACAACGTAATATTTACATACAAAATGTTTCATGGATACCATGAGATTCCAGGCAAAAACCTTATTTAATATCTCCATGTTGTTTATTCTGAAAATAATCTCCTACTTCTCAATAGACGGCTTGCCGAAAATATACAAAGCAGAGGCTTAACGATACGTTATCTAAATCGTATTCTTTTTCCTTCGATGCATTTCAGATTCGCTATCTTGACACTTTAATACACTTTTACTTTTTGAATTCGGACGAAAAAAATTGACTGTATGGCTCGTGTTTGCACAAAGGAAGCCAGCAACAAATAATTCATCGACATCCTATCGAAGCTTTCATATTCAGTCATTCGTCATAGTATTGGACAATTCTATCAGGCTCTCCCACCATCACTCCTTTGCTCGGTCACCAGAAAACCAGACAGATAACGCAAGTCCATATTATTGTTCTGAACCTCCACCATAAAAAAGACATACATAAAACAACTTTATAATCTGCTTTAACTCGACCTGGAAAAATGGCAGCCCAATAGATATCCCCGAAGTCCTTTGTTCTTCCAAAACTATCCTATATCTGCCTGCCAGCTATCCATTGTGCTTGCAAATTATATCCTTTGACGTGGTGGTGTATTAGAAACAACTAGATACTAGTCCTTCGAGATATTTCGTCCTTTTGCTGGACGCAAAGAAAGACAAGATTCAACTCAGAGCGGTGTCCTTTCATCCTGCCTTCATTTCACAATTTCTTGTTTTGCATTCGTATAAAATTTTCCAAAAGGACTTATTTCATCTTCGACTAGTGTTACAGTTTAGCAGAGTCAAAACGAAGGCTGGAACGAAGATATTGTGTGCTGTGTAATGGACAGCGATCTCGTATTCAAGGAAGCGTAAAATATTCAAAAGGATAGGATTCACTCTGATGTTAAGGTTGTATCAGGCAAAGAAAGAGTCATTTTCTATTTTATTATAAGGGAGTTGTTTTTGAAATGATTCATGCACAAATGAAAATGACTAGGCCAAACAAGCATCGTCTTTTACCCTGGATCAATTTACCAAACGATTTTCAGTGTCCTAGAGATTATTGTTTGATGTTTCAAACATTTGGAATGGAAATAATTCGAAAGAAATACGCATGCAAAATTTATTTGCTTCTGAAGTAGGAAAGTAGTACCACCCGTCATCCTGTTACGAAAAATTAACGTTTGTGTTACAGATTTCTAAATTTAAGTAACTCTAAATTAATTTCGGAAATGTGACGTAGGCTGGTAAGCCCATGTCACATAAACTGAGATATTTACAGTAAAAACGTTTCTGATAAGAAGTTGTGTTCTTTCAGTTTCAAAGGATATTTTTAGACTTATGAGCAACCATTTCAGGGAAGCTCAAGAGGATTTTCTCACTCGCCAGCAAAATATGTATATGCGACAACAGTATACTGTGCCAACACAGCTCCCTCGCCATCGCTTCAGGCCCAGCCATGGGCACGAGAATGCTAGGTGGCCTTAAATATTTATAAGAACATTTTCATAACTCTTCGCACACACAGGCAGAATCATTTCACCATGAATTTCTCTATGTCGAAAACGGAGGAGTCCATGTTTTGGAAATTGTGTCATTTTCTGTCGATTGAATAGGAAAACTAAGACAAGCCGAGAAAATGATGGGTTTTCGTGTCCCGAATGTCCTTTGCGCGATAACGGAGCAGATAGTAGAAAGTGAGATGTTTGTTGAATAGCTTAAGGAGACTTTCCGAAGGACGAGTTAGGACTTAACTGAATAAAAGCGGTCCAACGTCGAGAATAATGATGATGATGACGACGACTACGATGCTAGTGATATGATCCCAAGTCGGAATGTGATTATGTACAGGACATTTGTCTGAAGATGGTTAAGAACTCAAAATCTAGCAGAGGACGATTTGCAAAGACATGCTCAGCTATTGTTCGGAAATTGTTTGGCTTAACGAAAACAGTTTCGGTTAATGGGGAGGAAATAGTGCAAGGGAATCTTCCGCTAAACGGTTGAATTTCGTTTTTCTTGGGGACTCTGTTAAACTAGAAAGTCATAGATGTTGCATAAAGACAATGAAATATTTTGTTATAAATCGTGTATTCGGAAATGTCGGATGATATTTATAAATAGCACAGATAAATGGCTGTCAGAAATGTATGATGTCGAAAATATCACATCAGAGGTTATGTTTAATTGCACATGTATAACCTCTAGTTAAATCAATTTATTTATATAAATTCAACCCTTTGGCGGCGCTGGGTAAAACATTGAATTTACAGAAGAAAATATATTTCTGCGGCAAAGAAATTTATTTAAAACATTCATGCAAAATTAAACTTATATTTAACTGCAGAGTGAGCTTTTTACCGAATGTGCGGTTTTTTATGAAGTGTACCTACAGTAAGCACGTGAAGAAAATTTTTTCCAACCATAGTCTCCTGAAAAGCTTTTGTTTTACAAAAGAAGTCACGATTTATAAAATACATGCTCTGTCCACCCTGTCAATCTAAAATTTTCGAAAATCCGAGTCGCACTAGAACGGTGTCCTTTTATTAACGAATTATTAACGAATATACTAATATAAGGAAATTTCTGTTCACGAGAACTCACGACTGGAGCGTCAGATATATAAGAAATTCACATAATATATTGATATAAGTTATTTGAAAATGTGGACAATTTTGTGGCAGTGGTGCTACTTTGAACAATCACTCAAAAAAATAAATGCTTTGTGGTCTAGTACTTCCAACGCAGCCATTAGATTTTAACGAAAGTCACCCAGTAGGTTAACTGTCTTTCGTGGGGTCGGAACCGACCTGTGTGTAAGCTGGTGTTTTAATTGGTATACATAAATCTCTGAACGGAACGCTCTGCAGTGACTTAATTCCCTCTGCCCTGGTTGAATGTTTGATTGTCTGTATTTCTCCCTCACCATTCTCAGTGCTGCGTGTTTCCTCAATCTACATCCTTTGTAGTAGCCCCGTACTGGTATATGAACCTTTCATTGCGGAACTCTCGTCCTACCTCAATGGTCGGTTCCTTTCTGCTTCCTCACTTTTATAGGTTGGCTTGAATATGCCTTCGCTGGATTGGGATGATACGTTTTCAAGTATTTTGTCTTCAAGCAATATTTCTCTGGCTACTTCCTCATTTTAGTCCCTTTGCTCACTCTCCAAATTCAACAACATACACAATGCTAACAACAGGATTCTTGATTTCGTTCTGACTAATTTTTGCCATTCTTACTTTTGCTTGAGTGCTTGTTCATCTCCATATGTGCCCCCTGATCCTCATCATCCTCCTCTTTTCATGGAAATAACTCTAAACCGTTCGTCTAAAGTCAAATCTACTGCTACTCTTCGTTTCAATTTTAAAAAAGCAAACTTTCCCACGTTGTATAATGAAATAAATGGTAGTATTTGGTATAATTTCTTCAGAGGGCTAAATGTGGATGATGCTTTCTACAAATTTTATTCCTTTTTGTCTTACTTAATTTCTTGATACACTACTTCCTGTCGCTGCAAAAGAAGTTCCGACCCACCGTGGTTCACAGTCGATGTCGCGATTGGTCTTAGAGCCAAAGATATAGCGCGTAGCAAATACAAAAGATCTGGTTCGGTCAATGACCTTTTGAAGTTTCTAAGGTTTTGGGCTACTGCTAAAAGGCAGCCAATGATGCAATACGTGCTTAGCTTGAGCATGTCGAAACTTCTATTACTTTCGATAATCCAACGCTTTTTTGGTCGTATACCAACTCCTTCAAAACTTTGGCTGACATTCTTTCTGTTATGTTTTTTGAGGACAAGTCTGCGTTCTCACTTCAAAATTCTTGCAAGCTCTTTGCTCAATTTTTCTTTTCTTTTACCTCCCATTACAGTAACTTCTCGCCACCAACCATTTTCCCGCACCTGATTGTACCTTGTCTGTTTTTTTTACTAATCCTTTATGTTATCTCTTGACGTAAGCGCTAGATTCGGTGCTGACGGTATTCCGAATCTTTTCACCAAATCACTTTCTTCTTCTTTGTGTGCTCCTCTGTCCATAATTTTTAGCCTTGGCATTTCAACCAGGACCTTTCAATCCCTTTGGAAATCCGCAAACATATTTCCCATTCATAAAGCTGGTAATATTTCTTCCGTCTCTAATTACCGTTTCATATCTCAGGATTTAGTAAGCTCCTCGAAAGAATTGGTTACAACAAAGTGTATCTTTTCATTCAGTCCTTGCTCGCCAGTGAACAGCATGGATTCATCAAAGGTAAGTCAACGGTTATAAACTCATTGTCGTCTACAAACACCGTTGCTTGCGCAATCGCCCTGAAAAGCAAGTAGATGTCCTTTACACAGACTTTGCCAAGGCTTTCACTTCTATGAACTATGATACTCTTCTGCCAAAGTTAGCAGGGTTTGATCTCTCGAGTTTTCTTTTTTCTTGCTTCTTTTCGTACGCTTCTGATTGCGCTTATGCTGTTTCTGTTAACTATTGCTCTTCTTCACCCTTTTTTCCAAGATCCATTCTTGGCCCTTTATTATTACTTTTCTTTATTAACGATCTTCCTTCCCTCATCTACTCACCTTTCGTTTTGTACGCTGATTATCTTAAAACCTGCAGAGTGATTGAATCCGCTAGTGACTGTTCCATATTGCACAACGATTTGGGTGCTTTGGCTAACTAGTGCGCTGCGAATTCCCTCACTTTGAATGTTGTGAAATGTCATCAAATGACTCTCACCTCCAAAAAAAATTCCCTTTGCTTTTCTCCTACTCTGTCGCTGTTGCTAGTTTCAAGGACCTTGACGTGATTTTTGATTCCAAATTGAAGTTCAACTTGCATATTTTGCACATAACTGTCAAGCTTTCTTCTTTTTCCGGCATCATCAGATCTGCTAAACGTTTTGTTAATTTTTCCACTTCTCTATTTCTGTTTTTTTTCTTTCGTCCGTAGTGTTCTTGAATACTGTTGCAAATTTGGTGTCCAAATTACGGATATGTAATCAATGCGGTTGAATCCGTGCAACGCCGATTCACCCGCTCGTTAATCTATGAGTTCAGTATTCCATATTGTGATTACAGTATGCGCCTCTCCATCCTTCGAATTCTTTCCCTTGAATCACGTAGAGTGTTCCTCGATGAGTGGCTACTTTTTAAACTTATTAACGTCTGTATGTTGGCTGAATCCAGCAGTCACCTTTCTGCTAGAGAATCGGACCGTCCTAATAGAAAATTATTCAACTAAAATGTTACATTAGCCCGTTCTGGCACCTAATTCTTTTCTCCGCTTTTGCGTTTGCTTCGTCAGCACAATAGCCTTAGGCAATCCGCACACGGTCGTTGAGCTATCGTTGTGGATGCGATATTTCTACGCTTGGTCGCCTAGGTAAATCAATGTGTGACCGCTAACGGAGCATCTGCCAGTGGTTAAGATTGAGAAGCGTAGTCGTTTCGTTTTGAGTGCGTTTCAAGCGTTATGCATTGCAGACCTCAAGCCGAACAACTAATCGTTGTTGCAAGTTTGATTGAAGACGGCAACGTACAATTCGTGGGTGAGGTGGAAAAATGCCTTGAGTCGTATGATTTTACGAAGCATCCTGACGTTTTCTCGACGACCCGTCTGTAGACATGAAACGAGGATGACGACCATCGTTTTCTCGTAAGCTTCACACGTGTCAAACGCATCTCTCACGCATCGCATGGCTAACGACCCTTAGCGTTGCTCCTTTTCCTCGAACGTTATCTGTGTTTAAAAAATACTTTAAAAACGAACGTTCTGTCATGTACTCTGAATATGTCCTAATATACTCATATTGATTTCTATTTTCGCTTGATTTAGCTCTTGATTTTTTTGTATTGCACGCTAAAAAAACATTGTTCTACCCTTAATATCTTTTGCAGCTAATATATTTATATTACAAACATTTCTTAACATTATTATATTGATCTAGCAAAAACATTATATTGCCAGCCCACCGCATTCTTATAACTCTATACATTGATATGCGTGCGGTGAATTTGTCTGTTACAATATTGTATTAGTATGCCAATACTTAATATTAATATGGCAATAAGTTATATTAACATCTTACAATACCATATTGGTATACCAACAATTAATTTTGAAATGCCAATATATTATGTTAACGTCTTTATTAGCTATATTAGCATGCCAATATTTAATATTTAACATTATCATAATAACATACAGTATTAGCATGTAACAATACTAGGTTATGCTTTATTTTTGTTGGGGTTGTTTGGTCTGGTTTTTCTTTCAAATAAAACAATTTGTGAATTTATTGATTCTTTAACGTGGTTATTCATTTTTATTTAAGCAAGAAAATGTATTCAAAATGAAAACGATCATAATTTTTACGTATTCGAAAATATAAATAAGTGATTATTATATTAGTGTTATAACTATATTACATGAATCAACTTCAAATAGCATTATTTCAATAAACTTCAACCCAGCAGCAATTAATACCGAATAGTTTGGTGGTTCCTTAATTTTTCAGAACGACTTTTAACCTTCGAAATTTACTTGAAGAAGTATATTTTTAGCGCAGCACAGACGAGAAAGTTAGAACAACGATTCACGAGGCACGCAAAACTTCAACTGAAGCGAATTAACAATAGACGAGATTATTAGGTTAATCACAATACAGCGTTTTCCGCTGCGGCCAACGCAGTGGGCTGCGGGAAGTGCTGTTAAAAATTAGAATGCACTCTTTTGTATGGTAACGCGCACAATGGCTGCGGCGGAATTTGCGGCAGCGGCGAAATTTGCCAAATTTCTAATTTTGCCGCACCGCTAGCGGTGATACCTACCATAGGTTTGCATCACCACTAAGTTGAATTAACTCTGTTTGAATTAAGTTGAATGGTCTGGTGGAATAGACAAGCGATGGCTGATGAGTATTGTGATAAGCCAACCTAATCCTCGTACAACAGGATTTAGCAATACAAGAGAAAAAAAAATGATTTTGGTTGGTGCCTTGGTTGCATTGACAGCGACATTGTCGCTGCATTGTGATTCACCAAATTCAACTGCGGCATTCACGCCTCCCCCTGTGGAACTCTGCGTTGGCCGCAGCGGAAAACGCTGTATTGTGATTAACCTATATTTCACAACTACCTTGCAGGCCTTTTGAGCGCGAACTTTCAACGAGCTACGTCTGTGGAGAGAGAGAAAAGCACTGCGTTCGAACGCTTCAATTCTGTATCTATTGTGGCCAATAACATTTTCACCGCCTTTGGCTAGTATTTTTATGTTGGCAGAGTAGTATATTTATGTTAAGATGTTAAAACATTTTGTCGAAATATGTTCACAGATGTTCTTAGCATAAAAAATTAGCAACCTTAATATGTAAAATTAAACTGCAAATATAATATTGTTACTTCCTAACATAAAATATTAAGCTGTTAAAACTATGAATTAGTATCAATGCTGTTATTATTAAATAAAATTAAGATGTAAATATGTTTATTTCGGTCATTTCTCAGCGTGTACTATTCCATTCTGAATTTATTAATTATTTTCAGTTTTCATGTTGTTATATATATATATATATATATATATATATATATATATATATATATATATATATATATATATATATATATATATATATAAATATAAATATATATATATATATATATATATATATATGTATAGATTTACCGAACGTCCGCCATCGTCGTCGTCGTTGTCGTGGCCACACCGAACGGTGTTGCCGTTCGGTACAATATATATATATATATATATACATATATATATATATATATATATATATATATATATATATATATATATATATATATATATATATATATATATATATATATATATATATATATAAATATCTAAATATATATATATAAATATCTAAATATATACATTGTATTCTTACTTCTTGTATAATCTATCATTGAATTTGTTCTGTGGTTTCGGACAGTAAATAAATAAATAAGTATTGTAAGCCAAGTTCTTTGGAATTTCGAAAATATGAATATAGTTTCCACTATGGTTATTTTCGTTTTACCTCATGCTAAAACCCAATGGTCAAACCCAAAAATGTTTGAAACGTTTCCCTGAAAGATTTTAGATTTTTCACTCCAAACTCAATACACCTTCACAAAATACAGACATGTTCGTTTTCGAATTATTCACTGAGACAACCTCATTACAACTCAACCAAAGTCACCGGCAGCAAAGACATTTTTCAATGTCCCTAGCTAATTTCTCGCAAATGTTACACTACAAAATGCAAATTTCTTTGTCTCGCAACCTTTCACAACGCCGCTCAGTCATCCATTTCAAATTATGCTCTCAGAATCAACTGCTGGCAGCTTATGAAATTTAGGGACCGCTTGCAAACAGTCCTAAACAATTATTTTATAATTCCACGCTGAATGCGAAATACATGGACACCGGACCGACAAAACCTAATTATAAATTTCAGAATTATGTGTTCGGTTTCGGGCTGACAGACTGTTTCCGACGAACGGACCACTTTCTGCCAGGACATCAACTATTCTTCGTGTTGTGGCGGTTTTGCTGAATGAAAATGTTAAGTCCCATTTTTTATTAGGATCGCTTGCAGCTACATGCTGGGCAAAAACATTCTTGTTCGGAACGAAACATCTGGCTACAACTTTTTTTCAACAGCACGATTTAACTACTTTAACAGCAACGCGCTTCGGATGCCGCTGAATAGATTTTCAGATGGGGATAAATTTGAAAAGTTTCACTAGAAGTACGTGATATACTTTGATTTATTAAAACTGTGGCTTTACGGGATTCCCGCTTAACGTGGTGTAGTACACGGTTGCATATATGAGCCAAGATTAGTGGCCTACGAGCGCGAGTGCAGCGAGAATTTATTGATTGGGTTCTGAAAGGAGGAACGAACGAGCCAAGTGAAATTCATATTGGTGAGTTGGCAGCTTTATGGACGAAAATGTGGTGTAGAAGTAATTTATGAGTTCTGCTAATATATTTGAACTATTTTGGTACTCATATACAGAGTATCTATTTCATATATGCTTACGACAAATATCACTTAATTTTACAATTAAGCATAGTTTATCCATGATAACTTTGGGTACAGATCCCGCTGAAAAATAAAGGATTTTTTCAACTACTTCTCTAAAGACCACTTAATCTAAATACTGACCTATAATAAACTCTTTACATGATTGGCATATTTGTGTCGCAGGAAAGTGGTTCAGCTTTCAGCCAGGAAGTGATTTAGTGTATCAGCATCACTCTGTGACTCATGCTTAAGACCATCAATTTATGTTCGACGTGGTACGCAATTGTATCAATTACATTTTCAAGACGAATTAAGGCTAGCCATCAGATTAATTGTCATTGTCGATAATAGGATCAGTGCTCGCAGAAAAACTGATTTTGCATTCACTACAATTTGCTGGGTACAATCACTGAAATTACACGCATATCAGTTTGCTTAATCTTCATTTATGTGCACGTTAAATGAATCTGCTGACGTTGATTAAATCCAGTGGCTTGGTAGCGAATGGGCTGCAACGCCACCAAACTCATACATACGTAAGTTGAACGACTGAAGCCTGAATTACATTGGCTTCCAGTGCAGTGCAGTGCAGTACACTGAAATTTAGAACTCATGTAATTGCATGTGGCAATTCACATTAACTGCAGTGCAGTGCAGTGCAGCGGACTGCACTGCATCGTTTAGGCTAATTTCTAAAACGCTGCAGACTGCATCAGCTGACATTCGTTTGAGAGTAGTTGACCGGGCAAAAACGATTTAAATTGAGGCGGAAATTCCGTTCCAGGCATTAAATTGTAAATGGACGAAAAACAGATGCAGAAAATCTAGATATCAAACCTCCACAAATTAATTTGACTCTCATTGTCAGAGCACTGCACTGCTTTCAATGTGCTTTGCAATGCGTGCACTGCTTCGGCGCCGCGCTGGACTGCACTGCGCCTCGCTGCACTGCATTTCAATGTAATTCAGGCTTGAAAGCGTTTTTAAGTAGTCCTTCAAATAAACGTTGCAGAATAAGCTGGCTTGCAGAATGTCACCGCCGCTTGTAATGCGTGGCCTACATTGTAAAATCACCGAGGGATATTAACAACTGTCCAATCAAATATATTGCATTTTGATTGCTGTTGTGAGCGATGCAAAGAATGCAACTGCGATTTCAATTGATTGTGTCGCGAGTGCTCAGTGAATGTCATGAAATATCAACCCATGAATAAATGTAAATTCTTACAAATTGAATTCGATTTAGTGTTTCGATGATGTTATTCAGTGACATAGATATTTCAATTACATGAAGGTCTTCAGAAATTCCTTTGTTTTGAATCAGATTCTCTACATCGAAGTGCTCTAAGTCATATTTTTAGAAATATTTTAACTGCATTCAATGCAAACAACATGTAAGTCTACACATTGTGAATAAAATCAGAGTTTCTTCTCCTTTGAAAGTTTCAATAAATAAGTAAATAAATAATGAATTAAATTAATCTGCATTCTAGTTTCACAACGTTCTCGCGGTATGAATGGATAGAAAAAAATATTGCCGTTTACTTAAAACAATATTTATTCTCTTTTACAAAGCACTTCAAACACAGTTTTACTCATTTGCGTCAATATATGATTTTTCAGCTTCTTTTTCACTTTTTGGTTGCTGTGTGGTGAATCAATTTTCCTCAATTTGAAATGGTTCAATTTGACCTTGAAGGTACTGGGAATCAAAAGAAAATATATTTGAATAAGAGCAAATATTTATTTACTTATATAACCAAAATATAAATAAAAGAAGCATGGAATTGTAAAGAGTTTCATGCGGCTTCGACCTGTTCTTTTCCTTTTCGAAATGAATTCGCATGTTTTTCATGCACATCTCAAATATGTATGCGGGGTGATCCAAAAGTATTTATAATGAATATGCATCAAGGTGATTAAACTTAAAAACATATTTATTTTTCAACATAGTCTTCTACCAAGTTAATGCATTTAGTCGATCTTTTTCTAAACCAATCATTTTTCTAAACCCATATTTTTTCTAAACCCAATTCTTTGTTTTTACTCTCCCAAAACGCCACAACAGCAGCAATCACCTTTTTGCGTGTGGGGGTCCCTGGTTCAAATTCAGATTCGGACGAGAGACAGCGTACCACGCTTTGAGTTCACCTAGCTAGGAATAAGTACCTGAGTTAAACAGGGATAAAGTGAGTCGTGGAACTAATCCCTCAACATTCGTATTCACATTGGTGTATTAAGCTCTCTACAATTGTGAACCACTAGACCCCAAAGGTTGTCGTGGGGCTACTTTACTAGAACGGAATCGTCCCCGTTTTAACGAACTTCAATATTTTGTTAACTGCAGGAGGTGGAAATACCTATTTTCATCATCGTCAAATAAATCCTATTCAAAACCGTAACCCTATTCTTTAAGAGCCGACACTTTAGTGACAAAGCTGCACGAGCATATCGAAAAGTTTTTGCCATTTAGTCTCTTCTCTTCTGTCATTTAGTCTCTAAATCACTTTATGATGTATGCCAAGATAATGTTCATAGCAGCTGGGACTATGTTACATAAGAGTTTAGATTATGTACATAGCAAAAAAGGCCACAACGTATGTGAGTTAGATTTTTTTTAGCCACATTTTATAGCTCATGGTGCTATATACATAGCGTATGCGATTATAACTATGTTGCAAAGGACTTCGTGCTATGTAGATTTTTTTCAGTCTGGACATGTAGCGCCCACATGGGGCTCAAACTTCTGAAATCATTGTCATAGCTAGCCTGAAAATATAACCGATTTTCATTTTACATACTTATTTTTTTCAAACACCTCGCTTCTTCAGAAATATTGGAGTATTTATGAGTTGACTAAGATGAGGATAAAAGATTTAAGGCTATTTAAAATTATATAATAAATAAAATTATACGAAGAATCACTTTATAGAATCACTAAATTTTTTTTTTTTAAAATCAGATAAAATTTAGAGTGCCCAGTTTGTTTGATGCATTGACCCATTTCCAAGTACTTCAATCCACTTCAATCCAAAGTCATACTTCAATCCATGCTTACCGCTTGTCATTCTGCCCGTCTATTCATTTTCCATTAACTTCAACTCCTGATACTTTTCTAAAGAAATTTAAAATTGAGCTATTCAAATACTTTCGTACGCTTTGTGTAAGACATAGTAAAACAATCGACGTCAGAGTGTTAAACTAAGCCAACGATACTATTCGACTTTCCGACTTTATTCCGAATGAAACTGGACCTAACTCAAAAAAGTTTTCATATGCTAATGCCGAGAGATTTAAAATGTTGGGACTTTCTTTGTCATACTTTGTCGGAGCATACATATTTCCAACAATTTCAGGCCTTGGCAACTCAGTGCTACCATTGCAGGTTTTCGAGGCAACCAGCAAGTAAATAATTGATGAGAGAATGGCTTAAGTTATTTTTTGCTCCATTACAGACAGCTGCTCAAAACGGGAAGAAGTTGATAACGTTTATTTGGCTACCTACGTAAGTCAATTTATTTTCCATCTCGGAAATTTCTTCTTTTTTTTTGAGCTGAATATTATTTATTCATCTGGTTTATTCATCATTCACCAAGCTTCCCGTGTAACTATTGCATCTTTGGCTTGCTTGCCTTCAATGTGTAAGTGCAAAAAGAAAACAGAGTCAATTAATTGCATAAAGCCTTTGTTTCGAATTGAGTTTGCAGGCGATGTTAGGAGGATAAGACTCAATTTGTTCGTTCGTTTGCTTCGTTTTCACGGGAATCGTATTACTCATTGGAAGTCTCGACTTGACTGTTGATTTGAAGTACCTCCTCAATTCCTTGAAATCTTGAGTTAATTAGGTATAATTTCGTTAAGCTTGCTTTTCAATTGTCTGCATGCTGCGTCTAAAGACCAAATTATTCTGTCTAAGTACACTGAACTTTCACTTGTGATGGTATTATATATTTCTATTTATATTAATAGATTTGCGAGTTCTTATGCACTTGGATTGTTGCTGTACATTTATTTGTTGCTGAACATTTATTTGTCGCTCAACATTAATTTGTTAGAACGAATAAAGAGAATCTAGCATGGCCATAAAGGACGTAGTAAAAGAGCCAAAAAATATCAAATGTTCGCTAGATAAGTGATTATACAAGATCAATACATCCCGTGAAATTCATTTGATCTGATGATCCGGTCGTAACTTCATAGGGACCCGAATTTAAGATACTAAATAAAATAGGTATTTTAGAGGAGAGCTACTATGCTTATGCGGTGAGAACTTTTGCAAATTTTAATGTGGCTGTGCAAAAAAATGCATCAAATTTACCAATCGCTTGCATGTTTTTTAAGAAGCAAAATTTTTTCAGGATAGTGGAATGATTTCTGTTAATGGGCCAGTCGCTTTGCAAGGTTACCTATACATTCATCAGTTCGATATTTCACAAAGTTTCTTTATCTACTTTAAGGCACGTCAATTATCTCCAGATCCAATAAAATTAATATTACATCAGCAAATACATGCATATGCGGCAACACTATGCACTTTAACAGTCCGTCATCTCACTGTACGGTCAAGACAGTTTTCTCTTGCTGAGATTGAGCCTTCTAAATCCTTGCGATAGATTAGGGCCATGCCTACAGACATCCAGGATGTACAGACAGGATAACAACAAAAATCCATTTCCTCTGCCTAGGCATCGCCACTAATACTAAACATTGTGACAAAGTAATTTTAAAAATGTCAAGGGTAGATTAATGTCCTTGACGGGATATCGAATGGCTCTGCTTTAAACATTACTGAACAACAATCGCGAGAAGCCTTATTTCCGAAGAAGTTGCTTTTAACAAGTATTTAGTCGAGTCTTTATTAGCGTGGTCTAGGATGACGAAGCTGGTTGATTTATTGTCGGTGAATCCATCCTAGATACGAAGACAAACGCGTGACATGGTAGAGCGTTGGTAGGATGACGATTATCGTTTTTGTATAAAATGATCAGCTGTCCTGCATAGTTAATTAATTTATTTCGAAAATATATTTAAATAGAACGTTTGAAAGTGGCTGGTTGATCGAGTTCGCTTTGAAACTGCTTGGAACCTTTACTCTGAACAGCTACATGGAACATAATTGATCATTTCTAGACGTGCTTCGATTTGCCATGATGGTCGTTGTGAAAAACTCCAACTAATTCACCAGCTTTAAATTCGCTAAAGTATTTTAAACCGTAGCAGGTCAGCTTTAAAAACCATCGGAGTTCTAACAAAACGATTAAATTCCAATTTATCATTTCATTCATGAGAAATCTAGAAACGAAACACAGCTGCATGCATTGTTGCCTGTACATATTAGTGGGTCATCTTGTTCGTTCAATTTATTTTCTTCTCAGTATCAAAACAGACAGTATCTTTCGAACTGGCAAATTGAATGTGGAACATCTTGCGCCACAGTAAGTACACATCACGTATCTGAGTACACTTCCGTGCTACTTTTGCTTAAATCATGTGCACTTGTACTCGTCTCCTAACAACGACAAAAGAATGATACATAAACACATTTATTTACTTCTATGTTGCATTTTTGTTACAATATTTATGTCTTCCGCCTCAGAACAACATAAAAGGATTGTAGTTTCATGCTGTAGGTATTCGGAGGAATCTTGTGTTACCCTGGTAATATCACTAGATAGTAGTATTTTCACGCAGTTTATGGTGCATTACAAATCATAAGAATTTCAATCAATAGTGTGATACAAAATACAAATTCGCTAGAAAAAAGTTTTGATTTTCGAAATAATATTCGATCTCATTGGCTGATGTACTTCTCAATCACATCAAATGAGATATGTACTTAGAGGTATCAAAAAAAGATAAATGAAAACGTTGAATGCCTTTGCTCATAATTGCTTAATCACTACCAGAAATTAATGAAAAATGATTCAAAAAGGTATTGCCATACAAAATCTAAATCTGTACTTAAATCAAATGATATTTTCTAGCCTAGAATTCGCATTTTTAAAAATTTCGCTGTTGTTTGCATATATTTTGCGTGGTTTTTTAACAATAGTTCTTAGCTTGCTAGGTGGTTTATGGTTGCAATATGTTTGTCTTAACCCATCTTGATTAGCTGAGAAAACATAATTGATAAATCTTTGCATTTCCCTTCAACTAATGAAAAATATTGCAGATAAAAATAAAAATAAAAATATTTAAAATTTACAGGACTTTTTCCTCAATTTTTTCGAATCACTTTCATTGCTAAAATGTCCAATGCTTGATGACCTCTGCTTCTTCATCTTTGGACGACATGATATGCTTAACGAAATATCCTCTATGTTTTCTGTTTTTATAAATCTTCTTATTTGTACGAAATTCTTATTCGGTGTTTCTGTTTATATCCGATCTTAATAGTCGCTTTCACACCACCTATGTTCTACTAAGTTTTGATTTAAGTCTCCTTACTTTAAACAGGGAAGTTTGTCTTGAAGTCGGTGATAATTTGATCAAGTTTTACATTTATTTCTCGAAATTGATTTTCCAATTCACGCTAACTCACCGTGTCAAAAAAACTTGGCAATGCTCCTCGGTTCAATAATGATGTTGTAGACGCTACCCAAACCAGAATTCAGCAATTCATTCATATAAAAGAAGTTCGCTTAGTGACCTACTTTTGAGGAAAAAAAATTAACTTTTAAGCGAAAGAAACTGCCAGACAGGACATGCTCCCCTACATTGCTAGCATTGAAGCATTGCTCAGAACGAACTAATCAAAATCCTTTTGGTCGTTTGCCCGTTTGTGATAAAGCTCTCTGGTCATTCTCTATGACATTCATTTGGAAAATACAGCTTTCGCTTTTTCTGATGTGTATGAGCTCTTTGCTTCTGAGATATTATCTCCCTTTTCACAACAATGCCCTCTCCATTCCATGATCTACTCTTCACATATTTTTCAGAATTACATCCGTTTCGTCAACCCAACTTTTTTCCAAAACATCAACTTTTTTTTGTAATCAATAAAATTGCTTGTCATGGCTTTGATTACTAAAATTGCTTGTCATGGGTCTTGTCATATTATTACCAATTCTGAACAAAAAATCAACATGTAGCAAACTTGTATTGTCTACCGATGATATTTCTTACCTATGGTCCTTCCTTCCAACATTAAACTATATGTGGGTAATATTCAATGTGCCTTTTCGCATTTGCCCAAGTTTCTTGGAAGATCTGTTACTTCGAATACAAAGACGGCGCCTTGCTGAAACTAATTATCCGAAAAGTTGCTAAGACGAAGCAACAGGATGTGAAAATGCCGATATATTTCCTTATTCAGCCGTTTATCCGCTTGTCTTTTCATTTCGGTCGTCTAGGCGCTTCAACTGCAATTACGCTAAGGACTCTTGTCAAAACTAATTGGTATTCATTTATTAACCATAACCCATCTGGGACTAATCATGATGAGTGTCATTACCGTGAATTTCAGTAGGCGTTTAACCAGATGATGAACTTGTAAAATTAGTTTACGCCAGTGAAGCTTCAATGTGTTGTTAATGGCATGGATTGGGTTTTCGAAAGTTATGCATGGCGACAAACAGAAATTTGTTATTTTTCTCTACCGGGGTTCCGTTTTTAGCAACCAGCAAGTGATTTACAAGGACATTTAGAATTTTTTTAAAAAAATAGTTAGGCTGGTTAAATAATTTAAGTAGATTGAAATTATCACAAAGATTTCCAATTTTCCTCTGAAAGCTTAACAACAGTTTTATGTTTCCGATCTGGTTTCTGGAAAAATTGCTTTCATTTCTGCCGAAAAATTCATTATGACTGAATCAATTGAGTGCAACAATAACCAATCAATAAGCATGCTCGGCCAGAAATTAATAAAATATTATTGAGTGGTTTGCATTTTTTTTGCCACAGATAATTGGCTTTCAGTATTTATTAATAATTTATATTATCGCCCAAGGCTGATGCCACAGTTGTTTTTGAAACTCGTACTCGCTGCATTTACCAGATAATATTGACATTTAATATGCATTATCGACGTTTTATGATGTTGGTATTAAATCCTTTGAAAAGATTTTTTTCAAAGAGACGCTTGATGTGGTTAGCGAGAAGAGTATCTATTTGCTTTTAACACTGTGAAGCTGTTCCGTGCGAAAAATGATCTTTTCGTTTTGAAGTGAGGCCAAACTATGTGGAAGTTTTTTGTTGGCTGTTTATTTCCGTCAGTTATGAGAACTAATGTATACATACAAGCTCGAATAAAATTTTAATATTAATTATTTGAAAATAAAAATTCGTAGCTATCGGACATATCTTAATTTTCTGCTAACAACGCCAATGCTAATTTTGGAAAATTTAATTTGATATTTAAACGATTGAGAATATTGTTCGAAGCACAATTTTCTGCTCAGGTTGTGCATAACTTCACGAAGTATGCAATGGAAAAATTAGTATTCTATCTGGAACGACTAGTTATAAAAAGTAACAACTGTTTTCGGTGTCATGACAAGCGAACAAAGAAGGTAAACTATGATTTCAATTTTCTTGAAATTTATTATTAAAAATTACTGCTGTATATAAAAGGCGGTAAATAAAATCTAATCATAAATTCAATATAGATTTTAAATTGGAAATTCAGCAGCTTAATTAATTTATTTCGTAGGAAAACACGCTTGCTCTTAATTTGTTTAAAAGTGCGTAACGAACGCGCAAGAGGGTCAATATTTAAGCAAATATGTTCCCTAGGCAAGCGTAAAAGTGAAGAGTAAAAATATGTTTGAGTGCGAGCAAAGGGTACGTTGAAGGTAAATGAAGGCCTGGTAAAACGTCCAGAAAGCTGCGCACTGGGTTTATATGTAATGTTGTGTAGCAGACATTCGTCAAGATAAACTCTGTGTGACAGAAGAGTAGGGACTTCAAAGATGAAAAGACACATACTATACTCACAGAAGGGAAAGCGGAACTTGAAAAATAACGAGCGAGTAAGCCTGCTTTGCACAGACTCAACAGCATCATTTAGGAAACAATAATAAGGACACCGAATTTAACAACAATATTCAAGGACACTACGCACGAAGGAGATATGCTGGTGCACACACGAGGAAATATCAGCGAAAAATCTGGGCGCTCTAAGAATGAAGCCGCACAAACGCGAGGCCTCGGAAGTGACACGCAAAATATGGACATCAAATTTTAGTTTACTGTCAAACACAACACCAAGGTCCATGAAGTTATCAATAGAACTGAGGAAAGAACCAAGGATGAAATAGGAAAACGTGATGTCGGAAGGACATCTGGAAGAATTCAGCAACGTTAAACTTCATAAAATTGACAGCGCACCAGTTACTCAGAGCAGACAAGTCATCCTGCAGGTGGGTGCAGTCATCTACTGATTCAATCAACCTGAATATTTTCAGATCGTCAGCATACAAAAGACACGGGATTTGAAGTGGGAAGGCAGATCATTTATAAATAGGAGGAAAAGAAGCTGGCCAACAATCGACCCTTGCGGAACACCATGAGTAAGATAGAAGGGGAGGAAGAACAAGAATGAACAGTTACAAAACAAGCACGGACACGAAGATATGAGGAAAACCAGCAACAGAACTGGCATGATATATTGAAACCAGCGAGCTTTGAGAGGAGGATTTCAGGGTTCACAGATTCAACAGCCTAGACAAAGTCTGTATATAATACATCCATTTACTTCTGCTGGTCGATGGCGGAAGCAGCAGTATTGGTGAACAAAAGTAAATTGGAAACTGTTGACTTACCTTTGACGAAACCATGTTGGTCAGAAGCGAGAAGAGGTTCAATTATAGGATATGCTCTTCTGTACTCTTCTGAGAAACTTACTGAGAGGTTCAATTATAGGATATGCTCTTCTGTACTCTTTTGAGAAACTTACTGAAGCAAGCAAGATAGAAGGGATATGGAAGGATAATTGGACACGCAGAACGAATCTCCAGCTTAGAGGATGGGAAAAATATTTGTGGATTACCAGGAAGAACGAAAAGTACAAGAAGAAATAATAAGGTTAAAGAGGACAGATAAAGGAACACACAAGGATGATGACTTTGCAAAGATATTAAGTAAGCCGTCGGATCTGCAGCTGGCACTATAGTCTAGGCTAGTAAACAAACCTTCGGCCTCCAATGGGTTCATTAAAAACAAACGAAACTATTAAAATCTGAAGAGGAAATACTGGAAGAGACGGATGAACTAAGTCTTAACAGCTCAAATAATTCTTGAGGCATGAAAACAAACAAATTATTTAGTTTCATCACAGAAGGGATAGAGGACGATTTTTCAAGGGAGCAGATATAGGATCAGAAGAGTTTCTGTTGACACGACGAGATAGAAGTTTCTATGTGACCATGCTAAGCATTTATCGCATCTTTTTAGCGTACGAGCGTAGAATTTTGAATCTTAACAAATCAGCTTCTAAGCCGGAGCTTCGGAATCTACGTCGTGCCACATCTTTGGTTGTAAGAGCACGTATCACGTTGACAGTTAGCCAAGGAGTTACTCAATACAAGTATAAACAGTAAGTTTTATTTTAATTGAACCATTATTATTTGAACCACCGTAGGCCAATCAACTCAAGCTAGAAAAAAGTGTGAAATATGGAGAAAATCGAGTACCGTGCTGTTAGAAAGCTCCTCAACACACAAGGAAACGCGGCTCAAACAATAACGGAAATAATAGCATCAATTTACAGGTACTCTTTTCCAGGTTAAATCAC
Source organism: Nemotelus nigrinus (assembly GCA_947369275.1). Lineage (NCBI taxonomy): Eukaryota > Metazoa > Arthropoda > Insecta > Diptera > Stratiomyidae > Nemotelus > Nemotelus nigrinus. The sequence goes on along the minus strand of OX376373.1, from coordinate 39,699,277 downwards.
GATTTAAAAGTGGCAGTATTTTTAAACAGCAAGGGACTCACTTGAAAACGACAAAAGACCAGGACAGTTCATCGAAGTGGCCACTCCTGACATTGTTCAAAGAGTGATATTGGAAGATTCTAGACTAAAGAAGAAACAGCTCACAAAAGATGTTGAAATGTCAGATAAAACCATTTTAAATATTCTTCACGCTCATCTTGGCATGACTAGGGTCAGCGTAAGATTTGGTGCCGAGAATGCCCACGCCACCTCAGGAAGAACAGCGCGTGGAATGCTGCCAAGTATTTTTGAACCCCCGTGGTGTGTTGTAACGAAAATAGAGTATGATATCGAATCGTTTCTGGAGTCGAGACTTGGATTCATTATTTGTTACACTCAAATTAATTAAACTATCAGGTGACAATTTCTCTACCAGGTGGACGATCTTTAGGCCAACGGAGCCCGCATCGACGGGCGTGAGTGCCAAAGCCACTTCTGGGAAATGCAAAGTCGGCAGAACAGCTCAATAATTGGCGTTAGTTGCTTCTTTGTTTACTTTAACCACTGCCACTAACCGATCGATGTATATTTTTTAGTCTTTAAATTTAACCCGATTCTACGAAATTTTTACAGTCTGCACATGACCAATTTCGATAAATGCACAGTTACTCCCCCTCATAGCCGGCTTGTCCCAGTGCCAAACACAATTCACCAATTGTAAAGACAAAAACATATCCATAGTCGAAGAATAATACGTTGCAATTCCAGGGCAGCTAAAAGAGGACATCACAGAAAAAAATTTAAAAAAAAGTTAAGCAAAGATGACAACGATATATTTTAGATCAGCCACCTTACAGTCCTGACCTGGCCCTCTTTGATTACTACATTTTCCCAAAATTGAAAAAGGAACTACATGCGAAGAAGTTTTCAAACAATAAAGAAGTGCAGGTCACAGTTTTTGGCTCACTTTTCTGACAAAGGCAAAACACGTTTTTGTCAAACCACTGTTTCTAATGGTTAAAAGACTTTTAAAATGCTCTCCGGCTTTAGAAAGTGTGTATATAACTTCACTGAACAAAATTATGCAAATGTATCGTTAATTATAGAGCTTTATTAAAGTTTCTGCCATCAAGTACTTAAAATCTATTATGATGCTACATGGCATTTGGAGAAGGTAGTCATACTGGGTACATATGTTTTTGAAATAATGACTGCTGTAAATATAAAGCTAAAGCGATGAATTGCTGACAAGTTCTTTGCAATGAAAACTCCCCAAATTTTACAAAATCTTATTTCCGATTAATCAAATCAATTTATGGATATATTTTTTTCTTGGTATGAAATGCTATTTAAATGTTATTAAAAGAACATATCTGATTTTACTGAAAACAACTACCTGAGTACATTAGAAGCACTTGATTGAATGTGATAAATAACTTTTCAAGACCTTGAGAATATTACAGCGATGCTTCAACTTGTCATCAAGTAAGAAGAATTGTACGAGGAATTTGTTGAAACTAACCCTCTATTGTAATAAGTTCAAGCACAGAAATCACTTTTCTTCCTGGAGAATGCTCAGTCCAACCGAGAGAGACAACAGTTTCTTAAACATTATTCGATTCGTTGTCTGTGGACTAAGATCAAATACCTCAGAAGATAGAATATTTCCTTTATGTAAAAATATCCGGACAGATAGCAGAAAAAGGATGAACATTGATTTAGTAAAAGCTGATTATCAAATTAAATGCAATTTTAGTGTATCAGGCAGCGAATTTTATAATTTAGTGACTAACAAAGACGACATTGAAAACTGTAAATTCCGAAAAATATCACTACTGTGTAAATAATAAAATTGTGAATCATGCTTGAACCTCGTTTTTCTATTCATCCCCTAAATTTCTCTGAAATTCTGTTTTCTTGTACGAAACATTGCACCATAAAGTCTCTAAGTCTGCCGGGTCACCGTACTCGCAAATTATAATTTTCAATTTCAAAACGCTTGAAAAGAAATAATTTTTAGATAGGCCAGGTAGTATTGTCCTTGATTTTGATAAAATTTACAAGCTTTTATGTTTTTATTCCACAGTGTGTATAATTTGTTGAAAATACAAGTTGTTAAAAATCAACGTTCAAATTTGTTGAAAAAACAACAATACTCCTAATTTACAGTCTAAAAAATATCTCAGCACCAGCCTTCTTCTTTTACTGAGCTCCGTTTATAGAATCACCTGCACTTTGGTGTCCTTATTTTAGTTAAGACAGACTTGAATGTATTAGTGATTAATGTGATTGACGCTTACCTGTTCCTCCAGAAATATCTGATCCTAACCGGAATTCATCAGCTGAAACGAAAAAATATATATGATTACATGTATTCTATTATTCAAACATTTTAAGCAAAATAATAAGCTTTAATCTCAAGAACATATGTTTCAAAGAAAACATAACAATGAAAATGTATTTTCTTCCTTTTTTTAACGGTGCTGAAAAAATTCCATTATCTATTCCTAGATAAGTTTTGATCAAAATTTAATATTCTGTTTTATAACCACTCGTTATATTCAGTTCAAACGAATCTGCAAACAGTAACGTTTCCTCTGTGTCGTTTCATGTTTGCCATTCTCGATAGCTTCAGGCTTTGTAGACAAATAAAAGATGAAAATCATAGAATCAATGGAATATCATTGATTCTATGATTTTCATCATGCAAGTGAGTATGATTTCAGTAATACATATGAAATTGAATCTGATGGTAAATGCATACCATAAATGCACACGACCGAGTCACCTACGCACAAACAGTAAAAAATATATTTAAACTCAAATGAGGGCATATTACTTCCTATTTTTGTCGTAGCATCCGAGTTTCAGCTGGCATCAAACCAAAATTCATTCGCTACTAGGCTTAAATTCCCGGGAAACATGATCAAAATAAAATAAATGATACAGTAGTTTGGCTGCGATGCAGATGAAACCATTTCAATTTATCTGAGCATACACACATTGATTCGTATTGAAACCCTTTTTCAGTTTTCTGTTCGGCCTTCGGAAGTTTTTTCGCGATTGTTCAGAGATTCTATTCAGCAAAATGCAAGGACAACCACTTCAGCGAAATTACAGTGTACATCAAACAAACTAGGTACTATTAACAACATAAGTTTTCAATATCAGCATTTGAAAATATATATGACCTCATATCCTGCGTTTTATTTCACTAATGAAAAGTCTTTCGCAATTTAACGTATTATAGATAATGGTACTTTAGTACTTAGGAAGCAAAAATAGCCTTTTCATTGATGCCAAGCTTTTGACTTTGTATTATTTTCATGCTCGAAACATAATGCGATAAGAGGTCACGAATTTTTTCAACTTAATGCAGACTTAATGAAATAAATTTAATACTGGACGGATGAAGCTGTATAGCTTGAGAATCATAAATCTTTGCATTCGGGTTTCACTTATCCTCAAATTTTTCATTCGTTCGTATTCAATCTCAGATAATGAATTTCTAGTTCAATGGGCTTTGAGTTCATGCAGCTAAATGTAAAAGAATGCCTTTAAAGCCGGGTTCTAATTTTGAATAGCGAGCAACAGATTGTATGAAAAGGGGTTTATAAATATTCACCGGGAAATGCATGTTACAATTCACTTTTCTTCTTTTCATAGTTTTAAGGGTACTTTCAGTATTTTTTAATTTTAGTGAATTAGTGTGCTTAATAAGAAGATTAGTGTAAAAAGGGGACTGAGAGAAGAGAAAAGAGGGTAAGAATTCCTTAATGTAAAGAAGCTTCTTGCGCTGAATTGAATAGATTTTATTCAGTGAGCCACTATGAGCTTGTATATGTGACGAATTAATGTCAGTTTTAGTGAAAGCAAGCACAAAGTGCAGTTATTTTCCGTCTGAATAAACACCAGGTAGCCAAGGAGCTAGAAGATCAACAGCTTAAATGTTACACCAACATTTAACAACATCTTCGCTGAGAAGTTGATATTGTCGTTAGCTGAAGCTTGAATAGATTATATTCAAACAACTTTTCGGTAGAATTGAACGGATTTTACCAAGTGGTCCTTGATGGAGTATTATATCAAAGAATGCGCTATATTAACAAGCACTTCGACGAATTATCCCTTGTTTTCGAATAATAAATGAACTTCCTCGGCAGTTTAGTGATACAGACGGAATCTAGAATTTCAAAATGGTTGTTGGTGTGTTATCTTTTAAAATATTCGATTTAATCACTTGATCATTTCGAACTATTTTACTAGCATTGGTGGGAGTTATATTAGAAACTACGAGTATAATACACGTCATTTGGAATATATACCAGGTTTATGTTATTCGAACTACTAAAACCCTTTCCCGAGTTGAATGCATTTTTACAATTCAGATGCATATTTACAAAACAGCCTTTTCCTGGCTTCCATTTTGATTTCCAAAATCCATCTATTGCAGCAATAAAAGATACTTAGTTTTGAAAAAATAAATTTAATTTCTTTACGTTTATGACCTCAGCTGAAGGAAAAAAGGACAAGTAAGTTTGGAAGGCATCAGAGCTAGCATTTTTATTCAATGAAACAAATCTGGCAATTGAAAATTTTAATACGATTGTGCCTCTGTTCCCCACTTCTCATTTATGGGGTTTTAGCCGTAATTTCAAATATGGTGCTAAATTTCATGTGCTTAATTAGCAACTGTAATTTTTTTACAATTGATTAAAATGATTTAATCAACAAACTCGAACGCCCCGGACAAGCTAGTTATGTGAAAACTGCAGCACGTGTTCGTCGGCCAGGATCATCTGAAAACAAGTGCTGCAGAAAACCTTGGTTTATGTTCACAGGAATTGAGGATATCACAAAACAGTTTGGGCAGTTTTTTGCGCAAAGATCTGGCCTGAAGGTTTACACATATCAGCTTACACTATGTCATATCCATTGTCATTAGGCTACCAGGATAATTAGAATTAAACTCGTTTCACCGAAAATTCATATTTCTCTCTCCCTCTCTCTCTCTCTCTCTCTCTCTCTCTCTCTCTATATATATATATATATATATATATATATATATATATATATATATATATATATATATATATATATACATATATATATATATATCTATATATATATATATATAGATATATATATATATATATATATACATATATATATATATATATATATATATATATATATATATATATATATATATATATATATATATATATATATATATATATATACATACATACATATATATATATATATATATATATATATATATATATATATATATATATATATATATATATATATATATATATATATATATATATATATATATATATATATATATATATATATATTGTCACGGTACGATTCACGTATAATGCATAAGGAAGACACACCCGCGCGGTAAGAAGCGTTGTAATATCAGCGTAGGGATGATGATGGTGACGACCCTGGTGGCGATGCAGCTGGCCGCAGTTAAACCATAGGATCCGCGGTCTCGTTATTATTCACAACCGACGTTACACATAGCTTAGACGGGAGCCAGACTTTTGATGATCCAGAGCTGCCGCGAACGAGTCGGTTTCTTGAATATGACCGTCATACACGACGGGGCCGCAGGAGACAGAAGACGTCAACACAATAACTATGTCAGCGAAACAATACTTACCTGCGAAAGCACATACCCGAACAAGAAACCGGAGGTGTCCGGATCGTCGTGATCTCCGGTGCTCATGCAACATCCGATGCCTGGACAGCCCTACATTAAGGACGTAGTTCTGGTAACAAGAAAGCACCGACTGGATCGACTCAACCGAAATACATCTACGGTTCAATAAAATCCGCCACCTATTGATGTTGATTGATGTTGATTATTTCGAGATAGAATTGTCATCGGGGTGTCAGATCGACTGTCGGGAACGGTGGAAACATTTAGAGACTCGAGAATCACCCGCAAAATAGTAGCCTCACAGACCATCTACGGATCGAGTTGAATGCCCGAAGATTAAGTGCATGGACACTGTGTGCGCTCGATGCAAGAAGTGCATCATGTGCAGCAAGCCGTGGGAAAAGTACCGCAGAAGCGGTTACATCAAAACTTTCGTCGTTTGGAGCGAGGCGGCCCCGAGCTCTCTCATCTTGGCGGCGGTAAGCATCAGACGTATGGGGACCCATTGGTGTATCTAAGGGAGACTTTCACCCTTGGTCGCAGTAGGGGATCAGGGGGTCTTTTGACGAAGATAATCGCTTTACGAATGGTACGGTTGATTGTAACAATATATATATATATATATATATATATATATATATATATATATATATATATATATATATATATATATATATATATATATATATATATATATATATATATATATATATATATATATATATATATATATATATATAATATAAATGTATATCAACAAAATGATTAAGGGAGATAATCTCTGGAGTGGCCAGTCCGATTGAGCTGAAATTTCCGGAGAAAATAGAAGTTAATAAGGGCTAGTGCAGCCTTCTATTAAAATAACGATATCTTTAACCCTATGGCGGCGGTGGGCATTTTAGTCAATTTCCATGTAGTCGTAGGCAGAGTACATTTTTATTAAAAGTCAGTACGGGAAATGAAAACGAATTATGTTTTATGGAAATTATGAACCCTATGTGGGCGCTGAGAGCCTAAAAATAGGCAAATATTTGTTTTGCGAATTTCGATTCCTAATAACTAAAAATATGCACACATGGGTTTTCAAGACTTTGTGGGCAACCTGTAGCTACAGCAAGCACGTGAAAAAAATCCTTCAAATCATCGATCCTTTTGAAATGTTTTTCCTTTTTAACAATATATTCAAATTATTAATAAATCTAAGCTTCGTCCACCATATCAATCTAAACTTTCAAAATTCCGAGTTGCACTAGAACGGCAACCCATCAACAAATAACCTCTATTTCCAGCACTCGAAACTTCTGTTCATGAGAACTGAGGACCGGGTAAGCCGATCATTATGAAATTTATAGGATATGTTGGTATTAACTAGGACCAATGCGGCCAGCCCTGTGTCAGTGGTGTCATGTTGAAAAATCACTGCGAAAAAACTGCGTTTTGACCTATAAATTCCGATCCAGCCAGCAAGTTTTAACGAAATTTACACAGTAGCTAAACCTTGTTTTAAGCCACATTTGGTAGAATTGAAAAATTGGTATAAAGCTGGCAGCTATGGCAATTTTAGTGTCGTAAGTCCTGGAAATTTATTCAGCAATATAAAGCTTTATTTCCTATAACTTTAGATTCAGTCATGAAATCAAAACTAAATTCATGAGGTTAATGGACCCTATTGCAACCTAAATTTTGTAAGAATTTCGTAGAAAAACCATGAAAGAGCTGCCAACCATCGTAATTTTTGTAATATTTTTGCATATCTTTACTAAGCGATGTTGCCAGTTTTGCAAATTTGCAAATGGGAATGATCTTACAATGATAATAACAAAAAATATTGAAGTTTCGAAAATTTGAGAAAAAAATTGCGGTTGGTAGCCCTAACATTCTTTAAACCCTTATAACTTCCAGCGCAGTCATTCAATCGAAACGAAATTAAGAGGTTGGGTTTAACTTAGCGTGGAGCAGATTTGGTGTATTTTCGGTGATGCTGCTAACGCAGGGTTGCCAGCACCAGATATTTACGTAAATATTGTAGATGCATCCATTTTTTATCCATATGCCGAGCAATTACAATAAAAATAAGGAACCAATGTTTTAATTTATCATGTTTTGAAAATTTTTCGTATGGCAGCATCAAACATTATTTAATCGATCAAATATTCGATGAAATCCTCGGATGAAAACGAAATTCAAAGAATATGTTGATTTAAGTATGAGCTTGTTAGGGTAGACTTATTGTTGCTTCGTTGGTAAAGTGTTACCAGCACTGTCATCATTTAACTTATAGGAGATGCTCTCGAAAAAATGGTTTTTGTTGAATTGGGTAAGAAATGGTTGATATGATAGTGCAAAAAAGCGTATTACGTCTTTTCACATTTTTTGGTCACTCAAAGACAATTTCTTCGAAAATCAGTTTTTCAGCGGTTCTGATGCGCTAGAGTATTTTTTTTTAAATTAAATTAGCTCCTTCTTTGCTGTTTGTTAAGTTAAGTTAAGTTCACTATTATACCCGAGAAATTCAGTTTTATGCGTAGGTTTTTAAAACCAGACAACACAGCTTTGAGTAGAAATTGAAGGGTATGCTACGATTTGCGGAAATGAGTGGAGACTTAGAACCAAGTCTCTTTAACTGGTACCGCTACGGAATAACAGGTCTACGAGTTACCTATTGTCGAGCGGGAAAATCTAAAAAAAACTGAGGGAAAAACTAACGGTACTTCTTGGTACTGACAGCACAATACTAGCATTGCGATCAATAGTCTATCGCATTTGCTTCACACTGAAATCAAGATCCTATGTGAATGTTTTGTTTTATCCAAATAGTTGCAACGGAAATAAAGAGCCAGACTGATTTGATTTGGCTCCGGATATTTAAAGAGATCGCCACAGCAGCTACAGAGCAACATTCTTCTTAAACCTTCTAGCAAACTTGTAACAATTTTCAATTAGATCTAATCTTACAAAGGGTCAATACATTTTGTAAGTTTCAATTCCCATGGAAATTCCCGTTTATAAAAATTTGAGAGGCTGAAAGAGAACCGAGCAACGTTCGTATGTATTTCGTGGGCTATTTGAATTTTGAAACTTATAAAAGACATTAGATTTCTGTTCATATTAACTGCAAGTTTGAATATATTTCAAATAATTTTCGATTTGAAATTTTTTTTTTAAATTAAAAATGTTTGCTAAATTTAAGAAAACCTTTCAATAATCCGTACTTTTCAGCCTCCCATTTCACAGAAAAACATATTTTTTATTTAGATTTGTTACTATCTTTTGATTTCCGGTATAAATGAGCAATGCCAATAACTCAGTTCGCACAGATGATTTTAAAAATCTGATATCAGCTGTTGCCCCGTAGCCAACAATACGAATGGATGAAAGCACATCTAGAAAATCCATCAAATATCTCAATACTGAAACATTCAGACTACGTCCTAGAGGCAAATATAATATGATTCGATTCGGCTAAAATTACAATTCTCAATAAACTTGAAGACCAAAAACACTGGTGGGCTGGCCAAAGAGGGATTGGCATCAAAGTTGACAGGGAATCAATCTTTGGTGGAATATTTTGCAAATAATTATTTTGTTTACTTACGCACGTACACTTCGCACACAATAATTCGCCAGAATAAGCTAACTCATTAACTGATTGATAATCTATACTAAAGAACCCCAAATCAACAATATTAAAAATGCAAAATGACGCTGCTTTACAGCAACTTCATCATAAATATTACCAAATCATCATTTAGTCATAGTAACCGATTTACTAATCAAAATTCATTCCATTATTTGTGCCTACGACAAATCTTTTCAAACAAGAAATCAATCATTTTCCTGGTGTTTTAAAGTTTCCCTGAATCGGTGCTTTCAATCATTCATCCTCATCACATCGCACTAATTCAATGTTCCATCAAGCGTTCCTATTTCATGTTTTTCTCTTTCTGCCCTTTCCGCTTCAGTGCTGGCTCAGCCTCTCTGCGACATCTCAAACCGATTTCGATTTTCTCGTGAACAAGAAAATCAATTTCAGGTAAAAGGAAATTCAATTAAAAAGACGACTTGGTGGAAATAACATCAACCACACCTAACTCCAATCCGATGGTTATGGGTAGGCGGTAAAGTCAACGGGCTCTACGACACAAAAAAAAACTTTAACTCCGTTCTTCAGGACTGTCGCCAATTCTGTTGAATGCTTTGCCTATTCTGCCCGGCAGAAAGCATGCTACGACTATACCGACCATTGTCGGTCCTGCCTAGGCATATTTCCATACGACAAAGCCTGTAAGGCCATGTGGACAGGTTTAGTGGCTCAAGTACACGTTCGAACCACACAAAGGTACGGACGGGTTCAATTCAGCAGCAAATATTATCCATCATCTTGGAGCCTGCAGCAATTGTTAACGTGGATCGAAGCAACGAATAATGGCTTTTATAGAAAGCAACTGAAGCAAGTCAAGCCTCGAAAGATTCTATTTTTTTTTGCGAAACATATGGTATTCGATGAGATTAAGTGTTACCGCAACCAAAAGTATTCACATAAATAGCTATTGGACCCTCGTTTTCGTAACCGTTATTAGATGTTTTTCTATTCTAAAGTATAAGAGTGCTTCAAGTATTTCAAAGGCAGTGAGATTGGCTTGGTTTTTCATGTGACGATTATATCCGAATATTGGGCTAGGCAGTGTTTCATGAACTCTCCAAAAGTTTAAGTGTAGCGTGCTACATTGTTTAAGCTCTTTGTGTTGAACTACTTTACTGTGCGTCTTATCTATCCGATGTATTTTTTAAATAATGCTGCATTTTGGTTGTTTTATTTTTTACACAGCTCTTTGAAATTAAAAAATCTCAAAACTGTTTGCAATAATTCTGCTTGCCGAGTAGTTTTTCATAGAAAGCCAATTTAAAACAGATTTCGATAACCCGTCGAGATGCTTCCTTCAGATTGTTCTGTTGTAGCACCTTCAGGGTTCGCTCCGAAACGGTAGCACTCACATATTTTCGGGGAATACCTTAACCTCAGCAGTGGCATCTAAACACGAACCGAACTAGGCATGGAACAACATTATGACTATCAGGGCCGACGGTATTGTCGCTGTAGCAAAAGAGCGGAGTGACTCGTTTATTCATTGCCATTACGGACTCTATAAATCTGTCAAGGGTCCTAGCATTTTGTACATTTTCTGGCTACGCGTGCTGAAGGTATCCAACGAATATAGAAACCTGCTCATTTTATCCGTATTCAGACACCAAAATGCACACTGGTACCACTGAATCACCAGCAACTCCAGCTATTTTTTCAACTTTCGAATGACTCCCCAATGGATTGCCATGAATTTCAGGTTTCGAAGGTTTCGACAGAAAGCCGAAGAACGAAATGAAACTCGGGTGTATGTCCGTATATTTTCAAAATTATGGCATGAATATATCGCAACATGAAAATGGTGAAGGTTCAGGATCGAGCTTAGCATCTGGTATTACCCGCCGAGTTCTATGAAAGCGCGAATGTGTGAAAAGTACAGCCATAACTCACTACATTTCTTCTTGTAAAGTATATGGTTCGACTTCGAACTGGAATTTCTTATGGATTTCATTTTAGACAGTTTTGGACTTTTATGTCCACAGAAAATGTACGAATTGAAAACCAACTGCATGGATGTGGAGCAGGTATATATTTCAACTCAAGGTAATCTAATCTATGTGTGGGTGTTTATGTCAAAGTAGGGAGCAGGAATTGAACATTTTATTTATTTGTGACATACTCGTACCATAAATCAGGATATCCAATGCAAGCAACAAGGGACTCATTGCTGTCTTCACTTCGGAAGAAAATGAACGAATGGAGAGTCTGAGTCTCTGCGATTCAGCTTAAAACTTTGTAGTTGGATAGGATATGGCAGCAGCGAATAAGAAATATGCGCTACATTGGTTTGCAATTGAATTTAGTCAAATGGTAGGAACAATTAGAGCTAACAGATTTTTCAATGATTCTCATCACAAAGTTGCTGGTGATTTACAGGCATTCTCCTTAAAATTGTCCATGACAAATACAATCATAATTATAGAAACGCCATTTACGCTAAAAAATCTAAATTTGATGTTTTGGTTGGATTTGGTGCAATATTTTCATTACATAAATTGAAATGATAGAAACATAAAATAACAAATTTCTCGTGATTAGGAACCGCTTTAAGTATAACATGGTGGATTCTGGTGGAACGAAGATAACGAAAATCCCTGCTGCTAGAAACCTTTTGTTTGGAACGAAAGGTTTTGAACGAATTTAAATTAATAGAATTACAATTTTTGAAGTCCAAATATTTCTTGTTTATTGCCACTAAAAGCTCATTGCCGTTTGAGACTTAAATGGTAGCAACTCTTAGTGAAGAAATTGCAAAAAACATCACTATTATACAACCAACTTGACTAACAAAAAACTAATCTCCTGTTTGATTTTCGTTAAAATCTGATGACGTATATACAATTAGACAAAAAATTCTCCTCTCGAAGCTGTTTTTTCTTAGTTTCCAACAATAAGTTAAGTTAAGTTAAAGTGAGTTTCCAACAATAACTTTAAAATAATTCAATAAGTTTTTGTTTTAAAAATTTCTTTACTTTCTATAACTGTGTAACTACCACAAATTCGAAGAAAAGAATAAAATGTCCACTTATTTTTACTAGATAATCAATTCACTTTGATAAAATGTTCAAAATTTTACATAAAAACAAATTTCCGTACGAGCATAAAATTGGACAAATCAGAAAATACGTTTTCAATTTTATTTTAATTGCTGCCAAATTGATTGCACAAGTTTTGTTGTTGTTTCTACTCCAATTAGATCTCATTCTTCCGTAGTTTGGTTTTAAGCTCCTCGTTACTTTTTACTAATATTCGAAGAAGAACCGAACCGCCATCCGATTGATTTGGAATTTTCAGAATACATTTGGGTATATGCAGAATAGTGCCTGGTCTTACAAAAAGTTAATAATCTTTAACCCTTTGGCGCTGGCGGCCATTTTAGTGATATTTTAAATATACATATTTTTCTGTCAACAAATAAATTTCGCAGAAGCAAAGTTTATGGAATTAACATCGAACGTGTTCCAAATAAGAATATGGTTACTTTTTTGAAATGTTTAACCCTATGTGTGCGCTAGACGCCAGAAATGAGATTGAGGAAATTTGAAAATATTTTAACTGCGAAAACTTTTGACACAATTGTCAAATCATTATGAAACTTACAGGACATATTTTTGTTAGTAAGTTGTAGACTTGTGTAGTTTTTAATGAATATGCTGGTAACTCTGAAGCAACCACAGGCATGGAAAGAGGAAACCTTCAAACCATCAACTCTAATAAAAAATTTTCGTCTTTTACAGTCAAAACCAACTCATATAGAAATCTTATGTTCTTCCTATACAACCATAGGAAAACTTTTGGAATTTCACATCGGACAAGAACGGTAGCCCTCCTCCAATTTACCTATACTTTAAGCATCAAAAACTTCTGTTCACGAGAACTCACGACCCAATTATCAGATTCAAATGAAATTCACAGAATGTATTGGTATTGAGTGGGACCAGATCTGATAAAAGCGATTAAGAAATGCGGGTAACTCTGTGTCAATGGTGCCATCTTGAAAAATTATAAAGAATTAAAGCTGCTTTTTGCCCTATGAATTCTGATTCAGTTACCACATTTTCATCAAATTGACACAGTAGCTGAACCTTGGTCTAAGCCGTGTTTGGTAGAAATTTGGAAAATTTCGTTTAGTGCTGCCAGCTATGGTAATTTTTGAGTATTGGGTTTTGAAAATTCGCTCAGGAAAATAATGCATTTTGCCCTATAACTTCCAGTGCAATCGTTAAATCAAAACGAATTTCATAGTGCAGTCATTAAATCAAAACTTTTGCGACTGGTAACCGTACATTTCTTTGTACTCCTATAACTTCCAATGCAGTCATCGGATCAAAGCGAAATCCGCAGAGTAGGTTGATTTGAATTTGAGGCCGGTGTGATATATTTTTAGTTTTGATGTTATCAAAGGGTTGCCAGCGCGAGGCGTTTTTTTCCCTATTTTCGTATCAATAAATGCTTACATTAAGCATTCATATCGCGAACAATTAAAATGAAAATAAGCTCCCAATGTTTAAATTCTCTAAAGTCTAGAACTTTTTCGGTTCCAAACATCTTTCGTTTTTTGACCCTAAACATCTTTCTATCCTTGTAATTTTCAACGAAAACATCGGATAAAATCGAAATCGATTGAGTTATTTGATTTTGACGTGCGGCAATTGTGGGAGACTTTTAGTTGCAGTACTGGTAAAGTGTTGCAGGTTCTGAACATTTTCTATGTTTATGTTATGGTATGCTGCTCTCAAAATTTTGCGGTGTTTCGATTTCCTAAATCTTAAAATTCCTGAAATCCTTTCCACCCTATGAGTTTAAATCTATTGTTAAGATCAAAGTGATTTTGCACTCAAAACAAGTTGGAGCACGTGTGGTAAAATATGCACTCGAAATCTGCACGATTCTTCTACTGTTCATCGAACACTAGTATTTCTAGCGGTTCAGGTGCGCTAGAGTTTTTATAGCGTATTATATGCTCCAATTCATCCCACAGACGCTCTGTGGGTTTTAAGTTTTGTTATTGTGGTGGGCTGTGCAGCCATTCTTTGACGAGCCATTCTTTAACTATCATGGAGGAATGCTTTAGATCGTTGTCTTGTTAGAGAATGAAATTATTTTCCATGTCAAAAGCAGTGACACTTCAAGAAGGTTTGTTTTCAAAATGTTTAAATAATCCCACCGATCTATTGTACTTACAATAGTGTGCAACTTTCCAATTGCTGAAGCCATACACCCCTTATCACCGACGTTTTTCTACAGTTGAAACTATATTTTTTGGATTGAGTTCCTCATTCGATTTGCGCCAAACTTTACCTCATTCATCTGAGCCAAATACTTTATTCTGTTCAGACTTCGTAATTCCAAAAGTGAACGTCCTTATCTTTGTGAGTTTTTGCAAAGGGCAATCGCTTTTTGAGACAAATTTTTGATATCAGTGGTTTATGCCTGGGTTTCCGACCATGAAAATCGTTCTCGCGGAAAACATTTCTGATGGTTTCATCACTTACCGTTACTTCAAATTCTTTTCGTAGCTCGATTGCTATTTTAGGCGCACGGTTTCTAGGATTTTCTTTGATTCTTCGTACTACTGACCGCCTGGCTGCAACACTTAAACTTTGTGAGCGTCCGGTACGAGGCTTACTTACTGACGAACCAGTTTCTCGATACTATTTTATATCCTACTACACATTAGACTTAGGACTTCAAATTATTTTAGCTATTTCACCCATGGACTTTCCTTCACAAAACAATCTAACAACGATTTTCCGCGTATCTAAAGAGATTACTGTACCCATAGCTGATAGTTTGTTTTTCTGAATGTGAAGGTTGCAATAGACTGTAATTGTACTAGGAATAAATATCGATACTATTTTTGAAGTTTACGCGTGTCTAGCACTGCACTAGTTTTTTAATAAAATAATCGATGTTGCTATTATTCGTAACCTTTTTGAATGTAAAATTTTGAACAATTTACTAAAATGAGTTACCAAATCAAAATGAGTAGATATATTTTTCTTTTCTTCGATTTTTTCGTAATTACCGAGCTATAAAAGGCAAATAAATTTTTAAAATAAAAAATTATTGGATTACATCAAAGTTATTGTTGCCAAATTAAGAAAAAAACAGCTTTGTACGGAAACTTTTTTATCTAACTGTAAGTTACAGAGAACCTTATAGAGCATAAAGCATTTAGTTTTTTTAGTGATTTTCCAAGATGGCACCACTGGCTCAAGGCTGCCTTCGTTTCAAAATCACTTCTATCAACCCTGCTTCTATTTAGAATCAACACATCTAGTGAAATTCATATTGATGTGGTAATCCGGTCTTGAGTTCTCGTGAGCAAAAGTTTCAACTACTTCAAATAAAGGTAATTTGGTGAAGGATTGCTGTTCCTCTCTCACGCAGAATTATGGAAATTCAAATTTAACAGAGTGGGAAAAAGCTAAAACTTATCAATCGTTTGCATTATTTATTTTTTTTCAAAAAGTGATCATTTTTCACGACGGTCGACGATTTGAATGATTTTAGATGTGATTCCTGTAGCGAAAGGGTTGCCCGTACAAAGTTTGTATGGTTTTACTTATAATATGTTTTGTTAAATTTCGTGATGATTAATAGTTTTAGCCAGAAGCTATGAACGTCAGAAGCTATGAACGTAGGATTAAAAAATTTCAAATCTTTATCATGAACAATATAAGGCTTACAGTAAAAATTATCATTCTGAGAATGTTTTATATTTTTCTTAGATGCCCACATTTATTCGTCAGTATTAGAAATAAATCATCTCAATACCTTTAAACTCAATCTGGTGTTTCTCAAGGTTCTATCTTGGGCCCACCCCAGCCTCGTTTAATATATAAACGTATTCTAAGACTTCTTACATAAAACAAGCATTAGCATAACTCACTGATTTATGTTGCCACTTACTACTCGTCAAAAAATGGAGCCGAATCAGCCACAAAGCACCTGCCTCATTATTTCACTTATGATTTCGCCGTACATCTAACTGATGTTTCCTCAAGAAAGAAAATAAGTGAACATGTTTTGAATTTATCGGGTTTCATATATTGAATACAAGAAATATAACGCTGGATTTACATTCTACCCGAGATATGGCAAATGTTGCCGAGCGCGAGAGTATAAATGGTCACCTCGTCTATTCTCGCCTTTTTCTCCATTCACACATATTCCAAGCCATGGCAAGGACGAGAGTGTGAATGGTGATTTCCCCGGCACCTACCTATTTTATGTGGGTTTCTAAGGGGTTTATGAGGGTCTCGTCTTAGCTCAAGGTCGCTCGAAATTTTGTCGGTTTTACGTATCGAGTCAAAGGGATTTGAAAAAGGTCTGGTGCTGGCTCCGTTGTTATTTACAAATCAAATTGGTTTCATTACGAAATCACTGACAATATGCATAATACTGGACAAGATGAATGAGTACGGATGGGTACGAGGTGCACTGCTCGAATATTTGTGAATAAATTTCTGAACAGAGAAAATGCTACCTACCTACACCACATGTACATCTGCGCACTTAAACTTCACACCCCTCAAATCTTCTCGATGTGGGCAGGACGAGTTTTATGGTCAACTAAGATATAAAATTTGTCTTCCGCTTAAATAAATAGTTTTGAGTGAAGACTTTGAAAGCTCCTCATATGTTTTGGGAAGTAATTTCCCAAGTTCCTCGAAGAAACGTTTGCCATTTTTGTAAACAAGGCATAATATTTCACTTTTCGTGACAACAACCGACGACGTCTCTCCGATTTGCTCTAAGCCAAATAAGATAAATTGATATATTGAATAACTTTTTTGGAGATTCATTTGAGATGTGCAAACTTGTAGTAATCGCATTCTATATACCCTCTTTTGGTTTGTATAGCGTTTGATAAAGGGAAAATTCACCATTCAACGAGATTGTGTTAATATAAATGAAGTTGCTACATTTGACTCCTGATATAATTAACACTAACATGTAGCATCAATTAAGCGTTTTCCATTGAGTAAAATCCGATCAATCCATGCAATACAAACGTCAAAATTAACCTCACCAGTCAAACAGTCAATATTCAAATCATCATTTCAAGCAATGAAACCCTATCGTGCACCATACTTAACCCTCCTCCAATGAGCTTTCACGATGCTTGTTTAACGTCACCACATTCCCACTTAATATTCGTTTAACTTTCGAAATGGAATAACTTTTCAATTGGGAAATGAAGTCGGGTAAAAAGGATGTGGATGTGCGGTTTTCCCATTTATCGGAAATAGAAATTCCAATGGAGGAAACTCTATCAATGTTAATGAGCGAAAACGTGTTTAAAACACTTTCCCAGTTTCTTCACGTTTTATTCAATTGTTCTGAAAAGTTCGTTGCATGGATGTGTGAATGTTGCCGCCATGCCGCAAAGACCTTTTGCCTTTTAGTCATCGACCGAAGGGTTGTCGTGGCGTCTTTGAAATTCAACCCAATTAACTTTCATGTTCCGTTAGCCACAACGCTTAGCTTTGTTGCACGCTGAAGGTAGGAAAGTTCTCATGCCAAGGTATTATAAGGAGCGTAATAGGATTGTGTTTGTGAGAAATTAAAGTTTGTCACGCTATCGATTGCAGTTGTAACTCTTGTACTCAAGTTTGTGTTTTTTCTCTAAGAGTTGACATCGTCACCTTTGAAAAGTAAGGGTTTTCTGAATAGTGCTTGTCATTTTTGTGGCGCTGCAGTTTCAAAAGCTATTAACCTGGTCATGTTGGTGTGGTATTTTTTTTTTTCATTGTAGAAAAAATATTACAGCCTTATTTATCGCTTTAGCGCTTTGGAAATGACGCAAACATTTTTTGGATCGATTAATATATGCATATAATGATTAAATAGGCGGTGACAAATTTGCCACAAAAAAGTGAAAACTCTCAATGACTTTCAGACTTGAATGCTTTCAAAATATTCGTTTCCATTACGTACGATACGTATTCGAAAACCATATTTCTTTGCTAGACATTCTCAATACCTATGTCATCATAGTCAATGCTTTTGTACAGGTATCTGATGCCTTTTATAATTCTTTTCTCTACCTTTTACAAGACAATACAACAGGTCCCAATTAGCGAGAAGCCAAAACATATAGCGAAAACTAGTAAGTGTTGACCACTGCTTCCGTCCCTGGTCTTTGATTTTTGACAAAATCGAAAATACGAAAATTCATTCCTTGAAAACAATGGGGCGAACTTAAAAGGACACGAACAATGGAAAAACTCAAACTTTCTGTAGTCCAATAAGACAGAGCTTAGTGAAAAATATGAATAAAATCTGTTACCGTAGTTTCGAACAATGCCATCGAAATCTTTGACATAGCGAACAAACGATGTCGACTAAGCAGATAGGAAACTCGAGGATTTTTTAAAATATTCCGTGCCTCTTGCTTCGATTGCGCCATTCTTTACGATAATATCCAAAAGAAAAAACCAATAATAAATTCAGCTTTTGTAGCTTCCAAATAGGTTCGTTGCTCGTCCCTGTTGCACTTCAATTTTAAACTCGTCCTCTCCATAGACATTGTTCACGAAGATTTCATGAAAAATTAATTAGAAGTCCACTTTTCTTTTCATTTTTTTTCCATATCCTTTAGATGTTTCCCCGACTATTCCGGTGTTTTTTCTGTATTGGGTTTGCTGTACGCAAACCGTTTGGATAGTACGATTACTTAACGGTCGACTGGAGCTTTGTTGTAAAATTACAAATATGTCCAAAGCGGAAGTCTGGTATTTGTCAAAGCAAATTGAAAATATGAAAGCCATATTGTATAATGGCAATAAGATTGGTTTAGTCAGTGTCAAAGATGAATAAAAACATATTACAAAAATAATTTCGGTAAATGGTAACTATATGCGTTTTATAACTTCAATCGTTTTATCAAATTATTTGCTCATAAGTGAATATGGCGCAGAAATTATAAATATTTTTTTACTTATCTCTTTGAGGTGTTTCAGAGTGTTTGTATTTCATTGGATTGGCGGCATTTAAATCACATTCGAAAGATATAAAGGAAGAATAATGCTTCACAGCATTGGATGCTACATTAGTTTTGTTTTACTTTAACTTCATGTGGACTTTTTTCATTATCTGTGCTCCTGAAAGTATACAAATTTTAATCTAGTTCAAATTACAAAGCGAACCAGAAACTTTAATGTATTCCAAAATGAAATAATATCTAAATAAAAAGGAGGATAAACCGAAAAGATAAGCAATAAATTTAAAAATTGAATATTAAAATAAATAATAGCACTAAATATGAACACTTCAATGTTTCTTAACATTTTACAGCCGCCATTTTATTATAATTTTTACAAATTCACAATCATAGCGTTGTCATTAGATAATTTTTAGACTTGTTTAAAATATTGGGCTGTAAGCAAAATCTTACGGGATATTCATTGCGTGCATTTTTTGTGGGCTATTAGTTGTGTCCAAAAAATTGAATGTAATTTTCGAGCGAGCACTTCACCGCTGAAGCACACTGCGACTGCGACGGTGTCTTCCGCAGCCAAGCGCAGCCATGCTGTCAGTTGAGTTGATTATATGGGTTTTTCATAGCAGTGAGCACACCCTAAGGCTCCTTTCACATTATGCGATTCCGGCCGTACGGCAAAAAACCGTACGGCGAAATTTTTCTAGTGGTGTGAAGAAGAGTATAGCCTCTTTCACATTTCACGGTTACGGCAAAATGCCATGGCCGTACCGTGTAGCAGCCGTCTACTGCCACTGCAATCCACGGCGACCGGACACACAGGTGCACGTCAATGAGTACAGGCTTTCAAACCACACGGTCAGCAAACCACACGGTCAGCAATCTCAAGCGAATTTAGTTGCAATTCATCAAATAAAGCAATAGACATTCGATAATAATTGAAGAATTTATTTTTATCTTTCCCTAGATCCTCGAATAAGGTATGAAATACTACACTTCTTCTCTCCTTTTGTTGATAGGATGCACCTATACATGGCGTTTGCGTTGTGGTCTTTTTTGGTGACGATTATATATCCATAAGAGTAATGCAATAGTTTTTTTTGCGAGTCATTTTAACTAAACAGTACACCATTTAATCACAAACTGAGCTTTTGACAAAAAAAAACCGCGCATAAACCGTATAGTGTGAACATGCTGCTAATTCGGATTTTCAGCGTACGGTTTTTCGCCGTACGGTGCAAACCGTATAGTGTGAAAGCAGCCTATGCTGACATGTCGCAGCTAAGCGCAGCCGAGCGCAGCTCAAGTCGAAGTGGATTCAACTTTAGCCCTAACCAAAGATGAGTCTGCGGCCGTAATCGTCACTCAAAACCGACCGGTTTTAGAGCAAAAAAGGCACTTTTTGACGTACGCAAACATGAGTGAATTTAAGTGCCCATACAACGCATAAGCGAACGTATGTCAAGTCGTATCTCATAACCACTTTACGTACGGACAGCTCATAGTAAAAATTGAGCAAAAGGTTGCTTAAGGAGCATGCCACTTTTCTGGCTGTTCGGTAAGTTATGTTTGGGTGCAACATATGCTTTGCGTGGTTTACCTCGGCGCATACGTCAACGTACGGGCGCAGACTCATCACTAGTTGGACCTTTTGTCGTAGCGAAGAGTAGCAATCAGCTGTAATTGTTTGAGAAACGCGCGCGATTTGAAATGTATGCGAAAATGTAAAAAGAGTTGATTTAATATTTTTAATTTTTTTGTAGGATTGGAAAAAAAATTTTATGGTTAGTAGCATAAATAAAAAGATAGTTAATAGCAAATTTGAAAGATAGTTAATAGCGAATTGATTATAGTAATTAACAATACTTGAGTAGACTAGTGGGTAGATTCCTGACTTCTTGCGCGTGAGATCCCTGATTCGAATCCAGGGTCGGAAGAAGGCCCGCGCTCCGAACTTTGAGTTCACCTAGCTCTGATTAGGTACGTGATTTAAAATCAGGGGTAAAGTGAGTCGTTAAATAAATGACTCCACACTCGTATTCACATTGATTGAACAAATTGTAATGAAGCTCTCTACCAGCTTCAACTACTAAACCCGTACGAGAGTTGTCGTGGGATTACTTTTCATTTAATTATGGTTTAAAAACCATTTTTTTCTCCTGCAAGCCAGATCTATTGAAATGTATTTATATATTTATTACGAGGGCTATTTGGCTTCCTCCTCAAAGTCCATCAGTGAAATTTTAATATTATGCTAATAGTATAATAAACGGATTCTTCTTATTCACTGACACTTAGGCGCGTTGCAGTGTAACCAGGTGATTTCGTTCACTGCGACTGGCCACCGTTAGCTGTGCTTCGCTGCGTCGACTGTAATTCAGGCATCATACCAGACAGAATTCACGACAGTCTATTTTTTTTACTTTAATCTCTACTTTAATACTTTAATCGAGTTCTTTGGTTTTGGATACCCAACTCACAAATAAATCGTGTGAAACATTTTTAGTTGGAAGGAATGACTTTTTTTGGCAAAATCAATGCTCGAACCCATTATTCTGCTGCATCTCTTATAAGTATATCTGCTGAAACTCAAAAAATCAACCTCGTGCTGATGCCAAGCAGGAGCAGGAGTTGACAATAATTCCACACTTGCAAAAGTCTCAATCGAAGTCATTTGTTGATGTCAGCACAATTACCAAACCATTTAACTGTCAACTTTTACTTCGCAATCTATCTACGTTCGACAGCTACCTTCTTTCAAGGTAATTGCCCCTTCATATGCGCTGTCGAATGGAGTTTTATTCAATTCTGGCTCCATTCAATTTGCCACTCGTAATCTATTTAAGCAATGCTAAAACTGTTCAATGTAGGTGGATACTTCGAGCACCGAATGCCCGTAAGCGATTTTATCCTTACAGGCAAACCTTTTGCTAGCGTGTCGTCCAAAAGTTTAATGACTCCCAGTCAGTTATTTCCCTTACTCCCGTACTTTGACATCACTAGCAAACTCTCGGTTTCTCGCCAGAGCATCAAACGCTCTTGCTTAGAAGAATTCCATTAAAGTTTCTCATCAACCAACTTAGGCGGCTATTCGAGTTGGAATTGTCTTATAATGTGAATTTCTAAGAGAATGATAGGGAACTTTGTAAAAGTCTCAGATGTGGGCATTTCGCAACGGTGTAAGACACTGATTCACATAAGATTTCGCATAACTTTTCAACTGATAACACTTTTCTAAGGGTGGTTTGCAAAAAGACTTCTCCAACTGAATTACACTTGACAAAATAACGAACGAAAATTGGATAATAAATGATGGGAGATTTCTTTGTTTGAATAAACTTTTCCCATAAAGAAAATGAATAGAGCAGGACGAATTGTAGTTAATGATTACATTGATTTCAAGATATCGCAAGAATATTTATTGACTGAGTAGGATAGTAGTGAAACTTGAAGATACGGATAATTTTATTTGCTGAATTTTATTTATGATTTTCATTCGGTAAACTGTCAAGTAATTTGTAAAAATAATAATAATTTATAATACAATAGTTTGGGGTTTGATTGGGAATAATTTGATGGTAATACGATTAAAAAAATAAATAGGTTACTTGTTAATAATTCAATAAAGTGCGTATGATAAGAAGAGATAACGAGCTCCGAGATAAGTGCACTCAAATTGATTATATCAACCACAAAATCTTCCACTGTGTTAATGCGAGGGAAAAATAATGTTATATGAATTTTTTAGCGCAAATAATACAATTGAAAATATTCTTACTGGACAAAACTAGAAGCAAATCAAACCATTTGGTTAGGTTTACTTATGAAAATAAAATTTATAAATAGTGAATTCTTCATTTTTACCTCTACTAAGGTCTCAGAAGGCCTCACTCTGGCCAGTATTTTTATAAAAACCCTACATACAATTACCAAATTCTAAAACCAATGCCAAATTAAACTCTAATCGCATACGCTGGCTGAAGCCTGGGGATCAGTTAACCAGGACGTGTCTGTGGACTTTTCCCTGAAACGCTCTATTAAAAAAACGTGGTGCAGGAATTTAGTTTGATACGACCTCACCAACATAGAAAAGTTGCAATAGAAATTGCAAAGAGGGAGGCAAACAACTCACTTTAAGTCTGAAAAACAGGAACATCTGAGGCTGAAATGAAAAGAAGGAACGAGTTGCAGCTTTATGATAAAAATAAGGAGCGGGATACCTGGCTGTAGAGTTTTGGGTCAATATGATCAGTGAGAGGTTTCCGTTGTATAAGTCTGCATTCGGAAGATTGGAGAGAACTATCTGGTTAGTAGGTGTAGGTGATATTGTTAATCATTTGAACAATGAATCCTTTGATATTCATTGCACAAAAATTAAATAAGACAGATCAACTAAAATATTATGCACACATAATTGACAATTAAAGTTCCTATCGAAATATATTATTGAAGACATGCGAAATTCAATTGATTATATTTTTAGGCTAATGCTTACCAAATTTAAACTTAATATCTATTCGAATTCCCTGTGACTATTGAGGCAATCAGCTCCTATGGGCAACAGATTGACGACTATCATTTATTCATACATATATATTTTTAATTGACTTATTTCATTGTGCGGTACGTCATTCTACTTTTCATAATATTCATATTGTTTGGAATGGAGTTTGTGTATAATTGTGGTGAGAGATAAAATTGTAAACGTGTCTGTTGTGTGTAATGCGGGAAATGCTGATTTGTTAGCTTGGATTTTGAAAACAGAATACGTGATATTGAATAATTAATTAACGGTACATTATTTTCGATTGAAAGCACTTTTAATGCAAAAGTTTTAAGTTTAAAGTTTAAAGTTTTAAATGACACGGTGACACTTTTGTCGTGGGTTTTACTACATTTATGAGTACAGGTGTTAGAAACATCTTGCTCTACAAACTCCCACGCATGATTTAAAAAAGAAAAAATCATACAACAACAACCAATATACGTACAGTATATTAAAATTTATATATATATGTACATATTTCATTTCAAAATTACATTAGAAACCTCTTTCTTACAGCTTGTTTGCTTGATGAAATTGAATAATTCGCAATATCTTCACTCGCTTCTCGTGAAGTACTCCTCCGTTCAGTGAGCCGAAGTGGAATCCGCAACACGTGGCAGAGCAGTCACATAAAACATTTTCGCAAAATTTATATTATAGAATATTACATACATATGTACATAGCTGGGAAATTAAGTTTCACTATCAAAGGCAACCCACCTGCTCCAAATTGATTGGATTGAATGATAGATTGGTAAGAAACTAGGATATTCAAAACTACTGGTATATATGTAAATATGCATGAACATACATATGTATCTGCGAATGAATTACTTTTCCAATTACTTATTTTTTACACACATAAACATATTATTGCTTGTGTTTGATGTATTGAATTGTTTCGTATGAAATATTCTTTATTCGCAGTTTTCGTGAATAATTTATGCAACACTATTACTTCAACTAATGTGATTTTGTTTGAAGTGTCCTAACGTAACGAAAGTCAAAGTAAGTGAACAATATTTCCGCATAAGTAAATCCCTGAGTGAGGCTTGGTTTGAAAAACGAGAAAGGCTAATGCAGGACGCACAATATGTACGTATGTAGATTTATGAGTAATATGTACTATGTAGTAACATACTTGTAAAGCCGAGAAAAAATCGTAAAATCAAAATCAATCAAATGGACATCGAAAATGAAACTGAAATTTATATTGGTGTCTTACATACATAAGCACATATTGTATTCGTCACAGTCGAGATTTAGCTCAGCTAAGTGCCCAGCTAATATGATAACATCTCGAATGATGCAGCTTCGCTATTTTTGCATATTTTTAGGGATTTTGTATAATTTTTTGTATTGTTGAATTGTTTAGAAGCCAATCTAACAGTTTTAATCGTAACAATAGCTGGGATTTTCTCAACCATACTAGCAATAAACTGTCTTAAATTAGTAAACTAAACCGAAGTTGAACCTCATCACTTGCACTTATGTTTAGGAAGATGTATTCAAACTTACATAACTAAACGTTGGATAAATGCGAAATTAGCGACTAGTTATTTTCTTGCGAACATGTACACATACATTGCGCGTCTAAGTTACCTAATTAGTCCTTTTACGCAAGTCCCGTTTTTGTCACAAGTCCCACCGTCAATGTCTCTAACGTGTTTTGTGGCCCAAAAGCTAGTAGGCAATTCAAACGCGGTTTTTGATACAAATTGATAATTTATGTTATAGTATTTCTACCTTATCTGGCCAGCGAATCATGGACTTGTCAGCTATTTTGTAGTGGATTAGTGATTTAATAATTTCGCAATTTGCCCTTTTGTTTTTAAAAACACTTTTTTGATAAAAGCTGGTATTTGCATATACAAGTCTTTTTACATGTGAAAAAGACATGTATATGCAAAAAAGGTTATTGATAAAACTTGAAATTCATGCATGCAACACATTCTATCTACCCACTACAGCTAGTAACCTTAGATTTGTCCAAATATCTACCAAGCAACAACATATCTACCAGGCATCACTTTCCCAGCAGTGCTACAAAAAGTTTACCATATCTGTGTCACATCAAAATCAACCTAGAATATGAATCTCTCATCGAAAGTTACAGGGATGGAAAGGTCTTTGGGGCTGCCATCCGAAAAATTTCCAGAACTAAGAAAATGTAAACATTGATAACATGTTTTCATTGTAAATGTTCGCAATGTGAATACTTAATGTTATCCTCCTGCAACCTTTTTCTAGCAAAAATAAGCCAAAAATATATCACATCTGTCTTGCGTTGGAGCCAACCTATCCTGCAAGTTTCGTTTCGAACCGATAACTGCATTGGAAGTTATAGAGCTGCATTGGATATTATACAAGTAAATTTAGGGTTACCATTCGGAAAAGTTTTCAAATTTTCGCGATCTTCATATTTGATACTTCTTGCTTCTACAAAATCATTACCATTTGAAAATTTTATTATAAAATCGCTTACTATATGGTAAAAAATACAAAAAACAACCAAAGTATTTCAACCAGATTATTACTGAATATTGCCTTTAATAAGGTTCTTTTATCGTATGAATTTCGTTTTTAGCTTTAGGACAAAAAATTTTATTTTCCTGAGTGAATATATTAAAATTCAAGGCACACTGAAAAAACACATAGCGCCAGACGCCATAGTTTATAGACTTCTGGCGCCATGTACATAGTCGATTTCGGGATTATGATAAAATATAGCGCCACACGCCAGAGTACATGGTGAAAAGTACATAGGAGCAGACACTATGCTTATAGTCCTCCACGCCATGTAATATAGTCCTCCACGCCATGTACTATAGTAGTACATGGTGTAGAGGACTATAGCACATGGCGTGGAGGACTATAGTACATGGCGTGGAGGACTATAGTACATGGCATGGAGGACTATAGTACATGGCGTGGAGGACTATAGTATATGGAGTGGAGGACTATAGTACATGGCGTGGAGGGCTATAAGCCTAGCGTCTACTCCTATGTACTATGGCGTGTGGCGCTATATGTTATTACAAATCGACTATGTACATGGCACCAGAAGTCTAAAAACTATGGCGTCTGGCACTTTGTGTTTTTTCAGTGTTCATGGCAAACTCATAAGCATTGCCTTCACAGTTGTTGCTCCCACATAACTGCGAGAACACATTGTAATCACCTCCGACGATAACTAGCGCAAGAAAGGATACTGCCACTAGGATTTTATGGTCAAACTAAACCAATTCAAAATTCTCAAGCGGCTTTTGGTCTAGATGTACATTTATACGTCCCCTCACACAGTATGGTTGCGAGTTATAATTGGAGTTATCTTATATTATCGTTATGGCCACTGAAGCCATATTACATGGCTCATGGTACTATGTAATATAGCGTGTGGGACCATAATTTTTGCGCCATGCAATTATGGCGCTGGGAGCTATACTGCATAGCTCAGGGTGCTATGTACATAGCGTGTGGGACCATAAATGCTGCACCATGTTACATAGGACCACGCGCTATGTAAATTCTGACATTATGGCGCTGGGAGCCATATTGCATAGCTCAGAGTCCTATGTACATAGCGTATGGGGCCATAAATAATGCGCTATGCTACATAGCTCTGGGCGCCATGTGGATTTTTTTCAGTGCACTAAAACCACAACTCAAACTCAATTTGTCAACCAAATTTCTATCAAATGTAGCTTAGAGTAAGTTTCAACTACTTTGTGAGTTTCGTTGAAAGCTCGTGATTGAATCCGAATTTATAGCCAAAAAGCAGTTTTTTTCTGTGTTTTTTTTTTAAGGTGGCACCACTAGCACAGAGGTGCCCACACTTCACAATCGCTTTAATCAGACCTGGTCCTACTTAAAGCCAATACATTCTGTGAATGTCAGTGGTATCTGATTATTGGGCCGTCAGTTTTTGTGAACATAAGTTTCTGATTCCAAAAATATAGGCGAATTGGGGAAGGGTTACTAATGTTTTTCGAACATTAGTAAAAATGAATATGGTACCATTTTATCCACCATGAAAACGCGAAGTAATGACTGCTGAAAACTCGAAAAGTCCACAGCTGACAAAGAAAAAAATTGAAGCGATTGGTAATATTGGACGTAAGCTTGGTCCTGAACTTCTTGGAACCAGAATCTAACGACGAAACCACCGTCGATGGTTTGGAGGAGGCAGCCTTCACTGCCGAAGAAATTCAAAGTGTCAAGCCCTTCCTCTTGGCAATCGTTTTTTGGAACGTTGAGATGCAATATATTCGAAAAAGGAGTGACTTTTACGGCTTCTTACTACGTAGCGTAAATAAGAAGATTGCGAGAGGCTAGTAATGGAAACAGGCAGGGCAAACTACGAGCAAGAGTCTTATTTGTCCAAAACAATGCACCCGTAAACAAGCCGAAATTGCAATGACTGCCTTTTAATATTGCTTCAGCAATCAGCCAATTCGTCTAAATCATCAGAGGTATTGTAGTATACCAAAATGACATTTACGTCTTTCCTCGGCTCAAGAAATAGTTCAGTAAGATAGCGAGATGATCGCCGGTGAGCAGAAATTTGTAGAGAGTCAAACCAATCATTTTTTCCTAAAGACATTCCTTATCAATACTTTTAGATCACCTCTCTTTATCAACATGTTAAATAATTACATCAACTCAAGTAATTAAAATAAGAGTTAGGTAATTAAAATAAACTGGCAATTAAATTATTTTTAAAATGGCCATTGGCAATTGAAAGCATTTCAGTCTAACCAACCTAAACAACTGCAATGATTCTATCCTGCATCGTTTTTGTGCTATAACTTGACCAATTTGATACCGAAAAAGATGCAAAAAAGCAACTTGTTTATGATTCACACCGCTCAAATTTTTTTTTCTTGGTAAGATAATGAGTCCTGGCCCATAGGAACCGCATTAGAAAATTGATTTTAGAAGAAGAGGAATCGTGTAGATTTTGAATGCATGTTCTACCAAAAGTACTCTTTATTACAATACAACTAACATGTATTGAAAGACAACTAAGACTTTGATCTGACTGCTGCATCAAACGTCATAGGATAAAATGGTTTCCAAGTGTTACTACTTGCATGAACTTCAAAATTTATTAAAGTAAAATTCTTGTTTGTTTTCATTATAGGATGCATGTCATTTGAAAATTCGATGACATCATCCCCCCGTACAAAATTGATGAAAATTATCAGTGCTGGAAGCATTTTGCTGCGAGGAGATACGATATACTAAAGAGACTTATTTTTTCCTCCTTATCTTAGACTCACGGTTTCAATTTGTTTTCAATTTTCGAAAATTGAGCCCCAATCATCGCCACAGGTGTTTGGATTTTTCACCCATCATCATTTTTTGTAGAAATGTCATCGAACATTTTCCTCTCTTACTCAAATCACGTGATAAATCCAGCTTCTCATAGTAAATCATAATAAACAGTTGGGTATATTTTTTTGCAATTGACGTTGTGTCTCTTGTAGTAATGGGACTTTTTCATGACCAAAACACGCAACAGGAAACAGATCAATGATTCGAAACGGAGCAACAACAGAGGACAACGCTAACTTTCAAAACATAAAATCTAAATAAAAGGTTTATTTTTGAATTTTATGTTCTCAAGGCTTACACCGGCTTTTGTAGCACACGCACGAATTTTTCCCCGGAGCGCCATATGTGTGTACAAGCATCTGAAGGTATGTGCATAGTCTGCAAATACAAGAGTCAAAGCTTTCAAATTGCGTGAGTCTCCAGAAAAAACGTGCAAATGCCAACATTATTTACTGTAATATAAACAGAAGTTACCAAAAGCCTTGCAGTGTTTTTATCGTGGTATTGTCATGTATGGAAAACGCAAAACAACGTTTCAATGGTCAAATAAAACGAATAAAAATTATGATAATAGCGACCGCACTTCGAACTTTAAAAGCAATTTACGTGCAAATCCATATTAAATTTACAACAAGAAATGTGCACATAAAATTTTGTGAAGCATGTGTTCCTATTCCGCAGCCTGCGAGAATGTGGTCACGACGACCCACTTCGTCCTTATGACAGTCGGTTCAGTACGTTCATGCATGACGACTGTTCCTTCCTAGGCAGAATACTTCAGGATCAGCCAGTGCAAAAAAGGAAAATCAATATTGCTTTTCAGAAAGTGCTTCAAAGAGTGTGGAGGAGTACCAGAGCTCGAAACATCTGAGTTGGCTTATGCGAACATTGCAAGAATATATTGTCAATGTTTGTCGGGCAATTATTTGGCTTTTAGTTCGGTATTCGTAAGTGGTTCGCTAAAGCAAATGGCTGCATAATGTTCTCAAGATGCAATTAGTTTGTGGATAATATCCTCTTTCATCTTGTGAACTTTGTTCTTTGCAAGTTTGTGGAATTTCATTATTAATATGTACACATAGACAAAGCCAATCTTTTTCTTTACAAGATGCATGAGAAACGGATGTGAAAAAGTAAGAGAACAGAGTCTTTGACACTTTTTTAGCATTCAAGTGCATCTTATTTGAATACAAACTATTATAAAAAGCTGAAACAATTATAGTTTCATGATTAAATGAAAATCTTAAATAAATTGATTCAAAATTCGTCTGCAAAAGGCATATGTTCGCAAGGATTACCAAGCTCTTAAATAATTCGCGTTGTTTCATTACTGCATGTGCAGAAGGTATGATAACTAAAGCAGTGGCGTTCAACCTGTAGAAATGACTACTGGATCAAAAAATTTAAAAAAATAGACCAAGCGAACGCAGACTAAAGAAACCATAAAAGATCCAGGCAGTTATAAGACACTTTAATTTTTATGAATAGATCAATTTTTTTGATAAAGCAAATTCCTAGAATAAATCAGCCATATGCGCCACCAGGATAATAGGTTGACAGCCAACATCTCTGGAGACATCCCAGCATTATCCGTTGAATAAAAGTGAAATGAAATTACCATCAGGTGCAGATGGCCTTCACTCTTCACTCGTTTCAGCCGAATCGTTGAGTGCTCCACAAATATTTAAGTTTTTTCCGCCTCACATAACTTCCTGACTGCATGCATAAATTATACGGAGCAGTAATATTGCTCAACATCGTGTTACAAGCACAAACGACGACGCGATGTTCGCCCCTCCGCCAACAAACGTTATTGTTTTTGCTGTAAGGACTAAAAGATGTTTGCCATTTCCAGTCGCCATGAAACAAAATGGCACCACGGTTACGTACAAATGCATTTTTCATTATTATGACACAGTGTGTATCGTGATGTATGTAGGTTTAGTGTAATATTAAAGGAATATGACAAGTGTAATGGTTACTTAAAGGTTATGTTTCGGGGTAATTTGCAGAGCAAGCAATTGAATGTTTAGAGTTGCACGATCCACGTTTGTGGTTTTCAGTACGGTGCATAAATTTAAATGTTTTTACTGCTCTGAGCTGGGACAAGTCACGATACTTTTCTGAATTGGTGGTATGCTTTATATAATTATCGGTCATTTAAAAGTAATTTGCTGGGGAGCCAACATTGCTTATAAAACTTCTCGTAGGCGTCATTAGTTTTCGGCGTAGTTTCAATGGAAAAATATTTCACAGGAAAGCCAATTTAAAATCAATACATTTTTATGAGAGAAAAGTGGTGGGCTCACCATTTCAATGTTAATAGAGATCTTACTAAAGATGAATGCCTCGTCTGCTATTTAGCAGAAGCAAATCTTCTGAAGATAGATCATTTTCCAAGGAAATGCTGAAAATAACAATACTAGCAACCAGGATACGAGAATGAAATTAAAAAAGAATTGACTCCTGGATAATAGGAGTAGCTGTCAATCGATCAAAACAACGTGCTAGCTTGCGTTTACACGACCGATTTGGGAGCTTGCATGCAAGATTTTCAACTAATAATCTGCAAAAAAATGAAGGCCAACATAATGACAAAAACCAGCCACTTTCATGTATCACTTAAATAAGAGGCTATTCCTGAGATCAAAAAGGCTCATGCTTTTCTGGGTACACAAGTTCTTATGCTGTCAAAGACGGATCAAACCAGCCTATAAAATCAAGCTCAGCTTTTTTTAAAGTTTTTCGCTGGCAAAATAAAACAATCTAGGAGAAGCAATTAGAGTTCCCTTGGTTGAAATATTTAAACTTTATGCCAACAATTATAGCTCATATGTAAGCCCAATGTTTTTTTAGAAACGGTTGCTCGCGGAAAGGCATATTTATGTCAGGATTTCGAAAATTGAGAAATAAGATCTTATTTTTAAATCAGGTGTTTTAATTGAATTAATTATTTACTTCGTTTTTTTTTTAAACATTTTCTAAGAGACTCACTCATTAAACGCATGACTTTTACTTTCAATGAACTATTGCAACTGGAAAATCAGGGCTTCTATTATATCAAAAACTCCAGTGCACATCTGCGGATAAAAATACTGGTTGTCGAAAAAGGGAGAAGATATCCAGATTTTATGTGGCTAAAATGTTTACAAAATGCCTTTTTCGTACTCACCATCGGATCGTTAGGTTAATCGTTAATGGTATGAAAATTTAATGCTTATATTTCTCGGAATGAAATAGAGAGAATGGCAACCAGAAGACTGGTTGACTCGGAAGACTCGGAATGAAATAGAGAGAATCGCAACCAGAAGAACTTATTCTAGTAGCACATCCAAAATTATACAGATCTGCTTCACGCTAATACCAACGAGCCTTGTCGTTTTAATCTAGTAACAGCATCGAAAATAATAATCAGGCTACTTTGAGATATAATAGCAGCTACCAGGTTGATCGCATACTTAACGAACTTACTAAATCAGATCGGGTTCTGTAAACAAATAACATGGATTTGAATTTGACCCGATAAGCTTCCAGCGGTTTAATTTCGAGTGCTCAGAAAATATACAATTTCGTTTAGAGGAACCGTTCTCGTAGGATCAGAAATTTCGTAGAACAAAAACTAACAGGATCACTAGACGATCAAATTTATAAATCATCTAAATTTTTTTCGAACAAGAATACATTTTGAAGAATTTTCGAACACAAATTTTTTTTTTACGAGCCTTCTGCATCATTTCCAATATGGACTTTAATTATCTGAACTCGTGGTAAAACTAGATTATTGCATTGGTGAAAGCAATTCAAATCCCAGTTACTCTAAATTTTGAATCAATGTATATTTATCTAGTGTAAAAAAAATCTATGTAAAAATTTGGATAACAGCAAATAACAACAATAAACAATTTCCAAAACATAGCTTCGTGCAACATTATGAGGAAATATTTACTTTTGATTAATCATAAGTTTATAAAAATATCAAGCTGGTTTGATCATTTTCACTACAAATCAAGACCAACTTAATATTTTTTTTCATAATTCCAAAAAAAAATGAAACATATATGCATGCTATGCTTTAATGCAACAGTTTTTATTAATGAACTTATTTGATCCCCACGTTGGGCGCAAAAATTGATCACGCACTTTCATCTGCTTCGACATATTTATATACTTTCATTTTGAATTCCAAGCAGGAATTTACATTTTTTTCTTTATAGCATTCGCATTCAATTAACCAAAGTAAAATAAGAAGCAAAGTAAGAAAAGAAGCAGATAATGCAGCAGTGCATTATATTCAATTAATCCTAATATTATGTTGCAATAATACATATTAGAGGCTATACCTGTTTCATTGACTGTGAGATGAAGCTTTCCAATAAATGAATGAAAATCTTCAATAGTTATAGATTAATAGTTCCAGATTATTTATCACACGAACTCACGCCAAGCATTCTTCGAAAAACTATCATGTTGACAGGTACGCCGAAAAACAATTGTGTTTGACTCCGAACTTTTCGTGGCGTGGTTAGCTTTGAAGCAAAGACGCTTGAATGAAACATTCTAGGAAATTGGAGCTCTTCTTAATTCGACTGTTTCGATCTTCGGGGGAATACTTCACCTGTAACACTAACCACAATGGATTCTAACAAAACCGTATGTTCGTGAGTTTGTCATCATTTTCGGCCCACAGTTGCTAAACTTTTGGGTTGTTTAGAGACAAATGAGAAAAAAATGCTAAAGTGTAGAATATAAAGAAGAGGATGCTAACATGATGTCAGTATGAACGTTCTCGATATAAAAGTAAACGTACGACAGGACACTGCGTTCTTAAGAGTTGAATGCAAAGAAAACTTTTCGCAATAGCTTTTCGTTCGAAAGTAAGAAGAGATAAAGTTCGGACTGAAATATCTGCAGAAATAGAGCAAAACTGCAATGACAACAAAGTGAAACCTTACAATGAATGTTCCGTTGAACGTTAACGAGTTGCAGTTTTTCATAGCCGTTGAAAAATTTTTTTATTTTTTTAAATTATCGTTGAAAAACTTTTTTATTTTGCACATGTATTGCAATTTAGTCTGCTAGGCGTGCAGGATTTTCGACTTTCGAAAATATTATCTCTTCATGTTAACTAACTTTCTTGACGTCATTGCTTGTGGCAAAACAGTTGAAAGAAAATTGTTTGCTTAGCCCACTCTTTTACAAATTCACCTTTTTTTTACACATTAGACAGCACATTTTGACTCCATAACTTTTAAAGTAAGCATTACAGCTATTCAACCGAAACTAACCGTATTATAATCAACCCTTAAACATTAAAACATTAAACCATTAAAACATTAAATCACAACACAGTTTGAATGAATCTTAGTACCCTCATCAAGCCTTAAAATCTGTATCAACAAAATCTACGTAGCCGCTGTCAATCTAAATAACACATCGCATGGGCTCATTTGCCTTTATTAACGCCAAATGAAAGCCAAACAGATATCAACTACATTTTCAAAGAAACTTGCTATTTACCAAAAACACTTATGGTGTTATAGCTCCCTTTCACCATTTCACCGTCGGGTTGAACGAATCCATTCGAATACTTTATCCTAAATCAAAGACAGGACCCAGTAGCAATCGGTCAATTGGGAATGAGAAAAAGATACTGGAAACCGACTACGGACCGCAACTATCTGATTCAGATCGTTTCAATGCTAGATGTGCCTCTAATGAATTTGGTTTTTGCCTTCGGGCTCGATACGAAATGGGTTTATCCATTACCGCAACATATTTTCCAAGCCACGACGACATTAATCGTCTCTAACCTGCTAGAACCAATTAATCAAAAAACCTACAACTTTTCCATCGGGAAGTAACCGTATGTTTCCAGGACCGAGAGCATGTTTTTCTTGTCTACGAATTAGGGTAATGGGACTACTAAAAAAGGTATGTGCAACTGTTGATATGGAGTTTGCTAAATCTCTTTAATGTAGCAGGATGATGAAAACTTTTGGTTTACGGAATCAAGTGAATTCCCTGAGACACTCAGCTTTAAGTTTTTTTCCAGAAAAATTTTCGCATTCCAAAAGTACAATGATTTATTTTTGTGAAAGTAAATGCAATTTTTGTTTTGTGAAAAAAACATTTGCTGTGAGACATGGCGGCCAACACTCCTATGTTTAAGATATTTGTCAGAACTTTTATCAGCGAACTCCGATAAATTGTAAAACTTCTGTTGAGAAAGCATTCTTTAATGATTTTTCTAGGACACTTTCTTGGCATTCGTTTGAAATTCCGCCCATACTTGAAGCGAATGTCAAACACTTAGGCTAAAAACGTTAACATATAAACCAAAAATGTTTAGTAGGCTCAATTGCTCTCGTTGAAGCATAGGGACAAAAAAGTTTTTGGTGTCCGGCAAAGTTTAATGCATGTTTACTTTTATCGAATTTTAAACTTGCATCTGAGAGTTCCATCTCGGTAATTGGAGGGATGTCATCAGTCGTGTGTTGCACGACAAGCTGCGGAGTATTTGCGCGATTGTAAGGAAGTATTGTTTTCAGAATCTTTCCCAGGAAGACAGGCCAGTCACCTTGTAGTCCTTTTGAGCGCTTTACGTGCGGCATGACTATGCGAGATGGTCCACTAAATGGATCGATATTTGCTTTATCGCTGAGTTTTTTGAAGCACAATTTTTTAATATTTTGGATTACTGTTTGCAGGTTTGCTCTCGCTTCTCAGTATAATATCAGAATCTCATTGAAATTGGGTTGGTCTCTTCCACTTTCGACACTGGCCGACCCTTTTAATGTTTCCCTAGGTGGAGCGTTTCATTGAAGGCTTCCTAATCTAGTTTCCGGTTTGTTCAATGCTTACCAATTTCTTTTACTCGGCGCCTAAAACGGCCGTTTCTCTTTAGGCCGGTTTTAAATATTACTGGTTAATCGTCACTATGCGTGTAAGACTCAGAAACAAACCAGACCATATTTGTTACCATAGCAGTGCTGAAAAACGTCAAATCAATAATTGAGTGCGTTTTTTTGTTTTTCCAGAATTTCTTGAAACGAAATCCAGCTAACATAAACGTCCATAAGAATACGGGCTCGAAAGTTCGTGGCTTTGCTTCGTCAGTCCGTTGTCCAAGTGTTAAAATCGGCAACTATAATATGCGGAGTATGCAATTTCATATAAAATACCAATCAATCCAATGAGTGTTGGTATTGATCTTTCGTTGAGCTTGGAGCGAAATAGGGCTTCTAGCTTTCGTTTACCGCTTCGGGTTAGTATGCATTCGACAAAGAATTTTGGAGTACGTAATTTCACCTTTGATAGATATTATCATCACATGTGATCCGTTTCTTCCAGTATAAGCTGAAATTTTTTCCTTGAATCTTCAGTTTCTACCCTTGATTTTTTCGACTTTTTCTTTCACCACGTAGCCCATCTTTCTTCACCACTCCTTCCCAAGAGATTGTCAAATATCTTATCTTTTTCCTTAGAAGAAGGTCTGTCCATCTTTCTCTTTGATGTTCGTGTATCTTCTTCCTGGCTCATCTTCTACTTCTCTGTAGCACTTCAGAGTGCTGTCTTGCAATGATAGGTTTGGAGTACCCATTGCAGCCCCAGGGTTCCTAACTACCAACACGATGTTATTGGCTGATATATTATTCCTGTGTTTTAGATGAACTTGAGGTAACCGATCTATTCTTGGTATAGGATGATACAAAGTAGATGGGCTACGATAATACAACGATCTGATAGCTTTAGAGGTTTTCTTCTTCACTCGTACTTTCCACGTCGTAAGCTTTTGGCCTGCTAGCTTTTGATATTTAAAAGGACAAGTTGCTCATGGCAACAACATCTATTGGCGATTCCCTACCTGTTGAGCCGAGCGATAGCCTGCTGAAAGTCATGGCTAATCCCGATATCTGTGCTGGATATCCGATATCGTTTTTTCACTTGTAGGAACATGCGCTACTAAGGTGAAGTTAACCACCTCCGTAGCTTTGTAGCCGCTGGATGACAACATCTTGGGGTCTACTCGCTTACCCGTGCGTACTGCGAATCCGACTCCAGTATTCAGGGGTCGCCGGTACTGTGAATCCAACTCCATGCACCATAATTTTTTCCTTCTCTTGACACTCACGTTTGGTATACATCCCTCCTTTAGGTAAGCCCTTAGCAACGCTTCGACGCATATGATTTGGTGAGCCGTAACATTGACCGTCACCCCACTACAGCAAAGTACCAGACCGTGGGGTCATAATAATTCTCGTAGTATAGAGGTAAGACGAAGTCAAAGAAGCACATACATTCATGGTTTCGTTTGCGAAACACTGGCGTTAACAAAGACTTTGGCTATCAACATTGCAGTGACTTCACACAGCGGACTTTATTTACTAATAGATTTTGAGGTCCTAGATCACACCACTGTTTCTTTGCACGCACCAGCTTTCTAAATCTAAAATATGCTTCAAAGAAATTCATAGTCCTTGTTATGTCATTTCTTCTTATGTAAGCGAAATTAGTGATTTTATATTGATGAAAGTGAAATTCGAACCTACACCGACAAAAGCATCAACTGATTCGCTTTAAACTTGTTATCCATGCTGTCTCATAAATTTCAAATTTTCTTATTTGATCATCCTTTCTGTTTCATTCGCTAGGATAATCAAATTGAAGCGGACACTCTTTGCCAACTTTTCAAACTATTCTTTTCAGCACACCAGCATCATTTAATATTCATTTCGATTTTCGTGTTATGCTTTGCGCTCCTATACAAACTAATCCGTGAAATGTGATATTCATGTCATACGGATATTGTTTAGCCGTATCTGCTGCCGTCGTTACGAGCAGAAAAAAAAAACAAAAAGTCAGGAAGACTGCAATAGAAATTACGTAGCTACTTAACTTCGTAGAAAAGCGAGTAAAGAGGACCGTGTGTCGAGTCAAAAGTTTCGCAAACTTTTCTCCGAGTCACATAAATTTTCGCAACGGCTCCGTTGAAACGCTGCCAGAACCAGAACGTAAGATAGACGACAACACGATGTCGAGCGTAAAAGTCAACTTTACCATCTTGAAACTGTGGATATCTGCGATTTTTTTTTCAAATATTTACCTTGAAGAAGTTTTCGATGAATTGCTAGTTTAGTTTTGGAATAAGTTTTTCTTGCATTTTCAGAGTTTTTTGTCGTTGCACTTTGTATAAGACCCAATGCCCTTAAAATACAAACTTATTTTTAATAGCTATTGCTTAAAGGGTAATTCCATTGAAAATCGACCAATTTTCAGATAATTTTTGAACTCACCTCCTTGGAATTTGGAAATATTTTGGTATCCAGAAGGTCCTGTGAGCTAATTATCGAAAATAAAATATTTTTGGAAAATATGGTATATTTGCGGAAATATGGCCACTTGAAGTTTTTGAGAAACGTCGGTTCGTGTTGC
This sequence comes from Nemotelus nigrinus, assembly GCA_947369275.1. Classification (NCBI taxonomy): domain Eukaryota; kingdom Metazoa; phylum Arthropoda; class Insecta; order Diptera; family Stratiomyidae; genus Nemotelus; species Nemotelus nigrinus. Next base: position 39,660,711 of record OX376373.1, on the reverse strand, counting down.
ATTCAAAAAATTGTATAAAATCTTCTACTTTACGTAGAGCCTTCAAATATAGCTTGTTGAAAAGGAAAAGGTGTGAATATTTTAGTGCAAGAAATATCTTGGCCAAAAATGATAAAAAAGATCATTACAGTGTCCTTTATCCTTGAATATTTCAAAATGCACACCTTCGATTTTCTTCATTTTTTATGTATTGTAAACAGTTATATAAACTACAAATGTGCGAAATTTCAAAGTGGAGCTCGTAAAAGTACAGTCGTGAGAAATTTTTAAAGGTGTGGAATACTGTAACCGCTGAAGAAAATTTATAGAAAATAGTACCGAAACAAGGTAAAACTTACAATATATGGTTCGAAACAATTTGATGTTTTCAAAATAGATTTAAAAACTGTTTTGGAATGTTGTTTTAAGCCCGCAGAAGATTCTAATCCAGTTTCTAACGTAGAACGATCTGTATAATTCCATTGCTTATAACTAATACCACTCACGCAATTTTCAACAATTTTTTTTCCACATGTACTTAGAACAACGGCTGATCCAGGGCAATCCTGGCAGCAACCAAAATACCAATCTGTTTGTGGAACAGAGCATATCATTAGAGATAAAAAGTTCTTATAATTAGCCAATCTTATATCGGAACCCTTTGTTAGAAAATTTATTTTTGATGAAAGTAGAAGATTTTATACAATTTTTTGAATGCAACACGAGCCGACGTTTCTCAAAAACTTCAAGAGGCCATATTTCCGCATATATACCATATTTTCCAAAAAAAATATATTAGTGCACATAACTCAACTACTTATATAAGTAGTGAAAATGTGAAAACAGTGAAAATTTCATTAAAATTTGACGATAGCGATAAAAGACCGTTGGTCGATTTTTATTGGAATGACCCTAAATGAAGTAGGTACAAGATGAAAGATATAAGAAAATATGAGAGGACAATTTTTACTATATGTATATACTATTTCTTTGAAACGCTTAAATTGAGTTTCCATTACATTAAATTCCGTATTACAAAATCCAGTCTTTCCAACTTTCATCTTGTTAAATTAGTTCAATTTTTCATTCATTCACAAATTTTTAGGGTCATCCTTAAAAAATCTGCATCACAGAAACTTCATTAAAATTCGGTTCCAGAAAAAATGATTGTCTAAAGAAATACGAGTGAACTAAGAAACTGATGAGCTTATACAGCTGTGCAATATACAGAATAGTGCCGGCTCGGGAACTTCATTAGCATGCAATGCAAGGCAACTGCCTTTGGTGTCCTTCTCAGATGCTTCCGATGCTGAATGATTCAGGAATGCGGGTGAAGTAATGGTAACGCTGCTACTGGTTTATAAATATATGTATATTTGTTTTATTTTCGCTCTTGGAAAAAAATATCGTTCCTTTTCGAATTAAGTATTAGTATAATCAACGCTATCTTTATAAAACTTTACAAGTGGTACTCAATTTTATCGCAAATTGTGAAAATGAAAACATTTCGAAGAAATTCTCATCAACGGTGGGGGAATGCGAAAAATGAGAAAATCCAATCTCTAGGAAAAATGCACTTCAAAGACTCGACTCGAGATTGCAGAATACATCATCAGAGAATTTTAGATAATTAAGTGAGAATGATGTCAGCAGCTTTTCGTGGAAGCTTGGCTTTAGAAATATTTTCATTGCATTGAAGTAAGGGAATTTTTTTTGTAAAAGTCACGAAGCTTAAGTATATTTGGAACTAATTAAATATTTTAAACTTGAGTTTTTTGTTGGTTACTTCGTTGGCGACCGACAGAATACCCAGGCTTGAGAATACTTAAGCTAAACGAGATATATTGTAAAAAATAAAATAAAAAGTCGAACTCGTTTCCTTTATTTCTACCAATTTATTTTTCAAAAACCGTATACCAGTATTTCGGCTATCACTTATAGCCTTCTTCAGCGATGTTTCTTCGACTGAGGAAAATAGTCCCTAATCGTCCTATTTGTAGATAAACTTTTAAGTCTCCTTAAGCGTTTTCTTTCCGTCTGGGTATTTCCCCCATCGTCGGTAGGTGAACGCGGTAAACGCTCGCCAAACAATTTTTTGTTTGATTATATTTGTTGAGATATATTGGAAAAAGCATGAAATACCAGTAAGTTGTTGAACAAGACATGCTAACGGTAATTTTGCAGGAATATCCAGAAAGACCATAGCTAGTCCATCTGGCAGATATAATTGATAAATTTACAAGCTCTTATATTGTAGTAAAGACGAATGAAATAGTTTCATGGAATGTCGTGTAGAGGAAATTAGCTGAGATAAAATATCATGCATACTTTTACTTACTTGTGATTAACTTTGAAAATGACGAGAGGTTATTTGCAGCGTTTCCTGGATAAGTGCACTTTGTTATTACATGCCGAAGTTGGAAAACAATCTATCCCTGACAGCTGTAGTACAACTTTAATTTGCTCACTTGAAGAAAAGATGATCTTTTGAGTATAGATACCATGCCAAATTGTCCGGACGCACATAAAAAGTAGGTATCTGTTAAATTTTAACAAGCGTATCATACCCCTTGGACGGTGCTGGCATTTAAGTGAGTTTTCAAGTACATTTTTAAATGGAAATAAGAAATTTCAAAAAGCGAGTATATTGCATAAAAATTGATTATATTTTGATCTTAAAGGGGTTCCAAACTTGAAAATCATCAAAAATATAAAAAAAAATTTATGGGCTTAAAAAATTCTACAACTCTTTTTGCACATTTTGCAACTTGTCCCGTTTCAAAATTTCAATTATAAGTACTTAATTTTAATTTTATAATCTAAAATGTTTGAAGCGATTAGAGGAATTATGGTTTTTTGATATGAAGACATGGTTCTTTCGTTATTTTGGTAAGGTATGTCATAAAAAAATAGTACATATATGATAAGGCTACAAACTTATTGGAAACACGTTTGCAAACGACATCTAGTAAGTGGTTTGTAAAAACATAATCGAATAATCGAAAAATCGAAAATTGACACATTATCGGTCCCGGTTCTTTCAAACGCTTCTCCTGAAAAATCAAGTTTTTTCACCTTTAGGAACACATATCTCAGGTAAAAACCACCAGATTAGTCTGAAATTTGGTACAGATGATAAATTATATATGCCTTGAGGAAGCCGATTTTAAAAAAAATCTGAAAAGTAAAAATGTTATATTATGCTTAAGTTGCGAAAAATGACTACAAAATGTAAATTGTTATTATTAATTCATAAAGCACTATTTTTCTAAAAGCTTCCGTCAAGATATAGACAAAAGCTTCGGGAATCAGTTGTCTCAATTAATCCTTACAAAATTCGCAGGACGTTCTAATTGAAAAAAGGCATGTGTAGTTTGGCATGCACATGTGCAACGGTAGGCAGATGAAAAAAAATGATTCAAACGTCATGTATCCTGACAATTTTCGCATTTTGGTAAAAAAAGCTAACGATTTATAATTTAAATGCGTTGTCTACACAGTTAAATTAAAATGTTTGAAGTTCCTCAACCCACAAGAACCATTCACCAAACTACCTATTTTGTACGAATCTGAAATGTGAATCCGCCAGAATCTGAAATGTGTATCCGCCAGAACACCTTATCAAGATAAGCTGCCCAGCTTATAAGTTGTTTTTGCACTACGAGATACTACCTTTTAAATTTTTAAGCCATAATCACGCAGCAGTGGAGTATGTTTAAACTCCGTGAATTTCAAATTTTATACGCAATACACAGCCATCGGATTGAAACGAAATTAACAGACGGAACTCAACCTAATACACTCTAAAAAGTGGGTCTATAATTAATACTTTAATAATAGGAAATATATTCATTTTTTCGTTTAAAATAACGAATAACAAATTTTTTTTACCCATCGATGCTCGAAGAACAATAGTATTAAACTCGTTTCGCCAAAAATTCATATTTCTTTATATATATATATATATATATATATATATATATATATATATATATATATATATATATATATATATATATATATATATATATATCAGCAAAATGATTAAGGGAGATAATCTCTGGAGTGGCCGATCCGATTGAGCTGAAATTTTCTGAGAACGTAGATGTATATAGTAGGTAGGTTTATAACTTTCTCAAATTCAGATATCCTAAACCTTTTGGCGGCGGCAAGCGTTTTAGTGAATTTTGAGGAACCTCTATATTTCTAAGCAGTGTAAATTTTTGTTAAACAAAAGTATTGGGAATGAAAACTAGTTATGTTCTAAGCTTGTCTATGATAAACAATTGGAAATTTTGATCCGTGTGTGGGTGCAGGGTGCCTAAAAGTAGGCAAGGAATTTTTTTTAAATTTTGATTTGTCATTACTTGTAAGAAAAACAATGGATCATCGTGAAAATTACAGAGCGTATTGATGTTGACCAAAACTTGGCACATATAGATTTTCAGCATATAGCGGGTAACCCTGTAGCTGTGGCAGGCTGCTGAAAAAAATCCTTCAAATCATTGACCTTTCTGAAAAATTTTTGATTTTTGAAAAAAATTTCAAATCTTTGATAAATTTTATCATTTGTCCTTCCTCTCAAGATAAAATTTTCAAAATTCCCATTTGCATAAGAACGGCAATCCATCACCAAATTACCTCTATTTTCAGCACTCGAAAGTTCTGTTCACGAGAACTGACGACCGGATAATCCGATCATAATGAAATTTACAGGACATATTGATATTAGCTAGGACCAGGTCTGATAGAAGTGATTTTGAAATGCGAGCAACCCTGTGGCAGTGGTACCATCTTGAAAAATAACTAAGAAAAAAAACATCTTTTTGGCCTATAACTTCCGATTCAGCCATCAGATTTTAACAAAATTTACACAGTATGGTTGATTTTGAAAATTTGGTTGAAAAATTAGTATAGGGCTGGCAGCTGTGGTGGTTTTTGTCTCATAAATCTTGCAAATTTGCTCAGCAAAATAAAGCTTTTTTCCCTATAACTTCCGGTTCAGTGCAGAAATCGAAACCAAGTTCATGCAGTAAATGGATCTTAATGTGAAGTAAATATCGTAGGAATTCCGTACAAAAATCATGAAAGGCCTGCCAGCTATGACTATTTTTGTAATTTTGTGGAATTTCTTTACTGAGCGATTATGTCATTAAATTTGCAAATGAGAATGATCCTGCAATGAAAATTAACAACAAATATTAACGCTTTAAAAATTTGATAAGTTTTGAGGGTGGTAACCCTAAAATTCTATTCACCCGTATACCTTCCAGCGCAGTGATTCAATCGAAACGAAATTTACTGGTTGGGTTTAGCTTAACGTGAAGCAGATTTGGTATATATTTTGCTTTGCTGCTTACATAGGCTAACCAGCATTAGCCATTTCCGTAAATATTGCACCAACAGATACTTCAAATTACGTTCTCATATGCAAAGCATTTGCAATAAAAATAAGGAATCAATTTTTAAATTTTCCGAGTTTTGAACATTTTTCGGATGGCAGCCTCAAACAACGTTTAACCGCAGAAACTTTCGATGAAATCCTCCGATGAGAACGAAATTCAAGGGATAAGTTGATTTGAGTATGAGCTTGTTATGGTAAAATTATTGCTGGAATGGTTGATATGATTCTACAAAACAGTGTATTACATCTTTCCACACTTAAAGAAAACTCACTCAAAGAAAATTTCTTCGAAAATTAGTTTTCTAGCGGTTCAGGTGCGCTAGAGTTTTTTTTTGCTTTTACGTCATATCAGCTGAATAATACACAGCTTTTTGTAAATTTAAGCAAAAAGAGTGTAAATTTACTAGTTTGCTATTCAAAGCCATAAAATTGCATCATTTTTTAGGGTAAAATTACACGATTTGGTCGTAAAAAAATATTATTTTTATGCACTTTTGTAAATTTACATCTTTAATAGTAGGAAACCAGTTTCCTACTATTATAAGGGTAAAAGTCAAACAACATTTTTTTGAGTGTATAAAGCAACTTCGATAAGTTTTTGGTTTTAGTACTGGTAAACAATCATCAACACGAGACATTTTTCTCATCTTTCAACCAAATAATATTGAAATAATTTACAAAAAGGCTAATTTTACCTAAATTTTGAATCTTGTTGAATCTTTTGAATCTTGAATCAAAACTAAATTCACAGAGTGAGTTAGCTATAACGTAAAACAGGCTTGATTTATCTTTTGACTCTGGTGCTATAAAAGAGCCGGTTTAGACGAGCGGTCTTGTGCTTTGCCTGCACAGAGTTTGCTAGACGATGGTGCTTGCTGTTAGTTAAGACGAGCGGTATTTTGCTGTGCTAGCACACAGTTTTCTTAAGGGGGCAAGATGGTTTCCGAGGCCGAAGAAAAGCCGATTTTTGCGATTTTTTTTCTCAGCTTTGAGTGAAAATAATTACTAATTTTTTATAACACATTAAAGAACTATATTTTGAGAGTATGTAGGAATTATTGTAGAAAAAAAATATTAATTATTTATCCCGTGGTGGCAGTAGATCAAAGGCGCTTCGAAAAAAAGGCGTCGTGCGGTGCGTAAAACCTGGCCTGACAGTGTTATCTGAAATCCAAAAATCGAAGTGATTTACTTAATATATTAGTTTTTTTCGCGGATGAACGAAATTATATTGAAAAATATGCGATTTCCGATTTTTGGTGCGGTTTTCAATTTGGAGGTACCATTTTCACATAAAAAATCAGCCTATGATTGCCTGTAAAAAATAGTAAAAATTTTTTTTAAAAAAACACGATCGTTCATCCGCGAGTATTTATCATATTAAACATGTCCGGCAAAGTTCATTGAGATCGGTGCATTAATTTTTGAGTTATGTTACGCACCGACTTCAAAAATGTAGTTCGGAGTTTTGAGCTAGACTATTTCGGTTTCTCGTTGAAATATACCTGGCAACACGATCATAAAATAACCGGTATCTCTGCGAGTTTTAGTCCGATTGACTTGAAATTTTCAGAGGATATTCCTGAGATATTGTACTTTCATATAAAAAAATAATTGAAAAAATGTTTTTGTTTAAGTTGGAAACCATCCTGCCCCCTTAATGCATCATAATCAGAATAACTATGCTACCGATACGGAAAAAGCAATAAATTAGGACAAAAAAAGGAAAAATCGCTTCTGTGCGTGACCGGAGCGTGGCTGTAGTAATAAGGCAACAGTTTGCCGAATATTTTTTAACTGAGGGAAAATTGAACTGGCAAGAAAAAGGAACACTAAATTAAAATTATATAACAACAACTTTGTTACCTGAGGCGTGGAATAAACATAATTCTGCAGTTGATCTATGCTAGATTTCATTAAAAAAAATTACTTTGTTTAAATTGGACTCTGATGCTTTTATACCGCAGTATCGTTTTACAAATTTCAGCCGATCAAAGCACCACTTTTTTGGCTGGTAAATTTCTTCCAAACCACATTCACTTTTTTGAAAGCTGCTACCAGCCGTAATTCCTTCGAAAATTGGCTTTTTCGTACTTGAATTTTGCACCGGATCGCATACAAACTAATTGTCCCATATAAACTTTTCAGTTTGAGGTAAATTTCCTCTAAACTTTTTTTCCGCATATTCCTATTTATATAGTCTCTGTGCTTAAAATTATATAAACTTTATTTGCACTCTTACTCCAATAATAACATAGTTATTAATTCCTGGCTCCACATAAACTTGTCCGAAATTTTCACTTTCAATTTTGATCAAGCTTTATTGATGCGCTTTACTGAACGTTTCAAAGCAGACTAAATCAAGCTTTCCAACAAAAAATGTCGCAGCCCTAGACTGTTTTCAAGAAGAAGAAGTAAGAAAAACTGCTGCCGTGCTCGATGATCGACTAGACCATTCGTGCTCGCTGTTCCGTTTCGTCCTTCACTTTCCTTTCCTAAAAGCTCGTGCTGGGTCCAGGAAAAAACCGCTCGTGTAAACCGACTCAAAAGGCTGCCAGAAGCAGCCCTTTTAGAACAATACTAAGGCATACTACCCTTCAACTTTTATTTGATGAAAACCCGTTGTAGAATTTATTTATTATAATTTCCATGAAAACATGTTTTCACTTTCAATTCAATTAATTTCAAAGCTTTCTCTGAAATGAAAAATGCTCAAAGCATTCATAAAATACGTCAACATTTGTTTCAATTACACATAACTTTTTTTTTTATTTTCATGCGAGCAAGTTCTTATAAACTTGTACAAAACATGTGAATGTAAAACACAGCCAACGTTGATGCCTTGGAACCAGAATTTACCTGTGTCACTTTGACAAGCATATTAGCCATTCTCACCCTTTTCTTCGCGCCAGAAGGACAAGAAACTATGATACTATGTAGAGGCTGTGCGATATTCAACAACTCGTTTTCTCACGTCCGCTTTCTTATTCACTGTATAACAAGTCTTTTTCGGCTCTCATAATTTATTTAAAGCTTCCGCACGTGCATCTGAATGTACGACTTATGTTTAACTCACTTTGAAGGTCGGATCTGTAGTCACAAGGAAAATAAAATTAATGGTTATTTTATTTTTTGGTTTGTGACGTCCAAGCAAAAGCCCAAGCGTTAACATTGGTTTCCGTTGATTTCAAAAAATTTTTTTGCTAAGATCATACGTCGATCATACATCAAAGGTGCGACATTTAGTTTGTTGAGCATGTTGTTCAAGCAAAGCATACTACCGAAAAAACCCGAAGGCAGCCAGCGGTTTGACATAACTGACTTTTTGACAAACTCAACACAAAGATACATCAGAAGCCTTTGATCCCAACATGTTGTGTTGATAGTTTCATCATCATTGCCAAGTTCCCAGAAACCATCATTCCCTTACACACGCAATTAATGGAATCCAGTGAAGAAGAAAATTTGTATGAAGGAACTGCTAACAAACCAGCCAGGTTGTCGACCGTAAACGTAGAAACTGAAATATTCATAGGCACATATCTCAGCAGACTTGTATACTGGACTTAACAATACTCTGAGAAAATCGGGTCAATTTTCATTGTTAACGTTGCAGAAATTTCGCCGAAGGATATTTAAATTTCTTATTGCTTTCCCTTGGCTCACATTCTCGGATAACAAAACAAAATGAACAAACACAGAACAATCGTCAAAGTTCAACTGACTCTCGTTACAATGAGCAGCATCGTTGTTTTGGAGTGATTTCATGAATGTTTAAAGCAGAGTTTCAATTTCGGAGCTAACAAAAGACTCATCAAAACTATTATTTGCAAGTAGTTTATTTATTCAGCGAAGTAGTTTATTCCTTGAGAATGATAACTACAAATGGGCCAGAATAGGCTTTTGAAAATTATGTTCACTGGTCTCAAGCAAGGATGTAAAGGAAGTCATAAATATGTATTTCAAGGTTTCGATAAACATAGTTTGGTTAGTTTTGCTCGTTTTGGATAGTAAGACTTCATCAGTTTTTTATTCAAGCAATACAAAAAAAACTATACTGATACAAATGAAAGTAATATAAGTATAATAGACTTTTAATACGAAGAATAGTTCGGTGATGGAGAATTTAGATTTCTACTGCAATTCAGATTGGAAAATTTTCTAGCCATTATCATCGTCGCACCGCCCAATATCACCATATAGCGCTCGATATCTAAACAACCAATTTTTTTTCGTTCTTCAGTTTGTCTGAAATCGCAGTTATTCGCAAGAGGCGCATGCAATTTTTTCAGTAATTACTTGATACCTGTCAGTTTAGAAGAAATATGTAATTTTTTACCATTCTGTAGCAAAAGCAGTGTACCCAATCATTGTTCAGTATCCGTAGCGCTAAATATGAAAGCATAAAAACTAGCATGCCAACATAAATCGTTTTTTGTGCTAAGGAATCGGTTCTGGTAATTATATAATGTTTTTGAGATTCTATTATCCAAGCGAAAAATAGACATATATTCTATCGAAAATTTTGACAGAGTACCAGTATCACTTTAGTATCAGCAATGAGAGTACCAATAACACCTTTGATCTTGCATTAGGACTCGCTTTCGTAGAGTTCGTTGGAGAATAAGTCCTTGGTCAGAATTGGGCAAGTTTTATGAATTCTATCAGTATTACTAAACATGACGCAGAACACACAATAACGCAGGGAACACCACATTTGTTGCTATAAAGTTCGAATATTTTTGTGGCGATAATTTATTACCGCTTAGGATGACTTTATAATCACTATTGTTCTCCCAAAAACCGAAAACTGACACTTTCGGTTGTCAATTTTCAGGAAATACAATGAGAGCGTTCCCGTACTTTTCATTAAATTCCCCACCACATGATTCAGGAGAATTCAGTAAAATTCAGTTACTGAAAGTACGGGAACAGACCTTATGTCAGTCTTAGCGAATACACTGCAGTTTTGTACTAAATCGTTGTATTTACGGTATAGTACTATTCTTTTCTGCATCGGAGCAAAAAACGCACCTACTAGATCGTTATTTTTGCGGCATAGTTCTATTCTGTTCTGTATCGGACAATAGGCGTGTTTTTTTGCTCCTCTATCCAGCAGAGAATAGAGTACATGCATTGGAAACAACAAGTGAATTCACAAGTACAGAAATGATATTCCTCATATGTAGGTGCTGAACTATAGAATGTGCTGATAGAAAAAAGAAAAGCTCATGAGAAGTTATCTTTTTTTCTGTGAGGTGGCTTTGGTTTTTTCAAGGTTATGTTGAATGTTTTGGTAGTTAGGAAATTTGAAAAAGCCCTCATAACGTGTAGAAAGTTAAAAGAGGTAATTTTCTGTTAGCTTATTTTTATATTTTCTATCGATTGTGGAAGTGTATACTCATTATTTTCTCCCTTTATTTTCAGCTGTTTTGTGGTACCACAGCGAATATAGCAACCTATGTCAGTCTAAGCGAATGCACTGCTGTTTTGTGCTAGATCGTTTTTTGCGGCATAGTTCTATTATGTTCTGTATCGGAGCAAAAAAACGGACCTACTGTTGTTCTTCCAAAAACTAAAAATTTTCAGGAAATGCAATGAGAGCGTTTTCGTACTTTCATGAATTTCCCCCACCACATGATTAAGGAAAATTCAAGAAAATTCGGTGACTGAAAGTGCGGGAACAGACCTAATGTAAACATATAATGAAATAAATACAGTTCAACTCGCTTCATGCCTTTGCTCCTACTTGTGGTGGTCGTCAAACTTAAAAAAAAAATTCATTTTGATAAAATGTCATGTCGATTAACAAATAAAATATATTTCATTTTGTAAAAATGTGATGTCGATGTTCGATGTTGCGAACTGCTTTGCCGAATTATTTTGCCGTTGTACATATTTGAAGCTATTTAAAATACTAAAATTCTGAAATATCGTGAACGCATTTGCCATTATTTTTTCTTTCTCTGCGAAAACATTGAAAATGCCATGATCACCCGCAAAATAATTGATTTGTTAAAAAATTCGGGTGCAGGCAAATCTACTGAAATGATCATGTCATGGAAAAATCGATTTTTTATCACTAATTTTCAACATCACTACTACACAGCCTCAAGCCCATGTAAACAAATAATATTCACTCACAGCTCCTTAATTTTTACCTCCATAGTTTCACCATTCAACTTCCAAAAACTATGCTGGAACGCATTATATGAACCATCAAACGCTATATGTATGACACCATAACTACCCAAAAATGAAAGTTTCGTCGTACGATCAGATTTCATAAAATGTAAGCACATTATTTTTCGCGCTTTCTTTTTATTTATTTCTCGAAAGTTTAATGTGCTTTGTACAGCACGTCGGACTCTTCTGCCCATTCATAATGATAAAAATAAAAAATGTTTCAAGATACTTCCGCTCTCCATTTCATTCAATTTCATTTATATCTATCTTCGCCTCGGTTCCTGCAGTAGACAGAACTTGCCCGAGGAAAACTCTCCCTCGGTTGTATGAAGTTCGAATTAAAATAGCGTTTGTTCATTAAGACGTGAACTCACGCCATGTTGGATCCGATGTTTATTCGCTGTTGCGGCAATTCATTAAAGATTTAGAGCGTCAGCAGTTGTCCTGATTTATGAACATATAATGGTCCGAATTGAAGCGGGATGTTACCACTTGCTGCGGAAGCATTAATTTCGCTTCGCTCGGTCCGTTCCATTTGAATCGTCATCCATCCTCGCCACGAATAAGCAGGGCTGCGAACGAATTCGCTTCGTGCGAACCAAGTGCCGGTTTAGTTGCTTTTCACATGAGGTCAAGTCCTGTGTTGTATCGACGTGAATAAATGTTAATGAATTTCATGAGTGGAACATGCAATAAAACGAGCTGGTGCCGTACAGTGTTAATTATTCATTCAATGCAGATGTAATTACGAAAGAACCCACCCATTAATGGATTAGCATCACGAACGGATTAGCATCACGGTCGGATTCGCGTTACTCAAACAAAGGAAGAAGTAACATGATCGCTTGTTATAAATATTCCGTGAGAGCTTGGACACAAATTGCTTTACGTAACCTTTTCAATTTAATCACTCCTTGTGGTATTTTTGCTATGCGGTAAAACTGCCTTTTGCCTTCGATTACTAACAAACATGTTGAATATTTTCGCTTTGGTGCTTCAGGGATTTTCCTACACCCCCCTAACACCCCCCTTATACCCCCCTGGAAAGTGCAGACAATTTTCCTACACGAAGATACCTTTGTGTCCTTTGTTCCAAAGAGACACCCCTCCTAAAATTCTGAACACACCCCTCAAGAAAAATGCCTGAGAAAACCCCTGTGGTGCTTGATTTACTTTCATGTGCACGACCCGAATTTCTTCAAATTCGAAACAATTATATAAAGCATTAAATACACTATTCAATATTTCTCAGATTGTCTCAAAATAATCGCCCAATAGGAAAGAAGCCATTATTTTTTCTCAAAATAATGACCTGCAAGCATGATTCGTAATCTTACTGTATGCTTGAAGTTTCCAGGGAAATTATACTGGAAAAATTACTACGGAATATTTTCGGAGAAAAAACTATGTTTGATTTGCTTTTGGAAACGTTTGCTTTTAGCTACTTCCTCCGGAAATTCCGTTTGATTCCGTACGTAAACTAAAATAGTAATATGTACATTGTTCATTTCATAAAAAATTCAAGTCAATTTTTTGGCAGACATCAAAGCAGATTTGCATGAAAGTACAGCTTTCTACTCCGACATATTCTGTGGTTTTAAAAGCAGAAACTTTCATGTACTCAGCGACTTTCTAATGGAATAATTCTTAAATTATTTCTACCACTCTTAGATAAATACATTTGTCTTCCATTAGACCAGGACCGACATATTTTTTTGAGAGGAAAATAAATACCTTAACCCGTTGCACAAAAATACAATGTTGCTTTAACCAGAGAAGAACCATTAAAAAACATCGTCCAAAAACCACTTTATTCTTTTCCACCAACGAAAACTTTGTGGCTACTACGAGCACAAAAGGGATCGTAAGAGGGAATGAAAAACGAGTTAGATTTTCTTAAGGCGATTTAATGCCAGGCAGCATTATTCTTGACTCTGTTCTTTAACGTAGTAGGGTGCGAAATTGAGTTGTTTGGGTCGTTCAACGATTTTGTGCCGACATTGTCGTTGTCATCGTTAACGCTACAAGCTTGACCAAAGCTGTCCCGTATTCCGAATAAAAGGAAAAATCTTATTAATGAAATTTCATTCCTGCTAACCTATTTGCTGTAAACGACGAAATTGTGATAATGAGCTGAAAGCAAATGATGAAGAAAACAAAATATCAGCAATAGCAGCAACTGTAGTCAGTATGTGTTGAGCCGAACATTGGAACGGAAAGAGGAATGAAGTATGATACAGAAGTGGATTTGTACAAGAATTCAGAGTCAGAGCAAAAACCCTATTAGGCAGCGAACAGAAGCTTATTGAATGTAACGATCGTACTCATTGGAGTTTCTGTAATTGGCTAGCTGTTATGTTCATGCTATGTTTCGAGCAACCAGCATGATTTTTCCTGCCAGTAGAATCTGTTTCATGAGAATGATCCGAGAAGCTATCATCTACTTGATGAAACTTGAATTAGTTGATAAACGCTCCTTAAGCTTTGCGATTCATAGGCAACCTAACCTATTATTGCTTGCCAGAAATATTACTCACAAAAAGCTTTTGAAAATCTGACGAAAATAAATCAGAGGTAAGTCTACTTGTTGGTTTAAAAAATAAACATTTTTTGAGATAAAAATACTCTTTAGGATACATTTCTTATCACGTCTAAGTTAGAGTTAAAGAACCGCAAGAAAACCCTATCACTTAATCTTATCACATCAATCAACAGAACAATGCTTGGAGCACACCATACCGTCTTTGATACGAAAGTCTTTGTCGATCGCGTATTCCTTGCTAGACAGACTGTCACTAAAACGTTTCGATGAAATTGAAATTGTTTCTGGTAACTGAACGGCGAATGGGAAATCTTTTTGTAACACTATGAAAATAATTGGGTGAACGCTATTAGTTTCGTAGGGTTTTGTTATTATCAACCAACACAACGAGACCTTGCAGCATCATGTCTACATCCGGTTGTTATAATCAAGCATGAATGTGGTTTTTGTGAAAATTTGCTGGAGACCTAATTCCAATGTGAATATTACGGAATTGATCGTTCTGGACGAAGGATGAACGGTCCTATTAAGTTCGAATTTAATTTACCAAGAAATGTTTGGACATAATTGAATCGAGTAAATGTGTCAACATAAGAGAAGAAGAGGTTTGAAGTCTGAAGAATGTTTTAGTTGAATTTTTTTGTTTTTCTTCGAAAATTCAGTATTAAACTCGCTTCGCCGAAAATTCATATTTCATTTATATATATATATATATATATATATATATATATATATATATATATATATATATATATATATATATATATATATATATATATATATATAAATATATATATATATATATATATATATATATATATATATATATATATATATATATATATATATATATATATACATATATATATATATAAGCAAAATGATTAAGGGAGATAATCTCTGGAATGGCCAATCCGATGGACCGGAAATTTTCAGAGAACATAGCTGTATATAGTGGGTAGGTCCATGACTTGCTAGAATTCAGATATATTTAACCCTTTGTTAGCGGCAGGCATTTTAGTAAATTTTCAAATACTGCTATATTTCCAAACAGTGTAAATTTTTGTTAAAAAAAAGTATAGGGAAGAAAAACTTATTATGATTTAAGCTTGTTTATGATAAAGAATTGGAACTTTTGAGCCGTGTGTGGGTGCTGAGTGCCTAAAAGTAGGCAAGGATTTTTTTTCAAATTTCGATTTGTCATAAACATTGTCATAAACATTAAATCATCGTGAAAATTGCAGAGTGTATTAATGTTAACTAAAACTTCATACAAATCGATTTTCAAGACAGTGCGGGTAATCCTGTGGCTATGGCAGACTCCTGAAAAAAAAAACTTTCAAATCACAACCCTCCTGAAAAATTTTTGCTTTTTGAATAAAACTTCAAATCATTGATAAATTTTAGCTTTTGTCCATCTTGTGAAATTTTCAAAATTCCGGTTTGCACAAGAATGGCAGCCCATCGCCAAATTACCTCTATTTTCAGTACTCAAAACTTCTGTTCACTAGAACTGACGACCGGCTTATCCAATCATAATAAAATTCACAGGACAAATTGATATTAACTAGGACCAGGTCTGATAGAAGTGATTTTGAAATGCGGGCAACACTGTGGCAGTGGTACCATCTTGAATAATCACTGAGAAAAAAAACTGCTTTTTGGCCTATAGCTTCCGATTCAGCCATCACATTTTAACAAAATTCACACAATATTTGGACCTTATTTTAGACAACATTTGATAAAAATTTGGTTGAAAAATTAGGATAGAGTTGCCAGCTATGGTGATTTTGGTCTTCTAAATCTTGTAAATTCGCTTAGCAAAATAAATCTTTTTTCCCTATAAATTCCGGTCCAGTCATGAAATCAAAACGAAGCTCATGCAGTAAATGGACCTTACTGTAAACCAAATGTCGTAGGAATTTCGTAAAAAAATCATGAAAGAGCTGCCAGCTATGACCAATTTTGTAATTTTTTGGAATCCCTTTACCAAGCGATTATGCCATTAGATTTGCAAATGGGAGTGATCCTGCAATGAAAATTAACAACAAATATTCACGTTGTGTTGAGGATGGCAAGCCAAAATTTCTATTCACCCGTATAACTTCCAGCGCAGTGATTCAATGGAAACGAAATTAACAGGGTGGGTTTAACTTAACGTAAAGCAGATTTGGTATACACGAGTATTTTGCTTTCTGCTAACACAGGGTAACCAGCATCAGACATTTTTCTAAATATTGCACCAATAGATGCTTCAAATTACATACTCAAATGTAAAGCATTTGCAATAAAAATAAGGTATCAAATTCTAAATTTTCCGAATTTTGAAACTTTTTCGGGTGGCAGCCTTAAAAAACGTTTAACCGCTGAAACTTTCGATGAAATCCTCCGATGAGAACGAAATTCAAATGATAAGTTATTTTAAGTATTAGTTTAGTATGGTAAGCTTATTGCTGCTTCGTTGGAAAAATGTTGCCCGCACTGAGCATTTTCATCATCTATGTTATAGTTGGGTTTTGTTGCTTTGGATAAGGAATGGTTGATATGATACTACTCAAAAGTATATAACGTCTTTCCAAATGTTTTGGTCACTCAAAGACAATTTCTTCGAAATTCAGTTTTCTAGCGGTTCTGCTGCGCTAGACTTTTTGAAATAATTTTTTTTCGTTCAGGAAAATATACGAAGATTAGTCCAAGTTTAGCCTTCTTCTATGGCCTAGCACTTTGTCGTGGCGTCGTGGCGTGGGCACAACGCTACGGCCCACTAAACTAGATATGTCAATCCATTGATAAGCGCAGACTTAACTTATGGATACCTTGAACAAAAAATCAAACCTGAGAGTGGAAAGAAGTAAGAAACCTATTCTGTCCTACTAACCATAACGGTTCTATCTAAATTTTGTCATTTTTGAGTAAACACTGAATTCAAAAACTGCATACTCTATTACATCATTCTGCAAAATTTTAACAACCTATCTTTTGTGAAAGTATGTTAAAATCAATATTGAAAAATGCACCAGTACAAATCAGAACACAAATCATTAAATATCTCGATAGTGCTAAAATGTAGATAGATCATTAATGCTTATTAAGGCAGTATTGTGCACTGATTGGGACACCCAGTTCTGGTTGCCGTCAGTTTGGCCAATAATCGCATACATAAGTGAGATAAATGTGAGATAAATGTGAGATAAATGTGAGATAAATGTGAGAAGTGGTTTAATTCATGATGCAAATATTCTAAGCAGGATTTTCATTCTTTGAGAAAAAAATAGAAAATATAATAAAATGATTCAAATAAACGCCAAATGTATTTATTAATTTTTCTCAACTTTCTAAAGGCGTAATACGAACTCTTCTATTATATCCCCGAAAATATGAATGGCTTATATGACTTACGATATAGTCGGTAGAGCTGTGGCATATTTCGCGTGATTTCGGTTCATAAAAGCATCAGTTCATTCAGCTGAGAAAATAGTTTACATTGAAAAGTGTATTGATGTAACCACTGTTTTATCGATTGCAAGTGTGTGAATAATAAATTGTTCAACTATGAAATAGAAACAAGGATCGGCCAGGAAATTGCACGAGTTTACGATACAAAATCAACAATGGCTCAAACAACAGACTGGCATAGGACGTGTGTATACAACAAATATATGCAAAGCTGTTCACCCTTATGTGGATGCGATTATTCCATCAAACGTTCAAACAATTTGCGGATTAGTGATGGTGGCCTCCTACTCCATGGTATTTGGTCGAAGCAGAATCTATGAAACTGCAGAACACCAAAAGTGAACGTGCATCGCATCAGGCCTAATTCAAACATAAAATAAACATAAAATAACTTTATTCAAAATCCAGTAAATTAAGCATAATTCCATAATTAATTATACCGTATGATATTTAGAGATCAGACAAGGTCTTAACAACTATAAAATATTTGAGTAAGAAACCCTAGTTTGTAGTTTGTTACAATGAGTGGTAAATTTGTGGAGGAAAAACAAGTTATAAAACCTCTAGAGATAATTCAAATTTATTATAAACAAATCGAATGTCCAGTATTTAATAAGGTACTCGTTAACATGTTTGCAGTCAACATGTGCCTACGAGTGCCAAACATGAACTGAAATCGATTAGAGACCAGATATGTAATTCGGATAATTCAAAAATAATACAATACGTGCTAGCTGTCGTATTTTATACCGACGTTTTTTGCCTTATCAGCCATATTTCGCCCCTTGACATGTTGGAAATGTTCAATTTACAAGCATACATATGTATGTGCATACTTACAAACAAATGAACAAAATGCATGATGCAGTTGGTAGGCTTCCCATCGGGCGTGATTCCATTCAGATACATTCTGATTCAAATCGCAGCTAGCCCTAAGCAAATTAATTTCATTGTAATGCTGACAAGTGAAAATCTACAATAAATAAAAGCCTGTCTACTAATAGCCTGTCAACGAATAAATATGCTTGCAGGTGAACATGTTTATGGCTATGGCGTTATATCCTTGCATAGTCAACTTCCAAAAACTTCTAGCTCCCAGTTAAAATGAAAATGTATTCTAATTTCGATCGACAATTGATTAAACGGCATTGAAATTGTTCAATCTTGTTGAAGCTTTTTGATACGGCTGCACCGATAACAAGAGTATCCTAAATAAATAAATATGCTCGCTCATGTACAGGCACTTATTCCTGTGAAATGTGCTGCTAACGGATCAATCAGCGGTATTGAAACGATTTATTGAAACCATCATCCGTGTACCCTATAGCATCTGAATATTTATAGTTAACTCACCTCGTATCTGACAAAGCACTGATCTTTTATTATTTACCTTGTTCACAGTCAGTTATATGCGATATGTGCAAACATTGTTGTCAGCGATAGTACTGACTCCAATCAGCGCAAATATTTGCAGTATTGTAATTATTGTTGTAAATTTGCACATCACTGCTGGGTAGTAAGGGTATCCTTGAAATAGGATAATTAACTCAATAGCATGACAGCAAAATAATGGCTTAGCTCTTTCGGAGGATATTATCATGTTGACATGTACAGCGATTTTGAATTTGTTTACTAGCTCTTCAAACCCGTATTTGTCGTTTAATTCATAAGTCAACATTTCAATGTGTGCTTTTTATAACTTTTTATCAAATGATAAATAAACATGGATTGAAATAAGAAGTTACTCAACATTGCATGTTTTCTGAGTACGCTAGGATTAAATGCAGCATTGAACTATATTTCTAATTTTATACATTTATACATTATTTTCCTTTTGAAATCTACTGTTGCTTAAAATTCTACAAAAATAATAGTTATTTTAAAAAAAGTTTATACAAGTGAAACTTTAAGTAATTCTCAATATCCACGTTTTAAATAAAATATCAACAAAACCGACTAAGCTCCAAAAAGCGATTTTTTTGCACAACTTACAAGGATATAAAAATAAAAAGACGTATTTCGTGTATTTTCCCCTCATTATATTTTCAAAATCGAATATATTTATTCAGCTATTATGTGTACTTCTTGTACAGCCCTGTCAATAGGACACCGGTTACTAACGTTTGTGGTGTCTGGTTTCAATCCGACTATTGTCTTACACCGAGCTTTGAGTTGCTAATAATACACATATTTGCTAATAACTTAACTTACAGGTTTAGAGCTATTGCATCTACAATTATAAGGTCTAGTTTAATCCTACATTCAAGCTTATATAAACTTAAATGCTGCTATATCTACAATTCGCATAGCTTAAACTTGTCTTCCAGCTCTTTCTGTTTCAGCTTATTTAAATGTAATGAATTTCACAAAAGCTGATAATGTAATTGTTTTATTGTTTTGTGGAATCTATAATTTGATTGTACAAGTTTTAGGACCGGTGCTCTATATAGTACCGCTGGTTGTAAACATACTTGAACATTTATACGAGCGCTGACAATGCTTCGTCGAATTCCGGTCTGAAATACGTTGGGGTTGAACCGTTGTTTAGTATGACAATGTTTACCCTAGCCACAATCTCCATAATTAATATCTGCCGTGGGTTCTGAGTTCGCATTACTCATGTTAAAGTTTTCGCATTGAATTCACCAGCCACTACTAATACATTCGGAAGATTTCGAAGAGTATCTTCTGATCCCACTTTTCTGTGATTGTTTTTGATCGGGGTATTTGGTGCAAAATAAAAGCTTGCAAAGATTATGACTCAGTTTTCAAACCAAACACATCCACATTCGCCAGAACTCTGCCAATCGAGTCGCACTCTAGCGCGTCTGCAGCCTTTAAAGATTCCCTTGGAGGTTCGCCACTCTCATCTGGTCCTCTGCAGTTCTTTTTTGTGTGACTGTAGCCAGTGCGTTTGTAACAGCAGTTTGTTTCGAGTCACTCCCTTACTTTGACCTACGATCGGCCTATTTTTAATTCTTCTTAGCTTTTGTGTCCTTTATTTCTACTATGATTTAACAACTCTCAGTTTTAGATCTCCGATCTCGTTTATACCATTAGATATAAGTTTCTTTATATCTCTAATATCTCCGACCACCATTTCAATATCATTACCGAATCTCGCAATATCCTCGAACTTTGTGAGTGACATCAGCACTCCACCGTCTACTCTCTTTCTTATTTGACGAACCTTTGCTCCTACTTTCCTTCGACTTAAGTCTCCACGGATCTTTTGAAGAACATTTAGAAAAGTTTTTTTCTGGGCAGAAATTTGAACTACTGCTTCTTTCTTAGCCATACGTGTGTTTATTCCCTTTCATTTATGTTTGATTGCTTCGGGCTGCGGTGTTAACAGCGATCATTTAGGTGTACCTACGAAGATCACCCTCTATTGTTTCTATTACTCGGCCTTGCTTTACTAACTAGCAGTGCGTTCTCTCATGCAGCTACAAGCAGGTATCTTTGTTCGTTTATGCCCTCAGCTTTTAACGGCTTTTTATCACTTCATGGGTGGATCTCATTTTATCCAACAAAGGTCTATCTCAGTCTTCTCTCTGTTCAAGATACAGGTCTCAATCACTTTATAGCTTTGTCAAATATAACAAGACCGTCTTTCACATATCGAAACATGTTCCTTTGATATGCTGGTATTTCCTCAATCCTCTGTTCCTGCATTTTTTCATGAGCATCAACATCTATTGTTACTGGTTTTTTGTTCTTAAGCGTGTTCGTCATCTTGTTTTATTTATTTATTTTTTTTGCTTTTCTGGTCCCATGGTTATCTTTGCAGGCAGAGACGCCACGTAAAAGCTGGAAAATGCCCTTACGTTCAGATCCAAATCAGCACTAATAAGGAATGCAACTTAATGTAACGCAACTTCAACGTACTCTAAGACTTGTCAAAGTTTTAACGGGATGGAGGCGGCAATATATTAGCCTGGAGCGGTTCTCATTTGGATGTTAGCCTGGTGGCAATAGTGTTAGAGTATCACAGTAAAACCCTAAACACGCCAAATTAAAAATCATGTGTCGAAATCTCGATGTTTTCTTTAAGGGAAAGTGTACAATGGATGGGTTTTCTCGGAGTTTGGATGAAAATCTGGCCGTAATCAACGTCTACCGTCAAATGTACCAGTGATATAATCTTATATCTCAGCAGCCACACAGATTACTTACTACCAATCGCTTCCTTACTTAGTAGTTTTCTGAAGCCGAAAATAATGCAATCTTCGTATTCGATGCACTTTATGTTTTTTAAACTCGTCTCATAAACTTCTTAGGTTTTTAATTTATTCATGAAAAAAAGAAAGCGAGAGTTATCTAACTGGCTAAGTAGCTGCTGGAAATCATTAACTCTCGGCCTCACAAAGCTAAATATTTTGAAAACTCGAGATTTGAATGTTTTTGTGTTTTAAAGTACCAAGCTCAGTAAAACAACTTTTAAGATTTGCATTTATCAATAAAATAATTATGATATAGTAAAATATATTGTATTATTATAATACATAGAATTTATTTTGTAAAAATTCATTCAACTTTATCTAGACCGCAAATCTACAGCTTTTGACCTTCAAGATGCTAATGCATTCTGAAAATTTTATCACAGCTATATTATTTTGTGCGTCTAACGAGTGCTGGTTACGGTAGTGTACAATGCTATCATCTATCTTAAGTAGCTCTCAATCAGTGTTCCCACTCCTAAAACTTCGTATCAAACTTCTTCGTATCAATATTGGTAAAAATGTATCAAAAAGTTAATAAAAGTGTATTTGGGTCGAGGTACTGAAACTATAAACAATGATATAAGAATAACTTAGTTTGCAGCTACTATATTTATTGAATAATATAGAGCATAAAAAAATAAAAATATCGCAAATTGCTTCCCCTTTTTTTCATCAGTATATTGCCATTAATAATGAAGACACACAAAATAATATTATTGCAAAATGAGGGTTCTTTGCGAATGCACTCAAAATTTTCACGAAATTAATACGGAGCGCAGATTAGTTTTAGGGAAGTCACTGATTTAAATTAAAAAAAAACAAAAAAAAAATTTCTTCGGCTTAAAATGGAACCATATAGCTATCGAAATACCTGATGAATATGATGAATAAAATGATATGTTGTGGGTTTGGTACCCAAACATTGTTTGGTTTCTGGCTTCGCGAAATTCCTCTAATTTATTTTCAACTCTAATCAGTTCTTTTTACATTGCTATCCAAGTTTAATGCAGGAAAACCTCATTCTCAGGTAAGCTATAAGGTATTACTATTAAAGCCAACATGAAAGGCGGCAAATGGCATGGATTCACCAAAATTGTTTTCAACCAAACTCAGTTTATCTTAAAACGCAACATTCATTTTCTCGTTACTATTTAAAAAGCGTGAAAACTTCAAATCTTCAGAGTCATCACATATAAGATATCTTTCGTAGTTCAGAGTGTAAAGTAGATTGAAGTCGGCAGTTATTACTGGTAGAGGAGATTTGAAACAAATTGAATTTTCTTACTGGATGACAAAATGTATCATTTTGCCATAATTCAGTGAGTTGCTGTGCATCAAAAATATAAGTTTGAAATAAAAATATATCAAAATGATACAAATGTATCAAAAATGGGAACCCTGCTCTCAATAGATATGCAAAAAACGCACCTTTTGTTGTTTTCTAACTGTGAAATTCATATAGGGTGAATATGTCAACTACAACTGTACTACAACTGTATTTGTAGTTCTTGCAAGCCTTTAATTACAGCCTTTAGTTTGAATGAAAAGCTCACGCTGGAAAAATAAAACAGCGTGATTCCGAAAACGTAATACGACACAATGAACGGACTGTAAGACTGTAATAAGAGCATCAGCCCGCATTCAAACTATGAAAAATATATTTGTTGTATGTATCTTCCTGCTACAGTCAGCATAATACTATCTGAATCAATAAATGACCATTAGGAAAAATACCATAGTTCATTTCATAACTATAATGGACTTTTAAAATTAAATTTGAAGTAAAACGGCAATCCTTGATAAAGATATGACTTTTCCTGCCACATTGATAAGCCTGTGTCGATAAGAAACAAACTACTGAATAACAGTTAATGATTTAATGCATCTTTCAATTTCCATTTAAGCTGTGCCGGACAAAGCCTATGAACTACCTCCCGGTACAGAAAAAAAGCCAATGAAGCGACGAACAATCTGAGAGAGTACTGAGGCCCGGTCGAAAACCTCCACAATCCAATTTCATTTTTTTGATTGATTCTTTGATATGCATGAGTTTCATTTTGTAGATGGTGAAACTTCAGATATGTTCAACACCATTTCGTTGCAGAACGAATCACTGATCAAATTGCTTTTCGATTTGGCTTTATATTACCGCATAGCCTACAGATAGTGGAACTGGAGTAAACTGAACTGGACGCTGGCAGGTTTACAGGTTTCTCGGCTGTGAATATTCGAATGAATTTGGTTTGATTTCTAATGCGAAGATTTGCATCACTGAATTCAAATATTTTCGGATAATTTTTGGAGCAAGGTTATGAGGGTTCAGATAATCAATCGCTCGGATAAAGTAAAAAATTAATATGAAAGATTTAGAATGATGAAAGATTTACATACAGTGGGTAAAAAATATATTTTCGTGATTTTAAGTACATTTAGCGGTATTTTTTCCGGGAACTACAAATAATTTTAGATAAAACTGCGCTGTGCCTTAACTATTTTTGAGCCATTTTGCTACTTCACTGAAAAATGTTACGTTAATGTTGTGAAATTTTTGTATATTGTTCTGAAAGTAAACATCTAAAACTTTTAAGTAAATGCAAAAAAACACAATCATTTATTATTAAAGTCGCATTAAAATGAAGTTTTTTGTTCTTACTAAGTGTTCGTGCCTTAAATTTTTTTTTACCCACTGTACGTCAAAGCATTCATATTAAACTAACATAAAATCAATTACTTTAGCTCATACTCGTATTTTAAAATGCCAAAGGAGATGTGTTCAACTGACAAAACTGATTATAGCGGTGTTTGTGAGTCGATTAGCTAACTGAACTGAATTTCACCTTTCTTTAATATTTTGTGAACATTTTCGATTATGTTTAAAGTAATTCCAACGAAAATTGTCGATGTTTTCGATCCCTTACCTTGATAGAATTCAATATGTAAATGCTTCGAATGCAATGTGAATGGTTATTTTGTTTCACAGGAAAGTGAACTTGAGAATTTCATGTGTTTCGTGGAAAATCGCGAGTATCTGTTTTGCTAATTTTATTTTATGAGCGATTTTTCACCTTGCCGTTGCCACCGAACGTCAAAAACCAGCCAAACGCAGTTTATTTGAATTATTTGATTGAAGACGGTATTCAGGAATCAAAATTCAGGAACAAAATTTTAATTGGATGTTATATTTTTCAGGATTAGATTCTTAACTTACTTTATCTGTTTTCAAAAGCTTAATCATGAACAATCTCATTCAATATACATAATTGGCAAGCAGAACAGGCCTCCAGATCTGTTTACATGCATGCAATGAAAGCATCAAAATTCGAAGGATACGACCTTCTCCAAGCAATCGCAAACAACAACAGTATAACATTCTATCCATTCTATCTATGTATGTATGTACGTATCTACTCAAGTGAATTGTCTGTTTTCGCGACTTGTGAAAAAAGCGAAACCAGGTTCAGGAAAACACTAGAATTGATTATTTTGAATGATTTCCCGAATTTATAGCGTGAGTTGCGTAGTCTTTTCACACACATCCAAATACGAGAGACAGTCAAACCAGAAAAAACGATATTTTGAAGAGCTCGCAGCTGCAGGAAATCGAACCCTTTTCGTCGAAATGGGATCAATGGTCGTTGATGGAATACGTGACATTGTCGACAAAAAGTTTCCTGTTGTGATGATGCTTACTACTTGCCAGAGAAATTTTTAAAATTCAAGTGTATGAGAGGGCCGAATATTAAACGCTTGATTGAAACTTTAAAGGAGGGTACTGATCCACGTAAGGTATACCATTGCCTGCTTTCGTGGAAGAAACAATCTTTCAGATAGCGTTATCGAGATTGATGTGCTCACAATGTGAATAGCATTATATTTAAGATATCTTTACAGCAGAATCATTGAATATGCTGTTTGGATTTTTTGGAAGAAGTGTAAATATGATCCAATTTTAACGATTATATACAGCTTAATGAAACTTTGAATGGAAAAGGGGGAATTACTTGTCACATTTTTGATAATTTGGATCGACATAGGAAATTCCTCAAATTTCGTGTGTATAAATAAATCATCCTTTCCATTTGCTACAGCGACATACTTAAATCCGCTTCATCATTAAAGCAGTGAAGCGAAGTACAAGATCAACCCGTACTTTATAGTACAAGAGCAACCCATACTTTATAAGTAAATGCAGAAAATTAAGGAAATTACATTATTCCTTTACTCTGCCTTAACTGAACTTATCGTTTGTAATTTTCTTCGAGAATCGCCGTAATTAAACATTCATGGCGTTTTTCTCTATTTCACTTTTCACTGGTGAGTGACTAACAGCGAATAGGAAGTTTTATTCAGTCTGCCATTGACAGCGACGGCCTGGCCTCGTTGTTTTTTTATCAATCTAAATCTTTGAAACTAGAGACGTATCCTCATTTGTTGTTACGTAATGTGTTTGGCTATGACCCTGCTGGTTTCATTAAAAATTAAGATGGCTGGCCTAAGACGCTGTTTATCCACGATTACACGACAGGAAATCTCTCTTCATGAACTGTAACATTTTCTTCTGTATGAAGGCGGCACGTGAGTGCTGCCACGTGCAGTCGGTTTCGAGAACATTGAATTCAGTGGCAATTCATAAGCCAATTCAATGATTTAATTGTAACATTAAGAAAGGTAATCTAAAATTCAGTCCCATAAAGTTCGTCAGGTTTATCTCGAAAAATTTGGAGTTTGGATGAGAGTAAAAAAAACCTTTCAATTAACACAGCATGGCAGCACCACTCAAGTTTTTGCTTTATGTGTCGTGCTATTCGTTCAAGGCTATCTTAAATCTGTAGAAGATTGCATGGGTAATTAACCTGGTGGAGCAAAAATATCCTGAAAGCTAAAGAGCAAAGTGATACCGTTAACATCTGATTTTGGCACACACAGTGGAGATGAGTTTCATTTCGTGTACGAGCAACGATACGATTTTAAAGGGAACTCATGGTTACTTTAATTGAAGTAAAGGCAATACTCATAGGTATTGATATCAGATGAAAACAACTCTGGACGGACCATGTTCTTAAAGCATATGTTATTTTGGCACTGACAGCTCTTAGAAGTTCAATGTTATATATTCTCAGAAGAAAATTAACACGCTTACAATTAATCAACGTTTCCGAAGTGAGTGCGAAGAAATTTGGCCAAATCAAGCTCCAATTGCTCCTGGTGTATGTACCGATTTTATAATCTGGCGGACCATCAAGAGGACAAATCAACAAAAAAAAGAAGTGCGCCAGAGGCAGGGTACCCTAGAAATAACCGTGTGGATCCTTCACCCGCATTAGCGGAGCACCCTTTAATCCGACGCCGACAGATGCTGATGGGCCGCTTTGATGCCTCTACGCGGCTGGGGTAGGTCATTGATAAATGAATAATATTACCTCCCAGAAAAAAAGAAGCTACGTATATTTCATCCGTCATGAGCCACATTTTTAACACGAAAAAAGTGAAAGGGGCTGTTGTCCGTAAAGGACCAGAAGTAGCTCACGGGCATGGGCTGGCAAGCAAGACCCAGTCGAGACGTTTCAAAGGACGTTGCCAGCATCTTAAGAAAAGGGGGAGCTGAAAAAAAGCATTATGAAAAAGCAGACCTGAGGAGAAGCAGACAGCCTGAGGCCCTTCATGTTATTGGCGCCATGACCCCAGATGTTGGTGGGGTCACTCGGACCACTGACTTGGGTCTCAACAAAGCAAAGAAAAAAGTGGCCCAAGTCCCTCCCTTGAAAAGAAACAAAAGAAATAGCACACTACTCAATTAAATAGAGGCCAGCCAGGCTATCGCGGAACCTGAAATGAGAAGCTCTTCACGGGCTTTCGCCCAATAAGAAGGGCAATGGTTTCAGTTAATGACAATATATTATTATTCCAAATTCTTCCTTTTTACATAATTTCTTTTAGCATTCTATATATGTTTCGAAACTTTGCTAGTCAGAAGTTTTTCTACACTTACAAGTAGTAATGTAAAATGTTCTTTATCGTTAGTTTTCCATAAGTGCTTTTTCTGAATGATGAAATATATTAAAGATTCCGTACGAAGGAAGTGGAAGATCTCTTTTCTTTAATAATGTAAAGTTTTTCCGGGCAATTTTCATATCAAAACGATTGTTTGTTATTTTTTGAATATGTCTGCCCTAAAGCATCTTAACTGTCGCTAAGCCGTTAATGGTTGACTGATTTGTTTTTACAAATAAATAATATGTACTAATTATGAGGCAAAAACAAAAGAATTAATTGACGAATAAGCAAATCTACTTACTTGCAACTATACTGCCGACGTCGCTGTCCCCGATTCGTTAGCAATGGTGATTTTTCAACGCATTGCCAACTTGATTGATGCTATCGCACAATCTTATCATCTTTTTCACACAAAAGTACATAGTTTTGTAGCGTAATTGAATTGAATGGAAATTATCTTGAAAATTGCTAAAATTTGAAAATTTGGATGGTAACTAATAGAAATGTAGCTAAAACCAGTAAATTGTCGGAAACATTCTGCAAATTGAAAAAAAATAACTGTCCTTCTTCTTTTTTATTTGTCAAGCTCATCGACATACAAGTATAAGACAAGATTAAATTTTCTGAAGATTTTGAAAAATAAATAAATCTACCGCTTTGGAATTGTAGTCGTTGCATTTACGTTACATTGCGTTTTTCGAACAATTTGACTTGGATTGGATTGAGGACGATTTTCGATGGAAGTGGACTCGGACTCAACAATTGTCATGAATTGGGATAGGATAGAATTGATTCTTGGACCTGATCGTATTGTTACTGATTGGAGTTAAAGTACAAATTGTATCGTGGTGGCTGCGCAAAGTCATCTTTTCGTTTCCTTAATTGCATGCTAGATTTCCGTATGTAACTTGTGTTGCATCATGAACATATTTCAAATATAACAGTTTTTTGTATTATATTTAAAACAACCGAAAGACAGACACAGCTTAATGATAGATAATTTTCGTTTTCAACAGAATTTCCATAACAATTGCCTACAGAAAGGGTGAAAAGTTCTTTTGTACTTGGAGTAATTGCATATTGATTGTAGCGAGCATATTGATTGTCAGAAAAGTAAAAAACTGAAATCGGAAATGTACAAAGTGAAATCGGAAAAGTAAAAAGTGAAGTCGGAAAAGCAAGAAAGTTGAATCCGTTCAACATTGAGCAACCGGGCGATTTTGTCTCTGATTAATGCTAATTTGATTTTGTAGCAAAAGCTGCTTCGGGATCAGTTAGGAAAAATGAATACCAACCATCGCAAAGATTCTAAATCGAAGAAAACTTTATCTTATTTGCAAAACTTGTTATACAATAAATTTGTCAGTTGCCATGAGAAAATTTCCGAGCAGATAAGCGATGCAAACAAGTTAAAGCAACCATATTTCGCTCAAGAGTACGACCAATTTATGACGATCTACTTAAGTGCAAAAAAAAAATAGGTGATTTGCTTCAGAAGGCACTTAGGTTGAATGTTCACAAGCTTGATGGCGATTCCGAAGTCAAAGTCGATGAACCAGAGCTTCGAGTGACACGAATCACTCTTTCTACATTTGAGGAAGTCTATCAAAGATGGGTGACGTTTCGGGGTTTGTTTGTCACTCATTCATCGCTCATGCACACTAGAACCACTTTATCGAAAGTGGGAAAATTGCACTATCTCAAATCTAGTGTTTCTAGCGAAGCTACAGACCTTTTGCAGCATGTTGCTCTATTTGAAGCCAATTACGCTTCAGCTTGGAAATTATTAATTGATCGCTACGACAGACAACCCACGTGTGTTGTTCAACGCAAAATTTTGAGCCTTTTTTAATATAAAAGGTGCTTCAACCAGCTTTAGAACTAAAGTCACTATGAGATTGCACTGCAAAATGTGTCAAATCCATAGAAAATTTGAAGTTAGGAAATTTAGGAGAAGCTATGATCACTAACTTGTCAGTCCATAGATTGTACAAGAAACGCGACAGTTCTGGGAGCAAGGGTAGGCTTTAAGGAAAGACCCGCCAACTTTTGAAGAATTAAAGATATTCTTGCACCAAAATGTTCGGGCACTTGAAGCGTCAGGAGTTTAGAAAGCAAAGTTTGTGAAGAACAGTGCACAAATTCAAATTTTTTATTCGTTGGAAACACAGACACTCATTCTTTGCGTTCAATGTTAGTTACCACATAAATTGGCAGCTTGCGATCACTTTCGGCAGGCGTGACACACAAGCAAATTTGAATTAGTCAAAAAATGGGCTCTGTTTGAATTGTTTAAAATTGGGACACTTTATCCGCAATTGCCACAGCAGATTAAGAGATAGCCCATAATACTGTCTATATGTCCTGTCTTAATACGGAAATAATTTGAACCAGCAACCAAAGCCGTAGACCGGCGTCGAGAAGTTTTACTAGCCACTGTTATGGTCCCGTTGATTTCACAGATCAGTCCTGTCCAATTGCGTGCGCTGTTAGATCAGGGATCACAGGTTAGCTTGATTACTGAGGGAGCAGCTCAATAGCTGGGAACAAAAAGAAGGTCAACAAACGTCATAGTGTCGGCTGTAGGACATTCGAGTGACCATAAGGTCAAGGGTGAAAATATGAAAATATAAAACATATTGAAATATGGATATCAGGAAATAAGATCTTGGAATTCAATTCATTAGTTATGGATAGGTTGACAAATATGATTCCACTTTGTGCAGTGTACACGGGGAATAGAGTGAATTAAAACAGCTTAATTTAGCTGACCCATTTTTAATCGCCTTAGTCGGATCGATATCCTGTCAGGCGCAGTTATAGAGTTTAAAATTGTAATTGGACAGTTGCAGCAATTAGCTGCTGGAACAATAGCTTAAGATACTCAGTTAGATTGGGTTATATTTGTACAAGTTGATAAAGGGTACAAACGCAACATTTTGGGAGCTAGAGAAAGTTGAACCGCAGGTGATCTAATCTCAAGATGATGAATTATGTGAATTGCTCTATACAAAGAATGTTAGACGATATGAGATAGGAAGATATACCGTGCGACTACTATTTAAGAGTATGGAATCGAAAAATTCATTGGGGAGCTCCAAAGCCAGCGCTCTCTCAAGCCTTCTATCATTGGAAAAACGCCTTGAAAGGGACAAGCAATTGAAAGTGAAGTACAGTCAATGCATGAACGATTCCTTATATCTTGGATACATGCAGCCAGTGGACACCATGCAAGAGCACGCTATAAGGAATGGTAGAATTGCGTGTTTAGTTCACTATCTGGCACATTATGCAGTCCTTAAAGAGAGCAGCACATCCAGCTGCAGAATAGTGTTTGATGCGTCAAGAAAAACAAATTCAGGAGTTTTATTTAATGATGTACTGCTAACAGGACCGGCCATATAAAATGACTTGTTAACAGTCTTAATGAATTGGCCACGTCATCGGTTTGTTTTCATGGCAGACATCGTGAAGATGTATCGGCAAATAAAAGTACACCATGAAGATGCTCAGTATCAAAGGATCTTATGTACATAGATTCAATAAGAAGGATGACATTCAAGAGTACATGCTTAATACAGTTACCTTTGGAGTCACCTGTGCCCCCTTTCTAGCGATTTGAACCTTAAAACAATTGACTGAAGAAGAACGTAAAAATTATTTTGATGCGTCTCATTCTGTAAATCATGAATTTTATGTTGACGACCTGCTCTCCGGTGGACAAAGTTTACAGGAAGCTATAGGCAAAAGGAAGGGGATACATGATTTGCTAGCTGCTGGCGGATTCCCACTTCGAAAATGGGTAAGCGATGATGTGGAATACTCGACGGAATAAGACAGGAAAATATCGAGATGCAAACGTCACTTGATTTAAAATTAGACTTGAAATCGTTAGGAATTATGTGGTATCCTTTGTCAGACTAATTTAATTATCGAATCAAAATGAATGGAAGTAAAGATATGCTTTCTGAGCTGCAATTGCTGTCGGACATAGCCAGGATGTTTGATCCACTTGGATGGCTCGCCACCATAATAATAACCGCGAAAATTAGCATATAATCTTTCTGGTTACAGTAATTAGGTTGAGATGAACGCTTGCCGAATAATATTCACGAAATGTGGAAAAAGTTTAAAACTAAATTGTCTATAATTGAAAATTGGCGAATACCTCTATGGATAAGTTACACAGTAGAATGCCGATTTGTATTGTACGGCTTCGGAGATGCGTCAACCAAGGCATATGCGGCGGCAATATACCTAGTATGTAGAAGTAATAGCGGTGCATGTTCACATCTCATAGTCGCAAAAACTAAGGTTGCTCGTAATCGTCCGGTATCGATTCCACGTTTAGAACGGTGTGCGTGGAGCAGTTTTATTGTCGAAGTTGATAGCAAAACTGAAAACGGCAATCATCTTGCCAAACATCAAACTCTGGCTTTGCACCTATTCCGAAATAGTTTAAGCGTGGTTGCGTGGACATCCAACTCGCTGGACAATATTCCTCGCAAATCGGACCACGGTCATTTTCAAATCTGTCGGAAATACCCCAATGCAGTACGTTCCTTCAAAACAGAATCCGGCCGACTCTTGAGGAATCGAGAGCGAAAATATGTTGCATAATTGCTTATGGTGGAATCCGGATTTCAGTTTAACCGGATTTTAGTTTGTCCGGAATTCAGTCTATCCGGATTTCAGTTTATCCGGACTTCAGTTTGTCCGGATTTCAGTTTGCCTGGATTTCAGTTGGTCATAAATCATAGTATCGTTACTTTGTATGGTACCTCTGCACAATGGCCCATCATGGACCTTTACAGGCCATCACCAAAAAGCGATAGCTTGAAATGGCCGCTAGTAGTGAAGGATGGAAATGAGGCTTTAGGTCATCTCATCAAAGAAATAGCATTGTGGTCCAGTGTGCAGAGCCAGCCTGCGGCCAATTACAGGCCCATTATGGGCCGTTGTGAATCATCAAAAATCTGTAAGCAAAATAAAATCAGCACAACCTCATCCCGCATCATAGCTCGCAAAGAGCTTGAAAACAAAATACATTTTCATTACACATGAATATGTTACATGACTGATTTCATTAATGATATTCTTGGAAAATCAATAAGAAGCATACTCTTTCTTGACATATTGAATCACAGTTAGTTGTTGATGCTGAATTGAAGCGCATAAAATCTACATTGTTTCTTGTTCTTACAATAACTTGATCGGTACTCTTATCCCCTCTTAGAACCCGATTAAATCGCTTAGAAAAATATTCTTCAGGCAAATTTCAAATATAGACGAGCATTGTATTTTCATCGCATTCAAGATCATACTTGACTTATTTGCTAATTTATTGAAACATAAAACTCGCTTCCTTTTCACTCTTGTTATTGTTTAGATATGTAATGCTATTATTTACAACCAGCTTAAAGTATCTTGATATCAAGATAACATCTAGTCAGCTCATTTTCATAATTGATGACGATTTGCCTACAGCGTCAAGAAGAAATCGATTAAAAGTATTTTCTTGTTTACAACAAATGATTTTGGAGTTTCTTAAACTCGTCGTGGAAATTTAAATTCTTCTGATAGACATTTAACGTCGAATAAGAGCATAAACATCAAAGTAAACATATTTTGATGAATTGAATAATACCAGGGTTATTTTGACTCTAGTTTCTTTTGTTTAGGACTTTAATTCCCGATGTAAACAAACCCCTGCATTAGAAGAGCTGATATGCTCACTTTTCGTAAGACACATCGCCAGATTCATGTAACATTCATGAGCTTAGCATGAGAAGTTATGCTGTGCAACAGAAGCTTTCTTACCACAAAAAATTAATATTACTATTGTTTTCAGGAATTATTCAATTTATTCAAAGCTTTATTTGTTCGCTTCGAAATAGCAGTTTTTCACATTTGTTCATAATTTGAGTAATGTTTCACTATTAAAGCCTTCATTTCAGTAACTATTCACTAATTCTACGCTGTGCTGAAACGGTTTTATATGAACTGTACAAACGAGTTCCTTCATTAATTTATATTTTGATCATTAGCAACATTTCCAACTCCTGTTGCCTTCGAAACAAGAAAAATAATCAGTGCTTTCTGATGGTTCATCAGAAACGGGAGGGGGGCTCGATTTTGCCATTCCTTATTTAAAACATCTTAAAGTATTCGTCCTTGTATTTTATGTGATTTCATAACTCGTTCCTGAAGTAGTCTAGGCTATAAATATCCATTGATCAATAAAGTTTCAGCACACCATACCTTTAAGATAAGCATTTGAACAGTTTGAATAGAAAATATCTTTGAGAAAAGTGAGAGTTTGTTTCACCATTTGCATGAAATTCACTGAATAAACTTAAAAGAAGTGGATTAAACTTTAACCTACATATACATAACATATATTCTTTGGATACATACGAGAGCTAGAATATTTCTGTTTCGCCAGGAGCACTCATATAGAGTTTATTTAATCGCAAGCATGTGCTACGAATCGTTTAACAATCTTAGCTTAATTACATCCCTACACACTTCAGAAAGATACGCATGGATATTGGCTTGAAGCGATTTGAAGATAGAATGTGTGCTTTACGAGCAAGAGATTTATTAGCAAAGCATATACAATCCATGAAAAGCTTGAATTAAAGATGAAGGATAATATACGTATATTTTTCGAAAATATAATCCGAATCAAAAGTGATTTTAAAGCAAATATATCAATTTATGACTCAGGAGTGACTTACGGAACATTTTATCTTTACTTGTTTGACTTATTTACTGACTTTATTTCATGTACAAAGCAAACAATATGTTAATCTTGCTGTTGATTTGAGGACGTGCCCTAAATGTGAAATTGAGAAGTTGTCGATTAAGCGATTGTGTTTCAAGTTGACTGATAAACTTCATTTTTAGTCTTTTGCACGTTTTTGTAACTTACAAATAAAGGAAATCTATACTATATTTCTCTATCTGATATCATTCTCCATTAGGGACATTAGACCAAATAGTTTTGGCGCTTCTGCTTTTTTCTGTTATAAATTTTATCGTTTTCCTACTTCATACTAATTTCACTATATGTATAATTCTTAACAGTACTGTACAGAAACTTGGTTTTTTTTTTTCATCCAAGTAACAGAAAAGACCAACTGATATTTTTTGAGGAGCGGTAAGGGCGCTCATTTTAAAAGAATTAGATCGAACTTTCAAGTTTTCAAACTACGGTAAAAAAACCCGATGCTTTCTAGAGCCAGCTTTCAATGAAATTATGGCAAATCACACAAACTTCAATACCAAGTTTCATAGTATGATGAATTGAGAAAAGTATTCTCGACAAACTCAACTCTCTGTTCATCAAATTTTGATAAAACTCAGTCCAGTATTCTAAAATGTGCCCAAAAAATATATGTCTTTGAGCACAAACCAAATTCCTTAGACGTGTATGCTAGATTTCCACGATCGGTAAATTGTGGTCCTGTAAGCGAATCATAAATTTTCAATAAATTTCCGAATGCTAGTATTTGTATTTACAAATTTACAGAAACATGGAGTCAAATTTACAGAAACATGCAACCGAATTTAGCTTTACACAGATTTCAGTTCTATTTGCATGACTAAAACTTCAGATCAGATATTCAAGCAACAGCTGCAAGTACAAGAAAATAGATTTCGTGCACACAAACCAAGGAAGACAATTGGCGGACAAAGAATAACAGTTGTTCCAATGACACAAAAATACAAGAAAGTGGCAAATTCTACCAAGAACTGAAACATTTCATGCTAAATATTGGCATTTTCGACCACGGTGTAATTTTCGCTTGGAAATTTCATTGTTATTCATAAATTTATTCGATTTGATAGGTATATTGGATTAGTGTTGAAAAGCACATTCTCGGAAAGCCGATGTGAATGGAAGTAAGGACAGCAAACTGGAA
Organism: Nemotelus nigrinus; assembly: GCA_947369275.1. Lineage (NCBI taxonomy): Eukaryota > Metazoa > Arthropoda > Insecta > Diptera > Stratiomyidae > Nemotelus > Nemotelus nigrinus. Next base: position 39,624,999 of record OX376373.1, on the reverse strand, counting down.
AAATACAAGCAACTTTATTGAATCGTTTGGAATTATATCGTTTTGAAGTTACAAGTGAATCTAAAGTTATTTGGACAGGCATTCATATGGCTCGAAGTCGAGAGAGTTAAATATATGCAAAGCAGTTAATATTCACTCGAAAACATCAATTTGGTCAAATCAACCACAAACGTTGCTTTACCCTATCAACTACAATAGCAAATGGCTTCAGTGTGGGCACATGGGATATTATAGTTCAATTCGAAATCAAGTTCGACTAGTTTCCTTATCCAGTGACAAGAGAGCTTGGCAATCCGGGCTTAGTACGAAAACCATGCAACATATCACCAAACGTGTAAAAATCTTCGACACTGTTCGTCCTTATCCTGATCTCCATCTAGAACATATATTACACTCAAATATCTAACAGGGAATACTCATGCTCTATACGCGCATCTTCACGAATATTGAAGTGGCAAGCAGCTGTATTAGGGACTAGAGAGAAAACTCAACAGTGACAAACAGGAAAAGTATTTGGAAAGCGGAAAGCAGGCATTGTCATGTTCGATAGTAATGGCACCAGTGACGACGACAACGACGACAACGACGACGACGGTGACGGTGACAGCCATGGCGTTGCGACGTTTACGATGGGATAAGTGAAAAAGTTTCTGTTTGCTTTTAAAACGACGGATTCATATCCGGTAAAGCTTTCGAATTTCTATTTAAGTTTTCCTGAAAACGCAATAGACGTGACTCTCGGTGTATATTGTGGAATATGTCGAAGAATTCAATTTGTAAGTTTTTTCTAGATCTGCAAGCATTCGGCTTACATAGTTTACATAAGATCTAAAAACAATTCTTGGGTAATGGCGTTGAATTCAGTTTATTTGTACCTTCGAAATGCTGAAAGGTTCTTAGCTTTTAAGCTAAAGATATGCAGAAAATCAAGCTTTTGTTTTGTTTTTTTTTCGTGTTTTTTTATAATTATTCGTGAATTTCATACATAATGTAGATATGAGTTTTACTAAGAGTAATCTATCTATTAATAATCAATTTACATTTTATTTTTTTATTTAAATATTTTTCTTAATGCTGCTTTGTTTTGAAATTAACAATTTGTATCCAGTAGTGTGGAGAGTAGTGTGGACAATAGTGGAATGTATGTATGAGAAAAGTCTTTCTGTTTCTTGTATTTGTATTGTTGAGAATATGTTTATATAAAACACCTCCCAATATTCATTAATGTAGAAAAACATGTATGTCTAGTATGTCATGAAAATTAAAAAGGAAAAGAACCATTCGCACTCGTTCTTCTCACGCTGGCTTTTCTCAGACGTCGTCGTGTGCGGACGTGTCTTTCCTTCTTGCTGTAGTCGCCATGTTTTCCGCATATTTCACATATTACTTTAGTGAATAAAGATTTCCGTTCTTCTTGTAAAATTACGAAACGATTTTTACTAACATGTATATCCACAATATATTAAGTTTAATTTTTTTTTTCATAATTTCGCAGCCTTTTTGTCTCAAAAATGAAATCGAGAGGGAGACTGTGAAATATTTTGCTGAAAATTTGATTTCGAGGGCAGAGCGCAAAGGTAACGGCGAGCGCTAATAAGCAAACAGTTTCGAAGTACGAAGTACGAAGTACAAAATAATGTTTAGTAGATACAAAACTCTCTGCTTCGACTTATTCAGTGGAGATAATCTTCTAGTATTTCTGACATCCATATTGGGGTGCGAATTATAAAGCAGACTACTACTTGGAAACATCAAAATATCGGTGTCGCTTTCGCAGGTCAAAGGCATATGTGACAAAAATCAGCCCTCATCGTAGGCTCACAAAGAAAAACTACATATACGGAATTTAGTGAAGCAATTTCACTACAAAGGTAAAATCCATAAACAGAACAAATCGAGAGAATTACTTTCTCAGATATTCCCCTTGGTTTCCCCGATACCTTAGTTCTACGAGCATTTGTTGTTGCTGAGTTACTAGCTGTCGAATTCACGTACACATGGCCAACTATCTTTCACACTCTATCTTTCTGTTCGCGGAGTAAGTGAATGTCAAATTCCCTTACTACTACTAACGCTCAGCGTCGGCAAATTGCTTCAATTCTCACTACCATTTTCATTTCCTTATATCTCTTTCTTCTAAGGAGGAAAACAATTAAAATCGTTACAAAACATGTGGTTGGATATGAAGTTCAGTGCAAAAGAAACGATTGGTTTGACGATGGCTGCCAAGATGTGCTAGAAAAGAAAAATTAGGCGTAAAGGCAATTCCTTGAAAGGAATTGAAGATGAAGAGAGAACAATAGGATTAGTTACGACGAGTAGCGAATCAGATTATTAGATGTAAGAAATGAAAATGTTATGACGTGCAATTAAAACTTTAAGCGTAATTGAACTCGACCAGCTTATAAAGTAGTGAACAGTTTAAGACGTGGATATCTGCTCAAGACTACACTCTCTTAAGATAAAATTGGCAATATCTTCGCCGAATATAAACACGCTAAGAAGAAGTTCACTTAGAATTTTAAAGAACTCCATAGCATTGGACATGGCTCAATAGTATTAGAGTCAATAAAAATCTCTGATGACCTGTAAGTCAATAAATGACCTACGTTGTGCTATAAAAGTGAAACATGGACCCTCACAAGAGTATCCGCAAACATGTTGAACGTCTTCAAAAGACGAGCCCTTAGGCGAATAATTGAAGCTAACGGGCGGCATAATTGAAACTAAATGGCGGCTAAGATACAAGCACGAACTGGACGATTTATTGACGAGCTTGAAGTTACTACAATCAGTAGAAGAGCTAGAAGTTACTACAATCAGCTACAATGAACTGGTCACGAGCAACGAATGGATGAACATCGCGTACCTAAAAAGGTACGTAAGGTAAAGGAAAAGCCGAAGACGGAAGACCAGACTCAAATCTTAAGAAGCGCTTTGCCAAAAACTGCTTGTTACTGCTCGTATTTCGCAACTGGAGGAGTTAAGCCTGAATTACATTGGATTGCAGTGCAGTGCAGTACAGTGCACTGAAATTTAGAACTCATGTAATTGCATGTGGCAATTCACATTAACTGCAGTGCAGTGCAGTGCAGCGGACTGCACTGCATCCTTTAGGCTAATTTCTAAAACGCTGCAGACTGCATCAGCTAACATTCGTTTGAGAGTAGTTGACCGGGCAAAAACCATTTGAATTGAGGCGGAAATTCCGTTCCAGGCGTTAAATTGTAAATGGACGGAAAACAGATGCAGAAAACCTAAATATCAAACCTACACAAATTGATTTGACATTAATTATCAGAACACTGCACTGCTTTCAATGTGCTTTGCAATGCGTGCACTGCTTCGAAACTGCGCTGCGCTGCACTGCACTGCACTGCATTCCAATGTAATTCAGGCTTTAGTCGTTAGACCGAAACAATTGGAGGCATTATCTCTATTCAAAGCCCGAGAGAGGCTATAATGCTACGATGGTCCACGACGACATTACAAAGCTCCGATTAACGTTCATTTACTCAAAACGAATGTTTGATTTTTTTGGGGAAATCTTTCTTGAAATAATGGACGATGGTCATTACTAATCTAGTCATAAGCTGATGTAATCAGAGCAATGAGCTACAGCGCGATAGGATGCAAGCCTAATTCTCAGAAGAAATAACTGTGACTCGGCAAAAATTTACACGCAGAGCATACATATCTATAAATCTAAAACATACGATGAGTTTTTATTCTCTGTCCATCTTCACTAGTGGAATTATAAAGGAGGCTTGTTTTCCCGTGTCATTTTATTGTATTTAAAACGAAAACATTTTCTATCTTTGCGTAACCCAAATTGAGATTTGGAGTATACCCAATTTTGTGAGAATGCTGCCAATTTCCATGTATGTGTACGCAGACTTTTCCAACCCAACGGGAATCGCTGTAATGCATTCCAGCAGCGTGCTTGAAGCAAACGATCTCAGCAATGCATATGTAAGCTGCTTGAAAGTGGTTTTCTAAAAAGTCCATGATTTACCTATGAACATCACTCGCAAAAATAAGGGGAAAAGAGCTTACGAGCATACATCGGCTATGGGTAGTGTGCTATATAAAATGGAGAGATGAAAATTTCGGAGCATTTCAAATCATCACGGGTAAGTAAAATGTACAAAAAACAAGAGCACAATTTCCCCCTAGTAGCTGCAAGAATATGCTGTTGGAATTCTCAATGAGCATCACAATCACTCAGCAAGCATTATCTACACATTCTGGGTCATGCAGATGTACGATCGGACACCAGTCAAATCTTCAATATCCATTCCTTCTAGATGACGGGAATGCAATAATACCACGTTGGGCTTTCAGAAAAATTTTTTTTCTTAAAGCTATAAAGCTGAAACCTCAAAGTTCTCCTTATGGATGCCCTACCAGCCTAAGATATGCAATGGTAAAAATAAATTAACTGGCTATAGATATGTAATGCTTCTATGCATTACGTGGAAAATTTACAGAATATTTGCTGACGCATTACTTTTCCCGTTGGGGCGGTTCGGCTTACACATACATCGATTGGGATTTGTTTTCATTATAGTGACTTCTGACAATCGCTGTTCTCCTTGCATGTGTAAACGCTCGCTTACACGAAGTTGCCATTGCTTGCAAGAACACGCTCATACGAAGTGAACAGCGGTCGTGAGAAGCAGCCATATTGGAAATATCCTTGCATGTACACGCTCAGCCGAAGTAAATAGCAATCATCGGAAGCCACAATATTTAAAACTTCCTTGCACGCACTCAAGACTATCCTGTACACACAGACACAATCATATTTAGAGCAAGCTCAACAAATTGAGTATAGTCCATATCCCAATTTGGGATCTCGTGTAAAAAGGCACATTGTCGATGTTGTAGCGAAAATTTAAAAGCATGGAACTTAATTTCGTTTATCTCATTAAAGCACTCTTCATTTTAAATAAATGAATACATTTTGTAATTACATGTTGTTTGATTAAATTTTCATCTTTTTGTTGTCAGTGAAAAATGCAGGCACAACTCAATGTAAATTGCAGATGTTTTAAGCCTTATTGACTGTTAAGAGCTCCTGGTTTAATTTTATGCTTCTTCTGTATGCTTAACTGAAACATTCGCTACAAAATATCGAAATATGAGCAATAATCGGAGCTTTGCGAGTTTTACTCCCCACGTTGAAAATTTACTTTTTCTCTGAATTCAGCTTTTAGCAAAATGGATATTTATGACCACAACTTTTTATCACACATCAACAACAATGCTAGGAACCGAAAAGACATTTTGCTTAGCTATTGTTAAAACTTGCTGAATGGATGGATTTATGATTGAAGTAAATTGCCAATGGAAATTGCGACAATTTGTCTGATAAAAATCTACTTTTTAGGCAGATCACACTTTACTGAAACATATAATGGAAGGCATGGATGATCTTAATCGAACAAAACCGCTAGGAAATTTATGTTCAATTAAATTGCAATTGAAAATAGAGGAACACGATGGCGGGATGTTGGATATAAGATTGAAACCCATCTTTCACAGCACCTTTTGATTGAAATCACTCCATTTTTTTCGTGAAGCGTCGATTTATACAAAACAGTAAAAACAAAACAAGTCATGATTTAAAATTAAACTTGAATTTCTTACTTTCCACCGAATTTTTTCAAAATATATACTTTCAAAATAAATACTTTGAAGATTGTAGGTAACATGCCCTTTTTTGGATTTTTTAAATCACTCTGGTTGTTTCACGGTATTTTAATAAGGGTTATGTGGTTTTAAGCTGGTATAATTAATCATTTCAGACTCGTTAAAAAATCCTATTATAAGAATGAAGTCTCTACCGCCTTCACTTTTCAAGACCCCAAATGGAGTAGTTTTACTTTGCTTCCTTGAAGTTGAACTAAGGTGGATTTAAGTTGGGCCCATCGTTCAGTTTCCGCTTCTGAGAGACGGAAGGCATGGCTATTTTCGGTTTTATTTCAAAGGCCGCTAGAAACTGCGCTGAAAAGAGAAAAATCCTGGAGAGTTTGCTTTAGACAGGAAATCCTGCTTTAAAGTATATTTTTTATGAAGAAACTATTTTTTTAAGTAAGAAAGGAATGATTGGCAATAGAATTGTATATTTTTTTGAAAATAGTTCATGCGAGACTATTTGACAGCTTTTTCCGTCATATATGTAGTTTAAATGATAATTGCTTTACACTAAACGTAAATGACTAAAACATTGCGAAATGTACACACCCCATTGAATCACCTGAGCTATCATAAAATATAATAAGTTAGCTTTTATTTCCTAGACCTAAACATAAGCCTCGAAGCAAAATAAAAAAAATATATAAAGTTTTACTTAATTAAAAATTTAACACTTATAGTAGAATACTTCCAACGTCCCATAAAAAGATTTAATCGTAGAAAACCAACGCCTCAATGCAAACTCTACCTATTGATTTCTTAGTGACTTTTTAAGACCGTTCCTTAAAAGTCTAATCCATGTCTGAAAGTCTATAACATGTCTACAATAACGATCCTACGATTGTCCCATAAAAACTTTACAAGCTGCAAACTCAGCAAATTGCCCATGAAAAGGATATATCGTACCACCTAATGATTCCATTTATATTCACTAATACTTCCTTGCCACACACGCTTTAATTATTATGACTTCTCTTCATATGCGGCGAGTTGTTAATGAAAACTAATAAATTCCTTAAAGCAAACCTCTTGTTACATCAGTTCGACTAGATACGCTATGCTCCTGAAACTATGCACAGGAACAGAAATATGTTCGCCGCTGTACGTTGTTCGCCATCCTTCCGTTACACTGGTGGTTTCGACTAACAAGCATATGAGTAACTTCTCCAGACATTGTTGTTTTTGAGTTATCGCGTGCCACGGAAGGTAATTACCTTGCGGTTATCGTCAGAGAAACAGCTAATAATTGCTTTTTGCTTATCTACGTAGGATCAGTAGGATGAAGACAGTTTGAAAAATAAGTGATTTAGAACTAGTTTTTGGCTGCCAGCACTCAATTCATATTCGTTTAGATCTGAGTCGCAAAACTTCACTTAATCTGCAAAAACATTATATTTCTGGAATAATGATATTTATATTAAAATTTCAAGTAACTCTCAATTTCTGTTAAAATCTTGAATTGAATTTCCCGTGCGAACCTCTCCCGTGCAAACTTCTCTTAAATGATGAATTTTTTCAAAGACTACTCGAGAATCAATCAATTAGCATCGATTGTTACTGTATGACGAGATTCTTATGAGCACACATGCGTTGAATCTTAATATGTGGTTTTCAGCTCCCTGTAACCAATTCAAAAACATCTGCTTCTTCACGTATCTGTTGAAGGATATTAGTGAATTCTATACCCATCGCTTATTGCCAGCGCAGAGGTACCTACCGCAAGCTTACTCATGTAATTCGATGCTGACATAGCGATGAAAATCTGGTTGTCGTTAACGGAAAACGTACAACAGGAGCAATAGCTTTTTTTACAAAGAAAATATTATATTAGGTTTTATCCTTTTGCTTATGGAACTCATGTCAGGGTAGCATACGGTTGAGGATTTATGATAATCGTCAACAAGATGACTATCGAAGTTTGAAGCGATTATTCGCGCAAACAGGAGACATGTATAAGTGAATTTTCATGTGACATTTTCGCCTCGTATGCATCGAGTAAAAATTTCATCGAAAAATTGCGGTATAAGTTATGAGCTGCCATCATTTTCGTATATTGGCTGCGGTTACGTTGAGTGGAGCAAATTTATTATGAGTTTGCTCATGTACTTGTAAATTACACTTTGAAAGTTCACGAGCATGCTTTTATGACTACTATACTGAAAACGCCTGATACGCGAAAATTAATTGAAACTTTGAAATGAGTTTGGAATGGGTTGCAAATAATTTTCATCCCCGTAATTTCAAATTTTGATTAGTATGCGTAAAAGAATGCTACAAAAATTTAGAGCCGGAAGTTCTCAATGGAGCTAGCGACAATAACAGCATTGACACACAGCATCATTAGTTGAGCAGTCGCTTTGATGACAGCAATTCGCCGTACTCAGAACTGTACTTGAAGAGGAAAACCTTAAGAAAGAATCATTTTCTTGCTTACTTCCACCACGCTAACCTTTTGCAATTTGAAAAATTGTAACAAAATTATATATTCGTTGTCGGACTTCTCAATTTGGTTATCTTTGTGACACAATGTGATAATTAAGAAAAATTACTTACCGCGTAGAGAATCGCAGGATTTTTCCGGTGTGTCATCACACTGGTCCTAAGTCTAGGAGCATACTTAAAATTTTTGCCATGTCCATGTTTTAATTTGAAAATCTTACCAATTAGTGGCACCTGTACAATTCTTTACAAGTCAAAAAATATAGCACAAAAGCACCATACTTGCATACTGTCAAAACGCGCCCAATGTGGGCCGTTTGTGACGTCGTTTAATGGAAAACTACCATTTCCACGATCTAGTATATGCCACTGCAACATATATATGGAGCAGATTTGAACTACATAGGCGTTAATTAATTTCCTAAACTTGGGATCAAAGCAAAGTGAGCCACCATCATCTAAGTTGCAGAGGATCAAATAGTTTATTATTAAAGGATACATATATCTATCAACTTCAAATTTCTCAAATGCTTTGCTCAAGAAAACGTATTTTTCATATGGCGTGCATATTGTTTGTTATTTAAACACAACCAAAAGTTGGCCGAAGAACCTTTTTCTGTATCAGAAGTCCGAACTGAAGCTACTTTGGGACCAGGCTGTGGAATTAACTACGAGATTTTGCGGTCACATAAACGGACAGGTTGCGCCAGGGGAAAATTGTGAGCTGCGTGCTTTGTGTTCATAAAGGTCTCCCGTTAAACAGGAGAGACTAACTTTAAGACCTAAGATAAAATTCAGGTCTAATTAGGTTAAGTTAGCTATGATTAGGTATGAGTTAAATTGTATTCAGACTTACTGATTAATTATTAATTAGCATTATTTCATATGCACGTTTTACTACTATACATTATTATATATTACCACTTGATTTTGTATGGTTGTTTTGAAAACGTCCGTTGAACGAGAATTTTAAACAACATATGTAGATGGAATACAATTTTTTCAATGATTGTACCTACAGAAATAGTTGATTTAATCAATTCCGCTGATTTTTGCAAATCAGCGCTGATTGTGCAAACTAAATTCCGCTGATTGTGCAAACTACAGCATATTTAGAAAGATAAATACCATGCGCGAAAACTTTCATCATGATAATGTGATAATGAAAGCAGCGCGACAACATTCATCATTCACAGAGTACATTGTTATTTCATAAGAAACACTTTGATGGTTTGTTAATTAACGAATGTTCGTAGAATTAATTATCGATAGCATTCGATTTTTATCCAAACATAAGCACACACAAATGAATAGCTGAAATGATTACAGCTTTTTGTATGAGGTAAATGACACCTATTTTATTACGAAGGCAGTTCGTGCCATTTATATATTTTTACTTCTAAAGGAGGGTTGTTAGAAGGAGGATTTTTACGTTGTACCAAGCACTAAATTTTCATATGCTAAACACCCAGCTTGATAAAAAATTGATTTTATCAATAAAAGTTTGCAATTAAATCAATCTTTCTAGCAGTTCCTAGGCACTAGAGCATATTATAAAGAGAAACGCGAAAAAAAATCATCCCTAAATGTGGAATATTCAATCACAATCTGCTGCGGGCGTTAGCACATATATTTTTATATGAGGTTTCCACCATTCGTTCACTTTTTGTTGTTTGATTTCATAATAAAAAAGAAGAGAAAAGCGTATCAATATTGCGAGTCTCTCCTTTCCTGAGTAAAGTCCAGCACTGCAAAATCTGCCACCGAGTTAAGCCTGAATTACATTAGAGCTCATGTAATTCCATGTGGCAATTCACATTCAGTGCAGTGCAGAGCGGCGTAGTGCGCTGCACTGCATCGTTTTAGGCTAATTTCAGCTGGCATTCGTTTGAGAGTAGTTGACCGGGCAAAAACCATTTGAATTGAGGCGTAAATTCCGTTCCAGGCATTAAATTGTAAGCGGACGAAAAACCGATGCAGAAAATCTAAATATCAAACCTCCACAAATTAATTTGACACTAATTGTCAGAACACTGCACTGCTTTCAATGTGCTTTGCAATGCGTGCACTGCTTCGGCACTTTTCTGCACAGCAGTGCACTGCACTGCTCTGCATGGCAATGTAATTTAGGCTTTAAGCCATTAATTGAGTCTCTCTGTGTGTTCAATAGACGTCAATACTAATCAATCATGCGTAGTCAAGCGTATACATTTCGTGAAATGTAAGACATAGACGTTCATACTTAATTATAATATCAAAATTCATTGCAATGCTAAAACTTGAATAATTTGTTTGTAATAGACATACATACATATCATGTCAAACATTAAATCTTTCATGCGATTTGCAATTACTTACTGATCTTGACATATTGCTTTATATATCAAATTTAATGCGCAGCCAACAATACTTTAGGAATTAATTAAACTTTTCTCTCTTTGATTACGTTCATTTAAGCTAATGTAATACGTTTTTCGCGGAATCAATACGTTTGCTCGTTACGTTTTGTATGCTTTTCTTCGTATCGCACAATACCTTTCACATTGAAATGAAATTCTATTCAGCGAGCTCGCATTAAGCATTCTGCGAATAATTAATTCAACCACCATGTCTCACTTTCTAATTACTTAGGGCGTACACATTCGTCCTCATTATGGCATCCACTCCTGAATATGTATACCCTTGATTATGCCTTTCAAAATCCACCTTTCTATGGCACATACACTGGGCTACGTTCGCAATATAGTAGAGATGGGTAACACGTGAGTGAAGCAATCGCAATGAAGCAATCACTAGCCCCCAACACGTGTGTCGACACACTCTATACTGAGCGAGCTGCTTCACAGGTGAAGCAATCACTACAGTATGAGCGAGCTGAGCGTTAGGTGAAGCAATCACTTGCACTCAACAAGTGGGTCGGCCGACACGTTTGTGTGCACACAGTAGAGCTAGAGATGAGCAGCACAAGAACGAGGCAATCAGTTGATGTGCTTATGAGCTTGTAATGAGCTCGTCGGAGTTGAGCGTTTGGTGAAGCAATCACTAGCCCCAACACGTATGTTGGCCGACACGTTTGTATACACACAGTAGAGCTAGAGATGAGCAGCACATGAACGAGGCAATCAGTTGATGTGCTTATGAGTTTGTTTATGAGCTCGAACTTGATTATGAGCTCGACACTTTTGAACAGGAGCAAGTCAATCGGTGCCGCGATATGAATTTCGTAAAGGCTGTAGGTAATGCGTACAGTGCAAGCATGCCGTGGCTGGTTGTGATGATCGAAACTGACCGTCGCGGAAGAACATATGTGCACTTTATATGTGCATATGATGAAGGTTTTGATTGAAACTTTCTTCCTGTAGACTTTCGCAATTTTTTTGTGATTGGATGCAGTGAGATTATCTCAGGAATGCGATGTCCGATCGAAATGAAATTTTTTAAGGATATTGATGAAGTATAAGAGGTCTAGATATTGGATAGGGATATTCGAGCAAATTTTTAGAAACAATTATATTTTGATGAAGAAAAAACCTCAAAATACGAGAATGAGCGAAATGAAAATGGTTGGGTTTGCCCGCTTTTTTTTGGATGATTATCGCTGTAATTATTTGTTATATCTGGGAGTTGAAGTGGGTTCATAATTCAAATAAAAAAGTTTTTGATTTTCATTATCTCTTGAAGTGTATATTGAAATCAGTGTACATTTCACACAATTCGATGCAGTGAAGTTCAGTGTATTTAGATAAGATACTTGTGAAAATTTGTTTCTAATTGATCATTAGTCTATAAATTCATTACCATAAATTCATTATTAAATTCATTACCATTGATAAATTTAAAATGGTAAACTTTTCAATTATGTACCGTTTCGAAAAAAGTTTCTATGAGTGATTTTTTCTTCGCTGAGGTGACGTTTTAGAATAATGTGAGTGGGGAGTACTTCAAAGAAAGCAAATATTTTCCTCATTTACGTTGTAGGAAATGCGGCCATAAAATGTTCATGTGATTAGCATCATATATGTGTAACAAGTAGCAATGTTTATTATTCACAAATTTTGGAATTTAGACATAGTTAGGTTATAATTAGAGATTAAGCGTATATACTGGAACAGGTATTCTTTTGGGACAATCAGTACTTAGCATGAAATTCAAAAATACTAGGATCGAGTGTTTTCGTATTTGCGAGTATTTTCGTACTTGCAAGTATTTTATTCAAATATTCAAAAAGTTTCTAGGGCAAAGGTAGCTGAAATCGAACAAAATCCGCCAATTTTGGGTGAGAGTGGTTTGGGATATAACGGGCCAAGATCTATTTCTGCGATACAAAAATTTCAGTTTTGTAGGGGAATAAGGCGTTTTTTGGCCATAGTTTGGCAAAAACTGCCTATACGGCACTTTCGATGATTGAAAATGGTCGGAGAGTACAATAGTGATATTTTAAGGGCGAGAAAAAATTTTGATAGGGGAAATTGGGTGAAAACTTCCTTTTTTACCAAAATAATTTTTTTGGTCTAGCATGAATTCGGGGACCTTTCTGAGTTGTTTCGGGTCAAATTTTCATACAAGTCTGTGAAAAAGCGGCCTAGTTTCGAAGATACGGCAAAATGAAATCCGCCGGAAAACCGTCTGGAAAAACTGAAAGTAGCACTTAAAGTGCTAAGGAAGAAAAGGTTGAGATCCTTTTTGGTTCGCCAGTTGGCTTCTCCGGCTGTGCTGAGGTGTCTCCAACCCTACCCGGGTTGTAAAATTTACAAGACCGCGGGAGCTAAGATGCCCCTGGATTCATATCCAGTCTTACCGAAGAGGTTGGCCCCCTAGTGGGTGCATGTTTAACAGGCGAAACATTTTGTTTTTATCATTTCTTAATAAAATGTTCGTTTAACTTCTTGCTTCAGTGAGGCAAAGTGGAAAACCGACTGTTTTAGATTAGCCAAGAAAAGTTTGGTATCAGAGATCGATCGATGAAAAGCCATATAGATGGCAACAGGATTAGTTTGTTCTATCTTAGTAAATTTTTTGACTTTGGTAATTTGAACGAATGCAGGAGATGTTTTGTGCATATAATAAAATGAAAATCAAATTAAATTGATTGAATTTCATCGTTTTTCTTTAGGCGAAAAGATTTGCCAAATAAATGGCCGACCATTGGAAAGTTACGGACAAGCTACGCGGACTAATGACTCAGTATCCTTTGAAGATTATCTTGCACCATCACCATTCTGGCTTGGGAACCTTGTGTTTGGAGGGTGGGGGAGGGCATATCATACCTTTTCATTACATCACTGCAAATCGTATGTATAGTATATATAGCATACCTCAACAAATACTCGCTAGTATTTTTGGAACATTTATTTTGTTGTACTTGTACTAGTTATACCTAGTATGTGAAAATCCTAGTACGACCCGACTCTAGTTATAATATGGACCAAAACATGCATTGAAGACCTACATACATATTTCCTCTACTTTTCTACGAAAATAGGATTTTCTGGCGGACTAGAGTTTTTTAATTTGTAATTCAAATCAACTATAGTTAACTAAGCTATCAGACACTTTCTTTACACTTTAAAATCTTTTTAAAATGTTCAAAACAAAAAAAGGACACTTATTAAAATAAATACTGGGAAATTTTCTGTGCGTTTAATTTTCTTTGTCGCATTTTCATGGCCATTTATAAGCGCTAAATAGAAAAAATACTAATCATATGCATAATCCTTTTTCATAACTACATTTTACATCAATCAAAAACGAATTGACACAATTGATTGACTCACACTGATTGACTCATCCAAATGAGTGAGTCGAAGTGTGTCGACACACTAAACTGAGTCGTTTTTCCCATCTCTACAATATAGCATTCCGTAAAAAAAGAAAAGTGTCATTACGAACGAAAAGGCTGTTAAATCCAATCTCCATCACACAAACATAGCCGGCCGTTGCCTTTTGAACTTTTGCATTACTCCATTGTTAAATGGCTGGGTACATTAAATTTCACTGTCACCCTGACAATTATTTAATTTTTCAATTAGGCCGAAATACGAAAAAAAACTCGTCGCAGCAGAAACAGATAGACATTAACCCTTTTTCGGTTTCTATTTTTAATCAAGCTTCTTTCGGGACTTGAAGGGCTAGTGACTTTTAGACACGAGAATCAGCTATGAAGTGGAATTTCGGTGTAAATTCGACAATACTTCCTAAAGTAGAATTAAAAGTTTTTGAGTGGGTATGAAATTTTGCCTGCCAATTATGGAGGAAACTCAAAAAGATTAACCGATTTCAAAAACATGTTCCTCTGATGCTATGAAAGTGCCGTATAAAAATCCCTTGCGATCTTGTTTATAACTCAATTAACTCTTATAGAAAGATTTTTAACGGGTAGACGAATTAAAAAGTGCTTTTAATCTAGTTTACGAGAAAAGTTTCGACTGTTTATGGGACTTTTGAAACTTTTCCAATGACGGGTTTGGAATTTAAATTTAATGTGGCGAATGGAGGAAAAAATTTATGAAAATAGAAGGTATGAGAAATGAATCTATATTGAAGTTTACTTCACTATATGAACATACTCACTTGGAATGTATCAACAAGAAATTTGTAAATATTTTGGAAGATTTTTTATACAAAGCAAAAGCGATTGCATTTTCATTTCAATTGACTTTAATCATTAAATTAGAAAACGAGAAAAAAAACTGTTTTTATACTCTCTGCAGCTTTTTTTAAATGATTGTTTTAATAGAAATAATTTTTTTAACGTTTTCTTTTGTTTTCCCTATATCGACCCCAAAATTAAGAAAAAAAAACTCACGAAACCGCGTGAAAATTTTGTAAACAATATTCGTAAATGTGGCATTTTCGTGAAGTGTTAAATTTTGTGAAAGCAAAACCCACTGAATTTCTTTACTTTAGTTACTTCCCCAATCAAGGGGGCGCGGTAGCTCTGCTCGCTAAGGCGCCAGGCCGAAAAACGGCGTGCTACGGGGCCTGCGGGTTCAAATCCCGCCAGTGCCATGGCTGTACGTGTGAATGCGTGTGATTGTCCATGAGGGTGGCAAATGGGCCCAAACTGGTAGCCTAATGCTGGCCGCGTTCCCGGCAGCACTCTTCACTAACCTTCCCTAATCTAAACTTCCCCAACCGACTTCTTTTTTGACCGTAACTTTGATTCCATAGACAAAGGCTCTGTCCCGTTTTGTTTGTTAAACTAAAAACTCAAGCATTTAACCAACTTATTTTTTATGAAAAATGTCAAATCCTTCTCGAAAAACAAAAAACTTGCGAAAAAGAAGGAAAGTTTCTAATATCTATCCAATTTTCAAAACGGGCCATGTTTTCTTGGTCCCCAATTATCGTCCTATTTCTCTTCTTCCCTAGTGCAGAATACTTCTAGAAAAAATGTTTTTCTCTAGAATGTATCCAATGATTCATCCTAACTAAGTTACAGAACAGCATGGGCTCGTGAGAAGTGAGTCTACTTTGCCTAACATCATCCTCTTCTCAAACACAGTTGCCATTGTCTTAGATCGTCAGAAACAAGTGGACGGAGGGTACCCAGATTTTTCTAAAGCCTTTGATACTGTTAACTATAGGTTATATTGGATATTACTTAATAAAGTCGGACATTTTGGTTGTTTCAGGTCACTCCTTTCTTGGGTTTCGTCCTACCTCCTACCTGAGTGCAAAGGTACTGTCAGCAACATTTCCTCTTCTCTCTTTCATCCTTCTTGTGGTGTTCCACAAGGGTCTATCCTTGGTGGGTTACTTTTCTTAATTTTTATTAATGACCATCATTTCAATATCGGTTCCCCTTGTTTATTGTACGAGAGTTGATCCAAAAGTAATGATAATCACTATAAACCAAGGTGATAAAACTTAAAAAACAAATATTTATTTTTCAATATAGTCTCCTAACAAGTAAATACATTCAGCCCATCTTTTTGCCAAACCCAAGACACCTTTAGAAGAAAAAAATGATTTGTCGCTACTTTCCCAAAACGCCTCAGCAGCGGCCATCACTTCGCTATTTCTTGCCCCGAAGGTGTTCCTTGAGCCGAGGATAGAGGTAGAATTCACTGGGAGCCAAATCTGACAAACAGTTTTTTCCCTCAATAGCCTCCCACAAACTTTTCATTTTGTCTGCATAGTAAGAATCTGATATAGTGGGTTCCTTTTCCAAATATTCCTTCAGCGTCCCAAAAAAACTGATGCATAAGCTTCCACGACGAACTCGTCACCTTGAATTTCTTCGGCATCGGTGAAGAGGGTCGCTTACAGGTCATCGATTGGAGCATACCAATTTTCTGGATCAAAATTGTGGACTCCGGTCTCGTCCATGGCTACGAAACGTGACAAAAACTTCTCCAGATCTGCCCGGAACTTTTCGAGATTCACCCTCGAAATATCGACTCGTTTCTCTTTTTGCTCGTCGGCTAACATTCTCCACTAAACGCGCAGAGACCTTCTTCATATGTAATTCGTTGGCAACGATTCCTTGAATACTGCCATACGAGATCCCTATGCCTCAGCTCCATGCCTGATGGTCACTCTTTGATCTGCCAACACTCCATCTTCGACTTTTTTCACGTTGTCTTCAGTGAGGGACGTGGATGGACGTCCTTCGCGGTATTTGTCTTCAGTGGATGTTCTTCCCATCTTAAACTCTTTGGTCCAGCGTGCAACGGTGGAATATGGAGGAGCAGAGTCCCCTCTAATTTCATTTTTCTCCATTTTAATGTTCGCTCTTCAACTATTCGTATTCAAACGAATATGCTTCCCTGGAATAGTGGCCTATTTATATATTTTTTTATGCTGACAGTGGGTTTATGAGGTATATATATGTAGGTATATATATAGAGGTATGTATATATAAATATATATATATATATATATATATATATATATATATATATATATATATATATATATATATATATATATATATATATATATGTGTGTGTGTGTGTGTGAGTTGGGGGAGAGGCGCATTGGCGCCTCTAAGCACTCAGGCCAAAGGACCCATTGTACTCATTTCCCCCTGCCTACCATAGTTTCGCAGACCTCTTGATAAAGTCTAGGATCACTGATAGGGGAAAAGAGGCTATCGTCTGCATACGTGCAACATCCCAGCCAAAGCATTGATATCTGAGACGCGCAAACGCTGGGCATTCACAGAGGAAATGCTCCGCAGAGTCAGCCTCTTCTAGACAGGATGAACAGAGGTCATCCTGTGCAACACCTATTCGGTACATATGTCCTCCTAGGCAGTTGTGTCCAGTCAGAATACCCACCATGGCCCTGCAAACTTTCCTGCTCTTATTGAGCAAGAATCCCGCAGTCACATGGTTGGGTTCTGAAAGGAATACCTTCGTGTGCCTGGCCACACCGGTAGCCGTCCATCTATCTTTCTGAGCATCATCTACCCACTTTCGAATAATGGCACGTGCAGATGCGGTCGGCACACCCAAGGCGGGTTCAGGGCCCCGTAGCGGAAGTTCCGAACCTTGCTTCGCAATGACGTCAGCAATTTCATTCCCCTCAACACCACAGTGCCCCGGTACCCAGAGCAGATGCACCCTATTGAATCTGGCGACAGAGTTCAATCGTGCTCTGCACTCTTGGACAATTTTCGAGTTTGTCAGGGGTCTACGCAGCGCCATCAGTGCAGCTTGACTGTCACTGCAAATAGCAATGCTCTTTCCCCTCCATCTTTCCTCAATTGCCCAACAGGCAGCTCTCAGGATAGCAAACATTTCTGCTTGAAAAACCGAAGCGTGCTCTCCAAGAGAGAAAGCCCATCTGCCATTCGATGAATGTAGATAGACACCAGCTCCAGATCTACTATCTGACCTCGAGCCGTCCGTGAAGAAGATCTCCGAATATCCCCTCGTACACAGATCCGGATCATCCCAGTTACTTCTGCTTAAGAGGATTACTTCGTACCTTCTTCTGAAGTCGAGGAAGGGCACCCTAGCGTCCGAAGGCATCGCGAGAATCGGAGAGATCTCACACATCGACCTCCTAATAGAGCAGTGCCCCACATCGTCTTCACCTACCCATAAGCCAAGCTGAGCTAGTCTATGGGCAGAGCTCATCGCCACACTCTGAACTTGAATGTCGAGAGGAGGCAGATTGAGAAGCGCATCAAGGGCCGCACCCGGAGTAGTGCTCATGGCACCACAGATACCCAGGCACACCGTCCTTTGCAGCGTGGCTAACTTTTTCCGAGCATACAATTGCCTCACGATAGTCCACCACACCACCGATGCGTACGTGAACATCGGCCTATATATATATATATATATATATATATATATATATATATATATATATATATATATATATATATATATATATATATATATATATATATATATATATATATATATATATATATATACAGGTATATATATATATATATATTTATATATATATATATATATATCAGCAAAAAGTTTAAGGGAAATAATCTCTAGAATGGCGGATTTGATTGAGCTGAAATTTTCAGAGGATATAGATGTACATAAAGACTAGAGCAATAATTAATCAAAGCTACGATATTTTCAGGTACCTCTATATTTCCATACAGAGTACATTTTTGGTAAAAACAAGTAATGGAAGTAAAAACTTAGTATGTTTTATATTTTTCCATTATAAAAAATCTGGAACTGTGAACCCTATGGGGACACAGAGTGCACAAATGTAGGCACATTTTTTCAAATTTCGATTTATCATCACTTTTGACAGAAACATTGAATCATCGTGAAATTTCCAGAGCATATTGATGATGACTAAAGCTATGGGGACACAGAGTGCACAAATGTAGGCACATTTTTTCAAATTTCGATTTTTCATCACTTTTGACAGAAACATTGAATCATCGTGAAATTTCCAGAGCATATTGATGATGACTAAAGCTAAACACATATGGGCTATCAAGACTGTGCGAGCAATTCTGTAGCTACGGCAGGCACGTGAAAAAAATAGTTCAAATCATTGACCCTCCTGAAAATTTTTTGCTTTTTGACAAAAAAATCCCTTTATTGATAAATTTTAACCTTTGTCCACCATGTCAATTTAAAGTTTTCAAAATTCCGATCATTATAAAATTTACGAAACATGTTATTAGTAGCTAGGACCAAACCCGATAGAAGTGATTTTGAAATGCGGGTAACCCTCTTGCAGTGGTGCCATCTTGAAAAATCACTACGAAAAATCACAATTTTTTTGCCTATTACTTCCGATTAAGCCAACAAAGTTTAACGAAATTTAAACAGTACTTGCACCTTACACTAAGCCACATATGTTAGAAATTTGGTTGAAAAATTAGAATAGAGTTGCCATCTGTGGTAATTTTTGTGACCTAGATCTTGTAAATTTGCTCAGCAAAATAAAGCTTTTTCCCCTATAACTTCCGATGTACTCATGAAATCAAAACGAAACTCATGTAATAAATGAACCTTATTGTAAGCCTTAGTCCATAGAAATTTCGTTGAAAAATCATGAGAGGGCTGCCAGCTATCGTAGTTTTTGTAGTTTTCTGGCATTTTTTTAGTAAGCTTTTTTGTGCCTGCAATGACAATTAAGTTCCTGCAATGCTCATTAACAACAAATATTGAAATTTAAAAAATTTGAAAAAAAAATTGCGAGTGGGAGCCCTAAAATTTTTTTCACCCCTATAACTTCCAGCGTAGTCATTCAATCGAAACGAAATTCACAGGGTGAGTGTAACTTAAAGTGAAGCAAATTTGGTATATTTTTGGTTATGCTACTAACACAGAATTGCCAGCACCTGTCATTTTCGTTAATATTGCACCAACAGATACTTGCATTATATATTCATAAGTATTTACAAAGTATTTACAATAAAATAACGAACCAATGTTTAAATTTTCCGAGTTTGGAAAATTTTGCGGATGGCAGCCTCAAATATCATTATATTGCTGAAATTTTCGATGAAATTCTCGGATGAAAACGAAATTCAAAGGACAGGTTGATTGTAGCATGAGCTTGCTATGGTACGTCTTTCCACACTTTTTGGTCCTGCAGGGGCAACTTCTTCGAAAATCAGTTTTATAGCGGTTCTGATGCGATAGTTTTTTTTTATATCCCTTACTCCTCATATGTTATCCCTATTATATCTAGCTTCATCGATTCGATCCGACCTCGCAGCTCCTTACGTGTCAACAGGTTTCAGGAAGTATTCACTGATCCGTTGGTGCATAAAAATGTATCCTTCTCTTCTAGTTTTGTTAGAATCCTAGGTGTGATAATGAATTGGGGCTTGGAATTGTATCACAATCATTCTTTGTTTTTAAATGACGTTTAAACATATTTTTACTCGACCTAATCGTTGGGACATTGGGCTGTTGAATCTTTTATTTTTTTTTAAATATTTATTTTCTTCTTTTTCTAATTTGATTGCCATAAATGGAATTGATATTCTGTTGCGATGCATTTGTGTAAATAAATAAACAAAGAAGTTCTCCCGCGTATTTTTCGTCAATCCCTCGTTAGTTAAAGACCTTTGGTGTCGTTGAGAAACCATTATCAGTAGCGAAATCTCGCAAATCGTGAATCGGGCGAAACCAGCCACTTTCGATAAAGCTCCACACACTATTCATGAGAAAGACGGTGAGATGATGTAAAATATGCATAAATTGTTATGATTTCAATGATACACGAGGAGTACAACTTCCAATATGTGCAATAGTACGATATTTTCTTTGTTAAATGATCGGTTTGGTATCTGAAACCTTATAGATGTATTCAAAATGATTAAAACTGAACCTGAAAAGATTGTACAAAATAACCCAGAAGAGATGTCGCAGCAAAAACAACAAAAAATATTGCCAAACGAACAGGAATCTATGCCACAAAATGAGAAAAATGTATGACTGAACAGTCTGATGGAAAGGTATGCTTGCGCAAAATGCCATGAAATCTTAACCAAAATAGGGAAACCAATAGAGGAAGATGAACAAAGTCTCTTGATATTCGGTATGAAATTACAAACCAAGCAAACCCTGCCAATAAAACTGGAGACAATTTATTAAAACTCATTTGAAATCATGCTTCATTCCTGCTGAGTTGTAGGGATTTCGTTTTTTCTTGAGTATTGTCATTGAAAGTTGAAATAAATTATCGGGTATCCTAATTTCCATATTTTCTTGATGAAACCACTATTAAAGTTGTAATAACAACAACAAGCAATGAAATATAATTTTTTTTCAATAGTTTGTATAATTTTCAAGGTCAAAGAATCCTAATTATGTATTGTGTTTCAGTACTAAATTAGGCTTTTAAAAAGAAAATTACGAAGCACATAATCATATATTTGATAGATATCAACAGAAACCATTAATCTTTGATATAAATATATGAGTGCTAATAACCAATCGAGAAGTTGTTACGTCTTCAGTGGTGTCCGTCTATTCATGAAACGGGTTTTTAAAAGAATTAAGTTTTCTCACTGCTTTTAAAGAGAAAAAAACTAGCCCTTTTCATTTAACATCATCAATTAGAGAAATACACCACCAACAAGAAGGAGAATCGTAATGGCGAATGCAACTATCGACATATTACGAAACTTCCATGCATCGTTGATATTTTTGATGCTGAAATCATCGATACTAGCTGCGTTTTATTTTCATCCAGAGTATAGTAGCTATCCTGCATGCATAATAAAACGATCCAGAGTAGCACGCGAGTTTTTTTCTGTCAGACAGTTGTCATTTCAAAATTTGAACCAACGCCGTTTTCAAATGTATGACTATTTATCCTGGTTGCCAGGGTGACATGGAAATTTTTGAAAATTCCAACTATTCCAGTTGATATGACTTTTTGAAATACGTTCCACAGAGAGCACGAGTACGAACTCCACTGAATTCACAAGTGTTTGTACTCTGGATGTTGTTGTTGTTTCGTGTGAAAATCGATATCCTGCACTACTCTGGATGTATAATAAAACGCACCTACTGTAGCGTTTCATTGCAAATTCATTATGGTGTCGTACTGGCATGGTTTTATGAAACGTAGTTCTATCACAACTAACCTGCTAGAATTTTCTGATCAAGTCACCAATTCAATTGAAGCTGACCCCCAAACTTGCTGTACCTACAAAGACTTGACGAAAGCCTTCGATAAGCTTGATCATTCTGTACCACTAGCTAAACTTTATTTCTTTGCTATTGAACCGGGATGACCCTTACTTGACGGATTGAATCCAACAAGTATTCTTCCGTTGTGCTTTGTCATCTGAAATAAGAACCACATCTGGTGCTCATCAAACTATTCATGTGAGCCCTTCATTATTTCTCTTATTTATTAATGATGTTGGTTTCATTCTCCAGTCATCCTTCATTTTGCATTATGCCGATGAGTAAACTTTCAAAGTTTCTGAACATTTTTACAACTGGGATGATTTGCAGCAACATCAAATAAGATTTGTAAGCTGGTGTTCCAATAATAACCTGCTTGTTAGTGCAGACAAACGTACTGTTATATCACGCGAAAACCAAAATAATACAGCAAACTATGAATCCTCACTATTGAGTACACAAGCAAGTAGACCAGCGAAAAGTCTCAATTTTTCATTTGGAAAATCTTGTAGGTAGCTACTTGTATGTTTGCTTGTATGTTGGTTCAGTGCATGGTGATGGTCAGAATGTTTCAGAATGTTTTTTTTCCAAGAAATTAATTTTTGCTTCACCTTAAGATGCAATATGCATAAAGTTAGATATTCATTTCGTTACTCAAATATAGTTCACTGGTGCTCATCGCTAAATTGTGCATATTAGTAATTGAAATGACACCATAACAATATCAAAAGTTTGAAAAATATCATCTTTCAAATTAGTGGTTTTCAAATTTCAGAATAAAAAGATTTTTTCCAGTCAGTAGTTCAAAGTTCAATACCAAAATAAACATCGACAATGTTTGTTACAATCTGGACTCATATCCACTTTCCTACACTTCACTTTATAATCTGGGTCCATCTAAATTCATCATATGAAGCAAAACAACAATATTAAGCACTATGATCGTATGTATGTATATAGAACACAACCATCTAATCTGGACTATGAGCACATATGTATATGTTTTTTATATTTTTTTTCGGAGTTAGTTAGAGTTAGTTTCCTGATAAAAAGTGTGCAGTTACCAGGACACGCTCAACGTCGCACAACTCCAGCACTCAAAGGGTTGAAATTCCAGGAAAAAGTTCACAAAGCCAAAACTTAAATTTGATCCTAATTATTTATTTCTTTTCACTGTACAGCCATCACTTACAACAGCACCCACTAAAAACCTGCTAAATTAATTTCTCATGAGTTCGCACCGTAGTTTCAATATTCTATGGTAACATCGAAGTGACTTTTCAACCTGTTCTTGTTGCGCCAACGAAGCATGGAACGAAGGCTAATTACTATCGATTTCAAAAGATGAAAAGTTTTCTGCTCTACTTAGCTCCCTCTCTGCTTCGTACATTCTGCTGCAGGAATATCCTATCAAATATGAACGACATGTGAGAGTGTTTTCATGCATTAGAACCTAAATTATCAAGCTAGTTTTTCGTGGTTTCCCCCAAGACTTTGAAATAAGTAGTCCACCTCCACTTCTCAAAGGATTATTTTTTATGCATCACTATTTGCATTTTCTTCTAAGAGTTAGCCAAGTTCTTTAATGTTTTAAATATTTCGAAACTTGTTCAACAAACACTTAAGTATATGCCAATTACCACTATGAGCCTGAGCTTAGGAAACTAAAAACCGAGAAAATTGTTTTCACTGGAAAATGCACTCGTACCTATTCAACGAAATTTTTTTGAATTACAAGCTTTTATTTTATCAGTGGTAGGGTTTCTATTTCAATACGGCACACTTTTTGATGCAAGTAATTAACTTATTTAATGTCTAATTCGTGATATACATACTTACCGAAAGAACATACTAGATGAAGACTACCCACGACAACCGCATAAATCCATATTATTCTTGACATTCCTCTCATTTTGGCGCCAAATTATCCTCCTTAAACAAGCTAAAACAATCTCCAGATTGGAATAGAATCAAACAACACCTCCAATTGGTAAGCCGCCAGTGTTACACTCACCACCACGCACAGACACTAAGCACACACAAAGGGATTGTAAAAGGCTAATCCCGTTAATTAGATAATAAGCAAGGATATTACTCTGGCAGCGAGAGCCACTCGACACACTTCGACACGAAAAAGGAGAGGATGTTGTTCACCTCAACCATTACGCCATTGTCGGTCAGCAGAGCCGTTCGTTCCACAGTGTTCCGCCTATTCTACCGTGGCCCTGGTCGATGACAATAGCAATGCAAACAGCAAGCTAATCCCACGATTAGCCGCGAAAGCTATTCAAAAAGACACAGCCAGGACAAAAGTAGTGATTCCGAACACGACGTCACCCGAAACGACACTCACAGAGTCAACGCAAAACGACACGAACAAAGTAACCGGAAACAGGTCAAGAGAAAACGCCAAAATCCCAAAAACACTGCAAAAATCTTCAGAGAATGGAAGTCCTAATTTCAGCAAGCAAAAGTTTTGATTGAGGGAAAACGTTGCGGCCGTATTGCCATCGGACACGTCCGGACGCGGACAAATAACTATTCGGTTTGAAGTGGAATCCACTGACCACTAGACATCAACAATCGCCACAGAACTCGTACGACACCATGAACGGGGACTCCCCGTCTCCAACTTCGTCCAATGCTAACTCACGAAGAAACGGTTTTCGAGCACGACATATCACCACGTGAACTCGAAAACAACTGATCTGCATAGAAGCGTGTCGTTCTTCTTTGTGGAGCGATTTAAGTCCAAAGGCTCCACTTCATTCACACCATACTCCAGCTTCTCCTCCATATAGCCAATTTACTGCCGCTTGTACGTATCCACCCGCATCTTGGCCCAACTTCGAAATGCCGGCTTGGGGCAAAAGTGCATTAACGGCAACAGTGACACATTGATAAGAATAACAGCAATAGTGCGCATGGCTGTATACATGTTGCATAATATCAGCAACATAGCAGAATATGGTTTGAGACTTCAATATGTAGTGATAAAAACAAAGATTTACTCAATACTCACACCAATCTCTAGTTTCTCTAGTTTAACAGAGGAATCTAACCTTTTCAGTTCAGATAGCTTTATATTGCATAGTTGCAGGCAAAAATTATAGTCCAAAATATGTTTTACAAACAGGGTTCCCACTTTTGATACATCCCAGCAAACACAGCACTACTTCTAAAGTGCTGCAGAAGTCGTGAGTAAACCCGTGAATGCTTTTAATGCTAGAGATAGCATTTTACCCCGAAATTCACCTATTTACTTCATATTACTCGCGTACGTGTAATATGTTTTGTTTCATGGTTGATCGTTTCCATCCCACAAATAGGAAAAAGACAAATTATAGGAATACAAGGAGTGCAAAAGCACTGCTATACTACTGCTGAAGTGGTGAAACAGCAGCACGCAAAATGTACTGCTGTACTACTGCCTTAGAAGCAGTACAGCAGGACATTGATATGGCTGCACAGCCATAATGTCACCAATAGTACATTCGCATTACTTTGCATTCATGTCATCAACTTTGCATTACTTCGTATTCATGTCATCTTTAATTGGAGCAAAAAGGACCTGTTTTAATTATAAACTTCAAAATATTTCACGTATCACTTGCGAAGTATGACTGACGCTTGTCGTATGGGCAAATCGATTTGATTTTTGGGAATCGATTTGAATTGCACCATCTGGTCACCAGTGTGGCATTAGTGCAGCAGTACTTTATATTCATTGTAAATAGGGAACCATAAATATATAAGAGATTCATCAACGTGTCGGAAAACCACAACAACTAGACAGCCTGCTCAGTAGTTTAGCAGTTGTACAGCAGCATGTATAATCATTGAGAAATAGAAAATATATAAACTCATCAGAAAACGTATCAACACATGGAAAAGTTTTTACAACTGTATGCGAAAGTGCTGATCGCACGTTTGCTGGGATTTGTATCATTTTGATTCATTTTTATTTGAAACTTATATTTTTGATACAATGATACCGCAACTTACTGAATTATGGCAAAATGATAAATTTTGTCATCCAGCAAATAAATTTAATTTTTTTTTAAATTCTGCTGTCATGTGCCAACTAAATCTCCTCTCTCTAGCATTAATAACTTCAATCTACTTTACACTCTGAACTACGACAGATATCTGATATGTGATGACTGAAGATTTGAAATTTCCAAGCTATTTAAATAATAACGAGAAAATGAATGTTGAGGCGTTTCGGGATAAACCGAGTTTGATTGAAAACAATTTAGGTGAATCAATCTCATCTGCCGCCTTTCATGTTGACTTTAACAGCTATACCTTATAGTTTACCTGAGAACGAGGTTTTTCTGTATTAAACGTGGATGGCAATATAATAAAGAACTCATTAGAGTTGAAAAGAGATAAAAGGAATTTTGGGAAGCAAGAAACCAAACTATGTTTGGGTGCCAATGTATGACATACTTGCCCAAACATATACCTTTATTCATCATATTCATCATATCATCAGTATTTCGTTACCTATATGGTTCCGTTTTAAGCCAAAGAATTTTTTTTAGAAATTTAAAACAGTGACTTTCCCTAAAAAGAAACTGTAATCCGTATTAATTTCGTAAAAATGTTGAGTGCATTCTCAAAGAACCCACATTTCTTTATAATTTTACTTATTAATGGCACTATACAGATGAAAACAAAGAGTGGAAGCAATTTGTGATATTTTTATTTTTTTTAGGCTCTATATTATTCGAGAAATATGGTAGCTACAAACTGAGTTTTTTTATATTATTATTTATAGTTTCAGTACCTCGACCCAAATATAGTTTTGGGAACTTTTTGATACATTTTCCTCAATATTGATACACTTTTTGAAGAAATTCGATACGACTGAAAATTTCGGAGTGGGAACACTGTTTACAAATGTCGCATTTTGAAATTTACCACTGTGAAATGAGCTGATGGCAGCTGCCAACGTTACCCGGGCGTTAGTCGGTTAGCTAGGACTGAAAAATGGTCATGGAAATATTAGCAGCGTCCACAAATCCTGGAAGTTTATATCCGAAATCGGTGTTCAGTGGTGCAAACTCAAAGATCGATTCGTAAGTTTTACGGACCGTCCATCAGCACGTGCAATTTTTGTCCTGCTTCATTGCAAAGCTAGCAAATGTTACCCTTAATTTTATTATTGGACATTTGATTGGACATGTAGAAAAGATTGATTGTCAGCCAGTAACATCTATATCTTTTTGGCAGGAGTGAACTAATGTTGAAAACGCACTAAACTCAATCCAACACTTCGGCAGGAAAAAAGTCAGGTTTAAGCCACCCAAAAAGGCAGCATATCCTGCCATTGCAATGAGAGCTCCTTTTCACCAAATATGCCATATTTCTCAGATTTGTATGTATATTGTTTTAAAACTTTTATTTGCTGTAGCCTTCGGAATCTAGTTTGCCGAGAAGATCTCATTTTCCACCGCTAGATCAATTTTTTGAGGAAAATTCAAATATTTGTTTAAGAAAATCAGGATAAAAAAATGTTTAGATCTGCGAAAAACCACTGCAGAGAAAAAGCTTGTCCAAACTATTGACTAAAAAATCGGATTAACTGAATTTGATATTTGATGAACTTACTTAATACTCAATGCCTCGGACCTCTTGAGATTTAAGAACTAGCCTCTCTCGACTATAAAACTGAAGTAAAAACTATGAAGTAGAGCCTACATAACACAGGAACTCTCCACTAATCTTTGACACCGATATAAAGCTGCTTAGGGTTATCTTGGTAGAAGTTTATATATTTAACTAAGATATATAAGTCTTACCGATTTACGAAATAACATGGAATAATTACTTTACAGCAATGCATATTTTTATTCTATGCAACATAAATAAACCCCGCGAAAGAACTAGTTGGTATCTTTACGATGACTCCTGAGTTCGATTCACTATTATGTGGAGCTGTGGATTAATTCATACTTATACTCTATCATTACTGAATTACATAGCACAACTTAAAGATAAATTCATAATTAAGACTAACATTGAGGTTTGGTTGGCTCTCATTTACATATTTATAACTAGGTATGTAGTATCTACGATTTGAAAAATGATGCTAATACTAATTGAGATCAATAGTATGAGGAAAACTTTAGTTACTATGCACGCTGGGTAAAAGTTAAATGTGTAAAAGAAATAAATAAATAATAAAATAAATCAAAAATCTTAAGAGACAAGAAGATGAAAATAGAATGACCCCACAGATTCAACATTCTAAGTTAATCAGACCATAATATAAGTTTGGATTTTCGTGTCCATCACAAAATAAAATCCAAAACAATTTCGTTCTTCATAACTTCATCAAATAAATTATGTCTAAGTAAGCTATGTATATCAACCATAGCAAATAAAATTTCTCATTAATAGCAGCAATGAGACTTCATCTAGCATCTCACACTCATCGCCAACATTGATAACAAAGTATCAGGTTTGCTTTGACGTACGAATATAAAGTATTTTCCGAAATTCATTAAAATGTTTGCTATATAATATTCAAAATAATTTCGCAACAACAAAATTCGGTTCGAATATCGACTTTATAATATTTCCAATCATCTCAAGTGTGGCTTCATCTAAAACCAAGCCTTCGGAGCCTGCGTAAGCATTCGTCGGGTAAATGATAATCCACATTGATGCGCATCATCACCAAGAAATCAAGGCATTTCCATCAACACAATTTGCTAACCTTGACACTTCAGTATATCACAAAAATTATCACAAACATACGCACTTTATATGAATATTTTTTATTATTTTCACACTTTCTTGCTTTCTTATGGAATAATCTTGTATTTTTGATTTCCGATTGACATCATCCATACATTCGGTTTTTGTGAATGATTCCGCAGTAATCAGTCCGAATTGCGATTTGATAAGAAATTATTTACTTTGTGGAAAAAATAAAAGCAAGTAGACGACTAATATTCTCAATTAAAATATTTATTTATGGTAAAAATGTAAAATAGAGTCTTAAAATAGTTGCAAAAAACGTAATGTTCTTGCGTGACGCGGTAACCTAATGAATGAAAAAAAACTTGTGACTGGATCTAGAACTTAAACTTTAATCTTCTTAACAGCATTCTGCAATACTTGAAATTCCGAGGTTATATTCGCCATTAGGTTTTCAATTTGTGGCTTAGAATCTAATACTTCTACGCTTTGTGTGTATGCATTATACCGTACGCCAAACGGCCGTGGTATTGAATTGGCGAATTTTCTAAAAAAAAAACAGAAACAAAATGTAATCATTCAAGCACGGAATTTAGTTTTTCTCAAAGCCGATAAATTCCCAAAGTAGAGTGGTTATTCTTGCCTTATATTTTTACTTACATTGTTTTTTCTTTTGCACTTTCGAAAGTGTCGGCAACAAAATAGACCTCCTGATACTGTGTTATGGGATATTTTTGAACGCCCATTTTCTCTGGATCCAACTCACGTAACTGTGGTTTCTCTGTTAGGCAATATTGTAGTTCACCGTAGGATGAGAGTAGACCTGCACCGTATGCTTTCAGCTGACCATTTTGCCGGCAAAGACCATATTCTACAGTAAACCAGAATATCTAGAATGGGAAGCAGAAACGTGTATATTAGCGGTGAAATTCATTATATTCTGGCTTTGAATAGCTGCTGATATTCTAAAATTATCATACGCTTTAAATACATGGCACAGCACGTGTGAAAAATTTAAACGAGTTTTCAATCTCTTTGAGTGGAAGAAAGAAACAAATGCTACAATGCTAATTTTCGGAGTTTGCAATTTCATAAGGAGATATTTTCAAGAGATGAAAAGAGTGGTTGATTTTGTTTTCAAAATTTTTATTAAAAACTAGAAGACAGAAATTTCAGAGAAAATAATCATTTCTTCACAAAAATTTGGCAGTCTCCTCCACACCGCAGCATAAATTGTTGAGAGTATTTTTATCGATCAGCTAGGTTATATAGTTGAGAAAAATTAATTATTCCTGTAGAACAATCCAGCTTGAAACCGCTATACTCCGCAGAGCCTTAGCTCAGCTCCCATATTTACAGGATTCAACCAAAGAAAATTAACGAATCACGTCATGTTTGGCATAGCCAAGGTGATTAGAAAAGTCTGGCACTAACTGCTGCTTTTCAAACTGAATGCGTTTCAAAGTCTACTATCATTCTACTGCTACCTACAAGTCATTGTATATATTCTACAAGGCAAAAATTGCTTTATTATATGTATTAAGAACACTTCAATAAGAGTTGGAGTCTTGCAAGGTTCACCACTCTCCGCAATATTGTATACTATATACACAGCAGATTTCTGAAATATGCTCAATTCTAAACTATCTCTTTCCGCAGAGGACAATTTAAATCCCACACCTCAAAATAGGCAGATGCTACATCTTCGAACCTGCAATACTACCTTGATGTGCTAATCGAATACCTCTTAAATTGAAAAATGCAATTACACGGCGATAAAATACATAAGCCGTCTTCGTAACGAAACGACATGCTCAACAATCACCTCAACTAACTGTAAATGACCAAATAATAGATGCAGCTTAAAAGACAACCATAACTTTGAAGTTTTGGCCTCTTTCTTTATGTCGCAAGGCTATGCTCGACACAAAAGAATTGAATAAAGTCTTCTGAGTAAAGTTTGTGGCTCACAATTTATTTTTATTGCACTTATTGTTTTGCATGGAAAATGGGTTCCTGCTTGTATAAATTCAGTTAAGTTAAGTAAACTCTGTGTGTAACATCTTTTTTCCGCTTTAAGTGCAAGTTTCAAAAGGTTTTGAATCGTCTGATAAGCATCCTAGTAGCAGTCATCAGATGAATAGGGGGAATAACACGGAGAAGCAATTTTCACGTGCCGTAACTATTCAGGCTGATGGAAGTGTGATCTTAACCTCCTCGCGGTGCTGCCGGTAACAATCTTCCGTGAAAGAAAGATTGGCTAATATTATTCACGCTTTGGGGAGTCAACCCCTAAGGAAAAAACCCCAAGCCAGTGGTGGAACAGCATATGCCGAGGGCTGAATGGCTGCTGGGTGAAGCAGTCGATAATATGCGAATTCGGGTGTCGGATGGCAAGAGCCCGTCTAATTTGATGCCTAGGCCGGGATACAGAGTATAATACGGCTGGTCTTTTATATTCCTCTTACTCGTGGGACCAAAATTGAAGGTACTATAAAAAACAAAAAGGAGGGGGCTGCCTTAAGTGCCCCAAATCTAAAGGCCCCAGAGCCTTCCATCAGTGGAGCTGCAGTGCTCCCCAGTGAATCCTCAAAGGAATTAAAGGAACATATGAAGCCCAAAGCCCAAGAGGATTCCAAGCAACAAAGGCACAAGAAGGGCAAAAGCAAGAGGAGAGTCGAATATAGCTCCACACCAAAAAACAAAGGTGGACCAGGCGGAGATCAAACATCTCAGCCAGCTTCACAAAAAGGGAGAGGCAAACCGGAAGAAGTAAAGGCAGCAGAGGCTCCCGCAGCCTCCCCCTCTACGTCTGACGGTGGATCCTCGATGCAAATCGTGCAGGAGCTCTCGCGCAGTATGGAAGCACTTAACATGACTTCGCAGGAGGCATCGAAAGATACTCCAAAAAAGAAGAACATGAGCGGTGCGGCCAGAAAGCGCATGAAGTTCTTCATACGAAAAGGTATGTCTACAGAAGAGGCTAGGGAAAAGGCCCTCCTAACAAAGGCCCCAGAGGCCAATAGGAAAAGGCCTAGACCCAAGGATGGCACTCCTGAAGACAATCACCCAAAGAAAATTAGGGGCACCGACGTGGCCCCAAAACACTGTGAACCCAGCAAAAGGCAACGACAAGTAACTTACAGCGGAGCCTTGCAGGGTGTAAAAATGGCGGTCATGATGAAAGACTTTCCCCAGGGACTTCTCACGACCGACCAAATGGACCAAATACAAAATGCCCTGGAGGAGCGGATACTGGCCGAGGTAGGAAGAGGCGTTGCCCCTCACTTCCTCAGCATCACCTACAAAGTAGGTTACGTGTCTCTCCACTGTAAGGACAAACCAACGGCGGAGTGGATAAGGGCGGAAGCCCAGAATATAAAGCCGTGGGAAGGAGCTAACTTATGGGCCACGGAGGAATCCCTGATTCCTAATCCTAAGACCCTTGTTGGCTATTTCCCAAATGCAGCGGATCTGCCTACGGAGAGGATCCTGGCCTTCGTAGAACGCCAGAATGAGGACCTCAATGTCAAGTCCTGGAGAGCCCTCTTCAGGGAAAATAAAGGCAAGTGCGCCATGCTTGTAGTAGCGGCGGACCAGGCCTCTGCTACCAAAATAGCAGACGGAGACGGCAACATTAGCTTTCGCTTTGGGCAAGTTGAACGAAGTTGAACGTCAAAAAGTCAGGCGGGAAAACACCGGAGCCTGTGGTCACTCCAACCACCAATACGGAGGGCAGTGGAACCGGCATGGAGGCAACATCAGGTCCCAGCGGTTCCCAAC
This sequence comes from Nemotelus nigrinus, assembly GCA_947369275.1. Classification (NCBI taxonomy): domain Eukaryota; kingdom Metazoa; phylum Arthropoda; class Insecta; order Diptera; family Stratiomyidae; genus Nemotelus; species Nemotelus nigrinus. Next base: position 39,592,273 of record OX376373.1, on the reverse strand, counting down.
TAAGCGCAAAAAGGGAATGAGGTGTCTACAGGTGAACCTGCATCATGCCAAAGCTGCCTCGGCGGAAGTAAGCAGCAGGTTTGCCTCGGGCACCTATAAATTGGGGCTAATACAAGAGCCCTGGGTAAATAAAGGCAGAATAAATGGCCTGAACACAAAAAATAGTAAGTTAATTTGGGCCGCAGGGGAAGAAAACCCGAGGGCGGCGATAATAATTAACACAAATATTAACTTTCTTCTGATTCCAGAATACACAAATAGGGACACAGTGGCGGTCCAAGTTCAGGTCCCCATCGAAGGAGGATTAGTAGAGGCGGTATTTGCCTCAGCATACTTCCCAGGGGATGAGGATCAAGTCCCAGGTAACAATATCAAAGGACTCGTTAGCCACTGCAGAAGGAAGAACAAAATGTTGATTATTGGATGCGACGCCAACGCTCACCATACAGCATGGGGGAGTAGTGACGTCAATACTAGAGGTGAGTTACTTTTAGACTTCCTCCTGAACAGCAATTTGTCTGTAGCAAATAAGGGCAAAACGCCAACTTTCGTGACAGCCAACAGGCAAGAGGTACTAGACCTTACGTTAGTGTCAAACAATGCAGCGCATTTAGTGAAGAAGTGGAATGTCCTAGAAGTCGCTTCTTTCTCTGATCATAGGCATATAAACTTCGAGCTAGGAAAAGATACTGTAAAAGGGGTAAAGTACAGGCAACCAAAGTGTACGAACTGGGAAGGCTATCAAAACAGCCTTACAGCGGGACTTTACGGCCTGCACCCGAGTTTCAGTACGAGGACAGAACTGGAGGACACTGTGGACAATGTCACCAGAATAATCCTCGAGTCATACCACGATAACTGCCCTGAGAAAACCAGTGCCTCCAAGACAAGGGTGCCATGGTGGAATAGGGAGCTAGAAAAACTCAGAAGAGCCGCAAGAACGGAGTTCAACCGAGCTAAAACTACATCAAACTGGGAGGCCTATAAAAAGAAACTCTCAGAATACAACAAAGAGCTAAGGAAATCCAAAAGGAAGGCCTGGAGTGCCTTCTGTGAAAGTCTCAATAGTATCCCAGAGACTGCCAGGATCCAGAAAGCTCTATCCAAAGGCCATCAAGGCCATATAGGACTACTAAGAACTCCAGATGGAGGGATGACGACCACCTTTGACGATACACTGGAAGTGCTACTTAGAACACACTTTCCAGGGTGTGAAATAAGCAATGAGGCTGAGGAAGAAGAGGACAGTCCTGATCGGATACGTCACTCACCTCAACTGCTCAAACAAATCATCACGTATGAAAAGGTTGAATATGCGATAAACTCCTTCAAACCCTTTAAATCACCAGGACCAGACGGAATTTACCCAGCTCTGCTACAAAGAGCAACAGGGAAACTAAAAACCATTCTGGTACACATATTTAGAGCGAGCTTGCAACTCAGCTATATACCAAAATTGTGGAGACTGGCGCGGGTTGTGTTCATCCCTAAAGGGGGCAACAAACCGGCCGACCTGCCAAAATCATACAGGCCAATTAGCCTCACATCTTTTATATTGAAGACCATGGAAAAACTGATTGACCTATACATAAGGAATGATCTTTTGACAAAGATGCCACTTCACAAATTGCAATTTGCTTACCAAAAAGGCAAATCAACTATATCAGCTACACATAAGCTGACACAAATAATAGAAAAGGCATTGGAATGCAAGGAAGTCGCACTATGTGCTTTCATGGACATAGAGGGAGCCTTTGACAATGCAAGACATGACTCGCTACACGTCGCTCTCCAGAGGAGGGATACTCCTCAAGAAGTAGTGAAATGGGCGAGCAAAATACTAAGGAATCGAAGTGTGGTTGCGGAGCTGGGGGAAGCGAAGCTAAGGGTGGATACTAGGAGGGGATGCCCACAGGGAGGAGTATTATCCCCCCTGTTATGGTCCCTACTAGTTGATGACCTTCTCGTGACCCTCAATAGTAAGGGCCTAACTGCTCTCGGCTACGCGGACGACATTACGGTAATAATAAGAGGCTCACACATGGACACCGTGAGGTCCAGAATGCAAAAAGCCTTAAATGAAACAACCCAATGGTGCGAAAGAGAGGGTTTATCCATCAATCCTCAGAAAACTAGCATAATACCATTCACCAGGAAAAGGAAAATCGAAATAGGAGCCCTAAATATTAGGGGTACAGTCGTATGTCTGCAGGAAGAGGTAAAATATCTAGGAATACACCTAGATAGGAAACTCACCTGGGACAATCATCTAAACAAAACGACAATGAAGGCCACTAAGGCACTCTGGGCGACAAAACAAATGCTTGGGCGCAATTGGGGACTATCTCCAAAGCAGACCCTATGGGCATACAAACAAATGGTGAGACCTATCCTCCTATATGGAGCAGCAGTGTGGTGGAAGAAAACCATACAAAAAACCGCTATAAATAGGCTCAACAAGCTTCAAAGGATGGCCTGCCTGCTGATTACAGGAGCAATGAGCTCCACTCCAACAGCAGGAATGGAGGCCCTTCTAAACCTTGAACCGCTGCACCTCAAAATTCAGGAGGAAGCAGCGAGACAAGCCATTAGCCTACAACAAGCCTACAGGTATAAATCAGGGGACCTCAAAGGCCACCTAAAAATCCTGGAGGATGTCAGGCCCATAATGGAAATGTTAAACCTCAGCGACCAAATAAAAACTGAGACAGCATTCGAGAAGAGGTTCAAGGTCACAATTCCATCAAGGGACAAATGGAAGGATGGACCACCTCCCTCGTACAAAGGAGCGCAAATGTGGTATACGGATGGTTCAAAGATGGATTGTGGAGTAGGAGCAGGGATCGTAGGTCCCAAGTGCAAAATGCATTTCCCTCTCCCAAAAGAAGCCACGATCTATCAAGCGGAACTATCTGCCATATTAAGAGCCTCACAAACAATAAAAATAAGGAATACAAAAAGGGTCAGAATAAAAATCCTATCGGATAGTCAAGCGGCTCTCATGGCTATCAATCGCGATCAAATAAATTCGGCTATTCTCCTAGAGGTGAGAGAGGCCCTTAATGAAATAGGGGCACAGAACAGCCTCGAGTTGATATGGATCCCCGGCCATGAGGGGCACCGAGGAAACGAGGAAGCTGATACCAGAGCCAAAAAAGGAGCAGAAATGCCCTTCATAGGTCCTTCTCCGTACTGGGGCTTTACAAAAGCAGATACGGAAAAGGAAATTAAAGCATGGAGCAAAAAGAAGATCGAAGACTACTGGCTTAATATTGAGGGTTTAAAACACTCAAAAAAATACCTTGGCTTCGATAATAAAAGAGCAAAAGAAGCAGTGGCTCTCTGCAAAAGTGGCATAAGAGCCCTATGCGGAGCATTGACAGGACACCTTCCATGCAAAAAGTACCTCCGCAGGATAGGTGAGGAGCACGATGACCGCTGCAGATACTGTGGGGAAACGACAGAGTGTGTAGAACATCTGCTCACAGTCTGTCCAGCACTAGCGAGAAGAAGATTCGAGCTACTTGGCTCTGCTCTTCCTTCCACCAGGGACATCACAAATGTCCCGTCAAGGAACATATCCAGGTTCATTAGAAGCCTGGACATCCTATAGGACACAACGCAAAGGAGGCACAATAGACCCAGGAGGTCGCAGTGCTAGGGTCCCTCTGGACCCACTCCAGGCCATCATCATCATCATCATCCTGACATTTTCCCACACAAGGTTAGCCAAACAATCTGAGATGTTTAATTTTCAATGCCTCTTTAGCAAAATAACTATCCAAGTGGGAAAAGAATGCTGAGAGATGTTGACTAGGTAAGAATAAAACAACCTAGCATTATTGCTACGAAACCATCAAATAATCTATACTAGACACAATTATTTCATACTCTTTTCATAATTTTTAATTTGAATAGTAGAAAAATAAAATTCTTTAATGTGCTGCGACGCAAAAAATCAAACGAAATAATATGCAAAGATTACGAAAATAGAAATCATAGAAACATTCATGACTTGACCTTGGCGGCAGCACGTTTCGTTGATAATTGAAAGAATTGAATAGCTTTTGCACGAGGCATTAAGCTCTAATAAAAATTATTTCTTCTTTTAGAAATGTGCTCAAATAGAAAGTGGCCTCTTTTCCAAAGCGAGTACTTTGATAGCAACGGTTGAAACATATTTTTTGATTCCTTTACATGTTTTTCACAAAGATCACGGACGAAAACAAAAGTTTATAGTAAGACGAAAGTTTGAAAATTAAAAAAAAAACAGAGCCAACTTGCTACTATACGATTGCATAAAACACCACTTGCATCAAATGAATCAAAAATTAACTTAATTACATGTCAATACTCACCGCAGCAAGCTTTTCGATGTAATCATCTGGTGCGCCTAATGATGCCAAACCGATCTCTTGACAGAACTGAGCGAATGCAGGATCAGCGAACAGTGGAGCATGTCCCAACAACTCATGACAGACATCTGGCTCAGGAGTGTACATTGGTTTACTCGGATGCCTGATATATTGTGTTGAATGGAATACTCGGAATGCTAGGCCTGCCAAGAAGTCTCGCGACGACAATAGTCCAGCCACAGGTCGGAGTGTAAATCCAGTGCAATCTAATAGCACAAAAAATGGACTGTTAATTACAGGTATTAATTAATAAAAATAATAATAATAATAAATGCACTGAAATTAATAATAACTATTTATACATAAATACAAAAAAATCATTTCGAAGGCCAAAGCTATAAACTCTTAAATGCAGGTGATAAAGCTATTTTTGGTCTATAATAGCTGCTAGTAATTGTACATAAAATAAAGTAATCCCATGACTCATACCTTTCAGAAAATTCGACACATCCTCCATCTGGGGAATGTTGTCCTCTCGGTAGCCACAGTTATCAACCAAAAGTGGAAACACATGATTATATTCTCGGCATGCGTGTGTTTTGTACAGTTTGGTTAAATTGCGGAAGATTACTCCCCACGTGGCAACCTCTTCTTCGGTATAATCGACATGTGGTAATGGCTGGCCATATTTGTAATTGTAAGCGATATCAGCAAAGTACTTCCTATTGAAATAAGTAAGTGAAAGTTACTTATATTGCTTCCTCATGAGATTAGATAAGCAAATATGATTGAATAAACGAGCTAAATTTGAAGAGGGTTCAAAGTATTTTTCTACGACAAAATTTTAAAGCAGAATAAAAAGTCCCTTTCAAAAATAAAAAAAAAAAAATTGTGAATATAATCCAATAATAAGCAAATCAATCTAAAATTCCTTACCTCCTCGTCCTGTAGACTTGATCAGTAAACCCAGGATGATCAGAATCCAATTCTGCTCCATAAGATAAAATTTGATTAGCAAAACGATCCAAATCACGTATCCTTCGTGGAAACCATGGCACGGCCGATACATTATCCTTGTAGTCTCGCGATATTATTTTAAAATATCCACATTTTTCTTGAATCTCCTGAATAGCTTTGCCCAACGAACCCGACCGTGTATCACACTCCACGAAAAACTCATAGCCTGGACCGCGAGTCGATGAACGTGATTCGATATGCAATAAATTCACATCGTTATCTTTGAAAGCTCGTAACATTTTCGCCAGAGACCCTGCTTCGTCCGTTTTAGGCGAAAAGATCAGGCACGTATTTCTTGCCTCCTGCGTGTCCGTACCTTCCATAATGTAGGAACTGCCTTCGACGCGACTTATCTATGAACGTTCCAATTCAAAATCACAATTTTCAAAAAATTTTATTATAAATTTCTATGCTTTCATGCAACAAGATATTTGTTTAATGATTCTTTTTACTAAGTAACTCTTTCACAGTGCGGATATGTTCTAATCGAAGACAACAAGTCTTGCCGCGATCTCATAACAAACTGATTGAATTTTCGAAAAACACGTAACGTCGTAGCCTAGACTGACTGACGAGACACCTACAAAAAAACTTTACTTATTACGTATAGTAAAAACCATAAGAATCGCGTTAACTGGCGCATAACTGAATTCCAAATGATTCCGATAACCTAAGTTCTTTGAAATATCTGCGGTAAGTTACATCAGTCGATTTCAATCATACCAGCTCAGTTTTAGTGCAATCTCTCAGATCGCTCAGATCACTACAATCAACAGTGATTAATGTTTAATAGTGCTTACTAATGAAAAACCCTATGCCCGTTTTCTGTTATTTGATTTCTGGGCATTGAAAGGTAATGACCAGTTTGAGTGACGTTAAGTATCTGGTAGGTGCAAATCATGCATTTATCGTTTGAAAAAAACTTAGAGCAAACACAGGAAGTGTAATTTGTCTGCTGAACGCAAAAAGTAGTGGAACCGTACTTTTACTATTAACATCATACTTCGTGTCAAGGTTGAAAATTAGATTAAGATGTTAAAGTTGCTTTGTGACTTTTCCCCTTCTCGGAGAACACTTTCATCTGATAAGATGGAGGCGTGTCTGTAGTTTCATTCAAAAACAAATGGAAATAGTAGTGGCTGATTCAATAAGGTCGTAAACTTACGCCAACAGCTCGAAACTTGACGAACAAAGAAGCACAGTGACGAGTCATTGTTATGTTAATGAGCGCAACATTAACGTTGCTAGAGAAATGATGCAGATGCGGGGAATTCTATATCAATGGACCAGATTATTTCGATGATTTCAAACAAATCTACACGAGTTTTAATCAAAATGTACCCTATAAAAGAATGTTTGACCGTGAAATAACTGTGGATTGACTGTGAAGAGTGAAGCTTTCTCCAATCTTATTAATTGGTTTTTTTATTGCAGTTAACAAACGACCAATTCAATATATTCAGTAAAAACTTACAAGCTCAGGTATAGTATGGCACGCCTCGCTGATATTATAAATATTACTTAAAATTAATTTGAACAACCTAACATTAACTTTAGCTCGCACACGGTGTTGGATTAAATTATGAATATATTGATTGACCTCGAAGCTCATGCAGTCTATACCAGGAAAATTAAACTTGGTAAAATTTACACTCGAATTTGATTTGCAATGCTGTATCAACTATTTTATATCCTATTCAATGGAAATATTTGTCAACGTGCCAACTTGATCATGCCTAGCTTGTTCCAACAAGTCCGAGGCTGGCGATCATCCCGCACTAGGAGAGACAAAATTTGAACGGGAATCTACGTTCAAACGTCGAAATATGCTTTGACTTATCTTCCAGTTTTGCTGAAAGGGAGTCATCAGTAGACCCCAAATTCAAACTAGTGCGCAGTTTGGCTCCGATAACACATAATACAACAAGACAAGCCATCGGAGGGCAAATTGAGAATCTGACGCATCATGCTCTTACCTCGATCTGTCCCACGTCAAGGTAGTGAACCCTCGAGCCCTGGTTAAAGCCTCTCTACGGAGAAAAGTCAACTGATGTATCACTAAACTGGGGAACCTTATTTTTGATCTCATGGAATATACTCATATGAGCTCAAACCACAAATTTCACAACGTGATTAAAGATCGAGCACGAGCGATCTAATATTCGAAGAATCTAATGTTGAGACGGACGAACGGCACATAGGAAAATATAGGCTATAGGCACCAAAATCATCTATTAATTAAAAAATCACTTCATAATATGTCAGTGCAAAAGTGGCCAAGGAAGGAAGCTATCAACTCACGGGACCCACAAGCCGCTCCTAAAAAAGGGAGACGACATCAAAGAAGTTGCTTCTAAGCGTCAAACAAGTTATTAGAAACAAGCTAATTAAATTAAATTATAAGAAACAACAAGTTAGAAAAATCCTTGATGAATGAACGAAGAGTGATGTCCAGCAGATAAGAGAAGAAAAAAAACAAACTTCGAAAGATCTGCGAACGTTTTGCGAAAATTCAAAACTGACCCTGTCTTAAAGTATTCAAATAACAAGGAGACCCACATCAGATTCACGCAGAAAGGCTGCTTGCACTTGAACTTAAATCTAGCGGAACCGAGCAAGACGATGAATTTCAGAGAAAAATGGAGGCCTTTCCTGGTGAACAGGCGAATATAGGAGTAAGTCACCAACGGATAGAAATTGAATGCCGCGATTTTGACGTAATTACTATAGGAGAGCAAATTTACAGCGCTCTCTAGGATCAACAAAAATTTACGAATATGGAGCATTTTCTCATCACGGGGCTTTGAGGTATCCAAGCGGCAACTTTGCATCTCGAATTGGCTGGGTGATCTGTACGCTTCGAGAGCAGATTTATATAAAAAGGTGTTTTGAATGCCTCGAATACGGACACATAAAAACTGTAAATAACTATAAAGACTCGTTGGATCAATCAAAGAAGTGTCGACAGTGTGAAGAAGTGTTCCTCTCTTCCACACCTTCGACACAGCCAGTCAAAGATTGCACTAAGGACTCACATTGTCTATTCTGCAGGCAAACTAAATGAAACTGCGCTAACCTGCGCTGAAATCTCGATAGTGGTGTTTTGGGTGGTAAACGTAAATAGTAAAGCAGAATTGTGGACTTGCAAAAATCGAGCGTGGCAGGATGTAATGCAACAACGAGGAAAGGAATATGCATGTGCTAAAATTGATATAATGTACATATACAGCTGTTACACAGCACCTAATGTGAAAATGGTGATCTTGGTCGGAAGAGTGGCAATGCCGAAAAACTAAGGTTAAAGAACGAGTCCTGGTGAAAGCTTTTCCATTGTTGATAATTATCCTTTCATACAAAAAGAATACCCGCACCATATTAAGTTTCGGGTCTTAGTTTATTTTAAATCTTTTGAAGCAGTCTTCAACAATTTTGGAGACACGCGCAAATAAATATCCGTCACTTTATGCCACACAAAAAGATTTATGTGTCCTTAAAGTAAATGAAAAGCATTCCTATTCTTCATATCGAAATTAAATTGATATAAAATATGATCTGTGAATAATCAACCTGAATATTAATGATAATTTTTCCATAAATTTTGTGGATAGAAAACTCAGAGTCTAATTGCCAATCAGAAAAAGAAATCAATGACCAATTTGACAAAAGATACGTCGCAATTTATCAAGTTTCTATTGAAATATGAGCAAAAATAACATCAACCATTTTATTTGCAAAAAAAAAATGAAAAGAAAAATCCATGAGCTATTGACAAGTAATGTTGTAGTCCTACGTGCGTCGCAGATAAAATCACCTTCTTAAAATACTTTTTTCTAAACAAAAAATCAGTTTCTTTCAGAATTTTGATAAGAAAGTTTTTATAACCACCACAAACATTAGGGTAAGTTCTGCGCCCATTGTGGGAAGTATATGTATGTAGAAGTCACATTCGCAAATAATTTTAGTCGTCATTTTTATTGTAGAAGTAATTCATAATCGTTACATCAATTGACTGCAAGCAATTGACTGTCCACCTGATATCTTTTATTAGTAAACAGAAGTTTTTACTCATCACTATTTAAGTGGGAAGTAAGTACATATGCTATAAACCAGCCATCAAAATATGAAAGATCATTCAAGCTCAACAAATATACATTTCCCCGCTTAAAGTTGCGTACTTTTCGTATTTTTTTGCCACGTTTCGCCACAAGAAATCAAATATTTGCAAATGCATGCAAACATGACAATATGGATGACCCAAGTATTCAGGGTTATCATTGACGTTACAAAAAAAATTATCAAGGAACAGAATTTACTTTCAATATCAAATACACACAGTGTTTTGGCTTAAATAAATTGCTTGTAATGATTTCGTAATTACTTTCGTTCAAAAAATGTCAGATGCAGAATGTATGAAAAATTGATTCAACGACTGGAAAAAAATAATTCAACAAGGAACGTATATTTTAACACCTGATGTGGATTTTTGCAGACCAGCTGTAAGGTGTTAACTTATGTTGGTGTGTCAAGACAAATTCAAGTTTTGTTTATTATACGGCAACCTCAAGAACATAGCCACTCCATTTTTACAACAAGCAGTAGGAAGTAGTTAATTTCCGTTAGAGGTGTCCATACACTTGAGTCGCTATATGCTGCCAAGCGGCTATAACATGCAACCGATTGAAAAATGATTTTCCCTACCTTATCCACAGAATTTTGTCTGAGCATCTTCACTTCTTTGCTAAATAGATTGCAGCAAATCACTACAGACTGATTAAACTTTACCAAAAAAAACTCGTTAATTCACTTTGAATAAAACAATTCGATACTATGACACCAGAATCTCTGAAACACTGACAGATGTAGCTGAATCTGTTTTTCTTGAGTGACTGAATGAAATTTACTAAACGATCAAGTTTAAATATTTTGTTGTCAGTTCATCGGCAATTAATATCTCCGGCTTCGTACCGTCGCCGCTACTAGCATTGATAAGCCAGTGTTGGTTGTTTTAAATAAATATGAAAAATCAGTCGGCCTCTTTCTACGCTCTAGTAGAGGCTGACCAATGATTTTACGCACATGAAATCAGGTTGTCTAGACGAGTAGACCACTGGTAAACTTGTTTTATACATAAGCAACTTGAGAAGTAGTTCTTCGAATTTGCATCTTTAATCTTCCATTTATGCATTCTTAAGTAAATTGCGCATATTTGAATATCGAACTCATTGATATTGGTAACAGCATTAATACCGTTTTGAGTGGTTGAGTTCGCGATTGCAGTAGCTGCATTGATAACATGTCTTTTACTTCCATAACGCCCACGAAAACACCTTTGCTTACTGGGAGCATAATAGGAATTTCAGAGAAAAGCAGGACCAGGCTGAAATTGACTAGCAAATTCAATATTGGTAGGTTCTTACTCCTTTTTTAAAAAATTTTGATGCATAGGAAGAGCTCGGAGCATTTAAGCCGCTGTCTTAAAATACGGTTTTAAATTGTACATATGTGTATCGTTTTATTAAAACGAAACTTGTTTGCAAAGAAAATTTGATGCTGCAGCTACAAAATGAACTTGAACAAATGCGTAGAATGCCATGAAGAAGTCTTTCTTTTTGTTTACAAAATATTGGGGAGGACAGCTCAAGTCTTCTGGAGAAGTTTCAGATTTAAGCTGATTGCTAGAGAGATATGAACATTTTCAATGAAATGAAGTCAATGATGAAATGTAGTTAAAGGATTTATTTATTGAATAAAAGTAAACACGTTTCAATATTGAAAATAAATTTGAAGGACCACAAAAAGAAATCAACCAAATTTAGTTCATGAATGTTTTCGTAAAATCAGATTCAATAACACAAAACAGCTATCACTTATCAAATAATAAACAGTTCAAACGTATGTAAAATAAATATTTCGTAAAATATTTCGGAATAAAATGTTAGAAACGATATTTTTTATAGATATGTTGGATGTGTTGGGTATGTACGCAAACTTTTTCTGCCGAGTGTACATATACTGCTATATGTGAAACATCAAAAATTTGCCTAAAGCTAAAATATAAATTCCCCAAATTTTTTTTTTTTTTTTTTAATATAGTGCTTTATTTCCATATCATGACAGTAAATTACACAATTCAATTTAATACACTACTCTTCCTTTTAAGGTAAGGAACCTTGTATTAGGAGTGAGGAGTTGAAGATAATTTTTCATTTCAAAGTTGTACAATTAAAAAAGAAACGACTTCCAGCTCATTATAAAATAAATACATAAATAATATTTAAAGTTAAAAACAAAATTATTAAGATAACCAAAATATTCAAAATATTAGCCACAATAAAATAAAACTCGCACAGCCTTGAAAAAAAAACTGGAAATAATAGAAATAAAAGTAACAATTTAATGGCTAGAACAAATATAAAATAAGTTAGAATAGATGTAATTCAATGAAAACACACCGCTAGCTAAAGCAAGGAAGATATTATTATTTAAGACCAAGCAAAAACCAAAAACTACGAATGGTGAGAGAGAAAGTGAATTTATGGTTAACTCCCGTAATATAATTCTTTAAGTTTTTTTTTGAATATTTCTACATTATTAGCTCTCTTGATGGACCGTGGCAAGCTATTGAAAAGTTTTATTCCCATATATGTATAATGGCTCTGACCTAGTTGCGTCATACGGTTTGGAAGTAACAAGAACTCTTCACTACCACCTCTCGTCCTATTTGTATTGGTTTGGAGTTTACCGGCTGAAAATTCTTTAAATGTTTGTATCACCGTACATAATTGATAGACTTGCTCCACTGTTAAAACATTGATTGTACTAAAGAGTTGTTCACTGCTAAATCGTCTAGGCTTGTGTAATAAGATTTTGAGTATAGTCTTCTGTATAACTTTCAGTGGGAGTAAAGCATTTTGTGATGCACAGCCCCATGCAACAATTCCATATTGAACAATAGAGTGTATCAAAGCAAAGTAAAACATTCTTATTGTTTGCTTGCTCAGAAAAGAACGAACCTCGAAGCACATAGGAATTATTTTTCTTAACTTATTTACGACATTTTCAGTATGATGATCCCACCTTAAATGTTGGTCTACGATTACGCCCAAATATTTAGTTTTGGTAACTCTCTGCACAGGAGGGCAAAGGCAGCCAGATGCACAGTTGATCGAATGAATGGTTACATTTAGTCCTTCTGGTAGCCCACGTTGAGTAGAAGCAAAAGCTATGTACTGTGTTTTTTGTATATTTAAGGTAAGGGAATTATTTCTAAGCCACTCATTCAGTAAGCAAAGGCTATATTCAGTATTAACTTTTACCCCATTCCAGTTATTTTCTTCTATCAAAAGCACTGTATCATCAGCAAAAGAAATTAAATGCCCTTTGATATGTTGCGCAAAGATATCATTTACATAGATGAGAAACAGAATAGGGCCTAGTACAGTCCCTTGAGGAATTCCGTATTCGAAGTTTAAAACTTTACTTTGCTTTCCCGAAATTTTAACAGATTGCTTACGATGTCGCAAATAGTCTTCAATCCATGTAATCCATTTCAAATCAAAATTATATTTGTATAGTTTGGCAACTATCATTTTGTGCGGGATGGAATCAAAAGCTTTTGCTAAATCTAGAAATACAGCTAATGGTTTGCGTCCTTTGTCCAAAGCTTCAACAACCAAACCAGTTAATTTTGCCAGCGCATCTAGTGTACTAAAAGTTGGTCTGAAACCAAATTGGTTTTCATTTATGAAATTACGCCTATTTAAAAATGACATTAAACGTTTTTGCAAGTTTTTCTATAACCTTGCATATGTTAGACAGCAAAGAAATTGGACGGTAGTTACTGACATCTAATTTGCTATTACCCTTGTGAATTGGTGTTACAATTGCCGTTTTATAAATTTGCGGAAACTCCGCAATCAAAACTGAGTGAAGCGAGATGTGCTAGAGATTTGCTAATAAAAGTTTTAATTTTTTTTAGGCATTCTACTGAGATGTTATCGAATCCTGGGCTCGAATTTCCTTTCATATTTTCAATGATTGAATTAATCATTCCTGACGATGCAGAATGAACTGATTCGCTAGTTGTGATACGATCATTTGAAATGGTAATTTTTTGAGCCATGCTTTTCCCTATGTTACAAAAGTGCTGGTTGAATTATTAAATATATTATTAAATCCCTTACTTTTAATTGAACCGTCACTTTTGATTGAACCACTAAATTACACATTGCTATAAAACCACAACAAATCAAGTTTGTTTCCTCTCTTAATTTTAAGCATTTTTCTTGCAAATTTCTGCCGTTGAACATCTTTTTATAATACCAATACAATTTAATAATACCATATTGTGGTGAACACTTCTCTTTTCGCAGCTGCTCTTTCGACTGTTTTCCATTCTCAGTTTTTCTCTTATGACTTTTCATGTAAATTTTCGAGAAAATCGTGCGTTTCCAGCGCTTTCCTTGAATGGTTGATTTTTTTCTCGTTTCGGTAATGAATTGATTATCAAATAAGGTTTTAGAGGAGAAGCAGAGTGCTGCCGTCCTTAGCACAAACGCCCTATCTACATTTTAGTAACTTCGTAGGTATTCAATTATTTGTCTTTTTCTGCAGTATTCAGATTTTTGGAATAGACATTTTTAACTATTTTTTCACTAAAGTTTTTTCTTATTTTGTAGAATTATGTAGTATAGAGCCTTTCTGAATTGACTTCTTCTCCTTCGCCAATTTGAGTTCTATTCACAAGTTCTGATATATTATAATCAAAGAACCAGAAGCAATATTTGTTGTTGTTGACGTTATAATTGCTGCATAAAAATGAAAATGCATCATGCATAAGCTTCTTACCACTTGTTTTCATAAAATGTTAGCTAGAAGTGAGTCTGAATGGCGAATGGATTGTAACTTGTATAGCGATTTAACATAGTAATTTATATTAAATTATTATAGTTACCTGAATATATCAGGTTGCGTGTTTAGAAAAATCAAATCTGGGTCTAACTTTCAACACGATCTTCTGTTTCAAATCAAAAATCATTTATTTCATTCATTTAATTAGGAAAATAATGAGGATAACAGCGGAAAATTATCAATCCAAATTTGATGATGCAAACCACAAAATCCTAGCAGTTATAAAGGTATATTGTAAAAGTCTCTGAAAAATATTCAACTAAAGCCCAGATAATTAATATTTAGTGTATTATGCCTTAATGCCATCACTTAATGCCGTCAAATTAAAATCATACCACGACCACGTTCGGAATTGCTCGAGCTAATAATAATGCATCCCACAATAAATATGGATTCGAGACTTTTGTGTTTACTACTTTATAATAACTCGCTAATCGTGTTTCGCTGGTGACATAAATTGGTTAAAAGTGTTGCTAAGCAAAGAGGAAAACCAAACACATTTTATGGGCACGGCACACAAATCAATACTCTACAGGACTAGCAGTCTCGTGGTAGTAAAATCTATTTGATCCTGTGATTTGAAATTATAGAGAAAAAGATATTCCAAACAAACAACACATAATTCTTTTTCGAACTGCCTTATAATCTTTATTACAAGCAATCTAACTTACTACGGATTTAAAGGAAATTGAATAAAACCATGTATTTTTCTGTCTTTGCAATAATTAATTGGAGGCAGAAATCGTAGCAATCATCTTGTTAATAGCAATCAGACAAATACCATGTATGTACATGAATCAATCAACCGTATTTCAAGATATGCACTTAACCGGATCGCTCAAATATTTTTACACAGTGGCTATCTGCGATATAACAATTGCATATGCATTAATTCAAATGGCAAATGTATTATGAGAGAAATCGCTGCATCATGGTGCAAACTGTTTTCCGTTGAATTTATTACTAACAGGTGTTGTTTCGATTTTGTATACGAGTTTTGACGGATATTTTTTTCCTCAACGATTCGATGAAATACGTATATCAGGGCAAACTTGGATACATTGGAATTGTTTATAATTTTTAAATGGCAGAGGACAAATAAGTGGTGCAAAAGTTCATTGCAACGATTTAGGCTCGAGTCGCCAACACAGTATTCGCCCCGCATTTTTGCATTGTAAAGCTCGGAAATGCAAAAAAGACATGATGAAACATCCTTTGAAAATAACGCAACTAAAAGATGTGACTAACATATTTTTTTTAAGTAATGTTTCAATAAAAGTGAAATAAATACAACTTTAAGTACGCAAAAGTAAGAAATTGCAGGTATTATAGCACGACCGCATGCATACAGTTAGAGGAGAAAATCTTTTTGGCTATTTTATTAGTTCTACTTTGAAATGCATATTGATGTTAAGCTATGTCGACAATATTATATGAAAACTCTTCACCCTTTCTCAATGTACTTAAGTACTCAAACCGCAAAAATTATAAATGGCGTTTACGTTTGTGGACTACCTATACAAGTTTTACCCGTTGATCATCACCACTTCGCGGTTGATCGTGGTCTACATAACACATTTACTATGGAGAAGAATCATAAGTAAAAAATTGTGCATTTTTGCAGATTCTCATTTTATTCCCTCGTAAATTAATGCTATGACAGTTGTGGCTGCACTAACCTACTTTACTATCGTCTCAAAGACTGTATGTTGAAAAGAACAAACATGAAAATTTTTGTAAACTAACAGTTCACATTTGAAGTATTTAACGTGCAGATACTTTACCTTGAACGTGTTTAACGATATTGTGCCGAAATCACTTCCACTGCACACATTTTGCTAATGCCACGAACCCTCTCAGTTTTATAGTAAGCGGTGATTGAGTGCGCGTGTGCTACGGGAGAAGCTCCTGGCAGCTCTAGTTACTCAGCCTATAATAACCCACTGTACTCACACCCTGACAGTAATTTTCAAGCAAAGCCTGTATAGACTTCTTCTTGGGGGTATTAGCAGAGCCGCCCAGCTGAACTGATTGGTCCTTTTTTCAGGCCTTTGCAGAGTCTCATGGTCTAAATTGCTCCTTCCAGACCATCACAGAATAATTTCAAAACTTCGATTTTGGAGGTTTCCAACAAAGTTTTAGAAGTTTTTTATGAGAATCTGTAGGTGATCAAATTATCGTCTGTGGTAAAGTTTTCTGCTACATTTTATGAGATTTAGTAGTTCCCAACTTTATTTCGGAATAACCTTGCTGCATCTTTTCTTGCTGCTTCTCTGGCAGATTTGTTCATGGTTAGCTATTACGACTCTGTTCGGAGTGCTCAACAGATATTTCATTGAATCTGGTAACTTTGTCCTACAACTAGGACACGCTTTGACTGCAAGAAGTTGTTTGAACTTAGCCCAATCCGTGTTTCTTGAGTTTCTTCTCTCTTCTATTTAAGGAGAACACCCACATCTCATCCGATACGCATCATTCAGTTGTTGATTTAATTATTCCAGCTGAACATAGTGATACACAATTACTGCAGTGTTTTATAAAAATAAAGGCTGATGACTGCAGTTACAAAAACAAAGAAGCTGTCTCTTCAGGCGTTACATTTGTTGCTGCCGCGAATTGTGTTTTGGAAGCTGCAACAGCTCTAGTCACTCCGATTCAGCATAATGAACCAGGTCTTCTGCTCATGTATTGTATCCTCCCGGCAATCATTCGTTTTAACCTGCCACTATCCCGATGCTGTACGATAACTGCTGACAGGTCCCGGCTTGAAAACCTCCTGCATGAAGTGCCATAAAGCAGATTGGAAGTAGAACACAAGTTCTTGGACTCATTGACTTATCATAAAAGGTTTTTGTCTTTCTGATTAACCTGAACCTCCAGGTTTTGCTGCCTCGAAACCATCGTAGCTGTACAAGCACACCGGCATTTTTGGCATCTTTTTGACTCATAATGAAATTTAAAAGGCAATACCGGCTGCAGGAGTACCATTCCAGACTTAAGTCGACACATTCGACGAATCGAGTCTGTTTTACCTGCCACTGAGCACCGGCAAAGCCCACGAAAATTGTCGCAACTAAATTACAATAAATAAAATCAATAATCTGCCACCTTGCAAGTGATTAAATCAGTCCGCTATGCACTATGAGCTAATGTCTGATGAGAAACGGTGCCTACTTTCGAAATCAATTATAAAAAATTTAATTTTTGAGAGTATCAGTCAGAACTGACTATTGATATTGTCTGTGAGATGATAAAGGAATGATAGTTTCAACGGTTGAGCATGAAATTCGAAAAGTTTGCTACATACATTTTACAATTAACATACTATTGTAATATCTCTGTTTTATAATAAACTTTTAAGTGCTCATCGTTACCCTAATGCTGGCTTTTATTGGGGCATCTTCATAGAGAATAAGCTTATTAATTCAAACTTTGGAAATAAGCACGACATTTCTTTCATTATTTTCACTCTTTATTTAATTGTAAAAACCACCTTTATATCAATAGTCACGAACTTCCAATAGATGAAAATAAAATTTCATCATTACTGAAAATTTACACAATAGGTCTATCTACAGGTATATCTAAAAATTTACACAAATTCATTTACAATACATTATTACAAAATATGGCTTACAGTTTATAAATTTCTCTTAGCCTAATATACACGCAATGCGGATTTGTATAAATCGGCTTCAGTTGTATTTTCGTTTACATTGTAATAAGGTACACATATCAAATTTGACATAATTTTATTGTTTTTATAAGCTCATTCAAGAATGCATGCATTTCTACGCACTGTGCATCCATGTTGAAAATTAATTTTGCATGCAATGAAAATTATTTTGCATGCAATGAAAATTATTTTGCATGCAATTTAATTGAAAATTGTATATGTTTCCTCAAATTAAGTTTTTTTTCAGAATTGGTCCTTAAATTTAAAAGATTAAATTTATAAAATTATCCTGTTTGGTTACAGTCTATGTCTAAGCTACGACAGCAATTGTTTTGACCAAACATTGATTTCGGAACCGAAACGTAAACGATTTTCAGGCAGATCACCTATACAATTCCTGCAATGACCCAATGGCAATGAAGGTAAATGCTACAAGACCTAATCTGTGATTTGCTGTGTGTATGTCCTTATTTCGCATACCCATTAAATCATCATTTTCGTAATTCCCATTCAGACTTTCAGTTTTGCCCTGGCGAATTAGGTGCATTGAATAGGATCTGCGATTGTTCTTGCGACATCTGATATGGCAGGACTTCCAGATCGTTCGAAATTGACATTTGCTGCATTTGAGACGGCTGCGGTTGCTGTTGATCCTGCGATGCCTGAACTTGAGCTGCTGTTTGACCGTCCGGCGGCATTCGCATATGATGCAAATGTGTCACTGAAACGGGTGTCAGTTGCATGTAAGAGATCATTTCTTCATCTTGCACTGA
Organism: Nemotelus nigrinus; assembly: GCA_947369275.1. Lineage (NCBI taxonomy): Eukaryota > Metazoa > Arthropoda > Insecta > Diptera > Stratiomyidae > Nemotelus > Nemotelus nigrinus. The sequence goes on along the minus strand of OX376373.1, from coordinate 39,573,542 downwards.
TGTCGAAGGTACCAGACTCCCGACATCAACCCGTTGCGGATCTACTGAATCCAAACCTTGAATCTGCTGCATACTCATCTGACCTGCGTGCACCATTTGCTGTTGATGTTGAGGCACCATGTCCGCAATACTGCCTGCTATGCTTCGACTATGGTTTTGCGGATTACCAAATTGCATTGGTACATTAACAATCGATGGAAGTAGACCACAACCAGCCATCAATAATTGCTCTCGAACAAGTCTCAGTTCTTCTTTTTGCTTACTTATAAGCTGTTCGAGTTCTTCGTGTTTTCGCTGGAGTTGTACTTGGATTTGGCTTTGAGATGGGCTCATGACAACGCTCGCTGCAACTGCATCAGCATGAGACTGAAACAAAATGTAAACAGATATTAAATTGCCGAATTTATGTGCTATAGAATTTCATTAATTTTTCATTTTTATTAGTTTATATTGAGTTTGGGGAATTTTTCGAACTCAGAATAAGATATGGAGGCCTGCGTGGCTGAACTAAGACTTTACTGGAATTTGTTTAGTAGATAGTATCTTTGAATTTCATCATTTGTATTCCTGGTGAGGTTTTTTCATTTGAAGTAGCGAAAAATTGCTGAATTGTTGCGTAAAGAAGAATATTAGATTGTCCGATTTCAATGGGACGAATTCTTTATAAACTGAATCAATCCGTGTCAATAATACAAACTACTATTTACTGAGCTGTAAATAATTTATCTTAAAAATTAGATCCTATCAATATGGGAAAAGTTGTTTATCTATTCTTTTTTGAAATCATTATTGAGCAAAAGAAAAAGGTATTTTCCCGACTTAAGTCCTTGAGCCAATAGTTCTTTGCTTAGTTTAATGATAAATGCATGTATAAAGTTATTCTAATTCGATCATTTCAAGGAATAATATGAACGTAAAATAATGCCCCAAACAGCAATGAAGTGTGTATTTCTTTCTATTATTTTCCCCCAGGGCCAAGATTTCAGAAAACGCACATGGAGTGGTTGCTCCGTATGCTGGCGAAGAAGAACACAAATAGCCAAACGTAAAGATTCACATCCTTTTTCCATAAAATTAAGCCTTGAGTCACTGTAAAATACGATTGCCTACTATCGTTTATCCCATTTCTGCTACACGGCATTACCAATATAAAAATATGATGCCGAAAAATTCCTCTGAGTGGTATTCATTCAAACAAAATATATATCGACCAACAGAGAATTCTTGACTAAGTCTATGCCACTCATTTTTTTGTATGTTTTTTACATGGCGAGAAATTTTCGTAAATATTATTTACACGTCCATGACGCAAGATCACAATATTGCTCCGTTCACTTTAATAAGTCATCCCTAAGCTATCAGTAAATAAAATCATCCCATATTTCAGGTGATGAATACTAAGTTCGAAGCCCTTCCAACCCATTTTTTAATGAAAATTATAGAAGTTCATATGAGACTTATTGAATTTACTATACGCCATTTTTTTAGCACTCAAAATCATGAAATAATTCAATGAAAAATGTAGATTGATTTCAATTTCTCAGCAGATATTGATATTTTGAGGGCAAATCTTCTTCGGTGTCTATTCATCTAGAAAGTTTAATAAGATTGCTTAGATCTGGCGGTTATTATTTTAGATTAGATTGACAAAATTGACGTAGCTCTTCCGGAGTATTTACAGTGACTTCAAAATAATGGAGTAGCAAAGCAAAGATAATGAAAATGAGCTAATCGTTGCTATAACAAACATTTTCGAAAATTTAATGTTTCCAAATATTTTCCGATAATCGTTCTATGATAACTCAATAATTGTATGTAGCAAAATAAAAATCAGGTCTCTGCCACAGAGTATCTTTTGGGTTTCTTCCTTATTGAAAAGTCTAGTAGGATTCAGGGAAAGAAATAATTTTAAACGAATTCAATAATTCATTGAATTGTAGAAAGCAATGTATATAATCACTTATTACAATATTTGGTACTGTTATATCTACACAGTATCTGAAATTTCGTTAAAAGCATCGGTTGAGAAATTAAGTTCTTAAAAGTTGTATTTCGAACAATCAACAACAAAACACTTCATTGATAATACAAGAGGGATAAAAAGTGTGGCGTGTGATTTAGAACTTTTTCTGCATTCCAAAACTCACCTGTTTTGCGACCAAGACAAAAGGAGCTCTGTTTTAAGTAGGTAGCTGTCGATTGGCGAACCGAAACAAATGGTACGCATAGAAACAGTTGCAACACCAGAAATATCACTCCACTCATACAATTCAATATATAATCAAACACAGAGAAGAGCACTGCGGGTTAAATTTAACAGCAGACTTGTCTGGCCCCGGCTTGTCTTGAAATCACACAGGATGATTTTTCAGCTTAGAACTTTTTAACGTCGTCGAGATGTTTTTGCCTAATGGCTAGATCATCTCAACTGCTCCTATATTCAGGTATCCAAATCAATTGTACAGCCTAAAAGGAGATGCGCAACATTTGGTAATATTTCTGGACACTGTACAAGGATGAGTATGAGAATTCACAAGATACTTGAGTATCTATGAGCACATCAACATCTAATTATAAGGAAACCAGTCAATTGCCTAGTGAATAACCACATCCTTCGTTTAAAAAACATTACAATGGTCAGGAAGATGAAAAGACTGCCTTAGACTCAGTTCATCTGCCAACTTTATTGTTCAGTTTTATGCCACCAATGTACAAGCAAATAGGCCTAATATCAAAGGTCATTCCATTCATAATATCAGGAATGCGAGTTGAAAATTCGAAATCCAGTAGAGTGTCCAGAAATATGTGGTTAACATTCGCTGGAACAAGAACTTCCTCAAAATAAAAATGATTATTTTCTCAGGAATATAAAGGCTAAAGCCTTTTCAACACCTAAAGCTCATTTTGAGCCACCCGCTAAAGTTAAAGATATTAAAGTTAAAATCTAAATGAATGGAAAACACTAAACAAAGTTTTTTGAACTATTCAGGAATAAATAAGCACATATTAGAATGGAAACTTACATTCGAGACGGGTATATGAGATATGACAGCAGCAGCTGCGGTAAATGGAGGTGCTATAACAGGTTGCATAGGAATAGCGGCAAGATACTGAGGTGGTTCTAGAAACGGTCCTCCCAACACAGCTGGCCCAGGTAAATTGCGATTGGGCAGCTGCGCTATTTGTGGACTATTCATTTGATTTGACATGTGACTAGATATCGGTTGCATCGGATGCTGAACTACCATTTTCTGTTGCGATGGAGGCCGCATTCGAGATCGCTAAAATTAAAATAATGGATTCAGTCTTCGAAAACCGTTAAATTGATAATTCATTTTCCACCTACCGAACTTACTTGAGTGACCACTGAATCGGCAGATATCGATGTTGAGTCCGACCCGTTTCCTTGACAGCTTGAATGCCTGTTCCGACTCTTAACTGTAGGCGAGGAAGCAAAACGTGATGTTCGCGAGCTTTTTGAGCTCCAAGGCGAACTAGGAACCAATGACGATGAGGTCTGCATTTGTTTCTCCATACTGTCAGGATCATCAACAGATTTACTGCTAGACATTGAAATATTCGCCAGGTTATTGACGGTATTATTATTCCGCAAGGATTTCATCACATCAGCATGGCTAACTACGCGATGTGTACACACAACGAACTCGGGTTTAGAGTTCCACTGATGGTATGTAATATAGAATCGGGTTTGCAGCCATATCCATTGCTGGCCTTTAGTTAGGAACCTATAGTAGCAGGATTTTCCTTCGCCTTTCTGCATCACTAAAATTGAAATTCAATTAGGAAAAAATATCTACAAACCTTGCGTTTGTGTCTTTAAATACACAATGGTGCTACTGTTCTTACATGCTTCATGGCACAGCACAACTTTTTCTAAATCATCGAAGTGATAATAATCGTAGCCCGAAGTTCCCAGCACTTCGAACGGCAAATAGCCAATTATTGGAGGCGCTCGATGATCCAAAAATAAAAATTTCCACTCCAGGCTGTGTCGAGACGTAAATTCACTTTTCGATGAATCTACAATCGACATTTCACGAATCAGCTGCGGTGTCTGGATTCGCCCCGTTCCAACAAAAATCAATCTGGAGTCGGCGTCCCCATAGCAGCTAGAGCGAGTATTTGGTAACATATTGTCAAGGTCAACATCACTTCCTACAAAAACCACATGGGTATCAGTACATAAATCGAATGTATACGTTTCGAATCCAACTTACTAAAGTAACCAACGAATTGAACTAGCTCATAAGAATTTTCTCGATAATCCAAGCCTCCTCGTTTCAGGTAGCATGTGAAATTTACTTGATTATCTCTATTCAAACCATTTTGTAGTGGTTCAATTACAGATACAGGATTCAATAAAATATGATACAATTTGGAATGATCCTCCTCGTAAGCCAGATCATAAATAGTCATATTTAGAAGATCACTCTGCAGAAAAAAATCAATTGATTATCAGATTCAGATCTGAAAGCATTAAACATGTGAACCTACCGGTAAATGCCCTAAAAGTGAGGTTATACTCTCCGATGAATAAAATATACGTCCGGAAGTAGAAAAGACCATGATGAATCCATCCAACGCTTCCAAAATCAAGTGTGTGAATTCTTCATTTGAAAGAAACGATGGTTTCCAGTCTTCTTGTATTTCGTGCACTCTAGATCTAACAGTCACTTCTACAAATCGAAAATTTCAATAAATTGTTTTTAGTCTCATGTTATTCACTTTTACCATTATGATGTTTCAGGAACGCTATTGTCGACTTCAGAACGGTCGATTTGTCCATTTTACGATTTGTGGAAGAAACCATCGAGCTAAGTTCATTGACCAGCAAATTAAATTGATCTCGACGTTTCTTCTCACTAAGATTACGTGACTTCCTGAAAATCGAAATTATGGAAGTATATTAAGAATTTAAAGACAGGTGGTATTTTAGCATTATGAAATAATTATGCGGGTAAAGCTTTATGACTAGAGTGAATTTTAATTCATTTGTCCCTTTTCAAAAGAAAATTAAACGAATATGGTAACTTTAAAGGGAATAAAAACATTCTACAAAATTTGTCGTACCACCGAAATAAACGCTTCATTCTTTGAGCTTAAAAACCTGTGTAAGGCAAGACATAGCCTCAGTTGGATGACAAACTAGAAAGAGTGTCAAATAATAAATTACGATTGACTGGAACAGATAGAGTTGTTAAGGATTCTTCGACCGACGATAAAGTTCTTTAACCATATCTTCTCCCAAAGTAGTGAGGATATGAAAAAAGTTCTGCCCAATAGGAAGCGCAACAATGATTGATTTTCGAAGAAAATTAGGGGTATTGTGTTAATTTTGATTACACTCGTTACTTACTTTGATCAAAGATACTCATCAGATGAAATATGACGGCAGCATCATGAAAACAGAACGTTTACATTATGCTGCCATTAAATTGTTTCATGATGCTGATTACAACCAAAAGCGTATCACTAGTGTTGTTTGTTAACATCACCACGCCCAACTAATTTCGTTTTTATCTCATGACTGCATCGGAACTTAAACGGATAGAAAGATTTTTGGACTTGCCATTCAAAAAAATTCCAAAAACTGTAAAATTTGATATCATATAAAAATTCAATGGCAGCATCTATAGGTACGAAAATAGCACAAAATTGTGGTGCTGGCAACTACTACACGACGAGGCAAAACCATTCTGTAAATTTTCTTTTGATCCAACGACTGCGTTGGAAGCTATTGGAGTTTGAAAGATTTTCGGGACTACCGACCTAAGCAGATTTTAAAATTTTCGAACCTGAGCGTTTGTTGGTAACTTTTAATACAACTTCATTATTATTAGCTAGCTGGCATCTCTATCCTAATTCTTCAACCAAACGCATATCAAATTTGTTTAAATTAAGGTTTGCCTACTGTGTGAATCACGTTAAAACCCGATGACTGCATCGGAAGTTATAGGACATAGACCAGGTATTTTTTTTAAGTGTTTTGATCTTTTGTGAATTTCCAATATATCTTGTGAATCACCAATACATCTTCTGAATTTCAATTAGGTCTGATTACTGGATCGTGAAATTTCGTGAACATTTGTTAAAAAAGAGATAATTTAATCAAGGACTACCGTCTTTGTGCGATATGAAATTTCGAAAATTACAAAATGACAATTGATTGATAATTGTTAGCCTTTTTTCTGAAAAGCGATAATTTTTCGCACGTGCCTGCTGTAGCTATACAAGCTTGAGTAGCCTTGTTGGTAGAGCTCTGGATTCTTGTGGGTCCCGGGTTCGACTCTAGGTTGGGGCGAGGGTCTGCGCACCGAGTTTTGAGTTCACTTAGCTCTGGATAGGTACCTGCGATAATCAGTGGTAAAGTGAGCCGTAGAACTAATCACTCCATACTCGTATTCACATTGATTGTAAATTTGTCATGAAGCTATCTACTAACTTCAAACCCTCGACCCGTACGAGGGTTTTCGTAGGATAAAGGGTTTTCGTAGAATAAAATTTTACTGTAGATTCGCCCAAATACTAATTCAATTTACATATTTCTACTTCTAGCTAACATTAATCTAACCTGGAAAATTGGCAGTGATTTGATCTGTTTGTCAAAAGCTATCGCCATACGAAATTTGGAGCAAAATCTTTGTGCGGAATCAGGCACTCTTTAGTCGCCTACATCAAGTTTTCTTAATTTTTCTTTCTATAGAAATATAACGGTACCTGAACATTCACTAAAATGCCCGCTGCTGCCAAAGGGTTGTAGGGAAATATGAATATAGAAACATGAAATAAAGAAATATGAATCTTAAATTAAAAAATATGAAATTTTGGGACAACTAATTCTAACATTAACGAAAATGAGTTAGAAATGCTCATAAAACTATTGACTATTCATGAGCGCCAACCATCTTATATACCAGAAAATCTTTGAAGTTTCTATTAAATTGAATTGCGACTACCTAACGCTAATAACCATTCTAGTAATTCAAATAACAATGACCTCTTTGCTTGGCATTTTGGTGCATGTAACCCATCATAATTTCACTTATGCATATCACTAAACTTCAAATATGCAAATTAAGGCTTTGCACTAAACTCAAACTTTTTCGGAATAACATTAAGTAGCCATACAAACCTTTTGGAGTCATCCTTTTCGTCCGTGTCATCGTCCATGTTCTTAGTTAAGCAACAGGCTTTCAGCAACAGGTAGAGATGTGTCAAGAGCTGTTTTGGATGAGAGCTCCTTAGCCGCCTTACATTCGGCAGATATAAACGCCACTTGAATCCTCCGAAAAAAAATACGAATCGTAACAGGGATTTTCCACTTCACGTCACTGTGTTACTTAACGTTTGGTTTAAAGTATAAGTAATATGTACTGGACCTAACAAGGCTTCTTTAAACACTTTTGACTAGACACAATTAAATCTTTTTTAACTCAAAAATATATTGGTTATCACTTTTTAGATTAAACTTGTCACATTTTAGGTATTTAAAAATATTAGCAGCAAGCACAATCTATGAAGTCTAGGTGAATCCCTTCCACACTTACAATTTTTTGGCATGTTGCGTTCACAAGATTCCCACAATTATCAGTTGTCTACTTCGATGCCCTAGTTTTAGCTAAATTTTAAATAAATAACACTAATTAATTTCACAATGCTCGTGCCGACAAACTTTACTGTTCACGACTATAAATGTGTGGAATCGATGTGAAAATTCGATTACTATTGCGTAACATTGGAATGCGCAATCTCCGGATTTTGTAGGTGAATGGAAAACGTTCAAGTGAACTGACACCCAGGTGAAGGGCGCCCGTACAAGCGCAACGTCATCGTCCCCTTCGACGATTTGGCGCTAGTAGAAAGCAAAAAGAGAAGTAGAAAGCAAAAAGGGAAGAAGAAAATTGAAAGGGAATTTCGCCATCGCACCGAACAAACCAGACAGTTGACAGGAAACCAAAGCTATGCTAATCAGAATTTCACAGTGGTAGTTGAGATGTTTCTAGGAAAACCGAATCGAAAGAAAGGAAAGAATTGAAGCATCTTCATGCTTATTTAGAGAAAAATGTCCAGAACAAAGTGAAATGTCTAAAACATGGCAAATTCGCTACACGGATGAAAATGTGTATCAGATTTTAAAAATATATCTAACCTAATTCAATTCAATACAAGAATTCCAGGAATACAATAATGAGCTTAGCAAGTTTGTGGTTTTCCTGGAGTAAATTGGGTTCGAAACTATCTAAAGTGGGATGTGCAATTCATGGTCACAGATTTGTAATGCAATCCCTTAGTTTTGCTCTGTAATGCAATCTCCTTAGTTTTGCTCTGAGTTTCGTTGCAGTTAAGTTGGCTGAGCACTTGTTCTCATCAATTTTTTGTCAACCTTCACATGACCACTCTGCTCTGCAAAGATAATCAAGGGATCATTGTGGTGACTAAACATTCAGCCTAAGACAATGGATCTGAATCTGAGCCCAACAGTATCGATCGTTCCAAAAACACATAAAACAATAAAATTTGTCAGACAGTATTCATACAGCCCAATCCTTGCCTCTAGAATCAAGCTAGAGACAGTTTCTACGGCAGCCGTAATTATGAGGTAGAAGTGGTTTGGAGGCTTACTCTACTATTATTCAAAGGAGAAGTAACCGGAAAGCCTTAAAATTGAGCTTTTATGAGAGCATGAAGCAGAAAGATATCACGATTCATCTGGAAGTAATAAAATCTGTACAATAATTTCTATTTAATGTGCCGCATTCATTACCACTGGCGTTCATTATTTAAAATTTTACTAATTATTTCATCTGCCATAGCTAAAGAAACCTTTATGAACGGCTGATGTCAATGTTATTATCTTCATACGAAACTAACTGGAAGCATGTGAACTTAATATCCATGAACTTGGTAATACAAACACATCAAGCCGTAGCACATTATATTATTCTGTTACAAAATATGGCATTGCCATGGCATTGACAACATAATCCTAACATCTCGCCCGAATACCATCACACAATTGCATAATACCGTCATATTCTCCGTGTGCCAAAACAAATACCAGCTATAGTTGTAGACGCTGCACTTACAACTAAACTTGAATGCACATTCGCTGGCTATGACTCCATTCTCGTATGAACTTTGTTCGGAATGATAGCCAAAGGGTTTATTTATTTTTGTCGAGTCTAACGGTATATAACGAACCACCCACAAATTCAAGTAAAACTGTTTCAACAATGAACACTCTTTAGACCCTATCCACAGTCAATGGATTCGCCACTGTGTATGAAAAATAAATAAATGCATTGTATTCGTTTGGCGTATGACCACTGCAAATATGCACTCGTATGCGAATATGATACTACAGAGTTGTCAGACGTAAGCATTAGCAACTACACACGTATGAAACAGAGCACTAACATCTTGAGAAAAGGCAAACTTTTACCTGGTTCAGAAATTAATATATGACGGTAAAAAATACTAAAGGATTTCCGCATTGTACACGATTCTATAACTCGGCAGCCAATATATTGGCTGACATTATCGAATGCATTTTGCGCTCGACAATGCGAATTTCATTTTCAAATTTGGTGCACTAAACAAGATAGACTAACCGAATATTGTGAACTCTTCGCGCACTTGATTGTATGCGAGAATGCGATTTTCCGCTTCAATTTCTTCATGACACCATATTACTCCATCTTGAGCGACATTTAAATAGATTCCTTATACTTCAGTTCCACAAAAATCACTCAGGATAGCTTAGAGGATTCACCTGGTAACTTTTTTTGAACAATTATTTATGGGTCACAACACAACACCCAAGGTACACAAGAAAATAATTGCATTTAACCTCAGACAAATATTTATAAACTTTTGTAAAACACTTTCAAATAATAAAATCTTTACGCGAAAACCGGAAAATTCAATGAAATTTATCAGTAATGCGCTCGAAAACACAGAACGAAACGCATACGCACATTTCAGCAATAAAAGCTAACTAACTGCAGTCAAGTTTCGCGAAGTGCACTCAGCTAATATGGCGGCAACGCGTTAGAGAAAAGCTTAGAAAAATGAAAAACTATACAGATGCACTTTGGTTGCAGCGAACTTGTGAGTATCGATAATGCATGCACTGTTTCGCGTATCCAATAAGGTGTAGTAGCTGTTTTCCCACACAGCTAAGCGAAGTAAACAGTGAAGCTTGCAAAAAGCGATGCCTTTTGAACAAAAGTTTTATTAACATTGTTTTTTAATTTATGATAGCTAATCATTAGGTTGGCATTAAGCCTGCTTTAATCGAACAAAGTATTATATACTTTTGTGCACATTCTGAGAAAGTATATGAAGTTTTCGTTCATAGCTTTCCCACATTGGGGGCGAAAAATCATAAGCTCATAAGACGTTGTAATCACCATAGACCACGCATTTGAGTCAAACCATTTTACTTGATGACTGTTAATTCTTCTATAAAAGTCTGTTATTCTCTTTCACTGCATGGCGAAAAAATTTTAGATATATTTGTGGTATTTTTTCATTTCTCATTATAAAATATATAGTTTGGATGCGTAATGTTTAAGTTTTCTCTTCAAATGTAGTTTGTTGCAGGCTTTTGGATCGTCAGTTTACAGGATGGATGTAACAGGAATAAACTCGAGCTCTAAAAAATTTCATGTTTTGATGGTAATTAATGCGTCCGGTAAGCTTTATTTCGGTCTGACAATGGGGATGCTTTCCGAAATCTCGAAACCTCTGACTTCATAGAATATATTAGTTTACATAACTAGGTGATTTCAATTCAGTTCAATTTTTTAGAAAAAAACTTTTGCCAATGACAGCCAGGAAATAAGGGTTTCATCTACCGTCTCTTTACACATGATGTACTTTGTGAAGCACATAAATCCTTTGACTTTAACAAAGGTCCTTGAAGTTCAGTTCAGGCAATCTCAGAGTTTCGTTGAAATCGTTAATGGTATTGAAACTGAAAATTCTTATAGCGTATCTTTTGGAAAATATATTAAATAAATTCTAGAGTGCAAAACCTGCCTTACACAACCAATACTATTGAAGTAATATTTTTGGAGCAATGTATGGTACAAAATACTATACAACTATATATGGATTTTCCATATGTGCAGGCTTTCGTACGCATCCAGTTTTCGTACCTGCTGTACCTCCTCAATCACCTCCACGTTGTTCCATGTTATGTTGTGATCCTCTTCCAAGATGTGCTTCGCTACTGCTGAACGTACTAATGTTGTATCCCTTTTCCTCGCTGAAGCTGCTTCCCGTTTATGTTCCGTTAGTCTAACACCAACTAACCGTTTCGTTTGACCGATGTATATTTTGTCGCATTCTGCACATATTGGAGGAGGATTACAACATAAGTTGGGACAACGTGAAGGTGATTAAGGAGGTACAGCAGGTACGAAAACTGGATGCGTACGAAAGCCTGCACATATGGAAAACCCCTATGCATAGAAGACTAAAGATAGACCAAGGAAACTGTGCATCACCATTGTTCAGGTTAATTTGAACATTCATTTGATAGTGAGGAGGAAAATTTAATTAATATGGATAGTTAAATGTATTTGAGTAAAGTAATTAATAGGCAATTGGTTGGTAATTAGTATAAGTCAATTAATAGACAATTAGTGGGTAATTAGTATAAGTCAATACTTTAAAAGTAAGCTCTATAAGTAACATACATAAGTTAGATTAAAGTAATTGTAAGTTAGATTAAAGTAATTGATTAAAGTAATTATTGAAAGTAAAAATCCTTTGATACATCCAATTTTTCAGCACTTGGCTCCAAATTTCTCTTAGGAATTTCAATATACGCACGATGATCCATGATGCCTTCAATTATTTCTAAGCTTCCAACGCCACTGGTAGCCATACAGTGCCATACCATTACGCCACCGTGTTTTACAGATTTTAGTCTCGTACACCTCTGGTAAGTGAGTAAATCGCAAAAAACGTTTGAGCTTGCGAATACCAAAATGCATCTTTTGAGCTCTGGCGCAATGTTATATTTTCTAATGAGTCCAAACACAACATTTTTGGGTTTCATGGTAGATTTAGAGTGTGGAGAAAGCCAGGGGAAGCTTAGAACCTAAAAAAAACATCAACGAAACTGTACAACACGGCGGCGGTGTAATGGTATGGGGCTGTTAGCTGCCAGCGGCGTTAGAAACTTAGAAATAATTGAAGGAATCATGGATCCTCGGGCACATATTGAAATTTTCAACAGAAATTTGGAGCCAAGTGCTGAAAAATTTGGTGTATCAAAGGATTTTTACTTTTGGCTCATAATACTAGGATGTTCTTGACGTACAAAACTCCTCATTTGCTGAAAACAACGCCGCAAAGTGACAATTGTCCTCTGAGTGTGTGTGGGCTTCCGGTAGATATTGAAACTAAGAACACCTTCTTTCCTTATGACCATTAAATCCAATAATCCCCACTTATGAGTGAAATATTTATGGATAGACTAGAGGAGAAACTTTATGAAGAAGGTTCGCTTCCGCGGGTTTGGCTGAGATATGTAGACGATATTCTAGCTATAGTTAAAAAAGATGCTTTGGGAGAAACGTTGGAGAAGTTGAACCAAGCACATAAGGACATCCAATTTTCAATGGAAATCGAAAAGAATGAGAAACTACCCTTCTTGGATTTAATGGTCATAAGGAAAGAAGGTGTTCTTAGTTTCAATATCTACCGGAAGCCCACACACACTCAGAGGACAACACCATCCACGTCTGATCATTGGCATTCCCAAAAAATGGCCCCCTTTAATTCCATGATTCACCGGCTATTAACAGTGCCCATGGATCAGGATAGTTTTAACTCAGAAGTTAAATATATTGAAGATACGGCGAGAAAAAATGGATTTGACGAGAGGATAATTGGAAATCTTGTCAAAAAGAAAAAGTATAGAATACAGCGTGATCTATTAACGACGCTGTTTACGCAGGAAAAACAAGAAACGACCATAAGAGTTCCAATTATTTATTCATCAGTATTCAAAAAAGTTCGGGTACTTCTTGAACGCTTTGATATTAAAGCAGTTCCAACCAGTAAAACTAAAAAATTAGGTACTATACTATGTCACGTCAAAGACAAAAAGGATAAAAAAGAAAAATGTGGAGTTTATAAAATGACCTGCCCAGAATGCGACAAAATATACATCGGGTAAACGAAACGGTTAGTTGGTGTTAGACTAACGGAACATAAACGGGAAGCAGCTTCAGCGAGGAAAAAGAATACAACATTAGTACGTTCAGCAGTAGCAAAGCACATATTGGAGGAGGATCACAACATAACTTGGGACAACGTGGAGGTGATCAAGGAGGTACAGCAGGTGCGAAAACTGGATGCGTACGAAAGCCTGCACATATGGAAAACCCCTATGCATAGAAGACTAAACACAGACCAAGGAAACTGTGCATCACCACTGTTCAGGCTAATTTGAACATTCATTTCATAGTGAGGAGGATAATTTAATTAATATGGATAATAAAGTAATTAATAGGCAATTAGTTGGTAATTAGTATAAAGTCCATTAATAGACAATTAGTTGGTAATTAGTATAAGTCAATACTTTAAAAGTAAGCTCTATAAGTAGCATACATAAGTTAGATTAAGATTAGACTGATAGACACTGAAGAAGAGGGCAGATTACCCTCGAAATATCGATATTTGTCACAAAATTCAATATATCTAGCTTCTAAAGGAAAAATCGGTTTTTTTATTAAAATATTTTTTTGAGCTAGGAAAAAATTGGTACACATTAAATACAAATAAATACAATTCGAAAATATAGCCAATCTATGCAAAAAAAACTTGTCGAAACGGTGCCACACCACCTTAAAGCCTTGATTAAAAACAAAGGCCATCCAATTAAATATTAACAAAAAATGTATCGATAGTTTTTAAGATTTTTCACAAACAGTTTCGTAAGTGTACGAAGATATTTGTCGAAATTGTCGACTTTGTTGTATTTTTAGCTAATAACTTTGTAATTAATAGTTTTTCTTTCTAAATTAAATAAAAATGTTTAATGAATAAATCTGCATTAAAACTTAATCAAATTTCTTGCAACAATTTATTGTGTTTTAACACTTGATTTTCAAATAGCTGCTGTACGAAAACATTATTGGTACACTGTACATCAACATGAGTTGTAAACTTCAGCGCAAAAAAGTCAAGCATTCTTGAAATAATTTCACTGAACTTTCAGTCGCGTTTTTTACAACTCTGTCGAGCTTTATTTAATAGTAATGCCTAGTACTATACTCTTCGCGAAACGAATTCAACGGTCAAATCCCATACAAAAGAGCTTTACTGACGAATTGAAAAGCTCTTTTTGTATAGGATTTAACCCATTAACCGTTGAATTCGTTTCGCGAAGAGTATAGTACTAGGCATAACGTTGAAAACAACAACAAATCGTAGCCCAGCGATCACCCTAGGTTGGCTAAGCTATCATTTTTGGCAGGTTCGGTAAAATCTCGTCGTTTCACGACAGAGTGAGAACAAGAGCGACAAAGCGGTCGGACCCGTATAATTCAACTAAACTTTCCAAACAATCAAACACTTTTAATATAGCTCCTTTGTTTGTTTTTGCTATGAAATTTCATTTTGTTTATATTTCAATCAAACACACCGAACTACTTTAAATATGCACTTTAAAATAGTTGCACGCATTACAAAAAATAATTATACATAATAGACACATATTAAGTCAATTCTGGATGTTTAAAAATAAAATTTGAATTACTCTTCTTTCATACGTTCAAATTTTACAGCCAACACTGTTTTTAACCTGAAAGCTCTTTCATTTATGAGCTCATCATGTCAATAAAATTCAATTAGCAATTTTCATGTTACGTTTCATTCACAAACACGTATTTTAAATTCGCATAGTAAGCCATGTGTATCCTACACATTCGTTTGAAAAGCTGATCAAAATATGTTTGCAGGTACTCTACGTACATTAGTTATGATTTGCGTTTGCTCTCCTTATATGACGTCGCCGAAAAAACACTTTGAATTTTCTTGATGAACGCCTATCATAATTTCTGACTAATATAAAGCTCTTTCATGCCCTACGTCTGCAGTCATTTGGTTGCAACTTAATAGATACATATTCAATGCCCATGTGATAAACGATTGTGCAAATATAATCAGTATGGTTATAGTGATTTGCACATAGGAGTTATAATTACACACTCATAGTGTAGTAAAATTCGACCTAGACGGATGTAAGTTTATCGAAATTCCTTGAAAATGGAAAATATAAACATTGAGATTGATGTGTTATTTAAATTTATGTATCTTTTTCTCATATAGTGCTGAGAGTGTCTTACGAATATGAAGCTCCAGTCTTATTTTTCCACTTCGAAATTTTCAACGTTTTTCATCTACTCGAATTTTTTCTAACACATATAATTTCTGTAGCACACTCATAACGCAGAAAATGATGAAACCATTCAAGAAAACAGGACGACAATTGTTGCATCTACTAGTAGAATCACAAGCAGAAAATTCAGGTAAAACCCTTCAGACATTGTCGGGTATGGTATCGTAGAAAAAGTTTTAATGGAAATGCCATCACATTTACATAATTCTACCAAACCTATAAAAATCGTTGACATACATAGGTTTCAAGTTTAATGCTACGAACATGTACAGAGATTGGACATCAGCCAACATATTTTTATTGGCTAAGCCCATTAAGTTTCTTCTCGAAATCAATGACTGAAAAATGAAAATGAATCTAGAAAAAGAATCTCTCTTCAAGCGATTATCGATCAACAAGTCAGGGATATTGTGCGAAAAAAGAAAGTCATTTTTCAGCTTTTTGACTTCTAAAGCTGTGTCAAGGCAGACTTGGTGCAATATATCAGTACTTAATGTAATGATTTTCGTTTCGTGTTCATGGTGCTTTCAATAAAATTGTGTGGCATATACATTAAACAGAATATAGAAGCATCGGCAAATACTTTGTTTAAACAGGGACTATCGTAGGGTACAAGAAAAAGAAGAGATGTTTTGCCTAAAACATCGTAATAACGAAAATAATATTATTTTCTCAAATTTATAGCAATGACATATAATTTAAATACACATCTGGTTTACAGAGAAGCCAATAACACTACATAAAATAATCAAAATATACTTGAACAACTTAATAATATCACAACTAATGGTCACGTTCTATATTTTAGAGCATATTTCACAGTTTGATCACCCGGCAGATAGTTCTCTTCACAATCATATTTTTTCGCTCTGGCTGTAAGATGATTTAGTCTCCTCATTAAATCGGATTTGCTGAAATAGAAATCATCTCCCATTCGCGAGCAATTACCAGTCTCCAAATCCTTTTCGCTTCTATTATCGGCTTCTGCTTCATTTCTCCCTCGAAACTCGTCCTTTTCAGAGTAGTGGACAAGCGAATGGGACGAATTCGAATCAACTATCTGATAGCTATGCGACTTCAAAATTGCTTCTGAATCGAAATGAATTCTTGATTCCGACTTATTAGCTCTCGGAAATAGGTCGTAACTTTCTTCAACTGTGAGAACAAGTTTATAACAGGGTTAGGAACAGAAAATGTGTAACTTACTTTCCAGCAAAGGTGTCGACTGCGAATGCTTAGGAGCGTCTTGATTACACTGTTCGAACCGATTGTTATTAAAACTCAAAAACATTTTTGCTTGTGAGCTTCCCATTACTATATGATCAGAATTCAAAAGGCTCTTCGTATGTTCTTTTTCCTTATTTTCGATACAGATCTTACGGCAAATGACTTTGTAGCCTCCATTGTTTTGTAACTGATTATAGTCAGAATAGGTACATATGCTTCGCAAAAATTTCTCAAAAATCGGTTTCCATACACCATCGGAACTATAAAACTACAATGAACGGTCAATTCGAGTTTCCCTCACAAACGAGAAAATTCAATCACCTTGTTCACATATTTGCAAGTGGACGATAATCGAAGTAGGTCGCTCATTGGTAGATACTGTGATAGTTCTTTGAGAAACGATTCAGGCATTTCGAGCAAAGAACTCGCTTTACCTGATAGCAGAGCAAGCATCTGGTTAAGCCATACAGATCCTACCGAAAAAAACCACCGTAGGTATGGAAGACTAAAGAACATGGAAATTTACCCAACTGCAGTTGAATCAATTCTAACATCGAGTTATTTCCACGAAATTCATTGAAAGTGTATTCGTATTTCGCAGGTGTTAGTTTTCGTCCTCCTTGCCAGATATGAAGAATAATCTGCGGAATAATTTTAACAGATTCAAAATATCATCCTTTATTTACGGTTTAGTTTGCGGTCTGGTTTAATATTATTCGGAGTGAATTTTCCATCAACAATAAATTATTTCTTGCTAAGAAACACTGAGTTCCTGCAAACTTACTACGATGTCATTTGACTCATTATTTTGCACATATGTATGTCATTATATAAAATCGATAAATCAAACTACAAATTCGTATCTAATCTAGAGTCTACATTGTCCATGAGCTCTGCCATATGCGATGGCAACGAATGTCAGTTTATGGCATGTCATCCGGTGCCTGGGCAACGGCATGTCATGCCATATCATTTTGAAAATGTCGCTCAGCAGTGAACATGTGCGCGCTATATGGTGTTTGAAAGCACTGCAAAGGTTAGAGGAAGCGGAATATGAGGAATGGCGTAAATTGAGGAAGAGGCGAGCATATAATTCCATAAGCAATCTTTTTTTTGTATTCATTTAGTATTCGTGGCACTATTTCCCTCGACGTCGCCATTTTGAAAATGAGCAACTGTCAGAATATGGCCATACTCATGGCCATGCAAATGTCTTGCCATATGGCTTGACATTTATGGTATGCCATCAAATATGGTATGCCATGTATCGTCTACATTTTCCATTTCCATGGCAAGTCGAATGTTATGCCATCTCCCATGGCCAATGTGGACGCGGCGTTAGGGTTTGTAACACTATTTCCCTCGACATCGCCATTTTGAAAATGATCAACTGTCAGAATATGGCCGTGCAAATGTCTTGCCATATGGCTTGACATATATGGCATGCCATCAAATATGGTATGCCATGTACCGTCTACCTTTTCCATTCCCATGGCAAGTCGAATGTTATGCCATCTCCCATGGCCAATGTAGACGTGGCATAAGTGGAGAATTATTGAATGCGTATACTTAAGGGGGTATTCTGGTCTAGAAATTTGATCAAATCGATTTTTTTTGTTTGCATATTTTCAAAATCTAGACCTTTAAGAATAAGCTTTTAAATGGATTTTTGGAAATTCGAATTATTTTCGGAGTTACAGCTATTTTTGTGACACGCCAACTAAATCAACAAAAGCGATCGACAACGAATTAACCGCTCCGAGCTACGAGCTTCTCAAGCTTCTAAAAAAGTTCGAACTGCTCATATGGCTGAAAGATCTCCCGAAAATCTCGCTTTTGAAGCTGAAGAAGGAAAATTGCATGAGACGGGGATCTCTTATTAAAAAAAAAATCGAAGTATAACATACCATTAAACGACTCAGACTGCCCGAAACGAGACTGCAAGCTTTAAACGCGTTTTTTCGAAACTACTTTTTTCGATACGGTTGACATGATATCTCTAGTTGCAATGGACCGATTTACGTGAAATTTTGCACAAACCCTCTTAACATGATTAGATTTAGTCTGACGCAAGGATTTTTGAAAATTTTTTGTACTATTTATTAAAAATTTTCAAAGTTGAAAGATTGAGGCAAAAAAACGACTTTTTTTTACATGGACGCCATTTTGTGAGAAAAAAAAGTTGGTTCAAATTGCCTACGTCAGACGAAATCTACATTTTTCTTTTTACAGAATTCATCAAAACTGTATGTTTCATACTACCAGAAAGGTTGGAATCATGTCAACCATGAGACAAGTATTTTTTTAGCCTTCATTTCGCCGGCCTGCATCTACATCAATTTTTATTTTAATTATTTTTAGAATACATTTTATCAATTATTCTCTGCTTTGATAAGCTTTAGAGACGATATACGTTGTCTATGCGATTATAGACAAGAAGGGAACCGTGATCACAAATCAATAACCTTTATGAGTAAATTATTTCCATGGATATAAGTCGGAGATGTTAAAATTTGTCACAACCAGCGTAAAAACTGATCAAAACTAAAAAACTAAAAACTAAACTGATCAAAAAATAGATATCAAACATGTTTCTGGTTTTTTTTTATTGCGTCCGTAAAATCACCTCAAAATCGAGCCTCTAGATCAGAATAATGCCTTAAGCTGACATAAAATATCACCCGCTTTGTGAAAGAGAAGTATATGTCCAGATTTCCAGAGACATGGAGAAGAACAAATTCCAATACTGAGGTTGAATATCAGCGACAAGGAATGCACAGGGAAGGAGAAAGTGGTTTGGTTAAAGATTTGGAATGCCATCAGCACTGAAGCCAATAATTAACTTCGTGGCCCAAAAGCAATGTAATTAATTTTTAAAGAAATGATGAGGAAAGAAAATTAGTCTAAAAAATTAACTAAGTAAGAAGTGTTTTATTGTCCTTAGGTTTGAAACTCTTTCAAGTTGTAGCCATTGAAATCGTTCTAGCATATGGCTTCCGACTAAATCATCGGATCAAATTGGTACATGACTTGTGATACAGGTTGATCATGATATGGAGTACGTTTCGTAGAACATGAACTCAACATTACACAATTGCTCAATTTTTTTCGAGACTTTTATTGAGACTTTCAGACGGTTATTATGTGCTAGAGTGTTTCGTTTTACAAAGTTTCATTAACATTATCACAGTAATTATCTTATGATAGCCTCAAAGCGGTGTCAAACCAACATTTGATTCATGTGTTTGCTGGAAAGAATATCAAAAATTTAATTTATTATAATCACCAATTTAATGCATCCAGCTTACTAGATAGATTTAAATTCTGCATTTAACTGCAAAGAAATTATTCGGAGCTTTGTTGGGCGTCAAATCTTTTTCAAACTTTGCAAAAGCGGTACAAATGATTTCTTAATGGTTTTGTTTTTTAATTAAATCTCGGGTATATGGACCATTATTGAAGAAAAACCATTTTTTGAAGGATCTCAAGCATCTCCTCTGTGTACAAATAAAATCATTTCGTAACGAAATATGCCCAAAGCAACATTTGCAGATGTTATTATCAAGCTGCACAGTGAAAATATGCTTAGATTATGAAAAATTAATAGCAATTAAGCTTTGTCTGAAAAGCAAAATAGTTTCAACAAGCACACCCATATATTTGCAGTCAAATTCAACATTTGGCCACTCGCTGTATATTGCTAAATACGAGTACATTGTAAACTGAACTGAAAAAACTTACATAAAACGTCCAAAACTTCCTTGCCTTAAAATCACCCTTTGTAAATATGATATAACATGCAAAACTGCTAACTGCTTGAATATCAAGTGATATTGTAGAGCATAAGCAGACGCTTATACAATTCACCATTAAGTCAAATATAATGAAAATATGGGAAAATTTGTATGAAACGAAGGGCCGCCTCAATTTTCTACTGAAATTTTTCTGTCATGCAATGAAATTTCTGTCAAATTTTTTTTGAAGTTTGAACAGTTGAAAGTTTGCCATTTTCAATCAGGGATAGAAATACGCTTCAGCGATATTTGTAAGTGCAAATTTATTATCAAGTTCTGTTAGTGCCAGTGGGACAAAGAAATGCACGAAGTGAAGAAAAACCAAAATTTGTCAATTTCTCGCCGTTCCCGGGAATTAGACATTGCTCAAACCAGTAAGTTTGGCGAATGTTACGTAAGGATTTCGGTTCACGTGCCTACAGGATCGCACTGACGCAAGACCTTAAGCCACAAGATCACCAACAGCGACGTGACTTCAGTGAACGAGCACTAAACATGCTCGATTAGGGACACGATGAAAGTACTGATATTAGTACGGTATCGATACTTTCGTTTGATACCAAGTAAAATTTTACTTGAATCGAAACTGTTCGATATTTTACTAATATCAATACTTTGATGGTGGTATCGTATCGACATATGACTGAACAAATTTTACATGGAAACCAACCTATATTTCCAAGCTGAGCTACGGGCTATGCGACAGCTAACTATATAATGTAAAACAAATGAACTATTTTAAGTTCAAGAAGTCTTTCAATCATACAATATCCAAACAGCTTATATTGAAACAGTAATTCAACACAGTTTCACGTGTAGCGGACAAAGAAAAAAATTCGAGGTTCTGGATTTCGTTCATATTGTGCATAATTGTACTTCTAGAAGATATGAATGTGGATGCACAAGTTTTTGTTTCTATGAGGTTAAGCTGTGGAGTTATGGGCTTCTGAAAAATGGATGACATTGATGAAAGGCTTTTTTGGAAGCGATTTCTAGTATTCAAAAAAAACTGAAAAACAAAAAATACTGATTGTTGTAGAAAATTGGCTGTTCTTTTTAATTTTGAAATTAGATTTGAAAACGGGAATTAAAAATTTGTGTGAAACCGGAAGTAACAATTTCATCTCGTTTTTTGAATAATTTGGACCAGGTTAATTTTGTTTATTTTTGTAAGTGTTCTTATTTTATCATAAAAGCTTTAGAATGAGATGGCCAGTAGTTTAAGAAGTAGGTGAATTTTAATACATTCAAGTCGCATGGGGCGTGGTACCGAGAGCTTGCTTACAACTTCTAGTTGGCTCAAAAACAAAAATTGATATCGAAATAGGATTAGTAGCGCCATCTTTTAGTTGAAAAAGGTTTTATTTTCTTATAAAATCCTATTTAATATATATGATAAGGCCATGATATGATGCCCATATAATATATATGGTGCCAAACCATTTCGAATTTTCCGTTATTTTTTGAGTTATTGTTCAGCGCTTGCAGTGACGATTACTTTCGTTAATAATTTAAAGAGTCTTAATTGTGTGTATTATGTCTCCGTGTGGCTGTCGATGTTTCAATCCTTTCGATTTGAAATTTCATCGGAAGGTTAAAGACCTAAGAAAAATTCCAAGAATATTAGCAGAAAAGTGGAGATATTCATCTTATATGTACGTATGTGGAAGCCGGAGAAAAAAATGGTCGTAGAAACACAACCCGCAATAAATAAAAGAACCAGTTTAAGAAACGAGAATAAAATAGTAAAATTTGTGAAATAAATTCATTTTCCATAAGCAAGTAGTTTTTTTCCATTAAGTAAATTAGCATTATCAACTTTTAATATTTTATCTTCTTTATGTAAATGATATATGGGGCAATTCACGTGAAGCGGACAACGAAAAAAAAATCGAGGTTCTGGATTTCATTTATATTGTGCATAATGGTACTTCTAGAAGATATGAAAAATATTGAAAAATAAGAAAAATAAGAAAATAAATTATGTCGAATCTGCTGGAAAAAACTGATCGTAGAAACACCTCTAGCTATTAAAAAAAGAACTAGTTTAAGAAACGAGAGTAAAATTGTAAAAATTGTGAAATAAATTCATTTGTCTAAACACAAGTACCCTTTTTTTCACTAAGCAAATCAGCATTATAATTTTTTAATATTTTATATTCTATATGTAAGTGATACAAGTTATATATAATACTTTTAATACAAATATTTTGCTTTCACACTCACTAGCCATCATAATCAAGCTCCCGGTACCACGCCCCATGCGACTTTTTTGTATTGAAATTCACCTTCCTCCTAAACTACTGGCCATCCCATTCTAAAAATTTTATGATAAAATAAGTATACTTTAAGCTTTATTTTGTTATAAAAATAAATAAAATTAACCTGGTCCAAATTATTCAAATCACGAGTTAAAGTGTCTACTTCCGGTTCCACACAGGAAAAAAAAATTATTTTTCAAATCTAATTCCAAAATTAAAAAGAACAGCTAATTTTCTATACCTATCATTATGTTTAATGTTTTTTAGAGTTTGTTTTGAATCTCAGAATCCGCTTCCAAAAAAACCTTTTATCAATTTCGTCAATTATTCAGAAGCCCATAACTCGGCAACTAAACCTCATAGAAACAAAAACTTGTGTATCCACATTCTTATCTTCTAGAAGTACCATTATGCACAATATGAACGAAATCCAGAGCCTCGATTTTTTTTCGTTGTCCGCTTCAAGTGAAATGCCCCATATAATAGTTTTACTATAAATGTTTTGTTTTCACACTCACTAGCTGTCCTAATCAAGCTCCCGGTACCACGCTTCATACGACTTATGTGTATTGAAATTCACCTACCTCTTAAACTACTCGCCATCCCATTCTCAAACTTTTATCATAAAATTACAATACTTTAAGCTTTGCTTTGTGATAAAAATAAACAAAATTAACCTGGTCCAAATTATTCAAAAAACGAGTTGAAATTGTTACTTCCGGTTTCACACAAATTTTTCATTCCGGTTTTCAAAATTTCAAAACAGTTAATTTTCTACACCAATCAGTATTTTTGATGTTTTTTTCGATTTTTGTTTTGAATCCTAGAATCCGATTCCGAAAAAACCTTTCATCAATTTCATCCATTTTTCAAAAGCCCATGACTCGGTAACTAAACCTCATAGAAACCAAAAATTGTGTATATACTCTCTTATCTTCTGGAAGTACCATTATGCGCAATATGAACTAAATCCAGAACCTCAACTTTTTTTTCGTTGTTCGCTTCACGTGAAATGCTCCGTAAAACAAATTAAATATTTAATAACGCAATATTTAAGTTTTTTGTATATATGTATATTATTTTGTTGAAGGAGAAAAGTTGCTAATGTTGTAATATATATTTAAATGATTAGGTATGAAAAGGCAAAGGCTAGGAGCAATTCTATTCTCTGTATTATTTAATTGGTATACTGTCCATATATATAAAAAGGCAAAAAATTATGAATGTATTTTTTAATAGAAACCTTTTGCAGCGAAATAAATCAAATTCAGCAAATGTTCTTCGATTAATTTTCACATTTACATAGCTAATCATGAGACTCTCCATCACTCATTTTAAATGAAGTAGTGATGTTCAGTGGAGCAAGTGAAGCATACGATTCGATTGAATATTTGATGAGTGCGGCGACCATTGACTAATGTTGCAATATAAATAGGTGCATTATTTTTTTTTGGAAAGTTACAGAAATAGTGTGCTCCTAATTTCTAATTTTTCCAGCAACCCATTCTGAGTTGCGCTTTTGAGCCTCCATTTTCTTGCTAAACTGTTGTACTTTGGCCTCTGACTTATTTCCTTTGCTGGATGATATCACTTTGAGCAGAATTATTGGGAAGGGATAATAAAGTGAAGCAAACGTACCCGCACATGTACAAGTTTCTCACCAATAATTAACCTTCCAAATTAAATCTGAATGTGTGACGTAAATTTTGTGTGCTTGATCCCGAAAGAATGCTGTTTTTAATGTCAAAACACCCTTACCAACGAATTCTTCCAGTTCATAGAAAACGCATCATAGTGGCTGTGTGTAAAAGAATACAAGCCTACCTCCTGATAAATGAAATCTTCGCTCTTCTTCCGGCAGCCAAAATACAGAATAGTATCGCCAACTTCTTTGCCTTCATTCTTGGAAAGAAGCCTTTCTTGAACAAAGCCACGGAACGGCACCAGACCAGTTCCCGGCCCTATCATTATAATTCGAATCTCAGGCTTCGTTGGAAGTCTAAACTGACTCTTGCAAATGAAAATAGGCCTATTAAGTATCATATGATACTTACTCATATCAGTACTGTCGCAATGAGTACAGTACTTATATCAATACTTGGTTGTGATACTACTTGAAAGTAAAAGTATCGATACTTTCTTTCGATATCGTGTCCCTATGCTCGATACCAATCCTGATTTTTACTGCAGAAGCATACTGAGCAGTGCTCCCAGATAGGCGCTGCGGCTTACCCCCAGATAGTTCCTATTTATCCCTGAAAATACCCTAAGTAGCCATAGTGACGTCATTTCCGGGAAATTTTTCGGGATTCTCAAAAACCAGGTTATTTAAATATAAATTTTTATATGTGTAAGACTTTCGTCACATGAAGCAAACTTTTTTTAAGGTGAAGTGAAACTTTCCCCCACTCATCCTAATCTTTTGGGACTAATTTTTGTGGCTAGGTCAAGTCATTGGTATATGCCAACCATCCGCAAACTTTATAGATGCTCAGATCCTATATCGAACGTGAAATCGCTGGAATATCTTCCACACTAAGCGGAAAAGTCATGGAAAATTAACCTCGAAATTGGTGTGTTGAATAAGTACGAATGTGAGGACGCTATTTCACCAGATGCAAGCTTATTTAATTAGTTGAGCATGATTAAGAGCTGCTGAACATATCGCTTTGTTCTATTTGCATTTTTTTTCTTTCGCGCGAAAGTCCATTAGCCAAGCAAGTATGTTTGCGACTCCTTTCTGGCTGACATAACATACACACTTACGTGAAAATCGCTCGCTTTACTGCACAGTACTCGATTATGATTGTTTATTATATATTGATAATTATGATCGAGTAGGCATTGCCCACTAAAAAGTAAATTTTTTTTCACGCAAGTTTAAAATAATTATAGGTGTAATCCAGGAAAAATTATTTCACGAAAGAAAATTTGAAAATATTACAGCGTGGTAAATACTTTAACGAAATTCAAAAATAGCTTTCAATGTGCGAAGCTAATTAATGTGCGAAGCTAATTAATTCAGACACAACAACAGTTGGTTAGTGTGTCTCAATGACAGGATAATATGAGCATTCTACCTCTGCGGAACACCCTAAGAAATTGAATACACCAAGGGAAAAAGCAAACTTTTTCATCAGATTTTAATATCCACTATAACACACCAGTTTTATTGACAAGTCGACTCATTATAGCCCTCCCCTTTAATTAGAACTTCACCTCAAACTTTGTTATTTTGTTACAGTTAAACAGAAATATAAGGGAAACACAGGGCAACACCAGCACAACACTTTCACTAGCTTTCATTCATACTAACAATTTCGTAACAATAACATTCTTTATGAAACAACGAACGTGGTGGAATATTCTCGTATTCCTCGTCGACCGTACTGCAGTGAATCAAAGGCTGCTGTGGTCGCGTAACGAATTTCCGCGTAAAAGCCACGGTGCCTCCAAGTTTGTTCTTTGCATTGAATATATTTACGCAATTGTCAACATATTTCTCGAAAGTCCTTTAGATAAGTGGCAGATCAGCGCAGAAAGCGACATAGCTTGTCTAGAAATCTTTTTCTCTCGACTGTGATATTTAAGATTCATTTCGGCCGATAGTAATGAAAACTTTAAAGAGGATCATACATTGTGCCATTGAAAAATTTTGGTGAGCTGAAAATGTTCGGCTATTACCCCAAGTGTGCATTTGAATTAGCAGCAAATCGGTTGCTATCTTTATCAAAATATTCAAGTCTAGATTCCTCTTGAATAATATCTATAATTATTTTTCGCGATATA
The DNA here is from genome assembly GCA_947369275.1 of Nemotelus nigrinus. Classification (NCBI taxonomy): domain Eukaryota; kingdom Metazoa; phylum Arthropoda; class Insecta; order Diptera; family Stratiomyidae; genus Nemotelus; species Nemotelus nigrinus. The sequence goes on along the minus strand of OX376373.1, from coordinate 39,547,029 downwards.
CATTTATGGGTACAAAGAGAAGTTTAAAAATGAAAGAATGCCCGTAAATTACAGAGGGTTTACGATTCTACAGATTTTTCGCCAATACGTGATAAATTGTTTTATTGCTATTATTGACAGCGTTTGAAATCAATCCAACAAAATCGAATAGCCAATAAGATCCAGTATTACTCCGTAAAATAAATTTGACACTAACCATTTAAGGAAACTACAGATAAAATAAATGGGTTTTTTGCCTAATTTTGTTGAGTAATCGATGTTTGAAACCGATATGAACAACATTTTTGACTTCGAAGATAGGCCAAGAGCTTAGGAGTGCCTTTCTAGATTACATCGTGTAACACTCGGATGAAGAGACTTGTTGGGAAAGCCCAGGACCGGATTCTGGCTGAAACGCCAAAGATGATCATGATTATGTTTTCCATAGCCTATAATGTAAGGGTTGGGAAGCAAAAGGCAAAAACTGAGCCAAAGAATCTCTCCCAAGTAAAATGAAGAAACTACTCGCTTTCAATATTTCAACTCAATATGGTCTACAAAAACATGCTGATTTTGAAATTCTTGTTAGAGCTAGAGTGGTTCGGAAAATTTAATTTTCAATATAATTTTTATTTTATAAGAGAATGTAACTTATGAGGATATAAGAAAAAAAACTTAAAACCTCCTCAGCTCTTGAACCTGAGCACAAAAACATTAAATCTAAGAAGCAGCACATTATATTTTGTACAGTTTTTGTTATGAAAGTGATCTTTGAAAATGTATATGAATACAAATTCTAGCATGCATTGGTCCCTGAATTCATTTCGATTCCACCGGTCTCTACGTCACAAAATACATCCTTTCGACGTTTTGTCGAACAGTAAATGGTGATTCTGATGTATTCGATTATTTAATACTTGTGCATAAATACATACCCGATTAAATTCAACCCGGAGACCACAGTACAGCTTTCTAGGTTGATAGGTCGAAAAAAGTTTCTCTAGAAACAATTTTCTCGTTTTCTGTCGCCAAACCATTTCTCGGTGAGTGAAGTGGCTGTATTTATCAGCGACCTCGGTCCGTTTCTGAAAGGATGTATGAATTGTAGATTAGTAGCAAAAGTAATTCTTTGTTTTCAGAGCACTGAGTATGGATAGATCTTACCGTCTAGTTCGGATTCAATCGGGAACTCTCTAGAAGTGAATTTCAATGAATGCCTTCAGTTAAAATGTATGTAATTTATTCGCATGTGACAGTAAATGACAGAATTACAATGTAAGAAGTATTTTCCCCGGGCTACTTTGATTTTCGAATATCAGTGCGTATACGCATCGCCTTGGGCTTAGAATAATAGATCCCTATCTAGAGCAAATGGGCAAAACGTTGGAAAAACTGCCGAGTTTTGAATTTTAACTCCACAACTACAATATTTTGAGGGTTCTTGTTAAATCTTATCTGTTTTTGTTAAATCAATAAGTCACAAAGCATATTTTAGTGCCTTTTATTGAATGAAATTTGATGACTACGATGATGTTTATACATTTGATAACGTTGTTTTCCGTTTCAATCGAAGTACAAAGCAGACACTGCGATGGACACATATCAATATTATGTCAACTGAATTTTAAAAGTGGAGTGTAGGTAAATTAATTTTGATTTTCACCTTTAGGAATATTTCACACTTGTACTATGCCACGTTTTTTGCCGGCAAATGGTGACCAAACCTTATCGAAGCACATATAAAGTGTGATGCACTCATCGATTAGCATATTAGCGTAAGCTGCGGTTGTGATTAAAATTCCAATGTGCTCCGGTTGCATTACATCAGCAGCTATTTGAGAAATTTGACACGTCTCAGAATGTTAATGCCTGTATTGGTCAACAGTTTCCAGCTTCGCCAGCGATAAGATATCTGATCGACTGATGCAAATGTCTTGCCGCAAGAAATTAGATTATAATATTCCAACAACAAAACTGAACTAGTAGTTGAATAAAATTTCACTCTTTAGCTTTGTAAAAATGGGCTTTCTGGGTAATGATTTATAATGTAGAAGAATGAACGATTTATAAAGGCGGTCTTAGCTGACTTTAGCAGGATTTTCCATAGCTTTCAGGTTTCGCTTGCACCTTTCAGTTCCTCACAAAAAGATTTTAGTGGTTCCCTTTTGTCACCAAATTCTTCTACGTTCTGTTAAGATTCTTTAGGCAAAACTTTCATCCTCTGTGTTGCTCTTACCAGCTGGATTGAGGAGTTTTTTGGTATATTTTCTGAGGCTCTGTAGTTCCAAACTCCACCAAGGAAACGTGTTGTTCCATCTGCTCTTCTAGATCGAGCAGGCTTCCTCAAAGCTGCCTAATATGTTCGTAATCACAGTGTTCTGCTGGGGCCCTATTAACTTCACCGACTTTATCCATCCACTAGGACTACAAAAAGTCTTTTGATCTTTGCCCGATCATTGTTTCTTAGATTTTTTCTCTGCACCTCGCATGTTGGATCCGTAGCTAAGGACAACATCATGTAGCAGTAATCAGAGAGTTAGGTTTCAGTTATTGGTGCACATTGTGATATATCAATAACCGAATTAACTTTAGAGACGACAAAGTTGTTTAGAGTCATAAACCCAGCAGACATTATAAAACGAAAGAGATTGTCTACTCGAGTGTTGCTGGTGGTGGGAAGCTGTAGGACGGTTCCTGAGTTGGCGGTGAGAGTAAGGAGACAAAGGAAAGGTAAGCTGAAGAAACAATCGCACGATTATACATACGATTATCCCGGTACTACAGGATAACCATTGGCAATCCTCGCCTTGGAAACTGCCTCAGTGTAGTGTCATCTAGCAGATTGGAAACAAGAACATAAGTTCAAAATTTTTGCCCATATGAGCTGACTTCGCTGATCCCGCTATTTCGAACCCACGGTTCCTGTACAAGCACAATGCAGGGAGATGATTGCGGTTTTGGTGATATTTTACTGAAAAAATGATAATTCTTTGGCATACTACAAGCTGATCTGAACAAACCTTACACTTTTCCGTATTGAATAATGTCACCGCTAGCAGTTTGAGTGTCTGAGCTGACCGGCAGGCAGTTCTTCAGTATTGTCGGGTAGTTTCCTTTTCAGTGAAATCTCTGAATCTTGATTAACACCAGGAAGCAACGACTCTTTGCAAAGAGCTCTCATCTGCCTTCGGCTGAAAGATTTACTGCGTTAGCGATGTCCAGTTGACGTGATTTTACTCCCAGTCATCATTTCAGCCCCGAGCTTACAGGATCAGCATAACAAGTCTACTTTTGTCTCGGCTCTGAAGATAGACTCTGAAGCTCCACAGGCTGAAACTGGGATATCCTTGCAGTTTTTGTCTTTCAGTTTGTTTCACCTTTGCCGCAAGCTTTCCCATTTTTCGTAGCTTCTTTCGTTGCCTGCAGTTGAGAGCCTAAACAAGTTTGCAAAGTCCAGAGCACACAGTGTTTCTTCCTTCTACCCTTCCTGTTGATGCCGCGTTACCAATATGCAGAAATTATTCATGTATACAACATACAGATAATAATCTAATTACATGCTGTTAAATAGTTAATTCTAGCTTATAACTTAGCTGCAAATGTTTCAAACGATTAAGGTGAATGAGCGATTTGAAGAGTATTATATGTCCCCGTTAACTTTGGTAAAGGCGATTTAAAGTAGACTGAAGATCTAGCAAACGATACTTCAAAAGTATCTGGGCAAGCATTTCACTTTTTTTTTGCCTTACACTAGTTTTTGGGAATCGTTAGGTTGAATTGAAGAAGGCTAAAGTAATCAATGAGCCTTATGGTCACGAAGAGTTTAAGATCATTGAAATAAAATAGACATTCACAAGAGAAAGCAAAGGCAAATCATTTTCATAAAACAGGAAGAGTAATGGACCCAGAATAGAACCTTATTGAATACAGGCTCTCGGCTCGAATAAATGAGATAGATAGGAATCATATCGAAATAGAAAGATCGATCACATAGGTATAATTCTATTCATTTGATCATGTATGAAGAAAATCTAAGTCCGTATAATTTAGAAAGATGAAAAGTGTGACCAATCTGATCAAAAGCTTCTCCAAACTGTCCCTACATATACTATAGCATGGATTTCAAGTTGAGTCTACAAAGCTTTAGCAAAAAACATTCGAACAATGTACGAGGTTTGTTGATGTTGAGCGACCTCTGAGGTAACCGTGTTGCTCCTTTGTAGTAAGATGCCTGAATTAGTTCATGATAAAGTCATCTTAGTACCGTTCAAGGATCGTGGAAAACGATTCGACTTGATTTTGGGCAATATAAATTCTCTTGATTATTTTCAGACGCTTTATTCTTTGATTAAGGAATTCGATGAATTATAGCATCTTTCCAGAGAGAAGGAAAACGGCCTTTGGAAAGGCTTTTATTCCGATGATGATCAAAAGAAAACTCAACGAAGTGCTCGTAATTTTTAAAAATATTGCTGGATGATCAATGCATATGCTTGAGGAAAGTTAAAGTTTTCCTATTATGGATTTAACAGTATGAGGTGTAATAGGAGGGATCGGGGAAGAGTACAATAATGTACTTTTGTTGTAGAACACATCATTGCAATGAGTCTTAACAGTCATCTTGTACACAATCGTGTCAAGCATAATCAAAAATTAATCAATTTTTGTGCTTTAAGTGAGGAGAAAATGAAACATTAATCAGTCACTCGTAATCATTACTGTCAATATTACTCATGGTTTCTATATTTTTGGATAGGAAGCACGAAACCATTGACTTCCAAATCACTACTAAATACTTACGTTGTCCAAGAAACATGCAAATCTGCGGAAAGGCCATCTACATTGAAGTGCATCGAATACTTAAACTGAGGAAAATCTCATAGGTGCTTGCCTAATGAATGAAACTGATTACAGAAATATTTTTGGTTTTTACTTTTTATGAAATTAAAAAATTAGCTTCGAATAAAATTTATAGTTTTCTCGATGAGAAAAAAACTAAATGGCTTACTTCATATGCTATCGTAGCAGGTACAAAGTGAATACAGCGTAGCTGTTACTAAGTAACAAAGACTGTAAATCAGCTAGTCTAGCTCATTTAACCAAGCACAATCTTGAAAATCGTTCAATATAATGAATTCACGAACATAATCTATAATTTAAGGCATCAATACTAGCTTCATTTATTTGCTAGCTAACATATACATAGATCATCCATAGAACTCCACCACTGGTAATACAATTTTTGCACTCATCAATGAAAGTAGGCAGCAACTTCTTTGTATCCGAAATATTGCTTCTCTTGCTAAAAGAGGTGCATTCAAATTTATTTTACATGATTTTCCAAAACCAAATTTTGCCAGAACCAGCATATAAATGTGAATCTGAATGAAAGATTTTCAGCCACTTCTTTCCAAAACATGCTTCCAATCGACAAGAACTGAAATTTCAAAAATCCTTTAAAAAGTAAACTCTCGAAAGAAAATAAAACCAGATTATTTTACTATTATTTCATAAGAATATCTGTATTTTTTAAATTTGTTTTCTTATTTCACGATGACATTTACACATTTTTCTCGATTTCTCTTGTTTGAAATGTAAGAGATAAATTGAATAAATATTAAAAGCTAAGCATAAAGTAACATTTATATTTTTAATCTTCTCCAGAAATATTTTTATTTCGAATATAGACGACTATACTATTTTTTCGCATAATTTGATTATAACAAAGACAGAAGCGATTAAACAGGTCTGAACGAGATACGAATTCCAAAACAGTGAGAATTGGTAGTAAAAATAATTATTTTCGTTTTAAGTTGCGTTAAAGGTGAAAGAATGGAGCTATGTATATAGCAGGAAAATATTTATTTGTATTGTATTATAAAGTATTTTTTTCTTGTTTAAAATGACACCTAGTGAGAAGAATGCAAAAGAGGAAGTGATTAAAAGTTGATTTCAATTAAAATAATAAAGAAATGTATCAATACACGAAATTTGTTTAAAGTATGTGTACATAATATCACAAAATAGTCAATATACATAAGATTACATGTACGTAAAGCTACTTACGTTGACATATAAAAATACTTTGTCTTTGTTTCCAATTGTTCATTACATATATGTTCACGTTATGTATATTTCTACTTTTCTAATCAAATCCAGATTTCTGCAAATCGAATATTCGTCTATTTCGAACTGATAAGTTATATCCTGTCTGCCTGAAGCTGTTCAAAGACTTAAATATCATACGTAAACTTTATAAATTCTTCGGTTTCTATAGAAAAAAAGTATAAAAGCTAGACACGTTTCTCTACTAAAGTTTATAAAAAATAAGTGATTAATGGTCATAAAAAAATGTTCTTTTATTTTTTCTATCCAGTAACAGTTGTTTGGTTTTTTTCAAGAAGTATTCATACAATGATTACACAAATTTACGCCACAAAGATTTTAAGCAATACAAATGTGTACTAAAATCGAATAAATACTTTTGCTTTTTACCGACAAACGGCAACTTAATCAATTTAGCAATACCTGAAATAAATATGTAATAGAAAAACTAATTGTAAAGCATCGTATAAACTATTACTTAAAATTATTCACAGCATCAGAAGTTTCACATTTTAATAATTATTATTTTTAGACTACGGTACTTAGATGTAAAATGAGTATAAAACTAAAAGATACCAATGTGTCCTAGTTTATGAAGGAGACAAAAGTGTTGATTTTAGGAGTCCTAATTGAAAAAATGCCACAATGGTACGATAATACATTGAAATGTATCGAAATTTACAAATTATTCAAAATGTTGAGATTAAATGGGAGCTTCACATATCCACTTGAAACGTTAGTCAGGTGTGAGTTTCAGTGGATAGTGTTGATTTATTGATACATTATACTAAAAATTACAAATATCTAATACAATGATCGTAAATGGAATAAAGAGTGATCATGATAAAATTCTGAAGAAGGATCTAAGCAAAGTTTTTATTACTGACTGATAACTACATAATGCATATACAGACATGATTATCTACTTGTATCAGGGGTTTTCTCAGGAATTTTTCATGGGGGGTGTGTTCAGAATTTTAGGAGGGGTGTCCCTTTGGAACAAAAGACACAAAGGTCCCTATGTGTAGGAAAATTGTCCGTGTTATGGGGGTGTATGCACTTTCCAGGGGGGGTATTAGGGGGGTGTTAGGGGGGTGTAAGAAAATCCCTGACTTGTATCAAATATAAGAGTAGTAAGTCTTCTTTTATAATCAAGTAGGTGTAGAGTTTCATGTTGTGTTGTTCAGTTGTGGTAATGGATTGTCTAAACGGTTTATGTAGATTGGAAATGCCCTCCACCAAATGGTATTTCCGGTAATATACAAAGATTGTAGATAACGAGAGTATTTGAGAGCGCCTTAATGGAGCTGGATACAAAGATAATTGTTTTGTTGGCACATTTCATAGAGAAACCGATTGAGACGTTTGGGAGCAGCTACGTTTTATATTATTCAGTTTAGTTTAATGACATGTTTTGATTTTTATATCTTACAATATACGACGGAAGTCAATGTTACTAGGACTTGCTCCGGCACGTTTGGAAGGAGAATTGGATTACTTGAAAATAATATAGAGAGTACAAATCAATATGGCGAACCTTTTGTAGACTATATGATTTTTCGCATTGAAACGCCTTTGCATGAGAACATTAGACAAACGTAAATACTCACGCACGCTGCTAATGCAATAATTGGTCGGATTTTAACGGGTCTTCTTCGTAGCCTAAACATTTAAATTGGTACTTAAATTCTTGTAAAAAGTGCCAACAAAAATCAATACAAACTTAAAATCCTCTCTTTGTGTGAAACGTTTGCAAGATTTGAAGTTTACGGAATGTACTTAGTTATTTCACAAACAAACATGCCAAATAGAGAATGGCCACTAATTTCTAAGAGTCCCTATACACATTTTCCAAGATATTTGGTTACAACACAGATTCATTACTGCTAAACTATCAAATAAATAAATTCTGACTGTAAGAAATCTACATTACAATTTTTCTGCTTTGGAAAAGTTACATTAACATTTAGTTAGACACATAGAGTTTCTAATTTTTTACCTACAATATTTATAGTTCCCTCTGGACTGATTGTGTCAGGTTTCTTATTAGTTTACTTTATCTTGCACTTTGAAATACATTTCATATACGTTAATACACATGAAACGGAAAGTTTTCAGAAACTAAGGAAACTAACGAAAATCTATATATTGTTTGTCTATGAAATTTGGCCCCAAAGAAAACCTTATGTAAGTGACAATGAGTCCTTTTACCCTCCATTGAAGAGTTACATAAAACAATTAAATACTACTCTACACACATGTAAGTTTTCTATGTTTTGTCTATGTCTTGAAGTTTGAATAGTTTTAAAGCTTTTCGATTTCTTTCTCTTGAAATGAGTTCATATAAAATGTTTACTGTTAATGGTAAAAAATGATTAGACAGTAGGAAAAATAGTGTTTGATCGAGTGTTACCCCGTCTGTTCAGTAATTTTATGATTATGAGCTACAACATGAATCCTGTTCGACTGGCTGTTGATGTTTGTTCGTCCGACGTTGATGAAGCTGATGTTGCTCGTTGGCAACAATCGATAGCTTGACACGTCGGTAGTCCTTCGCATTGTACAACGACACAGCTTTGTTGAGATCGTCGTAGTTTTCCAGTAATATAATCCAAAGTTTTGCCAATGGCTTTTAAACGTTTTTCCAGATTTGTTGTTGCCAATATATCGACCTGGAAATACAATTATTTTATTAATTATAAGTTAAATTTAAGCTTCAAATATATGAACAAATAAATAAACTTATTCAAGTAACAATTCTACTACTCTTTTTTAAATTAATCTCCTATCAAAACATGCAGTGGACTGATTTGGAAGAAACTCATTGTTTACACTATCAATTTCTTACTCTAATTTTATTGAAATTAATGCAGCATAAAAAAGGTTCTAAAGTTACAGTGGTGAGTACTAACAAAAAAATAATTTAAAGCTCTTAGTCGGTTTAATCGTGTTTGCAGAAAATTTAACATGAAATGATTCCAATCAATTTGTAAAAACTAGCATGTAACAGCTACATTAAACTAATGATTCAATAACTTCTTCCTACTAACGAAATATAACAAAAATTGACTAGCGAGAACATTCGGATACTTTCACTTTAATGCAGAATAAAAAAAATACCTTCAATGGCTGATTCAATGGCAAAATGGCAATAATCCACCAAGCCCATGCTGGTCCGTCAGCAACAGCTTCCCAGTTATCTTCCAAAATGGGCATTGGTCCAAAGCTTCGCAGGATTTCTTCTTTGATATCATCGGTCAGGCTGTCGTACCATTTGATTGCCTTCCTCAAGACTGCCGCATGCATATCACTCACCACATGCACATAGTCCTCCGCAATTGGCTCATCGTAGATATATTCGACTTTTGCTGTTTCGTAGCCATCCTTTTCGTCTCGAGTTAAAATACGAAACCTCCGAAATCCGATTGTACTCAGTATGGAACATCCGTCTCCTAACAACACACAATCCCGGATTTCGAGCATTGTTCCGACATCTGAATAGCGCGATTTTCCTGTGTGCGGTTGCACAATGCCAAATTGTCTTTCGCCGGACTCAATGGCTCGTCTGACCATAAGACGGTATCGATGCTCATAGACGAATAGCGGACATGGCACATGTGGAAATGCCGTTGTACATATAAAAACGGGAACAGATGGTTCCAGATCAACTTCCTGCTGCCGGCGTTTCTCGTACCACTCGGGAATGAACCTTTGCATCGTAGTCTCTAGGAATTTTGTAACAGAACGTTTTGTTAGCGAAAATGGTACTGGAGTAGATGACCCTCGATAACGACATTGTTCAACTAGTGGCGACATGCACAGCGGACAGGATGTCGAGTATACCATACAGCGATCCAAACAAACCCAACAGTACGTGTGTCCGCAGGGTGTTACGACCGGACGCCAGAGCGTACGGCAGCATAGAACGCAATCGAAATCAGCAATATCGACTTGGGCAGGGTTGATTTGAGGAATATTGACTTTGTGTTCGGCTCCTGGAAAAAAGATGGATATAAACACTCCAATTCTGTGAATTTGCATAATATTGAAACGATTTTCTTCAAGCTGGATAGAATGAAAACGACTACTTGATTTCTCCTATTCAGCTTCAATTAAATTCAATTTCCTCATAGAATCCTTCACATTAACTTACTCTTCATTTTCTGCACTTCTTGCTGTATTCGATCTAATAGAGACCGAAGTCTAGCATTTATCCTTGGTATAGTTCCACTTGATGACGCAAAACTGAGCATCCTTCGAAATTGATGGCGAGAATTATGCACGAAATGCGAATCGTCCTCGCCACAGCTTGAATTCGCTTCATCACAGTCACTGGAACCAATATTTTGCGGAACATGAAATTGGCGTCGCCTTCGACGTCTTCGTGATAGTTCCAAATTGTAGGGTGCTGAACATAATGAAGCAGCAATGTGTGAACGTATCGATGGTACGAAGAATCTTTGAAGCAGCTGAAATGAAAGAAAATTCTGTAAATATAGAGCTACTGTAAAAGGCAGGCAACATTTTTTTCAAGGAGCACATGAAAATAATATGTTTATGCTCGAGAATAACAGCAAAGGATTTCGTTGATTCAGTTTGAATGTGTTACTCAAGTAATTTTTGCAGTAGTTAAGACGTTTTCAATTAAATTTTGAGCGCCCAATGTGGGAGTAACTTCTAAGAAATATTCCGATCAGAGGAGAATTTTTGAAATGTTTGCATTGAACTCATGACGCCACTGAACAAATGTACCTTTTATTTCAAATTTTCAGTAAATCGACCTGAATAGTGCCGTAACTCATTCCAATTACAAAACAAAGAACAATATTTAAACAGTATAGTCCAACAACAGCAAATTTCCAAATTTCCACTGTGCGAATCAATCAACACACTTCCCAAATTCTAAATAGGACTTGGTTAAAGATTCTAAACAAATGACCTTCGAATCCCAAAAGCCTCATTTGACGAAAAGCTAATCTTATCCGGCTTAATGCCATTTAAAGATCCGACCGCTGTCGTAAATGCCTGACAGTGATTTGTTGTGAATACTAACAAGATGACTACGGGATTGAAATACCAGGCTGAATTGCAATTAATGTGGTTTTGATTTCGTTAATTGTGCGGAAAAGAACTTATTTAGCACGCGGCTGTAATCGAGATTTGGACAGGATGATATTCGAAGCTTGCTGTTTGCATCCCGGGAACCCGATCGTTGATATGTTTTCTTAGATAAAATTCGAGCATGTGTCGTTTTTTTGGGGAGATAGAGACATTGCGATAGAGTATAGATGAATACCGCAGTTTTTTCAAAGGTTTGCTGGCAATAAAGTAGTAAATGCACCCTGGTTAGATCTAATCTTGGAAAATCTTTGCAAAAAAAAGGGATTAAAGAAGGAAATGAAAATCATCATATCTGTAATAGAGTGAGACATATTGCATTTGCGATCATTTGATCATTGAGTAAAATACGAGTACATGTATGCACTTCAAGCCTTCTTTGAAGTAAATAATGATTACCAATAAATTTTGGGACTGGATAGTGGTGTCACTGTAACATAACCGGGCACTAATTGTCAAATTCAGGCCAAAGTCAAACTAAAGATTTTCGTTGAAGCAAAGTAGAAACTTATTTCTGTGGTAGGAGAAAATTTGCCGAAAACCAGAGAAGCAAAGCAACAAATTTCTGCTAAAAACTGACAAATGAAGAAGAAAAGGGCCAACTGCACAAGCCTGTTTTTGTTTGTTTAAACAAAATAATATCATTTTTGTTTTTGATTCTTACAACAGAAATTATTGGTAGTCTAAATGACAAAACATGAGCTCAAACTTACTCGGCTGACTTCGTTCCGGAACGCTGTTGTCCCCACAAATAACATCCTTGTATCGAGAGATGCTGCTAGACATTGTGATATCAATGCCTCCTCGTATCGACCAAGTCCTGTGAGTGCTAGAGCTCGTCTATGGTATGCCTGAAAGAGAAGAAAATAATTATTAATATTAGCTTTATTTGAATATGTAATTGAAATTTCAGTTTTATTTTCTAAACTATAAAGATATGAAGTTCAAAAGTAAAACTCAGTAGAAATGAACAAACTTACGACGAAGATCTGGGTTTATTTGGAGCTAGTGAATTGATTTTACCTTAAACTGGAGACAGACTACAATCGAATCTCCTTTTATCGAATCTTTATCCTAGTGTATCAAGCAATTTGAAATTTAAAAGCCCAAAGCTCATTGGAGATTCACAAAACCAGATTCAATTGTAGTCTGCCTTCACCAATAATGTGTCGGTTTATTTTATCGAAGAGCTTCAAAGCTTTGTATTTCTATTATAACGGTTTCAATCCTGAGGTCCTTATGTACGTTCGTTTAATGTATCATGGAATTGGAAAAATTTTTGTCAGTTCTAGATTTTGGCAGGTCTGTAGACTAGTCTTTGAAGTTTGTCCAAATGCAAGGTTTCCGTATAATAATGCCGGCTACATTATTTGTTTATAAATTAATGATATGTTGGATTTGATTAGTATTTGGAATTAGAAGAGAGGGCAAATAGTTTGGAGGAAACTGTTGCAGGTGCTTCATTTGATTCGTATGTGTATCGTCCAAGCTGTGTGAGTCTCAAGTGAGTCCAAAGTACTTATGCGTAGTGAAAATTTCCTGGGTCTTGTCCATTTCATCTTAATCTTCTATTTGTGAAAGTAGAGTTGCAGAGCTGAAGTAACAGCTTCTGCTTGCTGGGACGTGTGGAAGATACACGTGTCATCAGCGAATTATGATACTTTAGCTACGGGCAATTTAGGTAGATCTGCAGTGTATATGATACAAAACAGGGAGGATAGTGATGATCCCAAACCCTGTTCGGTTGTATTGGACTTGTTAGCTAGGGTTCTGTGGTGTGAAGTCGCTTGAAAACAAATCGCTCTTTCGGGAGGATGTTGTACTCGGAGACTTTTCGGTACAAACCAGAAAGGAGACTCTATTTGGCAAATTCAAGTATTAATGATAGGGGGATGATTAGTCTTCAGCTCGCGGAATTCAAGATTTTTAGCAGGCTCCTTTCCATGTGTTCGGGTAACTTCTCAAACGAAGTATGGCATCGATTATGACCGTTATTGTTTGCAAAATTTTGTCTGGCAGGTGAGCTCGGCAAGTGTTTTTAATGTTCTCTATGCCAGGCGCAATTCGTTAGTTCCCTCTACTCACCAGTATTTTCACTTCTTTTAGGTCAGCTTCTTTAACGATTCTGCCCCCGCAGCTTGAAACTGAGAAGACTTATTGCCCGTATTTAAGGCCCGTTGTGTCGCATATTGGTGGCATTAGCGGTGGTCCTGAAATACCAAGACAATCATCATAGATTCTGATTCCAAGCTCGATGTATTATATCAAACTCTCTCACTGTTCATTCTGGAGTTGCGATATCTGATCTCATATGTATTTGATAAACCAGATCACCTGTGCCTCCAGATCTTCTCGGGGATTGATCTCTCTCCCTGAGTTTGAATTGAAAACATATTTGTGGTCTTACTGATGAATCTGATTTTTTTCCATTTTCCTCTGTTTGCTGAAACTCAGTAATTCCAAATCAGTTTTACTGATTTGTGTACTCTGTCGCTAGCAAAACAAAATATATCCCTCAGGCAAATAATTCAACTACAAAAATATGGCCGTCGTTTGCAATACAGCATAGAAAACTCGAAGAGATTCTTTAAAGTTTAAACAGACTTTAACATTTTCAAACGCACACTCATGCATACATCACTACTCAAGCATTACTGATTTCTGTGACAACGTTGTCATGGTTCCGTCCGCTTTTTATTGCTCTGTTGCTTTTTCTCGAATCTGAATTTCAAATGACCACCTACAGGAGTGAAATGGTATAAAATGCTTTTCCTGGCTGTAGTGAAATGTCGGCAAATATTCGAGGATGCAAAGCAAATAAAGATGAATTTGCTATAGGGAAAATTGCCGGGAGTACAAGAGCGAGACAGGATTAAGGAAAGATAAATTTTACAATTGAAGATAGATAGTTGGATAGAAGTGGATTACAAGCACTTTCAAAATGTTTTGCAGTTTGTGATTTATTTTTTTGAGGAAATTATTGATTTTTTCGTTACTTTTTCTTGTCCATTCAGATGACTATTCATCCATGAAAACGTTTGACAAGAATTATAGTTTACTGGCTTTTCTTTAGATGTAGGATATTTCAAATACAGCTTAGTGATAAAAATGACATAAATAAAAATATGTACTACTACGCGTAAATATGGCATGTAGCCAACTGTTAGAATTCACGAAAATTGGCGCAGCTATGAAATTTAGTTAAAACATTTGACTGAGATGTGAAATATGTATGTAAATGCACCAAGGTTTTATTTCTAATCGGGAATGCCAAATATTTAGGCAGAACATATGCATACTCATGTACTGAACAGAACAATCAGAGTTCAGTCGCTGAATAACATAAAAAAGACAACATGACTACCAAAATTCTCACCAATAGTTTAATTTTGACAAATAACGCTATTTTCATTTCTCTAAACATTTATTGCGACACACTGTACGATCTAAAAGCTTATCGCGCCTAGGCATATGCAAATAATGTCAGAATGTCAATCGCATTGAAAAGCTAAGCAGCATTAACAAATGTTTCAGACTTCGGTCAGTACCAAAAAATCAATTTCATAAATTTATATAAATTTTATAAATTATATAAATTTATATTTATATTTATAAATCGATTTCATAAATTTCATAAACATAATAAAGAATCAGGCTTATTTGTGAATGAAATTTCGAATGTGGCCAAGTTAGTTAGTGCACAGGCAGAATTTCAGAGTTATACTAGAACTTTCATTTTCAAAAATCACGGCATGAGCAAAATGTGCTTGCTCTCCCACTACATGTCGGCATGGATTTTTTTAATAAAAATTACTGTGCCTATTGTTGGGATAGCAGTAATATGAAATGTAGTAATAGGTTGCATCAAATTGCAGCAGAAATCCCACAATTGCAGTAAAATAACAGCACTACAAGTGCTACTTTCTAATATAATTCGTTGCAAATTCACTCACCATCGCTGATTTTATGCACGGAATTCGAAAAAAAACGAGTTGTTAGCAGACGCGCATAATAAACCCTATTTCCCGTTTTCCGGGCTTTGACTTTTCCAGCTTTTCAAACCTTTTCATTTCGAGGCAGCGTAGCAGCATCAAAAGGATTCAATTTGAAAGTTTAATTATGTAGACTTCCTTTTTATAGTTTTGCTTGCTCGTTCATATTATGCACACTAAAGTATGTATGTTTGTAGGAACGTGTGTACTTTTGCATTGGAAGCTTGTCTAGGATGGCTTTGTAGCGCAGCAGAATTGTTCACCGGAGCCGGAGGTCATAGCGAGAAAAAACACCAAACCAACCTACCGAAGATATTTTCTTTGTCGGTCTTACTAGTTCAAGGAATGAGATTGTTTGCTAGGAAAATTGATTTAAATTTTCATAAAAATCTTTTTAATCACGATTTTAAGAACATTTTCAAGAAAATTTTGAAGCAAAAAAAGATTATACTTTGCTGTGGTAGGTACGATATGGAATTGAATACCGAAATACATCAGAGTATAATTCCAAAATAGAAGGATACGACAAGGAAATTGGTAATCCTTTTCAAAAACAATTATTCACCATCGATTGTTTCATAAATTGATCAACGACTGATAAATATATCAATAGCCGAAATAAATCAATAACCTTGTAAGAGTAAAAATAATTTTATATAATGTACCTAAAAGCGTTAAATGTACTCAGGTTTATATATAGCTCCGTTAGCCATCATCATTACGTCGTTAGATATAGAACTTTCATAAGCTAAACTAAACTTCTGTTCGTAATGTATACTTCGAAATGGAGTCCCACCAGTAAATAAAAACATCAGTAGCCAACACTCATCATTTCGAAAATCAACGGCATTGGTATCATAAACCCTGCCACACCATAATTCGGTTAAAACAATTAAAGCAACAAAAAGGATAGAATTTAGTCCCTCACACTATTTTTCATAATATTCTGATTCAAATCGTTCTCTGGACAACGCTGTGGAACAGTCAATCCAATGCATATACAGTTCATTGAAATTGAGTTTTCCTGCTGTTCAGCCTGTCATTAGCAGCAATGGGAAACTCATACCGAGTCACCCGAAAAGCCATTTTCAGAAAATTGTTTTCAGGGCTATTCACTTGTTCCAGTTGGTTATTTTGGTAGATGAATGCGGTAGTATTCATGGTCTCTGAACACGTATTCAGTGTCAGCAGATATAATATTTATAGTGGTTGACGTTTCATGTTTTTCGTATCGGAACTCACTGGTCACTATATTTTACGAAATTAATTGTTGATAGGCATCTTTCGTTTCTGTGTTGAATTTATGGTTTTAATGTCAAAATGTATTTTTTCTGAGGGCGTATACCTACATTGAAATAATATTAAATTTGTTATTTTGTTGAATGAAAATAATGGAAAAAATATATATTTCTAAATATACAGCGAAATTTCTTTTTTCATACGAAATTTCACGTGAAATTTATTTCGGCGACAATATAGACTGAAATTAAGCGAGAGTGGTATTCAGTTCTTTGTATGAAAAGCTACTTCTTTCCGCGAAACGTTGATTTCGCAATCGAAATACAGATGGCATTGACACATGTCTCCAATCATTTCACGCCAATTAAGTATGTACAGCTCATTCTTTCGAGCTAAAAGATGATATTTGGTGTTTGTAACTTCGAATAAAAATGATAAAATTAGGCAAATTACATGGTGCTAGTAATGTTGAAGATATAAAGGCTTTACCGTCAATTTATTATCTATAATGAAAACGTGAATCCGTAACTACAAAGTTGTTACTAGGACGAACACATTTACTCTGTGCAAAGCTAGCTTCGAAAACCAGAAGTCTTACTGTCAACACGTCACCATTGATTAAAACGAATTTATCCATCACAAGACAGAAATAGAGCGGATTCGAATGGCTTCAAGCACTGCAACCCCATTGGCTTATTGTGCCTCCTCAGCACCATGCCTTATAGATTATCCAGACTCCTAATGAACTTGGATGTGGCCCCGGACGGGACTTTTCTAATATCGCTGATGGAAGGAAGATCAGAGCCAAGCAACTCTTATCTTCGTCTCGCTAGTGCTAGAAAGTGTGCAAGAAGATGGCCTAAACTCTACACTGAAAGAAAAATCTTGGTAAAATCAACAATTTTCCTTAGTTGTTTTTGCGTCAACTACGGGCTATAGTTAAAACAACCATAAAAAAATAGTTGATTACTTTTATGCACCATGACGCGTGGTTGTTAAACAACGTCCGTGGTGCAAAAAAAATAAGCAACCACAAACAATGGTATTCCAACAATATATATAGTACGCAGTGTGCATAGTATGCAGTATGGAATTATATTTGTTGAATTTAGCATGTAACGCGCAAAATGGCTGCGGCTGAATTTGCCGCTGCGGCAGAATTTACCAAATTTCTAATTTTGCCGCACCGCCAGCTATCATACCTACCATAGGTTGGCGTCACTACTAGGTTGAATGGTCTAATAGACAAGCAATGGCTGATTTGTATTGTGACAAGCCAACCTAATTCTCGTACAACAGGATTTAGCAATACAAAAGACAAAAAGAAATGGATGTATTGCCGCAGCCCACTGCGTTTGCCACAGTGGAAGACATTGTCATGTGATTAACTTATAAAGCGTCATGCAACGTAATATAAAGAGTTCACCGCATAACATGAATATGAATTATATCGAACAGCAAACCGAACACAATTTTGCCATGTAGTATATGAAACTTCTATGACAGAATAGGAGTATGAGTATGAGGAGTATGGAAAATCAACAGTTTTCCTTAGTTGTTTTTGCATCAACTAGGGCTATAGTTAAAACAACCATAAGAAAATCGTTGATTACTTTTATGCACCATGACGCGTGGTTGATAAACAATTTCATTCGGAGCATGAAAAACGTCCAAATGTTGAAACCATTCTACTTTGCGTAGAATAATTCCAAAGACGTTGCTCACTGAATTACGTTTGTTGAAATCAACTATTGCGAAGTAGTTTAAGTACCATAAAAACGGTTGATAATTCGAAACGTTGAAGTTTTGAGTGAATTGATGAATATTTTTCTATTTATCAACTAATTTTCGTGGTTATGAAATAATTAAAACAGTTGATTTCATGAACGTTGTGATATTTTTTGAATAACCAGAACCAACTACTTTTATATCGTTAAATTAACTATATTGACATAATAAAAATAACTATTTTCCGTAGTTCGTTTAACGATTTTGAATGAATCGTTGCAATACTATTAAAAATAGTTGAACCAACCAAGAGTTTTTCTTTCAGTGTATGCCAGTTCTTCACAGTGTCTACAGCAGTAATCTCGCTTCTAGTCTATTCTGTGGAGGTACTTTTTGCATGGAAGATATCCTGGCAGAGCTACACACAGCTCTTGTGCAATTTTTACGATTAGCCAATGCTTCGTTTGCTCTTTTTGTATCAAAACTGAGGTAATCTTTTGAGTTTTTCAAACCCTCCCGATTAAACTAGTCATTTTCGATTTATTTGTTAGCTCATGCTTTGACTTTCTTGTTCGTATTAGCCTTCGCAAAACCCCAAGACGAAGTGGAATCAATGTATGATAATTTAGCTACTTTTTTGTATCAGCTTCCTAGCCTGCTCATCCTGGCCTGCGATCTATATAAGTTTGAGACTGTTCTGCACCTCTATTTTATTTAGTGTCTCGATCGCCTCTAAGAGTATAACTGAATTTTTAGACATCGGTTGATAACCTTGAGAAACCCTTGGCTGTCGAATAGGGTCTTAATGCTGATCCTTTTAGTGTTCATTATTTTTATTGTATGTGTGGCCTGAAAGTATAGCAGATTATCCTGCTTGATCCTCCTTAGGTAGATATAAGAGCATCTTGCACCTGGTTCCTAGGATCTTTGCTGCCACTCCATAATCTATCTTCGAGCCGAACTTATACTACATTTGTCCCATTTCTGCCAAGGCTTGATGTCCTCCAGAATACTAAGATGGCTTTTTGGTCGCCTGACTATGTTAGACTTATAGAATGCTTTGCGGTTTTCTCTTGAATTTTCAGGTTTAGCGGTTCAAGGTTTAGAAATGCGTCCTTCTCTTCAGTGCTCCTGGCAGGCCATCGCTTGTAGTACCATATTTTTTCTTCTGACCATATAGGATGATAGGTCACACCATTTGTTTGTATTGGAGATAATCTCCAATTGTGCCCATATTTTTCTTTGATACTATAAAAGAAAAAGGTAAAACGGGGGAATAATGCTTTGTTTTGAATATTGTTTATGCTCGAGAGCTGATGAATATTTATCAAAATTTTTCAAAACATTATTTATGTCACATATGAATGAGTTTTAATTTTTGGGAAGCTGTTGTACGCTTAACTTTTTGTCACCGTGTTTTAAGGTAAAGGTAACTTAAAGTCTATATCCGCACGGACCTACGAGAACGCAAAATGATGTATATTCCACGAAAGGCAATACTTCCTAAATACATATGTACATATGTACCTAGATATATGTAGGTACTTAGATGATCGTTCCGCAACAATGCAATTTATTCACATGCGATAGGCTCTCTAATATATTCACACGCAATCAATTGCTTATGCAACAGAAGTACACACATGCATGATGCATACTTCCGACTGATAAGACCATTTGGCCAAATTCAAAAATTTCTAGGCCTACGTACTTGGGTACATATCCATTATCACAACTTAGCGCTATCACCTCAAGGTTACTTCCCGCTCTATTGTATACGTAGGTACTTCTGCATTACATGCTCAACGAAATGTGTGTCATGATAAGTAAACAATCGGTCGCCAACTACATGCAACGTAATTATTATTAAAGCCATGCATACGAAAACACAATGCACAACTGTATCGAACAAACATTGGACACGCGCTCCACCCAGCACGTTGGCAATTGAGAATCTGTAAATTGTGAAATTGTGTAAATTGTATTACATCGTCACACCTCACATGTCTTCCATCGAGCACCGGCCAACAAACAAACGACAAGACGAAGTGTGGAGACCAGGTTGCAAATTGTTGAATAATATTTATGTATCTACGACGTTACAAACTTTGGCAAAACTTGAAATGCACGTAGCTTTCGACCAAACGTCTGCATATCCATGCATACGTACTATCTGTGTACCTGAAGATCGATTCTGTCGAACCAGCGAAGGAAAAACGAATAAATATGATTGAACGAACAAAGCAACCAGCACGCTCTTCAATTCCTGCTCTGCTGATAATGAAATTACGTAATTTACTTGTATATTTATTGATGACGAACGCGATAAAACAAATTATTCACGTTGCACATGCGACTATTTGAATGAAATTATTGGTTTGATAGTGATACGTTTAGGGAACGACATCTCTAAACACATGCACAACATGTTCACTTTAGTATCGAACGGAATTATGCAATCATTTTTATCGTACGGTCAATGTAATTCGATCAACAAAACAATTTTCCTGGATTCGAATCGCGCAGTGTTAATTGACACTTTAAGTAAGCAAAAGTGGCAAAGTATACAATGACTCTTTGATAAAAGCAAACAAGGCTATTGTTGAAAATTTATAAACACAATATGGTGAATTGATAATAATGTTCATATTGGATACAGGAGTTAGTCAGTTGCAAAGAACATCATAATTATCATTCATGCATGTGCAATCTTCTTCATCATTAGAATTCAAAAGAAAGGCTAATTGATAAATCTCAGATACCATCGTAGTAAGCATCCACGACTTGATTTCTGTAGGCAGCTAAGCTAAAGATGTCTTTAGAACGGGAGCAGCAAGAGGGTTATTATAAACCCGCTTCGTTTAGTTCATTTGGTTGTCTAGATAAGCTTTTTAGGACCTATAAAGAGTTCCATTGATTTGGATTGCAAAACGACCAATTTCACTTTAGTTTCCAGTGTGTTTTCTAATTTGCCCTTACCAACTGGGGCATGGATTGATTGATAATCATTGATTTTCGTCAAAAATGTTGAATTCTATGTCGTTATGAATATAGAATTTACTATTAAATATTATGGTGTTACTCATGATAGGACAATTTTTTTGCAAAAAAAAAAATCGGACAATTTGGAATTCGCAAGGTTTCAGCTTAATTTGGTCAAAATATTTTAAGAATAATTACAAAAAATTATTCTTATAACAAATTATTTTCTTTTCCAATATTTATAGAACTGTGGCAGTATCATAACAAATCAGCTGCGAAATCAATAAAGCATGGTAAATTGCGATTGCGGTGCCTGTGTATCTAAGTGCGACTTTGGTGATTGGGATCCCAGGTATATGTATGTAATCTACAGACAATTAGTTCAGAACATTACAGCACAATTGGTGGAAATTTAGCAAATAGCATAGTACTATTTAATCAAGTCTGAGCAGGGCAGCTTATAAAAACATTGAATGTTGAACAATATCAAAGATGATATTGAAATTCACTTCCGTCTGACTCATTCTTCATCGGCTGGAAAACTCTGGGCAATATTTGCGCACATTTCATAGCTCTTTTGAATCTTTTATGCATATATTTATATTGTATCTAAAAACTTAATGTGCGCCCAATGTGGGTTTCTGTGCCAACCTGCAAGAAATAACTCATATAAATCTGTACTCTCTATTCGATGTTGATGAGGAATTCTAAGCACCAAATAATTCGGCGTAGACAGCAATTTGATGCACCTTTTTGCTAAGTTCCTCCCTGCTGTGCACATAAAAATATGATCGCAACCATACTATCAGAAGAACAGCAAAGAAGTTTTTGCAAAGTATTCGTGGCATAGTAGGACACAACGTTATTTACTTCGTCTTTTCTGATTGGGTAAGCCATTTAAATAAATTTAATTTGTGCAGCAAAACAAAGTGAAATAAAATTGTTTTGATTAATTTGGTTTCTTTGCATCGCTTGGATGCTTGAAACTGAGAAAATTTCATCTGAGAGAGGAATATTTTTTTTAGCGGCAAGCATGAACTAAAAACTATTTGATAATGATTTTTTGGACCACTGAATTGATCAATTTGTTTTGCTATGAAATGAAGTTAGATTTATTTATAAATGAGGAGTGAATTTAATCATTTCGAACTCATAAAAATTTCGATTAGAAAAATTTAGGCTCTATAACCTCCACTCCACGAGACCCCAAATAGGTTGTAGCAGATGCTGATGCTTTCACAAAAAATTATTCACATTCAAAATATAATCAAAATAAATTACACCCTAATTAACATAGCGCAACTCAACAAAAACCCATATTGTGAAGTTCGTGTTTTTATAATTGCAAAGGTCATACATACATCAGAGAAAAAAAAGCATTGTTGATTAAATGAGCGAACGTCATATATTTCGCATCCCTGCTTTTGATAGCTTTCTAGAAAAATCCGCCGAACACCACCAAGCAAAATCGATGGAGGTTACATAACCATTTCCACGCTTCGTTTCATTTTAAAATTATCTCAAAGTTCAATGTAACAATCATCTCCAGTCTACATGAATACACCCAGTGATAATGTATCAGTCTGCAGAATACAGAATATACATACACACATATGTACGTACATAGACAATGATTTCACAAGTTCGCATGTATAAATTCTCACATGGCCATTTTTGTTATTCCACTCAAGCGATTAGTTTACAACGAGTCCAGAATTATTATTCGCCAATTTCAAAAGTTGACTAAGACCATATTTTTGTAATTCATGTTATTGCGGTTTCTTGGCTTGTCCGCTTTACTGTCGTAAATAAAGTCCGTGAATCATCTGAAAATCAAGTCAAATGAAAGATGACTAAATGTTGAAGATTTGCTGCGCGCAACGAACATTTTGATTGCATAATCGTGTTATACTCGAAGGATTAGTAACCGTCGGTTCCTGGTAAAAAGTCATATTTGCAAAATGTGAATCTTTCTTGAAATTAGATGAACACACGCAGACATTATATTAGCATGTGTTAATTTTGTATCACATCAATTAGTTCATACACGCTCGCTAATGAAAATTCGCAAGCTTGGTTGATATAATATACTTAAGTCCATGGTTCATTTAATTAATCATATTACATTCACTTTCGTTGAACCTGCGACTTCTAGAAGTCTTTGCGTGCTTTTGCCGCCGCCACCTCGCCATATACACAAGCTTCATATGAGATTGAGGAGGAGTATGAAATGCATGAACGTATCTATATATTTGTGTATGCCTGGTTTTGCGTCAATTATCAGTACGGGCAGTAAACAAAGAAATGAAACTATAAAAAATAATACCTACATATTGCCTTGTTTCTTTGTTGCTAATACCACCAACGAATGCTTCTAATCGCAACAGTATCTGACAAACACAAATCTATATCCACGCTCAGAATAATATACGTAAGAAAACATCGATATACAATTTTCATGTTCGTACAGTGCCGCCTCGCTCACCATATGCGATAAGGCAAAAATAAAGATGCAAATCATACAATCGAGGTCATCGGCCGCAAAACGGCACGGCGCAATTTTCGCAAAGCCAAACAACACGCGATGATGACCACAATAAGCTTATTTTGTTTGTGTTTTTTCTTCACAAACTATTCTTGACATTTTATCAAAAGGCCGTACACTTGTTAAGATATTTGCACGTATGTATGTGTGGGATATTTTTTTGGTGACTCTAGAAGACGACTTGAGAGTTGTGTAATTCGACAAACGAGAAACGTAACTGAAAATATTGTGAAATTAGCAGCTTTGCTGATGAATGACACAATGTGTCTAAATAAGATTTTGATTTTTTCCTGATGCAGATACTAGCTTCGATAAATGAGTATATTTTATTACTATTGCAATAAGGAATTATTTTGTACCAGTGCAAGGACGAAATATCAGTTTGAAGAGAGCATGGATTACAGCCTCTCCACTTAGCTTTTTAGCTTTAGCTTAAGAAAATTAATAGCTCATCACTTGTTTGTCAAATATTGGATGAAAATGAGAGCAACAAATAAATAAAATTTAATACTTCGGCGGAAAATGCTGTCAATGAAAAATTAGAGCAATTAGGATTATCTGCTCTTGACAAACAGCAGATAATCGCGTATTCATATCAGACATATGCAACCTTCTGTGAGTGTTATACTTCAGCCTAAAGTGTGTCCAAACGAATTCTCTGTATCCGAAATAGCCAGCCCTCGTGGCTGAAAGAAGTGCCTAGCCCGAACCTCCGATTTGAACAGTTGATGGCAGATTTTTGCCACTAAAAGTTTCTCTACACTGAAAGAAAAACTCTTGGTTGATTCAACTATTTTTAATAGTATTGCAACGATTCATTCAAAATCGTTAAATGAACTAAGGAAAATAGTTATTTTTACTATGTTAATATAGTTAATTTAACGATATAAAAGTAGTTGGCTCTGGTTATACAAAAAATATCGCAACGTTCATGAAATCAACTGTTTTAATTGTTTCATAACCACGAAAATTAGTTGATAAATAGAAAATATTCATCAATTCACTCAAAACTTCAACGTTTCGAATTATCAACAGTTTTTATGGTACTTAAACTACTTTGCAATCGTTGATTTCAACAAACGGAATTCAGTGAGCAACGTCTTTGGAATTATTCTACGCAAAGTAGAATGTTTTCAACATTTGGACGTTTTTCATGCTCCGAATGAAATTGTTTATCAACCACGCATCATGGTGCATAAAAGTAATCAACGATTTTCTTATGGTTGTTTTAACTATAGCCCTAGTTGATGCAAAAACAACTAAGGAAAACTGTTGATTTTTCATACTCCTCATACTCATGCTCCTATTCTATCATAGAAGTTTCATATGATACATGGCAAAATTGTGTTCGGTTTGCTGTCCGATATAATTCATATTCATGTTATGCTGTGAAGCCTTTATATTACGTTGTATGACGCTATTTTGTTCACAATACAGCGTATTCCGCTGTGGCAAAACAGTGGGCTGCGGCAAAGCGCAGTCAAAAAATTAGAATGCACTGTTTTGTATGGTAATGCGCACAATGGCTGCGGCCGAATTTGCGGCAGCGGCAGAAAATGCCAAATTTCTAATTTTGCCGCACCGCTAGCGGTGATACCTGCCATAGGTTGGCATCACCATTAGGTTGAATTACATCTGTTTGAATTAGGTTGAATGGTCTGGTGGAATAGACAAGCGATGGCTGATGTGTATTGTGATAAGCCAACCTAATCCTCGTACAACAGGATTTAGCAATACAAAAGAAAAAAAATGAATTTGGTTGGTGCCTTGGTTGCATTGAAAGCGACATTGTCGCTGCATTGTGTTTCACCAAATTCAACTGCGGCATTCACGCCTTCCCTGCCTATATTTCGTACTATGTATGGAAAAAAGTAAGCAACCACAAACAATGGTTGGAATACCATTGTTTGTGGTTGCTTACTTTTTTTGCACCACGGACGTTGTTTATCAACCACGCGTCATGGTGCATAAAAGTAATCAACTATTTTTTTATGGTTGTTTTAACCATAGCTCGTAGTTGACGCAAAAACAACTAAGGAAAATTGTTGATTTTACCAAGATTTTTCTTTCAGTGTACACTGAAGTACGAAGATTGATTGTAAAATTTACAAAATGTTTTTTCATTGCAAAAAATACTCTTTCTGGTTTACATTCTTTTTCACCATAAGTGGGCAAGTCTAAAGGATGTATGTTTTTCTAGGTGAAATGTATAAGCTTTATCAAGGGGGATGGCAGGAGCTAAATCTCAATACATTTGCTCAATTCCTTGCAAAAGTAAAATTTTGAATCGAAAAACAAGGCAAGGAGGTTTAATTTTTGTATTAAAATGTTGGACGTGTCCATAAGAATTCCATTTAGATTACGAATAGCTTATTCTTCATTTCAAATTAAAGCGCCCAACGTGGGCCAACTTATTCACTTACATTCTGCTTGTATCGAACGACACATACATATGCATTGTTATTAAATGTTTTTAGGGGTCGAAAGATTATAGTTTCACTTGCAAACATACCATATAACTTTTGCTACATCATTTTTATTATGCAGTTTTCGATCTAGCCAGCTTGTAGGTAGACTATTTTCATGTTAAGCAATTCTTAAGTATAGCTACACGAGCATTTCAAACGTCAGCAATTTGTCGCACATTCTTAACCTTTCAATGTGCACATGTCCCAATAAACAGACAATATTATATAAATATAAATATCAAAAGCGAACAATTACATTTGTATTCCAATATACACTAGCTAGAAGAGGTTTTCGTACGATAAGAGACTGTTTCTATTAATATGAAGAAATACCTTTAGGATCAGTTCAAAATTTATTTTTTACGTGTTTTATGTATAACTACAGTAATAGAAAGATGTCTCAAGTTAATCAAAACAATAAGCTAATCAAAACAAAAAAAAAAGTTCCTAAAAATTCAGTAGAAAAAAATGGAGTGCAACTTCCCCATACTTTCCCGGACGAAAACTTTTTCAAGCTAGTTTATGCATCATTGCATGAATAAAATAATCAAATCACATATTTGTTTATCATCTGTTCACATCGCTCCTATCTATACTTCTAATCAAAATATAAACAAAAATACGAATCGAAAACAAAAGCAGACACACACAGAAAGTGAAAATAAAAGTAAAAATTCCGTCTCACGAAAATAGATTACTAAGACACTGACCTTGGCTGACGTAGACCGACTTTTGAGTGCATTATCTGCATCCGCCAGTGAGCTTTGGAAGTGATTCAGCTTGTACAGAACTTCGGATCGCAACAGCAGGCTACTGTGATGGCATGGAGCTGCAAGTAGAAAAATGGGAAAATAGAAACATTAGAAATAAGCCTAAATATATCTAAAGTCACAAATAAAAGAATTGGTCAAATGGTGAACGAAATGCGTGTATGCAGCGATTTGAAGTGTTTGCGTAGTGCAAAGCATGCCAGCTTATTACCTATTTGCTTTCGATATTTTTCATATGCACAATGTTGTTTTAAATAATATTTTTTCCTGATATTGACTCATGGTTCTTTTTCTTTGTCAGCAGAAGGTGAACAAACAAAAATTTAATTGCGCATTTGTTTTGTATAATTATATGTATGCACGAACTCGATATCGGAAAGTTTGATAATATTTGACATTCAGCGGAAAATAGTCGTTCGACCTGAGCTACATAATAGTAGAGTCATCGTGCGGTATCTTAGTTTATCTCGATTTTGTCGACCGTTTTGATTACGTTGTTATTAAACATTTTCGGTTGGTCGCAGTTCGATCGTTTGCTGTTCATTTATTGCAGTGAACTCATTCGAAAAAACAATTAGTCGTACTTGATTCCAGGACATTAACTATCTTCTTACATAAATTATTCAATTTTATTCAAAATTCAATATTTGCACAAATAAATCAAGTTCACACAGATTGCCAAATCGCATTTTCTTAGAACTTACATGCAATTCAGACGTTTATTTTATATATTGAGTTGTTTCAGGAAAACTAGTCCAGTCAAATTCATTCTTAATTTATGTTGACTTTTATTGGCCCCATTTCGAAACCCAAGTGCACAATCCGCATTAATTGTGGACGGTTTAGTTCCGAAAATAAATTGAGGTGTTATGCAAGTATGTACATAATTTATTGTTGGAAAAAATAAACAGCAGGAAATACGATCATGAATGACATTACACTAATTGATACATGAGTTGCAAAAATGTCTGGTTAAGTGTCGATTTGTGGTGGGATATTTTGTTCGCTTTTGTTTATCATAATGTGTTTTAGATGACATCATACTGAGCTACCAAGTAGAACAATACTTAGAAATTCGTAAGGAGTATTTAGAATATCCATTATTTGTACAATATGATACCTGCATATTGGTTTTATTCTGATTAAAATCGAGCGATCGAAATGGAAAAATGAAAAATTTACAAAAAACACATATTTAATATCAATATAACATTAATTGAAAAACTAATGGAACTTTTGAAGCAAATTCACATTCGATACCGATTTTTGAAAGGTTTTGAAATCTGAGCAATTGATGAATTCATTATAGAATGTGGGAGCACGAATAAATTTTGATCGCTTCAATCTTTGATTTGAAAAAGGTCAGTTTCTGCTGCGCAGCTGCTTCCTATACCAAATTTCTCGAATTTTCTCAACGCATATACTTCAAGCCTTCAATCGCTACCTCAAATTTACCACGAAAATTGAACTAATTGGAAATTAATTGGGCTGAATTTACTTCAAATTCTGTCTATTTCAATAAAGCAAGTAAGTGCCACTTATGCGATTAATTAATCCGATTGCTCTATAATTAAGTACCTTCTATAATTATAGAAAGTTACTTTACTTAGCTTCGTACTAGGAATATCGTTTGAGAAGAAATCCCAACAATTGAATTGAATAATTTATTGAATCTTAATTTCAATAAATAAATTTATTACGGGACCATTCAAGAAAACTTGATGAATATTTCTAGATAAATCTTCTGGTGACATCAAATTTAATCTAGTCTTGCCTATTATCCCATATATGAATGGATTACGAAAGGATTTAATCATATCTTAGGCGTCATTAATGATGTGTTTGATTTTATTTTATTTTTTATTGTTTGTCACGTCCGTTTCTGTTGAGTACCCTAAAAGCATTATGAACAACGAGCCTTAAACATTTCAAATTTAATATTCCCTATTGTGACTCCACCATGTAACTCTACATCATACAGATTTCTTCCCTTGAATCATGAAGAGTGTTCCCCGACGAGCACCTCCTATTTAAAACCTATAACGATTGTATATCAGTAGACTCCAACATTTACCTTTTTGTAAGGGATTCGGGCCGCAGAACCTTATTTTTTTAATGTTACTTTGCTCGAACAGATACTTATTTCTTACCGCTGCTCTTACGTTTGAATGGGGCATTTAAAAATTCATGGAGAAATAGCGGTCTATTATATTGCTTAGTAATTCGTTTATATTATTCTCCTTTTACGTTCTATTTTTCTTTAATTATTGATTTGCTAAGTTATCTGCTTTCTTAATTTTAAGCCTTTGATAATTTTGTGTAGCATATATTCAGATTAATTTTTATTGTTTGACCAATAAATAAAATAGTAAATGTTAATTATTGTGAATGATGCAACTAAACATGAGGGCAAAAAACTAGCCGTTTTCTACTATCTGTGTTCTAAAGTAATATCACATTCTCTTCTCTATAAAAGATATCTTTACTAAGCTTGACGAATCTTTTATCAAATCGTCACTGAGCTTGACAGCCGAACCCATTTAATACAGTTTCAAGTACACCACAAGATATTACCACTTTTTAATATATTCATTTCTGTTCAGCCTGACGTCCTGCCAAATATACATAAATCAACTAATCGATATCGACGATCAGCTACGTTATTGCAAGCTCTCCTTTAATAATGATAAGTGTCCAGAATTGTTTTTCCCGCAAATTCACGGTTCCACACAATTCACGGTTCCAAACACGGTAACAATTTATTCACCGATGACAATGTTCTTGCCCGCGGCGTTATCTTGGTTGAGAAATTCCGCTTCACTTTGCACTATTCTGCCCTGATTCGCATAAACGTGCTATCTGCATTTTTGTCGTTTTTGAGTTAACAACGGATTCAAAAACTGCATAGTCTATTACATCATTCTGCACAATTTTAAAATCCTATCTTTTGTGAAAGTATGTTAAAATCAATATTGAAAAACGCACTCTCCATATATCTGCGGTACAAATCAAAACACAAATCATTGAATATCTCGAAAGTGCTAAAATGTAGATAGAACGTTTATGCGAATCAGGGCAGTATTGGCGAAATTCTATCTTGTGCAAGTAAACAGCTAGGCTTAATTAAACAACGTTCCAAGAAGTTTCGAAACTTGTGGCCCAAAATTTCCTTAAAGACTTCACCTCTCGAAGTGATTTGACTCAGGTAAGACTAATTAGTCTCAGTCAACACTGATAGACACGAAAAATGAAGACATATTACTTTCGAAATACCAGCATCTGTAAAAAAAAAAAAAAAACTAAAATATGGCAGCTAATAGAATATAAAATGAAGTTTTCGCACCTCAAATTCCTATATATTTACTACCAAATCGCATTGAACAACAGAAGCCTAAAACCCTTTTTCGCCCCTGGACTATTTACAAAATTATGAAAACAAGTCATTACGACTTTCACAGAGCTCATTAGAGACAGTCATGTTGTCGGAAAACATACATATTTGCAGAACCTGAACGACAAAAGAGCTTGACAAACACGAAAACTCACTCTGTAGGTACAGTGGCAAATATAGTGATTTTTACACTTGCCATGTCTGTACTGCTGCAGATGTACGGAAAACGGAAGAAATATACACTTAACATCTCGAAATCTTTGTAGCATGTGCCATGCATTGTATATCTTTCGAACTGGGTCATTCTACATCTGCAAAGTCTCGCCGCAAATGACCTAGATGTTTCGCGCATTTAATGACAGTGTTGCCTAAAAATTCACGTCTTTACCGTGCTGAGCGTAAAATCAAAAGAATATAAAAGACGAAAAATGTTGATTTACTGATAGTCATTATTAAAATTTACCTTGCTGCAGTAATTATATTTTGCACCTAATAAGCTTGCAGCTGCATTCAAATTGCTTTGCTTCGGCCTCATATTACAAAGCAAGTCACCTTAATCATCACAGCTGAATAATGAAAAGCCAACCTGATATCATTATTATGAAAACCGACAATACTTCCCGTTTCATGCCTGCCTCAATGACAAGAACGGTTATGTCATGCAACTATATATAAATTTTACATTTTACGGCAACACACAATCTACCCGTACTTCTTACCGCAAATATTTCCTTTCATTGGCAAGTTTCATGAAAAGTCACTTGTTAACCCTGAAACCGATTTGTGTTGCGTTGCTGACTGACTGACTCTCTTCGCCAGTGTATGGGGCATGAAGCCACCTTGAATTGCAGTTATGCAATTGCTTCTGCAGATACTATATCACCTTATTACTATCTGCCTGCCTACCTGGCACCCAGTACAGTATGCTCTTTTGCAGCACTACCTACCACTACTAGCAACAGAAAACGCTTAATTTCGCTCCATGTGGAAGATACTATGCAAAGCTTTTTCCACTATTCCATACCAATTCCCCAATGTTCACAAGATTTTCGCCTCCGTCTGAGTGCGAACATCTTGAGCTTGAAAGAGTTGAGCTTCAGATACATAAGTAGAAAATCCAGTAAAAAAGTTGAGATATTAAATTCGAGGTTAATTACACGTCTCACCATGGGTGAACAACCTAACCAACATTCACGCCTTGCGGTCATTTAGTTGGTATGTTGCCTCGTTTGTTGGCTGATGTGAATGTCGCTGGCGTGATGATATTTTGCGTATGCAGCAACAACTGCAGCTTGCATGCAGTTTGGAAAAGTTTCGAGTTGTTCCAGTTTCCCCAGCAGATGATATCGTAGCAGTTCACGCTAGCCATCGACAACTCTTGAAAAAAAATTGTTTCATGGTCTTTTCCTGTTGCAGCTGTTTTTGCTGCATTTAACTCTATGCGTACAATTGATAGCATGCACCTAGTTCTATGAATGCATAATTTATTTCCTTGACTGTAGGTGATGCTTATGAGGAAAAAGTTCTGTTTTATTAACAATACTGTTCATATTTCAGATTGTAAAGTTTTAAACGGTTTGTAATGTGTTTATAAAGTGGGGATTGAAGTTAGTGGTAGAGTGGGGACCGAGTCATACGCGCTTTTATTTCCGGACCGGAAATAGTGGTAGAAACTACAGGAGGACCTTTCAAATGAGAACAATGCTGAGATAAGCACAGCTAGTATTTACGCTTTGCTTTAAGAAAAGTAAAATCTATTACCTGGCAATGAGCTTGGTACGATTTTACAGAAACTGAGACGGTATATACAATCAATTCATATGCAACGATTAAATAAACTTCATTTGTGCTATGCTTGCAAATAGCTATAATATAATGTACAGAGTAAAAAGGAAGTTTTGAGTCATTTCGGAGTAACTTTATAAAGTAACTTTATAAACGATTATTGATGATTGTGCAAAAACCACTAATGAGCACTGAAACATCCTTAAAGTATACTCAATTTATTAATTATTTACATATAATTAGCAATCAGAACAATCTGATAGAAAGTTCTTCATAAATTATCACGGCTCTATGTACAATTGTGACGAACGTTCTATTATTCTTCTGTAATAGAACCAACATGCAATGTAGCTTATTAACACACTTTTTTCATTCAGTTTGCCTACATTTCACTTCCACTATCTTATTCGGTTAGAATAGGATGGAAAATGGACGAGTCGAAAGAAAATGAATATTTAAACGGTTTCGAAAAGAAATTCTCAACAATGGCACCTTTTTGTGCCAAGGAAATGTTAAAATAATTACTCCAACGGCACTTAGTCATATTTCAGCTCATTTAGCAATGGTATATAAGTACATACGTCTATAGGGGTTCGTGTATACGTACTCTGCCGTCGTTAGCATAAACGTCCTATCTGCATTTTAGTAATTTCGGAGATATTCAATGATTTTTGTTTTTCTGCAGTATGCAGATATATAAGGAAAGGGCATTTTTCGCTATTCATTTTAACATACTTCCACAAAAGTTAGGTTTTTCATATTTTGTATAATGATGTAACAGAGTATGTAGTTTTGAAATCCGGTGTTAAACAAAATTGTCAGATGGGGCGTTTATGATAAGCTCGGGATTATTAGCGAATGCGAAATTTGCTTGTAGAAGTTGTCCGTGCGCTTTAACGTATTTTCAGTGAAGAGGGAATAACATAGATTGTAGCCAAATTAAAGCTGTTTCAAAAAGATGAAAAAGCGAATGAGGGATGCTTAAAGTTTTTAAATTTGATCCACTCAGTTTGAGATGAACAACGCAAAATACAATATATTTAAATTTGAATTCTTTATTTTCAGATTGGTGCTTTTACATGATAAGTGTTTTTTTTTGGCTTTGGCGCTCAGTTTTTCAAGGATCAGGGTTGTCCTGTTTACATAAAGTATCGGCCATCGATATCAAAATGCCTAAGGGCTTCTTATTTGTTTCCAATCACCATACAACTTCCTTTCGGAGTTGATTAAATCATAGGAAGTTGTAAGAAAACGGGATTTTAAGGAAAAACCGGAAATTGGGATGAGATTTTTATGACGGAAGAATGGGATTATAAAGCTCAAGAATTGTGCTGTATTTAAATAAATAGGTATTATTAATTATATGCACAAATTTAAGCCAATAGGTCATCTTATAAATTGTTCCATTCTAGATCCACTCCTATTTTATTTTCTTCAGTATTTTTTTTTCAATCTGCTGGTAGAGCTGTGATTGCTGTTCCCACGATGGAGCTCAGTCTGGATATGTTGCACAATGTCTTTTTTGATAAAATAGTCTGCTACCTAGTTTTTTGTTCTTTTATGGGGATGTCTATTTTTGATATCGTTATTTTTATTTTCTTGGATCTTCATCTGGTTAAAAACCATCTTCTATTGGAAATAGCTGTTTGTTGTACATTTTTAATATCGAAATTGGCACCATGTTATGTCCAATATTCGTTCAAATACCCAAATTGATATTTGACACATCCACATTGTCTTCTACAGGATTTACTTATGTACCTCAACGACTGTCATGAATGGATATGGACTAAGATATCTATGGCTACAAAATATGTTTGCTAACAAAAAAATAACAGTCAATCGGAGTCGACGCTTGAAAGAGCTTCAAAGCGTGAAATGAACTGGATATCCAATGAAACTTTTTTTTTTATTCTTACACGCCTATACCTACCGATCTCTATTTTTTCTTTTCTTATATTTTCTCTTTTCTTATATTTTCTCTTCCTTTTGATATAGTTGATATTTCACTTGTTGTCAAGTGCACCTATCAAGTATGAAGTATGAAGGGAAAATCAGGTAAACAAACATCAAAAAGTGATATTTTCATTAATTTATAGACTAAAATATTTCCACTTTATAATGTTTATTTTTTGAATTTTTAATAACTGCAGCTCATGCTTCTTGTAGGATACCCAATCTCATTTCCATTAGACAGCTCCGGGTTCAATTCTATGATGAGCGAGTTGGAGAATGAACCAAAACCAGGAGGGTCATAGCAAGTTTTGTTGCTAATAAAAAGAGAAATGAATTCTCGAGGCACATTTTTGCATAAGTGCTAAAAAGTGTGGTAACTGTAAAGCACAGCCAAGCATGAAATTCTCAGATGAAAATCAACCCAATCCTTAACGATTCGCCTGCAACTAAAGATCCACAATAATCATCTCAAAACAGCTTTTCCTCTGTCTAATCAATCGAAATTAGATATACAATAATTGAAAACAATTATTTAAATAGAATTGAAAATAATCATCGGTATAAAATAACTGTATTTACTGATTGCTTTTTAGTAACCTAGATTTTACACTTGCTAACGATTCACTTACAAAAGCAATAACAGCTCATTGAAATAATACTATTGTATTGCTCAACATACTATATCCACACATAGGCACTACTATCCAGCAAATTCATTAATTCTACGCATTCGAAAACATCGAAATAAATTCAACCGACATAAATTAAAGTTTCCGGTCACAATGGCCTAGCGTGATGTCAAGGTTCCATTAGGTGCCATATGTAGATATGAACCACATGTAACAATGAAAATTAGTGATATCATTATTTTACCACGAAAGGAATAACTAGTTTTCAGTGAACAAAACAACAACGACCAATTTCAAATGATGTATACATCTATCAAAAAGCTCAGCGCAATCTCAAAGATCTACAACAAAAATCTAATTATGCCGGCACAATTCACTGACTTACGTAATCTTATTAAAAGGCACGACAGTGTGGAAGCAGAGATTAAGAAACACACGAGCCACCACAGCTAATTATCAGACCAAATGGTTCTTAAGCTTTTAGTGGCTAGCTAGCTAGCTGTTGTGAAATTTAAACAACTAATTGCCGTCAAAAGTTTCTCAAGCCTTGCATTACTTTATTTTGCTACAACTGAAGCGTCCGTCTAGCTGGCATACGCAAAGGGGTACGTTTAGAGTTGGTGAGACGGTAGCTGCGGCAGACTTAATAATTATCTTTTTTTTTTGTTGCAGTTTAGAATGCTACGAAGTCAATATGCATACTTATCGCCGAATGTTGATAGCAAAGTAGCCGACGGATGTTTGTGGTTTCAGTTGGTTTTTTTTTCATATGGTTACATTATGCAATATTCTTCGGTATCAAAGTATAAAGTCGAATTTATTTCGGTTCGGTTTTAGAGGGGAGGAATTATGTATGGAGCTTAGTATAATCGTTTACTCGTATTTTGAAATCCTAAAGTAAATAGTACCGACGTATCTAACTCCAATGTTAAACGACACCAACAACATAAACTCAGAGCCTTTCAAATCAGTTTCACAGCCAGCTTCTGGCCTTGGAGAATATTCCCATACGAAACCTGGCACGATTCCATAACAAATATTCTTGAAGTCTACAAGTATTTCCTTTTCTCCGTAACAAACAAAACAAATTTAGTTGCCTACTTCTTGTATAAATACTGTATAATTTTCTCCGTAAAAGCATCCAAAATGTCACCATCTTATCACGTCTTTCACCTGCAGATTCTGTCACTCTTCAAATTAGATTCATTGAAGGAAAACTTATTCAGATTCGGCCTCGTAACTAAAATACATATATAATTCCGCGCAATGACAAGGGGTATCATTCCCCAGTTGTCGATTCTGTTGTTACCGCGGATGATATCTAGATAACAATGTTTTGTAAACAGTGCTTGCGGAATGTCATTGTGTGCCTACTCGGGTGGGAAAACTGATATTGCTCAGATATTGCTCTTTAACGAAATAGACACAAAAATTCCTTCTTGCAAATAATCAGAGTTCAGTGAATTCAAACACACAGTAAGCAATTTATCAAAACCTGCTACGTTCACACAACTCTTATGTAATTCGGTTACTTAATATTCCGTTAGTGTAGTACAGAATACATGATTCATGCACTGATCACCTTGAACGAATCTGGTTTGGTTATATTTTCAGAGCGCACTCCTATCTTTCGTTACGCTGCTTGGATATAAGTATTATACATATAATTTCATAACTCTTTTTGCGATCTAAAATATCAAATCGTATGTACCTAGACTTCATCATAAACCAAGTTATGTGTCTACACTAAATCTATCGATGCGATGCTTTGTTTATTCGTTCTTATAGAACGATTTGATATTTTTAGAAATTTCATTGTGAAAACGTAATACAATACAATCTACATGTCGGCTATTATAAGCCTGCTCTATATAATATCGATGATATTTACAGAGAGAAGCATGATGAAAGACATGTAAAAATTTCGAATTTTATAACCCAATGCCATAAGACGGGAAGAATGACTTAATAGGACGTAATAGGTTCTATTGTTATTGTCATGAAAATATTTATCCTTTGCGATATGCGTGAAGCTTAAGTACCTACTATTGTTTAGGAGCTTATAGCTTCAAACGTGATTCAGTCCGTGAAAATGTGTAAAATGAGTAATTCACCAGTAAGTAAATTTTACTCAACATGAAACACCGTAGTCTCAATGTAAGATTTATACTACAAAAAAAAGGTAAAACGAATTATCCAATTTGGCGGTAGCTCTTGGATCTGCAGAAAAATTTGATTATAAGAACCCCGTAGCTCAGGAAGTATGAGGCTTGCCAAATGGTCGGTCGATTCTACGAATTGTTAATACAAATCAGCCAAGTAACTTTTAATTTTACAACAAAAGCCATCAACAATTCCATAATAGCTCCTGTAGTAACTTCGATCTAAACTACTGAGGCCATGTTACTTTGTTCACTACTATTACAACAATCAGCCTCCCGATAAGTCTCAACCGAAAAATGCCTACTTCAATAAATTCAAGTTGATACATGTGTACGTAAGCACCAATGGATTTCAAATATTGATTTTATCTTGAATAGCACTGTTTTTCTTGCGCTTCAACAACAACCAAGCCAGCAACCCATACCCAATATAAAATTATATCGGTCGGGGTCTGGTTAATTATTCTGCTATAGAGACGACGACATGAACGCCGCGGGCAAAAGAATTTCATATAAAGTCTCAAAATTATGTAATAGCGAAAAAGCTTGTGGTGTGTCAAGAATACTATGGAAGGAACACCAACAACCACCACTTTACTTCCGAATGGAATGTTGTTTATGCCGCGTGCGCTGGGGCTGGAGGGAGAACCAGAGAGGCTTTTTGTGTTTGAGTAATCTGGGGTGGGATGCAGAGACATCATAACATGCAAGCTTTTTAAGCCCCCTTGTGGTTGAAACGGCAAATATAATACGAAAAACAAGTTGCGCGTTTGTTATGAAACAAAATGGGATAATCCAAGAGAATACAGAAGATTCTCTTCAATTCACCAACTGCTTTATTTTCGCAATCTCTTACTGAGAGTTGTCTATTTCTAGAGAAAAAGCTTGCTGAAAACAAATTGACTGTACGTGGTATACGCTCCTCTCCGAGTAGGGTGGTTGACCTCACTTGTGCCTGGAATAATGCACAGCATGACGACCTCGAATTCGAGACAAAGAACGCACAAAGTACGATATAACGCGTTGAATTTCTTTGTTGTCGTGATATGGACTTTTTACTTAATCATATAGCAGCAAGTCGCCCCACACTCTGTTGCAACTTGGTTCCAACGCAATGTCAACCCAAGCTAGACAGAGCAAATGTGTAGATAGCTTTGATGTGCTTCGAGCGGTAATAACAGTTTTAATGGAATCGAAATGATTCTAACATTTATTCGGATCATTAGTCATTCACAGGGTGCTGGAGTTATTGGAGTTATATTTAAACGCTATCATATGGTTCTGTTGAAAAATAATGTAATATTTGGGAAAGGAGCTGATGAAGTTTGGACAACTATGCCTTGCATGCAAAGCGTGTATCATTGTTCAGGGTAGCGAAGAGTCGTTGCTGTGTGTTTGATTCGACATCTTCTGTTGGCCTTGACCATCTTTTCGGGAATAGGACAGTAGTTTGACGAAGTTTCACCATTGATTGGGTAACGGAGAGTGCTCTGTGTTTATTAATACCGTACGAGACAAAAAGCGCTAAAACTGTGCCGCCACAGGCAGAAGAGCGCTTGTGTGAAGGAGCTCTTAAGGTGGAAATGAGACTTTACTACTCCAGAACGAAATCGTTGAGCTGCAGGCTTTTGTGGTCACGTGTAATGAAGAAACTACCGTTGAACCGCCGTCTGAAAAAACTGCAGTTCAAAAATCTGCTGTTACTACGGCCGCTGCCATATTAACTGCTGCTACGAGCTGCGTTGTGAACCGGCCGATAGCCTATGCAGCGAATGATACATTTACCTGCTGCAGCAACGGTCAAATCAACTTAGTTGTGCTGTGCAGGTTGGATCATAACTGACGATCAGGGAGTTTGATTCTGACCGTTGGCGGTAATGGTAGTTTTCCCAAGAAATGTTTTTATCAACTACCGACGCCAGTGAAGCTGTTTCGAGGGAGAGGAATTCTACGTTTCTAAGTTTCTACCATTCGGTGCTGCCATCAGGCAAAGCAGGCGCACTTTAATTAGAACAACAAAGTAATTTAATGACAGATTGGTGGTATTGGGTTTTAAATTTTTGACAAAGTCACCGGTCTAGTTTAAAGCTTTGCATTGTTTCCGGAATGCGAAATTTTCAAAATCACGCCACTACATTAATATCTCGGCAGAAACAAAAGTCATCGCTATCATCCACCAGTTTATTATGTATAATCGAGCAATGATGTCTGGAAAATATTCGGATGTTGCTGATTTTTTCTGTGAAAAGCTGAAGAAAACGGGAACTGTTTGCTAGAACTGAAGTTCATGCGTTTATTTTATTTGATATAGTGAATATTAGAATTAAATCAATATGAAGATGACAGTTTTCACTGTTGGTTATCTTTTTTGAGGTGCAATGAAAAGCGAAAATCTGGCGAAGTTGTTGCGATACTTGGAAGAATTTGAAAAAAAACAGTCTTTTGAATATTTAATTTGTACACTTTTTTGTAGGCATCTAATCCGAGAAACGCTCGATAATCGTCCCGGATGAATGCATTAAATACTATTATGATTTTATTTTAAATTTTAGTTCTAAATTTTCTTCCACTTTTGACTAACCGGCACATTATAATATCAAACGAGGGTAACGGGTTACGCTGAAATATGGTTGTGGCAATTTTCCCCATTACTGTTCCTTTATTCTAAATAATAAATAAAAAGCAGTTACAATTGTTCCAATGAATAAACTAAGTTTAGTTCATGCTAATTCAGGAAGTAGCTATATAGGAATGTTCTTTTAAAAGTCTAGTGTGTAGTGCTTTATATAGACCAAAAAAGGAGCGGAATGCTTTTTGTATTGTTCTCAGCAATTATTAATGTGATTTTTCACAAAAAAATTCAGAATATAAGCGTTCGTGGCTGTAAAATATAGATCTCTAAACAACTAAGATTCGAAATAACATTGCTTCCAGATGAAAAACTTGATATATGTCAAG
The DNA here is from genome assembly GCA_947369275.1 of Nemotelus nigrinus. Classification (NCBI taxonomy): domain Eukaryota; kingdom Metazoa; phylum Arthropoda; class Insecta; order Diptera; family Stratiomyidae; genus Nemotelus; species Nemotelus nigrinus. The sequence continues at coordinate 39,507,222 of OX376373.1, read as the reverse complement.
CATAATCTTGGTAAGTATAAAGCATAAATGTCCTTCTTTGTCTGCAAAGCAAAGAAAATGCTCTATGCAAATAATATATTTAATTATTATTTTTGCGTTTGTGTTCTCATCCGCACCATGAATTTTTATACAAAAAAAAATTTCGTACATACGAAAAACTCACACCATTCTCTTTCTCCAAATATTAACAAACTAGCCACATCAAAGTAAATTCGGTATTCAGTTTCTCGAAAATTTCCAAACGATAATAATGACACGTCTTCGCTTCCTGGCGAGACAGAAGTATATAAGCTTTCTTTGCCTTATTAAAGCATCAATCTCATCATCAAACTGACGTACATGACTCGTGATGCAATGGAAGACGTCTAGAATAGATTCAAATCACTTTCTTCTTTTGCTTCTAATCATCGTTAGTCCTCTTTCATCCACTCAATTCAATTTGTTAGACACGAAAATGTTACGAGGAAAAGCCAGGCAATAGGATAATAACGACTGTGGGAATTGATTCAGTTCCAGAGCCATGAAACCTGAATGGTTCAAAATAGCAAGAATTGATTGAAAGCGTTTGTTGAACTGATGAAAATGCATTAGGCTAGCAAAGGGTGATCAAGCTAACAAGATATTTCACCAAGAAAATGATTGAACTCGTTTATTATGATAACATGAACTTGATTTCAGTGACAAATAACAGCAATACCTCGAAAAATATATCACATATTTAATAAATATATCACATGCAATTTTTCGATCCTTTATTGTATTAATAATAATAATAATTTATTGTAATCCACGCAATATTAAACTAGATGCCCTTAAGCGCGACAATCGTTGTTTTTCCTCATTTACTAAGTATTAATGAATATCTCGAGCCAGTGAAGTAAAATTACGTTGCCGTTCGAGTGAACTATTATAGTTCATAGGACGAATAGTGGAAGTATGTAATTGGATTATCTAGTTGGAAAGTATCAAGATTGAAAGTAAATTGGATTACCAGGCATGAAGAAACTAATTACAGAAAATACATACGAGGGCATTGATTCTTGTCTATTGATTAATCCGCCCAATAAATTTAAGTAAGTTTAATTACTAAATCTACTACATACAACCAGAGCAGATGCTATTTCTATTTGTTTTTTTTTATGAATTTTTATGAAAATGAGGAGGTTTGAAGATGGCGACAATCTAATTGTGTGGGCTCTAGATTTCCCACAAGTACAATATCATGTCTCAGGAAAACTGTTCAAATAGCATCATACTGCAACGCTAATTCAAAATTCTGATAGAATTTTACATAAACAGGATGAACCGAAAAGTATTCAGACTAATTTTCGTAATTTAATATCACATTTTAGGTTTATTAAAGGTTGTCTTTTTACTTCCCAAAAAAATACCATGAAAATTTGCGCCTTTTTTTATAATAAATATTATATAATTTTATAATAAATAATAATTATAACAATGTTAAATATAGATGACCAATCAATAAAAGTTAGAGGTTATCGTCCAAAAGAAGACCCAAAATTTTCAAGCTGCATTAGTTCGAGTTTCCAAGTACTTCGTCAAGAAGGAATAAGAATAAGAATGCGTTTTAAATGATTTGTAACATGCATTAATTGAAAGTTTAACCTTCAAAAAGTGCTAAATTCAATTTTTGTTCGTAGAATTTTATTCCATTACGTCCTGCCATTCAGGCACTTAAGTTTTCATAACCTTAATCAAGTGAAACCAATGACGATATCAAAATTACCTAATCACCCTAATAAAATGTCCAACAAGTCACCAAAACAGTTTACATACTTTCATAATAAATGTTGTAATTGCTTTTTGTTGAGTTATTGTTCATCACTGTCATGAGAACATGCAAACAGCGAAAGTCCTACTTATGTAAGTCCACGTGATCCGCAGCACAACAGAAATCAACCCAAATATTAGCTGCCAACATTTCTCAAATTAATCATTTCTTGCACGTCAAATCGTTAATCATATTATTTGACTTCATTGCTCTCCAAAGTAGCACGGTGATTTGGAGGAATCGGGGCTACAGTTCTGTCCTCGTTGGGCGCTAAAATGGGCATACGATTAACGATATGTACTAGCCTTATGGAATGTTCTGGTTGTAGAACAATTCCATAAATTATAAAAATGTTATGTATTTTGGGTTAACTATAGTTCAAACAGTAACGGAATTGGTTAGTTGAAATTTTATTTAGGAAAATGGTTAACGTAAAAAATTCTTGTAGCCTCGGTTGTAAAGGAATTGCAGTGTTATTTGGTGCAAAAATAAGGACGTGCGTAATCGGAAACTGTATTGATTCACTTACATAGTGGGATATAATGATTTATGACAGTGTGAAAAAGTGAAATATTGTCGTCATTTCCCATCATTTATGCGTTCATCCGCCAAGCAATAAGAGTTTATAGAGTTTTTCTCTGAAAATCACTTAACACTTCGTCATGATACCTATTTATCAATTAATAGATGTATGCATCGCTTTATCTGACTAACATTGCAGACAAACTACTCGTTACACAGCACCAGTGTTTATTTCAGCATGAAACAATTCTTTTATGCATGCTTAGAAAATTTTATGCCGCCGTAACGTCTGTAATATAATACGCTTTAATGTGAGCAATTTAGCCTATAGTCGGACTTTAGTTTTAAGATCAAACCACATTTTTTCAGAGTATGAGTACGTCAAATAGAATTTATATTGATATTTAGAACAAGTCACGTAGCACAGAATCATGCAAACGCTTGCACGTATCAATGTTTTAGATTGGAAGCAAGTTACTAAAGTCCAACATTCGTTGTTTGCTAAAAGGAGATCAATTTTATTTGCATGCGAGATGTTTCTCTAATCGATGCAAAACCGATTTTTTCGTATTTGATTTCATATTGATTTACTACAATAGACAAGCTAATGCAATGTGAGAAAAAACTCGACAGTAGGATTATTAAGGCTTTGGCTAATGGCCAGATTTAGAGCTAAGCTTAAAAAAAGGCCCTGAGTGTGTGAGCATGATTAACAGTCCATGCACTGAAAAAACACATGGCGCCAGGCGCCATAATTTATAGACTTCTGGCGCCATGTACATGGTCGATTTGGGGATTGTGATAAAATATAGCGCCACACGCCATAATACATGGCGAAAACTACATAGGAGCAGGCGCTATGCTTATAGTCCTCCACGCCATGTACTATAGTCCTCCACGCCATACACTATAGTCCTCCACGCCATACACTATAGTCCTCCACGCCATGTAATATAGTCCTTCACGCCATACAGTATAGTCCTCCACGCCATATACTATAGTCCTCCACGCCATGTACTATAGTCCTCCACGCCATGTAAATGGCGTGGCGAACTATATTACATGGCGTGGAGGACTATAGTATATGGCGTGGAGAGCTATAGCACATGGCGTGGAGGACTATACTGTATGGCGTGGAGGACTATGGTACATGGCGTGGAGGACTATAGTACATGGCGTGGAGGACTATACTGTATGGCGTGGAGGACTATATTACATGGCGTGGAGGACTATAGTGTATGGCGAGGAGGACTATAGTACATGGCGTGGAGGACTATAGTGTATGGCGTGGAGGACTATAGTACATGGCGTGGAGGACTATAAGCATAGCGTCTCCTCCTATGTACTTTTCTATAAACTATGGCGTCTGGCGCTATGTGTTTTTTTCAGTGCAAGGGAGTGCCTAATAACAATACATAATTAGATTATATATTTAAATACATGTTGAAGTACATGTAGGGTTTATCATATTTACTTTGATTAGCGTTGAAGTATCATTATACGGAGACTTAATGCAAACTTAATTACCTTCATATTACAGTTAATTATCTCCAAAAGCAATTAAAGGTTTTATAAAGTACATCACGATGTATCATTTATTAATTCGTCTCAATTAAAAAATAAAAAGATCATTGATAAACCTATGTTTTAGTGTATTTTTTAGTGTCTATATTTACATATCACTTCGACTTGTTATCAAAACAATCAAATTTGTAGTCCTTCACTCTCAAGTCCTTTCAACTCTTCAATAAAAGGTTAAAAATTTGTTTCCAATTTTTTTCTGTCCAAACAAATTTATTTAAAATATTGCACAATGAAATGAAACGATTGGAACAATATTGCTAGAAATTACGAGCAAAAGAAAATATTCGATTTCTTTAATGTGTTAAAACGAATTACCTCTTGAAAATCTGTACATAATGAGAATGAAAATCTGATAAGAAAATTGAGTTTTGAAGAATGGCTAGGGTACAGTATTGGAAAATGAAACATTTGTGGGCACTTAGTTTCTAAAAGTAGGCAATTTTAGATTTCCAAAGAAAATTAGTATTAGAATCACTTTGCCCAAAACTCATATGCATATATATACTTACATATATGTATATATAAATATATATATATATATATATATATATATATATATATATATATATATATATATATATATATATATTTATATTTATATATATATATATATATATATATATATATATATATATATATATATATATATATATTTATATTTATATATATATATATATATATATATACATATATATATGTATATACATATAAATACATGATTACTTTTTTCAGAATCATCTATATGATACTCCGACGTATTTTGTAACTGAACCGACTCGATAAACGCTTCTGAAAACCGCTGTGTGTGTCAGCCGACGCGCCAAACTGAAGCGTCTGTCATTGGCCTAATTTTCAGCTAGTTCTACTAAATAGAAGTATATTGCATCGGAACGTCACATACATATCGTCGCTGTGAAATCAAACCGGCATATCTGCAAAATGTACATTTTTCACTAGAGCGCTTTAAAGTTTTCGCATGTGGGCTATTTCCGCGTGAATGCAAAGCGGCAAAACACCATTAGACGGGTTTTTATTCAACTATGCGATATGCCGGTGCGACATAAAAATAGACGGGAAATTAAGGAATTTTTTGATACCAAAAACTCAAAAACTCAATTTTTGCACATATGCCGGTTTGATTTAACAGCGACGATATGTTAATAGAACTTAAGTGGGCTTTGAAAAACACATGAATTTTTACTTCATATAAAAAAATTTGCTCACCTATGATGAGGCTAGTAAAACCGCACTTCTCGAAACAGAGTTTCACTTTATCACTAAATAATAATTTCACTTCAACTTTCACAAATGGCACTCAATTTCATTCACATATATCAATATAACTTAAGCGGGCTTCGAATTTTTCAATCCGTAAACCCTCGATCCGCGTCTTTGAACGCCCAAGTCGATCCGATCCAGTTAAATTTAGTGATCTGCTCGATTTATCGCAAATCAATACAACACGGCTAACATATATACAACACGGCTAATGAAAATCTTCAAACAATTTGACAGCTGAAACCATATAACATGGCTCATGGGACTATGTTATATGGCGTGTGGGGCCATAATTTCTGCGCCATGTAATTATGGCGCTGGGAGCCATACGGCATGGCTCAGGGCACTATGTACATAGCGTGTGGAACCATAAATGCTGCGCCACGTTACATGGGACCACGCGCTATGTAGATTCTGACATTATGGCGCTGGGAGCCATATTGCATGGCTCAGAGTACTATGTACATGGCGTATGGCGCCATAAATAATGCGCTATGTTACATGGCTCTGGGCGCCATGTGGATTTTTTTCAGTGTGGTTGGATTCAAATCAATGATCATACGTGCTAGCAGTCAGTGATGTATCAACACGGTGGCATAAGTTCGTTTTGATTACTCCAACTTACGATTCACGACCATTGTCCAGATCTTGGACTACGAATTGAACATGCGAGTGAATGTTGGGGAAAATACCAAAATGACCCATTGTACTCATACCTCTAGCATATCAGATTTTATTCGGATCTATTAATGAAGTCAAGAATCACTGATACAGGATAAGAGGTTTTCCTTTGCATGCACGCTTAACTCCGGTCGAAGCTTTGGTATATGATATGCACATACGCTTTGCATTCACAAAGCAAATGCTACACAGAGCCTGTCTTTTCTAAGCAGGATAAACGAACATCACTCCGTGCAAATCGCGTTATCATAAGTAGTCTGATAGTCTGTCAATTTCGTCCCATATCATAGCCGGAAGGATGCCATCCACGCCCGGAAAATTGAAATTCTCGAAAGACATAATTGCGTTCCTAAAATTTTCGCTGATTACCACTGATCTAGCTGTTTATCAGCATTTCCTACCGCCGCGAATGGTAGAGGCTTTGATCAAAGGTTCGCCGTTTCAGTTATCGAGACGCGTGCAAAGTCATTCTCAAATAAACTCTGCAGCGACTCCTTTTTAAACTCGGTAAACTCACCAACTGGGCATTTAAGAAAACCAAGCTTATCTGATTGGTCTTTTTTCAGAACCTTACACACCCAGCAGTCCCTCATTGAACAATTCAAAAGATTCCCTCTTGCGGGCCCTCATCAAATTTTTATCAGACCTTTTTCCGATTCTGCATTTATTCTGTAGTGCACCGAACTTTTCCTTCAGCTTGTTATGAATAGAAACTTGAGTTAAATTTAGAAGTAAAGTGACTCGCGTTGTGACTGATAAATAAATGAAGAAAAATTATTACGAGGTGAAAACTTCTCTGAGAACCGTCAAAATGATGCATTGCAGCAAATTATCAATGTTGTTGTTATGTTTTTCTTGATAACTTATGGATTGACGATAGTGCTAATTTTCTTTGTAAAAGATAAACTTTTAATACTTCATTCGAAAATTAGTGTTTTTTTTTTGTTATTCTTTTTAAGGATATTTCATTTGGAAGTGAAAATACAAACGTAAGCATAAAAAGATATTAAAAGTAGCTTTCATTTTAAGATTTTCGTGCTTTTAAACATTCTCTAATTCACACATGCAAGTGTAGCTCATACAAATCAGAATTAATCACAGATTACGTTCCATTTTTTTTTTTAGGTCATTATAAGAGGATGAACATACTTATGCCCGACAATACGCATGAAGCTCTCAATACGATTCCCAGCACGTCGAAAACACTTTGCTCCCAAAGGTTTATTTAATACAGATGAATATGATCAGATAAAACTCCATATGTTCTTACCCTCATTTTTCAATGTCATGTTTGAAATTTTTCTCTAGTATATGATGGCCGCGTTAAACGCACTCCTCCACAGATATGAAGATGAGTCGGTCGGAAGAGATTATGTGCGAATTTATGCGATGAAAATAAAGTAATATATTGGCAACGAAGATAAATCAAAGACTTGTTAAAGTAAAAAGGTTTGACATTTTGACAAATTTACGAAATGTTTGTTCTTTGAATGCTGCCCTAAATCTCAAAATATTCTTCTTATACTTTGTTCTCAAATTCATACACATGAATCCTTCAACAAAGTCGTATTAACCACATCGATTTTCCATATCGGGTTTCAGGATAGCTTGAAGAAACAATCACTTGTTTAAAACTCCTCGTCGTAAAATAAATTGCAATAAAGAAGATACTTTTTATTTTTATTTTCGAGCACGTTCTTCCATTTACAGATTTATACATTCCTGAAAATTCCCAGGACAACAATGACCTCTATTGCGAGATAGAAAGAAAAAACTACGACATAGGACAGATTCAAAGAAGCTTTTCTGCCTACGGCGAGATTCTATCTTTTGTTAGAAAACGACAAAGACCAACCGAGTATGTTTACAAAGTTTTAGACGTTTTAACACTTTGTGGATGAATGAGTTTAGAGCTCCTTTTTTCCGTGAAATTTCTGCATACTCTTTTGGGCTAAGAAGTTTACTTTGTTTTTTTTTTTTGTTATTTTTGCCAAAGCACGAAATTATATAAGCATCTTTTTTTTCGTAAATCGCATACCACAAAAGTTTATGCGAGACGCATCGGCAAGTGTATAGAATTCGGTCTTCAATTTCTCATGGGCAGGCTGTTTAATTTTTTTTAGCATCGAAAATTTGTGCCTGCTTTCTACGTCCCATTTATGGGCACACAGCAATCTTGTATGAAATGCTTAAAGAAGACTTTAAATTCTGTTTGATGAAGATGGGCTGAAATCTAATTACCATAGGTAAAAACTAAAACTCGATTTTAGCTCACCGTTTTAGCTAACCATTCTTCGTATTCTGGTATATTTAGAAAAACAGAGATTATTACACAATGGATAAATTTTTCACGGATAAACCATTGATCATAGACGAAGCATTTCCGGGGGAAATTAGACGATGTATGAATTGGGCGCTCTCTTTATTGTCTTTTGGTGTACAACACTTGTGGTTTTGGTGGTGAAAAGCTTGATACAGTACCGAAGTTTCATATGACTCTAAAAATTATATCACATTTTTAGGGATGAAAGAATTTTAAATAGTTTACAAGCTGTTATTGACTGGAGAGTTTAATTACTTCTTAGGATAAGATGCTTGCTCGTGAACTAAGTATGAATGGACAGCTCAATGAAGATGTATTTAGTGTATGTCGATGCAAAAATCGTGGATTAAGACGTTGCATCCCAATTGTCTTGCATTTTTACCTCTCAATAACCAAACCGATAATGCAAGATTGACTATCCATTGGCCAGGTGATAATTTTATATGATCTACACGTCATTTTTAGTTTCAATCTGAAAACCTCTTTGCGATAGAGTATCGCGAGGTATGTAAACTCGGTAGATGAGGCAATATTGCTCCAGATTGTGCAATGGACTTTTTTTTGGTTCAGATGGTTCTTCTAAAAGTTCTGGATATAAAAGTGTGAAGAGTGTGTGTGTGTCGAGGTACTGGTCAACCAAGTCCACCAATAACAATTAGCTTCTACAGTTATACATTTCCCTAAAGTCGGAAAATACGAAAATAATTCGTTTCGTTCATTATCAGATTTCGAAACGGTCTTGGGATTAAAATAAGTAACGAAAAACATTTTAAACATCATTTCTATCTCACCATTGAACCTGTCCTAAATGTATGAACGGCATTCGCTGCATGGTGACCTTTGAAAGAAATGAAAGAAAGATACTTGATTTTTATTGAGTAAAGTGAATAATTTCACTATTATGCTGTCAAATTGTGAGGTTAGTTTGGAATAGAACAGCAAAAAGGCAACATTAACTATTTCAAACCAATTTGATTCATTTTCGAATCGAAATTAGAAATTTCCGTTTGCCAAAGTACGTTAATGTTAGATACAATGAATGTGCTGCACTTGAAAATGCTTCTAGAGGGACAAGGAATAGTCAGCGCATGAAACATTAAGTTCCTGATGCAGCGTCCAGCGTCAGTTTTATAGACTAGGTCAGATTTTATGTTGGGTGAATGGTGGACACAGTTCGCTACAAACTTAAACTTAGTCCATTCTTTGTGTACTTTCTCTGCGAAGAAATCCAAGTGAAGGTTTTTCGACGAATTTTTTCTTTGTTTTGGTATTGGAAATACTGTTCCATTACGAAATCGAGTGCGCAAAAGAAAGATATGTATTTAAGGTCCAGGGTCACGAATTTAATTTTTCCTGAAATGTTTGAATTAAAGCTTATCTCAAATTTGTTCATAGTGAAAATTTGCACAAAAAAACTTCTGTACAAAATTCACATGGAATTTATTGTTCTCGAGATATGAGCCTGAGAAAAATTCAACGTTGAGGTACATTTATGTACGACTGAATATACTACTAAATGCAAATGATAATGGATTTTACATAGATAAGAAATCCTGCATAAATTTGAAATGTTTTGAGGCTGATATCTCAAGATTCATTAGCTCCGCGTGAATTTTACATAGGACTTTGCACATAGTTTTGCAATAAAATTTTGAAGTATTATATTATATCTAAATATCAACCTTAGCTTGGATTTTGCACACAGATTGTATAGCACCTTTTTGTATAACAAGACTTTACTAAACACCCCCAGAACTAACAAAATGGTTAGCTCGATTAAATTTCAAAATTTTAGTTGGAAGATAACTCTTTTTAAAAATTTTATGGTAGACATTCATATGATTTAGAAAAAAGTAGTAAACTGGTCATTAAATATAAGTTGAAGCTGAAATATTTTTCAGCTACTTTATGACAACAGCCTTAATAAGGTTTAATTTCTACTGGAATTATTTAATCAATTTAATCAAAACAATTCCCCATGGCAATAATAATGATTCTAGTCATTATGATTATACTTGATAGGTTATCATTTTACAAAATACGCCCCCCATTATTCTGATTCTTTCTGAGCAAGCGAAGCAGCTTCATGACCAAATGATTTTAAAAGGTAATTTTGAAATCAATCAATCCTTAAAAAATATAGACTTACGCAACGTGTTAGATTATAGACTTCGAACTTACCTGAAAACAAAGAGAAAAATATTAAATTGAATTTGCTGAATTCAAATATTTTTTATAAATTTAATTTAAGTTATATATCTGAGTATATTACACATGGATGGTCTAAGTTAGTATAGTTTTTCAAGTTAAAACCAGCTGAAACGAGCTCCTGAGCTAAGTTTACACATTCAGTCACATCAAGCTGGATTTGGTGCTGAATATTATTTATTTTCTAGAAAGAAAACCAAATCGTCACGACCGCCAAAAGTATATTAGGTCAGCTCCATTCTGAAACCAGACTGTCCAAATTTAACGGGTTAGAAAGATGGTTTGGTTTTTGTTACATGGCAATTTTATGGTAGCATGCCTTGGTGCTGGCAGCGATTCGCTAGCACCGTCACCAAAAGTTAGTCACACTTGTCTCACATGAGGCCAGCTTACTTTGTGAATTTTGTTTCGATCCAAGAACTGCGCCGGAAGTTGCAATCCGTAAAAATTTTAAATTTTAAGAAATTTATTTATTTCCATCCCAGGATGATATTTTAAACTTGGTAGTAGCTTGCTTTAGAACAAAAATGACCCAAATGCACAGTGCTGGCAGCCCTTTATTAGCACGACAGCCAAGTTTACTCCACGTTGAGACCAACTTACTCAGTAAATTTCGATTATTTCTAATGACTACATCAGAAATTATAGAGACAGAATGGTTTTAAGGGTTACCGCCCGCATAAAAGTAGGCAAATAAAACATTTATCGAATATTTTCAATTTTCACGCATCATTGATGCAAGCATCTCTTTGTACAAAAAAGAAGAGCGTTTTCAGTGCTAGCAAAAAGTACTGCAAAAAAGTATACCAAATCTGCTGAACGTTCAAATTAATCTACCATATAAATTTAGTCAGTTCTCGCGAACACACATTTTGGGGGCTTTTGGTGAGGGGCTACTATTCTTTTGGGTCGTGAAATTGGGAAAACTTCAATTTGAATGGCGAGAAAAAGCATTAAATTTATCAAGCAATCGTATTTTTTTCTAAATATCGAAATTATTTCAGGAGAGTCGATGATTTCAAGGCAGGACTACCACTTCGACACAATCGTTCAAATATGGTACAATTTTTATTTTGCCAAATATTTTGATACGGAATCTTTTCATTTTAATACGATTTGCCTCAGATCGCTATTGCACATAGAGGAAATTTTTATCAAGCTTTCTTAACCTTTTCAATCATAAAATTCGGCTATTTTTTTTTGATTTTGACATACATTTCACAAATTTTTGATATGTTAATTTTTCTCCGTGGTTGCCCTAATTACTGGGTAGCGAGCACATTCGCCAATAATTATTCTAGCCAATATCTAGTAAACATCCATGCGTCCTGTGAATTATGTGATGAACTGATGACTCTGTAGATGACTCTCTTTCTACATATCACAAATCTAAAGTTAGCAAATTGTCGTTGTCTTTTCTTAAGCAGTGTGCGTCTACATAGGGATACAATTTTCCAAAACGTATTACATAGTATATCAATTGAAAAACGTTAGGATTTCATTTCGTACAATAAGGTTAAAAATCGCTAAAATGCCCACCGGCGCCATAAGGTTAACGATGAGTTAGCTTTAATGAGACGTGGACCTATTCCATGTCTACGTTAATGCATCCTGAAAATTTCAGCTCGATAGAACGAGTTATAGTCACTGAAATTTTTGGAGCACATATGTATATCAATTTCCTGACTTCGAAGCCTGCTCTATTTGCATCTTTAATATACAATTAGTCAATTTCTCACAAGAACATAGTATAACCATCCAGTGAACATATTTTTCGCAACAAAGATTCGAAAAATTAACATACTACCTAATCCCACCCACATAATTACCTTGAAGTAGCTCCAATAACACTTTCTTATCTTTACAATCACGATCGCTTTAACACCGTCTCTAGTGTTGATTGAAGTTTTCTCGCTTCGCGTTGCAACAGCTTGAGTGAGTGTAACACGGTAAGGTTTGTGTAATATAATAGTAGTATGTAGTACTACGATCCCTTAAAAAACATGCCTACAATTCACGTGTTACGCCAACTGCATAGCTCGAAGCGAGCAACGGATCGTGGTTGAGCGATTACGTGAGCATTTTCGTAAGATCACATTATTCTGCAACAACTTGTTACTAAGCGTCTGTACGAGTAAATCAAACCCCATTTACCCAAGTCCAGATGATTTTATCATCATCAAAACGGTTTCGGATTGGAGTTTTGTAGCTACAACGCAACGATTTGAAATGGCCCCGATAGATCTGTTATGCGCTAAATGCTGTATACGGTGAGAGATACTTGAAATTATGCGTCGAACAGTAGGTCACAGTGAAAATTAGTGATTATGTAAGAACCAACTTATAAAAGACTTATTGGGACATTTAAGCTGCGAAATATGCACCGTATGCAGTTGCATGTTTGAGTGTGCAAATACTCTTGGCTGCCGATGATAATTCAGTGAAACTAAGATTAAGAAACTACCTTAAGCGGTCTGTTTCATTTCTTCTTCAGTATCATTAACAACGGTCAATTAATTCATAGCTCCATTCAAATCAAAGGGCATAATTTCAATCCCCAAATCACCATCGAATTGATTACGTATGTGTGTGTAGCTTTTCCATCAGATTTATACCATCCAAGTAACATTGCCTACTTGGTTTGGAGGCGGCTGTATCTCATAAACTCACCGGCCAAATCTCGCAAGAAGATGATGATGTAAATTCGTACAGCCGGTCGCCGTTCATGGTCTTGCACTGCAGCTACTAGTCTAGCTACGCTAGCCTCTATACGTTCGCCTCCAATTTCACAAGCCACATGGAATATTATTGTACAATATTATGTAGGCCCGAGCATTATTTCATAAGTTGCGGCGACCCAGTTTACCATGGTGTTTGCAATTTGCGATTTGAAAAGCTCGTTTCATGCTCGATTGAAATGTAATGGCTAGAATTTCAACTTTTATGCAGTGACTTGTAATTATTGAGTTTTCATGGAAATGTCTATTGATCATGGTCGGATGAGGAATTCGATTTAAAGTTCTGGATGATGAGAGTGATGTGTATTGAAGAAGTTAGGCAGTGATTTGATTTGCTATGATAAGTGCTTGACATACAATTTTGATTGACGTCTGATTATCTTTTAGCCTTGCACAGTGTCGTTTAAAGCGGAAATTAACTTTAACTTTCTTCGTTTTGAAAATTGTTAATCTCAAAGAAAATTAATTAACAATTCGCTGCAGATTTAGCGAATAGTTAAAATTTGATATTACTTCGATGCGCAAACTATCGTTTCCATTCTCTGAAGTTAAAGAGTGCTATCGTTATGCGGAAAAAGATGTATGTTTTCCAGAAAACAATTGAAACTGATTTTTCGAAGGGCTATTTATTATTAAGCCAAAAATCACTTCAGTTTTATACATGCAAAACATAGCAACACAAACTTGTTCCAATGAATTCTATTACTTGACAGTTAATGGCTTCCCCAATAATCCTTTAACCTACATATTTACATTGAAATTTGATTTGCATGCAATGAATAGACATCGTACGTAAATATTGTGAAGCTTTTTATCAACAAGTATTATATTATGAGTTATATTAGGTTAACTTGAATAACTTCTCTTCAAAGCTTTCAACATCACCAAGGCTCCAGCAGACTCAAAAATGAATTAAAGGAAGTTTATTCTGAACGGATTTAGCTCGAGTGTAGATACTTTGAAAAGTGATTGACGGAGCCAAAGTGCTTTTTCGGTTGAAAACGAATTATTTGGGAAGCATGAGGAAACATTCAAAGAACGAATTAAATTTAAAAGGACGAAGTGTTTTAGGTACTGAATTGCCATTTATTGCATTGAATCTAATGCGTTTAGCAAAACTTTAATGGAATATAATATTTATATTTTATGAAAAGCTGTTGGAAAATTCAAAATCTACTTGGATGTAGCTTGATTTTAAGGATTAGTTCGTTTGGTTTCTTCGAATCGAAAGTAGGTATATCTGAATACATTTGTTGCACTGAAAAAATCTACATAGCACGTACTGTTATGATACATAACGCAGAATATTCGATCGCACACGCTACGTATATAGTATCCCGAGCAATGAAATGTAGTTCGCAGGGCCATAATATTATGGTCCCTAGCGCTAAGCTTTTTCTCAGTGTAGCATTTTATGAATTTTAGTTAAGAAAAAACTATAGGAAGCTACACTGCTGTGTTTTTGAAAACGATCCTTTCATTCGCGTATCTGAATTTTTCTGATTCAAAATATCCGTCGACTTCGTATTTGTATTTCTTTGATTGTTAACTAATCTCGATAATTTACTCCTCACTTGCTGATTTTGAGCAATAATTGCAGAAAAATAAATTGTCAGGTTTTCAGGAAAGGCATTAAATATTTTCTTCAACACTCGAATGAAATAAGACAAGAGAATATTTACTGAGCTTTCACACCCTTGAGAAATATCAATCTTCTTTCAGTGTGATACTGAAACTTTTATGACTCAGACATTTGGTGATATTTAAGTAAACGGGCTTGTTTAAGGGTACGGCTGGTCACAAAATTTAAAACACTCTCAGTTGATTTTCATACTTTAATATTTTATTATATACACTGATAATTTGTGAATACTTTAGGCCATTCCGCATATTATATGCGAAAAAGTGTAAAAAAAATAAATCTGATTATAAAAGGTATATAAAGTTTAAATTACTGCATCGTACGGCGTATCCTTCTACTTTCGCTTCCTACCCTCCCATCTTTCTTTTTGCCTTACTTCTTGCACCACGAGCAAGTTTTATGCGTTTTCTTTCACAAAGTGACGTCAAATTAAAATATTTGGTTTAAAATGACAAATCCTCCAAAATGGCATCAACAAATATTTCAAACTTTAATGAGGTTTCCTGGAAAATGCTCTCTGCTGTCAAAGACTTTTTTGACAGGAATAGTTTCAAAAATATTGATGAGTCTTTTTTCTGTTTAAAAATAAATTGACTATCATTTGACCGTCCCGTTTCAAGAAAAACGGAGCAGTGGCCTAATTAAATTGGTTCAGAGTTAAAAAAATTGTCAAAATTTCAAACTTCATAAATAGTTCAAAAAGATTTGATTTTTTTCTTGAACGGTAAAATTGCAGTCGATTACAAAACCAATAAAAGAAATAACGGGAAAAAACATTGAGCTGACACTGAGAAAAAGCTCGATGAACATTAATAGTTTTCAATGGGATTTGCCTCTTAAGTGGTTCTAAAATATGTCTCAGCAAAACTCAAGTTTTGAATAATACTTTCTCAATCAAGACCAGGGTTTCTATGGACGGAACATCTTAAAATCCCCTTTCAAATGGCGGCAACTGGGAGAACAAAACCATGTCACAAATCGAACAAAGACTATACATTGAACATATAAAATCGAACAAACGTAACTGTGTTAAAAAATATGCCTCAAAACAAACGATAAAATAGCAGATTTCCTTTTTACCAACTTTATGTTAGCATATGGTACTAGAGAACTATAATGATAAAAACTTTAACACCCCTTCCGAACATAAGATAAAGGAAAAAGACAGCGAGAACGGGCCATCTAGTGTTAATACATTGTGAAACTCAAGTTCGCGATGATATATTGGGATGCGCTCGTCTTCGATATTTCAGTGAAAATAATAAATTAAATTATTTATTGCTTCGTAGATAAGCCAGACTTATTTTGCTATCAATAATCGAATCACTATGTTTTTGCTATGTTTTAAATTGTGTGATTTTTCACTGCAATATGCAAATTATCTTATCATTTTTCTCGCTCCATTTGCTGAAATGAAAGCTTCTCTTTTGATGTGCAGTCTCACGAGCACGCAAAAAATCCAGATCACAGTGAAAAAGCAGTAATCACAAAACTTTTACGTTTCGAAGTATTCCATTTTGTACATCTGTGCATATCATAAATGCTACCGGTATGTTGCAGGACTGATGTTGGCTTATGTGAAAATGTCCTTGCCAGATAGCTGTGAAATCGTTAGCATTCAATACTATCGCAGCAAAAAAATGTTTTGATCTCTAATCTCGTTTTCATTCATAATTTTTATGGTGACAGTTGGTAACATCGTAAATAAATGAGACACGGATGTTTACGAAGTTTTTGTTTGTTGGGCACACTGGGAGTGGTCTCAAGGATTTCAATTGTTTGTGATAGCTATATATAATATGAGTGTCATTGAACGATGTCAACAGCTTGCTAAAAGTTGCAATATATTCCTCACAAACAATTTAGTAAGGACCTTGATAACGATGAAACAATCTATGAAACGGAGAAAATTGACAATAGCTTAATAAATTGTTGGCCATTAAAGAGAACAAGGAAGCTTTAAAGTTAAGATAAGTAGCTTAAGTTATATCTGAAGATATGTACAAGGAAATAAACCTTACAAGGTGATGAGTCATAGGAGAGCCAACGAAACCACGCGGCACTAATTCTCAGAATTTTTCCTTTTCACTATCCAACACTCTTGATCATTCAAAGAGGTTGTTTTTTTGTAAAAATAGACTCAGAATGAAATCTGTTTGTTCATAATTAAACTAGCCAACAAAGATGAATTCCTCTCGGTAGTTAAACACATTGTATTGCCGTTTCATAAACTCACACTCTTAGTTTCGAGAGCGAATCAAATCAACAAGCAAATCAAAGCCCTTTGAATCCTGGAACACATCCGAGCGTTATCAAGTAATCAACATTAAATTAATAGATACTATGTAATTCATTAGGGGCTTCCATATATTGTCAGTCAATATTGTCAGCAATAACTATGTCGCCTGAGTCCTCCCTCAATTCACAAAAACTGTCTCCAAGGGATATACAACACGAGTATAAGCAAATATTATTCTCCTACCAGTCCATTGGACAACCTACTCGATTAGCTCAATTTCTAGACCACTTCAACATAGCGTTGTTGTCGTACGACATCGTGCATGATAAGGATGCGAAAACGAAAGAATTTGCTGAGATTTCGGCGAAAGTGCTATCTAATTAACCACGGCTGGTGTTTTGTTTGCAAATGACTGTACATTAATATAATGTCGTTTATCATAGATAAGCAATTAATTGGAAATACTATCAATGTCGAATGGTGAAACACGATATACAATACGAGGCACAATAACAGGGAAACGATAGACCTTGATAAAAGGAGTATATCACTCAAACTGATAACCATTGAAATGCTAGGAAGGATGCTATCATTCAACAAACTAGGAGTTACTTTTACTGACGTTGACTGCTTGATTTATATTTCACTTAAGAAATGAAGATGACTCTTATAGAGACGCTTTTGAGTTGCTTCTGTTCACTTCCTGTTCGTTTGCATTCAAAAAGTAAGTATTCTACCTATGCTCTGAAATTTGCTAGTTCTAGTCCATTATTCAAATATAATGAGTGTTCATTCACTCCGTTTACTACAAATGAAAAACGAAAGTCTTAAAAGAACTTGAAGTTGAATAAATTCAAAAGCCAAAATCAATAATATGTTTGTGCTCTATGTATCTTTAGTGGTATAATTATGCATCTAACTGTACTCCTTAAGCTGCATTCCAAAGATACCAATGGTTCCTATCAACGGGAGAGCACATATTAACATGTGTTTTAACAAAGTGTTATATATAAGTAGCCGTTTACGCGCTACTGGCATAATTTTTTTCCTCTAATCATGCAGTTATGTAAATTTTCGTCTGTTATCCGAACCGAATTTTATGCATACTAAAATAGACAGGGGGTATTTCGTCTTGATAGATACCGATTGCTTGACCTTCATAATGGTTATGTCTCTTGAATTATTTTTAGTACAAACCAAGTCACATCAATTTTTTCCGCTTCTTTTACGTTTTCCAAAACAACTTATTGTGTTTTAAAAAAGATTTCGTCAGGTTGCTGTATGCATAAATATACGATGAATTGTACGTAACAAGAATATTCCACTCTCTCGAAATAACGCCGCCGCGCCAACAATTACAGATTATCCAACTACCTAAGCTGCTATAGTGTCTTCCATTGTAGTACCTCTGCCTATATTGCCTGCTACTGCAACACTGTTATCGTTATGTAGGTACCAAGTTGACGAAGATGATGGGTGAATGGATGGAAGTTCCTTTCCGCCGCTGTAATGTTGTAATACTTTATGTCACGAATTATGTATGTTTAGTTTCTTGGTGCTTCATTGCATAAGTCATGCAGTACATTGAGTATTCAAGCCAGGCAGCAGCGAACGCTAGATTAACTTGTTGGCTTCAACATATTCGTAGGATGTTGTATGGAATCTTCAGCAACAGCAATGACTAGGTTTTCATTGATTCAAACAATTCGAAGTGATTTATTGCTAGCACCAAGGAGACTTTTCATATCAGTGTACACGCACGCCTTAAATAGCAAGATATTTTTATAGCTTGTTTCGATTTTGTCCTACTGATGACATCACTCCCCTATTCAAGGAGGGTAGCGTCTGGTTTCGTAGTCCACATGAGTGACAGTTCGAAGCTAAAAGTCTATGAGTGGTTCATGTAAGTAGGCTTTGCGATAATCGAATGTTTCTGGGCACCTTACATTATTTATACTGTTTAGGGTTATATCATTCGGTTTACTTTCGAATTGATTTAACAATGTGCGACGTAATTTGATGGTTATGTACTAAACAAATAGAAAATAAATCAAGAAACATTTTTATAACGCCAAAGTTTATAGAATATGGAATAGAAGTGTGACGTTCCATACATATTACGGATTAATTGAAACTGAAGATTGATTACAATTCATTGGATACTCTTACTAACATATCTACATATGTATACTGATTGAAACAATCTAGAGGGAGGATAAAATAAGTTCATTAATCATGCAGAGAATGGAAGGTATTGTCTAATTGATATCAAACCGAAAATAAACCGAACCTCACCGAATTATGGTCTACGCATGTTTTCTTTGTTTATTCGACAGTATAAATTAATAATTATTCGATCATCATTTGGAATAATCAAGCAACCTAAGGCATTTCATAACGTTTTTCGCACTGTGGAAAATGTGGCCGGTCCAGCCTAGTTTGTTAGAATTGTAAAAATCGGATAAGTCGAAAGAAGGTTTACCACAAATACCTACACCATCAATGGAAATAGTATGGACAAAAGGAGGAAGGTAAGCGTTGAATGAAAGGAGACAGCATTGAGTTTTGGACGCATTAAACACAGCGCGTTTTCTGAGCTTCCAGCGATAATGCTTAATAGGTTCCTGTTTAACGAGTTAAACATGCGAGCTCTGCTAAAAGATGGAACGTTTACGCGAGAGTCAGGCTCTGTGTCAAAATAGTATTTAAAGTCAAGGGTGCTGTTGCTGACAAAACAACGAATCGGATTGAAATTGTAGGAAAGGATGTTATTCATAATTAATAGAAAGAAAGTTGGTGAGAGAACAGTACCTTGCGACACTCTGGTGTAGGTTTTCTGGACGCTGGATTTAAATCCATTTAGAACAACTTGGAGGAAACGATCTAAAAAGGAACGTTCAACCCACAAAGCCCGAAACGAGAGCAATTGGTGGCTAGGTAACAAATACATTCATGAGTGTTGAAAAAAAAAAATACTTAAAATTTATAACAAGCAAGACGGCTGGACGAAGCCCGCAACAAAGTTACTGGCTGATTTCTCAAGAAGCCATTTACTGCTTTAATTGCGTAGGAAATTAATCTTATTGGGAGAGATCTGTCATCGTTTAACATAATATTATCAGAATATTATTATCCTCGAATGGTGCACAAGGAAAGTCGGCTGACAGTTGAATTTGACAACCTATAGCTCTAAAAAGGTGTGGTCATAAAAGCCGGCGAAACATATGAAATGCTATGAAAATGTGACTTGAGAGTGCTGGCTCGAAGACAGCCGAACAGAAAAGCTGAAGCCGAGTTAAAAAAAAATAGCCGTCAAAAAAAATAAGGTTATTGAAGTCACCGTCACGACTTAGCGCAATCGCATCGATTTTCCGAACTGCAGGCGATCACCATCACTGCAGGTGGAGTAGAAAAGTGAAAGTAATAGCTGCCGCTCATCTAATAGCATAAAGGGTGGTAAATGGTATGTCATCATATCGATAAAGTATAAAAGGTGGTAAACGTGATGTCATTACATCGATAAAGTAATGCCTAAGTTTATGCATCTGCCGTGAGGGCACCTTTAATGCAAGGATCGGTTGGTATCTGATACAATCAAAGAGATCGAGTTTTTTTATATCCATCCCAGATTTTTGCCTCCAGAAAAAAAGGATCAAAACGGCTTGTCTGAGAAGATTTTCACCTTTCACCAAGATAGGTTTTCTTCCCTGTTCTTTCACCCATAAATTGGTAAGTTCTCTATATCTTTATATTAATAATACTGCTTGCAATAGTGGATATAATAATCTGTATCCAAAATCGATAATTTCAACTCGAACAGTCGAAGGAAATTTTATGAATATAATTAATTAAGTAATAGCGGCCGCTTGTAAAATTTACTGTCAGCATTATTTACTTGTTAGAAGCGCAGTACGAGTAAAATGCGAAGTACTGTGATAATCATCGAGTTGCATATTTCAGACAAATTGCATTTTCTACTTAGACAGTTTCCAATGACATGAGACGAATGCTAAGTGGCAATATCATAATTTTGTTGGATACAAGATTCCTAAATAATTGTCAACAAAATCCAAAATGTCTATTCAGAGTATATCACTCAACAACAAAGACCAAAAGCTTACTGCTTACTTCCATATGTATTCACGAATGCATCGTTGTATAACACCTCCAAACAAAAGAAGTTGTAACAGTTTCACATTTCTAAACAATTCTCTCATACACCTTCAGAAGCCAGAATAATCAAGCATAACACATAACATTATCCACACAAAGAAAACAAACAATCAATACATTGTTGTAAATTATTTAGCGAAAACGGAATTCATAATAAATGAATATTCTGATCTATGATAATATTATCCCCGCGACAACAACACAACAAAGTATCTATGTGTAATTTGTATATTATTCTGCAATGCACTTTCGTAACAGCCATACGTAAAACGCCACATGTACTTGCACATGCAAGCTAGACCAAACTCAGTCGTCGCTCGTTTCATAGGCTACATTGTAGTCATTGAAGAAAAAAGACAATTCAAGATGATTATTACTTTAATCTCATATGCAATTAAATTACTTTCGTCAAACTTGGTTCTTCTTCCAATTAAAAAGTATGATTAATTTTGCAAGATTATTCAGTGCTGTGCTTGATATTTAGCACTTTCCATTTTTGAGGTTAGGTATTTGATCTCTTATGTAAATTTTCGAAATAATACTCCATGAAAAAATCGTTGGGCCAATAAAAATACCGAGTTTTATTTTGTTACGAATCATGTTAGTCTGGATTAACTCTAATACTCATCACCTTCAGACTCGAATGCTCGGCTAAACATAGAAAAATGCTCGGCTAAACATAGAAATACCATTAATGCGAATCCATAAATACAAAATACGAATGTACCAACATATTTATGTGATATAACGTGTCAATTCGTAAGAGAGCTTTACGCGGCAATATCTATGTGAATGAGCACCCGGTAATGCGACGATGCGATTATATTGTCTAGCTGACGTATCGTTTACTTAACGTTGTTTATTAGTTATTATTAGAAAACACTTTGCAAACAATAAATTATAGTTGATCTGCGTGATAAGTCTTGACGCTTATCACAATTTCGGTATTCAGGTGATTTTCTACAAAAGTGAATAAAAACAGGGTAGTTCGTAAATTTTTTGAGAAATTCCAAGTGGGGCTAGCAAGGTTGCCCGCCATCCTATCAATGGCATGAAATGGGGATTTTCAGACTTATTTTTACTGCTGGTAAATTGTTGAAGTTTTGCTTTATGTTCACAAAATACATACATATGTATTCACTTCACCGGAAAATCCAATATTTTTTGCCTAATTTTAAGTCATTGATTTTGACACATGCATAAAGTTTGATTTCAGCTACGAGAATTGGTTTTTTCCACCATATTTCTACTTTCTACACTTTGAATTTTCGTACTACCTTCTTAACCGAGAAAATTTGCCACTGTTTCGAGAAATTTGACCATTGGCTTCATATCTGACTGATTTATACCACAAAATGGATTCCATGATCCCGTCATCAAACACATTTGTTTCAAATGACGTCACGAAGCAAATTCCATAGCAATTTCATATGCGTCCTGTCTCCATCCAACGGAATTTCAGTTGGATCCCAATGATGACACGTCTGACATCTTATTTCGCTGAAAGACCTCAAAGCTTAAAGTACCCTCACATCACTGTCTGTGTTTGCTTTTGACACTTTATCCGAACCAGTTTCATTGTATGCACGTCTAAGCCATTTTAAATACTGAAATGGGAAATTTGCTCCTCTCATACGTAGAGTGACGGTGTAATCTAGTAACCGACGACGACAAAGTCTCCAACTTAATGGACTTACCATCCCTTACTCGTACTTTAGAAGTGTGTTCTCGAGGTGGTACTTCAAGTCAACAACTACAACAACGGTATCAGAAACGATATACAGAAATTGCGCTAATATAAAACATTCAAAAGGTACAAAATGTGTCTTTGCAGGTGATATCCCGGATTTTTACGTTGATGGCGTAATACGAATCGGTTTTGAAATTTGATGCTTCTTTGTGGCTAAGTGCGAGAGGGTTTGTAAATGTATTTTTGAGTGCTCTTGAACATGTTTTATGGTGCGGCGCGAAACATATAACAGAGCGAGAATGGTTGCTGAGATAAGATGTCTCGAAGAAGACGTAAAATGTTTAAAAATCATCAGAATACTCTAGTACGAATGAAAGGTTTTTGTTTTTCGGCAATTAAATGAATTTAATGATACTTGTGTTTTTTTTATTTTTCACGCTTGAGTAAAATTTATGACTTCATATAACTCATTTTGGCTAGAAGGTTTCGACAGTGATAGTTTTTTGTTTGTATATTGAAGTTGAAGTATGTTTCAGAAGGAATCATATATTCCGTATTGATAAATTCGTTGTTATTAATTCCCCTCTTCACCAGCAATTAAAAATAATTGACACTTCTGTTTCTTGTTTTCATTCGGTTCGTTTTTCACAGAAATTTCTTTTGTTTTGAGGATAATGAAAAAAAATCCTTGTTAACATTGAATAATACAATAGCTATTTTCTCTGGTTTAATACTCTAGAGCCCTTAGTTTTTCTCCTAGTATAGATGACTAAAAAAAATCCTCAAATCAGATCCCCCGGGTGACTTATTAGACCACGAAGTGTGTGAGCTGTAACTCACTAAAAACGACCATCTACAAGCTCGAAAGTTCCGAGTCTAGACCTGCCTGATTAACGCTTTGGCCCAGTGACTTTTTTATTGGTTTTTTTCGTCCTTCAACAACCACCGCAGCTCATGGGTGGGCAAGGCAACCTTCCTCCCGCCTTCTGCATGGTACTTTGTATGTATGTTGACACTGCGTGACAGTCTTCCTCGTCTTCCAAAGCCCTAAGTAAAGGCTGCACATATTGAGTCAATAGATCAGTTTGTGGTATGAGTAAACAGCAAACCCAATTGGTAGAGAAAAAGGTTTTCGTGCGAGTTTAAGTCACTGAAGCTTCTTAAGCTCAGCTTAGCTAGAATTGAAAACAAATTGCCAATTGTGTCCACTTGAAGCTTATTTATTTTAGGTATATTTTTAATTTACATTAAATAAAGACTCGTAAAGTGCTGATAGTTTGAGTTTTGTGCTATTAACCAAACGCCACAAATCATTTGAAAATCACCTACATCGAAATTTTAGAACTTCGGTTTAGCAAAAATGTACGAGATGTAGCTGCTACCATGCAACTTAATTCATCGGATGTATTGATACTACCTTGCTCAAAGCTAAAACCATACCAAATATTATTTTTATATTATTAAAGAGAAAATTGAAAGATCGGTGTTTGGAAGACAGCTATTGTCAAACTTGACTTTGACAACTTCCTACACTTTCTCTAAGAGAATTGGCCTCAACACTACCGTGGTCGAAGATGTGTATTCTTTTACTCTCATTATACGGTATTTTTATTTTGTCAAAGTAAACTTTAAAGGTCTCGAAATTAACAAACCAGCGAAAAGTCCATGCAGATATTTTCGCAAAAACACATTATTCTTATAAAACTGGTAGACATAGAAACTGGCAGACATTTAAAATCATGTAGCTATGAATATTAGTAGAGAATACTTACTCTACTGTTGAATACCAATCCACCACTAAGAGGAATCAAGTAGGAGTCCTAGCGTATACAGTCATTTTCATGATACTTTTTTGGCCAATCTTGACATCATATCCAAATTCAGGAAAATAGGGACTAGCCCATACTTCTAATATATGTAATATTAAAAAAAGAGATAAATTATATGAGGACAGACCAACTTGAAGCGACTTAAGGATCTTAAAACAGAGTACCGAAAAAATTGGAAAAGGCGTCCTAAAATACTTATTCGCGTGACTCTCGGAAAAAAACTCAGCTTTTGACAAACTAGGACAAGCGACAATAGACGGCGAACACCCTGCAATCATTCACTTGTCCCAAGCTGTTGTAAAAAGGACATATACATATTAGTAGACAAACAATGAACAATTCTGTGCTTCGAAACTTCGGAATGGCAATCACCTACAGGTGCACGCCAAATGTACATAATTGAAACCATGGTCAACGATTAGTCCTGCATAAAAATGTTTTAGTTTTTTTCTGAAATCCATGAGTGTTCTTGCGAAAAACGCTACAGTAACTCGAATGGTAATTTGATGTAATGCATCACTTTCAAACGTCATACTAAGTCACGCAGTCTCGTCGACGGTCACGCAAATGTACACGTACATCTAACAATCTAATTGGTTTTGTTTGATAACGCTATGCCATCAGACGCTCCACCAGCCCCATGCACAATCATATGCCGTAATGGCGTTCAATGTACTTGGAAAGTATGTAAGTCACCCCAGAGGTTTTTGAACTTGAAGTTCTTCGGTGTTTTGCCCTTGAGGTTGTAATGAATGGCAATCGATGATAAATTGTTTTCTAGAAATTACGGGTATTATTAGTATCGATTGTAACAACATACTTATAGTTGTAGCTGAACTATCCCTTGTTTAAAGAAGGACAATTATGTTAACTTAAGGGAATTTCCAAATAATTTATTTGCTCTTCAGTTTAGTTGACATAACAGTTCTGGCATTATTTATCACATTATCCATCGTTCATAGATACCCTCGAAATTTGGCTTATGGATATGTACCTATAGCTTGTGGATATACTTATGTACATTTGCATGCATTTGTATCTTTTTATTTTTTGCTTTCTTTGCGTTCCACTCTGTGCAATCAATAATTATGTTGTACCAACCGAAGCTCAACGATATGACATTTGAACTTGAATTTTTCATCAAAGGACAAAAGCCGACTATTAAGATGTTTCTCAGCTGAAGTCTCATTAACCCCTAGTGAGGCTAATTGATTAGACAATACTTAGCGGAAACTGAAGACGATATGGTACGTTCTCCGAACATGGAGGCAATTCATTAGTGCTTCTATGTCCCGATGAAATTTAATATTGTTTGCAGGGTATAGTGTTTTATTTTGTTGCAGAGTAATTGACACTATGCAGCTGTATAGCTAAGGAAAACGCTCCAAGGTAGCTGGAATGAAGTAGAAGACATTACATTTATGATGGAATGTGATGGAAGAGATAATTGTATGAGATAATGAGCAGAGAAACACAACGCTCGTGAATGAAAAATTAGAGCAGCAAACTTGAATCTACGCTCAATTCAAGTTTGCTGCTCTGCTACTAACGTAAATTCATTGAACATGATTTGAATTTGAATTATTTCTCGGCATTTCTATGAGATTTTCTTACATTCAAATAGAATCTCAGTGATTCGAATAGCTAAAATCAACAGTGCTTTCATAAATTTTGCCAAACGAAAGGGACGGATGGCTTCCAAAGACGAGTATATAGATCTAATCAATAAAATATCTTTCTTGATTTTTGAATCAGTTTATTGGTCAGAAATCCAGTAATAAATTAGACCATAACAGAAGCATGCAACTTGTTTGATAAATTCTGAGCCGTGGGTTGCCATTTTTTTCGGAAGTCTGAAGAAGGATATGACTATAATCGTAAAGATATGCATCTGCCTATAGATGCGTATCTATGAGTTAATGAAATGTTAACATGTTGATGCTAATGAATTAATAAATGTGACGATGTAACATCACCTATACATTGAAAAAATTTATTTCTATTCTTATTATTTTAGAAAAACATTGACAAAATATTCGCAATTTTACAAAACTATAAAAATAAAACGAGTATAATATTTCAAAATTCCTCCATAATAACTTAAAAGGGTATGGTTTATATATTATATTATACTCACTTCTACTCTCTTGTTTGCCATTTATCTACCTCCATCTTCCAAATGCAATGACTGCCTTTTAAATTATTTTGTCAGCAAAAGCAATTTTTCTGGGCTTGTGAATTAATTTGCCCATTATTATATTTCCTCTTTATTTTTGATACCGAAAGCTCTTGATCGAAAAAATTATGCTAAATAATTGCCTGAATAAATCATAAAATTTGAATTGAACTAATTTTCAGAAAAATGCATTCTTTGAAATTATATACTAATTAGCTGTGACGCATATTACCACCTTCAAAGTAACAGAAAATATCTCCTCGATTTCCGGTATGATTTAAAACAGATACATGCATCAGAACAAGCTTTATCTGATGGTCATAAACCATATTTACTTGATTTTCTGAACGAAAAATAACATTACAATTTCTCATCACACCAGTACACTTGACCCTCCTGAAGCACTTAGATATTACGCAATCATATAAACACTAGAAACTTGAAAAATATTGTTTTAAGTAGATAATATAAAAACGTTGCATACATTTTTCATGGCTAGGAGGTATCATATTGCAGATAGTGAACACTGAGCAGCACTTATGAACCAGATATGCATGTGATGTGTCCGTGTTAGCTGCAGTAGTTGATTTAATCGTTTTTTGCAAGTTCGCTGCAGAAATGGGAAAAGGCGACCTTGGAACTTTATGCAAGATTATTTTTGGATTATTCGAGATTTAAGAAGATTGACTTCATGACTTGGCTATGCATATACAGTCAACGAATAAGAGGTTTATTTCAGGCATATTTAATATTCTTTTAAAATGCTACAGAAACAAAATTTGATATCCTTTGAAGCAAAAAAACAACTATGAAAAGTGAGTTTGGTCTAGTCTCTGCACTATAGATTAGTTCAAGAACGGCTGGCACTCATATTTTTCTGAACTTCAATGAAAATAATGTTTAATCATCCCGCAAAAACAATTC
The DNA here is from genome assembly GCA_947369275.1 of Nemotelus nigrinus. NCBI lineage: Eukaryota > Metazoa > Arthropoda > Insecta > Diptera > Stratiomyidae > Nemotelus > Nemotelus nigrinus. The sequence continues at coordinate 39,479,423 of OX376373.1, read as the reverse complement.
CAATTTGATTCTGCTTTCGGAGGCTGATTCCGCAAAACGATCGAGTTTCCCGTTTCAATATTCTCTGTTTTGATAAGCCTTACAGATGATATACGTTGTCTATGCTGATTTATAGACAAGAAGGGAACCATGATCACATTCAATAACCTTTACAAGTAAAATTATATCGATGGGTATAAGTCGGAGATGTTAAAATTTGTCACAACTAGCGTAAATACAAAATTAATGATTTCCAACTGCAAGTGGTCACGCCAGTCAAGTATGCACTGTGTGCTGGTGTCTGATGAGAATCAGTGCATACTTTCGAAACCACTTTGTCAAAATAGAATTTACAATTAGATTAAAATTTTTAATGTAAATAAAAAGTTGTTCAATTTTAATCATCCCGCAAAAACAATTCCAATGTTGCCTGCATTTTAAAGAATCACTCGTATATTCGACGAGAGCTCTGTTATTCTGTTCTAGCAATCTACAACGTAGGTACATTTTTTATTACTCGGCCGAAACGCACAACATCAAAAGTCTTGCGTTTAAGACTCAATTTCCATTTGAATCGCTTCAAAGGACGCTTGATTATCAAGAAAATGAATATTCTTTTATTTCACTTTAAGTGGAATAGCAAAGGTCGGAAAATATCAAAGTGATTTCAATCGGACGTAGAAGTATGCATGTAAAACGTTGAAAGCAAAGCTTTGTATAGTTCAATATTTCTCCTACTGAAATCAATTTCGTTGAAAAATGTTCTCACCAACGAAATTGCTGTATCTGTGGTTGTCAACTTAATTTCCAATTAGGACGAAGAACAAGCTATTTTCTCAAGTCTGTAACTATATAATTCTTCCAGAAATATTCCTCCATGTCCTTTAGTGACAATCTATCGGAATTGAGATAGAAAATATAAGAAAGCATTAAAAAGGTCTGTGATGGAAAAGTCGAGTATCTATTTTTGTCGAATTTAAAAAAATAATAAGCTTCAATAAAAGGTAAATATTTAGAGATTTTTTCAGCCAATTATTGAATGAGTCAGCCACTGGCCTTGTGAGTTAGTCAAACTCAATTTTACTTAAAATATAAATAATTTGACCTACGATTTAAAGGCTCTAAGGACTAAGCAAGAAGCTCTCTTCAAGGTAAGTAAGTCTATGCAGCGTTTAATAAATTCAATCAAAAACATCCTTTTCATGTGGTACCGACAATATTGCATGACGGAACTCATTGCAACAACATCGCTCCTGTATATAAACGAGACCGCTTTGACGATTTGTGGCTTTAATTTCACTCAACAAGCCATTGTTACTGTTTTTTTTTAGAAACAATGGAATTTAACCACACTTTTGAATAAGATTCTGGGTTTTTGAGAAACAATGGATTGTAGCGATATATGAACGCAATCGTGTCATAAATCAAAGGTGGATATCATTGCATAAACAGTTCGCGATACGAAATCACCAAATCAGGCAAAATAATAGGAGTGGAAAATCAAAGAAATCTGATAGAAACACATAGACAAAGCAAGGGGATTGCCACTGATTCACTTCGAATACAACGTCAACGAGCCGAAAATGTGTTTTCCACATTTTCCCCTAAACTAGAAACATTTCAAGTGGCCTGTTTTCCCAGTAATAAAGCAGTCATGTCATGACGAATGCTCTTAGACAAAGCTAAGAGAAACATATCGAAGCGCAATGCGAGTACAGGTAAACATTTTCTAATGAGATCTTTATTGTGCAGTGCCACGAAATAGCTCCGAAAATTTCCTAACATACTATAAATGCGAAGTGTGCTTAATGTCGCGGGAAAACAACAACGAACGGATTTGTAATCTACGCGAGAACTCGAAAAGAGTTATTTCAGCGCTGTATAAGTAATCTGACAAGCTCAGTTAATTTGCACCTTGCGCGATATTACGTAATCGTGGGAAATGCGAGTGCGTGCTGCTGAGTCTTGTTGATATTTTTCTTTTACATACATTCACATGCTTAGCATGAATGCGATTGAAGATAACGACGATGAAGCGATAACGCGTCATTTAAGAAATTTTAAATGGTGATTAATCAAATGAATAATCCAAAGAATAACAGACCAATGTCAATATAATATCCGTTGAATGATCTCTTTATTTTTCCCGTATGTGATTTGGCTTCGGATTTAGAGCATTAGAGAAATTGATTAGTTTTGAGAAGCATTTGTATTCTCATGGAATTAGGGTAATTAGGGTATTTTAAAAGGTTAATTGCGGAATCGAATTTAGAGAAGCCATACATCAACGAAAATTGATGAGAAATACATTGAAAATTAGGTCCATAAATTTAAGACAAATCATCTTATGGCCGTTATTCTCATCATTTTGGTTTTCGTTTCATTACCAATGAAAAGATTTTCAAGATACAGCAATGAATCGTGCCTCGAATCGGCACGTTTTATTGATACTAAAGATAAGGTAATCGCATACACTGTTAAAGTCGATTCGAGCCATTGCCTGAGTAATAGCCAAGATATTGGTCAATATCAGTTTATGTAAGTGCGTTACCTGAAAATACCTTTTGTTTGCTATGGTATGATGACATTATTCCTCAATCTGATTTATGAGGAACGATAAATCTGTGAAAAATGTATGGCCTTTAAATAAAATACGAAATCATTAAGTTATAGACAAATGATTATAATTTTTTCGATCCAACTTATGAGATAAATTATTATTTAATGTAGAAATCGTTGATCAATTCCGCAGTGAAAAAGCAAATGTTTTGGTTCATAGTAGAAGAAAATTTTGACTGTTGTTCATCTAGTCGTTTAGTTTGACTAACATGCAAATATATTCATGAAGGTAGTTTCTGCAATGAATTTAATTTTAAATTTTCTCAGCACCTTCTGAAGATCGACTCTTTCTAAAACGATCGATAGCTTGGCTTGGAAATCTTTGTGTCAAAAACAAATGCTACATTTCAATAGCATTTTGAAATCGATACAATTGATTGCACATTTTAAATCAACGAAACTAGTCGCATTTCGATTTTACCATTATGATTTTAGAACCCGTTTAACAGCAGATGTTTGACCCTTTTCAGAGATTATGGATCTAAATAAACAGTATTCTGAGATATTTACTTTCACCACTGGCTTCGGATAATTTGAGAGTACCAAGTGCACTTTGCGAAATAATATCAGGTACATACTTTCAGAATATGGTTTTATTTAACGGTCTTATTGCAACTCTTGAAAATACTGAGCCATCCTTGTCAATTTTTAGCATTTATGTATTTTGCTAATCGTAAAACCAAAAAGGGATCGTAAAACCAAAAGCAATAATATAGGACCGAGAATGGACTCTTGCGGTGCTCATCAGGCAAGAAAAAAGAGATCAGTAAGCAATAGTTAGCAGTAACAGCATAAGGTTAAATACAAAAGTAGGAGAGGAACCAAAAGAAGAAGGTCACCAGAGCAACCACACCCAGCTGAATTTGAAAGAAGAATTTAATGGTTCACTGTACCGAAAGCTCTGGCAAAGTTTGCACGTATTACATCCTTTTGCTTATGCCGGTCGGCTGCGGCAGCAACAATATTCGTGAAAGACAATAGGTTAGAAACATTTACCCTTGAATGAATCCATGTTTTTGAATGATTGAATGTATCCAAGAAATATCGCCCACCTGATTGATAGTTAGCAGATTTCCTAAGTAATCGGGAAGTACTTGTTGAAATGCCAAGATTGAAAATCAGTGACAGAGGAACATACGGGAAAGTTTAAAGTCATTTTTCAAAAAGATTTGGGATGCCATTAGCATACTTTTAAGATTAGAAGTCGAATGCGTTATTATTATTTCTTGAAGAGTGATAATCCGACTAGCTAGGAATATCAGCAATGAGTCTCTCAATGTACACAGAATGCAGATACTGTTTTTTTTTTTTAAATAAAATCTGAGTGACTGCTATGGTTTTACGTAAATGTTTTTTGAATCTAGATCGCGAATTCTTCTAGTTCATGCTCAGAACTTTGCAAAGATATGATAAAATTAGCGTAATCAAAGATTCCAACATAAACTCATGAAATTGGTTTTACCATCAGGTGCTTTATGCTTCATTCCTCACTATCCATAATAGCTTCTACGGTGTGTGTCTTCTACATAAAAAATGTCATGATTTGATTTACGAATTCCCTGGATTAAGTGGACTTGCTCCGTGTATGACATCGGAGCAGGCACAAGAAACAAGGACTAGGATATTTTTGAAAACACCTAAAAGAACCTAAAAACACCCACATAAAATATCAGAATATAATGAAAATATCTGAAAGCATACCTAAAATTATGCATAGTTATAATAAGTGAACTCTTATTAGACATGGTTGCGGTTTCTGACTTGCCCTTTTGGACCCAATTGACTAGGTTCAACCAATGAACTACTAATAAGCGCTTGCTCCGTATTATAAACAATGCGCTAATTGTTGTCTCTAATGAAAATAACAAACCATATCAACCAAATGAGCTATATCTGATTTTTGAACGTGAAAGCTGGTATTTAGATTGAAGTTTGAGTCCTTATTGCTTAGTATATCTCCAAGCAACTACAAGAAACGCATTTTATTACCACAAATCAATGCTACGCCCAGCTCAAGTTCCAAATAGTTTGCACTGCCAGCGATTTCACAAAAATTACTACACAGACACAAATTCCTATATTTCGTTTAAATGAAGTTGTACAAATCAAACACGTGACACGAAATTTCGTGGCCGCCATTATTTAGGTAAAATACTACAATGCTGACTAAGAATGCTGACTAACAAAGAAGATTCGTGTAAGCATTGTCGTATGAATATCATATTTCTATTATGCATCACTCATCGGAGCGGCCTAAAGTTCAAGGGCATACAAAATTCATCGAATATTCCAGAATTTTTCAAGCTATATTAAATTAAAACATCGATATTCATATAATATATTGGAAAACAGTGCAGGAATTTTTTCGTCAACAATGAAAGCAAATATGCTTTCTTTATTTCTTCAAAGTTTTAAGTAACAGTTGTCAATAACGTAAGCTTTTAAGCAAATACAAATTGTGTCTTCCTTTTTGTGCACCATTTCACACTTTCACATTGCATGACAACGCATTTCATGTCATTGCGAATCTCATTCTAAATTCCTTACCCAACAGAATAGAATAAAATGAAAATATTGCGAAAAACACACTGTACTTTATGAGCGACATTCATTTTAATAGAATTTAATTTATCCGACAAAACCTTCTGGGCAAGAGGAAACATTGTGCAACACCTTAAGAATTCGCATGTCATTTGCCTTCGAAAAATATGGGAAGAATGTTACCCTGCGTTCTACGTTTCTGATGTCCATTACCATTATACGCGACCAGAATATATAGTACGTTAAGTCTCAGAAAATATTCTTATAGTCATGCACAATTCGCCCTTGGGACATTTGAGAGATGCTGTATTGGTTCAACTTCGGTCTCAAGTTAGAAAAACAATGGGAATGGCACTAGCGGGGGATTTTACATTATAATACAGTTTTCATTTTCTGGATTACCTTTAAAATGTCAGAAACTCAATATTTTCTATTTATTAAATCGCTGGATAATATCAATCTAGTGCACAGGATATATAAGTTAATTAGATAACTTACATTTTTCCAAGCTCTCATTGCAGCATTTCAATGCATCATCCAGTGCGCTCGTATCCAAAAATTGTTGCGCTTCCTTGTTCAGCTCTCGGACACGGATTTCGAGCGGACACAATTTGTCAATCAGCCGTCTGACTAAAACGTCCGTTTTAGGAACATGACTGCACGTCGAAGACGCTCCTTCGATGCCACAGTACGCACTCGCGCATTCCGTTGAATCATTGACACTGCTACGAATGCGTGGACTATATTGCCCATTAGTAGATACATTACTTGAAAAATTGCCTCCACCACCCGGCTTCGAATCACAGACCACGCATCGCGAGGAGCACATGTAACACGCACTACAGAATGTATAGCCACAGACGTCCGTTACAGGACATAGTGGGATTTCTTCACACACTGGACATAGCATAGGATCCGGAACCGATGATCTCGGTGAAGATGTAGAGCTCGACACAATGGTCGAGCTGGGAAAATTGTTGCTTTGATTGTCGTGGGACGTCACACTATCAATTAGAGCTGCGCTGAGGCGCTTCAAGAGATCCGGTGGCGGAGCTGAGCCTAAGCAGTCGGCAACAAATGCATACGCATCAAATGCCTCGGCAAGTCGTCCGCTGTTTGCGAGGCTGTCGCCATAGGCAGGATATGGGTCCACGGATGAGCCAGCTCGTTGCCGTTGATGCTCGACGTGCACAAAGCCCGGATTCGAAATAGTCGACGTGCTGGACCGCGAGTAGGATTTCAGCTTGGCTACTTTGGACATATTGCGATGGTTTCTCTAGCACTCGGACACTGGATTCTAAATTTTTGCATAGGTATCACTTCGTTTAATATTTCTGCCTTTCAACACTATTTCGCAAATGATTCTCGTAACAAGCAACCTCGCGTCGTACAATTTACTATTACCAATTTAACTTCAAACACACAACGTGTTACCTAACGCCGGTTATGTAATTTCTCCCAGCATTCAAGAAATTTGGGGAGCACAACTAGCCAGGCACATCATACGTGCATCACACATTTGATTTGTGTCACATCAAATGGATGTATTTTTGATATTACTTAACGGGCAGGCGGGAGCACTGACTGGGAAAATGGGTGGCGGCACGACTTCGGCACTGTTCGATGCTCCCGGGCACAGAAACCGGGTTGTGTAGGTTACCCGTTTCCGAATTTATTACGTCCGAAGGTTTTCTTACTCAGTTTTTACACAAGGGTGTCTAGTGCACCGTACCGCGACACGGTTTGTTTACATCATCTGATTATTTCACAGCGAAGCTGGCCTACTTGGTGTTGAAACATGGGTCGCGTGGATTGTTACGAACCAAGCAGCCAACACGAATCGTCCGGCAATGTTCCACTCACTTCAGCCAAAAAAGCTTAAAAATGGTATTGCACGTTTGAGTTTTGGCCGCGAAATTTCCGTTGCACTTTTATCGCAACAGCTTGCTGCCGTCGCCGCACTCGCAATAACAAATTGGCTCACGAAAAACTGAAACACGAAATTGTTGGGTCACCAAAAAACTGTTGGATAATCACGGCTCATCATAACGCGCTTATGTAACACGCGCGCACTTGGCTGACTTGAGCCCGCGAAAAACGCGTTTACTCACAAAAGGCGATACGCTGGGAACGACTTTGCGGTCTGGGCACCGTCTGGACGCTATTTCCGTTTCCGATTTAATTGTTTCCCGTAGAATTTTCCGTTTTTACTAGAACGTGTTTCCTGCGTTGGTGTCGTAACACGTTGCCCCACTCAGAATGTTGCTGTTATAAAAGCGGGATCACGTAACTTCTTGTGAGTTAATTCTTTAGCAATTTACTCGAATAAAACTTTTACAGGTCGCAAGGTTCAACTCGGATCACTGTTCGCGGCACGGTTTTACTGAAATTTTTCCGATTTCTACTGATATTTATCTTTTTTCCACCGCTACCGCCAAAACTAACAGCAGAATACTCTGTTACTTATTTCTAACTTAAACTCCAACCTTCCACGTTCGCTCATGGCAAGCGAATGTACGAAATCTAAAGATACAAGTACTTTGCTTTGCGGCGTAGTTCTTCCCCATAGAGCTTGAAACGCTCTACACGACTCCTTCACGTACGTGAACTTGTACCACTTGCTCCTCACAAGCTTTTCAAGTCGATTCTCTTAAGATACTTAGATTGAACTGCGTAGATAGTACTATGCACTGGCAGATACAATTCTCTTTGATAACCGTCTGAACTGCTCCCCAACACAGAGGCCCCACGTCGTAGCAAGCATGGCTTGTTCGGCGAGTGTAGTCAGCTCGGGTACTCTCGTACAACCCAATCCGAACGAAAACAGCTTTTAAACTCTGCAGCTACAGATACTAATTCACAGCACGAGCAACTTCGAGCGCCCAATGTGGGATACTGAGATATCAATTGTGTATCTTTTTGATACAATTTGGAGCAATAACGCTCCGGAGTCGCGCTGGTCTCTCCGTGTTATGAAATGTTGGGGACTGTTGGCGTCTCTACGCAGAACGTGGACTGTGATGGAGACTTGTTGCGCAAGCATTTGATCTCGACTCTCCTTCTAATTCATAGACTCACACACTAGGCCGCGCCGCGTCGTTCCGATTTAATTTCTCGTACAGTATGGCACTTGGAACTGGAATAGAATCGGTTACGTAATGCGTGCTATCACGCATTCGGGTTGAATGGTGTGGGAGTCTTTGGTTATTTTTATTTATGGGTGTAGTTTGGATTCACGTCTGAAGAAAATTGAATCTGCCATGCATGCATAGGATGCTTCTTATATAAAGCGAATTGAAATCGAGTTTCTTTGTAATCTGTTTCTTGCAATATGTGCACGAAGTGCATATGAACAGTGGATTAGTAAGAGGAATAAAATAAAATTGTTGACGAAAAGTAGCATTTTGCTGAAACCTTGTTGCTGCTGGTTATTCCATTTGCAATAGGAATTATATCTCTTCAGTGAAATTTTGTTAAGACACGTTAGTGTTGTATAGTATTGAAGAAGCTCGTATAGGAACCATTGGTTAAATATCGATAAATATTACTCAGAAATGAAAAAAAAAACCAAGTGAAGAACATTTTGTTATAGTTTGTTATGTACTTGTGCAACCCATGTTATAATTTGAAATGTAGTAGTATGACGAAATTTTTGCTGATTTTCGGTGAAAATTACTATTAGAACAATGGCCCAAAAATTTATATTAAAAAAAACCCTAGCGCATTAGAACCAGATACTTCTCCTACTTAAGACTAATACAGCCTATATAATAGTAGACCCTAAGCCAATTTCATTTCAATTACCTCATGGAAAGTGACAAAATTTCAACATTGTTTATTTATTTTCATTCCAAATGTTCGCGATGTGAATACTTAATGTTAACGTTTATTGGTACGAAAATAATAAAAACGCCTCGTGCTGGCAGCCCTTTGCTAGCACCAAAACAAAAAATATGTCAAATCTGCCTCAAGCTAAAGTCAACCTACTTTAAGAATTTCGTATTGATAACTGCATTGGAAGTTATAGGCATACAAAGAAATTTAGGGTTACCACCCGCAAAAGTTTTCAAATTTCTTAGATCGTAATATTTGTTGTTTATTTTCACTACGAGATCACTATGATTTGAAAATTTTATGTTAAAATCGCTTATGAAAAATATGCAAAAAAAAAAATGCAAAACCAACCTTAGCTGGCAACTCTATCATTGTTTTTCCAAATAGATTTCTGCTGAGTATTGCCCACAATAAGTTTGATTTGCCATATGAATTTCGTTATGATTCCATCACTGTACTGGAATCTATAGGGCAAATAGCTTTATTTTCCTGAGCGAACATTCAAAATGTATGACACCAAAATTTCCATAGCTCCAACCTAATTTTTCAGCCAAATTTCTATCAAACGTGGTTTTGAGTAAGATTCATCTAATGTGTGAATTTAGTCAAAATCTGGTGACTAAATCAGAATTTATAGGGCCAAGAGTAGTTATTTTTCTCAGTGATTTTTCAAGATGGCACCACTGGTACAGAATTGCCCAAATTTCATAATTGCTTCTATCAGACATGGTTTTACGTAAGACCAATACATTCTGTAAATTTCAACTGTTTCCAATTATTGGGTCGAGAGTTCCCGTGAATAGAAGGTTTTAATGCTAAAAATATAGGTGAATTAGGGAAGGGCTGCCGTTCTTGTCCGACATGAAATTTCGAAAGTTTTACATTGACTCTGTAGACAAAGCATAAGATTTGTATATGAATTGCTTTTTGCAAAACGAAAATATTGCAGGAGAGTCGATGATTTGAAGGTTTTCACGTTCAGCGCCGGCCGTAGCTACAGAGTTGCCAGCACTTAGTAACAATAATATGTTCTGTAAGTTTTGAAATAATTCAACAGCTCTGTCAAAAGTTATCGCAATTCAAAAAATATCAATTTTTTATCAAATCTCATTTTAGGCACCTAGCGCACACAAAGGGTTAAACATTTCCTTAACCTTATCAAATCCTTTTCAAAAACGCGCTCGAAATTCATTTTGTGAACTTAGTTTTTTTGAAAACTATTTTTTGATAGAATGATAGGCATATCTAAAATATGCATATGCAAAGTGTTAAAGATAATTAACATTTTGTGAGACTTGGACCTATTCTGCTTATACACGAATGTATTGTGAAAGTTTCAGCTTAATCGGATGGCACGTTCCCGAGAAATAGTCACAGAATTTTTTTGATGTATATATATATATATATATATATATATATATATATATATATATATATATATATATATATATATATATATATATATATATGTATATACAAATTTGAATTTTTGACCAAATTTATTTTGATTATTAGCAGAGTCAGTATTTTCAGAAACAAAGCGCTCTTAATTTGATGATTGAAATAATTTGAACGAAAAAAGTATCGGTATATATTATTAGACTTATCGGTATATATTATTACTCTATATATTATTACTCTCAAAAGTGAAAGATATCTGACGTTTTTAAAATTTGAAAGGAAAAAACAGCATATAATTAAAATAACAGAATTTTCCTCAACTCTAATATTATATAGGTTGTCTTCATTATAATGAATTAAAAAACCCTGAACCTGTTGGCATAAGCAAGGGAATTTCCCTTTCGCTGTTTTTCGTGCGTTATTCAAATACTGATGATTGAGCTTATGGATATTTCTTCAAGTTCCGTTCAAAAGAGTCAGTTATGGGAAAATAAATTATAGAAAGAGAGATCATCATAGATTTGCGCTAAAATGGAATATCCCTCAATGATATTGGTGAAACAGTGAACAGAAGCCGATTTTCAGTTTGATGTGCGATAAACGGATTCAAAGGCGAAAAAACATTTGGAAATCGTACAAGCTTTGGGCCTTCGAAGAACCCTTCAAATAAAGAACGAAGAACTGCTGTAATCCAAAAATAATTTCTTCGGATTTCGTGAAAGATGTAACTTCCAGTACCATACAAAATGTTCTGGATGAGGCTGATTAGAAATCTGAAGTTTCTCGAAAAAAGTCCTATATAAATATTGCCAGCAGTTGAATGGGAAACTGAATTTGCAAAAGAATATTTAAATAAAGAGAGGATTCTTGAACGAGATAATATCAGTGTGCCGAAAGCTAAACACCGAATCAAATAAAATGCGTTTGTTACTTTGAGTAAAACATGGAGAGGCTGAGGTCGTGATTTGTGGTTGCAGGTCAGAGAGCTGGTGTTTATTGGTGGAGCTATGGATGAATTTGTTTGCATACGTTTAAAAAAATTATTCTAAAAATGTGCTGAAAAACCTGCTTTTTTTCAAGATAATTTTCACTTTCAGCATGGCAATAATCCAAAGCACAGAGCCTACATAGTGCGAGATATAGAATTCTATTTAACTCGCTCATACCCCACTATCTTCATACACTACCCACAATCATTTGAGTGATAAACACGAAAAATTGATTAGAGAGCATCACAAAGAAGTATATAACACAGGGAATTGACTACCTGGGTTATATACTTCTTGATTGATTGGTACCGTCAATGCCCAATAGATCGAAAGAAGTTATAAAAAGGAGAGGGTGTTATTACTGAAAGAAAGTTATTAGTTATCACTAAAGCCTCAGTTTAATTTTAATTTTACGTGTATTTTTTATTATTTAGTATTATTTTATTATAATTTTTGTGATCTTTAGATTTTTCAACGAAACCGGTAAAAAAAACAAGATGTCTGCCATATCTATACAATTTTCAAAAGTAACCACTCACTCGACGAACTTGATTTATTTTTTCAAGGTAACAACCGTACTGAAAAGTTTTCTTGCCTAAATCTTACACGATATGTAAATACAAGAGCAAATGTTGTTTCAAAATACGAACTCGTGCCGGGGACATTGCACTATTTAGCTCTTTTTACTGCTCCACCTATAAATCTTTCAACGCAACAGTTTGGGTCAAACAAATTTAGGATCATGTGTTTTCCGTTTCCCTAGTGCTTAAATAAAAACACAAGCTGAATGGAAAATATCAAAATGCAGCCATAAACGGATTAAACTGTTGAGTATTTTATTTGATTTTTTTTATTTTGAGTTTGTTTATACTGCTGGCTTAACCAGACACTTTCACTCAAAGAATATTTTCCTCGTGTCTGATGAATATTCGATTCAAATTTGGCGGTTGTACCTTGAAGTAGAAGGTATTTTGAGAAAAAAAAATTTTAAAATTTCAAGTCACTGTATTTTGATATTTTCATATTCTTCATCATTGCCTCAAAACTCATTCAAAATAAAAATCAAGAAATTTACGCTCGCATTTTTCTTCACTTCATTCATGCTGGGTAAAATTTTTATCGATTTTGACCTTTTTTCACTTGATCCTGGCCTTAAATCTCTCCCTTCTGAGATCATAGTTCTCCATCAAATTGAATACTTTCTGCCAGTTTCGAATATTTCCTTGAATTCATTTCAAACTCTAACTGCAGTAGTCTAGATCTTGCTTATCGAACAATCTGTTTTTGTACCTGTCATACTTCGTTTTATGTCAAGCAAAAAAAAACTTGGTGGTTGTGAAGTTTGTGATGGTGTCACCCTCGAAAGTTATTCATGTATGCACTGACAGCTCAAAGCTAAATAATAGAATCGGGAGAGGTGTATACTTAGATAAGCTGAATCTCAAGCTGTCCTTCCGTCTATCAGAGCACTGTAGTGTCTTTCAGGCGGAGGTTGCGGCTATTTATCAAGGAAATCGACTGGCTTCTGTGTAATCGAATATTCAGGGTCAATATTGGTGTTTTCACAGATAACCAAGCGGATTTAAATCCCTTGCTGGTCCTTGTACAGGGTCCATGATTGTTGCTGAATGCTGTGATAGGAGATATCGAGATATTCGATTGTTCAATTGCTTTGGGTACCTGGACATAGGGGTTTTCATGGCAACTGTGAGGCCGATGAGCTGACAAGGCTTGGAACCTTTCTACCGGAGGTCTCTTGCTCCTTCTCAATAGGTATACCGATGAAATCGGTCAAATTGGCCATCAGGCAAGAATAGGAAGTCCTGTGCAGGTGAATCATCCTGCGCGATAACAAGGCAGTCCTGGGTATCCCTTGATGCGCATCGCACCAGGCAGCTTTTAGGCTTACTTCGAAGCGTTCTGCGTTGCACTGTGGGCGTACTTACGAGCCACTGCCTCATAGGGCGGCATGCACAATAGGGCGGCATGGGCGTTGAGTTTAACGATTTCTGTCAGAGTTGTGGCTTTGAGGACGAGGAGGAATCCGTCCTCCATCTCATGTGCTAATGCCCGGCTTTGGCATGGAGAAGGTTGTCGGCACTTGGTGCGCCCTTTCTCTCGACCCTTTCTCTGACCGAACTGTCCCTGGAACATTTAAAGGGAAGCAGATGATTTCCTGATTTCATTGAGTAGAAGAGAGTCACTAATTATTGTGGCATCAAAACGGGCCTCTCTTGTGCCTATGTGTGTTGCCACTTCAACTTACCTACCTACCTGAAGTTTGTCTAGAATTAAATATAATTACAAATAACTCAATTGTAGCTAATCCTATTTCAAAAATCTTTAACAGTACCGACTAACAGTGAATTTGACGAGGGTAGTAAAATTTTTCTGTTCAGATAAACGATTGTCGGAAATGAAACGTCCTTGACAAATGAAAGCAGCCATGTTAATACTGGAGAGTCAACATTTTATACCACGAAAGTATTGTTTCTTGGTATGATTTTTATTGTTGCGTTTTTTGAGTTGGGAATGATTAATTTAATGCGGTGATACTCTACCCTGCTTCACTATAGAGCCAAATTTATTTTAATTTATAATTTATAGCTGTACAAATTTATTTGAAGTCTACACATAAAATCGACCTGCATTCATTTAAGCCGCTACCCGAATTCCCTGACATTAAAGTTCTTTATATTATTGACGCTAATATCTCTCCAACCATATTCGTAAGTACACTGACCTAGCAAAACAAGAATCATGTATTCAAAAGTTGCGTGCTAATTTTCTCATCGTTAGCGAATTTTTCATTGGCACACTAGCTTCGCACATATCATGTATAGTTCACAAACCTATGACAAAAAAGCGAGCAAACAACTAATATAGTAATAGGTTCATAGCATATGTATGTACATACGTATGAATTTCATATAATTCAGTCAAAACGCGAAACTTAGCGGATTTCTATTATTAGTTTAGATCGCGCCATCATGATTGAAAACAACCCGAGAGAAGCTTTTCTACCGATCTAATGTTCTTCGACGATTTTCTTGATTTTTGCTATGGTGCACGATGAAAGAAGACCAAATTGTTAATTATTGAGCACTTAATGTGAATCTGTCGTCGCTTTCTAAAAGATGACAGTTCTCAACGTCCCAGCAGCCGTCGATTGCCTGGTACGCGAATAATACGTGTCTTGGTTGGCATGCACTCTCTGAGACAAGTCATGGACCAGTATTTTATGCTGAATAAACCAGACACTTTAAATATGATGTAACACTGATGTTACAGCCACGTGGCCAAGTTTCGGCAATCCTCAATGTGGAACGTTTTACACGGTCAATGACGTGAGCGTACGTGTGGCGAATTGTAGTGTTTGGAATGAAGGCGTGCGCCCCTTTGAAATTATTTCAAGATCAAGATAAGGTAAACAGAAAATTCCTAAATGGGAGACTGCAAAATATTGTAATGACCTGTTGAGATTATCAACTCAAAGTGTTAGAACGGCTATCCCAACTGTTGCTGTGCAAGAGATCTGAAAATTTAGATAAAAATGTGTCTTGCTCTTGAGGATGTGAAAAAAGAATTTTTTGTCAATGATATTTTGTAAAAAGTTACATTTTGTTTGTACGATACAAAGTCGTGTTTTTTTGTGAAATACTTTAAAATGCGCTGGAAGGTTTTAAGCTCTCTTGTAAAACTCGATTTCTGTGAAACTAGTGGAGAATATTTATTTTATTGCATTGAAACAAGGAAGCCGGATTTGTAATAAAACAAAAATGCACTGAATTTGGTCTTTGGAGAGGTGAATCGAGTATTGACATTTCATCTGAAATGTTTTTACTGATTTTTGAAATGATCACCACAGGTCGAGTATTTCATTCTAACTTTTGTGATGCAGCAATCTTTAGTCAACCCTTTTGCAGCCAGGATATCAGTTCTGTGAGAACTTCCAAAACGTTATAACATTAGAAAGCTCATTTTTGCCCCTGTTTTGTTAATGCTAACCCCCATACAATCTATTATTGTTATAATTCCTTTGATAGATGTGTTGTCTCTTAACACCTCTAAGGACAGAAATGATTTTGACCTTGATCAAAAATTGTAATTTGAAGACGAATTTTTCCTCCAGAAGCCAGATATATTTCAATATCTTGGCAGATATAGATATTTCGATACCTATCCAGAAAGTGAAATGTATAAAGCTTCTTAAGGAAAAAATCGGTCTTCAAATTGAAGCATTTGGTTTCGACAGCAATAAAAATGGAATCAGCTAAATTGATTGACTTTGATATTAAGCAGTGTAAAGGCTGGATCCACCGGAGCTCGCGCACAGCTCACGCTCTGATTTGACGTCATCGATGCTTGTAGACGAGTTGAACGCGAACAATGTACGCGCTCTCCATCCGCCACGTCCACATCAAGCACGCAAACAGAAAAGTAATAAATAAGTCCGTGAATGCTCAAAATGAATTTTGATGAAGAAGAAATTGTTATTCGTTCAGCATCCTATATAAATATTATCAGAACTGTCTAAAAAATGAAAAAATCCACGATGTTGGGTTCGACTTTATTTAAACTTAACATTGTTAAGTGATTTAAAAATTGATAAATTAAGTGGATTTCGCAATTTCACACGCATTTCATCATCTGATTTCGACTTTTTGTGACGAAATTGGGCCCCTTGTAGGAAAGAAAAATAAAAATTATCGGCCATGCGTGGCCATAAAAACAAGACTTACAATTACGAGTAGCTTGCGTTTTTTTGCTACTAGTGACTGTTTTATCAGTCTTTCGTATCTTTTCAAAGTATCGAAACTATTAATAAGTAGAATTATACTGGAAGTTTAACATGCTCTCATAACTGTCATGCACGACTATGTCCAAGTAACTATGCATATATATATAATTTTAAAAATTCAATAGAGAAAAAAGAATAATTTTTTTAATAACTCATTTAATTTTTATAGTCTTGATTAGAATTATCCCACAAAATAAGATATTCCTTCACTTTATTTATTAATTAATAACTAATTTTTTGTCGACTCCGTATTAAGTGCCATTTTGCACGTGTGCTTTCCAACAGAGAGTGGGAAGCAAGGAAGCAGCGCAACGAGCAATCGAAATGCAAAGCAACGCGCAAACAGAGCGTTGCATCCGAACCCGCGAACATTTTCGGTGGAGACGTATCCCAAATGCAGCTCGCGCCCAGCTCTTCTGTTTCTTCGCGCTCAGTGCGTGAACAGCTTTTGGTGTAGACGATAGCTTGTTGACTGACCGCGAACAGCATGCACGCAGCGCGTTTGGTGGATACTAGCCTTAAGAAGTATATTCTCCAAATGCAATTCTAATGACATGCACAAAGCGATATTATTGTTTGAGGATGTCACATTGAAATGAGTGAGATGTAGCTTTTTTTAAATTCGTATAATTTTGTGCATAAGAGCATCCTTCCATGAAATCAGAATAGAGATAAGGAGAAGAATTTAAATGTTGTATGAAAGAATCATTGCGTAAAGTAGAATAGAAGAAAAGAATAATAATAATAAAGGGAAATAACTGATTTCTTAAAATAAATTCATATTGGCCTAATTGCTGGAATCTTTTCTTATTCAGGTTTTACTTCACCTGATTGACCAGTTAATAGTTATAGGGAGGAACTTCCGGACAACATTTTTTTTTAGGCCGGAGTGACAAAAGGCCATGTAGATCCCGACACCAACTGGGGCCAGACAATGTTTGTCTTCAATTAGGCCATTTTCGGGCATCCTATCTAGCAAATGCGCTTTGTCGTATTTCGGCTGAATCTAGCTCGCAGGCACATGGTTTAAAACTCTGTAGCCTCTTCTCTCGTATTTTTTTTAACATTGCGATGCGATTATTGTATGATACAGTAGCAGATGATAACACGGTGCGACCTCTTATGTGTCTAGGAGCAAGTTCATCTTATTTTTCTAGTAGTTCATTGTAGCCGCGAAAAGCTAGTGAAACGGTGCATCAGCATCCATAGTATGTGAAATAGAGGATGCTACGCTAATGTGGACTAGGGCCCCCTACTTCATCGGCAATTCATCTTTTTTGTCCATCAAAATTCCGATAGTACAAATTAATGCATACATGATCTTTGACCATGTTGGCCGTAATAAAGAGCACTTTTGGTGGAACATGCATTCAAAATGGACACATTTTCACTACTTTACTTTGAAAATCAGTGTTTCTAGTCTATCGGTTTGTTAAAAGGAGCTAGTTTCATATCCTCGCACTGAACCTTACCGTGTATATTAGTATTTTTCAATTGTTTTTATTTTATCCACATACAGATGCTGACATAATTATATTCGAAATATTGTTAACATTTATCTTTTTGATTACTGACCTTCTCAATCGAATAAATATAAACTTATAATTAACGTCTTTCTTTGATTGACAGAAATGACTTTTTTCGATGCTAGATCTTTAGATTTAGCTAAATTGTGTCAAACGCTTCAAGCTGCCCAGGGTTTTTTTTCTTTACCGTTTGTTATTGTCCTCAGATAATAATTTCGAACCTAAAAATAGTTCTTACAAATGAATTTAATGTTGTTGAGTAATATTCTTCGTAAGTATCAAAGCCAATTGTCGAAATTTTTACACAATAACTTATCTTTTGCCATCAAAATTTACAAAAGTGCGTAAAAAGAATATTTTTTTTACGACCAAATGGTGTAATTTTACCCTAAATAATGATGCAATTTTATGGCTTTGGCGCAAAGGTGAATAGCAAACTAGTAACTTTAACCTCTTTTGGCTTCAATTTACAAAAAACTGTGTATTATTCAGCTGATATGACGTAAAAGCAAAAAAACTCTAGCGCACCTGAACCGCTAGAAACACTAATGTTCGAAGAACAGTAGAAGAATCTTGCAGGTTTTGAGTGCGGCCAAACTGTTTCAAATGCCACGTTTTACTTTGATCTCAAGAATGCATTATAACTCATATGGTAGAAGGTTTCAAATATTACCACTGGCATGGGTTTCAAAGTTTATGAAAGAAAAACACTTGTTAATTATATTCGTTATCAGTTGCTTATTTCACCAAACTTTGAAAGCAGCATCTCATATAACATCAATGAAGAAAATGCTCAGTGCCTGTAGCACTGTAACTGAAGTTGGTGTTTGGGGCTGCGTTCCGAAAAATTTGCAGAGCTTTGGGAATTGAAACATTGGTTATTTATTTTCTTTGTAAATGTTTCCGGTATGAATGCTAACTGTAAGCATTTATTGATACAAAAGTAGCACAATTGACTCGTGCTGGCAGCCTTTTGCCAGTGTCAAAGCCAAGAATATATCACATCGAGTTCACGTTGTTTAATGACATTCGAAGTTATACTGTTATACAGTTGACTGCAGTTATACAGTTGACTGCACTGGAAGTTTTAGGGCAAAAAGTTTTATTTTCCTGAGAGAATTTTCAATACCAAAGACACAAAAATTACCATAGCTGGCAGCACCAATCGAATTTTTCAACCAAATTCCTATCAAACAGAGTTTAGAGTAAGTTGCAGCTACTGTATCAATTTCATGAAAATCTGGTTACTAATTCACATTTCATAGGGCAAAAAGCAGTTTTTTTTTCATTGTAATTTTTCAAGATGGCACCACTGGCACAGAGTTGCCCACAATCGAAAATCGCTTCTATTAGACCTGGTTCTACTTAAGTCCAATGCATTATGTAAATTTCAATGATATCTGATTATTGGTTCGTGAATTCCCGTGAACAGAAGTTTTTGATGCTAAAAATATAGGTTAACTGGGAGAGGGTTACCGTTTTTGTCCGACATGAAATTTCCAAAGTTTTACTTTGAACGTGTAGATTAAGCATAAGATTTATATACAGATTGGTGTTATTGTAAGAAACGGACATTTTTAGGATATTCGATGATTTGAATGTTTTCACTTCCAAATTTTTATTTTTTCAAATTTAAGACACCAAAATTATCATAGCTGGCAGCTCCAACCGAATTTTTCAACCAAATTTCTACCAAACGTGGTTTAAAATAAGGTCCAACTACTGTGTGAATTTCGTCAAAATCGAACGATTTAATCAGAATTTATAGGGCTAAAAGCAGTTATCTTTTTTAGTGATTTTTCAAGATGGCACCACTGGCACAGAATCACCTGCATTTCAAAATTACTTCTATCAGACCTGGTCCTATTTAGGACCAATACAGTCTGCAAATTTCAATTAATTCTGCTCATTGGATCCTGAGTTTCCGTGAACAGAAGTTTTTGGATCTAAAAATATAGGTAAATTGGGCAAGGGTTACCAGGCGTGTCCGTTATACCATATCAAATTTTTTCTTTGATCTATGTAAAAAAAGCACGAAATTTACATTTGAGTGGCTTTTTTTTGAAGAAGCGGCATTTTTTCAAGAGAGACGATAATTTGGAGGTTTTCACTTTCAGTGCCTGCCCTAGCTTCAGGGTTGCCAGCACGCTCATCAAAAGCTACACAAATCTACAACTAAAAACAACAAATTTGGTAATGATTGAATAGCTCTGTCAAAAGTTATTGCAATTCAAAAAGTTTCAATTTTTTCCGTTCTCTTTTTAGGCACCCAGCGCACACATGGGGTTAAAAAATTCCAAAACATTATCCGATTCACATGTAAAACACGTTTGAAATTTATTTTGTTAACTTTATTTTTGCAAAACTTATTTGTGTACGGAATAATAGGTATATTAAAGGGTTAAAGGGTTAAAGATTTAGAAAATTTGTGATTCGTTATTTTAAACGAAAAAATGAATATATTTCCTATTATCAAAGTATTAATTATAGACCCACTTTTTAGAGTGTAAACTAAATAGATAACTATAGCTATATTCGCGTACTTTCAGTCACTGAATTTCCCTGAATTTTTCAGAATCATGTGGTGGGGAGATTCATGAAAAGTGCGAAAACGCTCTGATTGCATTTTCTGAAGATTGACAAACAAAAGTGTCAGTTGTCGGTTTTTGGGAGAACAATAGTGATTATGAAGTCATCCTAAGCGGTGATAAATTATCGCCACAAAAATATTCGACCTTCATGACAAAAAAATATGCTGCTGAAATTTTCGGTTTTTCAGTAAAACGGAGCACAAAAACGGCTTCATTGCAATCAATCGCAAGTAATCGCAATTTATTTTAGTAAGCGAACAGACCTTATGTTCTACTAAAATTACTGTTTCTCGGTATTTATAATACAATTTTTTTTTTAAAAAGTAATAGCTTCACGAGCCACAAGCGTAAATAAACATTGAGATCTTCTTGAAATGCAGTTAAGTAATTCTGATTATAAAGCATTATTAAAAATTATGATTATAAAGCATTTTTACATCACATCGTGCGTAAAAAATAAAATATGTGACATTATTTCCGCACTTGACTAATTACAATTCACAAGCTATTAGATTCAGTTTTGCTTACGATAATAAAAAATCTTTTGCATAACAAAGCAACAACATCAAATAACTCAGGAACACAATCATGTAAGAAAATGGAACATATTCATGGTCGATCTACTTAGATCTCGATCGTTGCATTATCCAATAACTTAATATGACAAGTGCGAGAACCGTGGATGAGTCAGTTTATTAAATGCATATCACAGTAAGATTGATTAAAAATATTTTGATTCCTCGTTTACACAGAAAATAAATGATTGCGATTGTTTTACATGATGTAACGGCAGAATTTATTTTTATTATTGTATTTTCAACAGTTAAATTTTATTTGGTGTCACCAACGGTATTTTGAACATTTACTGTTTTACGAGTACTTCGGAAATGAAATTCGCAGCGATGGTCACGTAACTTTATCAAGGGCAATTTAATTCACAACAATTGGTTTAAAGATGAGTCTCGATCTGGGTTCCATGTAAATGTATCGAGTTGGTTTAGTAAACCGATCGAACCATACGAGGTAGCATTAGCATATGAGTATATTGTATTAGCATATTGACATGTTAGTTGTGAGTCGCAATTTTGCAATGATTATCATACTGACAGTTACATTGGCGTGTATTTTATGTAAATGAGGTTTTGATAAAATCTGAAGTGAAAAAATGGAGATTTCAAGCAAAGTACTGTGTCTAGCAACCAATTTTTTAGATTTTTGAGATTGATTTTAAGTTTAACATTAATTGCGTGCGTATGTGTGTGTTTTCAAATATATTTCAAATTACTGAAATGTGGCTAGGTTTTGATAATATTATAAGATTTTTACAAATGCGAGAGAGAAAGAGAGAAATGGAAACAAAATAGCAATACAATAAAAAATTTTAAAGTACGAACTTTTGTGCGCATATAACATTATTTATGTTTTTATATTTTTTTTTCCTCCTTACTTCCACTCTCCCCATCACTCCATCAGCGTGTACAGTCCATATGCACCATCTTTACCCTCCAGTAAGTTTTTCATAGTGCTTCCCAGACAACTAGTTTGTTGGTCTAAGGGACTTTTTATATTCCTATTTATTTCTTATGAAATGGCGAGAAATAAAAGATCCAACCAATGCAGACATCAGATACAACATTCATTGGCGAAATTTTATGTTAGTGGGATGCAATGCAACCTAACATATCAGCAGTAGATCCCGTCATTGTGACAAAATATCATGCGAGGTGCGGTCGAAAAGTAATCGGTTCAGGAAGGAAAAAATATTTTTTGGTAATAAGCTCAATTTATATCTCAAATTAGCTTTATAGACTTCGCTGTCCTCCGAATAATATAATTTTTGGAAGTTTTCAAAATAGATTTATGTTTCAGTGATGACATCGGTATTCAACTTAAGTCTACTGAAGCCGAGCCACTTCTTTGGACTTACAAATAAATCATGTTTGCAAATTCATGTTCACAAATAGATATAAAAATAGGCCAAAATGTAGTGAATGAGTAACCAATTCGTACTTTTCATTCCGACTGGTCACAGTATCGTAGTGGAAGTGCACATTTTTGACCGCCAAATATGTTCGCTTGAACTGGATCACTAGCTCTGAGACATATGCTCCCTTGATACTGTTGCAACTTTTCAGATAGTCATGTGAATTATATATTTTTCATCCCCAAAATCGGTCAAGTCTCTTGTCGATTCTCCAGGAGCAGACTATTGATGCGATTGTATATTTTAGGAAATTCAATATCTGCAACCAACTTAGCTTTCTGTGAGCTACTTTCAGGTTGCACTTTTGGCCTTAGCAAATGTCTCAGCTGAGTTAAATTTTTGTCTGTGTTTCGTGGGCGAAGCTAGTGGCTATTGATAAGTTGCAGTTTCCGTAATGATTTTGTGACTTGAATTATGTTTTAGCCCATTATTATGTAATCAAAACCTTTCTGTACCTTAATTTGATATAATTCAATACCGTAGGCAACAGTAATAATAGGAAGCTTGATTTTCTTGTTTCCAAATCACGACGAAGTGTCAATAATCTTCAACAGTATCTTCTTACTTTCAGTCGATGCACATCAACCTACTAACGATATGAATTTGATACTGCAAAAGTCTGATCCTAACCAGAACAGTCAAACTATACTTTAAAGACAAACTATACTTTAGTAAATGAGGCTCTACCTCATATAAGATGGCACAATGGGCTGAGAGATTTATCTATTGATTCTAAAGCTGAACAATTTATCATATGACATATTTTATTTGATTAAAACGAATAAGACCGTTTCTAGACATGTTACCTTAATGACACTTATGTGTCATTAAGGGAAAAGTGTCCATGACTCCATGGATACTTTTCCTGACAGGTTTTGTCAAGATCTTAAAAATCCTATTTAGAAGGAAAAAAATGTCAATTTGCAGTATAACAAGTCAGGATCTTTCCGTCATGACGCCGTTTTTCCTAAATTAAATGGAAAAGTGTAAATAAACAATGATTGGATCGAAATGAAACGAATACATGCATCATTTAAAATGACGAATGCGATTGCTAATATCAATATATTTTTTCAAAAGCTTAAGAGCTTGCAATACATACCCTGCTAAGATGCACTGGGAAAATCTGTTTATTTCCGTACCGTTAATATTTTTGCCAACTACTTTTCAAACGTTTACTCAATCCAGAGAAGTGAGTTTAATCCAAACAATCTGAATCTCATCTACTTTTGTCCAGCCTTACGATTGAATCGCTTGATACCGAACTTATCGCAGCTGACAACACCAAATCTGCAGGTCCGGAAAAGTATCCCACCAATATTTTTAAAATATTGTGCTCAAGTCATAGCATTTCTACTTCAACATATTTTCAATGTAAGCAATCCTTCGTACTTTCGCTACAAGCGATTTCAGTAAATCGTTGAAACCGATTTAAGTAAAGTGTAAAAGTTTCAAAACTTCTATCTAGGGTAATTTTCTTAATTGGCTATACGGCTGTCTGTATTCATGGTCGACACTTTGTATTCAATTTCAATAAAGAATTATCTCAAACTATCACTTCATGCTGGGGCGTTCCACACGGTTCACATTTAGAGCCCTTACTTTACCTGATATTCTTAAAGGATATAGGTTTGATTTTTAACAATGTCGGACTTCTTCTGTTTGCCGACGATTGCAAAATGTATAAACCATTTAAAATTGAAAACGGTATGAGAGTTGTAAATTTTCATCAATTTTTTTTTGGTTGAACAAGTTCATTCCAACGAGGAACAGGGGTTGGCCTTGTCCAATTTGGTGTTGGTCATCGGGATCGGCAGAGTTATTTTTTAATAATTCCTGCTACATATTATGCCCGTTAAATCCACTACCAATACAACATAAAAAAAGATTTAAAATTATATATTAAAAAAATTCAGTTTATGGTTTTTAATCACACCATTCGAAATTTCATTCCACATTTTGCGTTTCGTTAAAAGTCTTACATTTTCCACTTGTTTGTAGTAAGCTATTCGATTCAGTAGAAAGAGTCCTAAATTGGAAGTTATAGAGATAGAACATTTTTTTGGGCTGCCATCTGAAAAATTTCCAAATGGAAAACTGACACATTTGTTACTTATCTTCGTTGTAAATTTTTGTCATATGAAAATTAAATGGTAAAAATTAAATGGTACCCATGCAACCAAACCGACTAACTGACCAAAAGCTACGTGTGAAAACCTTGCCCGAAAGATTCAAGCAACTTTTCACCTCGAGCGTTCACATTTTAGACTCGAGTTTGGTGTGGTCTATAAACAACAATGATAAAACTAAATCTTTAATGAGTCTTTAAGCGAAAGGCTTTGCTGGAAACTTGAGTAGGCCAGTGAGAACGAAACTAGATGTAGATATCCTTTCAGCAGCAGGTAGATATCCTTTCAGCAGCAGGTAGATATCCTTTCTATTAGCATATTATCAATTATTTCTAAATTAAATGAAAGTAAATAAAAATAAATAACATCGTTATTTTAACTCACGTTCAATCCGCAGATTATTATCGGCTATTAATTTTATTTGAATACAAACCCAGCAATGTAAGCAGATATACAATTTTCCATTCACTATCGCATTGAATACTATAATCTTGGAATCGAAGTACAAAAGGATATTTTAGCAGTACTATTCCTATATTGCTCTATTTTCAAGGGCATTTTCAACTAGCTGAACTCGTATTTGAATCCCAATATACCCAAACCTTGATGCAACAGGCTGTTAGTAGTTTCATGTGGACTAACATATATTTATAGATATCACAGATACGGGAGCCTTCCAGCTCAGTAGCCTGAACTATCGCTCAGATGAATAGAACGCCCACAAAAACTTGCTAGATATTACGAGTAACAGTTTGAAAAAAAAATCAATTTTCTGTTCAAAGGAATTTCACAAAGTGGGCTATCAACATGTCGAAAATACAGCCCACCTCAATTCAATACGCCGAGGAAAGACCTTTCAAACACCGCTAAGGAATTGCTCGAAAGAAAATGGTGTGGATCGAAATACCCTTATCGGATGCCATAAGCACGTTGCGTTGCAAGAAATTGTCCAACTGAAATTCTTAGGAGAAATACGTACGTACTAAAGGCATCTTGCCAACATTTTGTACTGTGATGACTTTAAGTAGAGGTGAAATCGATGTAGAGAAAGATACAGTTCCAATTGGTATCTACTACAGCTTTCATTGGATATCGAGTAGTCGGTTTTTCTTCACAAATAAAGTCGTTAATTTTTCAGTTATGTTTTTGGACTGGTGGAAAATTATTATCTTTTATTATCAGGGCTTCTTTGCTTGACTACATTCGTTTGATTAGAATTAAAATTTAGACTTTCTTCAAGAAACCGTTGAACTTACGTAGTACCCGGTTTCAATTGTAAACAGTCATACTAATGCAAAATAAAATTGTAAATAGAGCCCTCGCTGCATATTTCTTGTGAACATGTGAACAGTCAAAAGCAGTGCAATGCAGCACGTTGCACGTACTTGGGCACTTTAGAAAATGACATTGCAATGTGCAAAACTATTAAGCAGTCGATTATAAAATTTTGGAATCTCATTTTCATTACGTGAAAATGAAAATCATAACATTATATATAACATTCATTCTTACCCATACATATATCTAACATGTTTCACTTTTATATTAAGCTAATTATCGCGACTTGTGTTAAATTACGTTCATTTCATCCAGATATTGCTTCAACGTCATGGTAAGCTGTGACAAAATTCTATGCACTTAAGCTAACACTTGAAAATGCTTTTCGGATCCGCTTACGATTTTATCATTCTGCTAAGCAAAATTTAATTTGCAATTACGAAATTGACGTAGCCAAACGTAGTACCCGTGCATGTTCTGGACAACGCCAATAAAACGGCAATCGAACAATGACATAACTTTTCTCGTTTATTGTTTGTTACTTGTTTGCACAGATTGAGGCACCTTTTGATGACCGCATATACGAATGTACATACATACATGCACGTAATTTGGAAAACGACGTCAGCCTTCCAAGTCTACAAAGCAATTGCATTCAGAACATTGCAACATCCATTCATTATGTATGATTTTTGCATAATGCACTCTAGCCTTATCTTCAAGTGACTCACGTAATAATGTAGCTTTTACAAGTCATAGCTAGATTCGTTTGCAAATATTTGCTTTGCTGAAATTTATAAGGGACGAATGAACTGCGCAACGATGTTTTGCTTTAGCGAAATGGAAGTGAAGTGCATTGAAACCTGGGCAACATTAACTGAATTTACAAGCTGTTGTGTTTGTACTTTGCACTATATTGAAGGCGATTTGTGGACAAAGCAAAATTGCTGATTCCAGTATGGTTAAGCAAAATAGATCGTAACGTTGTTGTTTTGCGATGAAATAGTTAAAGCGAAAGTTTTAGCGTTTACAGAAAGCTATTTACTTATTTATTTATTTATTCTTATCAAATAAGGTGTACAAAAAAACACATGCAATTAATATTTAACAATTCAGATACATTTAAAATGTATGTTACATCTTCAAAACAAAACAAAAATTTGGAAAATATAACCATCTTTGGTAGGGAATTGGACAGGGAGATTTATGACGTAAGCACCTTAGTCAGAGCTATTTGAAACCTAGGTCTGGAAATGGTTGGGGAATAGTATTTTGCGAGGCTGTTGAATATTTTACAGCTTCTGTCGATTAGCTCATTGCTGGCGTAAACTGTGTGGTGTCGGTATTCATTCAATAAACGTGTGCCTCGTCCGCCTTACTGATTCGTTGAAGGCTATCATATTGGACGGGGAGACAACATTAATCAAGCCCCTAATAACATCAAAGATAGACTTAAAAGATTTAACCTGTATCTGTATGTTGGTAAATTATCAAATTCGTATGGATTATACAGATCTCTCAACGCAAAGAAGAGGCACTGCTTCTGCACTGATCGAGCTTGTCGCTATGGACATCAAAGGTAGGGTGCCAGACTATATATGCATATTCAAGCAATGGTCGAACTAGAGCTGTGTATAAAGACTTCGTGTCCCATAGGTTTTTGAATTCCTTCGCACGTCTTTTGACGAATCCAAGCTGCTTATTAACCTTGCTTTAGACTTTTTGATAGAGTGAATTCAAACCAGGTCGATAACACTACACTCAAAAAAATATGTTTCCGAGAATCAAAGAAAATATTTACTTGTTTACGAGATGTGAAATCTTCCACAAATCAAATAAGCTTTTATTTGATATCAGTAATTTGTATAAATATCATGTAAAAATTCCTTACCTTCAACGGAATACAATTTTTACTTTACCTTATTTACAGTAAGTAATTTTCCTCAAATCCTGTAAATTGTGTCTATGAATTGAGTAAATTATATTTACAACGCGAATATGTTTTTACATGTTTCAACAACAACCACGCTTCAATATTCGGCGAAAAAATTGATAGTTTTTATGACTTCTATCAACATTTTCCCTGCACAAATAAGGGGGTCTATAGTTTAGCTCGCTAATATGTCTGACCAAAGCAGTGATCTACCGTCTTCAGTTGTCCTAGCTCCATTGATTAAGTGTCACATTATAGCTTTAAGTGGTGACTAGGCATAAATAATACTAGCGCTTCAGAAAAAAAAGAAAAACAAATGTGGCACTTAAAAAAAGGAAAATTGATATTGAATCTACTTTTTTAACTTATTTTTTATTTTTTCACTCCCTTCAAAGTAAGCCACTCTTATGATATGAAAGGAGGGAGAGTTTTTGCGTGCCAACAACATGCCATGCTTTCAAGCGGTCCCGCATCTAAGTAGTAACCGCACCCACCACAGTTTAACTTCGGTGATCGTACGGGAACAAATTTATGCCAGATGCCAGAAACTATATTAAATTTTACTCAGGGCAAGTTCAATATCAGTTCTTTGAAATGAAGAAATTTCTTTCTTTGAATTGAGTAAATATTTCTTTATCGCAGAATCATTACCAATTTCCTTTGATAATGTGTTCCTTTTTCTTCAAAAAATAGAAGTATTTTACTGATGGTATCAACATTATTTATTGAAACATTATTGAGGCGGCAATCAAAATTTATGTTACTGATTTTCCGGGAAAAGCTAATGACCTGACATTTACTGACATTGGTGTCAACATTATTTTGTTTGCACCACTGCTCAAGAGATAAAAGTTTAGATTGAAAGAAAACATAGTCTAATTTCGCACATTTTCATAAAAAAGGTGAGGAATGTCTGATGAAATTTCAGAAAGATGCTATATGAGAACATTGAGTAAAAGAAGTCTCAACGGACTATCTTGTGGTACACCTGATGAAACTTCAATTTTTTTTTTGGATAAGACACCCTGAAACTTAACGTGCTGCGTTCTAGATATGAAGATATAGCAACATAGCAAGTTATATAGCATATATAGCAAGTTTGGACCCGGACCTTTGTTGACGTTAAGATCTTTGATGGCCTTTGTAATCTCCTCTCTAGTTAAATACATTTCACTGACGATATTTGGTGGGATGTTTGAGAGGAAAGAATGTTAGATGAGCTTGCACGTGAACAAAATACTTACAGGAAATGGTCAGCGGACAGGTCATAAACTTCGTGAGGACTCGACGAACAAGAGTTCTTTTTGTAAATGGATGTAGGGTAGCCCGAAGTTGTCCGTTTGGTGTTTACGAAATCAAAAAAACTTTTTTAGGATCATGAATAATATATTCGCCCATGATATTAACATAACGTTCATAAGCTTCACGGGATTCCGTCAGTTCTTGAGCTAATTCATTATATTCATCCTTGATATCGTCTCTGGCATCAGTATTTATTTTAATTACTTTATAAAGTTTGTTTCTTTGATTCCGCAAATACCTTAAATTGTTATCCAGCCACAGTTCAGACATTTTATCTTTTCTCATAATCTTTGAAGTGAACTTTTCAACGGCGTCATGTATATATATTAATTCATATTGATGCATGAGTTAAGACATTGCTTTTTTTACTAAGAAATCAAAGATCTGCATATTATTTAAACTGTCATCGTCATAGCCCATTAAATCCGCAAGAAAGGCTCATTTTCATGGAAAAATAACCAAAAGATGAGGCGTTAGTCAGCTTTACTTCGCAAATTAGTCGCAAATATCCAAACTCAGATACGAGTACAACTGTATCGTATATTGCAGAAGTGACGAAATCTGCAATTATTTTCAAACTGCGGGGCATTAAAAGGCTTTAGTCCTGGCAAAATCAAGCATTTCAAGGCAGTGGCAAGGCATAAATATATGGAAGAGGCGGATAAACTCTGTCCATTTTGCCATAAAAAAGCAACACGACGGTGGAAGATGGCCTCCTCTACGCCACAGGTTTTTTCAGGAGATAGCTATGAAATAGATAAGCACCCAAATCATAGGAGATGATACTATTGCATGTTGATTAATGGTGATGACGCACAGCTCTTGCAATTTCGTAAGTGAAATTTTCAATAGTTTTTAGGCACAGTATTTAAGTGAGTAAACATTACAAATGGTCTATTGAATGGCCATGCGAACATGGAATTTGAGCAAAGAAATTAAATCTGACAACATATACTTTTCTTTATATCATCTTGCGAACTGTCTCTTCATATTCTAAATATACATTTATTCATGTGTTCACACACAGAGTCAGAAAATAGTTTCATTGCAACATTTTCCTAACGAATGGCAAATTGAATATTATTAACACACGCTAATTGCCACGACATATTATGAAAAATCTATGTTGCAAATGAAATTGATAAATTGAGTTTGCAAGCAGAACACTATGCAAAGTTCTTTCACTGCTCATTAAAAGAATAATTGCTGTGTTAAAATAATTTTCTGCTCATTTTGTCGGTCCTTCACGATTTCCTCGTCGACTTGTTTCATAATACACGCGAAGTTTCACAAAAAAACGTTTTCGCAAGCAACTGAAATAAAGCAAAACAATTTCCGTATTTTCTATTGCTGGTTGTTAATCAATTCATTTGATGTTGGCGGTTGCCAGTTGGCATTGTTAAGCATGAAAATCAACGATGTGTATACTCGCATGAATTTGGTGGTTGACGAATTAAGCGATGTGATGACATCCAAAATCACTAGGAGATTTTCTTCAGTACAACATAAGATAAATTAGGTTAATTTAGATGAGATTCTTTTAAATTTATAGATCAAATGAAAAAATCGAGGCTGTGTTGTGTTTGCCTCGCTTTATGAATTTCCGTAATTCTGAAAATAGGTTGACTATTTAAGAAAATTTGTCAAGAGAATTGTTGGAGAAGAAATGTAACTGCTGAAATTTAATTTCGGCTCAAGCACGTTTACAGTTTTCCAGCTTTCGAAAAAGTCTTGTTTTTATTGTTGAAAGGATAACATAATCATTTTAGGGCAAAGCACGTTAGATGGAGACATACCTATTTTATATTATAAAAAGGTTAAGGTCCCTATGCGTTTACAAATTATTTGCAAGCTATAAAAAATAAAATTTCACAAGTGAATGTTAATGGGAGCCTGGTAACTGGGATTTAAATATGACATTTGTAACGTGTAGCCATCAGGCAGCGATTAAATTTTTTTGTTCCGAGTGTTTTTATTATAATGCCATAATACATGGAGATGCTCTTTGATTTTATAAATTAATCTTGCCGGAAAAAAGTGTAACGCATGGAATATGATAAGGGTTCACTTTGAAGAGAGTATTCGTCCATTTTC
This sequence comes from Nemotelus nigrinus, assembly GCA_947369275.1. Taxonomy (NCBI): domain Eukaryota; kingdom Metazoa; phylum Arthropoda; class Insecta; order Diptera; family Stratiomyidae; genus Nemotelus; species Nemotelus nigrinus. The sequence goes on along the minus strand of OX376373.1, from coordinate 39,448,422 downwards.
AATACTCCCGTATTCGCCTTGTCCGTAATTGAAAAAAAATAAGTTAATTATGCAACTGCCTCCAACTAAAGGATGATTAGGACCGGCATAACTAAAATGATGCGGATGTTGCGAAAGAAAATAAATTGTTCCCTACGGAAAATTTTGGCAGCTGGGCGTAATTTACTGGTTTATGGTGGCTGAATTATTTTTAGTGACTGAAGGAGTATTTTTTTTTTATTAAGTTTTTCAAATACACTTTTATTTTATATAATTATATGATTTTATTAACCTTCTTATATACTTAAATAACAAATTTCCATAAGGAAGATTTGATCCAACCTTAAATTTACTGCATTTGCTCATACGAACTAAGTGCTTACCTTTTCGGAAACTACCGAGCTTTATATTTATTACCATGGATGTTTGCAAGTATCTCGCATACAACTCATGGTGGTGGCATCTCTGGAATTACCTTTCCTCACATACGGGGCCCTTGATTATCCGGAAAATTTATATGCTTTTTGCTGAGCAAACAAATCTTGCGCACTGAAAAAAATCCACATGGCGCCCAGAGCTATGTAGCATAGCGCATTATTTATGGCCCCATACGCTATGTACATAGTACTCTGAGCTATGCAATATGGCTCCCAGCGCAATAATGTCAGAATCGACATAGCACGTGGTCCTTTGTAACATGGCGCAGCATTTATGGCCCCACACGCTATATGCATAGTACCCTGAGCTATGCAGTATGGCTCGCAGCGTCATAATTATATGGCGCAGAAATTATGGCCCCACACTCTATATTACATAGTACCATTATAGTTCCAATTATAACTCACAGCCATACTGTGTGAGGGGGTGTATAAATGGCAGCTAGCTATGTAATACAGTATGTAATATAGCTCTCCACAAAGGGCAATGATACGTTATGTCTTAAGGGAAATCAAATGCACCGGATCCAGCGTAAACGTTTATGTGGGCTTGGTCAAAAAACCGTTTATTTGGACCTTAGGGAAAGAGGAAATAAAAGATTTTGCGGGAAGCGATTCACTGAAAAAGCACATAACGCCAGACGCCGTAGTTTATAGACTTCTGGTGCCATGTACATAGTTGATTTCGGGATTGTGATAAAATATAGTGCCACACGCCATAGTACATGGCCAAAAATACATAGGAGCAGACGCTATGCTTATAGCCCTCCACGCCATGTAATAAAGTCCTCCACGCCATGTAATATAGTCCTCCACGCCATGCACTATAGTCCTCCACGCCATGTACTATAGTCCTCCACGTCATGTACTGTAGTCCTCCACGCCATGTACATGGCGTGGAGGACTATATTACGTGGCGTGGACTATATTACAATTTACACAGCTTGAATTTGCTAGAAAGTACATTAAACACATACGTACATGTAGTTATGGACTTCATCATCAGTCAGAGTCAATTCTATTGGGTAAATGCATTGGGTTTGGCATTTCATCAGGAAGAACCGAATTCAATTATTCGCATTAGTGGGAAATCATACGGTCACCCCATACGGTCACGTCCCCGCTCGCAAAGTTTACGCAAAAAAAAATTTAAATAGTCATTCGGAATCCACTTCGTCTGAGCTTGAAAATTAACACATGCCTATGTTGCATTCTTTATTCTTATAGGTGAAACTATCCCAGTGCGAGTGCAGTGACAATGAATTCTTCTTCTATACTTTTAACAGTTTTTTTCTATTATGATAAATAATGTGATATTATGATAAATAACTATCTTGACAGAAATGTTTTACCAATCACGAATCAAATCAAACAGCCCCTCAGTCCAAAAGTTTCACAGCTCCTAACCAGAACCCACTCTGAAAGTATGTTTGTATTGCAGAACATAAGCAAACATAATAATATTTTCCATAATTTTACTTTGTTTGTAACAAGAGAACCTGAACTACTTTCCAAACAAAACTGTGTGACACGTGTAAGTAACACAAATCAATGTGAGCTGAGAATGGTGTATGTTAAGTGTTTATGACTATTTAAGCGCATTAGCTCGTACAAAATGGAAATTATTCGCATATCCAATATCAAGCTGATTGAAATGCAGGAAAATACTTATCATAATAACGGAAGGTGAATACCAGCAGCTATGAAGGTAAACATTTGAAATATAAGACTTTGTGTATTGTGTCTGACAAATGCAAAAGTTAAAAATAAGATTTTGTATCGTTTTCTAAGAAAAAGTGTTGGACGCAATATGATGTAATTGAAACTCTGGTCAATTCATTTGGTTGGACAAAAAGTCTGCATCAACAGACATTATTGCAATATGAATTATACATTTTCAAGCAGTATTTTGAAAGTGCATAGCGTTTTAGAAAAATACATACATATGTATGCTCGGTAATTATTTACAATCCATTGCAAAAGCATATGATTGAAACGATTCTTAGACACATAATAGAAATCTAAAAAAAAAAACTTTTACAAAAACAACAAATAATACGCATTTTCAATAAACACTATGGAAAAATATTTCAAATATTTGCTTACTTTGCTTACGTTTCCAAGAGATGCCCTTGTAAAATCTGTCAAAGTGGTATCAAATGGTAATTCGTTTGGTTTCACATGTTATATTAGTTTTCTTTTTTCCACTCTATAAGGGGCAGGTCAATTAGGACATCATCTGAATATTTCCCTGTATATACCTGCTCCAGATCTTTAAGCGATATGGTAACCTTCTGCATAAACAAAAAAACTATTTTAGAATTCAATCATTCAGAGACTTTTTAAATGGCAATATGGCACCGAAACAAGAAAAAGTACGACAGCAAATTATTTTCAAATATTTGGAAAATCTCAAAAAGTCTAGCAAACAAAACGTATCATTTAAAAAGTAATTTATAATTTATTTTTCTCAACAAAAAAAATGACTATAGCTAACGAAGTTGAAGTAGCTACTGAAGTCGATTATATGTGTTATTCGAATGTTCCACTAAAGACAAGCTTGAATTGCGATATTTTCTTCATTTAAATGTCTAAAATTTGATCTCAGTTCCAATAAGTGCACTGAAAACACCCAGAGCTATGTAACATAGCGCATTATTTATGGTCCCATTCGCTATCTGAGCTATACAATATGGCTGCCAGCGTGGTCCTATGTAACATGGCGCAGCATTTATGTTCCCACACGCTATATGACATAATACCATGAGCCATGTAATATGGCTTCAGTTGTCATACCGATTCGGATGAATCGAGATAAGTGCTTTGTTTTGAAGTCGAGCTTCTATTTTGCTGCAATAAAATAATTTTTTTCAATTTGCGATCTAACCCAAGGATATCCGGGAGGTTAGTTAAAAAATTAACTTAAGCTAGCTGACAATTTATTTCTTTCAAGTGTTTCTTTTGAAAAAAATCGATAAGTTTTGTTAGGGGAAAATAACGATTCATTCTCCAGTAATGTTATATGCTAATATCATTATTATATTACATATCCGATTACTGGCCTCTGCGTTCTAGTTACACTGAAAAAACACGTAGCGCCCGACGCTATAGTTTATAGACTGTATGTACATAGTTGATTTCGGGATTGTGATAAAATATAGCGCCACACCATAGTACATGGCGAAAAGTACATAGGAGCAGACACTATGCTTATAGCCCTCCACGCCATGTACTATAGTCTACCACGCCATGTACTATAGTCCTCCACGCCATATAATATAGTCCTCCACGTCATGCACTATAGTCCTCTACGCCAGGACTATAGTACATGGCGTGGAGGGCTATAAGCAAAGCGTCTGCTCTTATGTACTTTTCACCATGCACTATGGCGTGTGGCGCTACATTTTATCTATGTTCATGGCGCCAGAAGTCTATAAATTATGGCGTCTGGCGCTACATGTTTTTTCAGAGTGGGACTTTTAGACAATGTCCCCATCGCAATGAGTTAGCTGTTGAATTATATTTGTCATATATTGTTAGTTTTAAGTTTTATTTTTTTTTTTTATTTGTTTGTTACTTATTTAACTTGTTTGTTTTTATTTTTTACTTTACTTTACTTCTCCGTTTTATTTTTAATTTGATATTTTATCTGTGATTTTGTACCTTGTTTGGTGAATAAATAAATAAATAAAACACTAGAATTATTATTCACTACCTCCAAGAATAATGTGGCATAACTTAGATTTGCCTACCAACTCAATTTTATTTAGACTTTAATCCCTTTAATCAATTTAGATAATCTTAAATCAGTATCGATTGACCTGTGTCTAACATTTCATGTAAATATGCTTGAAAAAGCTCATAGGTTTTTATTTAAATGCACGGATTTAACTAAGCGAACAATCCAGCCAAGTTTCATGTCGATATCTTATAATCCACTTGTTGCAGCTCTTCCAGGTCATTCAAACGAACATACATAAGAATATATTGCTCCACACAAATCCTATAGTATCGATACACTTCCGTTCCGTTATGTTTGGCAGAGTGGACAGTATGTGTGGACAATAGACTAGTGTTTGAAGAGGGTTGAGAGTTTTTAAAACAACATTGTTAGAGTATATTCTAATGCAAAAAGAAAGTCGTACTCTTGTTATTAGCTTATTTATAACCAGTCAATAAGTCTATGATTTAATCAAAAAACACTTCACTTTTAAGCCTGTCCAAGTTGTAGTTGTTTCCAATGCTACTATCCTAACTAGCTCTCGATAGAGGCGCAAAAAACGCAGCTACAGCTATTCTGACATGTTCTAGAGTTTTCGCTCGGGAACAATTGGTTTGAAGCTCCAAATCGCCAAAAATTAACTCTTAAATCAATCTTAGTATTCAAAACTTTCAATCAAACCATGTTTGAATCAGTTTTTCTAAAGAAATCCCATTTAACTGTGTGTATGGAACAAAAATGCTTGCCTCGCCACTGGAAAAAGTGTTTTCAAGGATAAATTTACTTTGAAATCTACGTTAGCACATCGTTACGGCAATATGCATAGTTTAGGTTTGTTTTGCAATCTCGGCGGAGTCATATAACTAACAAGCAATATTTTGAATTTCAAATTGAGCGCTGGTCACCTTAATTATGGCCTACGTATCATCTTATACAAGCTTAATGTGCGTTGTTTTAAACATTTAAAATCCGCAGCCGACATCCCGAAATCGAATTTATTCCCAATTTTTCAATTAAACATTACGGTTTAGCATTTGCGACGTATAGCGGATAATTCAAGTCAAAGATACAAGATAGTCGCATCAATAATGCAGCAGTGTTATGAGCGGTACACATTTTGTTTATCTCAACAGTTTGTATAACGAATTTTCGCGCTCAAGGGTAAACTGTCACCGTATGCCTTCCACTCGCTTGCACAATTCCTGAGTTACAGCACAAAAACAAAGTGACCACGTGAATAAATTGCACGTTTCACTAAGAAGTCTCAACCCCCGGCGACCAAACACCACTTCGCTTAAAGCTTTGCAACAATCGCGAAATTTCTCCTCTATATCGAACAATTAGAATGAAATTGAGTACGATCGTTCTTAGGCTTTGTGGTAGTTGGGTGCTATGCGAAAGCTTGTGTTGCGTATAGCTGGTAGGATGATTTTTCCTACGTCGTCATTCGGAATTTCACGATTAATAAGGGGTTGAATAATATCTACATAAGTTGCTCGTCGGGATGCGGGTACGGTTCCATTTGCACGTGACATTTGCAAATATGGGGATACTTGTGTGGGTATTTAGAATCACAGGCTTTGATGTAATAATCGCTGCCGTCAGGGTTATTGGCTCGGTTCAATCACAGTTATAAATTTATTTACATTGGACTTAAACGGTGCGGGCAGAGCTGCGTTATGCAATTTGCAATTTGCAATTTGCTCGTGACTCACAAACGTTGTTTCGTCGGGAATAAAATGAACTTGGAAAGCCTACGGCTCGAAAATGGGACACGTGACTCTTGCATAGCTGACTCGCTTGTTTTAGAGCAGTAAGGCGGATTTATTGTACTATAAAGTGAACGTGAAAGTATTTTCCTTTGCTTTATTGAATATTTTGAATATTTATTGAATCGATCATTACGTAAAATAGCAGAATTGTGGAGGTCAGGTAATCAATGCAGACGTAAAAATGTTCTCAATTTTTTTTAAACATTTTCATACTGTTAGTATTTTTTGCAGAACAAGTGAAGGGTACAGGGGCGGCTCGTCGTTGTACGCAAAGGAAGCAGTGCTTCCCTTGCTAAATACTCCCTACTCAAGAAAATTAACTTAACAATACATATTGAAATACAAAACAAATCAAATATTCAACAAATCAAAACAAATCAAAACAAATATACAACATCAATAAAAAAATTTACAAAACACAAAACATTCATCTCATACACGAGATTGCTCTAACAGCCAAAGTGCTTTAAAAGTAGCTTTACAGCAACGCGACGAGATATCTTGCGTTTGAGTGAAAACCTCAAGCATCTCGTACCATTGTAAGCCAGAACGCTCAGTTCATTGCAGCGTATTGAAATATGCCACTAAAGCAATCTTGCCTCAATGCACGTACCATGATGTGTGCATACATCCCACAGCAAGCATCACGCAATCGATGGTCGTAAGCACTTTGCCATGAATGTTCCCGAATAGCAGCGCGGACGCTGCTTAGCTCACCGCGTCTTCTTGGGTAGAGAAAATCAAAAAACCCCTTGCTAATTCGGCCGCTAAATGGCCGAGACATATTTGTGAATGGACGCAGCACGATTTGCAGCGTTCTCTGCTTGGTTTCTGTTTCGCTATAGAGCTTGGAGCTGGTTTGCTTTGGGCAAGTGAGTTTAGGATGTTATTTGTATGTATCTATACTGTAATGGATGCATTGGTTAGCATTGGATGTTATTTGTATGTTTCGTTTCTGTAATGGATTTATTACTGAGTTCAAGAGTTAAATGGTTGCTGCAGATTGAAATTCTTTTGATTTGTCTGTTTGCTTGTTTGTGCTGAAAGTGTGTATGTTAGTATTGGAATGATTAAAGAAAGATAGTTTAGTGCTAATGTTCGGCATACAACGTGATGTTTTTTAAAACCCAAATCTTAGAGATATGAAGCTGATTTTATGGAAGAGGTATGAACGTATTTTTATAACAAATGCTTAATAATGGTATATTTGTGTGTTTTATTATTAGCTTGTTAATACATAGAATAAAAGAAATATTTGAGTATGCTCTATTAATATATGTATGCACAGAATAGATACAATGTCTTATGGGGTAAATCTAACCCCACCTTGTATGGGTGAAGAATTATTTTCACATTGTTGGTTTAATTCATTTTGTCTTGAAAATTGATTTTCATTTTAGAAAATCTACTGCGGTATATTTTTTTCTTAGACTATTTGAGGAAACAAAGGTACTTAATAGATTCGTCGTGACCAGGAACACTAATTTCAGTTTTTATTTAAAAAAAAATTTGTTCTAATTTGAAATGTCTTGGATTGTAATTTGTAATCTTGCACCATTTAAACATTAATGAGATTGATGGTGATCATAGTGAGTAGAAAAGTCACTGAATCAAACAATTGGAAATCGAATGAAACTTTTGGTAAATTTGCTGCGCTGAAGTTTCTACTTGTTTATTCTTGAAAAATATGGAAAAATATATCTGCTTCCCCGAGTCTTAAAGACACGAGCCGCCACTGGAAGGGTACAATGTTTTAAAATCTCGAAGGGGTTAATGATTGGAAATAAATGCTTAAGGTAACTTTAGTGGAGAAGTAAAATGTCAAACAGCGTATAAGATATGCATGCATTTAATGCTAGTTAGTTAAAATATTAAACATTTTTTCATATGTTGTAGGGAATTTCACACACATTAGGGCACATTTGAAATGTAACCTTCGAAAGGCGACATGGGTTATATGTCACCCCACCTCACGACTTACTTTGTTGTTTACTCTTTCTATCACTTGGTCTATTCTCTAATTAGAGCGACTACAATTAGTCGGATAAGTCAATATGTCGTGGCAGGTTCTTGTTTATATTGGCATTCCGGGGGCAATTCAACACCCCTGTTGGTATTTACGAGTGAAAAAAGTGTTGCCTGCCGAAGGTTAAGTGCGAATTACGGAAATATTTTTTAGTGTCTACAAGGATTTTCAAACAAAATGATTTAACACAGCTCCTACTGAAAATTATCAATGATCATATTCATATGTAGTTTCAGATAAAACGAAACGCGATGTGTCATCACCCATGTCTCAATAGTTGACAGCTTGATGAAACTACTGTACATACTAAACTACTGTACATACGCTGCATGCTAACAGCCTGTGCCAGGTGGCATCTGCGGAGTGATTGGCATCGGAACGAATGATACGGCATTGACAGCTACTGAATGTATTTTGTCAGAACGTGGGAAAACCCGCGAAAATTGCAAGTTTTCGTCAATTTCTACGAATAATTCTTCAAAATGCTATTTTTAAATTATTCGCGAACGAAAAAAAATCCCACGCTGCAATTTGAATGTAGATGGTAGACGGAGACAAGATTTCCGAAGAGAATCTGTTTTTACGGCTGAATCGGAATTTAAAATATGTACACATATAATATATTCATCAATCAGCTATTCTATTTATAGGTAACTCACTATCAAGGTGTTTGTCGCTAAACTAATAACGCCAGTTCAAAACAATACTGCCGTGCTTATCATAAACGCCCTATCTCCTTAGACATCACAAGTGAAGAATGGATTATTAATCACCATCCTGTCGTATTGTGGTACGCATTTAATATTGAAATGATTACTGTCACCTGGAAACCACAGCATCATTGAAATTAAAATTTGCCGTTGAAAGCAACACATTACTTTTTTGAGTAGTTCCTATTAATAAAACATGGGTAGCAGACTTCGAAGTTGATATAAAATATTAGTCAAACTATTGAATAAGTTCATCATCCTCCAGCCCAAAAAAAATCGGCGAGAGCAATCAGAAGTCAAGCAAATGATGATTTTACTAATAGCAGACAGAGTTTCTTGTAGGACAAATGTGGAGCAAGGTATTATCGCAGCTTCTTGCAGAAATTGAACAGGGCAAAATAATGATCGACTTGATCATTCGGAAGCCCCTGATATCGGGAACATTGTGGTTAATCTACTGCGACAATACCTCATGCACTATCCACCTCAAACTTGAACCAACCACACTACAATATTTTCTCAAACTTAAAGGACCCAATGCTGCTCAGAACAGAGAGATATTAGAAAGTGAAAAAAGTATTGAGAGTTGAAACAATTACGAGTAGCTTGACTCTGATTGTTGGTAATGGTGCATGTAAAAGAAGGTTCCCGTTAAACTATTTGGACCTGTTGGTGAAGTGGAAACCCTTGCATTGTTGGATGAAGGATCTTCGGTGACCCTCATTGAAGAGAAATTGGCCGACCGGCTGCAACTAGAAGGCGAAAAGGAAGTGCTATCTTTACAGTGGTATGGAGAAAGATGCGAAACAGAGCCATCACGTCGGATAAATCTGCGAATTAGTGGAGTGGAACCGGGGCATACGCTGTACCCAATAAACAACGTACGCACTGTTAAGACGTTGAAGTTGCCATCACAGCTCGTAGCACTTTCGTCTCTGCGCAGAAAGTATCCTATTCTCAGTGACCTAATTCTAAGAGACGTGGCAAACAAGTCGCCAAAAATTATGATAGGTCTTACGAAATTGGGTTGGATAGTCCATGGCCCATATTCTAGAGATCGAGATGTTAGTGAATCAACAGTTATGCTGTGTCAACGGAAACATCTCACCACCACGTGGGAAGAAATTCAAATGCTAGAGGAATATTTCGCGATGGAAAATTCTGGAATAGAAAAACCGGAGCATATCCTTGAATCAGACAATCAGAAGCGTGCTCGTCGACTCTTGGCTGAAACTACAAATAGACTTGACGATTGTTTTGAGACAGGTTTGCTGTGGAAGGAGGATGAAATATTATTTCCAGAGAGTCGGCCAATGGCATTAAGTAGACTTGCCATTGTAGAGAAGAAGATGATGTAGAATAAAGCCTTTGGTACATCTTACCAAAACATCATCAATAACTATTTAGCTAAAGGATATGCAAGGAAATTGTCAGTCAAAGAAGAAACGAAGATCGGAGAACGTGCGTGGTATCTGCCTCACTTTGGTGTTGTCAACCCCAACAAGCCAAAGAAGATGCGATTAGTGTTCGATGCTGCTGCCACGGTTAATGGTGTGTCGCTTAATTCGAATCTGTTGACGGGTCCTGATTTGAACCAACCACTTCTTGCTGTTTTATATAAGTTTCGTATGCGTGCGGTCGGAGTGTGCGCCGATATTCAAGAGATGTTCCATCAGGTGCGGATAATATCAAAGGACCAAGATAGCCAAGGGTTTTTGTGGCGAAATTGAGATACATCAAGTCCAGTCGACACATATGTTATGTGTGCTATGATTTTCGGCGCTGATTGCTCACAGTGTGCAGCGCAATATGTGAAAAATTTGAATGCCTCTGAAATTGGAAGCAACGATCCGGAAGCAGTTAAAGCCATACAGAAACTTCACTATGTAGATGACTTTGTGGCTAGTTTCACAACTACAGCACAAGCTATAAGAACAACAAAGTCAGTGATAAAGTTCCATCGACGTGGAGGATTTAATCTGCGAAATTTCGTTTCAAGCGATCGTTTGGTGTTGAGTTCTATTGCAGACCATTCCAAAAGTACAGATAAAGAAATTGATATGAGGTTTGCTAATAAAAGAGAGCCTGACAGAGTGCTCGGAATGCGTTGGGACACGACAAGTGATTGTTTCACATTTAGGTTAACATTTGCTCGAGTCAATCCAGATATATTATCTCGAGCAAGACGTCCTACAAAACGTGAAGCACTCAGTGTAGCTATGTCAGTCTTTGATCCTTTCGGAATTATAGCTAACTTTATGATTTATGCAAAAGTGCAGATGCAGGATTTATGGAAAATTAGTCTTGAATGGGACGAACAGCTTCCAGATGAACAATATTCAAGGTGGTTGAGCTGGATGGAAGAACTGAAGCGATGTGCAGACACCACCGTGCCACGTTGCTACTCGCATTTTTTAGTTTCATCTGACGATGTGCAGTTGCATATATTCGCGGACGCAAGCGAAACAGCCTTCGCTGCAGTTTCGTATTGGAGAATAAAAAAACCTGATGGCAAATATGATTTGCCCTTCATAATCGGGAAAACGAAGTGCGCGCCTCGAAAATTGTTATCGGTACCACGATTGGAGCTGCAAGCAGAAGTTTTGGCAGCTCGCATATTTGCCAGTATTACGTCAATGCATGAATCGCCAATCGACAGTGTGACTTTTTGGACAAATTCCAAAATGGTTGTCCAATGGATTAGATCTGACCACCGTCGTTATAAACCGTTTGTTGCGCATAGAGTAGCGGAAATATTGGAAACAACTAATATGATAGACTGGAAGTGGATACCGACTGAACTGAACGTTGCAGATGATGCAACTCGAACCAAATATCCCCCTAAAATTGAAATTAACGGACGTTGGATATATGGACCAGCATTTTTGCGATTACCTGAAATCTCAAATTTTGAATCGCAAATGGGTTTGCGTGGTGGATGTGAAGTGGAATTGTGACCAAAATGCGTTTTTACAATGAGTCAAGAAAAACCAATTGTAAATTTCAACAGATTTTCAGATTATCGTACACTCAGACGTACGGTCGCATGGGTATTACGATTTGTGACTGTGATTAAGTCAGTACGTTCTTTTACTAAAGCTATTACTGGAAAATTAGCCGCGAGCAAGCTGTCGAAGGCAGATATCTGTATATGCCAAATGTTGCAAAAAGAGGTATTCAAAAGCGAAATAGCGGCTCTGCGAAGCAATAAACCAATTGATAAGACAAGCTCTATATATAAACTGAGCCCAAAACTCGATGATTCGGGGATCATAAGGATGTTTGGTCGTATCGAAGCAGCCGTATATATTCCAGTCGAAATGAGACGCCCCATTATAATGCCGAAGGATCATCACCTTACAAGGCTGTTAGTGCACTACTATCATATTTTGTTGAAGCATCAAAATCTGGATACTGTCATCTGTAATGTCCACGAGAAATATTGGATTCCGCACTTACGTGCTCTTGTTCGACGAGTGCAATCTTCCTGTCAGTTTTGCCAAGGGTTTTGCCCCAAAGATGGGACAATTACCAGCCGATCGATTGACGCCGTATGTTCAGCCATTTACATATACAGGACTGGACTATTTCGGTCCTATTATGGTCTCTATAGGACGACGTCGGGAAATTCACGTGTTTGAATGTTCGTGCCGTACACCTGGAGCTAGCCACGGACTTGTCAACGGATGCTTGTATTATTTGCATTGGAAACTTTATAAGTTTACGCGGAGTCCCCGCTCGCCTAAGGAGCGATAATGACACACATTTCGTTAAGGCTGCGAAGGAAATAGGAAAAAACCTGCCTATATTTGATGAGGAGAGCGTTCATCAGGAGCTGAGTAGTAGAGGTATTGACTGGGTGTTTAATAGTCCAGCAAACCCCGAGGCAGGTGGCTGTTGGGAGAAATTGGTTCAAAGTGTGAAGTGGGTACTGTTTATCACTTTGAGGGAAACTGCGCCGCAAGTTGAAACTTTAAGAAGTCTTCTTTTAGAGGCGGCCAACATTGTCAACAATAGGTCGCTCACACATGTACCGGTGGACCCGGAAAGCGAGGAACCACTTACCCCAAACCATTTTCTTCTTGGTTCTACAAATGCAACGCAAGTCTCCAACATCATCGACGAAAAGCTAGTATGTTTACGCAAACAATGGCACATAGCACAACAGCTGAAAAATCATTTCTGGAGGAGGTGGATCAGCGAGTATTTGCCAGAGCTAACTCGACGCATAAAGTGGCATGATGATGTGCCACCATTAAAGCTTAATGACTTGGTACTCGTATGTGACTCAAATGTTCCAAGATGTCAGTGGAGACGAGGAAGAATTGCCGAAATTTTTCCTGGTCCTGATGGAATCGTTCGTCACGCAATGGTGCAAACAACAGCTGGACTACTGAAACGACCGACATTGAAGCTGGCAGTTTTGCTTATAGAAAGTAGTGAACATCAGGAGTGTTCACGGGAGGTGGAATGTTAATTCTAAACAAGTAGTTTTTCTTATTAAACTTTCTGGCAAAGCAACCTTTGCAAATTCAATTTGATAAGTCATATGTCATTTTTCATTCTTTTCGCTTTGCCAGTTCAAGGAGCCAGGTTAGGTTAGGTTAGGTTCAACTGGCTGGCACATGGCCACACATAGACCCATTTGGTCCGTAGCGATACCAGATAAATGGACCCGGAGAAAATTCAGTCCAAACGGCCATCGAAGGCCCCGGACTTTTTTGCGAACTGCAGTATGTCCTTCAGCCTCTGCTCCGCCACATGTGATAGATCCACCAGCCAGGGCTCACCGAAGCAGCGTTGCCTGGTTTTCCCCAGTGCCGGGCAGTGGCACAGAAGGTGTTGGACTGTTTCGGGGACTCCCGGCTCTTGAAACTTCCTACAGGTGTCGCTGGTTAGGAGCCCCATTTTCATGGCATGAGCTGCTACAAGACAGTGGCCAGTTATGACACCGACCAGCCGCCTGCAGTCAGTCCGCGTTAAATCGAGCAGGAACTTGGTCGCTGCGTGATTGTATGACCCCCACATGATTTTGGTTTGCTTGCAGGTCTGAGTTGCACGCCATCTGCGCATCGCACCTTGCATCATATTGGAGTCGATAGAGTATTTGATCGTTTGGATTGGAGTTAAAATGTCAACCGATCCTGACAGGGGAAGGCTAGCTCCGTGCTTGGCTAGTGCATCCGCCTTCTCATTTCCTTCAATGCCCTTGTGACCAGGAACCCAGAAAATTCGGACTCTACTGTGGTTGCCCAGTCTGTTCAGGGCCTGAATACAGTCCAGTACACACTTCGATTTGTATGTGTAAGACATCAGAGCTTTGACCGCTGCTTGACTGTCTGTAAAGATGTTGATTTCCTCACTTGTGGTATCTCTGGCGTGTGCTAGGTCTGCGGCTTTACGTATCGCAAAAACCTCCGCCTGAAAAATACAACAGTGGTTAGGAAGCCTGAAAGCTGCTTCAATAGTTGCATCTGCAGAACATGTTGCAGCACCCACTCCGGCAGCCGTTTTAGAGCCGTCAGTGTAGATGCTAAGAGCTGCTGCGCCCCTTTGCTGTTTCCACTCCAGCCCATCCCCCACAATCGCTTGATATCCCCGCTCGAAGCACAGAGTGGGGACCAAGTAGTCGGTGCTACCTGCGTACCCCCGCTCAATACTGCTGTGACCGAAGGATCGTGATTCGAAGTGTCCCGATTCCCTAAGCCTGACAGCAGCTTTTGCAGCTGCGCCCTTAACGAAGAAATCAAGCGGAGGCAGATGAAGCAGGACGTTCAGTGCAGACGAAGGAGTCGAGGCTAAGGCACCTGTGGTACAGAGAGCCGCCAACCGCTGAACTCTATTCGTCATGCTGGCAAAGGTAGTCTTATTTACAGAGCAGATTTAAGGAGCCAGACAAGTGTAAGATTATTTCTGTAAATTATATTGAATTTAATTTGAATTTTTTGTAGTGAAATTAAACAACGACAACCCGAGCCACGGGAGTTTTATTTCGGAAAACCTAGAACTGACATATATATATATATATATATATATATATATATATATATATATATATATATATATATATATATATATATATATATATATATATATATATATATATATATATATATATATATATGTATATATATATATATTATTAATCCAGGTATTTTATTTAGTTATTTATTAATTTTTTTGATTTATTTTATAATAAATTTTTTTATGTTTTCTAATTCAGGATTGGAAAATTGTTCACATTGTCTTGAATTATTTGGCTTTAAGCGGAAATTTAAATTTAACTAGTTGCACGACGTTCTAACTGATATAATCTAAAATCCGATTTAAATTGGGATTTCGTGCATCCACGGCCTCTGATAACACTCCGGATATACATTTCGAACATCTTCTAATTTCAAACATCAGATCATGCAGCTTCTAATAATCTGCACAGACTTTAATGCGTGCACCCCGTTTAATTTTAGTAGATATCAGACGTTCATCGACATTCGTAAATACAGTCTACAGCAGTAAATTTCCCAAATACCGTTTATTCCAGTATGTAAAATTTCAGCAAAAATTTAATGTTGCTATAAAACTGGCACACGATAATTATATTTAACACGCGGTATCTGTCAATGAGGTCAGCCCAAAGCTTAAGCACACAGAGCGCCGACAGGAGAGCTTAGGCGCTGTGTAGATTGAAATTTCAACTTTGATTAAAGCAATTTATTTTTGGATGTTTTCTTAGCATCATAAACAGGCGGTTATTGAACTTTTCGTGTTCAGTGAATTGATGGCAGGAAATGTGAGAATATGAAATAAGTACGCTGAAATGAAATCTAGAGATTTTGCCAATTAATGAGAACTCTTGTTAGAAAGATTTCGTTGAAAAACTTTTAAGTCAACAACAATGTATCTATTAAGTTTGCATACCTTATTTACGGTAAGTGTATTTTCGTGATCTAGAAATTTACATTTATACTCTTATGGCGCCAAGAAAAGTTTAGAATTGGAATAAAAGTTTTTAGGCTCAAATTACTTACATTATATCATTTTACGCAAGCGTTTAGTTTCCAAGGCAACATTTCCGGTATAAACTTCCATTCAGAAGTAATGTCGTACTAACTGATGAGATTGCATAACTCGGAAACTTAGAATGTGTTACTCGCAGCAATTTTATTTTATATTATAATTATAATTTTTTTAAATTGTCTTAACCTTCCCGTGAGAATTTTTTGTTAGCTAGATGCTCCTCAACTATAGCCATTTTTCGTCTAGCATTGAATTTCCGCACAAATACGGTCAAGCCAATTGATTTCTAGCCATTATTTATTTTTTGTAGAGACCAATTTCGTTTTTGACAAATTGAAATACACATTGTAAATGCCATCGTGACAACAGCAATTTAAGTCATGAGGAAATTGCCACAGCATTCTCGAATAGTTTTGTCTTTTGGCTTGCGATAGCCAAGACACTCGTAAGTAGTGGTCGGTCTCCCTCACAGTTTGTGCGATGCTACCAGAACCTATTCAAATTGCTAAGGATTAATTCTTTTTGTCGTCGAATTACTGGGATTTTTCGGTCGGGTAAGTATTCCGGGTGTCGAAAAACAATTTGCGGGTCACGGTTTTTAGAATGACTCGCAAATGTCGTATTAGCTGTAGCTCGAATATTTCATTTAAGAGGAATGTTCTATCAATGTACAGTGCTGAGTTTAGGCATTCGTTGTTGACTGACTATGAGTTTTATATTTTGGAATGAGGGGTTCTACTGACAATTCATGTATTCACTGAAGCTATGCGCGTATGTCTTCAGCGATCGAGACTCAAAAGTTCTGCAAATTATTATTCGTTGTAATCGCACTTTATTTTACTTTGTCGATGCAGATTCGACACTGTTATGCAATACTTTAGTTAATATCTCACTTAGCAGAGCTACATCAAGCAACATAAAGAAGGATTCTACCTTGCATCTCTATATTTAGGCTTAAGTAATGCTTGAACTCTCAGCTGGAAATAGTTGTGAAGAAACCTGACATCTTGCAATAAAACTAAGGTCAATTTTCGCTCTGTTTAACCCTGGAATGGTACGGTAAATTTTTGGATGATTTTAGGTACATGTTTTTACTAAAAATAAGGCAACAATAGTATTATGAACATTTTTTATTTGATCATTAAACATAAAAAGATTATATAGCTTCTAGCCTCATGGCAGTCGGAATGGCCAACTGGCTGATGCGCGACGAAATATATACCGTATGTGAGTAAAATTTACTCTTCGGTACCATTCTAGAGTTAATGCTAGACTGCTAATGATTTCCAATTAACAGCAGAGCCAAGTGAATTTATTTCGCTCAATACGATAATCGCAAATTGTGTGATAGGAATATCCAAAAATATCTTTGATTCAGACATGGAAGTTTTTGAAATAGAATGATATAAGTGAAAGAATATGTAAGAATTTTCACTTTGGAACCAGAAATTTCAATCCTACTATCATACTGATTACTGGTCAAATAATTTTTGCATACATAAAGATGCAGTTAGTTTAGTCTGAGCGCTTCAGAGCCAGAGTGGTCTAACTTCATCTTTCACAAAATCGAGTTTAGTCATATATTCTGAAGCAGAGAACCAAAACTTGTGATATATAGTGGCTAGGCTAAAATTGCTCTACTATCTTATATATAAAGTTCACGAAATAGTTGGGCTTGGAAGAAAATTCGGCTAAATACGGGCTAAAACGGTAATCGGCCACTTTTCAATCAAGTATTAGAGTTTTTTGAGAAGTTGTAGTTGTAAATAACTGCGTAAGTATTGATTATTATTTTTTACATACGTAAAAAAAGTTTCCATTATATAGTTTTAACTAGACCCTAAGGAAATTTTTGGATTTAGTATTTTCATCCGGTTTGCATTTTAGTTTCTCTGAGGTTTTCATAAACTAAAGTTATAAAATGATTCCGCAGAAGGTTTGCATCAGTTCCTAATGGCATACTGATAATTAGTTTTTCGGTCGAATCATTTTATTTTTTTGATATCAACGCGAATAGCTGTGGCTTTTGAGAGGCCGATGATTTAGTATCTTTTGTTACCACCTTAGAATTAAATTGAAAGCAACAGCTTATTTTCATTGTGCATACTTGCCTAAGTTTTCCAAAAGACGCACATTTTCATTTGAACAATCCTATCTACTGATGTAGAATAATTACTCCAAATTTGGGACGATTTTTCATTTTTTTAAGTATGATTTAGTTTAGCCCCCATGTTTTTTATGTATAACCCACAGTCCTCGATAAAAAAGCAGCTGGAGAGTAATAAAACAAATTTCCGGAATGACATTACACGTTCCTACACTAAAAGAAAAGAACTCGAAGTTTGAGCTAATTGCAAATATATGATTTAGATTTTGTACAAAGTGTACAAAAGGAAAATTTTGATTTGCTGATGTTACTAATCTGCTTTAGTTGAGAAAGGGTCAAATGTTCCGACAATTGCTAACAACTGAAAAGGAAAACTTATCCAACATAATTTGTATGAGCCTTTAGTTTCGAAAAGTGTATTCTAGTGGCTGGAAAATTTTGTTGCACGAAATTTCTAAAACCACTGGAAGAATTGAGAAATGTTATCCGAGAATAATTGATTTGTATTCGAAAACAACGAATGGAACAAGTAGACTGAATCAATTTCTTTAGATTTCTTTATTTCTTTTATTTCTTTATGCCGAAAACCTAATTATTTTTTCAGTATAGATGGTCTGTCTATAATTTGTAACAATAAGTTTTCATATTGGATCATTTCAGTCGAAACTTTTCTAATTAGAACCATTTGTAGATTCTAACTAGTAACAAATGTAATGTCTGATCATTTAGTGTCTCTTTGTGAACCTAGTGAGCTTCACGATTCTAGATCCGAAAACTTACTAAGCGAAGCTGAATCCTGAAATGGAAGTGCAAACTTTTCTTTCAATCAACAGAAATGCCTAGTACTATACTCTTCGCGAAACGAATTCAACGGTCGAATCCCATACAAAAAGAGCTTTTCAATTCGTCAGTAAAGCTATTTTTGTATGGGATTTGACCGTTGAATTCGTTTCGCGAAGAGTATAGTACTAGGCAAAAGCGAGAAAGCATAGACAAAACGAAATGGACAGAAAAAAGGAGAAACGGTTTTTTTTTCAAAGGGGATTACCATTGCTATTCCAAACATCATAAGTCTCTTATAATGGAAGAAAAGATGCGTATTTATGATGGTTTTTATAGACAGGCCTATTGGGCTTTTTTACACTTGTATTCTTGATGCACTCCTTAAACTGGTTTTACACCAATCAACATTTCCACACTTGTATTCTTCAGCAACGGAACCGTTCATATACCGATTATGCATATGAATGTGTGCGTGTTGTTGTTTTCTCATTTCGACTTGAATGTTTCATGAAAAATTCCTGACCCGTGAACTATGTTTATAGTTGTGTTAGTGATTTGCATCAGTTTCAATCAGTTTCAAAAGTGATGAAAAATTCTCCCCAAGTGCATCACTTTTTGTAGAGATTTCCCCTCGATTCTTCTGCCTCTTGCCCAGAAAACCGGTTATAGGACTGCATCAAGAGTACAAGTCTAAGGCCCGCCGCAAATTGAGCCCAGCCCAACCCAGTACACGGATCGCCCACGGGCAACCCATGTGCTTCCCGCACGCATGGGATGGGTGAGTCTCCGCATATTGAACCCAAGTCAACCATGCCAGTTCAGTTAGAAGTCGCTATGAATGATATAAATTATAGCTTAAAACATGTGTATAAAAATAAAACAACTAACCATTGCTATTAGATTCCAAGCCAATTTTTCCCCATACATATTCTTTTAATTTTGTTCTCATGTAGTGCGGATCAGTAGTCTTATATAGCACGGGATTTTCTCGCACCAATTCAATTAATTTCTCAACATCCATTTTAAACAAAAGACACACGAAGAATGAAATAAAATACTGACCCAGCCCACGAAAACTGTGCGAGATAAACAAACAGACCCATGCGTGTCAATCGAATTAGTGGGATAGCCGTGGACTGGGCTCAATATGCGGCAGCCTGTTCAAACAGGTCTGGCACAGTTTAATCCACGCGTGGGCTGGCCGTGTGCTGGGCTAGGCTATGCTCAATTTGCGGCGGGCCTAAAAAGGCCCATTTTGATCTTGAAACTGCTAGCATGAATAGTCAACTGAAGCTATTAAGAAAAGCTCTAGCGTATCAGAACCGCTAGAAAACTGATTTTCAAAGAAATTATTTCTGAGGGCAGATAGGTCATATATAAATTTAATCCGATTACCGCATAAAAACTCAAAGGGTAGAAGATAGCCCATGTTGCTTATTTTCATTATAGAATGCTTATCATGTAACATATTTATAAAAGCATCTTCTATAGTATTAATGATGAAAATGCTCAGTGCTGGCAACACTTTTCCTACCGTAACAAGCTCATGCTAAAATCGACCTATCTATCCTTCGAATTTCGTTTTCATCTGAGTATTTCATCGAAAGTTTCAGCGATAAAACGTTGTTTGGGGCTACCATTCGAAAAATTTCCAAAACTCGGAAAATCTAAACAGTGGTTGCTCAATTTAATGGCAACTGCTTTGCATATGAATATATGGTGGAAGAATCTGATGGTGTGATATTTACGAAAATATCTGGTGCTGGCAACCCTGTGTTAGTATCACAGTCAAAAATTTATCAAATATGCTTCACGTTAAGTTAAATCCATCCTGTGAATTTCGTTTCGATTGAATGACTGCACTGGTAGTTAGAGAGGTGAAAAAACTAAGGCTAGCACTCGCAAGTTTTTTTAATTTTCGAAACCTAAATATTTGTAAATAGCATGGCGGGATTATTCCCATACAAAAAATTTATGAAACCATCGCTTTGTAAAGAAATGTAAAAAATTACAAGAATTACAATAGCTGGCAGCCCTTTTATGATTTGCCAACAAAATCGCTACGGAATATGGCTTACAATGACTGACTACATGAATTTCATGCTTTCATGACTGGATCGGAAATTGCAGGGAAAAGCTTTGTTTTGCTGAGCAAATTTACAAGATTTAGGCGACAAAAATTGCCATTACCTTATCAACCACATTTTTACTAAATTTGGCTTAGAGTAAGGTCCAACTAATAGTGAATTTAGTTAAAATATGGTGGATAGAAGTTATGAGCCAAAAAAACCATTTTTTTTTCTTTTTCATTTTTCAAGATGCCACAGGGTTACTTGTATTTCAAGTATCTGTAAATTTTCACTTCTATCAGCCTTGGTCCTAGTTAATACTAACTTACTCTGGAAATTTCATATTTATCGGATTATCCGGTCGTCAGTTCTCGTGAACAGAAGTTGCGATTGCTGAAAATATATGTAATTTGGTGATGGGCTGCCGTTCTTGTGGAACGCAGAATTTAAAAAATTTTAGGTTAGAATTCATCAATAATTTGTACCTCTCCTTGAAAATCAAAAAATTTTCAGGAGGATCAATGATTTGAAAGATCTTTTTTACGTGCCTGCCGTAGCTACAGGGTTGCCTAAACAGTCGTATGTATATGTGTGTATATTTTTAGTCAACATCAATACGCTCTGCAAATTTCACGATGATCCAATGTTTCTGTCAGAAGTTATGACATCCTTGACATTCTTATTCTTGCCAACTTTTAGGCACTCAGCGCCCACATAGGGCTCATAATTTCTTTTTTTTATCGTAAACAATAATAAAATATAATTAGCTATCATTTCAAGTACTAATTTTTAACAAAAATGTACTCTGCATGTACCTACGAATTCACTATATTGTTAAAGATATCTTATTTTGTACTAGTCCTTCTTTGCATCAATTTCCTCTGAAAATTTTAGCTCAATCGGATAACACACTCCAGATATTACCTCCCTTAATTTTTTTGCGGATAAATATATATATATATATATATATATATATATATATATATATATATATATATATATATATATATATATATATATATATATACACTGAGAAAAATGAACTAGTAGCAATGAACGAAAAAGTGCAACATAGAAACTAATTAAGCGTTCGGCTTAACTATTCTCAACGTTCACTATACAAAATTAAGCACTCATGTTGAATAGGCAATTCTGCTCATTCCGAAATCACAATTGTTTATTATGATCGGGAAGACCTGTTGATTTGAACATAATTCAAATATTTGCATTTAAAATGTAGGATATTTATTTGAACATTTTGTTGTTTATTTTGTAATTCGAATGGGTGGAATTGCAATAAAGGCATGTTATATTAGTATATACTAATGATGAGTTCGCCCTCACGCATTGTACTAGATACTAGTTACAAAAGAAACTTACCATTTCTTTGCAGATACATTTATAATTTGATTTTTATCATAGGTAAACAAATAAAAAAGAGTTTTTTTTTTTATTATTTTGACTTCAATGCAATTTATTTCAGAAATAGCTTTTGTGATTAACATATACTTACATCTGTCTAAATAGGAACTAAGCTAAACTTAAATCTATAAGTGCAATACATCACCGAGGATTGCTTTACTTTCTCCTTTACTTCAAAAGGGTTAACAAATTTTTCTGAACATAATCTCACATAAGTATACATACGTTTAATTAGTTTCTTAAGTTTAATGAACTTGTTATTCTTTTTGATTGCAAACGCATGCATAAAATACGATTAAATCATAACGACTTATTGCTTAAAAAACATTTTTGGTTAGCCAAAGTATAAATATGCATAGGAAAACTTGAAAAAAAGCTAATATTGTGAATTTCGAAGGTATTCGTCATATATGTTTTCCCTTATTTACTAATATTTCTCAGGTATGCTATCAAACCTGACACCTGAGAATATAGTTTTTTTATTTGGACATATAAAACCAAAAAACATTCTTTGGATAAATATCCATACTCCTCTACAGAACTCCGGATGTTCTACGTTAAGGATATGGAACGTTTTAAAATGAGGAACATTTAAATTTAATATTGTCAACATAAACATAAAACTCTTCTTAAGAGTTGATACTTTTCCCTACAACTATAATTATAGGCTGCAAACTCTTGCTTAATTCTATGAAATCGTACCTTAATTTCTGCCAAGGTTTGGCTCAATAAATCAATGCTTTTGATGTGAACAACAAAACAATTTCCAGCAATTTTGATTGTCACCTTCCTTCTTTTGGAGCAGCTATTATTATAATTTTTCTTGTTTTGGCAGTAATAGATAATTAAGGGGGTATTCCGGTCTTTCGGTTTGAAAAAATCGAAAATTTTTTTTTTGCATTTTCTTATTTCACTATGATCATATAATCTTGCTTTAAAATTTTATCGCAGTATCTGTTTTCGTTTTGAAGTTATTCGCATTTCCACCACTATCATCTCTGGAAAATCCCTGGCACGCTTGAGGCGAGAGTGTTTGAGATAAAACTTTAAACGCGATTTTCTCAAAACCATCTTTTCTCAACTTCTTGACAAGATTTTTCGAAAACGGTCTTACAGAATTTAATGAGTGATATATCAAATTATTTGCTATGATTTAAGGAAAAAGCTGAACTACGATTGTGATGATACAAAACAATTAACTATAATTTATGAAAAATTAGAAAAAAAATTTGTTATCAGCTGCCATTTTTTAACGAATAATTGGATATTGATAAGCGTAGTTCATCTTGTAACGGGTATTTTCCTGAGTAAAATGACACCTCATTTGCTAATTTCAGATAATTCAAACGGACGCAATCCTGCCAAGATTGATTTTCAAAGGTCAACTTCAAGCCCTCATAGCAACAACAATTTTCAACTTTTTTTTGAAATCCAAGTTTTTTCTAAAGTTTAAATCCTGCAATAAACGCAAAATAAAACCATATCCATTGAGTATTTATTTTTATGTATTGAAATTCATATTGAAATAATGAATGATTATCGCGTGAAAAACCGGAATACCGCCTTAAGGAGCAATGAGGCGGTACAATCACGAGAACCTATCAAAACTTTTTTGTATTAGCTGCACAATATTTGCTTACTAAGAAAAAAACCAAAAAAGCACAGCTGAAATTGAAGTGAATAATCAAGTTCACTATCCTACTGATTAAAAATTGTCTAAGAAAATATATATTCGCTGCTCAAATGAATTAGCTATTTTAACAAATTATTTTTTCTTATATATATTATAGATTCTGACAAAAATATAAACTTCCGTAATATTTTTATTCTAATGAGATACCAAACATCCATCTGTTTTACAAATCCATCTGTTTTTATATTTTTCGCTGAATTTGGTAAAGATCACGTACCTTCAGATATTTCAGTGTTCACCAAGGTCTATTTTTTATACTTTCTTTGCAATGTCCCAATATTTTTTCGAGAAAACTAGGCCAATTTGCAAAAAGTTTTCCTAACTCTCCTGGGTAAAGACTTTCGAAATAATGCGGCAATGTGGGTTTGACTGATGTATTCCAATTCTTCAATAACAGCTGCTGCTTCTGGTGTCAGACAAATTTATTCCAACTATTTTCGAAAATAAGAACGAAGGAAATACTTAACCTTTCAACTGCGGAAATACGAAGTCCATGTCCCATGGTTTTAATAGGTCATGCAAGTTTCGATCCTCTTCGTTCATCACAAACGATTTCACCAAAACTACACCTATGTTTGCAAATTATTGCAATCCATAGCACTTACACGCACTTCTATTCACTTTTAACTATGAACTACTAATGCAAGCGATGCAATCTAACAGATGATTTGAAATTTTCGGGTTGATTGAACGCCAAATGCGCCATATTCAACCCGAAACGCATTCATATCAAATGAAGGAAAATTTTAAACTGGTACATTTTTGGGCAACTGAAGTTTTTCCGACAACAATTATCGTTCATTAAAACAATAAAAGTGTTTGGATTGATCTGGTGTAAGTTTCATCTATTTTCAGAAAGTTTGTAAGACGAGACAAATACATCCATCATGCATAATGAACAATAAAGTGTTCGAATCAAATGATTTCCCAGTTTAAAGTAGTTGGTTTGATTGAACGTTATTTTCAAATGCGTCAATGTTTACGCATTTTCTTGAAATTGCTTGAATCAAACAATGATTTGGTTTAACTGAACGAAAATTATTCAAATCAAATGGATTTTAACAACCGCTCTTTTTGAATGCGGCACATGTTTGTTATGAACTCACGCTTTTCTCGGA
This sequence comes from Nemotelus nigrinus, assembly GCA_947369275.1. Classification (NCBI taxonomy): domain Eukaryota; kingdom Metazoa; phylum Arthropoda; class Insecta; order Diptera; family Stratiomyidae; genus Nemotelus; species Nemotelus nigrinus. The sequence goes on along the minus strand of OX376373.1, from coordinate 39,423,568 downwards.
GTGTATATATATATTCAAGAGCAAACAAAACTTTTAACGCCTTATTACCAACAGAAAAAAAGGAGACTGCGAAGAGTAGTGTGGTTGAAACTACACTAGTTAACGTACAAAGCAGACGAGCCATTGATTGTATGCTTTGAGTAAAACAAACAAACCAACAAACAACGAAGAAGTGCCTTTCCATAGAGTGAATATAACGGATTAAAAGTTTCAATTTAGATTTGCGGTATCCAACTTTTAGACAAGTCGATATATTCAAATTGAAAGATCAAGATTTGTTAATTTGCATTCCGCCAATAAATCGTGCACGCAACCAGTAATCAAACTGAAGATGAGAGAATATACAAGTTACATACGATAAGTAGCGGTCTCAGTGTCAGTGTTTTCCAAATAAACTTCGGGGCTAAACTGGTCCAACAGAATTAATTTTGTGAATTACTTTTAATTTTATGAATTAATTTGATGTATTAATTTTATGAATTACTTTTTTACAAATGTTTAATATTTTAGTAGAACCCTCTCATATTTTATATTTCATTGTTTTAATATTTGAAAATAAATAAAATTGACGAGGAAATATGGTCGAATTTTTTCGCATATTTTTCGATCCCATTTGTTTCGGAATCACGTTTTTGCAATCAGACAATTCTGATTCTGACTGAATCATACACGTTTCCATAAACCTTACTTCAAAATCTACATCGTCATCATTGATAGGCTATTATATGCGTTCTTCCTTCCACACTCTCCACCACACAATTCCATAAATTATTTATCAAAGTGTCAGCGTAAAAAAAAAAAAAAAAAAAATATGGTATGATAAAAAGGATAGGTTTATATTATTTAACATGAAATCTTTCACATCTTGCATCTAGTATGACAGGCTACCAAAAATAAAGATTCGGAAAAAATCCCGGCTCATGTCGAGTATAAACTAGCTACACATGCGAGTGCACATTATTTAGTCATCTAGACACTTCCATTTACTTAATTCCCCGAAAATAGTATATTCAATCTGGAACTGTGAATTTTGAGCAGTGCATAAAATCGATTATCTTGATTACTTATTCTTCCTAACATCTTACATTGGGGCTATCTAGAATGATTTATAAAATCGTTGCACAAAAATGATTATGCAGAGCCGTCGGCGCCAGAAGTATCGTCAACTCGACAGTTTATAGCATCGGCAACAAAAGCACTTATGGCGCAAACTCATAATACCATTATAAAATAATGTGTTTCTATTTCGAAAAACTCAGGCTGTTATTGCAACAATTTCTTAGAAATAGGTAAATGATATAAATAGAAATATATTTGATATTTACCAATTTATAAGATAATGGTCCTACATAACTAATTGGTTCAATAGATAAATTCTACTAGAAGGATTTTTTATTCATGTTGAACCTTTCCTATTCATTTCCCTGAAGATTTGCTCAGCTCAGATAGAAGCTTCCCTTTACATTTACTGTATTTTAAATGCAACTCCTTCCCTCACATCGAGTCAAAATAATAAAAAAAAAACACAAGTTTAGAATAAGCGACTAGTTGAAATAAAATTCGAAAGTGATGTTAAAATACACTGATATGAATATATAACTTGGTTGCGATGTATTTCAAGCTTATATATCGCAAATATACTTTGTCTCCTTCGACTCGGAGTATTTTCATCGTTGGTTTTACATTTTCGCGCATAAGCCTTCAGAGCGCGACCTTCAAAGCTGGAAAGAAAATAAAATCGGTATTATAGAACATGCATATTATGAATAATAAATACATGAACATATTTTAGAAACTTACACAAGCATTCCTTCATAAGGGCACAGATGTGTTCGAATCTGTCAAAATTGTCAATCATCTCAAAATCTAGTTCTGGATTTCATCTAGTCGACAAAATAATTTCCATAGATATAACTGCTTGTGGATAGTTGTGATTTAACCCTTTGGACTGATTACATCGAAACGATGGAGGTAAACTGAGCCACGATATTCGCTAACGGCCTGGCTCGAAATGTTCCGTTTTTGTTATAAAAAAATCATAATTCAATTTCGTATGCTCTAAGAAACTTTCGGTACATTGCATTGTGCAAGATTTTGTTACGCAGCGCACAAATTCAATAGAATTGAAACGGGCTAAAGTCATATTTACGTTTACAACAGCACTCGCTATAATTTGAACACAAAAGATGATAAATTTCTCAACCAAGTTAAGTAACCTCCTCTGGCTTTGCCGAAATATGTATGTATGTGCGTCCAATTGCATCGGAGTCTGTGAGGTACTTACTATAATTGAAGAAGATTTAAGAGATTTTCTCGTCATCGCTTAAAGTCTGCTAGTTGCTTATCGCGACTGCATGAATCAATTGTTACATGAGATATACACAAGCAGGTATAAGTATGAGCGAATTACAAATCGCGAGACAGTAGGTGGGTTGTCGAAATACTTGTATCATATAAGCTGATCCATGTTTCGCTGTTATTCACAAGTATCATATAAATACTCGTATCTGGTGAGTCATTTATAGTACTTTCAGGAGGCTTGTAATCTGTTCCTCAAATCGCTGACTTAATCCAAAGCATTGTATAATGATTTCGTTTGAAATGATTTAATGAGGTAATGTTTCGAGTGTGGAATGCACACAATACATTTAATAATGTTTCGCTCATACATTTTTTGAGTTAATGTAAACGTAAGCTAAATTGTGTTGGGATTTATTGTAATGAAATCAAAGAAATGTGAAGTACTTGTCAGGTTTTACACCGATATGCTACAATATTTTTGCATATTAGAGTGATTTAAATTTCATGAAATGTTTAAATGATTGGTCATGAGCAAATAAATTTTACACACATTCAAAAAAGGTTTTCAAGCTGCTATTGACCAGTTGTTTATTTACTTGAGGCAAATTTGCGTTTTTTTTTTACTATTGAACGGTCAAATTATTCTTGATCTGTTTGCCCAAGTGGAGCGATTCCTTTTGAAAAAGTGTGTTCAAGTTTCATCAATTAGATTATGAAGTCATCATTAAGAAAATGCATAGATTTGAATAGATTTAAATAAGAATTATAGATACATCAATTTTACCCAACCCCAAAGCCGTATTAAAGAGACCAATGTTATTGGCCAGCGATCAGTAATTATTCTTCAAAAATGATATTTTCAGGTGTATATGTGGAATAGGTCCAGGTTTCATTTAATATAATCTATCGTTAGCCCTTCGATACCGGTGCCCATTTTAGTGACATTTTATTTAATATTATATAATTATAACTATCAAGAAATAAATTTTCCGAAAACCAAGTATGCGAAATTAATTTTGAGAGTATTTCAAACAAACATATGATAACTTTTTCGAATTGTTTAACCCTATATGTGCGCTAGGTTACTGCTCTTGGTGGTGGAAATTCGGCTCCATAAAAAAATCGATCTCTGTAAACGTGCTTGCTGTAGTCATTCTATGTTTAATTTAAGTTCAAAACTATCATGTCTATATTGAGAACACCCTGCTTTTTCGTGCAACTGTGAAATGTCACCTTCAGCGTAAACATTTTGATTAAAATTTTAATTTTATTTTATTGTGCCACAAACAGGAGTTCACAAACAGGAGTCCTCTATCAGTCCGAACCATCACATGTTCTTTTTGGTTTAAGTCTACTCCCTGAAAATTTTCCACCCTCCGATTCTATTTTTCTTAACGATCTTACTGCTTATAACCCACAAGAGATTTGTTCATTTTTTGCGAAATATTGTCCCTTAGCAAAATCCAATCATTTCGTAGAAATTCCACCATTTTGTTTCTTCCGTCACTTTCTGAAGAACTTTCCGAAAATTGAATCCTTGCTCGAGTGTCTTTATATTAATATTGGTTGTGAGTCTGATGCTATCCCGAACCTGTTATTTAAGCCACTTTCAAAGTCCTTGTTTACGGTTTTATCCATTATTTTTAATGTCAGCTTCTTTCTATTTTGCTGGAAGTTTGCAGATATTTCATCCATTCACAAAACTAGTGACTCAGGTCGTATTTCAAACTATCGCTCTATTTATCTTTCTCCTGGCTTTGGTAAGATAATCGAAAGAGTTGTTTGTAATAGGTTACATCCTATCCTCCGAATTATTCATAAAAGTCAGATCATTCACCTTTAATCTCATAGCCTCCACTAACTTAGTTATTTTTCCCGCATACCTTCGAAAACAAAATGGTTGATTATGCTCATAATTTTTTTATATGTTTGACTGTAGATTTCTTCTTATAAAATTTGAAAGTTATAGGGTATCTGACCCACTGTCTAGCTATGATTTCCTCCACATTTTGTCCATTCTTCCTGCTTGGAGATTCTCGAGGCTCGATACTGCTCTATTTTTAGTGCTAATCCTAGTATTTGGCATACATTTAACAGCCTTGGAAATTATATTTTTTGCAGATATTAAGTTAGCCAACTTGAGTAAATAATATCCTTCTACTTTAAAAATCACATTCTTTATTTTGAAACCAGGTTGAAGCGAGCTTTCCTGATGTTATTCTTTGTGAGAATATTTTCTCAGGACAATGAAAGGACACTACACTGAATGTAAAATACTTCTGGCAATAAATGAAGACATACGAACACTTTCAACTCATTTCTTCTGCAGGAATTTTCAATTTATCAACAATCTTATGAGGGCTAATCATTTTTGCTGGTACCTTCTAAAGATCCGGTGATGATAGCTAACTCAATCGTGTCAGAGAGTGATCAGAAACTCGCATATTCGATATTCTTCGCTCTTCTTCATCGATGGCATGAATATGACACTTTTTTTCGCCGCTTGTCATGCAGATCATAAGTTTCTTTATTGCTACAGCAAAAAGGGACTCCAAAAGAACCTTCCTGCCGTTTCGCACCCCAAAGTTTTACCAGATATAAAAACTACAATGATTCTGTCTCGACTGTTTGTGTTAACAATAATTCTTGCGACGTGATGCCGTTAGCGGCATGATTTGTCTATTTTTTTTTATTTATCCCAGTCCATCCTGTCCAAATTCACTTTGATTTAAATATTTTAAGGGTGAAATTTGTCATATTTGATAAAATGAATAAAACTAATAATATCATGTGTTTAAAGCTCCAGCCTCAAACTATGATCATTAGTGCGAGCTAATGCTGTCAGCTTGAATTACATGCTCTCATTTTATAACAACCCAAGCATCAAATGATAATCTTATTTCAAATACAAGTCTCAAATATATTATGAAACATCAAATTTTCAATGTTAGTCTACTAAGTGCATGATGGGCATATTATCTAGTAATGCAAGCAGTTGGAGCATTTACAAAACCTGCAATCTGATCTCATCCATCATTGCAAACAGCATGTACACATGCTTACCCAGATATGTTGTACCCACATGTTGTTCATCAGCTGCAGATACTCAACGATATAATTTTCATGAACGATTCGCAATCGCGATCGCTCAGAAGATGAGATTATTTTAAATATAACTACTCACGAGAGATGTCTACCAAGTTTTTGTTTGTTGGATCATCAGATAGTGTTAGCAAACGAAGCGAATTAAACGACTCGTTTCGCGATACTTAAATTAAGATGAGTTGTAAGCTACTATGGCCTTGGTTCGGCTAAGATATTTCCAAGTCCCACTCTCGATATGCTGAGACGCTGGTAGTCTTCAGAGATGCTACTGTGCTTGACGACCTATAAACCTCATTATGTTGGACCTCTCGTTTTGTTGTCTCAGAGCTTCACCATGTGCTCGCTTGCTGAAAAATACTTGAGCGCGGCAGCACTAGCATCTGTGAATCGCGATACAGTTTGTAGTATGTACAGATACGTAATCGTTGATCTTGTAATCGCATAATAAAGCATGCGAATATCCATAATTCGAAATCCCCGCCAATGCGACAGATGGCTGAGAGCGCTACATTTTAGCTGATAGTTTCGGTAGCCATGCCGTCAGAAATGTAACTCTACGAGGCGTCACAACGCAACGCAATCGTCCGTGATCACAACGCGGCGAGGCAATCTTACATAATGGAAGCAAAGCGGTCGAAATGAGGTCACTGGTTGATAAATCTCGATCTGAGTTAGACTAATTGCATAATAATTACGCAAATTTGTAAATGAGATTGTATGGGCACAAGCTCTGTTCGCCACGGCTTGATCGTATAGTAGCTAGTTTTTAGAAGCGGCGAAGATACATTTATGTATGGCGTGGCCGATAGTTGGTGCCGGCGGCTTGCATGGCTGCAAAAGACGATAATGAAACGTAACTACGATTGATCGCGCCAAATCTTGGTTGTTAGAAGAGGTTACCATCACATACTGTGGCTGGTAAGTGGGAAAGTAGGTGAGATATTGCATCTGTTGCAAAATGCCGAACGTTGTAACATTTCGAATCACTTGAGATTTCCAGTTGAAATGAGGTTTATGCTTTGATATTTTTGCTGTTATGAGAAAAGGAACTGTTTTTATTAGTATATTGCTGAAAGAAAAATGAATGCAAATTTGCGCAAAGATATTGTAATTACTAGAGATTTTCAAATGCTAGATGCCGTTATAATAGTTATGTCTATAAGTTATTTGTTACGTTGGTGTTAGGTAATGCAAATTGACGATACCAAGTTATGAAAATGAAGTTATGAAAACCTCCATCCTTCGATTCCTTAATTTCACGTGAAGCTTAGGAAAACGATTAGTTGTTTAATTAACTCAAGATGACAATGCTAGTCAATTGATAGTTTGTTATACTTAGGTAATGACCCAATAAGATATATCATCTGCATTATTATACTTCCGAAACTAAGTCCGATTTTTGAGGAGGTTTCAAAAATGTGCGAGGCCATCAGCTAACGTTTTTACCAAATTTAATTCTCTAATTCCAAAATAATCACGCTTTGATGCAACGTAATTTAAGAAATTACTACCGCACTGTGCGTCGGTGAAGCTGAGCTGTGCAGGCTTCGAAAAAGATCGAAACTCCACTCCGGTTGCGGAAAATTGTTAACAAACTGATGTGGTTCTAAGTTCCCGGCAAAAAGAGTCGATAAGAATTTGCTAAGGTAAAATAAAACCAAAATTTAGACAATGACGAGGAACTAGGTTCATTTGGAGCTGGCAAAGTGGTTCTATTTGTATAAATGATTTCCGTAAATTCTTTGGGTTGCACGAACAAAACCAGCATGCAGAATGATCGCCTTTGGCAGTTTGCGAAGTGGTGAGTCTGCTGCTTTTAGCGCATAAGCGCTGACTATCGTGTCCAAATTTTTGACAGTAACGGGAATTAGGCTAACTACCTTGCACATTAGACGGCAAATGTTCTGCACTTTACATATCTTGTTTTTATTTCTCTGGAGCAGAACTTTCAAAAGTTTTGAGGTACCTGGGTGCATTTCGAGAAGAAAAACACTTCAATGGTTTGGCAGCCCTGATGATGTGTTGCCTTCTGTTAGTTCCTCCGGCGCTAGAAAAAAGTCCTCGGGGAAAAAAAGTTCAAGTTTGTCTGCACAGGAACTTAGTACGGTACTCGAGTAGGCACATTATATTTATTTATTAATTTATTCCACGAACCAAAGTAACAAAACAAAAGTACATTTAAAACTGTTCTCCTTAAGCTGAATTACAATTCCGTTTCTACATGTCAGCCGACTTTTTTGTCTGGTTGTTAATTCAATATGGAAGCTATGAGGAAAGTTAAATAATTTGCCTTCAGAATTTGAAGCAGTAAACAGTTTTTTTTTTTAAATAATGGTTTAAAGATAGATGAGGAATAGTATTTTGAAAAATTGTTAAATATTTTCCAGCATCTAGTTATCGGTTCCCTGTCTCCACATTGATTCTCATTGAGGAATGATTTTATTACGAAGATATTCTATGTTAACCAAACTCCTAATATCATCAAAGACGAAGCATGAGGATAAGACCGCTCTTCTTGAGGAAAGTGTCACCAGATTTAAGAGATTAAGTCCATAAATATAAGTTGGAAAGCTTTCAGTGTGGATTATAGAGTTCTCTCAAGGCAAAAAGGACGAACTTCTTTTGGACAAATTCCAGTTTCTTACTAAGAAAATCGAAAATAAGATTCCAGACGATCCAGCGTATTCGAGTAATGGACGAACTAAAGACATAAAGAGAGACCTTGTAATCCATATGTTCTTGAATTTTTTCGCACGTCTTTTAATAAATTTCAGCTGCTTGCTAGTTCTTGCAAGAACCCTGTCATTCTGAAGATTAAAACACAGTTTTTTTTTATCCAGGACACACGGTGATCATCAACTATCAACATTTTCCAGGAGCTGATTATTCAGGATTTAATCAAAACTAAAAGTAGAGGTCTTGGGGGAAAAACTTATGGCATGGCATTTATCAACGATATGAGTAAGTTTATTCTTGTCGCATCATTACATCAGTGACAAAACTTTGAGCTGAAGAAAATTTGCATGCACTCATAGAACCCAATGAGTTGGTTGTTCAGTCCAGCACATTTTGCTATACAAACAACGCTTTGCTGCATCGCGTGCGAATATCGCCACGAAGTCACACTACATTCTGTGAAGAACGTACTAGAATAACTAGTTATCCACAATTTTACTGTACTGCACTCGTACAAGATAAATTTGACAAGACTCCATTATCTGACTCCATTATTAAAATCTGACTCCATTATTAAAATTTTCACAATGGTGAAAAGCGGTGATACTGCTGATTACTGGCAGACAAAATACCCCATATATCTTTTTCTTATTATTTTCTACTATCCGTTGCGTTAAAGCCACTGATACAATCAAATTTTCTAATTCTAACGCTTATTGACATCTAATGTCACTTTTTAGCTCCAAAGAATGGTCTGCACAGCCTAAATTGGCATGAAGTGATTGAAAACATATTGCCAATACCATCTGAATTTTCTTATTCATGTGAAAATGTCTTAATTTCGAGCTAAATTTGAACTGAAAATTGACTTTGGCCAAAATTGACTTCGGGGCCACGGGAAATTTTCATACAAAGATGCATCAAATCAACTCATACTTATTGATTGAAATATATAGTTCGCAAAAATATCTACAAAATTACGGAAAATCTTCTATTCATATAGTATCTTGCTTTTGATTGCATTAACTGAAATCGACTTGAGCAGACTGCATGTTTTTCCAGTAATTGTAGGTCGTCGATCCATTAATGCTCATTGAAATATGAAAACACTCCTAATGTAATTGAAAATTTGTGTTGCGCACCAGAAATTGCAACATTATTTTGAATTTTTTACCACATATGTACTAGTTCATGCATGCCGCTTGAAAATAGATGAATATTCAATTGATTTCAATATCTTAAATATAAACATTTTGATTTTAATATATTTAAAACTACAGAAAAAACAATCTTTTAGAGCAATCTGCTGCAACTTCGGCAACTATGTCTGTTTACGAAACCAATTATATATTTCTTGTTATATTTTAAGTAGTGAATTTAAATTAGTGAAACATATGTATATACCTATCGAAAAATCAATCTTTTTTTCTCTCTTTCTTTCTAAAAAAAAATTTTCCTCCATAAATTTATATATTCTTTTAAGCCAAATTCTCATTACCGCACATAATTCATGTGGATTTCCAGGTCGTTTACACAGCCAGTTTTGTACAAAAACGACACATTTTGGATCGCTTTAGAAATGAAATCGGAGATAAGAATCGAATCATTTTAGAACAAAAAACATGTTGTTTTTTTCAGATTTTTCCTAGCTTTTCACCCTTAGTTTTCAAGAGCACTGCTCACAGTTGAAATTCGTCAAGTTGAACATTCAACCTATGCACATATTTTTGAGCAATAGCATTAATAGCGTCAAGCTTTTAAGCTGGTGGCTCCATCGACTAGGGAAATTGCAGAATGTGAATAAAAAAGCTTTAGCATTCATTTTTAGGTAAAGGCAGAAAAAGTCGACAATAGGTCTGTTCCCGTACTAGTTTACGATTAATTGCAATGAAGCCGTTTTTTGTACTCCGTTTTAGTACGCTTCATTGCAATTAATTGCAATTAATCGTAGTACGGGAACAGACCTATTATAGAATCAGAAATTTCAGGAATTTCAAACTTTTCATCCTGCATTTATTAATCATTTTGATTTTTTCGAATATTTATCAATATTTTCGTTTATATTGAGTACTTAAGTTTCATATATAAATCCATAAATCAAAGAAATTTTTAGATTTCTTCTATATTTTCTTGAGGAAATGTGTATAATTGCTATTTTCTTTAATTTTTAAACAAGCCGTTGGTCATTAAACACTATGATCGGAACTATAACTTCGAATTCTGCGTTTCTGTTTCGACACAAGCCCCAAATGTTTTTCTCGCTGTTTGACGGAATCATATGAGAATAGATAAAAAGATATTTATAGGGATATGTCAGATGGGGAATGAACATCATTGAATCAGCTAGACGCTAAATTTACAAAAAATAAGCAATATCGTTTCTTAGAATCCAATAAAAATGTTTTTCCACGTTCATATATAATAAACAGAGGTGTAGGTGTTTAAAAGAATGCTTTCAGTTCGGGCAACTGGAAGCTTGATATAGAAGCATTTATCACTAAGAAGACAACAGGCTACATTTCAAATCTGATATCAAGCTACTTCTACAGAAGTAAGATCGGGACAAAAACGTATGACTTCCATTGGCCCCCTCCTACGGACTATAAAGAACGAGAAGGTATTGAAACTTCCATTACCACTGAAAAAATAAACATATCCAAAAAGTTGAGATTGCTTAAAAATATGGCTAACGTTGCTTGTGTGTACCATACTGGGCATAAAAGAGAAACGATGCTGATAATTATCCGATACAGGGTAAACGTTTTTGTCGTCCAAATTGGTTCCGAAGTCTTTAAATCTACGGGTAACAGCCTAAGCTAGAAGGAGCGTAACGGCTCCGGAAGCCTAAAACCAGCAGAAGCGGAAGCATTGCTTGTCAAAATATTGCCGAACATTGAAGATTTCAAAACGATCAGGCGAAAAATATTAGCCGTAGTAGTAAACTCAGTGATCCTCTACTCCTCGGTGATCCCAAGTTTGGGCTTGAAGCAAGATGGACGCACCATTTGATTCTGGAAAGCATTCCGTTGGTGTAGAGTACAACCGGAGTCTGATCCTGGCATTCTTCAACAAGTTTTTCCACTCTTGAATCGTAACTTGACATTTTCCAAATAAGAATACCATCGCCTCGAGCGTCCTGGTCAAAGCCATCACTCCAGCGCAAACAAAGCCTCCCGCGCTGTCCTCTGCCCTAAAACCACCACAAAAAGCTCCCCTTCTATCACACGAGCTAGGTGCCCAGCCAACCGGAGTCTACTGAGCTTGATTTTTGTCAAAATATCTGTTGGTATGTTGAAATTACTAATTATCAATTGAAACAAATGTATTTTCTATAATGTAACATATATTTTGTTATGCTCTGTATAAGAAAATCATATCGTAGAAACAATTAAAACTGCTTTCTGTACTGTTATAATAATAACATTGCTTTTAAATTTCTTGAAATATGTTTAACTTACTTGTTAACATGCATCTTAATTATATGTCCTTCTTAGCGTAATGTTTTCGTTACTTCACTAGTTACTATAGTAACCGGCAATATCATTAGCGTATTTTCTATTTTTTCTGTTATCCATGTTCAATTTCCATTGTAAACTGTCTATTTTATAAGTTTTTATTATCTTTTTAGGCTCTTAATGTTTCACTCAGCACTATTAGCTTATAAATACTAACATCTCTATGCGTAGCTTCTTTGTTCGTTAAGATTCACTCGTATATTTGTTTTTAGGCTATGCTTAACTATTGAGCTTACAACTAATTTTCTAGAATCATCAATCGTTAATCAACAGTGGTTCGACTAAGCAATTGTACAACTATTGTTAGACTTTAATGAATGCTAATATGAGCGCTTCGAGTTATCTGTGGATTTTATTTAAACACGAATTGACAAAAGCAGCTTTTTTATTTAAAATTTTTCCCAATAACATAACACCAACTTTGAAATTAAAACAAATATTTGAAATAAAATGTCTTTCTTTAAGTATGCAACACAGAAACTTCCACCTCTAAATAAATTAAGTTGAAAAACGAACATTGATCATCAAAATATATATGAGGGAAATTTGATAAGTCAGTGACTTTTTGAATTTTCCGCGGAATAACTTTAAATGCAACACTGTTCCCGTCAACTGCCATCTATCAATAGACTACTATAAAATTTTGAGCAAGCTACGCCATTTAGTTTGTGTTTAACCGCCAGACACCCTCGTGAATTTTAACGAAAATGGAAAAATTTCTTGTGCTGATTTAGCATTACTTTTTGCGTAAAAAAACCATCACCGATATCCAGAAAAGGCTTGACAAATACTGTGGAGACTCCAAACCTTCAGTGGTTTGTAAGTAGTTTACTGAGTTCTGTTGTGGTCGTATCAGCACAAGTGACGCTGAACGTTTAGGTCGCCCAAAGGAGATCGTCACGCCAAATACCGTCGATAAAATTCATGGAATGATATTGGACGATCGGAAAATGAAAGTGCGGGAGGTAGATGAGGCCGTAGAAATTTCAACTCAGCGGGTAAATCACATTTTATATGAATATTTGGACATGAAGAAACTATCCGCGCGATAAGCACCACGATTGCTCACACTCCATGCGGTGTGATTACTTAAAAGGAGTGTTTGAAAATGTTCGGCTGCAATCACAAAGAGTTTTTGCGCCATTTCGTTAGCGTAGATAAAACATAGAACCATCACACCACACGTGAGACCAAGGAACAATCAAAACAGTAGACTTATTCGAGTGAACGTGCACCAAAAAAAGCCAAGATGGGTCAGTCTGCTAAAACGGTCATGGCTACAATTTTTTGGGATGCACTAGGATCACTCATGTGATTACCTTGAAAAGCGTAAAAAGACCATCGGCGAAATTATTCCGAGCTTTTGGACGAAAAATGCAAATCGATAAATTGGGCTACATATTGTGCTATATTGCTACTCCATCCAGCATATTCTATAGGTTTAACCTCCTGCAACTATTTTCTGCTTCCAAACCTGAAGGAATTGCTGGGCGGTAAGAGGTTGAGGTCGAATGAAGATATTATCAAAGAAACAAACGCCTATTTTACTGGCTCGAAGATACGTATTATTTGCAAGAAACAAAACAAAATTGAAAAAGAACCCTGAACTAAGTGCTTAGTGCTTAAATGAGGCTATGTTGAGAAATAAAACGCTTATTTGCCGAAAAAATCTTTCATTCAAAAAGTCACTGACTTATCAAACTACCCTCGTGTCACAACTCTTTCAGCCAAACTCCATACCACAAAGGTATTTGGAAGCTCAGAGCTTCTCCTAGCACTTTGTATTTCATACATAGTGAAACGTTTCAGTGAATCTACGCGTGAATCTAGATGCACCTATCATATTTGCTTCATTGTTTTGGAGTTAAGGGCTTTAAATATGTTATTGAATAAATTGCAAAATGTTACTCATTAACAGCAAATATATCCTTAAACTAATAGTCTCATATCATTTTTGTTCTACTTATACATTTTGAACTCGCTTATCTTACAATACATTCACATAAACAAATAAATGAGATAAATTCAGAACGTGACAATCAATGGCTCGAACAGCACATTTTTAGGCACTTTTGCGTAAAATATGAAGTTGAAATCATGAACTTATTTGACTTGAAATGATTTTCATTGGTAAGAAAATTGTGCTTTGTTTTCATTGAATGCACAACAGATTTCAGGCGAGGACGATTGGCTAGAGCTGCTTTCAGTTAACTTTTTGAAAGAAATTTATTTCCATGAATCAATCGGTAAATCTTATGCGTGTGAGTGTGACAGTTTATGGCTGTCTTTCGATCTTATAATTTTCGTATACTCAATTAGAAAAACCAATATATAATAAGAAAAAGAATTCAAGCGCTTTTCACTCCTTTTCGACCATGTGTTGATTAACAATTTTTAACACTGTAACACAATAGTCTGAGCTATTCAACAAAAGAAAACGAATTATGTAAACAATTTAGAATTGAGTGGAGAGTGAAATGAGCTCAAAAATTTGCTATATAGACATTCGGGATTATAAGCTTGCATCAATAATTAAATTAGAGTAGAATAACAAGCCATACCACGGCTGAAATTAAATTTCTTAGCTGAAGAACGCATTTGTTAACCAGTTAATAATAAAATATCGTGCAAAAGATTTATCCTCTTGACATAAAAATATTAATAATCAAAAAAAAAAAAAAGTCAAAGCCCATATGCATAGTTAACAAAAATTGTATATAATTATTCAAAAGAGCATTCCAGAAATGAAGTATGAATGGATCCTCATTTTTGGATATGTAAAATTGAAGCGCATTGCAAAATGGAAGGTTTAGCCTGGTACTTAATGAAATTCGGGAAGCTATAAAGGTTTTCAAAAACAGGGATTGAAATATATTTGAAGATTTAAGTCTGATCCCTAGATGATCGGGCAAAACTTTTTTTGTAAGAAGATACTTTCCTAGTGGGGGAGGGGGGAAATTTTCCGAAACCCAGAGAAGTAAAGGAGCAGATTTCATATCTCCGTTTCACTTCTTTCTTCTACGATTTTTTTTCGAAGGCTTTGGTCGCTGTATATCGAGGTGCTTAGAGCATGACTATCATTGACTATCTCAAAAATGGAAAAAAATATAACTAACGTGTATTATGCATCATTATTCGACAAGTCAACTGAAAAAATAAATACACAAATTCATTCATTTAGTACACAAATAAATGTTTCACCACGACTCCAAAATTTGGTCGCTATAAAATTATATGATTCTTGCCTCGAAATACTATCAAAATTGGCCTCTGTGACTTTTTTTTCTTATTCGGAACGTGAAAAAATCAGGAAGTACTCCATGAAACAAAGGCGTACTGTGAAATGTTTGACGAAATTTAACTATACTAAATGATAGTAGGCGCGTTTCTTCTAACTTTGTTTCCTTCTAACAGGTACTCTTGATTTTTTTTTGTAAAACCAGTAAATTAGCTCATCAGGAACTCACTTGACTTCATGCGGCTCATTGCATACCTCAAAAATAAACAAAATGAGTGAGTAAATCCTCATATGCTAGCTAGTTCAAGCAGCAATACAGGAGTGGGAGACTCATTAAGATACCAAAAGCAAAAACGTGAATAACGTTAAAACAAATGAAAATATGGCAAGATCCTCGTAGATGGTCACTTTCCGGACCGTTCGGATGACTTGAATCCCACACCCACTAGTGGGCAGGTGTTTCGACTTCATGATAAAGAGCGAAAAAATGAAATTGTGTCCAGGTAGAAACTAGTCTGGGCTTTCGACACCTTCGAGTCCTTCAAGACCCTATCCCTGTATGGAGCTCTGCTTGCCGTGTTCAGTCGCGAATGGTCAGGATATATTAGGTTATACCAATTTATAAAGATTGCTTAAAGCTAATCTAGGTAGTCAGCAATTATGCAAGCCTCACAGTAAAGCTTATTAGTAGTAGTAGTTTCTAGCCGGAAGCCTTTGCAATACGGAATGCTACAAAACGAATACACGGCGAGAAGACTGCAGATACCACGATCAACTTTATCGCAGACAGACAAGTTACGATAAAAGCACTGATCTCTCGCGAATGTAAATTGAAGTGCGGGCTCAACTCTATTCAGGTTCTGAACGGGGTAGGCAGGGGCGGATTTGCCACTAGGCCCGGTAGGCCCGGGCCTAGGGCGGCAAATTTCGGGGGCGGCAAATTTTCGATTTTTTTTGGGGTGGCCACTTTTTGATTTTCTTTTTTGGGGCGGCATTTATTTTTGTCGTATATGTACATATATCTGAGTTGAATGAGCGTAACACCTGAAGCCAACCGAATTCTCTAAAAAAAAATCAATGCACGCAAAAATTCACCTCTGATGATTTTTTCGGACTTTAAAAAGTTTGACTTATAATAAATATCGAAATGCGATTACGGTTAAGGACCAATGAAACTAAAAAATACATAAAAATTACCTAGAAAGTATCTGAAAACACCTAAAAAGAGTCTAAAAAGAAGCCAAATAATACCTCTTCAATTTAGGAAAAGCTTATCAGAGGTAAATATTTGCGTGCATTGATTTTTCAGCGAATTTTTTTTATTATTATGGAACAGGGTATATCAACTACATGCGAATCGCTTTATTTTTGACGTGTTTTTTAAATTGTACTTCTTTACAGAATTTAATTTCTATAAAAAATTTATATAAAATGAAATCTAGAACATCATAGGTCAAAATATTTCGGGTTTATCCTTAACTAATAACATATCGAACATTAATTTACAGTAGTCGAGTTCATAGTTGATCTCCAGTTAAGTGGGGACGCAAACTTTGAACGGAATAGTAAACTTACTTATAAAAATATAAGCGATGTAAAGGAGTATACGGTTTTGGACTGTTAAAAATTGGTATTTTTGGATTCTTTTTTTTTTAGGTACTTTTAGGTTCTTTACCGTGTATGTAATAATTATTTGTGTGGCAAAGGCGCAATAATAAGGAATTTTTACGATCAAACCGGTGCCGGTTTTGCTCTGATATTCCTTTTTTGTGAGCTCGGGCACAACGAAAAACAGCGAAGTATTCTAGGGAATCGAAAAACATCGCGCATTGTTACATGCAATATAATTCACGAAAAGGGCGGCAAATATTTCTGAGGCCTAGGGCGGCGAAATGGTCAAACCCACCCCTGGGGGTAGGTAAGAATAAAACAGTTAGAATCGATTGAGTTGCAGGTCACAAGGGCATCCCCTAGTTTGGTCGGCAGGCATCCCAATTCCTATGAAAAGGGTTAAACACTTGACCCACTCCAGTATGATGCGGATTGCAGTGTTCAGATTTCAAGCAGCTCAGACCTGCAGGATAACCCAAATCATGTGGAGCTCATGATTGATTACTTGCGTTAATTTCATGCTGACTGCAAACAGCTGCTTTGCATCATTGCTGGCCAATGTCTTTGAAGATCTACTCTTCTAAGTCTACTTTTCTTTGAAAATGAGCTTGCATTTCGAAGGCCCGCAGGCTCATTTTTATTACAAATTTGAGGATTATCGCAAACTTCATGCCAATAGTTATGTTAATATGTTTTGTTTATGTAAGTAATGAAAATTAACTAATTGCAATATAGTTCCAATTCGACAAAGCATCCCATCACAACCAATATTGGTTTTTAGCGTTTGGCGTTGGTAGAGCTCTAATCATAATTTTAGTTTGTTGAGAGGAAGCTGTTGGTAAATTTGTAATCTTATAATCTTATTCTCCCCAAAATCATTTTCCCTTTCATACTGAACTTGCATAGCGCCTTCAACAATGAACTGCTTTCTGTAACTAAAAACGACCCATCATTTCA
Source organism: Nemotelus nigrinus (assembly GCA_947369275.1). Classification (NCBI taxonomy): domain Eukaryota; kingdom Metazoa; phylum Arthropoda; class Insecta; order Diptera; family Stratiomyidae; genus Nemotelus; species Nemotelus nigrinus. The sequence continues at coordinate 39,406,165 of OX376373.1, read as the reverse complement.
TTGTCAAACAATGTTCGATTTGGATTCCAGGAGTCTTGAGGGCTGTGTTTATAGTCACGCTAAACACAACCAAAATAATTTCTTAATCAAATGAACAGCCAAACCATCTATATATGAGGAGCGTTAGCTATTTTACAGGGAAAATATGTCTGAAGAAATATGAGTTTTGTTTGACATTCTCTTATAGGTATTCTTTCACGAACTATATTACCACGAAGAAGTAGTTGCATTCACTAACAGTTTCTGTGTACCCACGGCCCAGTGATTCAACTGCAAAAAAAATCGGTTGTCCGATGTTCTCTGGGCAGTTATTGCAAAAACTTGTTTTTGAAATAGAAATGTTTCTATTGTTTTTGGTAAAATAAATATTATGTAAATTCTCCCTACTCATTAGTAGACCATGTTTGTGATGCGAGTAAATCTTTACTTCCTTCAAAAAAAAATTTTATCAACAAATATACAGCAAAAATTGCCAATCTGCCTAATAAATCCAAGTGAAGATTTCTTAGCGGAATTATGTTTATTGTAAATTGAGCAACATAATGTGGAAAGTCCATTGCGAAGTCGTGCGCGCAACAAAAGATATTAAAAGTCTCGTAAATTCCGTGTAAGCAGTTTATCTGCAAATTTTTGTGCTTAACGAGTTAAGAAAAGATATTTAAGAAGAACTTATTTTGGTGACCTTTCATATTTAATAACTATTGTTTTGCACAAAACTTCGTTATGGACTTCCTTTATTATATTGCTCATTTTACAATAGGCATAATTCCACTGAAAAAATTTCACTTGAATTTATTTGGCCGAAAAAGTCTGAAATTTTGAAAAAAAAACCCTAAAAGGCAATTGTATAAAAAAATTTTAGACGAAATTCAACGGGTTTGATCCTTTATAAGATCAGACTCTTTATAACTTTAGCTGTTTAGCATTAATGAATAAAATAAGCTGAAAATCAATTCAAATAGCAATTTGCGAGTTTTTCATTGGACTTGCATAAAAACTAAAAGAAATTCATACAGCACAAAATATAGTTAATGCATAAAATACGGTATTTCGTTTTGAATTTTTATTTGTACAAATGAAAATTATATTCCCCTTTCATCACACATGAGATACAAAATAAAAAGTTATCTAGAAAGCTTATCTAGTATTTTACTACGTGTTACTGAAATAATGGTTTGCACATTCAACAAAACAACATATTCTCATGTGATACATTTTTAGATTTTTTCTCTTTTTTCATTGAAAATGGGTAACTATTCATACATGTTTAACACTAATTATACAACAGATGGGAAATCTATGAAATAATAACAAAAATTAACAGCTGATTAGGAGTATAATAAACGGTCTTAAAATATTTTCAACAATAAGTGATTGACATAGAAATGTTTAGGCGGCTAGAATTAATAATTGATTGGGGCAACACATAGTACAGAAGACTCTCAATATGAAAACTCATTCAAAAGGAGTATAAAAAAATTTTGAAATTGACAAAAAGTATATTTTGGATATCATGTCGTACACTGTGCTTGCATTGCCATTTCTCAACGATTACAATATTGATTTATACTAATTATTTGAAAGATAACAATTTTTCGTTTGTTTAATTTTTGTTTGCATTTGCATGAAAATAAGGTTTTTGAAGTCTATAGTTTCAGCCATTTTCCCCACCATCAAATCTATTATGATCGAACGTGTCCGATTTTCGGGGATATGAATAATTGAAGCGCGGCGGTAACGTTTTTTTTTACATTCTATCACTACAATAATATCTACAGTTCTCTATGAGTAACAATTCTGTTTTTGTTTTTTTTTTTGTTAAGGTTTTTTGTCAAATTCAACACTGGTTGTCGTTAAATTTCATTTCTAACGTCCAATTCATAAATCATTGAGAAATCATCTAAAATCGATTTCAATTTTATTAGATATACTACGGACTATTTGAACTACTAAAAACTAATCAACTTTTTCCAGGTTCTCTGCCTATTTTTCTTAATTTGTGTTTAATAATTCTTTTGTTCAAGCAATAGCTTTTTAAGTATTTTAGTAGCCAGGTCTTATCTTGAGATTGCACGCAGACATTTTCGGGATTACTTTGCGGAAATCCGAAAAAGAAATATTGCAGCAAAAACTTTCAAATCCAATATTGTTAGAGTAAGTGTGCAACCACAAGCATATGAATAGGCGATAAAACATGCAGTTAACCAACATATTCACAAGTCATTTTGCACTTCGTAATTGTTAATAGAAGTGCGTCTCAATATATATCTTAGTGTAAAATAATTTAAAAACTTTAATTTGCACTTCATCGAACTTGTTTTTTATTGTGTGTAGAAATTTAGAGCCGTTTTCGCATGTTCATAGAATTTATGTTGACAAAAAATTCCGAAAGAGAACTCAAAAAATATTACATTTTTTCATCATAATACAACAACTAAGCGACTTGTCCTAAGATTTCTTTCGAATAAACCATGAATTTTTCCAATACCTTAATACTTTCGTACGACAGCCTTTTCTGTTTCAACAATTTCAGCTGGATGAAACAAATGAAAAGGAAAAATTTCATATGCCGCCACAATATATGCGGAATTTCCAACAACAACATTCGATTGAACATCAGTTTTTTATTTAACTCAAGGAAGTTTCCGTTTATTTTTATGTTCGTAACGTTGAATATCAATTTTTTAATATACTGTTTGTATAATGATAAAGAAGCATTATTAGCATCGCTTCAATTTTTCCTTCCAACCTATTCTTCTGTTTTTTTTTTTGTAATTTTCATGTAAATCTAATTAAGGACGGGAATTTCGTTTTCATGTAAATATCAAGTCTATTATTTGATAACAATTCGCTTCTTTTGTTCAAAGTTTTACTGAAATTTTCCAATCAGTATGCACACTTGTTAAAATAACTACCCATATTTTTCTGGATACGTGTATTGATTTTATTTTTATAGCTCTCCTTTATTGTTTGCTTTGCTTATAAGATTACTAATATCTAGCAAACGTTTTACTTGATGTCCAATTATTCTATCGTATTCCGTTAAATTATAAAAGCTGCGCATGAAAAATACGAATAAATAATAATCAATATAAGCTTATCTCGCTACAATGTGTAACAGTTTTTATATTTAGTAACTATGCATCACTTATTTGCCTTCATTTGAGTAATGTAATTTTATATTTTCCTCGCTAATGTAAATATTTTCGAATGAATATCGCCTTTGAATCTAATGAAACTTGAATAAATTGCAAACAAAGTTTCCACTTGTGAGCCTAGATTTGAAGATGAAACTTTTTTGTATGCCATTAGTATAGATTTCTGTGTTCGGAACGAATTCTATGAAATTTGTGGTAAAAATGAACTTTCGTTTTGAACTTCAAGGAAGTTTTCGCATTGTGGATGTCGTAGTGCAGACATAAAAAAAATGTGAAAGCGTCTCGAAATTTATATTAGAGATAACTTTAATCTTCCTATGCAAAAGGTTACCAATAGGATTGAGTTTCGAAGGAAGATTTTGACTTTGCTATATGTTTTATAGCGCTATTCTGTATCTATTTTTATAGATTTCTATTTTTCTGGAATCGGTAATCGCGAACAGCCTATTGCGCCTATTCATCTAAAACTGATTACTCCAGGATTTCTCTAAAAAAAATTTGATGTTTCCAAGAGTGATTTCGAGACATAACTCTCTAAGATCAATAATCTAAAGTGTATTTGTCTTATTGACTTAAGTAAATAGAAGTTGAACGAAGTAGTTAATCAAGCGTATGTCGTCTTACGCTCAAGATTTATTTGTTTGAAATAATGAATTGTTTTGTTTTCCATTGAACTATATCTCGGTAGACAATAATTTCCTGATAATAAAGCCCAAGACGGATGAAATCAAACGGTCAATAACGTAATGGTAGGTATTATATATCAATCCATTATATGGATAGGTGTCCCTCGCAATGGGAAATCCAGTTGATTTAGTTACAACTACTAAAATATATAACTAATAAAATCTACATAAATAACATTCTAATAAATAATATTTTATTGAAAGTAATATATTGTGAAAATAGCATATATAACAGTAAACTAAGGACAAATAATTAATCTAACCTTTTCAATAAACATTTATTTAAAAAAATTACATTTGCTAATAAACACATTCATAAATATAAAAAAAAACAAATTAATGCCGTTTTAGTCTCTACTACATTCGAATTATTTTTGCTTAAAACAAGATTAATAACAATCAAACAAAATGATAACAATATGATAAAAACTTCGGTTTTAAACGAAAAAAAAATCTAGTGTGAACGTATTTTCAATTTTATCTTAAGAATTTTTTTGAAGCCTTTCGCTGCCATACTGGTAATCGATAAAAAGCAAGAGGTTACGTAAACTTTCAAGGCCCATTAAATGAAAGGAGTTCGAATTTGTTTGCGTTTTTTCAAACTCACTTGAGCCTTTTGTTTTCCAACTATTTATTGCAACTACTGTCCCTTTTGCTAAAACGCTACTAATCTAAAAGTTTTTGAAACAATTATTTCTTCGCATTCCACTAAAATTAATTTTTCCCTAGATTTCGATAACAAATGGTACTAGCACTGAACTGTATCAATTAAAACTACGAAATGTAAATCAGCCTGTCAGTTAACTACGAATAACAAAAAAAAAAAAAAACAAATATGAAATTATAGAAGAATGGGACTTTCGGACTAACCACTAAATCGAAATTATTTAAATATCTGGACTAAAAGATCCACAAGCATAGCTGTAATTGTAACTTATTGACTATTATGGAACTATTCCCATACCGCTAACACTTTAAGCAAATCAAATGTATTTAAGTAAAAACGCATAAAAACTAATTGGATGTATGCCGAGTGTATTATGTATGAAAACTACAAATTTTTGAAAAGTATACAATGCAAACTAGTATCAAAGACAATTTATCTTGGCAGTGCGCGAATTGGTATTTGAAAAACTTCCAAATTTGCAAACCGAAAGGAAATAGGTATATTTGAGGTTTTTATACGTACAGACAAAAAAAAAACCATCGAAATTGTCTTCTTTACATTAGCAAGAATCTATAAAATTATATTCGTTCGAAGCATGATTTCTGAGGCGGCTCCTAAGTGATTTAAATGTTTGAATGAAAGCATTCTGAAAAGCATTTTCTCCTTCATTTCTTTCATACATTGTGTTGAAATAACAATTTGCTTATTTAAATGTATTGCTTTTCAGCATTTTTTCCCTCGTATCTGATTAAAACTTAACGTACGAAAATATTTGCTCTTATTGTTTTGCCTTTTATTTTAATTATATTTATATACATAATTATTAGTTTTTAATTCGTTTCTTTGTATGATTTCTCTATTCATGTTGCTTTTAGTTCAGTGTATAATTTAATCGTACTATCTTTCATCATTATTTTCATAATTTTTTTTTTTGTGTATTATTAATGACATTACAACTAAATTTTGAAACGCCATTTCGTTTATTCATATTATTAAATTATAAATATAACAATATTATTAATATTATAAAGTTGTTTTCACATTTCTGCTTTATCAATCACTCATAATAAGTTGTCTGGTTTGAAAATCTTTCTTTCTTTCGACTTCGTCTTCCGTTGCTTTTTCTTCTTCTGCTTTCGGATTATGTATTTTACTTTCGATTTGTTTTATCAGTTTTTTTTCGGTTTATTTTATCATCAATATGCAAGAAATTGCATTGATTTTTTTTAATATTTTGTTTTAGCTTTATTTAAATAATAACAGTAACAGCCAGCATTACACTTCTTGGTATTTTGATAAACGTGCACGTAACTCCATGTTTTCTTGTTTTAGTTGTTCGACTTCTTGATGTAGCGTTGAGTTCTGAAAGAAAAATAAAAGAAGTTATTAAAATGGTAGTTTCAAAAATAAAGGTAAAAAACTACAAACAATTTCCTCGATCTAGAAACTCAATGATGTTTCAGTTTAGCTTCGATTTAGTGAATATTCTACAGAGACAGTGGCAGTTAAGTTTTGTTGATTGATCACATAGTAATTCACTGTACTTGACTGAAGGTCCCGAATATCTATCATCTTCTGCAGTGGCTATTTATATCATGGTTTCCGAGCAATGAGCTTTTATGGAATTCAAGAGATCTGAATCTACTTCTTTTATAAATACAAAAATTCCAGTCCTGCTTCTTCAAAGTTAAGGCTATTTGCTACTTAAAGTTATTTCTATTCCGAAATTCATTATTTTTCCTTCCACATGTGAGTAAATGTTATCTTCTGTATCATCATAAATTATCAAAACTAATTTGATCCTTTCATTTAAACGACATGACACTCACGTTAACTCTGGGCCCATTTTCTGCATCTGTTTGAAAATTTTTATTTCAGGCTATTTTTCGAATTGAAGTTCGCAGGGACGGAACATGGGCACATACATTTTTAAAACAAACGTTATTTTTGGGTAATTCATCTGAGGTTGCACCATGAGATAGACGATATTGCATTCGAAGATTATAGATAGTTCCACAGCTTCGTTCACTTCGGAAGATACATAACTGAGCCTAGGCCGTATGCTACTGCACCAGCGCATCATTACAAGCATTTTATGTCCTGCTATGTGTTCAATTCTTTTAATCGTCGATCAGAAGTATACTATAAAGCTCATTTGTCGTTTGAAATTCCGTTCAAATTTACAGAAGGTATCTTTGAGTGTCGTCAGTATTTCAAAATTCACAAGACATAGGCTGTATTATGCCTCAAATATATTGTCGTAGGAACCATTGTAGAAACTACCGTATTGGCATTGCACAGTTTGCAGCTCGTGTCATGCTTATTGCTTTCTTTCACATTTAAATGCAACTTATTTTGGATTACATGCAACTCAAGAGATCAGAGTTTGCTGGCGAAGTCATTTGTTAGCTGTTCTGGTGATCTCTCTCCGTGTTGGTGCTAAAAGCTGAAACTATTGATTTTCTCGTCGTAAATCATACGCTTTTGTCATATTCCAAAAAGTAAATGCAATTTTTAACGCCGACATCTGATAGTAGTATTTTGAATTTCTCATTTCAATTTAGGTGGAATATAATTATATTGAAATAAGGAGGCCATTTATAACCTTTTTTGTTGCTGAGCTTCATTAAGTTATTTTTAATGACAGGTTATTTTTAAATTGAAAATGGCTTTTTCGGCAGACGTTTTCTAGCCAAGTGTCAACGTGTGTCTTTCCTCGTTATTTTCTAGATCATTTTCTATTTCAAAGCATCGTTTTCTTAAATAAATGAAAAAAGTTCTAATTTCGTTGGAAATTCCGATACAGTATGTATCACAACAAATATGGCGCTTAGTGAACAATCGTTTTGATGCTCCTTAATTAGTTTGCGAAACTATTTTCGCTACTTTCGCGGTTGCTAAAATGCTGACGAGATTGAACTAGCAGAGATGGGCGCAAAACCTAGAGGTTCAGTACTCTAGACGAGGCTTATTTCTCAAAACCAGACCGGAACACCGTTTTTTTGCGCTCATTGCGTACTTTTCTTCACTTTATTAAATTAAGAAAAAAATTCATGAAAACAATTGATTAAGCAGGCAGAATAGAGAGCATTTTTGGATTAAATGAAGTTATTTGCAATTAAAATGAATTCCTTTTCAAATACAATGAATGTATCATCTTTTTCAAATTGAATGAAACCTTGATAAAAAAAATGTTTAGTGAAACTTATTTTTATACTAAATGTATAAAGAAAAAGAAAAAACCATACAAATTGATTTACTATTATGGTCAAAATTGAGGGTGAATTTTGTTATAAAATTGTTCATTTTTGTCTATCCTTCTAAATCTATCTAATCTCCTTCAAAGTTATCGTCATTCAACACAATATACTGATCCTAAGTAATTTTTAATCCTTGAAGCAGAAAGGCCTACAAAGTGTAAAAGGGATTCATCTTTTATCTCGTCAATTGTGTAACAACGGTGTCCCCGGAGCGATTTTTTGAATATTAGGAGCAGCAAAAGAAACAAATTGCCAAGTCACATGATTGCGACGGTTTGGAACGATATAATTTTTTTAACGAAATAGTTTCGAAGAGCCACAGTTTGAGATAGCGTATTATGGAGGTGCGAAAACCAAGAGTTGTATGTCTCTACTTCTAGCCTATTTTCATTACGCAAATGACGGGTAAGAATTAAATAATATTCCTCATTAGCAGTTTGACCCAACGGAGGAAATTCATAGTGCAGAAAACCGCGATCATGGAAGAAAACTGTTGACAAAATCTTGATTTTTGAGCAAGTTTGGCGAGATCTTTGGGGTCTCTTTAATATTCGCTGGATTGATCAGTTGTCTCCAGGTGGCAGGTATGCATTCAAGTCTCATTTTAAGTAATGATGCATTTCTTGATGTGCGGGTAGTCAGAAGACATTGTTTCACAAATATTAGTCTGATTAAATTTCCAAAACCCAAACAAAATTAGATTCTTCTCAGGTGTAAATTTTTTTTAGTAAATAGTTTGAAATTATTCAAATGAAATGTTCACTATATCAGGTAGATTTTTGTTGTTGTAAATAGTCAGTTTTTGAGCAACAAATCTTTGATTTTCTTTCCTTTATCAGTTGTTATTTGTGGTCGGCTCCAATGTAGTGTGCTTTGAGAGGTTTATCTGCCTTTTTTGACACTTCTTGACACTTTTCCTGACATAGACTTGTCAGTGAAAGCTCCCAGCAACATTTCTAACGTATCTGCAGGAAAAAATTCAACCCTGAAACGAAATCTGATGCAGCTTCTTGGCTCAATAAAATCAGGTTTTGAAAAAATCTCCAAATTCACTTTAAGTTATTCACAAAACATAAGCCAAACTATTTTACAAATGAAGATACTGTCATGCAATTTGACACAGATGTAAATGAGGGTACTACCAACTCAATGATCTGTCTTCATCGAGATACCCGCGTAATTTAATTTTAGTAATAGCTGCTTTTTTAATTGCGTCCATTTCTAGTAGATAGAGTAGCGTGCGCTCGTTTACTTTGTACTTTGGATGCTTTGTGTTGCCTGAAGATATCAATTAAAGTCGCATTCATAAAAAAAATGATGTTCCTCCTTGGTCAAATCTGCCTCAATTGCATCATTTGATAGAAATGCATTGTGCTGACCTCAACTTTCATGTTATTTTCAGCTCTCGTAGAGTATTAAAAATTTTATCTTTTTAGTGAAGATCCGGGACCCCTTTCAAGATAGCGCTCAATGTTTTGCAAAACTACCAGTGTAATTTTTTTTATTCGGTTACCTCCGCATTTGCGTTTAAGTAAAACTTCAAAAACTTTTAAGTACGTGGTATAATAAATTTCGGAAAACTTGTATTCGTTAAAAGAATTCAGGCAGCTTCGGGATTAGTCTTTCATATATCCTATTTTTTCGGTAATTAATGCTGGCCCTGCCTCTTCTTTTTCTTTTCCTTGCACTGAGTGACCCCGACATCTGGCCAGGATGCGAATAATTGGAGCTGCTACAATTGAAATCCTCTGCATTATTCAATGTGATTTAGATTTGATTTCAGATACCACTTAATTCACTCTATGCGCTTATTTGTGTTTACTACAATACAACGTTATGTGATTAATGCAATTAAATATTTTCTGCTAAAAACTACGCCGGTATGAACAATGTATATTGCAATATTTACTTCAAAAATAAATTTCACTAAAATTATTTTTATTCAGGTTTCCTTCGGTTTGAAATAGGCTTCGTCTAACTTAAAAAAAAAATTAATACCAAATAAAAGTGGTTTCGTTTCGGTTGCAAAAAAGTCATTTTACCTGTTTATTTCAGTCGCAAAAGGTTTCATTTGTAATAATTTTTATTGAATTGCAAACGGTTCCATTTAATCTAAAAATGCTATAATATTTCAGTAGTTTGACTTATATTTATTTTGTTAGATGGGCTAGATTACTAGGCTAGGTTAGCAACACACTATTTAAAAATAATATAAAATTTCTTTTTTAATCAATTCATCGATTGAATTATCAAAATTTTATAAAATTTTTAAAGATATCTCTTAAAGACTAATAAAAAAGAATTGAAATGAAACTTACGAAACTTACCTCCTTTTCCAGATATCTGGCCCGCATTGCGATTTGATTTTCTTTTTGTCGGCGTGCGTCCCTTGATCGTTTTGCAGCAATGTTATTCTTTCGTCGTCTAGCCCAATATTTGTCGTCTTTGAGCTCGTCCGGAACGAATTGCTTACGGGATTTCTTGATCATGGGCTGTGGTTTCAGCTCTTCATCGGAAAAGGCTCGAGTGCGTGGATCGAAGTCACGACCGGACGACGCAAATGAAAACGCTGAAACATTAAACACTGAATATTAACAATGTTTCGAGGACTGCTCAAATAATTTAAAGAACAAATGAGAAAGTATAGTGAAAGGAAGAAGATTCATTCCTAGGTAGGTGCTAGTGCGGTGACAATAGAACAGATGAAATCAAATATTGAAATTGCATACTGAGGAAACGATAAAAATTGAAAAAAGTATTTAATCAACAAAGGGGCCGCAACATGGTGTTCCATCAATTCTGGGACGGTTTTGCCTTTCTTTATAGAGCCTTTGCAGGTAAATGACCGATTGCCGCAATCGCAAATCACAATCGTTGCTCCCAGATTAGATCACTTTATTACTTAGAATAATTCATTTCTTTATTTATTTGTGCAAAAATTTTAATAATATGGTGCTATTGCGTCCCTTTCTGTATATGATATGAAGCATAAGGTATGAAAGAATAGAGTTAAATCTGAAGAAAAAATTATAAAAGGATTTTTAATAATTTCATTTGATGTAGATTTCTTTTTGTTTATGTGTATTTCTTAATTTATTTTTTTTTTAAATACTTACTTGACTCCGCAGGTGAAGGTGGGTTAATCGTATCGGGACTGACACAGTCCGATGGTGACGGAGATCGTTCGCGTTTTGTAGTGACATGTCCAAGGCTCAAAGATAAACCAGCTGAATGACCTAAGGCGTCAGAACGGTGACCCAAACCTGCCGAGTGACCTAAATGGGTTCCCGGCAATCCATCCGGAATATTGTTTTCTGATAGGAACTCATCCAAGTCGGCATACTGTATAAAATAAATGAAAGAAATTGTTAGCTTTGATCTTTTTCAAACTTAAACTAATGCACAACGTAAAAAGCGCAGACATGAAAATCACAATGGAGTATGAACGATGACGAGGTTATATTTTTCGAGGAAATTATATTCAAGACGATCCTTGATGGACTTTTGATAAAAACCGCAAAATTAGAGAATGGTTCTGATAGATTATGGTTGATAAAACGTTCATCCGTCGGGAATGTTTCGTTTAGTGTACGTGCGAGTTCTTTCCAATAATAAATTAGAAGTGATTTGAATTTTCGATCATTGTAATTTTAGTAGATATAATTCTATAATGTTTTTATTAAATTTTAGTCCAACCATTTTTCAAAGTTTTCGAATCCCAATCGAAATTATTGTTAATGATAATTAACGCGTTGACCTGAATTACGAAAACTTACATGCCGTTGGAACAACACGCCTAAAATGTGCTTTCATTTTGACTTGATCCTCATTGCCTTACCTGCTGATACTTATTAGATACAAGGAAATGGGATATAATACGAGATATGTTGAACGGTGTTTCTTTTTTAGATATTAAGTGATGGTATTTTTAACTCAAATAATAATGGTTTCAACCTAGGGCGTGGTTTAAAACTATCACGGAAGATCGTTATCGTTATTGACTACAAGCGAGGAAAGAAAAATAGTCGGGACATGAGAAGAGACACGAAAATGTAATTTTCAAGATCACTACGAAATGCTCAAAAAGGAAGCCATACGCAACCCACCTTATTTGTCGGACATTCGTTCCGACGGATGACCCATGGCCCGACCGAACAGCATTTCCATTCTTATCAAGATTTTGAAAAATGGGCCGAATCGTGGTTAACAACAAAAGATGAGTCGTTCTTTCGACATAGTATTTATATCCTATCAGAAGTATGAGAGAAAGCAGGAGCTAATAATAAACAATACTTTCAATGAAATGCATTTTACTAGTTTTTAAGAAAGAACCATTCGTTTTTTTAAAAAACAGCGAGAATTCATTAGAGTCTCTGGTATCATATTTGAATTTAAAATGGTGTCTTTAAATGGGGCTTCTATCATGAAAAACATAACACGTTCATCCTTTTCAAGTCAGCAATAAATTCATCAAGAAAAATTAAAATTCGTCTTCTAACGCCTTCTGCTATTTTGCCTAATTTGAAAGTACTCTATGCATGGAATTCAATTTTTTAAGTAAATCACATTTTTTGGAAGGAATTTATTCATTTATCTTTCAAATATTTTCGAATAGCGCATTTTGCTCTAAAATACCCTTTTGAACAATTGTTAGTTTTTTAATATGAGATCGCCAGTTTTTTTTTTAACTACTTTTAATATTTGAGGGAATATTTGCAGGCCTATTAAATTTTTTTGCTAAATTTAATTTTTGCTTTGACGAAAAAACAAAGACATTCACAGCAGTTCTGAGCTTACAAAACAATAAAAAGTTGTATAAAGAAGTGCACTAAAGTATAAATCGTTAAAACGTGCTAAGAGTTAGGTTATTTTCATGGCTGATAGACAAACATACTCCTAAATAAAGTACGAAGCATATACAGAAGTACAGCGCCCAGAGTGGGAATAAAGGAATATCTAGACAAACTCGGGCACCTTAAATCCAATAATCAATGCTTGATGGTAGAAAATTTGTAACGAGAGGTCAGTAAAACAAAGTACATTCAAAAGTCCAAGAACCGAGTAAAAAACACAAACAATTCAACTTCTATCCAGTGCAATAGTTCTTTTCATAAAGTAAGTCACGGTGAAATTGAAAACTCATTTCAAACTTCCATTTCAATCCACAAAAATACAGCACCGTATATTTTCTTCATTTTCATTACAATCAATTTAGCAAATTTAATGATATAACCAATCGTAAGGTCATTGACATCTAACGATGATTTCACGAAATTTCAAAATCCAACCGAACCATTAACTACAATCTAATTTTCAGATAAATACCCATAAAAATTTCACTTTCAAAAAATCAACAATTTATCTATGTACATAAAAACGAATACATAGATACAATTTCGGTTGTTTTTCTCAAGAAAATTTCGCTTTCAGGCTTAATAAGCGTAACATTTCGGTTGGTTTCATCAACAAAACCTTAGGTTCATGTGTATGTGTATTTAGATGTATCTACAGCTAACATTCATCCGGCATGGTTCCAAGCATTGTATCTTTTTGTCTTCGAGCGTGAATCGAGCTGTGGACCAACTGCTCGCGCTTCGTGAGAGATTGGCATCAGTGGACCACGTGCAAAAAACAGTCATTCGAATCCACCAAAAAAAAAACATACCAAATTTTGGCTGAAGTTTCTCTTTTGACGCAGACATGTTAACAGGTAGCTGTTAAGTAGAAGTATTGTTGTTTGTATGTATTCGCTAACGACGTCATAATGATACCAGGCAGAGAACAGTTTAAAGTTCAGTTTTGGTTTATGCATGCATTCAAATACAGTTTGTGTCGCAAATGTGATTAACACTGGACAATGCAAAATTTTGATGACCCTTGTTTTCAAGACTCTTGCAATGAAGATGAAAATCTTGTAGCCTGTTTGGAGTATTAGATGAAAGACTGGCCGGTCATATTTCGAGGCATGTCTTGGATCTAATGAGGGCGGATAAAATTCGCAACATGTATTAACCGAACCAAATAAATGGAGATATTGATGTCCCACTTGTTATAAAGAGGCTATAAATGGTGCTGCGAAAGGATTCACTGGAACCAATGTTTGGTTTAGGTAATTCGTTAGCCCTATGGAAAACTAATAATTGAATAAATGAAAACGACGGCCGATTCACCGCACAAGCTGTTTATTTTAGTGGACACGCAAATCACAATCATTTCACTTTTTATTTCCAAAAGCCATTTCCCCACCTTACTAAATTTAAAAGTGAAAGTAAGTTTCCCAACAATACTTCTGTATGTGGTTGTCATGAATTGTAAAGGTTTTTTTTTGGTGGTGAAGATATTTTTGTAAATAGATGATCATTCCCAATTTACGGTAGCATTTAAATAGGATGACCAACTGGCAGTCACCAGTTTGAGATTTCGAAAATGAATATAAATATTCGGAAAAACTTGTGGATTTTTCTTGAAGCTTTCCAAGGCACGTGATGTGCCGTGACGCGATAGGAAAATATATTTTCGTTACGTTCAACAATGTAGAATTTAATAGTGTATAGTGCGTCACAAACGTTCTCTAGAAATATGTTATGAGCATTGGAATGTTTATTTTTTGTTTCGAGATTTCAGAAAATAAAATAAAGAATGGAATCGCTCTATATTGTGGGTTGGATGTAGATACAGATGCTCATCATTGGGATTATAAATGTCAAGCTTTTAATATATTTGATAATACTTTTGATGATACAAAACAAAAAATAGGCCAGTTTGAAGAAATATAAATACTAGATTGTTTGTATGCTACGGGAGATTCAGCTGGCTTAATTTAAAGAATGGCTAAAATTATCGCTGCATGTGACATTCTCTTGTCATATATATTTATTTGTTATGGCCATATGACAGTACGAGTAGTCTTATCGCAATTTCTAAGCTTTCTCCGGGCGCCAAGATTGTAATAGAAAAAATCATCGCCCAGTAAAGTATGCGATATCAAAGCAATCTAATGAAATTTGGCTTGAAACACTGTTCAACACTTAAAAATTACTGTTTGCTCCCTTATCGACACATAGATAAGGTATTTTACAGGCGATGTGCAATTGATACTTTTTTGTAATAATGCCGCTGAAGGCCTTTTCAGGTTCGATCAGGCTTATTTGACATTGGAAAGCGCTTCCAAGCAAGTGAAAAAGTTGTAATATAATACAAAAGTGTACGAGCTTATATCAACTCAGATCGAATTATGCAGAGGGACAGCTGTATACTGTGAAATTTGACGGCTTAGCTATTCAAATAATGATTATTCTTTAGTCCACCTGGGGAGAACATTTCATAAAAAACCTACGTTGTTTGAATTTGTTTGTTATTTGCAGATTAGTATTCACTCATTTGATGGCAAATTATGATGGATCATTTTGAACGTAGCTTTATTCACATGAAATAATAACACTAGAGCGGCATTAGTCAAGAGAACATAAACATTTGCGCGATTCAACCTATCTTTTTTGTAATATACCTTAGACCTAATTTTAGGTGCAACCATCAAATTGATGCTGGCACTAGAGATTAAATAAACAAAATGACTGGCACTAGAGATAAAATAAACAAAATTAAATAAACAAAGACTACTTTTGGATACAAAGCAATTTGGATCCGTGTTGAATCTAAATGCTTTCTGTGTTAAAATCTCAGAAAAAAAACTGAGCGACATTTTAGCAGGATATTTTCAAACCAGCGTATCGCGGGAAAACTGGCTGATCTTGCTATACATCAATTGAAAAATTTTACAGGACGAACGAAGAAAAACACCTCAGAGAATACAGGCACGTGAGAAGGAGTATAAAGAGCTTAGGAGATCAGAAAAGAAACTTCACAGATAGAATAAAGCATCCTACTTAAAAGATCTGATTTGTGAAACAGGAAGAACTAGATAATGACACCCACATTGGGCGCGGAAACTCTCCCAAAAAGTTCGAAATATGACACAGTATACAGCAAGCTGCACGTATTGTAAGGATAAAGAGGGCATTGTGAAAGTATTCCAGAGCGATGATAAGCGCACGTTAATGAATCGCTCAACGGTCCAGCCACCAAGGCAGGAAGGAGGCTTCATGCTGCCGCCACAAAGAATAGAAAAGGGATTAGTTGCCATAAATCGACTGAAATTTAACAACATCTCTGGAGCCGAGCATATTAGTTTAGCTGGATTGATATGGCCAGCCCACGTACGAAATTACAATGCATGAAATTATAGGCATATATGGGAGTATGATGATATGCCTGAAGATTGATGAAAAGTCTTGATATGCCCCGTTCATAAGCAAATATATTTAACAACATGCTTTAACTATAGAAGTATACCATTATTGTGTAATCCCTATAAGATATGCTCTTTTCTCTTACAAAAGCAGATAGCCAAATAAGTTGCAGCCAACATCGGACAAAATCACAGTGCCTTCATCACAGGCAAGCCAACAATTGGACAGACTTTTACTCATAGATAGATAGAAATATGTCTAGAACTCAATCTTCCGTTAAATTTTCATTGATAGACTTTCAGACCGTCGTAACCAAAATAAAACTGCATAAATAAGAGAATTCAACATTCCTAACAAATCCAAAAGATTGGGTAGGTTGACTGTTAGCAACATAAAAAGCCAATTGAAAATGTCTGATTTGTTATCCAGATCTTTGAACATCTTCAATGGTCTTCGACATGGAGTGGAATGGCATACTTTTTTCTTCAACCTGGGGTTGGAGAGAGTAATCCGAGACTCTGGCACGTCAAGGAGATGGACTATTGTCACCATGCCTTGCCAGATATTGGTTTACGTAGGTTATATTCACATCATCGAAAAATCCAAAGTAAATATTTAACAATCCTTCATTCAGATCACACGGGCCGCAAAAAACTGTGGCTGTATATTAAGGCAGGAAAGACGAAGTACATGGTGGCATCATCTGCAGAAAGAACACCTAGAGTTTGAACTACTTTGGGACATTGTAGCAGCCAATAACAATATTCAAGTTTCTATTCAAGATTCACTCAATATTCAATCCAACAAAGCCCACTGCGATTTGCCAAGGCTCATCAAATCCCAAAATCTTACCCGGTCCTCAAAGCTACTGTAGCATAAGATCAAGGTATTGCAAGTACTCAAGTATGGATGCAAGACTCGGTTTCCCTATTTGAAAAGAATTTACTTATGAAAATCTTAATAATGTTAAAGTTCGTTTGTTTATGGCACAGAAAGCAAATTTGCCTCTTCCATAACATAACTTTGACATAATCATATTTACTAATGCGAGGCTTATGCTGGAGTTACAATCAATGCAACAAAACATTTACCGTCATCTGTCACTAATCTATATTAACGAAATTGTTGTTCGATAATATGAATCCTTTAAAGTCTCAGAGAGATATATCAGTGAGTACTTTATCCTTTAAAAGCTGCAGAGTATATTGCAAAGCAAAAATGAGACAAAAAAAACAAATTCTGATTTTCATTTGTATATGACATTTCCCATTTCCCGAACGTTCATAGGAACTGGTGGAATTGAATATTTTTAAAAATTTTGCTGCCATGCCAAGTTTGAGGTATGAGCAAACTTTACTGCGCAACAAAGTTGTGTTGCATCATTGTAACTGCTCTCATATGCTCTCATGTGTTCAAACTCGTTTTGGCGTGCAAACATTGTTATGTTGCATTGATTATAACTCCAGCTTTACAGCGTTTTTGGAGAGGGGTTTTATTTGAAGCATTAAAATATCAAATAAGCTCATTTGCTTCATCATACTAATGTTTTCTAAGTAGAGGTGCCAATGTTTCGGGCAGGAGTCTGGTACTGGGAAGTCCTTCGCCGAGGATACTAATCTTGAAATGCTGTACATATTTTATCGCTATGGCCGGGGGTAGAACATTAAGCGAATCTGTGAAGCGGAAAATCTGGCAAATGCAGTACATTCTGCCCAAGGCGTCTTGTAGTTCTGTGTTCAAATACACTGAGAGGGCGCCTTGAAAACTTAGGCAGAGGAACATTCCTGAGCCATCGCAAGGCAAATATGAACATTTTTAGCATTGGTTGCACCAAAGAACTACTAAAATAAGGTTCGAAGTCTCTTTGCGTAATGGTACCCATTTTAAATGAACATTACCTCTTTGGCAGGCATGTAGTACGGTACGGGTAGGTGCCCTGTACAACAACTTAGCTGTAGATTCAAATAGAAGAGGCAACAGCACTTCATCTCTTTTACGAAAGCCCACCGCATTTCACTTGGCGCATTCTTTTTGACAACTCTTGCCGAACTAGCTTCGTCGCGCTTGAAGAGGATCACCCAGTTTGTCAAAAAATTTAAATTTAATAATGAATTAAATAATGACTACGCAAAGCAATACGATATCACAATAGGCCCGTGTGTACCTCATTCAGCTTTCGCCGGAGTCTGTTCGGAAGTTGCAACCGTTCAGTCTACCTGCTTCCTGCCAAAAACCTGTAATCGTAGCACTTCATAGTTCTCACAATCGTAAACAGGGGTCATCAGAAAATACAATTGTGTATAGATAACAGTAAAATCTTTGCCCTTCGCACTTTGAAATAGAGAAAACACAATTCCACCAAGCGTCAAGAAAGATATTTAGCCTTTACGTAGATCTTTTTTGTGTATCAGCTAATTTATTTGCCATTAAATAAAAATAATTCCTACAAATTCTGCAAAATGAATGATAGAAATAGAATCTTCACTGACAATGTGAATGTTATGAAGCATTTTATAACAGGGAAAAAAATGGATATACATAAGTCTATGTCACGTTTTATGCCGAATTTAGAATTTCGATGAGACGAATTGAAACAGTTACGATGCTTTCACGCTATATTCCACGTGTTGTGAAAACTCGAATCCATGTCTTTAAAGTTTTATTCTTCTCCACAAATATCCTTTATATATAGAGATTGTAGGCTTTTGCACCAATAAATGATTCATATGGATAATAATTTTGTATTGTGAGGAAGCAGGCATGGGAATGCTTTTCAATTATCTTCAGCTTGGCAAAACAAAATCAAAGTTATTGCACGGTGACATTGATGACATTGGGAGACGATGAGTTCGTTTTATTTAACTTTAAATAGGCAACTGATTCAAACTAAGCAACCATTTAGTCTTAATCTAATTATTGCACACATCTTGTAACTAATTCAAGTTTCAACTTACTCAAAATCTCAAAAATTTCAGTGTGAAAATTTTCTTACTTCTTAAGAAGCACCAATCTCAGTAGAAATCAATGCATATATAAATTTAAAAACGACTAAATATTACAAGAACCTCTCACGCGAATTTCGTTCGTGTGATTTTGTATTTTGTTACTTATCAACTAATCTACTTGTGCAATAACGTTATTGCTAAAAATGATATGTTGCTTTGGAGTTTTTAAAGTATCAATAGAAATGTTTTAGTTTTTGAAGAACCATAATTTTCATTATATGTATTTTATATTTATATTTATTTATTAAGCTAAGTACGTTTAAACACAAATATAAAAGCTTTGATCGAATTTTTTATTAATAAGATTTATAAAAAAAAAAGTTATCGTATCATTATTACAAGTTTGTATATTTTAATGTACATTGAAACACTGATTGTTTATTTTATCCTTCAGATTGATTCAATTATCTACTACCTTCTCCCGTTTAGTATGGTTATATTTTATCTATTACTAAAACCAGTACTTTTAAAGTATTTTACAAAGGAAACTTGGAACAAAAAAATTAATTACCGGATAGACAATTTTAAGAATATCTACAAAAACAGCAAGGATATTTAATTGAAGATTATCTCAAATAAAATTGGCTGGGATTTTAGAATACACGTGTATTCCTTTAGCTGATCACGAGCATTTCATTTAAATAACCATTCCATAATTTCGTATATATACAAAGAAAAATGAATACATACATATGTACATCCTTAAAAAGGCGAAAAATTGTAAATCTTACTTGAATTTTTGATTTCATACTTACAACGTATTTTATGCAAACCGACATTCTCGTTCAAATTCAAATTCCCTACAAGCTACTTTAAATATAATATTCCTGAAAAAATATAACTTGTATCATGGTATTTATTACACATTGTGTATGACAAGCCGTTGATTTTATTAGATTATATTTTTTTTTTTGAATGACAACGTAACGTTCTGGCAAACTAGCAAATAACATTTACACTAAACTTGTGAAGCAGCATCAAATCAACATGAAAACTAAACAAAAACTAAATAAACAGCACGAAATGTAAGTTGGCATTTTTGCGTTAAATTAACCAGTAGGATTACAAATAATTGGAAGATTACTAACTTGGGTTACCTTAAGATCAGCATCGTACGGCAAAGTTTTATCCCATAGATTCGGTCCAAGGAAGGCAGCCTGTGCTTCAACATTCCACGGATCGCCGTCCTCTTTGAATTTATCGTCACCGCAAATGTCTTTACTGTTGCCTGATTTACCTGAATAAAGAAAAACTATTTTTAATTATAGACATATGTTACATGATGGATATTATGATTTTGAACACAGCGCGAATGATTGATTTTGTTGTTGTAGTTCAGAAAGATTGAAAGTTGGGTGTTTTGATAGGAAATGACAGTATTTAGACAATTGGCGTAGGTGTAATTGATTATCAGCGTTTGGACGTTTAAATAGCAGTTTTTTCAGGTGTAGGTAAATTTTGTACTCGATGTTTAATAGCACGATTGAAAGCAAAGAGGAATTGTGTACTTGCAGAGACCCTGAAACATATTTTTCAATCTATTTTAATATTTCTATTACTGCATCCTATTTTCCGGACCAACGTATCGACAAAAATATGTATAATTTTGGATGACGTAAAAAATGATGCAAAAGTTGTAAATAAGTAAATAGACGGGAAAACCCAGAGAAACATTGCTGGAAGTGGGCGAAAAAAAATGTCTGTCACAACACAATTCATAAGTCTTTATTCGTAAAATGAGGACAAATCCTACATTCATAGCTTCAAAGTTAGTAGCGGAAGAATCTACATTGACTTAAAAGCTTGTATTGAAACAATTTCCCGTGTCCTGTATATAAATAATTTAAATGGTAGGGTCCTACAAAAAGCTATACATATAAATAACGAACCAAGAGAAATGTCTGTACTTCGGCAATGGAAAATTGGCTAGTTAAAAGATTTCGTTATCAAAAAAAAAAACTGTACGTAGTTTTTCCGTAAAAGCAAATTTATCTTAGAAATGGTACCTCAAACAAAACCAAGATTAAAACACGCTTTCCTAAGAGCTCGAGAATAGTTATTGTATAATGTTTCTAAGCAACTGGAAACTCAACCGCAGTCCTTAGCTTTTGATCTGATCGAGGACTTGCAGAAGTAAAGAACCGCTTCAAAGATAGAAAGCTGTTTAATAAAATTTACCCTTTTGCTTGTAAATTATTAAGAAATGTGTTTTACATATGGATAAATGTTCAATTTAATAAAAATACAATTAAAACAACAAATTATCCAGCCACAATCCATTTTATGTCATGATGTTTCGAGCTAGTAGAGCTGTGAATTCCAAATCGAAATTTTTACTGTGTGCAAAAGTAAGATTTAAAGGATATTGAAGAGAAGGCATTACTAGCACTAAGTCACATGGGGCCATATTGTAAACCACACTGTTCTTCATGTTAATTAGGCTTTTATTTTCAATGTGTGCCATTTTGCCTAAGTGTCACCAACATTTTTTTTTCACTGAAATGAAAATAAGCTATATCGAGCTTTGGAGATACTGGATTGGAAGTTTAAGTTCATCATCTGAATTTCTCAAGTTTGCCACTTCTGATTACTACTTATTTTTGTCAATTCAAAATCCCCGTTCTAGGAAACGCTACACTTCTATTGAGGATATCAAAAAAGGGAAAATATGAGGACGGAATATGTCTATTATGTGAGAGATGGGGAAAGTAGATGACTAGCGATGGACACAATAAAGACTCAACTAACAAAAAAAAAGAAATTTTTATTTTCAAGGTACCTTCTTAGAGCTAGGTTAAGCCTAAGTTTCGTGTATACCCCTCGTTCGTATCTAGGCTCGAGCTAGGAACCTCAGACGCTAAAAGTCAGTGCTCTTCACACTAGGCTAAAGGAGCAGAGGTTACGAAGATAATTTACCGTTAATCAAATCAGACTAATAATGAATAATCTGATGTTTCGCCAATAAATTTGTCCCATATTTTAGTTTGAGTGAATAAAAAGGTCAATAATGTATAAATATATATTATCGGCTCAGACCATATTTTTCCTTAATTTTGTCCCCTCTGATGATTCCATCGTATAAGTTATTAGTTTTTGTCATAATGAAAAAAGCATATGATACATGATATCCTCTTAGTTGACTAACGCTAGATATAATATCATGAAAAATAACAACTAATAGATTTTCCGAGTCAACTACACTACAAATCTTTGACGAAAAGCGAAATGACTTGGCAAATAACTAATACAGGAAGAATGTTAACGTTTCACAAGAGGAAGTGGCAATTGATTCCCGTCGACTTCGTTGCGACGATGGTGTTCAGTATCATGATCTTTTCATCTACCTTTATAACAATGTGACTGGTTTCTCCGTTTCTTTCAAGAAAACCTATCCACTCAACGTCAAGTAACCTACACACAAGTATCAGCTGGTGAACTGATTTGCTGCTTGCATTAGCCCATCCAGATTATGGGCATAAATCAAACGAGAATGATACAAATGTTTTCGGAGAATGTGAAATTTCACTTTCGTTTCCCCATTTCGCCAATAAATGGGTTTTCTTTTGAGTCACAATATGAATACACGTGATTGAGCTAAGGTGTTAAATGGAGACAAGATTTGTATACAAGAAAGAAATATTTCTTGTCGGGCATGTGGGCGTTTCAAGTGGTAGTACAGTCGGGATTAGAAAATAAAGAAAATTGATTAAGTTTTGTTGGTTTTAGAGTCGAGGTAAGGAGTCTAGCTTCCACTTAGAAGGTGAACAAGAGAACTCATTTGCAAAAAAAACTAACAGATTTATTTTAATCCTGACGGATATGGGCTCCTTTTGCGAAAGTAATTAAAATACCAGGTAATCGCTATTTAATTGATGTGGTTGATTTTGATTTGACGACACCATGCACTTAACAGCTTTAGTATGAATTGCTTTCATCCAAAAATGAAAGCTACATATATGTTGAAAAATTTATTTTATATTCCAAATGGAATTCATTATAAATTTCAATCCATAATAATTTTGGAATGTGTTATTTGTAAAGAATTCAACTCATACAAAATGAAGAACGTGATACTTTTAAGGATATGTGGATTCAATTTATTTTTGTGGTAGTATGTGAAATCAAATTAGGATTAACAAACTCAAACACTTTAAGTTTTTTTAAGCTTGGACGTAAAAAATCGTTTTTGGATGCATTATAAAAGCCAGTCTCAATAGATCTTGAGAAAACTGCTCAAAACTGTACATGCAATGATTTTTCAGCTTTTCTGCAGCCAGACAAAACAATTTTCATCGAAACGTGCGATTTTAGTTAGGCATAAACTGTGCTAATAAATTCCCTAACTCAAGATGAAATACGTGTTTTTCTAGTAAACTGAACTATGAATGGAAATAGATACTGAAGCAAGTCCAGTCAATTACATGCAGTACAATCAGCTATTCAATTGAATTTGTATCAGTCTACAATCGCACATCACGGTTTCTATTGCAGCTAGCGCAATTCCGCAGTTTTGTACGTGTATTATGCATATATGCCCACAACAAAAGTGCATAGGAAATGACTTCATTGTATCTGTAATCGACTTTTCTAAATCTTTTGCAAGCCAGTTTGACGTGGATCTAAGCTTCAAATACAAAGGCTTGCAGTACAATACGTATATATAATTAATTCACTTATATACAGAACTGTATTTATGTATGTTTAGAAGCATTCTTATGTTTGTATTGTATTACATAGCGTGGGTTCTAATGTGCAGCGTCAAGTGACTATACAGTGCTTCGTGTTTAGTATTTAGATGCGATCATCATATGAATTTGTGTAGAACGGAAAAATGTAAACTTGATTCAAGGCCAATACAAGGTCAAGGTAAATTGATTTAAACTCTATGTCTATGTTTGTATGTATTTTCTAAGCCAATAAGTTCACTAGATGCAACGTTATAATCGAAGAGGATTGATAAATAGTAGTAGTTGCATTAGCACGGAACGATTTGCGGAAAACAATAATTAAGGAAAGAAGATGCTAATCATTCAAATCTCAAGTAAAAGTATGGGTACTGAAACACTTGCACATACCTACATATATGAAATAATGTAAAGTATTATACTTTTATCAGCAAGAAAACGACTAGAATGTAACCATGCAAGCAAAGTCAGAATATTAAAATTGGTTGAAGTTGAATTTCAGTTTGTTGAATCTAAATTTTCCCTCATTGAAAACGCTCAATTCATAGGGTTATTTTTGCAAATTTTTCCGATCACTTTTTTCATGTTGATAGCTGTTTTTTTATCTAATATTCTGTATAATAAGCAACGTAAGTTATTCTGAGTAATTGTTCTATTCTTATAGATTTGGCCAAAACTTTGCTTATAAGCCTAAAAAATAATTTACGACTCAAGACGAATTAAACTTCTTCCAGCTGAATGTAAGTGCGAGAAACAATGCTCATTTAATTTTCTTCACAAACAACATAAATATAAATTTTTGAAGCTGTCGAAAGCTTTCAACAGCATGAAAAACAGCTTGAAAACATCAAATTATTATTTTTCTACATCTGCTTTCGGCAAACTATGTTATCCCTAAACCGGATCAGAGCTACCAGTCTGATTCGGCAAACAAAGGAGCATCAAATTAACAAAGGATTTCTTTAAAACCGTACTATTTCATGAACCGTTTTTTTTTTTTTTGTGAACTACAAATAAATTGATAAACTTTTTATGGATAGTTGATTTTAATCAAAGTATGTATGTTAGCCGTAGACCGGTGTCATTTTTGACCTGCGGCTCACTGATAATGAAATTGAGTACCACCAATGCAGGTCGGATTCTTTCGTCAATATATCAGCATGAAACAATAAAAATAAATCAAAAATTTTTTAAAATATGAGTATTTTTGGCAAAGAAAAAATATGTATAAAAGCAGAAAATATCGAACGACGTATTCTCAGGGAGCATTTCAATCAAACGTCAGAAACTAGGTAAGGGCACATCAAATCATCTCCCGTCTGTGTAGATATCTTCTTACGAAAGTTAATGCAGATGATGTTTTAGTTTTTATCGCCTCAATGCAAATGTAATTGATGTGTCAAAATAATTGATGTGATTGATGACGTGATGTAATTACATGAGAATTTGACTCCTGCCTCACTAGTGCAGTCCACAAATCTACGAACTTTGGGTGAGGGAGAGTTTCAGCGGTATATTGATCAAAGCGCTTTAATCGCCATTTCAAGAAGCGTGTCACATGCTGTTTACAAAATTATCTTAAAGATTGGATCAATAGTTTTATCCCAAGTAAATAAAGTAAAATGAACAAATATGATGCCACCTATTCCAAATATTTTTCGAAAAAGTGCAAATGTCTCGTGTGGTAGTCTTTAGTCACCAATTTGATGCATAGACATAGTTCTAATTTCAACAACCATGCACGTCTTGAGACTTGCTTCAAATAGATCCACACAAGCCTTATTACTTTGGGGTTCAACTGAGAGTAATTTGTTCACCAAGTCAGATGAGTTTTCATGTCGTACCTTCTCCTGTTATACCGGCACACGGTGAACGGTGAATGAAACCGGGTTGAAGCTGGTAGAGAGCTTCATCTAAAATTTACAATCAATGTGAATACGGATGTCGAGTGAATAGTTTCACAACTCACTTTACCCATGATTAACTCAGGTGCCTATTCAGAGCTAGGTGAAATCAAAGCTCGGTGCGCGGTCCCTCGCCTGAACCCGGATTCGAACCAGAGACCCCACACAGAAGAAGCCAGTGCTCTACATACTAGACTACTCAAGCTATGGCCTCTTTATAATTATAATTGCCACAAATGCTACGTCGTTTGTAAAATGTCGTTTGTATAACAGCGCAGCATTTATGAACTATAAACTATCGAGAAAAAGGTCAAATCCCCATACATTATGGGCTTTTCTCCTATGAACATAGTCTCAACTACTATAAACATAATTTTGGCACATATCATACCACAAATAACAATCGCTTTCCAATAAGCTTATATAGCTAAGTGGGTAGAGATAGAATTCTCAGTACGCCGAGGAGTCTAAAATAACAACAATCGGCTAAAAAAGTATTGCTGACTGTATTTTGAGATGTGCGCTGAATAGCTTCCATCAAACATACTCAAGGGTAAAAAACACTGCAAAACATTATGGTGAATTGTTTCATCGATTCGATGCCCCTATAGAGCGCAAATGAACACACTTAGCAAAAAAATCCTTTTTGACTAAGGCAGCCAGCTCACAAGGTAGTGCAAACGATGACAAAATAGACCTAATGAGGCTACGAAATCCTTCTGCTCCTCCCTTATTTTCTGGACATGGCGTTACATGATTGTTATCTATTCCTAAATTTGAAAATATGAAAAACTGTTCGTTGGCAGGCGCTTTTACAGTTTGACGTCGGCTTTTATAACAAGGTATTGAATCGATTGAAAAACGCTGGGAGCGATGTGTTGAACAAAAAGGCGAATATGTTAAAAAATAAATTAAAATAATCATTAAAAATGTAGTTTCATTTGTCAAGTCCGAAATATAATAAACAGATTTTTAAACATTAATTCAGCTATGGTAATGAAAAACGATGCACGAACTGTGTAAAAAATGCGCAATGATTATTCAAGTTAATGCTGTGATATAATAAATCGCATCAGCATATCAACATATTTTCCATGGAAATCCCCATGTATTACAATGAAGTATATGATGGCCTGTTAGATGTTTTCGAACTTTGAAAAAATTATAAATTTTAACTGCAGCTCTAGCGGATATTTTCAGATAAATTAAAGGAAACAAGAAAGAAATTAATCTTCATGAATGATTATTTCATATCACAAATACCGGTAATCATATCATAATTAGTAAATTTTCAATAGCGGAGGAGACTCACGATATAAACAACATCTTTCAAAATTCGTGTCTGCCACTGTTAATTATTGTGGCAGACACGAATTTCGAAGGATCAACAGATTATACAATATGTTGTGTTTGCTACAAAATCCTTTAAAAGGTTGCCTGGGTGAATATTTCTAAAGTAGAGTATGCTTCATTAATATACATTTATATAATCAAAGCACGCACAAAGCACAAGCAAAAAATTATCGGGCCATTGAAATATTGGATTGAATCTGTTCATTTTTTTACACACGCATAGTTACTTAAACAACTTTGTAAATTTTACAAATTCAGTACAAGAAATGGAAGTGGAAAAATTGAATATTTTATTTTGAAGCTTATGGGTTACTACTGGGTATTGTGTGCTGCTGAATCACTGAGATAATGCATTTGATGACTTTGCGTCGCAGTTAACATTTTCATCTCTGGTAAAGAAACTGTGACCATTCCACAAATCAAAGTAATGTACAATTGTCAATTTTAAATGGCAATCAACAATCGTATGTAATGTAATTAACATCAATATTGTTCACTCTAAATACTGTTCAATTCATAAATCAAAAGTGTGCTTCAGACTTAACAGCGTTTTGAAATTGTTTGAATTTCAGTCATCGAATATAAAATTTACGAAAATAAACAAATAATCAACGTAAAAACAATAAAACTGTTCAAATGGAACTTCGTTACATTTCATTTCAATTTAGTTCATTTCACTTAACATTTAGTTTGTAGAATCACATGTGTATTTGTTTATTTTGGCTTTCGTTCTGACTTATATGTAAAGCAGTAGCAGTACATACATGAAGTTTAATTGGCAGCTGTTCGTTAGTGGGCAGCACAGACGTTAAACGTAGGATTCATTCTCGAGATATCTTCTACTTCTACATACCACGAATCGAAAGAAGGAAGTGGTTTAAATTTAGTGTGTGAATCTTATGTTGCTGTTTTTGTGATTCGATGCAGAACAGAAAGATGCCAGAAAATGTTGTTTAATTGTGTGAATATTTTCCTGTACAATTCAAATTAAGGCATAGTTGTTAACGTATAGATAATGAGTTCTAGATAATTAATTGATAAATTATTCTTTTCTAAATCGATACAGCAGGGTGTAGAGAAAAATACGTTTTAAAAACGGTAGCTCATTGAAATTTAAAAAAGAAAAGTCATCTCACGATAACTTTTTTGTCCGTTCTAGGGATTGAACCATTTAGAGAGCTTCATTTACAAATTTACAATCAATGTGAATACGAATGTGGACTGTTTAGATCCACGAATCACTTTAACCCTGATTTTAAATCAGGGGGAAAATGAGATTAATTAATCAGAGCTAGGTAAACTCAAAGCTCGGTGCAAAAACATATATTAACAAAATTGTAACCGTTTAAATACTGGTATTAGACATTGATTTTTGAGCATACCTGGTCTAATTTTCAAGAAAGTATGAAGGTATATTCTGATATTATTCTGAACAAGTTTGGTCTAATTTTCAAGGAAGTATGAAGGTATATTCTGAACAAGTTTAGATATTGCTGACTATCAACTGCAAAAGGTAACACAATTAAATTTCCTCAATTTTTTTATAAAAATATGTCGGTCTAGACTTAATTAAATGCCGGTATCTTTTTGAGATTTAGTCAACACACACCACTTTTTTGATCGCTAATCGTTTTCGTCTAATTGTATGTTCACGGATGATTTTCAAAAAGTTCCAAAAAATTATATCGGCTTGATTCTATAAAAATTATATGAGATTCAAAAGCAAACGAATACGGAAAGCCATTATTTAGCTTCCAAGGCATACTATGACAGGCAGGAGCAGAAAAATCTAAGGACAAACAGGAAAAATCGTCAATTTGGAATTGAAACGTAAAATGAACAAGACATTATGCAGTCCTGTTTTAATAGGCGAAAATTCCCATAAGCAAAAAAAATCAGCAAACTACATGCAAAACTAACATACATGAATGGGAAAGTTATACATAGGTACTACGAAAATTAAATTACAATAAGTGAATATATGAAGAAAAATTACATAAAAACATAGAACATAAAAAATAGAACTTTCACTACACTACTTGATCATCGCCAATATGCGGACATTGATTTCTAAGCAAGGCCCCAAGGGTCTGAAAAAGGTCGGCTGCAGTCTTCACATTCACCGGAACAGCTGGTTGCTTTTAAAATACATAAAATTAACTTTGGAATGAGTCTTTGGCTCTTAAACTCTACATTGAAATATGATGGCAGTAGTTCTACGGTAATTGAACGACACTAACACGAGAAATTATAACAAGGATGGAATGTTTTTGATATGGACTTTTCTTAAAAGGATATTTAATCACAATTTTGAGAAATTTATGAGTAAATTCTTATTTTCCGAACAAATAACAGACTTTGGCGATTTATGTACTCTTGTTTCACAAACAACCAGTTCAACAAGATCAAAACCCATTAAGTTGCAAACTACTACTTTTGGCAACTCTTTGTTTATTATCTTTCGTTCATTCCGTTAAATACAATTTTTATTTATCCTGAATTCTTGATCGCGTCACGAAATCTTTTCGAGAAATTAGTCTATAGTTTTAAAGTTATTTTCACAAATAGCTTTGTAATGCATAGACATAGTTCAAATAAATTGCCATGGAAATCCATTACGCCATTTTATTTTCATCCTACTGGGAGTTTCATCAATCTCTTCAAACAAATATTTTTTGCGATTTCATCGATCATGGTATTTTGATAGTTTTTCTGTGAATAAAATATAAAAAATAACGATTTTAACTAGGAAGAGAAGACGTAAGACTTGATAAAAATTTGGAGGAATAACTTATACAAGTAAAAGATCGGCGAATAGCCATTGAAAAGCTGGAAAAGATCGTTTGAAAATAGACCCTTTTAAGCAGCCATTAGCTTATTATTATATCATATCTAAGGGTATAAGAAAATTTAAAAAATTGGATAGATTTACGATCTTTTCTTACTAGAAAGGTTTTTTTTAACTTTTCTGCGGACACAAGTTATGGCAAGTAATCCGTTAAGAAAATGGTTATTAATTTCAATTCACCTTTTGCGTTGTATTTGCACACGCCCGTAAATTGAAGCTCTTCATAAGTATTACATACAATATTGCGATGAGGTAGATTAATGATTTCAGCCGCATTTGTGTTATAATTTATACTTTTTGCAGGGAAGCCTGAAATGCTATTTCACTTATGAGGTAATTTCTTCGATTTGTTCTCTTTTCAGCCAGGATATATTAAAATTAAGCATTGTTAAAAATTATGGTTTCATTGAGTTGTTTTTAAAATTTTAATTTTCTGAAAAATAAATCAGTTAGTGGAAAAGTTTTAAAATATTTAGATCCCATCAAACCTTCTTTAAAATATTTCATTATTCATCAGTTCAATTCAGTTAAAATAAAATTATTTACCACATATTTTTCGAAAAAATGTTTAATTTACAAACTATTGCCGAATAAATTGAAGGCAGTGAAACTTTCAGAATTTTAATGACATTTTAAATTTATTGTCTGGGTATGAAAAGAATGTCAAAATAGATATCGTAAATATCTTCAAGATATCGTAGGAGTAGACCAGACAAAAAAGCTTCTAGTTTTAATTTTGTATTATATTAATGGTGCCAAAGTGGAAAATCGGAAATCGAAGAGTTATCGCCAAATAATTTATTGGTCGCACGAGAGAAGAGTTTAATTTAAATATAATGTTTCTCAGTATTCATTTGATAAACATATGTTTTGTGAAAAAAATATAATTTCCTGCAAAAACTTTTAGGGATTGTTTTGAAATTAGAAGAGAATTCGCTGACATAACTAAGAATTGAAGCTACAAACAATCCAAAAGCTTTGATTTTAAATTTAGAACTAAAGCGGCTAGTTAAGATGATTTAAAAATAAATGGTTAATACTAAAGACAAGAAAAAACTAGAACAGAAATAAATAAAAAAATAATAAATAAAAATAGGGGATAAAACCGTGTTCCAACGTTATATTGCAGACTCTACTTTATAAGAAAATGGGATTATATTGTAAGTCGTTGTATTTCCTTACCACGAGAACCAATGAAAATAGTCAGAGCGCGCGCAAAAGGAACACTTAAGAGAAAAACGAACGAGTGCCAGAATTGCTTGTCCAGGTCGGATACAAGGATGCCATGGAATAATTTAAAGAGTAGGCACTCATCTAGAAAAAGTTTCTGTTATTCTAAAGAAGGAAAGTAGAGGAAGAAAAGAAGGTCACTATAAAGTCGGTATAGAAACTACTTTTTTAAAAAAAAAGCTTCGAGTAAATCTAACGCATTATTTAGGTAGATGTAGTGCGGACCCAAAATTGATAAAAATATTCATGGATGATATGTCTTAACAAATGATGGAAATAGAATGAAATAAATAGGGAGAAAATTAAAATAAGCACTGGATGATGTGATGATGAAACAATATAATTAAGAAAAGTAGGCGGTGGCGTCAAAGTTATGTTTATCAAATTTAAACTTTAGGTCGAATATTGTGCCAAAATCTTTAGAACAGTCAACAAAGTTGAGAGGGGAGTAAATTTGAATGGTATTATGTGATATTTGGTAATGTTCAGAGTTAAATAATTCGTAGCGCATCAAGTATTTAAAGCACTAAGATCACTTTGTAGCACTAGGTTATTTTCTTATGACTTGATTACTGGGAATATTTTTAAATCTTCTGCGCACAAGGGGTAAGGAGAACACAAGGAGAAGGGAGATTGTTGGTGAATAGAACAAAGATAACAAAAGAAAGAACCTTGTATAACTCCTTATAACTCCTTATAGCGATGTCCATGAATGAAAGAGGCAAACCAAGATAGGAGAGGACCAGCTATACTAACATTATTTAGTTATAGAAGGAGCAGATTCTGCTTGACGGAATCAAAGGTTTCAGAAAAGTTTGTTAAAAAAAGTATGTTAGTTAAAGTGAAGGTAAAAAAAGTATGTTAATTAAAGTTGTGAAGTAAAAAAAGTCTGTAGTAAAGTAAGTAAAGTGAAGTAAAAAAAGTATGTTAGTTAAAGTTGACGAAGGCATGCTGCTCATGAGCTACAGTAGTTCACAAAAAAGTAAACTCTCTTGTGAACTACTCTTTCGAGGTTTTCGTAAAAACAGTGAAGTAGGGAAATTGAATGGTAATTTGAGAAGCAAAAATCAGCAGTGGGAAAGCATTTGTTAAGGTGAGCGGAAAGTCTCGCGATGAATTTGTCTAATAACTAACAGTGGCTATAGGGGTTTACAGTGGTTACAAGAAGATGGTAAGGAGATAAGCACAAAAATACATTCATCAGATTTGCTGCATACCAAACGGTCCTGGTCTTAACGAAATATAGTGTAATAAGGCAAAATTTCAAAACCTCCACTGGCCACATATTTTTTTATGCTAAACCTATTGAACTTTAACTAATTTCTAGTAAACTATTTTCTCACTAAGGATTATTTATAGTCAAAGAAGACAGCTCAAAGAACACAAGTTGGTTTTCTGTTAGGTGATAGTTCCAGAGCTGGAAAGTAAAATGTATTGCATAGATGATCCAGTAATAAAACCGTCATGCGCGTTTTGAGACTTGCTTCAAATAAATCCACACAAGCCCTTTTATTTTGGAGTTCATCTGTTATGCTAACACACGTTGAATACTGAACGATACCGAGTTTGTTGCTACTTTGACCACCCGAGGCTTCAGATTGGTTTCCCGAAAAAAATAGTCCAAGTACAGTCTTTTTCGATTCTCAGGGCTGAAGTCCATAGTGACTCCATTCAAAATTATCGCATACGAGTTGGAAGGAACACCTCGCTTCGTTACTGATTTAACACATGTTAACTCAATGCCCGTGACCATGGTCACATTTGAACCAGAGGCTACAGACGCTGTGCTCTATCCACTCGGGAACACAAGCTTCTCTACTGAAGATATGTAGGATGAAACCCTTTCAAATATAGATCAAACTTTGTTTTACGTTTTTACACAACTTTCGGCGTAATCGTGGTGAACCCAGAAGTAGAAAATTGAAAAATAGATTTGATTGCTTTTTTTCGCTGACGTTCATTTTTTATCGTGGTCCTAATTTGCGAATTGAAAAAGTCTCTTTTAATTGTAATAATTAACCATCGTCAGCTGGAATTTTTCGTTGGTCGCTTCGTAAAATCGCAAATGACAAAACCAAGAATGTGTTGAAAAATAGAATCAAAATGTGGGATCGACTATGATTCAGAGTAGAAAAGTAGAGAATGCTCAATTTCGCACCTTTGGTTTTGAGCATGAATTACACAAGATCATAGAAATGTGAAAAACTTTGCTGATTTTCACAAAACGTATACTTTTTATTGTAATTAAATAGTTTTCATTTTTGCTTTATTAAAGTTATTTGCCTGCCCAAAGCTTCTAATTAGCGGTGATCCTAACTTTGCTTTAAGAATTACTTATGGTGCTCCCCAAATAAATCATAGTTTGATTCATAAAAAACACCTTGGGATATTTCGAACCTGTTTCATCACAAGATATTTTGTGCATTGTGTCCAAACCATGATTACAAAACGCTTCCGGACTATTATAGCCTATAAATTGTAGACTGAGGCGTCCAAAGTCGTGTAAAACAATTCATACTTATCTTCAAGATATGTGCATATTTTCAGTGTTCGAATAACATTGGGGCAACTTTCTTTAATTGATTGCAAATCACAACTAGTACACCGGGCCAGTTATTAAAGACAGTGCACCATTCCGACTGCGAGTCAATCGAGAAACCTCATTAGCGAAATGGAATACGATTTGTAAATACACATCATTGCAGTTCTTTCCATACACCAACAAGAATACTTTCCATCACATTAAGGTTTTTTGGTATGTTTTTGGTTTTTACTCATACGTTTCAATCAGACTGACCTACACCAAAACTGCCTTTGTAATTTTATACGAATTACAAAAGTGAATACACGCCGAAATGCATTATATGCTTTCAGCCATGGCTGTAGCGAATGCATTACTACAGTTCCTGGCTAGCTATTTAGCTCTGGTTGGCATGCATAAAAAGCCGCTAAACAAGAGATGGCTTTCGGCGGAAAGGTCGTTCAGGAAAAGTCACCACGGTAAAATGGAAAGTAAGCAGTAGGACAGTGCAAAATAAAGTACATGAATATGCATCTGATATCAATTTATTTCACGGATAGTTTTTTTTTCGATGTGTTTTGTTCGGTTACAAATATTATCGCGAATATGTGGGTGTAGCTATCGAAAATGTGAAATGCGATCATTTCACCGATGGGGATAAGAGCTACATGCTCAGGAAAAATCTGGAATGTGGAAAGCGAATGGAAACAACTTTCGATTTAGAATAGTATAATTAAATTTGATACCAACACTCGACTCGACTTTTGAATTAAAGTTTCCGATTGTATTTGTTGCTCAGCAAAGGTTGATAATTATAGTTACCTTACAACTCATCTTTGCAATGAAAAGATAATTTGTGACAGCTTTCGCAGTGTTCGAAAATGTTTAATCAACCACGCACAAGCCCGCTAAATTTGCAACCATAAATTCTCAGAGTTCAACAACCTATTCACTTTCAATTTCCGAAAAAATGTAAATTCAAACGCATAAAATCTTCACAATAGCCGAAGAAAGTTTAAGTCTTCATCCAAAATGGTTTTTATCATGCATAATTGTATACTTTTTCGACAGTTCCTCTTCATTAATTCAGATACAACAAGCTTGTAATTTATTATAATTTCAAATTATAATAAAATCATTAGCCATAAAGCAAAAACAATAGTATTCACATGCACCGGAGTTCAATGCTTTATGCAGAAGATCCTATACAGTAGACCATATACGAATGAAAACTTTCGCTTTCAAAAATTACAAAACTTGAGAGAAGAAACAAAACAGAAAAAAAACGTCGAAAATGTTGAATATTTGATGGTGAGAATAAT
Source organism: Nemotelus nigrinus (assembly GCA_947369275.1). Classification (NCBI taxonomy): domain Eukaryota; kingdom Metazoa; phylum Arthropoda; class Insecta; order Diptera; family Stratiomyidae; genus Nemotelus; species Nemotelus nigrinus. Next base: position 39,371,277 of record OX376373.1, on the reverse strand, counting down.
GGACATTTTGTCTAGTTTTCCGGTTGAAGATCTGTTGGGCGTGCCAAAGTTCGAGAGATATGATTACATAATTTGTAATAATAGTCTGAACATCGGCGACATCAGGTGATGATTAGATTGTTAAGATCTGGTGCTTTTAGGTATAATACTCGCATAATAAAATGACTAGAGCTGGTATGCAAATGATATGAATTTTGATGTGTGAAACATTTTTGACAAGTAGCATTTCTTTCGAAAGGTAAAGAAACTATCCGCTAATTTTTAAATCTGAGAATATTTTGGATTCATACAAAGCTGGTTAAAATTGGAAACGGAATCTTACAGAGTATACTGTGAAAATTAAAAAGATGCAAAAAAACTTTATTCAATCCAACAAATTCAATAAGCTTAGAGCGGTTGAAAATTCTGAATTTATCCACATAATCAATTATTTAATATTAAGTACATTAAATAAAACTAAACATATGAAATAAGATTAAATCTATATGTCTTGGCGAGTGATGGTATCACATTTAATCAGCAAGCAGAATCCTTTTATGTAAGCAAAACTTGAGGATACTAAGTCCTCCATATTTCAAGCCTACATTGTTCTTATCTTCTTCAGCTATAATAAGTAAAATGGTTGAAAGTCAAAACAAATGACAAATTATACATCAAACGATATAATAGGACTTAACTTGCTTCAGGAAATGTCAAAATATATATCTGCCACAAGTGACAGTTTCAGATTTGTACTAAAAAACTTTAAGAAATAGCTTAAATGAAAAAAACATATTGAACAGTTAATATCATTCGACAACGCTCTTCCTCTAAATTCCACGCAGCACGGAATAATGAGATGTGTGGAGAGCTTAGACTTTGCGAGTAAACAAGTCATAAGGAGGGTGGAACGGTGACTGTCCAACCATGGCCTATAGCTGGTGCTGTCGAAGACAGAGATAGTCATGTTGACAAAGCGCAGTTCGAGAACTGTCATCCTGATGACAATGGGCTCCACAAAGATTAACACTAGCAAACCGGTAAGGTAACTGAGAGTAACGTTGGATGCTAAGCTGAACTATTGGGACTACATCCGTTAGGCAGGTGATAGGCTGTGAAAATCGTCGGCCCGCTAAGAAGGTCGATGGCCAAACAACTACTCAATAAAATCCATCTTACGATACGGAAATTCGGGCGGATGCACTCTTAACTGGCAAAAACATTGGAATGCAAGTAGCAAAATTTGCTCGACGAAGAGACTAATAGCTCTTTTGGCCCCATGGATAATTTCTACCTGTGCCAACTCCTAACAGGACGTGCGTACTTCAGAAAATGTCTGAGCAAAATTGTTGATGTACTCGATCCATAAAGATGTGTAGTTTTTCATGTCCATAGGCACCGATAAGTTAGTAAGCACAATCATTTTGAAAAAATGTGAATTTTATGACCAGTAGATGGACTTATTTAGTAAAATTTTTTTTACATAGACCGTGGTTTTGAACCTGGATAGCTTTTGAAGATTTTTTCCCCCATCTATAGAAGAAGAAGACATAATGAAAGTGTGACGTACGTTAGCGACAGAATGCTATTGAAACCATGAAAATACTATTCACTATTTTGGTAGCTTGCTAAGATAATGTAACTTGTCTGAAGGTGTATAAGATGATTTAGCTTGCAATATTTGTGAGCAAGCAATTTGCTGCAGAAAATCGATTCACCACTCTCAGGAGGATCAAATAAATAGTAGATAATGCATAATACACTGGAGTATAATCAACCAGGAATAATGTTCGAAAATAGAAAGAAGAACAGGAAGAACCTTTTAAGGAATATACTAAAAAAAATTACACAAAGAAAGCAATCGTAACTTGCAAAATTAGTGAACTTTGGATTGATTTTCAGGATTTGTGAAACTAAATAGTCGATGCAATACGTTATTTGCTACAACTGATCATAAACAAATCGATGTTCTTGGAATTCATGGAATTGAAAAGTCAATGAAGGTTAGTTTGATTCGGGTGGCTGTCGATCGGCGAGACCCACTAAAAGTCATACAAAGATACAGTAGGTACCCCCTGTGATATGACGGATATGCATATATTCTAGCTAATTTTACTCGCGAAAGGATGTAGTGTCTTTAATTAAATTCACCATCGCTTTTAAGTGCATGAAGTGCAAGAATCAGTCAGATATGAGAGGAAGCCGCACTCCCAATTACAACGCCAAAGTTAAGAGAGTAATTTAACCTCTCGGCAAACGTAGATAAATACTTTCTTGCAACTGCTATGGCTATCTTGTCCAAAGAAGAAACCACATTCTCAGAGAAGTATTATCCGTAAAGTTTCACTCTAGTTGAAAGTTTATTATTATCAATTATGTATACAGAGAGAAAAAAGGAACAAGAGACGAGAAGAAAGAATAAGATAGAGCGAGAGTGAATGGGAGAGAAAAAAAGAACGAAAATATAAAGAGAAGAATAAAAAGGAGAAAAGTCGAATCCGAAAGGCAAAGAAAATGAGAATAAATAGAAAAGTAGAAAGAAAATAGAAGGAAAATAAACAAAACGGTGAATAGAAAAAAGATTCATTGAAGATGAGGAAAAAATTTGCGGCAAATATAATAAGAGTGGAAAAGTCGAATGGAAGAAGAAAGCGACAGAAACAGTCGGATTTAAAAGAAGCCTACAAAGAAAGAATACACAGAAAGGGAGAGAGAGAGAGAGAGGAGACAGTTAAGGAGATAGAAGGCAGAAATATAAGGTAAAGACAGAGAGGAAGATTAACATGAAAAGACAAAGGAAGATAGAAAGAGAGGATCCTCATAAACAATACTGCGGGAGATTTTCTGGAGAATGTAGTTTTAAAGTTATCAACGCTCTATGAAGTTTTTCTACCGGAAAAACGGCAATTAAAGTTTATCAGAGCTAATAGGGATTCCGGTATTGGCTGCGGAGTATTCATATTTTTTTCAAAGTTCAGTAATTTTTCAGTCTTTTTCTATCAAAATATATCATCTTAAAAGAAAAATATCAGCCTTCATCAGCATATCTAACCATGCAACTGCAGATTTAGTTAATATACACATTTTTCGGATCTTTTTGATAACAAATTCAAATATCGTATCCAATTCAATATGAATACGGAGCAAATTCAAAAAAAAACTTAAACTTTCCTGGTTTGAATCAAAACATCCGCCAGAAACATCGAATCTGTACTAGTACGCTGGCGGATATTTATTTTTAAATTTTTTTGTTTAGTTATGTTTGAAAACATTACAATTTTCGTGTTCGCCTATCGTATCAAGGCAACGATCATTCCAATCCAATGTTTAACGATTCTTCACGCCACACGCTAAACCCCCCACAACCAAAACTATGCATTCATACGCTTCCGAAACGAAAGTAAAAATCACAACAACGAACAAAAATCAAATTTTTTGCAAGATAATTTCAAAAGAAAGTGAAATTCGAGACTACTTAAAGCGTGATGTAAGAGCAGACATTGTCGATTTTGGACAACATCGTGAAGCTGTTGATGTGCAAAAGAGAACCAAAAGATACGAAATAGAAGAAGACGAAAAAAGACAAAAATCAAACCATTACTGGAAAAAAAATTTGTTTGGTTGCATGAACAAACCACTTTCACTGAAATTTAATTTTCGGCTTTGGTATTGTTAAAGCCAGAATTTGACGAAATATCAACTCTGGTTGCAGGCGACTTGATAGTGAAATGAAAAAGAGTTATTTGAGTGCAGAAGAAGACGATTGGATATGCGTGTAGCTTTGATGTTGTCTTTGCTTTTGATGGGAATTTTTCTCACGATGTATGTGAGAACGTAAAACTAGGAATTTTGAAATTAATGTGATTTTTTAGTTGAAACTGCGTGCCCGCAGCTATTGTAGACGTAAGATAGAATGGCTTTTAGTATAATTTAAATCAATCTAACTTAATAAGCACCTGGGCAAAGGAAATTATTTACAAGATACGTAAAACTACGCATAGTCATGCAGAAAACTTAGTTTCTGAGTTATTGTTCGCATAAACGATTTTGCTTGTATAGCATTTAAATTAAAATGACTGAAAGATACAATTTATGGTTGGCCTGCGTGATAAATGGTGGTGGATTTGAGGGTCGAAGGTTATTCGAGTTATGACCCAATCGATCAATGGCATACTTTGGCACGTTGACAATATCCATACCTAAATCTGCTATTTAAACAGTATTTTAGAAAGGAAATCCAGGTTTTTTTTTGTGAACAATGGTGGTCACTCTACTATGCCAAAACCACGGTCCAACTAATCTAGAACAATTCACGACTGCCAGTCTAGAGTATCTAATATGAGTCCCAATCTCACTTCAACTCTATGGGGGCCTTCCGAACCCAAATCACTCGAAATATCGCTACTAAAGTTAATAACAAACTTAAAGTAGTACTTTCATTTTGAAATTTTACTTCCTGGTTCAACTCATTCTACTGCATTTAATCACCGCACAATCTACCATTAAACAAAGTCCGTGTCGATCTACAGTCTATAAACCTATCGGGTAAAGAATTTCTTCTCTAATTAACATACAAAGACTCCGAAAAATCATCGCAGCCAGCAAAGTATTTATGTATGTACGCAAAACGTTATCTTCATCGAAGCTGAAAGTTTATTTTTTTTACTTCTATCAGCTTGTAAGAAAAAAGATTCACTTTCTTGCAGACAGCTTAGAGGTATCTTAGATGCTTAAGTTTTTCTTTGCCTCCGAATAACGATTTGTCTGGTTGAGGCAAATTGTAGCGACCATATGAACAGTATGTACATATAAGACTAGAGTCGAGCTATGCAATAATATTTAAAGTTTCTTTTCCGCGTATTCTTCGCGAATAGAGTGTGTTATGCTATATGTATCTTTCGCTATGTGTCTTTCGTGTTTGTTATTTGGAATGACTGGCTTTACCACGATGTGATGTTGCAATAAAGTATGTAATGTGTTGGAGATTCCCATGCTAGTTTTTAAATTAAGGGTACGTGTCAGTTGGATGAGAAAAGAAAAAATAGGCTCTTATATTTTGCAGAATGTTTTTAGACAGCAGTAAACATGTGATTAATTTGCAAGATTGTACGCTATGACCTTGAAACGTTCTTAAGATGCGTTGATATAAACTGCCTAGTTACAATTCTAATTTCAAACTCAATTGAGCTTTGTTAAGATGACTCGAAAGGCCTATCTGGGGAGCTAACAGCAGCTTCTGACCGCAGAAGCTTGATTTATTGGATGCGATTGATCTATATGTTCGACTTGTGAATTGATGTCGTGTGAATCTTTTTGCTTTAACTCATTATAGGCGGAATTATTCAAGCATTTATTGAGACCGAACGAGTGTTAGTTGTTATTAATTTTTCCGTCGATACTAAGACTACCAGCCTTAAACTACTGTCTATTTTACTTTTGGTATTCGCAAAACCAGTCTTCAAAGAAGGTGTGTACCCGCTAGTTACTATCTATCAAGCTCTGACGATTCAATATTGCTGCTTGAAGCTGGTTTACTTGGGTTGGTCAGCAAATAGGCAATTCAGCTATATGAACGAAAGAGCTTTTTTGATAACTTTCTCTATGCTGTATTCGTATGTATAGGTATTTCTAAAATATGTATGAAAATTAACAAACGCTCTGTATATTGTGGTTTTGTATATGTGTACAAACCATATAGCGTATTCATAACATAAATCTGACTTCTGTTATAGCCCGGTATATAACATGAACAGTAGATTCTATTAAGTTTAGCATAGTAGCTCACATAGATGGAATCGAGATGATCGTGCATAACCACTTCAAGTTTTACACGATTAAAATATCTTATGTTGTTCGCTATGCGGACTTGCTTGGCTAATGTACACATAGCTATGTGGGATTGCGATAATATAAAAATAAAGAAGACTTAGCTGTATGACTGCTTTTTCAATAACCAATCCTAGAACGCAGAGAGTCAACTGAATTTCATTTTCATTCATATGATTTATCTGCTGGTACAAAATAATTTTGGATTTTTGATCAAGTGCAATAGATTTAGATTCATACATACATATGTTGAGGTAGCATTGAAGAATCAAAATGCCATACCTTTGGAAGTTCTAATAAGGGAGGTTAAATGCTTATGCTGATTGATTATTTAAAACAGGACAGATAAATTGCGAATAAAGCACTTATGTCAGGGTTAATGAAGTTAATTCACCCAAAGGACCTGCGATATTAGGAGTGCCAGAAGGTTTCTTCACTAGATCTGTTTTTCATAGAACAATTACCACTGGCCTCCCAATTCCAGCGAGCCTTGCCCTAGTTAAAATCCTTTAAAATGTAGGTGACACATTCTTGTTCGTGTCGAGCCAAGACGCTCTTAAATCAGCAAAGAGTTTAAACATTATTTCAATAACTGAAGCAGCAAACCAAACAGCAGTAAGACATGACCTTGTGCATTTCGCAATGTGTAAAATTTTAGGGGTCTTAAACAATTCGCAGTAAAACTAAAAGCTCAAGATCTTTTTCGAAAACTTTATGAGTACGTGATGTAGTGTTGAAATAGCTTGGTATTGATTTTCACAAATTTATGAAGTTCAATCCGTACGTAGGACATCTAATCAAAGTTACCAAATGCGCGTTTCAGCTCATTAGACAGTTTTTTTTTACCAAAAATATGGTCCTTACCATCGAACTCAACGCTATTTTTTACTCGATTCTTATCCGGCCAATCCTCAGGTATGTTCCAAAACTGCCATGAAAGAAACAGATATTCAATCCCATAACTTGCTAGTCAAAAAGTGTCCGAGGCACTATCTCCTTTATTGTGAGAGTGGTCTGAAACCGTTTAATGACCGGCTTCTGTAGCAGTAGGTTAGCGACAGATCATGAGTGCGTTATTCGATTACTTAGGCCTCTTAACGACTAGAAGGGGCTAGTTTTTAAAGAATAAGTTAGATGTTATCGCAGTTAAGGTAGTTTAGAGGATCAAATATTGCCATGAAACCCCTAGGTATTGTACAAAAAAGTAAAGTAATTTCACTATAACATTTTGTCAGGTCTAGGGGTTGAATCTGGTAGAGAGCTATATTCACAAATTTACAATCCATGAGAATACGAGTGCGAGGTGATTAGTTACACGAGTCACTTCACTCCTAATTTAAATGAGGTACCACTTCAGAGCTAAGTGAACTTAATGGTCGGTGCGCAGTCTCTCGTTCAACCCTGGATTTGAACCAGGGACTCCACAGACTAGATGCCAGTTAAACTTTTAGAAACTACTGTTTGCTCTCTGGTCTAATGGATCAATAAAATGCTTGGAGCAGGTCCAGATCTAGCACTGATTTGAAGTCTAGCAATGCAACCTTTTGGGTTTATTGTATTACTTCTGCGTTATGTCTTATAGGATCAATATAGGGCATTTTAGGTCTTTCTTTGGGCTTTGTATTAGCTTTTTAGTTTTCTTTCATCACTTGATAGCCGGGAATATACATTAGCTCGAGTCTATTTTATGCCCTTATTTCATTAAGGGTCCCTTTACGTTTTTAAGAACATATGTGATCGTGATTAATAGGACCATTTAAGAGTTAATTTTTTTGTTATATACGTGGCCTTAAGTCTGGCAAATAATGGTGCCTGATAGATTGTGACCTCCTTCGAATTTGCACCTGTATCCCATATTTGGTTGAATGAGGGAGGGTGGCCCTCTATCCATATATTCTTTGGTGGAGTTGTGATCTTAAACCTTTTTTCGAAGGTTGCTTTATTTTTTATTTGATTGCTCAAATTCAGCATCTCCTCTACGGCTGATGTTACGATTGTTATATCACTTTCTCTTGCATTTTCAGGTACGGCGGTTCAACCGACTCTATTTTTAGTATACAATTAAAACAAAATCTAAACATAAGTAATAACAAGAACATAGAAGGATCGAATTTTAGATATCTTAATTTTTTTCTGTGACATATTTTGGTTGTATTGACGGAAATTATAGTTTCACGCTCCGGATGTTGCCATTTTTTTTTAAGTTAGATGCATGTCCAAGTTTAGATGCATTTACTTTTAAAAATTGACCAAATACCGCACAAAATTAGTTATTCGTTTGTCAATATGAAATTTGCAATACCTAATGCTCAAGTTCGATGTTGATGTTAATATTTATTATGTAAACGAATAATCAGACCTAGTAAGCGCTTCCTATTTTAATCGTTTATTGATTAGTGCTATCCATTAGTATCCATTAGTATCCGCTAATATAGCATATTTTACCATACCATCTCTCATATATCCGCTTTCATCTACTTTTATTATAGACTGTTCCTATATCATTCGAAATCAACTCAACAGTTCCGGAGGGGGTTGATGAGACAGACATTTAAAAGTTAATTTTTATGACCGTGAAATGATTCAAAGCACATCTCATTAGGATTAACTTTACTATTTTCTAGTAGAATAGTATTTTATCTTCAATTACACGATCTTTTGAAATGGTTTAATTATCTTTCCAACATCTATCTGTCCACGAAGGAAATGTTGTAAGACTAGACAATCCAGGATCCAATAAACAAGAATCCATCCACAACAAAAATTTAAACTCTTTGCTATGGTTCTCATTCTTAAGGTTTTTTCTATCAAAAATTTTATAAGTTAAGCTTAATACTTGTAAAAGAACGCAAGACAAAATAGACATCAAACCCGATTCTTTTTAAGTATATGTTTGCCGCAGATTAATTCACTCATAAATATCCATTTTCGACTTGACAATCTATCCGAAACGAAAGAATTATCATAAATGATGTTTTAGGATACCGAAATTTACAATTCCTGTAATTTAACAGATATCTCAACTGTCTTCCTTTCCATTCCATCAAAGCACACAGCATGCATACTGTTTCTGCTTTTTAAATTATTTATACAGATAATAAAAGTACCGATTTGGTTCCATAATGTAAAAAGCGGGAATAACCAGATTTCGTACATTTTGATGATGATTCGGTTGATTTTTTTCTTTATCATCTTCATGAAATCAGTTAGTACAGCGGCATGTGTTGCGGCGATGAGATGACAACGACAGGTCACGTTTGGCAAAAAGCACATAGAAGCAAGATATAAGATTTATTCATATAAGTAAGCATATGGGCAACATTTAGATTTTCATCTGTCAGCTGAGTTCTAACCGGTTTGGAAGTAACCGGCTTTTATGTAAATACCACTATGTATCGGAGAATACATTTTTGCAGTACATTAAAAAAAAGCGAGATACATCTACATATTCTTGTTTGGCGATGCCAGTTGGAGATGCTGTGAAGCGATAGAAACCGGTGCTGAAACCAATTTAAACATGAATGAGTGTAAGAACAAATACGAAGAATTAATATTTGAGAGCACGAGATTCAAGTGATTTAGCATATAATATAGCTGTGTGCAAAGGAAAAATTCCGATAAGCTTTATGCTATTTTTGGTGAGACTAAGCTTTCCACCGTCATATGCTACTGAGATTTTGCGAACTGATTCTTTTTGCATAGTCGTATTATTCCGGTACTGTTTTAATATTTTCCGAAGAGGCTGGCCTTTCAATCGGTAAAATGTAGAAGTGTTGTAACTTACTAGGCAATTCAAGAAAAATTATAATGAGAATTGACGGCAACAGGTTATCATTTCGGACAGAATATGTATATTGTAATTTGAAGTATCACCCAATATAAGTATTCCCTTTGTCAATGCTTTGAATCTGTTTGGCCATAGCAAAATAGCACCGTAGACCCTACTGTGTTACTAGAGGCTAAGCTATCTTTCAAAAACATCAGAAATAAAAAAACGAATATCAGAAAATTGAAAAAAAAATTAAAATGAAAATTCACCAAAATTTCATATGCACACAAAATCCGATATTCCTTCATTGCACCACCCATATAATTGATCATGTATGCCTTAAAACATTTTTTTTTCATTGAACAAACAAACATTCATTAAGATTTCGTGAAAAGCATTTGTTCGAAAAGCAACTACTCGTACCTACTAAAAACGTACACTAATTTATTTTCTTTGGCAAACAAAATTGCTTCCCAATTCACTAGCTAGCGTCATAAAACTGTGCCAAAAATTTACTTTTAGCTGCATACAAATACGCATGCTGACAATCTGTGCATTATTATCTTGACTCGAGTGGAAGTTCCACTCAAGAATGCATAAGATGATTAGTAGATCGTTAGTTTCGGGTTTATTTTAGTTTGTAAAGTTCAAGATAATTTTCAATGGAATGTAACGGTTCGAATGATTTTTGTTGCATTTCTAGTTGAAAAAATTTTCTTGCTATTTTGTTTCAAGTATTTATTTGGTGAAAGATAATTTATTTATGTTGGTGGATGTCAATTTATGACATTGAACTAAAGTAACGATGATGGTGCCAGTACTTTAGCAGGCTGAGATATTCGTTGAGAAACCAATTTTCGATTGTCTGGGGTGCAAGATACAATTTCATTTGATCAGATTTTCATTCATCTTGACAATAAAACCTGCGGCATTTCAAGTTTCCTTCAAGAGCCAACATAACGACATGGGATTCCGAAATGCTTTTCAAGTAAATGAATGGTCCCGATAGGTCAATTCCACGTCTCCCCTTCTATCTCTTCAGAAGAAGCTTTGATTTTTCGCATTCAAGTATTTCGGAATATTATTTTAAATTTAGTACTTAAAAGAAACATACTCGATTTTCTTGCCAAGCTGAGCTGACTATTTTAAATTCGGGCGGGACTGTCTTTAATTCACTCAACGTGGGAATGAATGAGCGTGATCGATGTAAATATCTTAGACTGTTGATAGACGGCTAATTAAATAAACTTGAGTTGGACCAAATATCTACCATATATTATTTTCATATCGTGCCCAGTAGAGCACCATATGATGAACGTGATGTTTCAAAAAAAGAAAAGAACTTGAGCGATTCGAGGTTGTTGTGCATTTGTTGGCATTGCAGATTTCCGCATGTGAAGATATGATGTTTCTTTGCAGATTTGTGTGAATGACAGCTATTGCATTGAAAGTTCAGCATGCACATGATCTAAATGTCATGATGAAAATTAACTTACGAACCCATTTGAAATGGTTTTATTTTATGAGGAATATTCTTCTAAGAAATGCAACTGTTCGGATCATATCTTGCTACTGAATGCTTAAGTTAATTTTATTCCAATTATTTTGCGCCATGAGTCAAACATAAACACCAACAATAAATGTCAAAATACATAACATTGCATTTGTTTTTGCCAACTATTACACTTAATAGTTGCACACTCTACTAGAATAATATTATTTCAAATCAATCATAAAAAGTAAACACTTTTATCGTCGGCCGATGTTTTATGCATTCATACTTCCCGACCACTTCCATTCGAATTAAATTTACTCTAATTTTTGTTGAATCAACACCTCTTGCCAAATTTTCCGTCAAACAGAAATACATACATATGGAAAATAAATCGAAATAAGCATCCGCTTGGATAATTCTGTCTCAGCTCAATATACAAGTCTTTAAATTGTTAAATAAAATTTACGATGAAGATTCTTAATGAATCATTAAGAAAATCAGCTATTTACTACCCACAATGTATGCACATGCGAAAAAAAATGAGTGAGACTTGTTGGACAGTGTCTTTATTTTCACACATTGCACATACAATGCTTCGTTAACTTTAATTAAATTTTACTGAATGGCTGGTCACTGCAGTGAGAATAGAATAAAATAGAATTTCATGCTCGAATCTATTTTATTGAAATGAGAAAATTTAATGTTTTTCGTGCGAATTATACGAGTATGTTTTGATTTTTCGATATGATACAATTTTCAAACCTCCGGGTTATGAAAATATTTTGACATTTTCCCTATACAAATACAATTTATGTAAATAAAATTTGACAGCGATTTAAATTTGAAATAGTGATGTGTGTAAAGGTATTTTTCGAAGATGTTTAATAATTTCATATAATTTTTAAAATCATACTTTTTTGGTTTTTTTTTCGATCATAGTTAACTCTTTAATTTTGTAAAAACAAGATATTTTGAATAACAAAAATATGCAGGGGAAATTAATGATATTGACAGCTTGGTTATGATAATGATATGAAATTTGTTTAAGCCTATGTGGACTTTAAGTATCTTAAAATGGACAAGGCACATTTGTAAAATTTCATCATCAAGCAATTTTTTACTCCCATAACTTCCGATACAATCTTCGGATCGTAACCAAATGCACAGAATTGCCTGACCTTAATGTGCGAGGAGTAAGGAAACAAAGAAGAAGGAGCTCCGAATATTGGGCAAATTTCTCAGTTTGTTACACGCACGAAAGGGTTGAAGTAGCTTATGTTTTTGTTTATAATTAATTATAATGGTTGAGTTGATCCCTCAGAATCAGTGATTTGTCGTTTAGCTGATCGTTTTCAGCGTCAGATGGATGTGTGTGATCTTACAGATGTAGATAATTGTCGTTCAGGTACGACGGAGGTGAATAGTAACCCGTGCAACACAGTGTCTCTGAATAACCTAGAACTTCGTTCCGGAGACAATGGACCCAGTTGGGTATTGCTCAGACGTCACTACAGCCTATTTTAAGGGTTTAAACATATCCCAAATGCACAGTTTGTTGCAGAATAACGCCCTAATCAATTACTTGCCCATTCTTTTTCCATAACATTTTTTTCCAGTAAGTTAGTCATAAAGCTGTGACGATCACTGGAGGATGGTGTCAGACCATGCGTCGATATTTCGTGCAGCCTACAGTCAAAAATCGTAATGAGATGCTGTTTCAGCAATATGCTGACACCTCCAAATCCGAAATTAATTGGCCACCACGGTCTTGGGGAAGCCGAAAATGGAAGCCATTTTATATATTTTTCACAAAGAGTTCGACAAAAATTATTAATTAGGTTTAATATAATTTTGGTGATGGTGACAGGACAATTCGTGTAATTCTTTTCTGACAAATTATAGGAATAATATAATCCGGTCGTTTGCGAGAAAAAATTGATTTCGTAAATATTTCAATCATATAAAAGATGAAATGAAATCGAAAAATGACTTCTTCTTTTCGTCAAAAATTAGTCTTCCTTCGCTAGAGTTTTCATTTATTTAATGATTATAATACGTGACAATGACCTTTGCTCAATGCTTTCGTGGACTATTGGGAATTTACAGGTAACCAATCAGCAGAGATGGAAATAGCGATTGCATCCTACTATTTGACCAAAAGTGAAGATCATGCCAGAAAGAAGTTTATGCTTTTCATAAAAGTGGTTCAAACCAGGCATTGAACGTCCAACTTGCAAAACTGTGCTGGAACAAATTCATTGTATTAGAATCAATAAGCTTTTATAAATTTGCTTAAATTCAGCTAGATATTTTCTGAAACTTATACTTTCCATTTACGATAGATGCGTGACAAAATTATTTCTATGAAAAGGAGGATTTTCAGGTCCTCAGGAATTATCCCTTCGGTCCTTAGGACACTAGGAATTATATACCGTAACTGTTTATGCGGGCGTGCATTGCGAAATATCAGAAATGATAGTTTCTTCTAAGACAATTTGTTAATTTTTACGATTGCAAAGTTCAGATATTTTATGACAAGGGCTGGCAGTTAGCTTTATTATGTTCACTCGGGCTTACAAACCTACGCCGATGAATCCAAGCATTTTCTATGGTTTTAAGACTCATCGTGGCTGCCTATTTCAGTTTAACTGAGCTCAGTTTATACTCTAATTTAAAAAAAAAGATAAACAGTCGTCTAAATGCTTTGGGTATATTGAAAACTTTTCAGGAAAGAGAAAAACGAAAAAATCTATCAGTCAAAGCGTTTATGCAGCTATATAAAGCGTTTATGCAGCTATAATATTTTTGAGCGGTAAGGAACATCGCTAAATTTATAGCAATGATTTTTCAAAACCATTGATGTTTATGAAAAATATTTTAAATTGCTATAATTAACTAGCCCACTTTTTAGTTTTTATTCATTTTTCTGTTATGAATTATTATAATTATAATTATAATTATAATTTCTGTTATGAATTATTATAAATATAATTATTAAAATAAAAATAATTTGAAGCATGCAAAATAACGGGACCGTAAAAACTTAACTAATTAAAAGGCGGCATAAAAACTTTATTTTTTTTGTCTCATAAATCAAGTGAATTAGTATAATGCTTCAATTTTTAGTGTTAATGATATCGTCTAGAACAACTGATGTATTTTCTAAATTTAATCAATGCCATTAGAAAGAAAATTTGAATAAATTTGGAACTTAAAAGTGATCAAAATATTTCAAATTAAGGTAGCATGATCGCAAACACTTTTATACACGTTGATCAATTGAAAATGTTTATGCAAAAACTTTTGAAAAAACCATCGAAAATTAATTGAATTTCTGGTGAACGTGAAAATATGATTGCATTGCTGTTTCGAGCGTGTAGACAGTGACTAGACAGACACTGTAATTGTCATTTTCAGCCTATTCCACTTCAAAATATTCAATTTACGACCAGATCATAACCTGTCGTCTCATTTTGTTGAGTCAGTAGATAATAAAATTAGGATTTATCGTAACCACTTCATTTTATTTACGACAGAACATTACTTGTCAATATTTTGTATGAAATTTCGTCATTTTACTACAAACTACGAGAATGTGACCGTTTGATATGTGTCTGTTTTTGTGACGATCTTAGTTTTGATGGAACACATGCAAGTTCGAATGAAGTAATGCTGCGATACTATAAAATGCGAATTAGGTTGATTTATTGTAAATTAAAAAATTCATTTCATAGAAGAGTTTGTCGTTTCGTTGCCAAATTTCGAAATAATTTTTAATATTTCGAGCGGCGCTATAGACTTTAGTTTTAGTGTATTTAAATAGTTTGTTTATTTAATAAATACAAAATATAGCCATTAAAATGTTTTCGATGGGCTATAAAATACATGCGATAGTGATTAGGATATCGCCGAGAGAGCTTGCATTACGATTTTTGACATTTAGAATTGAACGAAATTAAATAAGAATTTATCTGATGTCCCATTTCAGTTAATGTTTTACAGCAAAACTTTCCGTACAATCAAAAGCATATTTGTATATACATGCAATGCACTTAGACATTTTAAGTACTTGAAGCGCCACAAATCAACTTCACTTGAGCACATCAACAAATAACTTCAAAAGGTTACCTTGACTTTGATGACGGAAGGCAAACTAGATGTACAAACGTTTTCAAATCAAATAGATAGACCTGTGATAGTGAAAATGCATAGGTACTCCAATAATTATCAAATTCAACTTTATCATTTCAGCTAATCTATTCGATGGCATCCGTAGTAAACTCGTCTCGATGAAAGACTACGAAATCAAGAACTAAATTGCATGTGACATGCTATTCATAGAACCTACCACAACGTAAATCTCGATAAACCTATGACCAGCCGACACTTCGACATGTAGATATACAAAGCTATGTACATTTTTTTGAAACTTTGTAGCAATTCAATAATTTCTAACTTGCCTCTTAACGTTTGTTTATATCTCATTCTTACATAAGCGTAATCAGTTAAAATTCTAACATCGGTTTATTTATTAATAGAAACGTACTGGATTAACATTGTTTTATTTGAAACATTGATACAAATTGTGTGTGGTCTAGTCCAATATCAATTACAACCAGACAAATTATAATACAAAACAAAAAAATGAAAAGCTACTGCTCTATTTTTTACCGGAGAAACCTAACCTATTACATTGTTTTGGTTAGATACAATAAAGTAATAGTTTGTAATATGCACATATTAGTATATATCGTGGATTGCACAATCATGACTGTAGACAGTAGTTAAGTTTGAAAAGAGTATAGATTGTAGTTTGTGTATTTGAAAGTAAACTTCGTTGTTTGTAGTAGCCTCAGTAAATTTATGCAATTTTTTTCTCTTATTATAATCGAGCAAAGATTTTTATAGCAAATAATCTAAATTTTTATGTACTTAAGCTATTCGCAAACAGTAGTATGAATACTTTGAATAACTAAAATATCTTTATGGAGCTGATGATTATTTATAAGATATAGAAATATAATTGTTGGTACTATAATGAGCCAATTTAATCGGTTTGATTGTGAATGTGATGACCGTTTTCACACTATTCTTACTAAAAAGATCTTACGCATTTTTTTTCTGATGTTAAAGGAAGTGAAGCCCATGCCAGTACATAATATTATTGTAGGAAAGAAATTGAACAAACTATTCAATCAGTGCAGCAACTGCTGGGGTAATCCTATTTCAAACTAAAAAGCATATGAGACTTTGTCTCAATAAAATAAATACGTGGAAATAACTCCGATTGCGATGGAAACTTACAAACGCTTAGCTGCAAAATATTTTTTTTTGATATAATGTGAGATTAGGGCATCTTTGAGCAATAGTAATACCAGCCTAAATGCAATACTCCGTAGTCGTTTGGACATCAGAAAGATATGTTTTGACAAATCATCAAATACAGGATTGTATCTATTGGTGTAAAGAAATTATGGAAAAATTCGATTGCGTTGCTTTCAAAAAACGTTTATAAGATTAAAATTGGTGGCGAATTTTAGATATATATGTCTGAGTTTGAAACCAAACAGCAGTCGACTGTAATGGTTTTTCAAGATGAACTAAATCCAACAAAAGCTATTTGCGCACGAAGTACTTCGAAGCAAATGGTTTTTTGGAACGCCGCACAAATCGTCTTTGTTTCATTATTGTTATTTGCCAGAAGCATTTGAAGAATCGTCGGAGGTCATACTCCACTACAACAATGACGGTTCTCATACATCAAGTCAAACAGATGGCTTTTTGGGTAGTCAAAACATCGATTTGATGTGTCATTCACCTCATAGAGCTCATTTGGTACCTAATGACTTCTCTTTACACATCATTCATAAATTTTTTACGCTTTTTACACATCATTGCAAGGATAAGGTTTTTCGACACCTGGATGCATTTAACACTTTTAAAACGTATTTTTTAAGGTACCTCAATCGAAGTGGAAAATGTCCTTCGAAATTGATATGAACAAGTGTAGTGTATTCATCTTCATGTTCATATTTTTGAAAACAAAGTTATTTTTGATAAAAAGTATTTGTTTGACAGTTTTGTGCCTCTCAAAGTTCAAAAGGCAATATTCACAAAAATAATTATGCTCCGCTGAATAGTTTTCTTTTCACCTTGGATTGGCACAGTATTTTCTCAACTCTTACACGTGAATATTCCCTTTCAATATTTTTTTACATTGTTAGTTAGCCACAAATTCCTTAGTACTCTTCTGATTTACGAAATCAATTGTCTCAAATTTGCGCAAAAAACATAGATTGCAACAAAAATATACATGTTTAAGCTTTACCGAACAACTTAAAGTTTATCGTAAACTGAAAGTCAAAACAAAAGTTGAAATTGGAAATGCGTTTTAACAGCAATGAAAAAAAATGTGTGATGGCAATTTAAAGCCATAATAAAGACATACTGCGGGCATTTGCGCACCATCAATGCTACACTTTCATCTGTGATTACATTTGGTGATCTAATTGCCACCTCTTCCCAGTTTAGTGACAGTTCGTTTGCCTTCATCGATTTCATCTTAAACTTTTGTATACCGTAATGACATACCACAATCGCATCTTCCTATTTCTTTTTTCTCTCCCATTAGGATTGAGGCTATAATACAATAAATCAAATCATCCTCTAGCTCAAACTTAGATGAACTTTCATCCATATTTTAAAAATGGCAAGCACTTCTTTCAGCAGATCATTTGCAACAAAGGATCATCTTAAATTATTTTCCTACAATTTGGAATGAAACTTTAATCCATTCTGTCGAAAAAAAGTGATCAATTGTTTCCTTTCTTCTATATTTGTCTAAAGTTTCTAAACAATACCTTCCTGGTACCATAATAAATGATTACGGTTATCTTATCGTAAAAGAGTGACATGGTTTGAAATCTTGTGTACTTCACACAGTGTGGTACCAAACCGCTGGAAACGCAATATGAAGTAGAAGCAATTTACACGGACTTTTCCAAAGCGTTTAATCATGTTTGTAGATCACAATCTGTTTCTTTACAAAAACCGCCAACTTGGTTTTCCATTGATCATCATCGAATGGTTTGAATTCTATTGATTATTATTTACTCTATAGATCTTGTGTTAAGCCCAAAACTGGTGCTCCTCAAGACTACATGCTGATACCTTTGCTTTTCTAGTTCCATGTAAACAATCTTCCTTGTCTTTTTTCTTGTATTTGTCTTTTCTTTGGTGACCAACGTAAACGATTGAAAAAATAAGACTTCTTGAATATTGCACCCTGCTTTAATTACAGCTTTCAGTTTTGGCGAACTGATATCAGGCAAACAAGCTAATTTTCAACTCGCGAAAATGGTATTCGTTTCTACTTTCTCATAAATCTAACCCAACCATTTTTAATTATTCTATAAGTACCAGACTACTTTTTCCTAGTTTTCCTATTATATAAGTTTATAGTTAAACAGATTACGAAAAATATTTTTATGTAATATGAGCAGCTAGTTTGATTTGCAGGCGAAGTAATATTTACCTAAGTAGTAAGCTAATCAATGGCTGTGTTGATTTTGTTTTCAAGTTTACAAATTAAATTAAGATGCTTGTCAACTTTCTTTTCAACTCCACTATAGTTAGTACATTCGAATTGAAAAGCACAAAAAGGTTTCTAGCATTAACAATTTTACAATAGCGCCATTGACAGTTTCTAACCCTCAACATACTTCCGCCTTGACTTTTTTTTCCCTAAAAGTGTGATAAAAGTCCAGCGCTAACTATTCGCCACTCATTTATGTATTTGCCTATAAAATTAACATACTTCATCCCGCATCGAAATGAAAAAAGGCTTAAATTTTATATAAGTTGTTCCTACATACAAGCGACTATTTACCAGCACAATTTGAACACTAAAAACCAGACTCTCGATTTACTTTCGTCGATTTGGTCAGAAAACTTTCACTTTTTCGGCTATTCCGACGGTTTCGGTTCGACCGGTCTACGAAGTGCGCTCGAAAAAAATTACAAACATTCGAAAGTGAACGCCAAAATTTGTTTCTTGTCTTTTTTCAATTCGTTAAGTCTCTCTGTCTCGGATGATTGTTAAAAGCAACTAAGATGTACCTACAACAGCATGCACTTGGGATAGCGGGCGAATATAATAACAATAAAAGATACTTAAAACTTCGCGGAAACGAGTTTTTCCTGGGCAACTCGACCAACAGCTACAATACTGAAGCCGCTGCTGTGTACCTATGCACATTGCCCAGTTACTTATGTTGACGAACATTCGTAAAATTGTCAGGTTTTATTTAGTTCGATTGGTAATGTGAATTGACATTTTTCTTTTTATAAGAAGTGAATTACTTTTTCGTCATAATTTCTTCTCAGGAGCAGAAGTAGACGGATTTGACCGGATTTTCATAGGCAGTTGGCTTGCGTGTACAACTGGAAGTAACTTTATGTACTTGCAGACACTGGATTGTGTAGATAGCTGCCGCGATCTTAAGTGGACGAATGGTTTATTATGAAGTGAAAGAAATTAATTAGACATGATGGGAAAACAGAACGGATAAAATGAAAGTGAAGGTATTTTATTGTTGATTTTTATACATTTTAAGTGAGAATTGTTGAATTTGACGAAACTAATTTTTTTAGTTTGGCGAAGGTATCAGCAAATTGAAGAGGCTTTGTGCTATGTTCAGCTAACGTTTGTAAATCTATTGCATTTTTTTTTAAATATCACTTTTTTTTGGAAAAGCTTAGTCTTTGCTTTCGCCTTATTAGCGACTGAAATTGAAAAAAAAATGTATGAAACTGTCTGAAGAGATCCTGCATGATTTAAAGCTGAATTCCACTACTTTAATACAGTTTTTATCAATTTAGAGTTGTGAGTTTGTAAATAATTTGAATACATAGATGATAGTCATGTGTTACGTCTGGCTTTCTTCTAGATTAAAGTCAATTTAAATAAAAATACTGGCGTGATGATGTAACAATTAAGTCTTCGAAGGGAGGAATTGAGCACGCGATCAGAACTTTTCTAGAAATATATCGAACCGGGCATTTTTATCTTGTGTTTGAGCTTACCGGATTTCTTATCCTGCAAACCTAATGCAAATAAAATTGATTTACATAGCAACTTATCAATTTGACATGCTAAAACTTTCACAATACACCTTTCATTGATCATAAATTTAACACATCTTCGTTTGCATTAGCGCCCACCACTCTTATCATATATACATACCGATATATATGCATACATCAGTTTAAACAAGAAATGCAAATTCCCACATTATCATCATTCACCCAAAATAAGGTTTCACTCTCATTTATTGACCAGTGAATCAGAAAACGAATCCGGGTCCGCTGCCATCCGCATGCTTATATATTTCTCAATGCAGAAAAGTCAGCATTGCTGCGACCTTGTACAGACACTAATTGGGGAGCTGATTGTCCGTCGGAAATGCATACAAGCTCAAATACAACGTGTGCATGCGTGGGACATTGATGATAATAGCTCGGAGGTAAAGAAGAAGACCAAAGTTGAGGAACTGGTAGTCCAAAATTTTAAGCTGTAAAACTTGTTTCGGGCAGATTTTGCAAGGCGTCAGAAATACAAACTTTCCCTGAAATTCACGCTGCATGGAACATGTACTCGAAGCCGCTTACAAGCATTATGCATGCTTACTATCAACGATCTCAATCAGGCTGTAAATATGAAACTTGTTACATATGCGCTAACTGTAACCGAAGAAGTAAAATACGCATACGGCATTTGAATGGTTATCTAGACGAACACAACTTACGAAGACGCTGCGCTTGCCAACGTGTGTTTAGATCCATCTTTGGCTGCAAATGCATTTCTTCTTTTGCTTCTTTTTCTTCTGGTTCGAGCACTTGCAAGTTGCATAACTCAGGGAAAAAGAAGCAAACTAACTTTGCGATTCACTGCATTCTTTCCTATATACTTATTTGCGAATTTGCTAAAAAGAAAACGAAAAGATGAAGTCGATCGAGTACGTAAAATTGCAGCATGGATCACATAATAATATATGCGGCTGTTTTGCACGTATATACCCATCATGCATTGATAATGACGTACACATGATGATGGTTTCGTTTGTAGGAAAATGGTAAATGTAGGTAATACGAGAAAGCATTTTTCCTCTTTGTGGTAGAAGCACGTAGTTTTTCTGCTTCAGATGCATCCATCATTGTAAAATTTGCACAATATATTTACGCAGGTATCGAGTTAGTCGTGTGAACATGCAGTTCATTGAATGACCGAGTACCACAGTGATCGATTTGTGCGTGATTGACAAGTATACAAGCAGAATAGAATGAAATTTATTGAACTGAAGGGATAGAACAATATGATTTGGAAATATATTGTCTGCCTGGCTCGGCTAAGAACCAAATTCAGACTACCGAAGTCCATTTTCGGTATTTAGGGAGTGAAGCAAGAAAGTATCAACTGTTGCAAATGTGAAGTTCCAACTCACAGTTAGGTTACTTGAGATAACGAAAAACAATGTTCAGAAACAAACTAACTAGCTTGACATCTGAGCTTCAACTACTTAACCAAATAAGCGTCCTGACTTAGCCAGTAATAATTAAAATCCGTCGATTTTTTGTTGGCCTTGTTTTACTCAATAATAAAGTAATTATTTTAATCTGGTTACATATTTTTTAGCCTTCAAAACTTCAATTTTTCTTTTAGAAGCTAGATACTCTTCTTAACAAAGAGCAATATTTTAAGGGTAATCTTTTGTTTTCTTCAGTGTGTATCAGTCTCATTCAAATCGATAGAAACCGAAGAAGAGTTTCTAGCAAACTGATTAACTCAGAGAAAAAAGGGTCAGGTTGGAAACAACATATCTGTCAAGAAATTGTAATACATATATACAGCTTTTAAAGGAAAAAACATGTTTGGATTTTATTATTCATTTAAAGAACAAAAAAGGACTAAAACAAAATTTGGATCAAGCGGATTGCCTCCCTTGTTTTAAGCAGAGTTTCTTATCCTTTCTGCATGCAAAGAAGGTGAAAGATGAGTTTGATGTTGCTCAGAGCTTTGAGTTTTTAATATACTATTCGACAATCTTCCACCATTTCAAGGGGATCGGATACATTGCAAAATCGATTTACGTTTATTTTTCCATTCCAAATTCTTCTTAAGTATAAATCCGAATTTCTTTTTTCAGGGGAAAAATTCTAAGTGCTTAAAAAATTTTTTTCTTAAGTTCCTGCAAACTTGCGAATTTTTCGAAAACGTCAGTTCTACCGGATTGTGGTTTTATCTGAATGGGATTCAAAGACGGAGCGCTTGGGTTGAGCTCTCTCTCCAGAGACTGCCGCACGCTCCCTGGTTCCAACTGTCGCTGGTTTATTTATGAGCGTCACTCAGCGTTGCTTAGGCACATGGTCTGAATATTTTCATACTGAAGAGAAAAGTCGGAAAAAATGCATGATGCAGTTTAGCCAAAACCACGGAATAAACAGTTGCTAAAGAATATATACGTCTCACCACCGGCACACGAGGTAAAATTTACTACTTCGCTTTCATTAGACTCAATAATGAGAGGATATTGGATCGTTGAATGATATTCAGAGTATGCCTGGGCTACTCCTTCAACCAAAGATGAACCTTAACAATGGAAAGTCTGCCATGATAAGGAGTGTTCCATCAATTGCTGGTATGATGGAAGTCAAAGGAATGAAGAATATTTGGAGGTGGCGTGAAGAGAGGGAGAGATGTCATACAGGATTTAGACCAGTGATCGAGACAGTAAAATATTCAAGAATGTGGGGAATGCTAAACCATATGGAGATTGATGTATTTCTGTGAAGGTAAGAATCTTCAAGTCATCAAATTAATTTTAATATTTTCAAATGATTGTTTAGCTGACTATTAGATACAATTTTTCTCTGCAGATCAACTGAGAGTAACCCACAACAACCAGACGTTCATCGTCAATCCCTGCTATCACGAATGTGATCAAGAAAATTTTTCATGGAATTCATTCACCAAAAATCTAAACGAACCATTTAATTCACGTACTTAGAAGGATGTACTAAAATCATTTTTTGTACAAGGGTTGCAGCTGAAGCTGGGATTGATGTGATGTGAACTGGGATTGATGTGATGTGAACTGGGACTGATGTTTTTTTTTGCGTGAATGTACATTTTTATCTGCTTTAAGCTAGGAGGGAAATTTCATAAAACCCCTTTGACAATTTTCACATATCAATAGGAGTAATATCCTGCAGGAAATTCACCTTTTTATGTGCAACCGTTCTCATGAAACCTGCCGACTCCCTATCTCCACTTCCACAAACGTTTCCTAGTCAGAGAGTGTTAAGGCACTATGGTAATCATTTACAGGTGAAATTTGCACTTAAAGGTTGAGAAAAAATAGAAAAAATTATGGATTTATCCAAGGGAGACCTACATGTAATCAGCTTAGTTTATTAACTTTAATTTTACGGTATTTTTGGCATAAAACCTTTAAAAAGCTAAAGAAACTTGGAAAACCCAAAAAATTATAAGCTAAAGAAACTTGGAAAACCCAAAAAATTATAATGATTCAAATTAATTGGGATCAATATAAAATGTCCCAGGAATTGCTACATTGCTATAAAATTTCAGTATCAGTAAAGGTCAGGTACAAATTAAGAGTTTTAACAATTTGAACTTCAGCGCCATTAAAATGATACAGCTACTACACATTTTTCAATAAAAGCTAAGTTTGAAAAAATGTTCTGAACACAGTAAATTTATATGTAATAAACTAATAGTTTGTGGAAAAACTAATTCACAATTAATAAATTCTGACAAGGAATCCTTTTGATTATTCTAGTGATTTTGATTATTCTAGTAATAACAACGTACCGAATTCAAAGTCTCCATCGCGTTTTACATTAAAAAAAAATTATATTAAAACGAAAAATGCATGCATGCTTACAAAGCGTGTAATCTTGAATAAAATTATATTTTCCAGCTATGACAATCTCTCTAAACACTTGGACAACGTAACATACATAATGTGTCTGTTGCTCTGACTTGTAAGTAAGTAAGTATACAGTTGACGCCTACATCTCATCGAATCCAATCGCATACATACGTGGAAAATTATTTCCTTGAACTTAACCATTCTAATACTTGTCAACGAGCTTGTACAACTTATCTCACATACAAATAGACAGATGAGATTGCAACGTTTGA
Source organism: Nemotelus nigrinus (assembly GCA_947369275.1). Lineage (NCBI taxonomy): Eukaryota > Metazoa > Arthropoda > Insecta > Diptera > Stratiomyidae > Nemotelus > Nemotelus nigrinus. The sequence continues at coordinate 39,346,983 of OX376373.1, read as the reverse complement.
GGTAAAATACTTGCAGTGTTTGCATTGGCTAGGAAAATTTATGAATCTTTATAAATATACAGATATGCATATATATAGTATGGGAAATGAATTGATTTTTATAGCTTCCAGACACCCTGTGCATTTTACTACTAGGTATGTACGTATCTTTCTTTTTTTATTTGGCACGTACTTTCGTGTTGAGGAATTTATGAGCTTTTGGCGGGAATTAATTTTGTATTTTTATTCTCGGCACAATGTATTTGATTGGTAATACTTTTTTTACACACGAAATTAGATGTGATTTTTTGGTTTGCATTGGTTTATAATATAGTGCTAGTCGGGCAAATCATTTTAACACAAAAAGAAGTGTTAAGACAGAAACCTAAAGGTTGTAAGATCTCAAAAAGTGTGTAGAGTTTCTACACTAGGGCAGAAGTAATCTCATGCAAGATAAATTAAAAGTGTGTAGAGTTTCTACACTAGGGCAGAAGTAATCTCATGCAAGATAAATTTAAATACAATATTTTTCTATGATCATAGTAGACACTGCTCCTTATAAACTATTGACAAGCTTTCCTATTCTTACAACCACGAATCTCAGGAGTTTGTAGCTGGCCTCTGAAAGAAAACTTCTAAATTGTGACTCTCGACCCAAGAAAAATTGCAATGCAAGCCAATAAATTGAGTCCTGAGCCTGTCTCTTCGCTTCATGTATTACAAATTTAATTGAGATTTTGGATCTTGGAAATCTAAAATAGATACTCAACACTAAATCTGACTTTGGATCTAATTGTCATTTTGTTATAGTAAGGATGTTCGAAAAATGAACCTTGGTTTTGCTTGATACGACAACTTCGAAATTGATTTCATTTCTTTAATTTTCGACCAAGTACAGTTTGTGACTTTAAGAAGGAACATAGTTGACCTACAACTCATTTGTGGACTTGTGGAGTGAAGATAATAAAATGTCATCTTCATAGTTGAAATTTTTATGAGTCTGAAATGATTAGTTTCACGTCTCACATTGCCTATAATTTGACCCAGGTACCTAATTAGGGCAAGGGCAACTCAAAGCTCAGTGCGTAGTTCGCGGTCCGTGCCTAGATTCGAACCAGGGTCCCCACATGCCAAGAGCCAGATTTCTACCACAAGGCTGCACAAGGATGATTCTTAGGACATGATCATCAAATTTGTGTTTGATTTGTGTTTTGACACCAAATTATTTTTTCAATGTAATCCTTAGAGGGCGGATTTTCATAGCCACAGTTAAATATCTGGCATCGAATACTTTGTTTTTGTGTTCTAGACATACAAGATCAACATAAACGAAACAACTTTACCGTTTAAATATGCATGATGTCGCCAAAGCTGTTGAACTTGAAATTGGGTCCACCGTGCGTTTTCTTCACCACCTGCTCCGCCGTTGCCGCCATTCTGTTGCTGAGTGTTATTATGATTGGGGGTGTGATTGTTGTTGTTATTGTTGTGATGCTGCTGCTGTAAATGTTGTAAAATTTGACTTGGTGGCGGCAGTGCTTGACTCAAATGATTGTTTGGCGCTTGTGAAGCGTTCACATTGTTCGTGTTTCCGTTACTGCCATTATTACTAACATTATTACTAGGATTATTTGTTAGATTTATAGATTGACTGGTAACTCCATTGCTGGTGGTAACAAGATGCGGTAGGTTGTGGACAACCTGAAGGGGCAATGTATTCAATGGTGGCAGCGGTGCAGGCGGTTGCATTGAGTTCAGGAGCTGCTGCTGCTGTTGATGCTGCTGAACATTTTGCAGAAGTTGGAGGTGTGGCGACGAGGTTGGCGCCGGTGGACCAATCGATATAGTTTGTTGTGGTGGTAACTGATATTCCATCCTCATTGACGCAGATTTATTTCATGAACACTCGCGCACGGACAAAATGTACCTATGTATCGTATCGATTTGATTCCAAGTTCTTTATATTCTCTTGCTGAAATTGACACTGTGTCAGCACTATGAACACATTGCACATCCGAATCAATTTTCAAGGATTTCAATTGTTTTATCAACAAAAAATATTTTCACACATGTACGTCAGTTCAGTTATCAACATCAATGTACCACACACTCGTTCTGGAAACCATCGGGTTTGCACGATCTTCTCAAAAACTCTCTGTCAACTTTCGCGAATCGAGTCTTTTCCCCAAACCGATAAATATGCACTTCATCACGATAACTTAGCACCCCGCCATGTTCTTTCCCAAAAAAAAGAGTGTTACTAGTCGTATGCAGAACACATGTAGAACTAAGCTAAGCGATTCGGAGCAAAAACGCTGAATAAAATTGAAAAAAGTTTGACCTTGTACGTGTTATCCCATGCGTTTCGAATGATCACTGCGATTAAATACAACAATATGCCGTCTGTACATGTACGTAGATCGCCGTCAGTGTCGTTTCTATGACCATTAAGTTCAGCGACGAGTCGAGTTGAGTCGAATCAAAGAATCTAAGCTCACAGCGTTAGAGGCACCTACAGAACCCGAGAATAGTAAACTAGCAAAAACAGATACATCACCACCTCAGAACACACTATATACGCAAACTTCACATAGCAGCAAGCAGTCCAGTACCGGCTCTAACTCTTCGTGGCACTGCGCGAAGCTTTTCGAAATGTGAATTAGAATTTTTGCTCCAGCCTGCTTGCGAATTTTCCCGTAGCCTATCTTCTAATGAACAACAATGCAGTCTCACAAAACACACAGATAGTTTCTGAACAGTTGGGTTCCTCGTCTTTAAAATTCGTAAATCTTAGTGTTATTGTTGGTATTCCAAAGGGGATGGTTGCACTTTCACTGATCAAACTTTAAGCACTATAAATCCCTTTACGTGATTTGGCGGTAAATGTATCTTCGTATCTGAGTGTTTTTATCCTTTGGATCAGGTTCCAAGAAAACCGAATAAACTATAGAATGTCGATCTGCTTATCTTCAACTAGAGGTCGATGGTTATCAGGGTCTGAAGGTTTAATGTAGCCGATTTGTACTAATCACGGTAGGTAACTACTATCATCTGTATCTGAATGGACGGAACGATCTGAACGGAATAATTTTCTATAATAATAATACGAGAGTCAAATACGACAGTGTGGTTGCAAACGATGCATTAACCCAAACAACTCAAGCCCGAATGAAGTGAGAGTTAGAGTTGTTAGTAGTGAAGTGGCATGGCATCACGAAATTTCTTCTTCTTCGTCGTCGTCTTCTTCACATCGAGCCACTCGTCAGCAGCAATAGACGGTGGGGGCCTAGGTTGGGAGTCAACACTTTAAGCTTCTTTCTTACATTGCGAAAAGTATCTACATATCCGAGGAGCTGCTGTTTGACTGCTTTTTGCACTTGCTCGATTCCACCATCTCCGCGCTAACTTTAACATTAATGTTGTTAGCTTAATACAACCACAAAGAGCGACTCGTGCAAGCCCAAGACGAGCAACCAAGTGTGTTTTGGTTATGTACACACGTAGTATCTCAGCTGTTTGTATCTTCTCTCCGAGCTATTGTGACTTCGTCATTGTAGACGAACCTGTTCGCGTGCTAACTAAGCTCCACTTGGAATTGATAGAGGCGCGAGACGCTCATAGCTAACTAAGCCAGTGGGTAGATTTCGCATGTGCAAAAATCGTATTGTGCTTTTCGCTGTATACTTCTCTCGAATTTGCGGCTCAAAAAGCCTGAAGCTAAGCTCATCTTTCGTCTTTGCTTGTAGCAACAATCGTTAACTTTCCCCTTAACTTCCTATTTGAGCAAATTGATTGAATCATCTTTTCATGAGTTCGTACTATACATTAAGCTCGAATCATATGGGCTCGAAGTGATGAACACAAATGTAACAATGTTGTACCGTAATATATGTTTGCTATTTGATGTAAAAGCAAAAAAATTAACAGAAAAAGCTTTCACGACCTATAGAAAGAAATAGTTATGAACATACATACACATGAAACATGTGTCCGGATAAATAGTCAACAAAATAACCGAATGTGCTTGTGTGTGTTGCAAAAAGATAGACGGAAAAGCTTAATTTGACGGTAACTTCCCGCGACTGGCCAGTGAGCTGAAGATACAATTTACAATTTTTTTTCGCGAATATGTCACTTGGTCAGTATAGTACGGATCTACTTATGTTGGTTCATATTTTGTGAATAAGTTCGTGTGAGAATGTACAGTAGATGATGTTGATAAAAATTACAAAAAAAAAAAAAAATACATTGGAAACAGTTAGCGGCAATAAAACATCCTTTCCAAGTTTACATAAGATATGCTACTCGTAAATCTAAGCTTGAGCTTGAACTTTGGAAATTTGGTTATTGCACAGTCGCAGATTACCCAAATAATTTCAACCCTTTCTAGAAATCAACTAGGTATGGAATGCGGAATATCTCTTATTTAGCTCAAATTTTATTTTACAGACATGCTGTCAAATCGTATTTAAAAATAAAAACAGTACAATTTAAGCCATGATAATCAGGAGCAAATATTTGGTAGATATATGATTCTTAAAGGTGGCTATGGAATGTGGTACCTTAAAATGTGTATAACAAAAGAGAGAAATAATTGCGAGCAAAACATACCTTCCAGAAACAATAAACGTAAAATTGGCGTTCAATGATGATATATTATATATTCATATATATCAGCCATGGCTACATAGCCATGGCTGATTCTGAAAAGGAAACACTAAAATCTAGGAAAGGAAACAGAAAACTCTATGCTTCTCAAGGAGAGCGATGTTTAAGAGTGGCGGTTGTTCTTTATAATGTTATGCTTAAAAATAAGAAAACGAGAATATCTGATGAACTTATTCAACAGCATCGTAAAGATATGCTAAACGAAGATACCTAAACTTGGCGACAGCCTATAACAACCAATCGAAATACTAAAAGAATTGTGGCAGGGATGGATTACAAAGCCGGATATTCGAGAATATCTTTTGTTAATGGTTAGCACAAGAATATTATGCACACAAGCACAGATGAGCCAAAGATAAAATGCTCAACGGTGGTAAAAGTGGTCCTTAAACAAAAGATTTTGGTCAAAGATTGAAATTTACACTGCTATTTAAGTTTTGTAGTATTTTTTTATAAATTATTTTTATGAATTATTTATAGAGTGATATAGCATTTCCGAAATTAAAGGAATCGTGCATATTTACCTATGGTCAGCACATATTGGTTATGTGTGAAAAGTGCATATTTGTGTTATACATCATTCACGAACTAAATATGAAGCTTACCTAAAACAAAAAGAAAAATAAAAAAACTGATTAACAAAACTGCAATAAAATAATATGATAATGTGAAAAATCAAAATTATTTGTTTTAGAAACTCATATTATTTGCGGCTGGTAAAGAAATTTGTTTTTAAGTTTTAGCGAAAAAAAATCACAATAGAGACAATATTCACAATAACTAAATAAAAGGTTTTGCTGAGTTAAGAGCTATCTAATTTAATTTTTTTTTTAAATAACGTCATGTTAAAAAATATTTGGACAAACGTATTGTAGGAGGCAAGAGAAATAAAAAAGTATTGTAGGCTTAATCGCAACGGTGTCGATCCGACGATTCTGCAAAGTGGTTAACAATTCACTCTCCTAACCAATCTTCCTAAAAATACTCCCAAGGTCCATCTTGACTGTTAAACATCATAGCACACGAAGATCACTGAACCATCATATAATAATGGGCATCACATTAAAGGCAATATAAAATTGTTATTTATTCATATCATTGCATGGAGTATAGAATATTCGGCACAGCTTCTCAAATAATTATATATATATATATTTCAAAAGTGTTTCAGGTGAAAACAATAAGAATGACATAGTTTCGAGTATTCACAGAAAGCATTTTCTTGCTCAAAAGAAATATTTGATTCAGTCCGTTCATGTACACATTTTTGCTCGAAATTTTAACGATGTACTGTAAGGTTGAGCACACTTGATTCAAACAATGTTTCATATATAGCTGTTTTGTTTTATATTTCATTTTAAACACCACTACAAAGTCCAGAAATACTAAAGAATATATTGCGCCCAATGTGGAGAAAGAATTATCTCCTTGACAATATTTGGTTGACATATCAAATAAATATATCCATAATGCTTAAAATGACTTAGGCATAAACGAATGAAGTTCCCGTATTAACTCAAACGGCTACAAAACTATTCTGTGGACAATGCGATCAATTTAAAATTGTGGCGGGAACTACGAATTATCTCATGGCTTATACGCTTACTACGAGGTATATGTGAACAAATTAAACACGCCTTCGAAATTGTAAGAGCAGATATTTATTTGAATTTGAATATATATCCTCATATCTAAACAAAATCATAAATACTTTTCGAGAAAAAAAAAACAGTTTGCAAATTTCTTTCTCCCGTAAATTATCCTGCTCTAATTGGCACCGGCAGATATAATGTGGGTTTCCCTAGGAAGTCGTAAATGCATATAACAAATTCAATCTTCTTGTACAATGCATATATTGAAAACCAATGCAAATGAATTGCATCGCGTCGATTTGTTTAAAATGCGGAAGATATATTTGGTAGTGTAACCCGTTTGAAATTCAATACAGTAGTAGTAAATCAGCCCGGTAGTAAGTTGGTGCCATGATGTAGAGCAGAGTTACCAAGAAGACGTAAACCGTTGCAAGTGGGTATGTACAATGAAGGAATTAAGGTGGAGGATTAGGCAGTTCGTTGAATGGAATCATGAAAATTGAAGGAGCCAGTCCTTAAGCCTAGATATTCAAACGTCAGTCATGTTATCAATTTTATCATAGTAAAATTAACAAAAGAGCAACATTTAGAGATTATTAAAAATTACTACCAAAACTCTGATGCCATATCCTCATTGAAAAACCCTGTTTTAATAGCTAATTTCTAAATTCAAACGAAAATTGCAATTACTGGCCAAACAAAATTTGTCTACTCAAGAGATCATGTCCAGATTTATTTCACTTGCATCATTATAGATTTTTTCAAAATATCAAAAGAAAACAGCCAAAATGCAGATATAAAAATGAGAATAACATGTTTATATTTAATTTTGATCGTGTTCAAGAACGAATATTCTTAATTATTATATCTAACAACATCCTGCGAGTCCTCGTTTTCATATGAATTTCAATTAATTTAATGCTGATGAAAGCACTACTTTAAAATAAACAATGGACTATTGATTGGTTTTGCGAATCCCAGCAAACAGTAAATATTAAAGACAAATTTGTGAAACCAGTTTAATGACCACATTCGGAATTCAGATCACATTGTCATCCACGCCGACAGACAATCACATTGAGAACCACGAAGACAGGCGAATCAAAATCAATTTATACAATTCTATTCCAAAGCTAGCTGAGTCTTCAACACACGTACAAGAGCAGCTCCGTTTAATATACATAAAAACCACTGCCGGGCAATCATAAAAAAACAACATTTAAAAAAGAAGGCGCAATGTTAAAAAGAACAAATCTGCCGTGATTTAAACCTTTTTCCTTGTCCCTTTCTTTTTGAGTCATGTCTTTTCAACCAAGCCTATTTCGCAAGCTTAGTTTCGGTATGTACAAGCTAGCATATCGCCAAGCTGGCATGGCGCAAGAGAACGTGGAATTTTTGTGCTTCTCCTTCCTACATCTCACGACCATTTCACTTTTTCTTTCACTTGACCAAGCTTGATTACCACGATCGACGTCTTCAGCTTCCTCGGCGTCTTCAGCTCCAACCGTGCTTTTACGATCTCCTGCACGACGTGGTACAAGAAGCCAACGATGACGTTGGTTTTGGTTGCACAAGCCACCAGCAGATTCGCGTATTCGTGAGTACATGGATCTTGGCTTGACTTGGCACATGGAAGAAAGATGGAAGAAAGAAGTAAGTAGGCAGTTAATGGATACCCACATAGGTAGTTCGGTGTGTCTGTCTGGTTTTGTTTTTTATCGATCTAGAGTTACTTGAAGACCTGAAATGAAATCGAAAGCATTTTGCATTGCCATCGAACCGTCTTGTCTCTTATGTATTTCCGTCTATTCGTACTATCTCGCGTGCGCAAATGGTTTTTCGTATTCGCTGTTTCAATGATAGTAGTTATTTTACTGTATACACTCGGTTTGTTGGGTGTTTCACTTTCATCAAGAAAGTAGGTAATGAGTAAATGAGGAACTGAAAATAGACGCTACTTGCAATGTGATTTACCACATGTATTTCCCAGTTTAGCATGTATAGGTACAGTTTGTTTTTCGCATGAGAAAATATTCAACTGATGGTCAAAAAACGAAATAGGATATGAGTTAAATATTAGTAGGAGCAAGTTAGTAACACTCCATGACTCATTTTGCCTGATTTCATCATCTCAATCTTATTTTGCATCAGATCCTGGATTTTATAAAATGTTGGAAAAACCTCAACAGTAACTCAGCTAGTCAATTTGCACGCTACAGACGAAGATAGCCAATAAAAATCAAAAAGCAATAAATGTCATCAATATATATTCTTCGAGACATCGCAAAATAGCATACCAATTTCATAAATTTCAAGTTAAACCAACAAAATATTAGTATGTTTTTCATGTGTTTCTACTTCCTGTTTCTAAATATAGACCCTACTCCCACCGGTTTTATAATTTCAAATGCAACTCTGAAGACCAAAACAAAAAAAAATCAAATCGAAAAAAACATGCATACAGGTATATTTTTAACCTCTCGAGCTGCACGACTGTTTCAAATTCAAACTTTCGATTTCATTTTGGAAGCCGAACTGATAAAATTTCATTTCCGTCACGCTAAACGCACAGGTTTAGTTCGTAGCTAACAGTTAAATAGTTAATATCAATTATAAACGTAGCAGGGGGAAGTGAAATGCTTCAAAGAAGTAACTGTCAGTCTAAGGAGCTGAAGGAGCACGTAGTTTTGATTTAATTCAAATTGTTTGGTATATATGAACAATTTAATATTGCGCCCATTGTGGGATTTTCACCATATAATCAGCCCATATCGACACGAAATAATATGCTTTTACTTATTTAAAGATGATAAAACAAGCTTTGAATAATTTTACATGACAATTAAAATCTCTTTATTTCAAGCATTAGTGGATTTAGAGAGTTTCACGAATGAAATCAAAATAGTCAGAGCTGGTGTAGTTGAAGTATCGTAAAGTCTGCTGTCTTGTAATTATTTGATGAAATTAAACCGCACTGAGCTATGATGTAAACTCCATTTGACTTAAGCATTTCGCAAATGAAATTTCATAGAAACAGCAGGCAATTTTTTTCAATCTTCTCCGATTTTTTTTGAGTTTTTAATGGTGGGGTTGATAGGGAAATTAATTATTCAAGTCATTTTATTAAGATCGGATAACCAAAGTAGCCACTTGGCAACCTCTTTAAAATTATGTTGAATGTACCAAAAAGAAATTACACTATTAATTGGCTCGCCGAAGTCAGGAAATTTAAAATATTTGAGCATTGGTGTATAAGGTAGATAGGTAGGTTGAAGTGGCTGCCGGTCTACAGAGGCCTGACGACCGATACACATAGGCACAAGAGAGGCCCGTTGTGATGCCACAATAAATTAGTGACTCTCTCCTACTCACTGAAATCAGGAAACCATCTGCTTCGTTTGACAAACCGGACTGTCCCCTTTAAATTGACCAGGGACAGTTCCTTCAGGTTTGAGGTTTGAGAAGTGCCGCCAACCTTCTTCTTGGCAAAGGTGGGCACTGACACATGAGATGGACGACAGATTCCTCCGCGTCCTCAGAGGCACAACTCCGACAGAATTCGGTAAACTCTACGCCCAGTCGTTGCGCATGCCGCCCTATGAGCCAGTGGCCCGTTAGAACATCCACAATGCAACGCAGAGCGCTTCGAGTTAAGCGTAAAAGCTGCTTGGTGTGACCCGCATCCATGGATACCCAGGACTGCCATGCTATCGCGCACTGCCTAGGACTTCCTAGCGTCCTCAAGATATTGTTGCCTGGCAACAATATGTTGCCGGAATTCCTATTGAGAAGGATCAAGAGACTTCCGGTAACAAGGTTCCAAGCCTTGCTAGCTCATCGGCCTCACAGTTGTTCTGAAAACCCCTATGTCTAGGTACCCAAATTAATTGATCAACCGAACATCTCGATATCTCCCGAAGAGATGCACGGCATACAGCAACAATCATGGTCACTGTACACGGACCAGCAAGGGACTTAATAGGCGCTTGACTATCTGTGAAAATACCAATATTGACCCCGAATATTCGATTACACAGAAGGAAGTCGATTGCCTGAAAAATAGCCACAACCTCTGCGTGCATTTATAAACCTCTATAAATAATCATATATTTTTTTTCTAATGGAAAATTTGTCGAAAACTATGTATCTCAAGTACAATTTAATTTGAAGAATGCCAGAATTATTTTCTGTGTAACTCGAAGTTCGCGTAATTCAAGTATCTATCGCTTAGCTCGAGGGAGGCTTGTGTTACTGTGCTATACTCGTAAATTATACTAAAGAGATTGTACATTATTAAACTAACGAAGCTGAGACGTAATAGTTTTCAATTGTTTCTTATAAAGTTATATTAGTTTTCAGGTTTTTAAGGAATTATGGACTCATGCAATTATTATGGTTCAAATACCAAATCTACAAAGGCTTCATAATTTAATTTTTAAGTCATTTTTATTGTATCAGCTTAAAATAAAATATGAATAACTTAAAAATTATTGGTGTAAATTATTTTATGTTATTTATATTATATTTGAAATAATTTTTGCCGCATCAAAAGGAAAACAAAAGCATACCTGCTTCAGCTGAATTATCGATCAAACTATTTAAGCGCCAGATTCATATAGCAGAGGAATTAAAGACAAAAAAAGTACTGTCAAATGCCATCCGCATAATTTCGCCTTTAAATTTGTTTCAAATTTTGAAGTTTTTCCAATGATTTTTGTTTGGTACTGTCAAGCTAATTTCGCTCATATCTCCAAATACAAAACTCAAAAATGTTCTAATTGTGGAGAAAACCACACGCCTCGCAGAAATAGTTTTTCGATAGTTTTTTCATGTTTTCAGATACATATTCTAATTTTTTTAGAATAAGATTTACTTTCATGTAGCATGATGCGCACAACCATTTGAAGTGAACAAAGATCGCAGTAAAAATATCACCATCAACAAACCACAAAGAAAGTGACAAGCGAAAATATCTCAAAAAAACATCAGAAAATCTGTCAAAAGCTTTTACTCTAAGTTTACATTCCATTGTTTGAAAAAACCGCCGATTTTAAAAAAAAATTGATGTACACAACAAATTGAAATCTCAAACATCACATCTTGAAATCTCATAAACAAACAAACATGTGTTCGTGAATTTACAGCTATTAATTTATTTACTGCTAAATTTGAGTTTTAAATCAGTTAAATTATGTTTAGATTTTTTGGCTAACTGATTGATTTGAACTTTATTTTGTCTTTCAAGTTGATTTAGTCCACTGTTGTGTTAACCAGCTATTTATCCTAGCTATAAAGCTGCAATTTAACAGCTAAATTAATATACTACTAAGAATCTAGACACACAGCAACCCAAAACAACTAAATTATCGAATAAAATTAAATAATGGTGATCTATTTTGTATCACAAATTAATAAGTTAAGCTGTTGTGTCGATCAACGCTTTTTGAAAGTTCCGAACGGATGGAGTACCGTGTAAAAGATGAAAACTAAGGAACGTTTTGTATACAAAAAAAATTGATACATGAAAAATATAATTAGCAAAAACATTGACAGTAAATTTAAACAAAAGTTTTTCAAATTTTTTTTTTCGATTTTAAAAGAATAAAATGCAAAGAGGTTAAAACAAAAATTAGCATAGAAATTAAATGCTGTATTTGTTTAAATAGTCTTCAATTTTGACATTGACTGGGTTAAAGAATCTATAGAAATATTTGTGGAACTGTTGTTGTGATTTGATTCACGAGCAAAAACTTGCGGACAAAGATCAAATTCAGCAGCTGAATTATTCGCGAAAGGTTTTAAAGACCTAAGCATAAAACTGCAAAATCTTGAAAATAATTTAAGGTTGCACTCAAAGAAAAATAAAATTCTTGAAGAGGCAAGAGGCCAGTTTGAATGGTAATATATTACTCTAAACATTTTGGATTCATCAGCATATAAAAAGCAAGACGAGTTTATCAACGAGGGAAGGTCATTTATAAAAAGTAAAAATAGTAAAGGGCTAAGAATGGGTCCTTGCGGAACTCTAAGGGTTGAAAAGAAGTCGAAAAACATGATTTGATAATTACTCTACTTATGCTGCTATGCACATATGAGGAAAACCAAGAAAGTAGGTGCGAAGCATAGACGAAATTCAAGAAGAGTATGGATAAAGTAAATGTGGAGGATTGCGTACAGAAGCAAGAGAAACAGTTGACAAAGGGCTCACAAACACCGAACACAGTGGAAGCGGTAATATAATTAACATACATATTTACCAGAATGCTAAAGGAAATTTTCAAGGAAGTTGACATGACAATGCAGCGGCTATTCTTTGAATGAGATTGACCGCAAACGTTTCAGAAGAAGATGAGGCGAATCAGGGGATATAACAAGTGATAAAGCTGCGTTTAAGGAAACATAAGAAAATTAGTTCATTATTTTATTACTCGAATTGGGAACATTATTATAACGGAAACGAAAGTATCAAGACAAGGATAGTAACATTATTGCAAGACCTTAAGATTATCCTTTAGGATTGGGCGATTCTCGAAACTCTGGAGCGAAAATTTCATCTCGGCAAAGTTTTCGATTTTTTCGAGGAGAACGTCTGGCGTCTAAAACGCTTTCTATAGTAAATTAGTAACGTCACACTGTTAAACGGAATGATGAAATCTCCTGGCGATCAATGTATTCTGGCGCAAACTAAGAACTACTGGGGTGGATGTCTCCTTAATATCTCGACTGGGGTCAGGTTCGCTTGATACTTCGTTTGAAAACTAAGCTTAAAGTTGACTGTGAAATGATACGCTTTCGGTTGAACACCTCTTAACGCTGCAGTTTTTGGCCGTTTGGAATGTTTAAGGTTCGTAGAGAAGAAGGTCATATAAGAGAAATTCATATGGAAGAGAAATATGTTTTTAAAGCAACCTTTAAACCGTGTTGGTATCAAATGAAAACTATGGTCTCTGGAGTGAACAAAACAGCTAGCTTCAATCGACGGAGTATATGTGCCATGTTTTTGAAGAAAATATTTCAAAAATATCAAATCTTTTGCTAGAATATACGTTTGAAATATTTTCAAAGTTTTAATCAATCCCATCCATTCACTGTTTATCAATTTTATTGAACAAGGTACTGTAGCAATGCCCACGTCATTTACTTCATACACGTTTACTCTTTCCCATGAGTATAATATTTGAAAATAACTCTGGAAACTGAACTACCTCGTCATCTAATTAAATATTAGTTCATGGCCGATTACATTACAATAAAAATTAATTATTAACTTGCTCACCTTCTCCATTCAACTTTTTACTGATTATTTAAACAAAAACTATTGAGTTTACCATTCCTCTAATGCATGCACATACTCGCACTGAATAAAATAATCTAAATAACAAACCTACATCACAATAGTGTAATCCACGCCACAGAAGCTTCTATTTCTAATAATACTCGATTTTTTTATTGGATTTTTATAGCATTACAATCTACGAATCAGTTGTCACGTGTACAGGATTGTGATTAGGAATTGATACTGAAATCAGTCAGCCGCCTTAGCACATACATACATTTTCAATAGCAAGATTCGAAGAATAAATGAAAGTACAATATTCTATTTTGTTTCGAGCTTTCATCTGCTGGCGTTACGCAAGGAATGTATCAATCCTCAGACTGAGCTTCGAGCATCATTGTTCTCAAGCTCATGCTGATGCATATGAGCAAATTTTACTTGACAATTTCTTTTGAGGTAAGGCACACACACTGGTCTTCTTAAATGGCAATTGCTTACTTCAAGTAGAAGCAAAAATATTCTTGGCTCATGCTACTGAAAGTATTCTCATGGGATAAGCAATCAATACTTGACCGAACTTAATAGCCGGCTCCGTTCGTTTAGATGCTAATGGTTGCGTGATTTAATTTGATTAGAATGGAAAACTGGAAAATATTTTCCACTAATCATTTTTCCGATGAATTTCCTCCGGGACAGCCAAAATGATAAAACTAGAACGTATATACAGTAAATCTTTCGCTATCTACTACTAAGATCTAATTGGTTTCAAACTGATTTGAAGTGGTGACACGTGAGCGAACTTTGAATGCCTCGATATGTTTAAGTACTTGGGTACTATTCACATGGCAGAAACACGAGCTGATTTTTCTCAAACGCCATTCATCATGCAAAGCATTCAGAAAGTATGCAACCACATATAATCCATAGACCCTTTCACCTGTCAGTTTTGACAAAGCCGTACTGATTTACCTTTAGTGTTTTCGTGAATCGACCAGCAAATTTTACATTTCTCACAAGTTTTTCAGTTAAATTTCAGATTTATCTTGATGCAGTTGATCGAATGCACTTCATCTCATTAAACCGTAGTACAATCCATCAATGCAGTAGTCCGGAAGAAATCCACAACCGTAACGAGTTTGAAACGGTTTTTACTGCAGTCACGCCTACTTAAATCAATTCGAGATCTTGTTGAACATACGGCTACAATCGAAAGAAATCAGTTGACACTTTTTCACATCGCGCTCAACTACTTCAGATACTTTATTGAACATTCTGTTTAGCATCGCACTTGAGCGAAGAAAAAAAAAACGCAGCGCATGTTGCACCCGAAAAACTTTCGCTTTCTATATTGTTCATTCAAATTTTGGATCTTGTAAAGCAAATGAACGAATGTTAAAGATAAAAAATGTGAAGCAAAAAAAAAACTGCAATATTTATACACATTCTACTGTTTGCATCACCGATGCAAATTTATTAAATCCAGATATTACTATGGAGGTTCAATATGATTTTTGTCGATTTCAGCCCAAAATTATTTCCATTCAATTTTGACGAAAACTCAAACAAAAGACCAACAAACAGACATAACAAAAACTAACGCTACCAATTCAAAAAATGTTTGAAGCGGTTTGTGACCCGCAACTTTCACCGTCAACAAAATTTACAAAATAATAAATCGATTTAATCTAAGCGGAACCGATTCGAAATGAAATCTTCAATAATATCAAAATTTCGGTGGTTTTTTTCGTGAATGCATGGAAGATCGATTGTCGAAGATTGTATCAGGGAGTTGAATTGATGAATGACGGCTAGCTTTGCAATGTGGTATATGGATGTAAGATGCATATGAGCTGAGAAATATGTGTGGATAATTACAATGACTTCCGCAAAATGATACGATAATACTGGAGTTGATTGACCTTCATTAACCTCGAGAATAATGATGCTGGGAGGTACAGAGATGCTGGGACGTAAAGATGTGCTGAAGTGGTCAAACTGTGGACTTTCATATGCGAAACATATAGCTGGTGTTTTGAAGTTATTTTTGGGAAGCATCAAACAGTATTTTTCCTTTGGTTTGTACTGAAGATACGTAGAGATAAGTTATCTCATTTAGGGAGCGCGAACGTTAAAATAGCCGCATTCAAGCGAGATCATGTCAATTAAGGAGAGTCAGGCTATTTCTGAGAGAGAAGTGAATTTACCAAATGTATCCGAAGAGCGCATCAAAAGGAGCCAACAAAATAATGAAAAATAGTAGAAAAGTTCATTCCTAGTTTAAAGTTTTCTTGACATCGTAATCAAAGTTTAGTGATAAATATTTTAGTGCATTAACTGATCACTATGCCATTAAAGTTTAGGCACAGCTATGTTAATTTTTAATAGTTTAATGACTAGATTATAGATGATATTCAGAAGTCTTGTAGTCCTCTAGATACTTTCACCAGAAATTATACAGGTTCTCTCTTTCCTGCTTTTTAAGATTTGACTGAACATATAACAGTCGTAGTGGGTTTAGACAACGCAACAATCACTGTTAGTTTTAGTGCACAATGGACCATAACTGACTAGCTTAATGCGAAAATAAACCAGTCCATATTGATCAAAACTTAAGTAAATTTGCACCACTTTTATTCCTTTTGGGGGTTGAAATTGATACAAACTTTAATCATAATCAATATATACAAGGGTAAAGTTATAATTTCGACGACTCACACCACAAGTATAAGTATGTCGCGTCTTGTATATAATGTCCTTAGCTTTTTCACGTTGCATCTCACCATATTCATCAGCATATTTTCCTATTTCGCTTCTTAAATGAAAACAAATTGTTCTAATACTTAAGTAAAATAATTTATCGTCGCGAAATTTCAATATCTGTATCTTTTTTGACCCTATATCCATTTTTCCTTTGGAGGTCCTACATGATTTGTTATACATAGCTCACGCATTTAATATCCATGCAATATATTGTTAGCTTAATATATTTATGCAATTTCATTTCAAACAGTTTCTGTCCCCAAAGTTGCCATTACGATGACGAATCATGTGTTAAACGCTGTGAACACAATATTTATCAACATTTTTTAACATAACCATATTAGGGATGCTGATTATCGGCTGGAAGCGATCGGTATATACTTAAAACGAACCTTCAAACCTTCGGTACAATTCGCCCATTAGCGTTCACTTGTGAAACAAATGCCGCCCAACGTGGGCTTTGATGCGAACAAAAGCGATGGTGAAGAAATGATTTAGGCGGAGATTAAATAGGTCCAGTTATGTAATAAAACGATTTGAAACACTTAATTTTTCGGAAGCACTTACTCCTGACACTCAGAAGACATTGCTGTGTCTCTTTGTGACTCATAATGGAGGTACTTAATGGAGCACTAGGAATGGAGATTGTTGAGAATTGAACCTTGTATATAAAATCAAATCAAGTTGATCTACCAAACAGATTTTCAGGCTCAGAAGTTGAAACCGACGGTAGATTTATCCTTATCGTCAATCCATGCACTCAATGCCCGGTAGGCGAACATTGGTTCAGATTTGCATTCGTACTTAGTGAGCATAGAGTAAAGTGATATCTGCTGCAGAGGGGCTCTTGATATTTGCTGCTGGTAAAGGGGTTTTTATATTTTTTGCAGCGCAGAGGTTGAATAAATAATCATTGAGAATATAGCAATGGAAACAACAATGGGTAGATTATTATTAATTTATTATTAATTTTTCAAATGATAGTTTGATTTCATAGCTGTTTATCAAAGGTCAAATTTTCTCAAAGAGGCGCCTATGCTATTAACAGCTCCAAAGATTGCGAAAATTAAGGAATCTAGGAAACAGAAGGAAAAGGAAAAAAGGAAAATGGACGGACTGAAACCTTAAACTGAGGACTTTGACGAAGATTTACTCAACACGATTTTCGGTCGTCAGCACTACAAAAGAAAGTGGAAATCACAACAAAGCCTAGTTTTGTATTTCACTCGCACGATTGGACATAAAATAAAGCCTTTGACATTTCTTTGATAGTCTTCATAAGCATAAGGCAAAAAAAGTCATTTAACTGAAAGAATAAGAATTTGGGGGCTCATTGGCACGCAAAATTTGAAGCTTTGAAAAAAACGTTTAAAGTTTATGTTTTTGGCGGCCAATAACTGTTTAAAAATACAGTGAAAATTCTCAGTGCAAACCATTGTAGGAGGTAATATTAAATCTGGTCTAAATAAGCTCGTACAACCTAGAGGGTAGAATGCCGGTATTAGTGGCTAGGATTCCGGGTTCAAATTCAAGTTCGAGTAAACTTAAAATTTTACTTTTTATCAACACCTAGAACACTTGGCATCGAGGGATATAATACATAGCACCTAATTCTATACATTTTGCACTGTGAATTAATTGAAGAAATTGTATTCTGGCGAATTCTCCGACATAGAAGGGCTTGCAAACAGAAGAAACTGTCATAATAAAGTTCCACGGTTTTCACGAGCTTGGCTATATTCAGAGCAACTGCTACTAAGACTGATTTTTGAAGTAAAGCCGAGGCAATGTGTAAATTCTGTTTCAGATTTTATGTGGCCGATACATTTACGAAATAAAAATATTCGTACTCACGACCGAATCACTAGGTAAGTTACTCAGCATATGGAAATTTGATGCCAACATTTCTCAAAACGAAAGAAGCCAAATCAGCCAGTCACTGCCACCAAAAGATTCTTCAACTAGATCTATTTCGAAAAAAAAATCAGCTCAGTGAATTTCGTTTTCATCCGATGGCAGAGTCAAAAATTATATGGACAAAATGATTTTGAGGGCTACCACACGTAAAACTTCCAAAATTCTGGAAATCGAGACTTTTGTTGCTGACTACCATCATAGAGTGTTAAATAATTGATTATAGCATGTCTTGCTACGAACATTACTAAAATTACTGGTGCTAGATGACTTGTCTGGGAGTGAGATCAATCTATAAACTGTTTACACTTAGTTTCAATCCATTTTTACTTAACAAAATATAGTTTAAATATTTCACAATAACAACAAAAAAGACAAACCTGAATGACTTCCACATCGCTTATGATTATTATTCTGCTGCTGGTGATGACCAATATTGTTTTCATTGTTGCAATTTATATTGATCTGCTGATTATTACTGCCAATATGATTGTTATGGTGATTGTGATGGTGATGATGAGGTTGATAGTTCTGATAGGGATTTTCACTGTAAATACGTTGGTACGCTGCCGACATGTTTGGAATGTTCCAAGGATTCGTCCTTTGTTGTTGGTAATTGGCACTGAACATATGCAGGCTATGATTCGGTGCAGGTAGCTGAAGATTTTGCGGTGCAATGTCTTGGTGATTCGATGAAGCAGATGATGAGGACGATGCTGGTGATGCAGATGTTGTTTGTCGTTGCTGTTGTAGAGGATGATGCTGTATTTGATGATGGATTGGCTGATGCTGCTGCTGTTGACGAGACTGTTGTTGTTGGTGGGGCTGTTGTTGATTCGATGGCTGCTGTGAAGCTGCCAGTGGCCACTGTGTCGGTGGCGAATTATTTGGATTTGACGAATTCGTCGATGCAATGCTATTTGCTGAGCTATTTGACATTTGGCTCAGATAGCTACTTAGCGCTGAATTTGTGTTTTCTGAGTAATACCCAGGATGTGCGACCGATTCAGAGCCCATCTCGACTGTTTTCATTCAACTTTTATGGGTTTGACCTTTAACTTTTTGTATATTTTTAAAATGATTCACTGTTTTAAACTTGTGCGTATTCGATTCGTTATTGTTTAACTGTTATCACTCAATTGGCGCATTTTTTCAACATATGAATCATAATTTCTGAATTTGCTCAGACATTCTATAACCATGGTTTTTTAAATAAACTGTTACTTTCTCTATTGAAAACTATGTTCAATATTTTTCTGGATACTATACGAACAAACTTTTTTCCTTACAATTTATAGTTCTTATTTTCTTTCAATTGTTCTTGAAGACGACTTCTTGTAGCCTGAGTGTAAGGAAAAACAGCGAGAAACACGAAGGAAACAAAAAGAAAAGAGCAGACTAATGTTGCTAACTATGCTTGCTAGCGTACTGCATATTGCCACTGTGCTCATTACTCTATTACTTAGATAATAGCTTTGCAGAATGTGAGTTAAGTGAGTTAAGACGTTTAATAGTTTGTATCCCCAGCCTTTCATAGGAAATTTTGATGTTCGGTTTTAAATGTTGTCTTTAATATATAGAGATATTTTGCAATTTTGCATATGAGAGGATTTTTTTACTGATTTGAAACACTTAAAAAGCTAGAGAGCAACTATGGTTGATCAAAACGATTATGATTATAGAATTGATTTATAATGAACCGCGAAATTATTCCTCCCATAAACGCCATAAATGCCAAGCTCAAGGGTTTTCATGGCTTCTTGTAACAAATCATGAACTTGAACGGCTAACGAGTGTTTAACAAAAGCTCCTACATTACAAAAGCTCATACTTTAAGCTAGTTTAGATGACGTTTCCTCTATTAATTTATTTATTTTCTAGCCGAAAGAACTTCCAGCTAGTACGAGTTTTCCCTATCAGTGCTTAGATCGGAGCTTCAGTGTGAATTACGAATGCTGGTATTTACGTCACATGACTTTGATCAACAGTTTCGAAAAGATCGCAATAGTATGCAACATGAAAATTACATTTCCGATTCTATTCCATTTACTCCTTGCTCACATTTTATCTTAACAACAGCTCATTTTGAAGCAACATCAAAAACTTTGATCACAAAAGAGACAAAGGTGATCCTCGATCATTAGTCCTTTAAAATATTTACAGATGCTTTTACGTATTGAAGGTAGATACAAAAAACAAAACTCAGTGCCGTCTCAACATCCAAACTCACTATACATGTGAAAATTAGAAACACATTTAGCAATATGCAGTTGAAAAACCATCAAACGAAAATTATAAACATAGGCAAACTTGAATTTTCAGCAACAACCCTGGCTTTTTGGTAGTTGATAACTATTCACTTTTGTTTTGCACCGGCTACTAACACTTCTCAATATTCGAAGGTTTATTATTTCGTTTGTCACACTACACGATCAAGAAAATCTATATCGAAACACTTTAACAATTGTCGATTTGTTCGCTTGAAACAAAACCGGCACTGTCGCGATCAAAATTGTATTTAAGAATTATAGATTAACACTTTTAATCAAATTAACCGAGCCACGTTATTTCACGGACGAAATAAACGCCGAAAATCTGCAAGTTGGAAGCGCGCGTTCAACTTGACATACCACGCAGAATATAATAAATTTATTCGCCTGGAACTTCAAGTTCTACCAGCTCGGATCGCACGAAATACAGAACTGCGGCTTACTCAGCTGCCAGACAATTCAGACTAATATGCCACTGCTATTCAGACTCGTCAGAAACGAAAACAACCGTTTACATGTAAAAAGTAAACAAGTATTGACAACAAACGCGACCAAATGCATATAATAATAATATTCAATTCCCAAGAGTCAACCTCTGCAATCTATAAACTTAGAACGTATATTCTACTACAGAATTTCCATTCGAGGGAGGAGTTTGCTTGCCTGTTGCTTCTACATATAGAAAAGAGCAGCCAACTCATGAGCAATTCGCATAGCTGTAGTGCAAAGTCTCAGGTCACGCGGATGAGGGTATGACTACGATCCGCATGCCAGTTCAGAAATGCACGTGTCGAACCACGAACTAGCAATTTCACCCTGGAAAATTTCTTGTCAAATAGCTCCAAACGTTGACAAAAATCCGTGATCTCCTTCGTTTCGAGGAATTGTTTTGTAAGTCTACGCGGTCTTGAAATAGCCTATTGGAAATAACCAGTCGCTGCATGTGAAAATAACCCTGCGGCATCACTAATTCTGAAATTGTTATTATTGCACTCAAGTCATTTCACATGAAAGTGCGGAAAGCTTTGCAATTGCATTGTAAAGTTTTCTCGTATCTATACTGCACAGCAATCAAAATCTGCGACGTGTTATTAACAGTGTTTCCGACTGCTCAAAGCAGCGCTGCGCTGGGGAAAAATACTTCCGTCATGCATTCGTGTCCTTACAAGGTCCAAGTGCAATCTGAATGATCCGAGTACTAGCTTCTCTAGAAATTCATAAACCTCAAGCGGTTTTCCGAAAAAGAACATGACTGTCAATTTTCAATCTGTGAAAAAGCTCATTTATGAACGTGATTCCTCACTACCCAACCATTCAATGTCCAGGTTCCGTTCGAAAGATACTGTCCCGTGAAGTACTTTCCCCAGCCTAGAATCATTTCTCGGGAAGCATGAAAGATTCCATCTTGCATGCATTTACATACATATCTGTTTACGAAAATCAGTTAATCGATCCCCAAGATACAGAACGACTCGTTTACATTTGCCGATTTCATACTGCTGGTCATACAAAGAGCAGCCGCCCGCTATTTGTTTTCAACTTTCGGAGCGTGAAGTGCTGTCGGCTCACGTTTTGTAGCCACGTGCTCGGCTCTGCGACAAGCAGAAGTGTGCTGTGCTTATTATCAAGCTTGTAACAGTATACGTGAACACATTCGACAAGTAGTTCTGCTTCCTTCGCGACATTACGCTCGGAAGCTTCTAAGCATGACCAACGAGTGCCCCACACAGATGGAGAACCTGAAGCTGAGCTCCATGCCATTAGCTCGGCCAGTCAGAATAATGGGTGAAAATCAAAGTCACCGCACCATACGACGAAATTCGATATTTGCATGTTTCAACACACAACTCGATACACGCGTCCTCGCCAATCTGCAAATATGACTATATGGGCTGTGTGTCACCTGTGCAGCATGAGTCCTTCTTTCCTGATTGGGAGTGTATCAATCAGCAGGTCGTGAAAGGCGTTTATCCTGTTACAGGATGTTGTCATGGGAATTTTCGGATGCGGAGCAGCCGAAGTCCTGTAGCATTGCCCGAACTTAGTCGTACCTCTATAGATACTAGATGTATTCGTTGTCGGAGGAGCACATACCATTGCACGGTAGCGCGAATTGTAAAGTCTCACTTCATTCCACGTGACTCGAGTCATGACCACTTGCCACGTGACTTGCATTATTGACTCGTTGCTCGCTCGGTGTGTTTTTAAAACGATAAAACGAATAGCGAAATAATAATTTGACGTAGTATCGTAATTAGCTCCAACAGATTTACATTTTCGTTTTTGCTTTGAAGCTAAAGTGCACCGGCTGGATGATATTCTCGAATAAGTGGCTGATAGTCGAATGAACGCAATTGAATCTATACTGCGTTCATCTTTTCGTACTGTCTTCCCATAATCTTATGGCTCGCTCTAACGTTTAGGGAAGTAATCATATCGGAATGAATTGCATAAACTTAATTTACACAGAGCCAATCATAATTAGACCAAGCGATATGATTCAGATTTTCCTGTTGTAAATTCGGAATATGCGTACGATGTTTTAAAGAGGCCTTGGATGTCAAAAGGAATGATTTTCATCACAACACTTTGAATACGCTGATGACAATTATTATCATCCAATTTAATATAAGTGATTTACTGGCCTTCAATAGCCGAATATGGGAGAACACACTTTACAGTCGAAGGATGACCCTGGATAATGTGTCCCATATTTGAATATTAATCAACAATCAATACTGAGAATTGACAACATCACAACAAACATCAAATTGTCAACAGATATTTTAAATTGAAAATTTTATAACCCACACCTTTACAGAATTATTTCTACCAAGTAGATCAAAGTGCTTATATGTATAGACTATGCCCCTCCCCTATGGTAAAAGATCCTGAAAATGCTTCAAACTATTATTCTCGTACATAAATATACATACATATTGAATTAAGTTGAGAATATATAAGAGAATAAAGATTTGATAAACCGTGGGAAAATATCGTATTTTATTCAGGCAGGTCCAAAAGGATAGTGTGATGAAGGCGTATAATTAGTAATTTCGATAGGTGTCAGCTTTGGCTGATTGTTTTTTTTTTTAAACTTTTGGTTATTTATTTTTCAAAGCCAGATAGACTACCACTCTTAACTGAAGAACTCTTCGTGTGCAATAGAAACACCTGATATACACACTAGCTTGATCTCGGCTAAGTTTACCCGGACCTTACCCGAATGCTTTCCCTATGTTTTACCTGATGGGAAAATTCATATTTTTTCTCTTGCAAGAATTTACCTGAATCTCTTCTGCTAACAATTTCTATTATAATGGTTCAAACTACAAAGTGGTACCACAGTTGATTAATTTGACGTAACGTTTGTGAAAATGAGTCAAACGGAGACAGCGTCGCTTTTGACCTTTTTTTTGGCTTGCTTGCCCAAAATATTTTAATTTTCTGTTTTTCGGTAAATGTTTTCTTACCACACAAACAAGTTTTAACTCACAAAAATTCAACCAGAGAGCTAAAGACAGAATCGTCAAATTCATTTTTAGAGTCCATGTGAAAGTTAAACACAATTTATGAAATCATAATTTTTCTGAATCATCATATTTCCGTTTTTTTAGGTCCGAAGAGCTGTTCGGCCGTAGCACTCTCGTAAAAATTTACATTGTTCCTCAAAAAGAAAGAAGGGCCAGAAGGTCCAAAAGCAATAAAATGGTTTGGCTTCGATGTTTATTTTCACTATTTTCTAAACATATTCTCGGAAGCGTGATAAGGAACGGAAAATTCAGTCTCTCAGATTTAGAAAAACAATCATGATCTGCTCATACAAACTTTTTAAGTCCAACAGTTTGAGATACACAAATAGTTAATTAAGCATAAATATTAAGAGTGCATAACTTTGAATAAAAAATTAGAAACAAAAGATAATAGAAGTTCAAAACATCAAAAAACTTTTATTCCATCTATCAATGCTTCAAGTGATTGTAGTTTATAACAACTCTAATACATAAAATGAGCAAAGGACCACTTAAGAAACAGTGTCCTTTACCTTGTGACCTTCGATTGACAAATTATTCATTTGAAGTTCGGTTTACCAGTTTCCCACACTGGGCGCAAATCATCTTTTGGAATAAAATATGATGAACAACTATATTGATGGTGCAGCGTGTAAATTTTTTCATGCATTTAATCAAAAATATCATTATCAATACCAAAAAGTGTCAGAAAAGTGCTTAAAATGAATGCTTCCTTTTCGATTTGATCTTCATTAGAGATTAATCATGATCTAGAACGTGCTAATTACATTTATTATAAAAACGAAAGAAACATCTGTTTCTTAGTTCAAATACACTTTGCATAGCAGTGAATATAAAGGTTTATGTTTCTATCTGCTATTTTTCAATACCCATTTCTGATGCGCATTTACCATAATACCCATCTGATACTTATTTTGTATGTCAACATATCTACCTGTATTATTTTCGTGTTTAAAATCTATCTGATTGCTTTTACTTCTCCTTTTGCTTTGTATTAGCCTATGTGCAATTGGATTTTGAAACTGAATGCTTCACTGAAATAATAAAAAAAAACCAGGCAATTTATGCACTCAATTCAATTCAAAAGACACACTTGCTTGCTTTGTAACAAACATTAAAAAATAATAATTCATGAAAGTTACACAAATAGTTATTCAATCGTTTATTAATATGAAGCAAGGAATGGGATAGTCGACAAAATCGCCAATCTTAGCTTATAAATATTTAAGCGTGTAAGCACTTCAGTGCATAATAAAACTAAAAAACACATAAATAGAAAAATTAGAAGCTGACTTTAAAAAAGGATGCACAGAAGCTTTGCTAAATATTGCTAGGCAGTTGATTTAGGTGTAGAATAAACTTCTATAACTAAGAAAAATAAATCAATTATATCATAAAAAACTACAATTTAAAACAATTTATGCTGCAAACAGCTTCTTCAGCAGAAGTTAATTCAATGTATACAGCACAATTTCTGGTGATTAAAGTATTAAAACTAAATTTCTAAAAACTAAACATAAATAAAAATAGAATAAAATAACCTTAACATAGTCGGAAAAAATGCTTACAGAATTAAAACCAATTATGGAAAACATTTCAGACATAAATTAAAATTAGAAAAAGCTGAGTCATTTTTAATTGTATTTTACCTAATCGAAGGCAGCCTGAAACTTGTCTATTTGTCTCACATTTTTGTGAGAAATCTATAGCTTTTAGTGGCATAGATTATGATTTTGAAGATTTTTTTATCCTTTTGCATCTTGCAGGCATTTCTTTTGATAAATCGGTCTAGCTTAGTAAATTTCGGAAAGTTGTTTTATTTGTGGTGGTAGCTAGTTAAACAAAAGGGCTACCAGAAGTGCCCTAGTCAATATATTTAAGATTTAATAATTCTATTGACTTCAACTTAATGTCCAATATGTGACATTTGGGTTTATCTAAACCCAGAAAACCATATTTCTGAAAACTAAACTGAAATAATTTACACTCAGAGGAAACCGAGAATGGAACACAATTAACTTCTAATTCTGGTTAAGTGGTTTATGAAAAGCTGCTTTCGTCTATTAAGGATAAATGTTTACTTTTCCTGATTCATCAATATACTGAAACTGCTACTGAACAAGCCAATGAAACTATCTTATGGAACCCTACTTCTATAATTTGGCTTGCTATTTTGCTTTGCTAAACAGTAGTTTTTTCTGCTTTGATTTTTAAGCATGCTTTATCAGGAATCCCATTCAAATACTTTAGAAAGCCATCGTTAGGTTTTCGATTTGATTTGGCATTTTAAGTCTGAGGTTGTAAAATTAAATACACATTCAGAATATCCTCGAAAGTTTTAAAACGCCGGAAGCATATCAAGTAGAGTCTTGAATTTGAAACCATGTGTTTCGAATTGTACAAATATTGATTGATTATTATTATACCAAATTATTTATTACAAAATAAACCACAAAAAGTCTATTGATCAACCGTAATAAAAACATCTTTAAAAGTGAAGTAAAGTAATCCCACGACAACCCTCGTACGGGTCTAGGGGTTGAAGCTGGTAGAGAGCTTCATTGCAATTTTTTAATCATTGTGAATACGCGTGTGGAGTGATTAGTTCCACGACTCACTTTACCCTGATTTTAAATCAGCTACTTAATCAGAGCTAGGTGAACTCAAAGCTTGGTGCGCGGACCCTCGTTCGAACCTGGATTCGAACCAGGGACCACACACGCAAGAAGCCAGTGCTCTACCCACTAAGCTACTCAAGCCTCTATCTTTGCATCAATAAAATGGTTGGGGCTTAAAGATTTTTTCCTAATTTTATGCTAACAAAATTTTGAGCATCAATTGTAATTGCAATGGTGTTACTATCAGCTAGAATCGCATTTTTGATCGCAATCCACAGCATTTGTATTTGTTTATAAGCCAATTATTTATTGGTTATGAGAAGATTTAAATTGCAGTTATTTCTTCTTTTTCGTAGCTTCATTTTACTTATGCCGTGTAAAAAACTAGAGCAAATTTTTTTCACGATATCAATCCATGTCGGAGATATTACTCTATTTAGGAACAAGAAAGGATCAAATCGTTGAATTTCATCAATTTTCAAATGGAAATTTGCCACTTTTGTATC
Source organism: Nemotelus nigrinus (assembly GCA_947369275.1). Lineage (NCBI taxonomy): Eukaryota > Metazoa > Arthropoda > Insecta > Diptera > Stratiomyidae > Nemotelus > Nemotelus nigrinus. Next base: position 39,319,867 of record OX376373.1, on the reverse strand, counting down.
TACTACTGACCTGACCCGACACTTTCACTCAAGGCCCACTTTCCCTGGTGTAGTCTGATAAAAAATAAAAATTAAAAATTTTGTGTAGGTGATTTTGGAATCGTCTCACGAGCGCAATGTGTGAATAGGAGTGTGGAGTGATTAGTTCAGGTACCTAATCAGAGCTAGGTGAACTCAAAGCTTGGTGCGCGGGCTTTCGTCCGAAACTAGATGCGAACCAGTGACCACAGACTCAAGATGGCAGTGCTTTACCCACTGGACTACTCAAACATTTCAGTTAAAAGCCTTTTAAATGAGTTGAGGTTCCAGTCCGGTAAAATTAGTGCTATATCTTTCAATGGAAGAACCAAAGTACCTAGTAAAGGTAATTGAATTCGATCACGGTTCCCTTCTTGTCTATAAATCAGCATAGACAACGTATATCATTTCTACTGCATCGAAGCCGAGCATATTGAAACGGGAAACTCGATCGTTTTGCGGAATCAGCTTCCGAAAGCAGAATCAAATTGGAATGTAGATTAAAATTTTTAATGTTAATAAAAAGTTGTTCAATTTTAATCATCCCGCAAAAACAATTCCAATTTGATTCTGCTTTCGGAGGCTGATTCCGCAAAACGATCGAGTTTCCCGTTTCGATATGCTCGGCTTCGATGCTGTAGAAATGATATACGTTGTCTATGCTGATTTATAGACAAGAAGGGAACCGTGATCAAATTCAATTACCTTTACTAAGTAAAATTATATCCATGGATATAAGTCGGAGATGTTAAAATTTGTCAAAACTAGCATAAATAAAAATGTAATGATTTCCATCTGCAAGTGGTCAGGCCAGTCAAGTATGCACTGTGTGCTGGTGTCTGATGAGAAGCAGTGCATACTTTCGAAACCACTTTGTCAAAATAGAATTTTCAATGTAGATTAAAATTTTTAATGTTAATAAAAAGTTGTTCAATTTTAATCATCCCGCAAAAACAATTCCAATTTCAAAGTACCTATTTCTGACAAAAACCCAATTTCGAAAAATTCATTTTTTCATTTCATATCCCTGGAATATGTTCCGTGAGTTTTCGGTGTCAAACACTACCTTCATTTTACAACATTTTTCCATTATTTAAAATATTCTACATCATTCTTCAGCTAGGTTCTGCTATCAATTGAAAAACACCAATTTCTTAATAGATTTATTAGCAAGCTGTTTGGTTATATGCCAACGTAGGAAAAAGTTGAGCATCTAAGTCAATTCATTTTTATTTTGAGGATTTTATAGCCTCCTCTTATTTTCATATATTCTTGGTAATAACTATAAAATATTTTATTTTATTAGTATTTTTACGTGGACAATATCAAAGTTATAAACATCTTAATGCAACTTCTTTAAATTCTACTCATTTTCTAATTATGAATCGTCTTTCATTTTTTCTTTACATGTTCTCGCTTTTATTTTTCAACTAACTGAATTGGCATTAATAAATATATTTTCATTTTTGAATTTTTTTTTTTAATTTTTCGTTTTGAAATAACTACGAAAATCTTTACCACCGGTTACTTCTTCACTCATTTATTTACTCACAATTTATTTTTTTCTGTTATTTGTTTTTAATTTACTATTGATTATAGCTAGATTATTTTAATTATCGCCCGATAGCTATCATCATTATAGCCACCATGCTACAAAAGGTCAATAAATGCTTATTCCCACTATTTACCCACATTGGGCGCCACTAACCATATACCAATATTACAGTTCCTTGTTACAAATATGAATTTTTCAACTTTCTTGAATACCTTTCGTCGTGAAGACAACTAGCACACAACCATGAATTGTCACTTATTAATTTATTTCAGGTATTATTTAACGATTAATATGGAATCTCCAAAAATAACGGTCGACAATTTTTTACGAGTAAACTACAAACTGATTCCGTAAATATTTTTGAACCATTGAAATGATTACCTTTGACCTTTATCGAACTGCTTATTTTAATATATAACACACATCAGTCTTATCCCAAAATATGAGGCTCATCTGATTATGTCAAATAAATAAACTTACATATTTTTATTACCGTGCGTGTACCTAATATCACATGTTCTAGCACGCTTCCCCTCCATGGCTAGAATGAAATAACTATGAGCATCACAAAACATGCAGGGAATGATTCAATAAAAAACGTATAAGATTCTATTTCTAGTCATTGTCAGATGAAATAATGTGATTTGTACGTCTCCAGTTATGTATGAGAATTTCATTTCACCAGGATATGTGATCAAATCTGATTGGTTTAAAAAAATTTGCAACTTCTTTTAGAATTCAATGAAAATACGCTAAGCTCAACAAAAAAAAACTTATGCTGGTTAAAAATTTTGGAACTTCCTTTCAAGTAAGTAATTTCAATTCAACTTTTTCCCACGCTGAAAACCCTCCCAAGGTCCGCCCGCTCATTTGCATGTTGAATGCAAAGTTTTTAATTCGAACTTGCAACGAAAGCTGCGAACCGGTTTACCTGTAAGCGAAAAACACCTGGCATATCGATACCTACCTGAACCTTTAACCGATTGAAAGCTATTGGAAAGCTGTAATCCAGTCTGTTCGAGCTGCTAACTAGCAGATGTCAGTAAGTTTAGTAAAAACTAAAGTTTCCTCCATTTTCCGTAAGAAAGCTTTGCGCTACTGTCGTTAGATTACATACGGCAATAAGTGCTGCCGTGACAACAGCTTTGTTTTCAAAAAAAAATTATTTATGGTAAAAACTGATTACTTATAAAAAACCGGCTGGAAATGTGTTCCGACGGTATGCTGACAAATTTAACCTATTAGGGTGTCAGCTGTTATCACACTTGTTCTGACTTCAACATAAGATGAAGAGTGATTCTAGTCATTCTAGATGCAATGCAGTGATAAACTTGGCATTGAGTGTATTTTTTAACTTGAGTCCCCTCTATAGTAGAACTTTTAACCTATAACAAATATACCATCTACACTAGGAAGTGAATATTAAGTTACTGTTTCAGATTAGAAGCGACTTTATTTTGTTTTCACAGGGAAAAGAGAGGTGATAGTAACTAGATGTCGAGCTTCAAGATGATAAGACGAGCAGAGATCGTAAACATACAAGTAAATTATACTTAATCATCGTTGTTATGCTCGATGTATATGGAAAGTTTCATTCAGACTGCATTGATAAATCGGAAGTCGGCCCATCTTGAACCAGATAGCCAAACGCGTGGTGTGATTTAGATTAGTCTCATCCTATGCCATCGTAGCGCTACTCAGGCGCATAGATGTAAACAACTGATTATGTTGAGCATGAGTAATTTTTGTAGCATACTGTGTTGTTTGCTGCCAAATAAATTGAATCCAAAAAGGTTTTCAGACCTAAGCTTTTAAGCGTATATTTTGATTTAAAAATTAATGGGACCCAAACTGTTAGCCTAATGCATATCGCGTAGATTCTAAAGTCTAATCAAGATACGAAAATTTTTGCTGTTTCAACACTATTCGCAGCCAGAAATTTTAAAAATGTTAGAGAAAGATTGCAACACTTTCACGGGAAACCACATTTGGCCAAAGAGATTTTTTTCATCTGCAGTTGAAACGGTGTCTGGTGCCATGTTAACTACAGCTCCACGATGATAATTCGCCAACACGACTGTTAATTTAATCCGGTAATATAGCCCCAGCAAACCAAATGCATCGCAATTAATTCATAAAAGAGTCATATTTTACGAATGTTTTTGTCGTTAACGAGCTCGCAAATGAATCGAAAACGATTCATTGGTCCTACTAATATGGCCATCCGAGAAGAATCATTTTTAACGATTCGTAAATAAGTTAGAAAAAATGTGGTTTTAGCGAGTATATATCAGCTATATACTGGTTAAAAGTGATACTTTTATGAATTATTAGCGATCGTTTTACAGATTTCAAATATATTAGCTTTTACGAATTGAAAATGAGTCAAAATTATTTACTCATAGTAGAGTAAATTTGAAAGACTGGAAGAATGAAGCAATATAGGCTGCCAAAGACGAACATAAAACATCGTTATGTAAGAAAACTGTTCGGCACAGACGAATTCACAGCACAGTCGAGTTAAACTGAAATTTTGTTTGGGATAACGCGACCAGCAAACTAGGGGAAAAATCTACGTAAAATCTACTACTGAGCCGCATAGGCCATAGGGCACATACTTATGGCTTGCATTATTTATTGCGTCGGTTATCCTAAGCAAAATTATAGCTGCGTATCGTTTTACGAACAGGCTCGGTTTCGTATGAGGGATATGTCTGTTAATTGTCGAGAAACTATCGTTTTTAGTGAACGCTCACTAAATTGTTTGCTGGGGCCCTTGAGTAGCCTAGTGGGTAAAGCACTGATTTCTTGTGTCTGCGATCCCTTAATTGAATCCAGGGTTGGACGAGGGTCCGCGCATCAAGCTTTGAGTTCACCTTTCTGTGAATAGGTACCTGAATCAATCAGGGGTAAAATGAGTCGTGGAACTAATAACTCCACACTCGTATTCATATTGATTGTAAATTTGTGATGAAGCTCTCTACCACCTTCAACACCTATCGAGGGTTGTATGAGGGTTACTTTACTTTTAAGAAAGGCCTTGGCTCTTTAAACTGTCAACTGCGTTGAATTCTGGCCGAGAATAAAACATTGAATCTATAGGGTTTTTCAATGTGGCCATAGCAGTTTTGTATTTAAATAACCGTTTCCCGTGGACGCATCATTCGATTGAGCTCAAATTATCAGGATACATTGCTGTATGTGTAAAATATATCCAGATTTAGCTTAATTTTAGTTATCGTTAACGGTTTGTCGCCAGCTGACATTTTAGTGAAATTTTAAGTACCCTCATTATTCTACCAAGAAATAAATTTTCAAAAAAAAAATTAAGTATGCAAAATTAATTTTGAGCGTGTTTCAAACAATCACATGAAATTTCCAGTCCTATGTTTGCACTAGGTGCCCGGTAGGAGTGAACATTTGGAACGAATTTCAGCTCTGTATCTCACATATTCTGTGTTTTATTTAAGTAAAAAATTGTTCTGTTTTCATTGAAAAGCCCTGTATAAACTCCAGCACAGTTTATGGTGATAAGGCGTATATGGTGCTAAGGCGGTTGACTTTATGACAGAATTGAAATAAAAACTAAACAAAAATTAATAGAAGAAATCATTCGTTATTTTCAAAATGCAAAATATCGCATCAATTCAAGCAAATATAACGAATGTATCTATGTACATATAATTCTAAGCCATGGGTTTATTTTGTGACCTTGTGCAGCCGCAGAATGTGCAATGATATTTTTTTAAGGTGGCATGCATGTTATCAATTTCGACTAGACCTATACTAAAGCCCTTAGCAGAGAGCATAATAATATATTTACTTACAATTTGATGAATCTATTGCTATATTATCCAACAAGAAGAGCTTACCTGAAAATAAATAAAAAAAAATTATTGTAGGAAAAATTAGCGAGAAAAGGAATATGTATAAATATGAGCAAGCTTGTGTCTATTTTTGTATTTTAGGATTAAAAACTTAATTCTTTCATAAAGCAGAATCACTGAGCTTGCAACAAGATATGTTCTTACTGCAGTTCTGAACTTTAGTTAGTTTGACGACTTTCTTTGCCAGCGTTGTCACCGTATATTTAGTGATTCTTTAATCTAAGTACAAACCTATGTTGTTCGTATCTTTATCAAAATTTATCTTGCACTATTTTTTGTTTCGGATTTCAACGTCGTCAGCACAACAATTCAATAAAACCTGATGAAAATGGAACTTGAAGCTCAGCATACCCTTACATTTTTCTTGGTTTGCAAAATTTGTTACTACTTCAGTCTGGAATTCGGTCGCATGTCACGTTTGATGTAGATATTTTTGAATAGCTCTTATTAACTTGTCCAATAATGCTAATTCTTGTAAAATAGCGGCGTAATATATGAGAAATATGAATGTTTATAAAATCAAGCTTAATAGACTATAGCTAGATACTTAGATCGTATGAGTGGGGAAGATTCGGTTCAAGAAGTTGACGGACACAGGAATATTGGGAAAAAGACACCAAAGCAGGTACAATCTCACACTATGTAAACATAAAAACTTATTTGACTGCATAATAGACTGAACAAGTGCTTTTTCAACATTAGATGTATTGGTGTCTTTCTTATTTAACATAATTCTCAATGCAATCCACGAATTAACACCAAATTTGACGAAAAAAACAAACTCTCAGAACAGTGGCTCGACAATAATTAATAAATCATCGAAATAAGTTACAAACAAAATTAAAATGAAAGCTTTCTCAACGAGGATATAAAGAGATTATAAATCAATGAGCGATCCAAAGATTTTTCTATGAAATCATGTGAGGCATATGAGCTCTATATTAATTCAATAAAGAAAAAAATATTACTGGCCCCACAAAGTTCTTTGATTTCGTTAATTTAAAACGTATAACCATTGGCTATCCTTGTTCTATGTTCCGAGGTAGCAGGAAGACTGGACAGGAAGACCACATATCATATAACTTTTTAGCTGACCATTTTCAAAATACCTTTTGCTCTCCAAAATCCCTTATTCAAGCATATCAGCTGTAATAACTAAAAGACCTGTTATCGATGGATTTGTCCTGATAAAAGAAGATAATACTGAGGCTGTTTATGAGCTAAAGACAGGCAAAGGACCAATACCTGATTTTATTTCTCCTTTCTTTGTGGTCTAATGTGCTCTGATCTCCACTGTGCACATGATTTTCAATAAATCCCAGCATATTAGTGTTTTTTGGCCTTTTTTGAAATGCTCATTCCTTACAGCTACTTTCGAAAGTGTTAATAAACGATCAGACACCTACAATCGAAAAAAAAGCTAATTTGTGACAAACTAACTCGTATTATCGATCCTTTTCTTAATGAATAACATGGATTTCGTAGAGGTTGGTTGACTTCCACCAATCTCATGATTCTAGTTTCTGATGTCTGACAAATTTTTGCGGTCTTTATTTGGGTTTTCGATAGGGTTGGCCATTAACCTCTGGAAAAAAGACTTTCCAAATCTGATACATCCGCGTCCCTTCTTATTTGACTCTAGTCTTGTCTTTGCGATCGAATTCAACTTGTACAATTCAAAGGGCACTTACTTCAGCTAGTTTTTGCATCCTCTGGAGCACCACCGGACAGTCATCTAGGTCCCCCGCTTTTTAATAACCGCATATCTTATGTATTTGAGATATTGCATGATCCCAATCTCTTCTTTGTTGACAATTTGAAAATCTACCACATAATAAATCCGCAATCTGACACAATCTTCTTTCAATCCAAGCTTCAGTCTCTCGAACAGTAGTATAATAAAAATGATGTGAATCTTAACATTAACAAGCACTATGTGATATATTTTTCCCTTAAGAATACAATCGCTTTTTATTCTTATCACCTTAAAGACATCGAATTGAGTGGATCATCGAGGATGGATCATATTTTCAATCTTAAGAAGGTGCGCTTCAATTTCTACTCCGATACAATCTTGGAAAGTCGGGTTAGCGTCGGGTTCATAAAGAATCTTGCTAAGAAGTCAAAAACATATGGGTTACTAAGATCATTACTATGGTGCGGCCTCTACTAGAAAATCCCTGCATAATATGAAGCACAGGTTCTAATAGTGATAAAGTCGATTCTGTGTAGAAACAATTCCTTTTTTAAGTTTTTCTACTTTTCACTTTGAGAAATCTCTATGACCCAAGATATTTTCCAAAATTTGTATCTTACTAATGCACAGTGAGTCTTCTGAATTAAATGCATCTTTCATCTAGCAGAACACTGCTAAGTGCTACTACCACTGCCAGATGTGGGACAGTATTGAATATTGTCTTCTTACTACATTGTTAATGTTTTGTTCCCATTGTGTATGATGTCTTATTTGGTAAGTAAATAAATATCTTCGGGAGAGTGACGGTATACGCCAGTTTACTTCGAATGTTCTTACATTTTTTTAACTAAATCAATAAGTAAAATTAAATTAATATAATTATTACCTTATTTGATATATTTACTCTTATTTACTCTAAAGTTTAGCTTATTTGAGCTCATAGCAACGACATCTACCATATAGGTTAATCACAATACAGCTTTTTCCACTGCGGCAAACGCAGTGGGCTGTGGCAAAGTGCTGTCAAAAAATTAGAATGTACTGTTTTGTATGGTAACGCGCACAGTGGCTGCGGCCGAATTTGCCGCAGCGGCAAAAATTGCCAAATTTCTAATTTTGCCGCACCGCTAGCGGTGATACCTACCATAGGTTGGCATCACCACTAGGTTGAATTAACTCTGTTTGAATTAGGTTGAATGGTCTGGTGGAATAGACAAGCGATGACTGATGTGTATTGTGATAAGCCAACATAATCCTCGTACAACAGGATTTAGTAATACAAAAGAAAAAAAATGAATTTGGTTGGTGCCATGGTTGCATTGACAGCGACATTGTCGCTGCATTGTGATTCACCAAATTCAACTGCGGCATTCACGCCTCCCCCTGTGGCGCCGCTGCCGAAATGCCGCTGTTTTGTGTTTACAGCAGTATGAAGCCTAGTGGTTGACTGATAAGCTTGCATCCATAAAAAGCTTGGCATAAATAGCTACAATGCAGTCCGTAAAATCTGACTTGGAAAAGTTACACTTTGTGTCCAAGTTAAAGCAATGTTGAAGCATGAAATGTGTTATACATCTTACTATTGACTTTTAAAGCCGTTTGTTTTTTTTCCAAATCCCTCCGCACAATCTAAGGCATGCAAGTAATTTCATTTCCTTATTTCCACACATTACAAACAAATATCTTAGTCTTTTAAAACCTCCCTTATCATCATGGCTGACATTCAAACTTGAAACAAGAAGAATTTCACCTCAATCAGATCTTCACTTCACCTTTGCCTTCTTCAGACATCAATTTCCCGTGCTTCATATGAAGATAACATAGCTCAGCAGTTTGATATGACAGTGTTAAAAGTATGAATAGTGTAAATATAATTATTTGATTGTCCCGAGTATTGTTCACTGATTTCACCAAGATATGAATGCAGTAATGCTTGGAAAAATAATACAGTTTTTTTTTTCTTAGGTGTATTCGTTTGTAAATAGTTTTCACAAACCGAGAATTGCTGTTGCTTGGACTAAAAATGCTATCAACAGCCTTATCAGAGATATGGTGGCGCGCATGAGACATTCGTGACTTCATTTCGTGCATGGAGGCTACGTATCTACTACGGCTCCGGTACACCATGCGTAAATGTCATATCAATGAATAGATTACGAGCAACACGCCGTTACCGATGTTTCCTGATAATGATTAACTGAGGACTTGAAATCTTCAATGGATAGCTCAAAAAGCTAAAAAAAAAAAATAAGTTCAACTATCTATTTATGTGTAAAGAACAACCAACTGATTAATAACTCAAAATAATTTTCCACAAATTTTCCGAAAGCCTTCAATCCATCAATGACGCACTGACCAGCATGTTTATTTTTAATAATCGATCACAATAGCCAACTGCATAGATACGCACAAATTCTGGCATTCAAAATTATTTTCGACTTGGTTTAGACTCATTTATCTTGCCAACAATATTATCTACTTACATCTTATTTAAACAGTCAATGGTATTTTATCAATTAACTGGGCCAAGAAAAATGATGGAAAATTAAAAATTTCATTTGTTAACGGCATTTTTCAAGAGTTTTGCAGCAATAAATCGTTATTATCTTGCAATTATATCCTAATGCGGCCGAATTTCGCTGATCGAAATCCAATTTATAGGAGACACGCTGAATCAGGGTGTTTATCATTATTCCAAAGTCTGGAGTCTCTGATTGGCTTGTTAATCGATGATATTTGTGTAATTGGATATGATTTGGGTTTAAGATCTTTAATCAATTGAATTGAAAGATTGTTTTGATTAAGCGAGCAGCAGCATTGAATTTTGAGGGAAAATTGAAATCATTGATATATTTTGAAACTATTGCGTACATAAATTGAATACAAAAGAAGATTGCATATCCATATTGTATGAAGGAGTATTTTTGTTACATTGTTCCAAAAAATTCAGATTTGATCATATGTACCACATACGTATTGACTATTTCGTTAAACATTATAACTTTCCGATGAATATTTTATTCTATTAAAATTTAAAAGGTTCAGAAAAAACAACAAAAAGCTAAATATACAAAAAGTGTATTGATAGCTTATTTTGCCAAATTATTCTTTTAGGCTGATTTCAGCATGAAAACCTAAAAGATTTTTCAGAAGATGAATAGTGTAAAAGGCCCGTGAAATTATGTAGAGCCCGCAAACAAATACGCTGATGTCAGAAGTTTTGATCAGAGTATATGATGAAGAATACGGAATTGATAGCTCTAATCTTTTTTATTTTATTGAAGGGATAGAATTCAGCCTTTCATTTGGCGCTAGATGTCAAAATTTCCAGATTCCCTCACAACTAAACGATTAATGCGACATCATTGTAAAACCGGAAAAACTACGCTAAACAGTGCGGCAAATAAAAAGTATATGTGCATTCCGAATGTATCTTTTTTATTTTTGAGCCAACTCACTCGAACGACATAAGAGTTAATTTTTCACTACGAAGCGACAGGATGGCCAAGTCAGAAACTGAATTTTGGTGCCTTTACTTTTGAGACTCATTATATACACATCAGTGGCGTGGCGTGACAATTTTCCGAAGGGAACCAATTGGTTGATGTCCATGGTTGATTACGCTTTCCGCAAATTCGTTACGTGTAATAGAACCCCTCTATAAAAGCACCCAGGAATTACTAACGGGGACGTGAGAGTAGACATTCTGTATTCTTATGAAAATAAAAGTTCACAGTCCTTCACGCAATAAGAAACCATATCAATATTTATCAATAAAATATTAACATTCCCAGAACTAGAAATATAATATTTTTGAAAGTGGCCACACTTCAAAGAATTGAAAAGGTTTAAAAATCTGAAACCTCGAGTTTTGCTATTATTATGCTATCAATTAAATCGACATAGACACTTGTAAAGAATAGTACAACATTCTCATTGTTTTCAATTATGCGCCTTGCTGTTTTACGACGTTGTGGTGTTTCGCAAATCGACCATAATTCGTTCCCAATTTCCGTCAAACTGTTTCTTAAAGATTGTATTAGATATGAATATGATACAGTAAATGACTTTGTTAGGACGGAAATATATCGAATACTATGAATTTTGTTGTTGTTTTTAGAAAAAAACATTAAACAGAAATATAAACTCAGAATCTTTAAGTAAAATAAAAAGCCCACTCTCACTATTAACGATCTCTCCGTCTCAATTAGCACTATAATTTTCAGTTATGTATTCCACGAGTTATTTTAATTGCTCTTTATTATGGAAAAATTGTTAAAAATAACTGACCATTAAAAGTCCAACGTTTTGTGACTAATATTGGAAGCATTTTTTGACGAATAAATACAAAGCACATAAACTCATTGTCGTTATTGAAAAACTAGTAATAGATTGGGAAAATATCTACATTCGCGTATACTACTGAACGATTTAGATCAAATCAAATTTAGTCGATTTTCGAAGAAATGAATAAATATTGCGTTTTTATACATTTCTTTTGTACATGTTTGTAATCCAGCTATTTTGGCAGATATTACAGAGGCTCCTCAAGACTTTAAAATTTTGGGCTGTATGCAAAACAAGGTTAAATGAACGGGACGCAGTTTGGTTATCAGAAGCATCTGTGAGATTTATGAAAGTTTCTTTAACTGCACCGGAAGAAATAATATAACCAAAGGTTGTTGAAAGTTGTGATCGACATGATACATCGGTGTTTTTTTTTTCCTAATATTATTGCGATGAATTTGCTTTTCTAAATTCTTGCTTTTCAAGTAAACTAACGAGATCGTTTTGAATATAATTTGATGTTCCGGAAGAAATATTTGCTTGGTCCAAGTGAGCTGACAATTATCGGTTACGCACTGTCAAAAGATTTATTGCCTTTAGGTGATTTACCCTTATTGCAAGAATACACATTTTCATTATGACTATGTAATGCTTCTTCTTGATACCTTAAATGATACACAATGTTTATTAGAATCTTCATTGTTTCTCAATTTCTCCTAACTGTGAGCAATATGACTGAATATTTATATTGACTACTCAGCAATTCTTCAAATCACCGGAATCAAACTTGGAAAGTAAAAGGACTGAATTGAAATGACCAATGCTATTTCTACCATGCCTGTTCACAGCTTTAACATAATTTAAATTACAAAATCCGATAATTCGCCAAATGTCTGAAACGCTTGAAAATAGCACACATAACCAGCAAAATTAGTTTTGTTTAATATTACAACCGATAATCCGTTCCGAGTTTTTCATTTATTAATTTTGCGATCAAGCTGTCGAGTAGGTACACCTCTTTGTTACACAGACAATTTTCGAATTCGGTTTCGATCTGTTCTGGTTGATGATGTCCTTTTTTTCAGCAAATTATCGATATCCAGTGAAATAAAAATTAAATAAGTTGACGAATTCTAAAATTTTGACCCACAGAACAAGTGAACACATTCACCTATTTCAGCCTTTCACTATTTCAAATATCAATCAAAAGTATCATGCAATTTTACACAGTAATTTTACACTTTCAATTCTACACAGCTCTAGTCTACAACTTCACCTATTACTACCAAATCTAATAGGCTTTAAGTGACTAAAAGCCTTCGCCAATTGAAAACACCTTCATAAAAGTTTCTATACAAAATAGAACATACAAAAAATAATGTCATAATATAAATCATAAATAAGACACATAAAATAACGACTTATTGAATTCACAGCCTGTGGCAGAAGTACGGGCCATCAGGCTACGACTCAGGATTTTTCTCAGGAATTTTTCATGGGGTGTGTTCAGAATTTTAGGAGGGGTGTCCCTTTGGAACAAAAGACACAAAGGTTCTTTTGTATAGGAAAATTGTCCCTGTTAGGGGGGGGGGGGGGGTGTATGCACTTTCCAGGGCGGGTATTAGGGGGGTGTTAGGGGGATGTAGAAAAGTCGTAATCGTTGTCGCTGGGCTACGTAATCGTTGTCGCTGTGACGTAATGAGTTTAGGAAATTTTGACATTTCCACGAGGCAGTGCCGATGTACACGGAGATTTCACTTCCGTTTTTTGGGCTAAAATATAAATAAAACGTTAGTTTTTTGTGCGTGGACCCGTTATAATAATAATATTTAGTCATAACTTGCATTTTGTACCAATTAATTGTATCGCGACAGCAAATCGACACGAAACATCACATAACCTAACAACAACTGATAAACATTTCGTAGCGAATTTTTCCAATTATGCCGCACGCACCGCATTAATTTGTGTTTTAGCTGTTCACTAGCACTGTTCCGAATATACCACTTTAGTTTTTATTTCACTCACTTTAACACAACCCGTACAATTAACATTTTCCCGCGGACGTCCCATTAGACTACGTATGTTTTTCGCGACATTTGTCGCGATGCTCTGACGTCATCATTCTGCATTACGGCCCGTACTTCTAGGAGACATTGGTCAAATAAACGGTCGTAGATGCAATTTTTACGTTGCTTCCAAGCCGTTTTTGTGCTTTCGTTATTTTCATTCTGTGGTGTTACCAGATCAACTGTGTGAGATGTTCACAATTGGATTTGAGAATTATTTTTTAATAAATGTTTATACGCGATTATTTCACGATTTCAAAAAAAACAATATTAAATTTATGTCAGCCAAATGTAAAGGAAGCACTGCTTCTCTTGCTTCCATGAACGCCACGCCACTGATACACATAGATGAATCCCCTAACGAAAGACTTACAACTTAGATTAAAAAAACACTATCACGTATCCTACATGATGATACTGCTAAGAGCCTCAGCAGGGGATCCTCCTATTACCATTACATTGTCATTACAGTACAGTCCATACACAAACATTTATTTAAGAAAGTAATTTCACAGTGAAACCGCAACAACTTATTATTAAGCAGAAGTCATTCTATAGTACGTGAGCTATAAAACGATACAAGGAAACGTAAATACCTTACAGCAAGTCAAAACTTAGACGAATAAATTTTCATATTTTTCAATCAGAAAAATTAAGATACATCATTTTTATTTTGAAAACGAGCTCGGAAAAAGGGTTAGCGCCCCAATTTTTCGTAATATCTTCTATATCTATTCATTAGCACGCTTAATAAAGCGAGAAGTTTGTAAAAGCGGGCTCTTTATCGATAAAAGCAAATTTAACGTTTAGTCTCCTAATGAAAAACCTTACTCATGCAGATTGTCTTACGAAGAACTTTTTTCCAGCAATCGAGGTAACATTGGAGGATTTATTTTCAAAGACTGATTCCGAACACCACTATCTCTAGAAAAAAAAAACCTTCAAAAGCAGTGACTTGATGAGGATTTAAAACTTTTCCAGGTCATTGACTTAGCACAGAGTGATCGAGGCTTTAAAAGGTCAGGATAAGGGCAAACAATATAAATATGACAAGAAAAATATATGTATGTATGTACATCAGTAAAAAAACGGATAGTTGGTGCGAGAAAGAGGAACAATACTTTAGTGTGATCAGCAGTAGTAAGATATATCCTACGGAAGAAGCATATCATAACATGGGGTAACATTGACATGATCAAGAAGATGCATATGAAAGCCTAAGCATATGAAAAAACTCAATGTCGTCTAAACACCGACCGCGGCAACTGACCATCACTATTGTTTTGACTGATTTGAATCATTGTTTTATTGAAAGTAGTTTTCTATATCTAGTCAAACCATATGTAGAAAAACTAACTTAAAACTAAATACGGCTTCTTCAGTGTCCCATCAGATGTCCCTCAAAGTTCAATGCAAAATGAATTTTGCTTTAATTAAAGCTATTACAATTATATTTAAAACTATTGCAAATATACTGCAGATATTATCCAGATTAGTACTAAACTCTGAACGGAAATAATCATTATTACCACATACTAATCTTTCACGTTATATCGCTCACTCTACCCCCTGTCAATTTTCACAACTGTGACAATTATTTCAACAGCGATACGTCTACTTATTGCTAACTCATGGTTACTACTATAATATACAGACTGCTTTTTTCGTATCACGAGTTTCTACAGTCAATTTTCCAAGAGTGTTTGATTACACAGCGTTTTGATATCATCATATTATTTAAAAAGCTTTCATACCTCACTAACGCCCAGTTTGAAGCAATTTGCTCACGTTTTCTCAAAAATTAAAGATAAGATACATGCACTAAGTGTTCGCGTAGTTTGAGAGGTGTTTTCCATAAGGATTTTTAATGACACTTCGTCCAACGCAGCAGTAGCAGTCTGAAGTGATAATTATTTGCATTTGCTATTAACTTTTTGTTGTTTGAAATGCTGATTTAATTGTCCGGATAGTAAATGATGCTGTCACATAGCAACAGTGCACGGGTAATCACACTCATTTTCGGCGCTTTAGAGTATTTTATTTATATTTCCCCTTTTAAATTTTTGTTGGGTCATGAAAAAATTATACCGACTCCCACTAAGTGCATTTCACCTCTAGATCTAACAATTTTAATGTCTGTAAACACACACTTATAAAGACTTGATTTCCAAATTAACTTTGCGCGTTCTAAATGCACCTCACAATGCAGGCAAAATGTTTAACCAACTATTGTTGAACACCTGCCAGCGTAGATAATGCTAATTAATCTCGAGAGCGTTCATTTAGTTCAACTATTTATAAACTTTGAATAATTCAAAGTCCTAATGGCTAAACGTGCCGTGTCTATGCAGTTCGTTCATTCTGATCTTTCTAAATACGATTCGTCTTTGTGCTAATGCAGTTTTACATACATATATGCCTTCGTTCGAAACCATGCAAACACACATGTGCATACAAAACATATCTACCTAATTATTTTCAGATACGCGTGTGATTGTCGTCTCCGTGAGATACGACGATTTTTCTAAAAATCTACTTCATTGAACAGCACAGTATCTAAATCGGTCCTACACAGATTATGTTGATTAACAAACACACTCGCATAGTATACACAATAACAAACTATGACTGAAAACTATTCGTGTAGTGTTTGGTTGGTGATAAGAAAAATAATAATACAAAATAAAATTTCTAAGACAGTAAGTGAAGGTGATTCGAAGGATTCAAGTTGATTATTAAATTGATGGGTCTAACAGTTCGAGTCCCTTAATTTTTCTTGTGAGGCATTATTACAATTATCTTTATGACCACCTGAAGTAGGTTACGACTCTTCTAAATCAGTAGTTTGAGTAGTTCGTCCTATTTCAGTTACAATTGTAATAGTGGGGTAAACGCACCGTTTCAACCCGCATCCCTGTTTCTTGTAGCATTGAATACTCACTTAGGAGCAAATTTTAAAGCAAAGAGTCATGTGTTTTATTGCCCAACTTTGTAATGATGCCTGTCACCTTGCATAGAGTTAAGAACGAAAATGCAATTTGTACCCCCACGATGGAAGCTAAGTCATGTTACTCGCTAGGCTGTTAAATTTGCTTACCGGCCTCTTAGAATTGTACCAGTTGATATCCAATAGCATTGGCTTTATATTCGCGGGCATTTACAAAATAAATTGATTGCCTGAGTCGTATTACGGCATTCATAGAAAAGCGATGAAGTATTCTCATCTACTAATTTTACATTCTATGCTAATTTTCAATGCAAAATGTTCGTAATGTACATTGTGCATGTTGTGTGATGGTAACTATGATGAATAAAATTTATGAAGCAAAAATTTCATTGGCAACATTGAGCAATGGCAACACTATTTATAACATGCATGCATAAAGAAAAGTGCTAGGTAGATATTGTTTTCATGTGTGATACAACATAAGGTACTTTAAACAATTTCATGAAGTTTAGCTTATAAAAACAGTGTGTCGAGCAAAACTAAAAAAAAAATTTAAAAAGTTGCTTTAAATCAAGTTTAACATACAAAAGATATTGTTGACAAAAAAACACCTTTCAGAAGAAGGCTGGAATTGCAATAGTCATCTTTAAAAAAAACACATAAAAACTACTAGCCTGTAAATAGAAAATTAATTTTATAGGTTACACGAACTGTGATTATGACGACGTGCTTCCAACCATATCGCTATACATTTGGAAATAAAATTAAAACGAACATAACTGCAGCCATAAAATGTAAGCAATATTGATTTAAAAAGGCAGATTCAATGCTCATGATGATGACACTCGCGTCATTCAAAAACGTCACTTTATTGACGACTTTTAGTGAAGGCAGAAAACGACTAAAAAATATTCCTGAATTGAGATACTATTGTATTCGTAGCAGTATTATGACGTTTAGAAGTCATAATCTCACCTGATAATAGCGGTGAACACTAAACCGGTGAAAGCTGTACATTTTGATACCGATGGAAACTCTATTTTTCCAACAGGTCGACAGTAAAATATCATAATCAAGCATTACAAATTGGAAAAATTGACCTTATTGTTTTACTGTTTCGCATCATCTCATAATTGGACAACAAATGCCATTATTGACAGTAATGGTTAGGTAGGTAATGCCTACCGCATGAGGAAGGAATCTTCTCTTTACAAAGCTTTTTCATTTCAAATCCACTTTTCAGCGCATCGACAAAATAGCATCCGTTTCAAAAATGATATTCTTGTGATATTCAAGTCTGTAAAACAGATCAGAGTGCTTGGAGCCGGCTCAGAAGATCCAGTTTGGACTTCATCCAAATAAAACTGAAAACCAAGCTGCATAGGCAATGAAGCAAGACTGAAGACTGCAAGTCAACCACGAATTTTGTGCTATGTGTATGATAATGGCATGCACTTTTCAAATGTCAATCTGCCGAAATCTGACTTTCAGTATATGTATATTTAGTCAAACTTCGTTAGAACATATGGAAAGTACAACCAACATCAAAGAGCCATATAAATGCAAAAAACTCAACCGTTGACTGCACATATTATAATGAAAAGAAATGATAGAATATTTTGATTCACAGCGAACTTTTTCCGCTGCCTTGTTACATTAGGTAATTGGCTTATTGAAAGGCTTCCATATTTAAAGCTGAAATATTGATTGAATGGGTAACGTTAATATCTGTGTCGTCAGACTGGAAACAACTACAGCTGCATATAACAGTGAACAATATGCAGTCAATATTTGAATATGCACACGAATATGGACAGCTTATCCATGCTGCCTTGCGAAGTGGATGCATGATATTTGTAGACATTATTGTGAATCAGTACTAAGAGGAATACTGTTTCAAATTCATTGGAATAATTCCGTTCGAGGACTTGATATTTACTTCCTCTTATATTTACTTACTTCCTCTTATATTTACTTACTTCCTTTATTTACATTTATTTTAGCTGAAAGAGTCTCTGTAAATTATCAAAAGCCTATTGTAGCCTATAGCGTGCGGTAACCCTATAGATTACAATAGGCTTCTGAAATTGACCCTAAGCTTGTATAGGGTAAACTCATGTTCAGATAGGGTAAAGACTTCTGAATGGACAGATCCTGAGAACGCTGTGCAACACCCTATTGTGTCTGAGGTGGAACTTGACTCGACCTTATTTGTGATGGTCAAGATACCCCAAATTAATACTCAAAATTTCAAATTAATCTTCGAAACCAAGGTCGTATCTGGTGCTGGCGTGAATCAGTATCACGTCCCAGGCTATAGATGATTGCCCCCCTTTGCTTCTCAAAGAGGAATCGCTATCTATGTTCGGAATAATGTTGCTTTCTCTTAAATCCCTTCCAAAAATTCTCCTTCTAACCAAGAATTCAATTATACTTAGATTTGACTTAACTTCCATAAGCACATCAAATTCTTTTGTTTCCTATTTTGGAGCCTCGATAAGTCTGACGCCGATACTGACCTTTCTTTCGAAGCACTTTTTGCTACCATTGATGTTCTTGTAGAGACATTTCTTTCTTCCGAAATCGTTTTTGCTAGCGACTTTAATGTGCCCAATGTTCAGTGGCTCAGTTGAGCTTATTAATGAGTCTCATAACTATCAGCAATTAGTGGATTGTCCTACTAGGATACCGGATATACCAGGCAAAAGTGCCAATGTGTTAGATCTTTTTTTAAGATGTCATCTCGAAAAATATGTAATCTCTGTTGCAGTTCCTTTAGGCAGCTCAGACTATTATTTAGTTATGGCACGTTCACCACAACCTCTCTGGTCAATAGAAATCTATCTGCCACAAAAAGATGGCTATGGCACTTTGACAAGACGATTCAAATAAATTTCCGATCAATAAATTTATTAGAGAGCTAAATTGGTCTCTACAAGGGATGTTGATGAAATCAGTGGCACCATAACGTCTACCATACGCCTCGGGATGCATTCCTTTGTTTCCCATATAGCTTTAATCCTTATACTCCTTTTAAACGATTGAAACCAACTGCCACTTCACGGTTTAATAATGATTGCAAACATCTGCGAATCCACTATTCATAGAGCAAATTTTCATTTTGACCAAGGCTTCAGGCGAAAAATCTTTGCAAACCAAAAAACTAATAACTTTTGGTCGCTTGTTAAGGCCCTGACGAATAATTTCACCTCTTCTTCCGTGCCGCTACTTTTTCATCCAGACTAAATTTATAAAGAATCACGGGACAAAGCTAATCTCTTTGCTGAATTATTTGCTGCAAAGTCTTCTTTGCCTCCATCTACGCAGAGTCCACCTTCGATCCCTAAGTGCAATTCAAATCAAGGACCTTTACATTTTCGCACTAAGTAAGTTTTCAAGTGCTCGCAAAGCTTAATCCATCCAAATCTGCTGGTCCGCATGGTATCCACCCATGGCTTTGAAGCGATGCACTTAACTTAGCTAAACCGCAAATTATTTCACTTATCTTATTCAAAAACAATTTATCCATCAAAATTGAAACTTCCTCATGTTCAGCCCATGCCCAAAAGAGGAGACGCTTGTGATCCCTCTATCAACCAATTGGTCTTACTTCGATTCTGTCGAAGGTTTTTGAAACACTTATTAATTCCCAATTAATGAGCTATCTCGATTCCCATAGGCTAATCAATGACAAACAGTACGGCTTTCGTTCTGGTCGCTCCACTGGGGACTTGACGACATTTCTCACTGAAAAGTCGAATCGGTGTCTCCATAATTTTGGTGAAGCTAAAATCATTGCTCTAGATGTTTCAAAGGCTTGTGATATGCAAACTTCTTATAGCCAAACTCTATGCTTTCGGCCTTGACTCCAATCTCTTAAAATTAATTGTAAGTTTTCTCAACAACCGCTCACTTCAAGTCGTCTTTGATGGAACTGTGCCAAATATCCATAGCATTAATGCCGGGGTACGTCAATACACTATCCTTCCTCCAATTCTTTTTCTTTTATTTATTAACAATCTACGATCTAAAACCTTCATTCCAATCCATAGTTTTGCTGATTAAAGTACACTTGATTTTACGTACTCCTTTGAAACACTATCGCCATCAATCGAGATCGTATGTTACAATCATTTAACAGTGGCATTTCAACAATAGTCACTTGGAGTGAAGCAAACCATGTCACATTTAATGCTTCCAAAACTCAATGCTGTCTTATATCCAATAAACATTGTTTTCCTTCCACTTCCTAAACCATTTTGGTCGATGGAGTAAGTATTCCTGACTTTCCCACGCTAAATGGACTGGGTATCAACATCTCCAGTAAACTGAACTGGGCCAACCATATTTTCGCTAATGCGTGAAATGCAACGAAATGCTTGCGCTACCTGAAAAGATGTAAGAAATACTTTACTCCATCTGATCTTAAGCGTATCTACAAATCTCATATCAGACAAATGCTTGAGTATAATTGCCATATTTTGGCAGGAGCAGGACGCCCTGCACTGAATGCGTTAGATAAAGTGCAAAATAAAGCTTTCAAGCTTATTGGCGATGAATCTATCACTTCCCGCGTTGAATCGCTTGCACACAGAAGTAATTTTGGCTGTCTTTCACTTCTATATCGCTACTTCAATCGTGTTGTTCGAATGAATTACTCGATCTAATCGCTGACGTTGATATATCCTTGCACAACACGCGATAGTCACGCCATCCTCATACCCTTCACGTTGGTGCCAGTCGCGCTGTTGAATTCCATGAGTCCTTTTTATCCTGATCAATACAAATGTAGAACAGTCTTCCATCTATTTTCTTTCCCGAGGTCTACAGCACTCAAGTGTTCAAGCGGAACATACACAGGTACTTCCTCCACTCTTAACCCTTCCCATTTCCCTTACTCTAGCTTTTCTCCTGCCAAGGCTGTGTTTTAGCATCATAAGGTTACCCCCTGAGGTCTGAAATCATCATAAAAAAAACCATCCCAAAGCAGCAATAGCTGCTAAGATTTTTAAGAACAATGGGTTGCATATTATAACAACCAATAGCCAAGACATATCACCAGCTAGTATTCTTACAAAGAATATCATTAATTTCTTCATAAGTTTTGCGACAAGGATAGCATGGTTTCTGCCGCGAAAATCGATCGGAGGATCTGCTAGTTTATTTTTTGCTATATAGCACACAATCATGAAGCTTCACCAAGAATGAAATAACTGTAGCTGCAACTGTTTGCTTGACTCTGATTCTCGGAGCTGACTCTTAAGCTCATGTTGAAGTGTAGGGTAGCTACAAAACAAATGACTGTGATGAGGCACCTCTTGACTTCATCTTAATTCAAAACCTGAGCATTTCCAATGCCAGCAAAGAACTGATGTTAGTTGACTCCAAACGGAGCGAGGTGCTGGACGTTACTTTAGTCAGAGGGCGAAATACGTGGATAGAGCGCTTTTTTACATTCCAAAACTGTTCGTACTTTGGTCACATGCTTCAATGCGGGTGGCAGTAGCTCAACGTATCAGGAAATCTTTATTAATAGAAAAAACGGCGACAGTGAAATTGTTTTCCTAGTCTGATTCTCACTGGAAAATTTTCCGGAGAGCATCTTGCCAGTGCTCTCAATTCTACAGCTAGACGAGCCTGAAACCCACTCAAAGCCAAAAGAGATTCTAAGCTTCCATCTTGGAATTTGGATATTATCATTCTGAAGAAAGAGCGTAGGAAACAATTAAAATTTGCATAAAGATTTAATAACCGGTTCTTGTAGAAACCAAAAATGAAAGCCTTTAAGTATTCCATGCGCAAGGCTCATTTGAAACCTCATATGGCAACATTGATGGTATCAACGATTCAATTCGCCTCCATATGGTATTGAACTGAAGGCTATGGGGTGCATCATGAGCCCTGATAGCATTTGAACTAACTCGAGTACCGACACTTTCACTATCCTTTTGGACTTGAATATAAACTCCAGTAAAACGAAGCTGAAACTATTTAAAGAAAGTACAAAGTTCCGCGCCATTGACCTTAGTAAGAGCGTCAAATGTTTAGGACTGATCCTCGATTAAACAAAATTGTAGCAGAAATATTACGAAAGATTTTTGGTGCACTTTACTGCTACAGAAGAGACAAAAACGACTTTGGGCTTCAAGCCTCGTGTTATCCATTAGCTCTTTATCGTTGTGGTTGGCCTAATACTACTATATGGAGTGGCATTTCGGCGAAAAAGGCTGCATACCAACAAACACGTGAAAAAGTGCTAAATATGGCCCTTCCTTTTTGAGGCAGGGGCTTTCCGCATCGGCCTCTCCTAAAATGCCTTATATGTTGCTTCATTTATCGATCTAACTCTACTGCAAGCCAACCTTCAGCGTGAGGCTTCATTGCATTTCGGCATGGACTAGAATTGAATTCGCCCGTGCTAGAATTTTAACTGAGCAAATTCCAATTTTTTCCGATGGGCAGCCACATAACCTATTGTATGCGAAAATAAATGTGTATATATTTATTGAAACTAGCGCAACATTTTCGCTAATGATATGGATCTTTCTAAGAGCAACGGATTTAAATCTGTTGTTTTTCTTATCTCTACTGAATATCAACAAAAAAGTGTATTTGTAATCAAAAGAGATAATTGGAACTGGCCATATTTTTTTTGCTTTTCTTTTTTTTTGAAAACATGTGAAACATTTTAATGAACACCATAGCATGTCATTCAGTTTAGAGTTGATTAATGAATTTTCCAGGCTTAATTTTATTGTTCTCTCAATTTAAGTGACTTTGACATGCAATGTCAGCAGCACTAGACATTAGAAGAAAAATAAATCTAGCATTGAATAAGTTTACAATTCGTTGAAGACACACACACACTCAACTGCCGATGAAACGATGACAGATAGCCACAGACTACAAGACCCGAACGAAATATATTTTCATAAAATCATAATTTAAGTGTTTGGTTCTTGCACGTTCATAAGGTCTCTTAAAACAAATCTTTTGCTAAACAATTAGACTACAGTTGATATATTTTTATCTTCTAGTCGTTGTCTCGACTCTATTTACTTTTTCTTCTTCTTTTTCTGCGCTCGCTGTTTGACACGATCGGCTGAAGGCATTTCAAGAACAACAAATCGAAAATAGCATTGTTCCGACCGAGTCTCAATCAAGCTGAAAGGACAGCTTCTTCGAGATAATCAGTTTCAGTTGATTTTCTAAAAATAGTCGAAATAGATTTTTGTCTAGATCGGCCATTTGTAAATGGATTTACGGAAATATTTCAAAATTTATTGCGTGGACTTTAAAATAATTTCGATATTCACACAAACGGAGAATGTTGTAAGAATATTTGACTTGGGTATTGTGATGAGGAATTTGATTTTAATTATGAAGGTAATATGTTTCATGTTCACTGCGGGAAAGCAATTTATAGGTTTGATTATTCTTTTGAAGAAAAACCAAAAATAGATTCGGAACACGAGCGAACTATCCATATAGATAGACATAAATCTTAAGAAATTAGAAAAGATCTGCTAAATTTATAGGTCAAGCCAGTTTGAAAGCCCTCATGAATATTATTTTTATTGATTTGTTTACCAAATTTT
Organism: Nemotelus nigrinus; assembly: GCA_947369275.1. Lineage (NCBI taxonomy): Eukaryota > Metazoa > Arthropoda > Insecta > Diptera > Stratiomyidae > Nemotelus > Nemotelus nigrinus. The sequence continues at coordinate 39,295,810 of OX376373.1, read as the reverse complement.
CATGTTTTTTTACGAAAGCCAATGAAACCGAAATTTCGGTAGCCAGATTTGAGACAACATGTCACAGACCCTAAATATCTTTATTATAAGCAAATTGATGCAATCGAATATCCAATTTGTTTCAATTATATACTAAGGTCGTTGAAATTGAGTTTAGTTTTTTATTGTGCTCATATTTTCATGTGCTTGTACATTTGTGGCCATAAATGTTACAATAATTTGTAGCCTAACTTACGAAACTATTTCATAGATGGTTGTTACATGAACCGATATTGTACTGCAGGCACATGCTCTTTTTAACCGAAGAATGGATGACCACGATCAATTAGAGTTATCCTACTAAGTGGACCGACACGCATTCAACAGTGTGTTGCAAACTCACATTAAGTCAGGAATGTTTATACCAATGCAGGTACATACTAAGGGCCACGATGATGGTTGGGGAAAAAAATCTACATATTTTTACTAATGTTCGAAGAACATTAGTATTAAAATCGATTCGGCCAAAAATTCATATTTCTTTATATATATATATATATATCATCAAAAAATTTCAGTGAGATAATCTCGGGAACGCGCCATCCGATTGAGCTGAAACTTTCAGGATACATTGGTGTATATGCAGAATAGGTCCAGGTCTCTTTAAATGTCAGTTATTGTAAACCTTTTGGCGCCGGCGGCCATTTAAGTGATATTTTTAATATACCTATTATTTCGTGCACAAATAATTTTCTCAAAAATAAAGTTAACGAAATAAATTTCTAACGTGTTTTACATATGAATCGGATAATGCTTTGGAATTTTTTAACCCTATGTGTGCGCTGGGTGCCTAAAAAGAGGATGGGAAAATTTAAAAATTTTTAAATTTCGATAACTTTTGACAGAGCTATTCAATCATTACGAAGTTTTCAGGACATATTAATATTATTTAGTTGTAGATTTGTGTAGCTTTAAATTAGCGTGCTGGCAACCCTGTAGCTAGGGCAGGCAACGAAAGTGAAAACCTCCAAATCATCGTCTCTCTTGAAAAAATGCCGTTTCTTCAAAAAAAAGCCACTCATATATAAATCTTGTGCTTTGTTTACATAACCAAAAAAAAAAAAAAGATATGGTATAACGGGCACGCCTGGTAACCCTTGCCCAATTTACGCATATTTTTAGCATCAAAAACTTCTGTTCACGGAAACTCACGATCCGATGAGCAGAATGAATTGAAATTTGCAGAATGTATTGGTCTTAAATAGGACCAGGTCTGATAGAAGTGATTTTGAAATGCGGGCGATTCTGTGCCAGTGGTGCCATCTTGAAAAACCACTAAAAAAGATAACTGTTTTTAGCCCTATAAATTCTGATTGAATCGTTCGATTTTGACGAAACTCACACAATTGCTGGACCTTACTTTAAGCCACGTTTGGTAGAAATTTGGTTGAAAAATTCGGTTGGAGCTGCCAGCTATGATAATTTTGGTGTCTTCATTTTGAAAAAAAAAATTTGGAAGTGAAAACATTCAAACCATCGAATATTCAAAAAAATGTCCGTTTCTTACAATAAAATCAATCTGTATATAAATCTTATGTTATATCTACACGTTCAAAATAAAACTTTGGAAATTTCATGTCGGACAAGAACGGTAACCCTCTCCCAGTTAACCTATATTTTTAGCATCAAAAACTTCTATTCACGGAAACTCACGAACCAATAATCAGATACAGCTAAAATTTGCAGAATGCATTGGACTTAAGTAAGACCAGATTTGATAGAAGCGATTTTGAATTGTGCGCAAGTCTGTGCCAGTGGTGCCATCTTGAAAAATTACAAAGAAAAAAACCTGCTTCTTGCCCTATGAAATGTGAATAAGTTACCAGATTTTCATGAAATTGGCACAGTAGCTAAACCTAACTCTAATCTCTGTTTGGTGGAAATTTGGTTGAAAAATTTGATTAGTGCTGCCAGCTATGGTAATTTTTGTGTCTTTGGTTTTGAAAATTCGCTCAGGAAAATGAAACTTTTTGCACTATAACTTCCAGTGCAGTCATGAAATCAATACGAATTTCATACAATTAATGAAACATGTCATAAACATTATTCAGGCCAAATTTGGTTGAAAAGCCACAATAGGGTTGCCAGCTATTGTTGGTTTTGTGTTTAATTGCAATATCTTTATTAAGCGGTTTTATCGTAGAATTTTCAAATGGTAATGATATTGTAGTGACAATAAACAGCAAATATTAAGCTTTCGATCATTTGAAAAAACTCGCTGCAGGTAACCCTAAATTTCTTTATACTCCTATAACTTCGAATGTAATTAAACAACGTGAAGCAGATTTGATATATTTTTGGCTTTGATACTGGCGAAAGGTTGCCAGCACGAGTCGGTTGTGCTACTTTTGTATCAATAAATGCTTACAGTTAGTATACATACCGGAAACATTTACAATGAAAATAAATAACCGATGTTACAATTCGCAAAGTTCTGCAATTTTTTTGGATCGCAGCCCCAAACACCAACTTCAGTTACAGTGCTGCAGGCACTGAGCATTTTCTTCATTGATGTTATATGAGATGCTGCTTTCAAAATTATGTGAAATAACCAACTGATAACGAATATAATTAACCCGTGTTTTGCTCTCATAAACGTTGAAATTCATGCCAGTGGTAATATCTGAAACCTTCCACCATATGAGTTATAATGCATTCTTGAGACGAAAGTAACACGTGGCATTTGAAACAGTTTGGCCGTAATAAGCAGCACATGTGGTGGAATATGCACTCAAAACCTGCTCGATTCTTCTACTGTTCTTCGAACATTAGTGTTTCTAGCGGTTCAGGTGCGCTAGAGTTTTATTTATTGCTTTGTATTTAATCTAAATGAGAAACCTACTAATTAAGTAGTAGTATTAGATGTGAAGTCTACAAATTAACTCGAAATAGGAGAAAATGGCTTATATCTGGTTTCGTATCCAGTCATCAACTCACGCAGCCATGGATGATCTTCTGATTTAATGAAACAAAAGCTTTGTCAACATCTATCTGGCGGATTGATTAGCAAGATGAATATAATTTGAAGGAAGTAAGGAGTCCAGTAGTTTAGATGAAGAGGAGGATCTATCGAAAAATTGTACATTGCTGCAAGCTATCAAAGACCATTGCAAAGACCCGGAATGCACTATTTTGAAAGTCAGTTTCTTACTTGAGACAGTGAAATAATTGCCATAGGTTCAAAGACATGATAGACAATCTATCTTGTCTTTGTAAGATCATCCGGAAAATTAAGCTCAAAGGTTTCGAACAAGATTTTGTCAGGTTAGACAGTATCAATTCCCTTTTTCATATGAAAGAACGCATTGATAGATGTTTGATTGAATAAATATTTCTTACTATTGAGGAGCCAAAAGATGTCCGAGGCCACTTTTGTGAGTGCATGCCCAGTCCTAAAATCGCTGATTGATTTGGTATTCTGAGTGTATTTATGAAGCAAACTGTTGAGCAGAACTCCATTTACCTGGCTGATGTTGGATAACACGCATACTTATTGGTCTCTAACTGCGCCTATTTTTCGAATGTTTTATCTTTTTTATTGATCGAGAAGATTTTGGTCGCTTACCATCACTTGCCTTTTGCAAAAATGAGCGCAAAACTTTATTTGATGTATTTAGTTTTTTTTTTAAATTATATTCTCATGATTTCAAATGCTAACGTAACTGCCTGCACGAGAACCACAAAACAGTTGCATCTCTTTGCTTATAATTGCTTATAATAAAATTTATCATTCAGAATCGTCACATTTTTGAAAATCACTATCAGAAATTGCTCCCTTAGTCCTGGAAACAAGAGAATGAAGAGCCAGCTCACTTGATGTTTCCCGCTGGTACCTATGTTGGTACTTTTCTGTTTTTCCCCCCCCCCCCATTTTTTTTTCACTTTTTGTTGTTGCAATGCTTCTAAAATTGATTAGAAAGTAGTAATTAACCAAAATTATGATGGAAAAACACGTTTAAAAAAAGAAAAATTTTAAATTTTTTTTTTAATTAATTTTTTAATTAAAAAAATTAATTAAATTAATTTAAATTTGGAATTAATGTCACATAACAATGAGAATAAATTTTGGTACTTTTCTGTTTTTTTCCCTCCATTTTTTTTAATTTTTTTAATGAAAACTGCTCGAAATGGGTTAAAAAGTGTTACTCCACAAAAATTGAGATGGGAAAATGCATTTAAAAAAAAAATGTTTTTTCCCGATTTTAAATTTTTTTTCCATTTTTATGTGGCAGAATGAGTTTTTCAAAAGTTAATGTGTTGTTGGGGAGGCCTGCTGTAAAATAATTGTAAAATAAATTGTAAAATAATTGCTTAATTGTAAATTGCGTTGAAGCTTCGGAAAGGTAAGACGTCAAAAATAGAGCAAAATTTATTCTCACTGTTATGTGACATTAATTTAAAATTTAAATTAATTTAATTAATTTTTAAATTAAAAAATTAATTTAAAAAAAATTAAAAAAAAACATTTTTTTTTTCTTTTAAACGTGTTTTCCACCATAATTTTGGTTAATTACTACTTTCTAATCAATTTTAGAAGCATTGCAACAACCAAATGTGAAAAAAATGGGGGGGGGAAAAACAGAAAAGTACCCCTATGTTGATCTTCATTTAGTGTATTAGACTTCAGTGCTTTAGTACATATGTATGTGTATTTCAACAAATTTCTTAATTTCTTTCAAATTTCTGGGTAAAAATGCATCGATCTCAAAATTTGGATTCGAAATTTATTTGAAATTGCAACGCTATCAATTCACGATAAATCATGAATATGGAACTTCAAATAATTACTAAAATAATTTGAATTTGCACTGAAATCAATTGCACAATTAGACATGCTGCAAATTGAAATAGAGGACTAGACACCAGATGCTTTCAACGTAGATACATAACGAAACTGGATAGCTTATTTTGTTATTCAAGTGCAGCAAGCTAAACTGTATGCTTGCTTCAATGCAACGGCCAAATGCAATGAATTATTCTACGCTTTTTCCGAAAACTCATATTTGGAGACCCTGAAAACTTCTAAGCTTTAATGGCTGGCATCAGAAAGAGCATTAAAAGGGAACTAAATTTTGTAATAAAATGAAAATTCCGTTGTTTTCGCGCCAATCTCTTCCACACTTTGCACTTTATTAGCAATTTAACAATTGAAGCGTAATCGGCAATGAAATGCATAAAATGAGTGGCCACAAGCTAGTACGAATGTCGTCTCATGGTGAGTATTTTTAATGCCCACGCTAACGTATGTATCTTATGAAGTGAATATGATTTAGCTTCAAGCATATAAAAGTGGCAGTACTGTGCAAATTGAATTGATTCGCTACACTTTTTACATCAAAGAAAATCATTGATACAGTTGTAATATGTATGTCAGGAATGCCCAGTAAATTTTTGACGAAGTGGTTACTAAACTCGTCAATTACAATTTGAAAAAAAAACCTGTATACGCTGAACACGCATTCAAATACAAATGATATGAAATCACTGCATTCTAAAAATGTCAATCAATCGATTTGTAAAATCTGCATTCTGATCTGAATTTTATTTTGATTTTCAGAGAGCCGCATGCTTGACTGTTACTTTTCTGCTGTATCTCGGGTTCAACATTCGGGATTCTTTCGAAAACCGCAAACCTACCGAAACGTGTTTTCGTCCCCCATTTATTACGAAATTTATTCAAGAGTAATGTCTTTTACGGGTGACCTTGAATAATTTCTTCGAATACTATCGTAAAAAGCTACTGCATGAAACGCAATACTTTTTTTTAAATCAAAAGCAAACAATGAAAAACGAAATTGGAATATTGTAGTTTGGAATCATTGCCAGAATATTGTATACAGTTTCTACGGGATTCTGCTGCACAGAGAAAAATAAGTAAATCGAGTACAGAATCAGGCACGTACTACATAGTCTATTCGAAATTAAAAAACTGAAGACATTTAATTTAGCCTAAACAATTGTTTGACAAACAAAATTTTGCGCAGCTCTTTGCATTTTTTTTCCCTTATTGAGTGAATTTGCATAGCCGGAATTTGAGATAAAACTCGAATCATTGACTTCAAGTGAATGAATTCAAATACTTACTGGTTTTAAAATTTACAAAAAAAAACGAGAAATTTTACTCCTAATGTCAACAATGTCATCAACATATATTAAGTGAAGCACGGAATATTCCATCCTAAATTTCAAAATTATGTTCCATCTGATTGGCATTTTACAATTAATCTCATTTCTTAGTCATTGCCCAAGCTCAAAATCTTGCACTGAGTTAAAAAAAAAAATGATACCAGTATTTTTAGCATGTGTTTCTTTAATCAGCGGAATTCGTAAATATACAGCAATCTACTTTTTTCATCTTATCTCTAGTCAGACATGTTTGAAAAAGCCATTAAATCACTGAATTAGTACAAATAAGTGTGCGTATTTCATCATGCTCATTTTAATTCAATCTGAGGTCTGATAAGTTTTATTTGTCACAGAAGGCAATCAAACATTTGCGATATGAAAGCAGGTAAAGTTTTGTTTTGGTTATTTTAATAATAAACTGAACATTGCAAGATTTCAAATTGTCGCAGCAATTACGTAGGTAGGATCAAGATCAGTTAACTACTAAAAACGAACGCAAGCGTGTATTGAAGAAGTTTGCACATATTATTTTCATGGAACAATGTATATTCACACACATGAACATAAAGTTAATTCACAGAGTCAAAAAATTGTAACTCACATGATGAGTAGTGAAACACGCTTTTTTACCAATTTACCATCAATTCACGTCTTCGAAAGTGAAAATGAAAATAAAACAAAATACTTTATTTGCGTCATTTTCAGAAACGTAAACGCTGTCTAGCTCAGGTAAGCTAATACTAAATTTCGTCATTGAATTGTTTTGATTTGATGACTTTGCATGAAATCGACATGGGTTGTGTTCACATGCACATGTGAATTGAGCTTTACTTCGACCGACAATAAACATTATAACTACATACATGAACCTGAACGTTCTGTGAAGTCATAAATAATATTTAATGCAAATTTTTCGCGCTCATTATTTGCAGTTTGCCAGTGTCCGATGATCCGGTGACACATGATGTCGTTACTCAGCTCGTATTTTCTATGAGTTAAGCTAATATTGAATATATTTTCTACTTTAAAACGTTTTCTTCTGCTAGAAATGCGACAAAAAGCACTTTTCGTCATGGGAGCCTCTGAAGTGTTTTGTGTAAAGTGGAATACACGATAACTAAGAGGCCGTGCATCCAAAAAAGTTGAAAAGAAATTCAAAGCCCGTCAAGATACAGAACAAAAATAGGGGAGTGTAGTTACTGCTGCTCTCGAAAAACCCGACCGGAAAGGCGTATCTTTTACCGTATCGTACCGGAAAGGCTAGGTCCCAGCTCCTTAATCTCAAAGCCTCGAAACGTACCAGTATCTGCTAATACCCAACCTCTCCAGGTTGTTCTATTCGCAGAATGGGAGAATATCTTCGGATTTGATCTTCTTGCTTTTGTGAGAAAATTGAAAAACTTCGTCCACACATTTCATAGATCTGTGAGTATAATTAACTTCTTCAAAGCCTCAAATTGTTATCCTCTACAGGGAAAATCAATTTAGAAGCGATATCTCTACGCATTTGGAAAATATTATTGAGAGGAACAAAAACTTTCTCCACTCTCGGAATTGATCAGGCAACCGCAAGCATCAACAAAGTTCCCTAATATTCGACAAACAAAATAACATCACCTATCCGGCCAGGAACTGCAAAAAGATATCTTTTTGATGATATCCTTAGTTTGCAATCCTCTCTCATATCTATCATCGTAAACAAAACGTATTGAACGATAAATATATGCTTATTGAAGCCATCTTGAAGACTATCGATTTCATCATTATGATCAAAGCAGGGGCTCTTCTGAAGCAAGGGCTCTTCTGAAAGTTTTTGACCGGCGGCTCAGAAGCACTGAGCCGGGTGAAGGACTCTGCCCAGAAATCGGAGTTTTATTGATTTCCGGAGGTTGCAAAAGAAAGATCGTGCTTCAATATCCACAGTTGATGATGCGTCTTTTTCGTGCTAATACTTATACTGTTTCTTCTTCTGCAGACCATATTTCCGCACTCTTTGCAGGTGACGAAGTTTGTGAGGATACCTCATTCGCGGTCTGGGTGGCGCATATAGTTGGCCAGTTTGGTCTGAGGGAAAATAAATCATCCTTAACGGAATTCTCCTCGTTTGCCTGAAAACTTTATCGCCCCATAAGACCTTTTTCAGATTGTCATTGACTTAAGACGGAAGAAGTTGGCAGTTGCGAGACTCCCTGTGACTCCTCGAGTCACTTCAATAGTTTGTAACAACTACCTGAACACATGATACTTCTCTGGTATAAAGAAGCGAGAAAAAAAGTTCTCATTATCTCCATCTTAGTGAAACTTCCAGAGAGAGAGAGTGAGAGAGAGAGAGCTATATGTTTCCCCTTCAGGAAAAAAATCGCAAAATAGACGATCAGCTGGACGAAGTACATCTGTGGAGATTTATGCCAGTTTGTTGTCTATTTGGCTGTGTGTAAAATCTTATTGTCGCTTCCGCAACCAAATCTATGAGTGTCTTAAGTCCAGTGCACAGATACAGACGAGAGTTTTTAGGCCACCTATTAGTTACTGGACTGTAAAACCTTTCAGTGCAAAGTCACAAGATCCTTCGTTTCTATGACACAGTGATCAAATTTCATGGATTCTAATATGTCCACTCCAAACTTGAGCTTTAATTCTAGAAACTCCGAAGAAGATAGTGATTTTTTGGTTTTCTTGCAAATAGTTCGTGATCGCAAATGGTTGAACACACTAAGTTGTGTTTAGCTGTTATTTAGTAATATGCTCGATTTATCAAAGTAAAATCTAAGGTTAATCAAGCAATCTTTCAGGCTCTTTAACATACCGCTTTGAGCAGGGCTCAACTTGACGCGAATAAGAGGGTATCATAAGCATATTGGAGAACTTTAACTTGAATATAGCCCTCTGGAGTAGAAAGGTCAACGCTGAAAACCGTATACATAGTAGGCCCAGCAACAGAACTTTGTGGCACGCCTAATGTCAAAGATCATTTACGACAGAGATAAAATCATCTGCTACTAATGAAGCTTGTGGCAAGCCGAATTACTTCTTTTAAGAATTTTATCTTGAACTGCTTGCATAAAAGACCTTTGCGCCGTAAGGAATTGGAGGCCGATGGAGTATTGATACCATTCAAGTCTTACATAATTTGATTTGAATCATGCTGAGCCCCGTGCTTGTGTCGTAAGGGGGCCGCTAGTCGCTCCAAATTCCAAACAAACCTATCGTGGCTTATGCACCTTTGGCTCAACTTCAGCTGAATGTTTGCTTTTGCGGTTTTTTTTATTTGGTTTGCAATATAGCAATTTTGCGGCTGGGATTTTTTTAAAAACAATAGTAAATTAGTTATGACGCTCTTAGTTTTCACGATTTTTTTTTAACTTGGAGCCAACCTAATTATGTCACCACCAAATTTTTATAAAAAAAAACCAGCAACAGAATTGAATTGCATTTATTTAAGAGCACAGAAAAAAGATCCATCAACATTTTTTAAACCGTTTCTGAGATAAAGGTACATAAGTGCAAAAAACATAATTTTACAGGAAACGTTATTAAAGTTCGAAATGTGTTTTGGTGCCATTTTCGAGATTTTGCAATTTCAAAACACATATTTTAATTTAAGGACAATTTTTTTCTCAAAAAAATGCATCGAAGGATGCTCATAGCGTACAAAGTAAGGTAAAATTGAAAGAGATGATAGCCGAGGCAGGGGATGCGCTGTACGAGGCAGGAGCTAACTAAATTTTAAGTACTTTTCATTTTTTCTATTCATTTTTTTCAAATTCAAATCAAACATTCATATTTTTACACTTTTACTCATATGGTAATCATGGGGAGATGCTAAAAATATTTGCAACATATCACTGAGAAAACACATGGCGCCAGACGCCATAATTTATAGACTTCTGGCGCCATGTACATAGTCGATTTAGGGATTGTGATAAAATATAGCGCCACACGCCATAATACATGGCGAAAAGTACATAGGCCTACACGCCATGTACTATAGTCTTCCACGCCATGTAAATGGCGTGGCGGACTATATTACATGGCGTGGAGAACTATAACACATGGCGTGGAGGACTATATTGTATGGCGTGGAGGACTATACTGTATGGCGTGGAGGATTATACTGTATGGCGTGGAGGACTATACTGTATGGCGTAGAGGACTATAGTACATGGCGTGGATGACCATAGTACATGGCGGGGAAGACTATAGTACATGGCGTTGAAAACTATAGTACATTGAAGAAGCAAATCAGTCAAAACAGTGCTACTTACCATAAATGAGCACACGGAGAAATCACTTGCTTGCAACAAACAGGCGCTGGCTGCATTTAGAGTCGCCGAAGGAGCCATTCAATAATATGCGCCCTTAGCCGATTGAGAATGTTGTCGATCTATCGACGATACTTAAGTCTCACTTGATGACATTTATAGATCCCCTCACACAGTATGGCTGCGAGTTATAATTGGAGTGCCATGAGCCATATTACATGGCTCATGGCACTATGTAATATGGCGTGTGGGGCCATAATTTCGGCGCCATATAATTATGGCGCTGGGAGCTATACTGCATGGCTCAAGGCACTATGTGCATAGCGTGTGGCACCATAAATGCTGCGCCATGTAACATGGGACCACGCGCTATGTAGATTCTGAGATTATGGCGCTGGGAGCCATATTGCATGGCTCAGAGTACTATGTACATGGCGTATGGGACCATAAATAATGCGCTATGGTACATGGCTCTGGGCGCTATGTGGATTTTTTTCAGTGATCGATGTATAAAACGGGTAAAATCTGAAAATCTAGTTTTGTTTAAATGTTTGCGACCAGCCGCCTTCTTAAGCCAAATTGGCAGCAAGGTAGAACTATGAAATTTTATTGATTCGTTAGTGGCCCCCCTTTCTGATGCATTATTCCTGAATCATCAATCTCTTGTTTGTTATTAAGAAATTTTATCAGTTATGGCGAATTTTTATTGTTTTTTTTTTTTAAATTTATTGTAAACTAGTGGCATCCTTTTTCCTACGTTTTATTATAATCGTGTGTTTCTAAATTTTCAGACCAAATACAATTATTTGCAAATGTTTTTTTGATAACCGTGCAGCTTCTATACACCATCAAATAAATTCAAGCGGAATATGAGTTTCAAATAGCCTGCTAATTTGTGATTCTGGTCAAACGCATTCATTTTCTTACAATTAATTTGCTGAGTAATGATGCTCTATTAATTAACAATTTACTGATAATTTATCACATGTCGCATCTAGAACAAACAATGCAAGCTTCACTCGTGCTTTAAATGCCACGATTAGATAATCATGCAGACAATACAGAGCAAACAGACGAACGGAAGAAGATTATCTGCAGCATTATAATAGTTATCGTTAAAATGAGCATTGTTACAGCGCCTACCGAACATAATCCAGTTGCGTATCGTGTGGATAATCAAAACGATAAGCCAACATTCTAAACTTTAATACAATAAATATAAATTCGAAGAATGCAATCTAAAAAGCCCCGGAGATAAAAATGAGCATGTGAAAAACCAGCAAAAGCTATAATCGATATACTGGCTTTCGAAGAAATAATATTATAAATATCGACTTCTATATCTACTTTAGTTAGACACTTGATATGTATGTGCAATTAATTGAATACAGATAGTTATCTGCTGACTCTATTTAGCACGTTTGTTTTCAAAACATATGTATTAATGTATGTTCACTCACCCACACAGACTCAAAGCTGGATTTTCAAAGAGGGAGTACAGAAACAATTTTTTTATTCAATTGTGATATTCTCTGAAATGAGTTCGATCAAACCAAAAAAAGAGGGAGAAGTGTTGAGACTTTGTATAGTTCGATTTATGCTTTTTACACGGTGACTTAATCTTTGGTTTTCCCGCTTTCTACGATAACATTGTGGTTGTTGGACTGTCATGAGTTCTTGTTAAAAAGCTGCGATCATGTTTATTTGAGGGATTTAGTGACGGTTGCTAGATTCAATAATTTGGATCGTCAATATTGTGGCAATATAAAGTGATCATATGAATTGAATTTGTTTTAAGAACAATAGTAATTATTTATTCCACCAAAAAAAATATAGCTTCCCAATTACGCGCATATACATAGATATAGCGAATGTTGAAATGTTCAATCTCAAGAATAAATTAAATACATTCTAAAGATATTTGATATTCAAACTTATGCGCAAAACATTTAGATCACAAACTCACTAAGCCGTTCCCTTCTTGGATTGTTAGATAATTTTAGAATAATCGGTTTACATGTGTACAGTTAGCATTCGCATAGATAGTGTATGAAATCAAATCACATGATCGCAAGTAATTAACTTTTGTAATGTTTGTCGGAAAGCTTATGAGAATATGTGTTTCTAGCTGAGCTTGCTCTTGAAATGGCTGGATTGATGTTTGTTTTTAGACAAACACATACAAGCTTATGAAATTTGTGTTGGAGAGTGCAATTTATATGCTTGCTTATTAGTTTCAATTGTTTTAGTAAAATGTAAAGCTTGACGAGCGTTGAGATGAATGTTTAGAAGATATTTTTAAGTTACAACAATGCCCATGGAAAGAGAATAGAATTTATAGCACATGCTTTTTAGGTTAAGAAAAGTTACCCATGAATTATTCATAGAACGATCAAATCAACTGATTTTGCATTACGTTCCAATGCAAGCCTATGTTACTTTAAAGAGTACACTAGTCACTTTACAGAGTACACTATGTTATTTTACAGAGTACCTACACTATGGAGGCTATATGCCTTCATTCTGATGACTAAAATGTGAGGGATAAATTTAAAAACATAAAAATTTTACATATTTGTAAGTCGAAATTTAATTCATATTTAATACGAAAACACAAACACGATAGCAATTTATAATATTGAGAAAGAATGAAATCGTTAATTTACTGAAAAAGTACTTAGCCGGTAAATGATAAGCTCTGTAACATTTGTTCTGTTTTTTTAGCTAGCTTTAATAATGGCATTGAACGTTTTTCTAATCACATAGTTTTTCAGCCTTTGCACTGGTACATCATGGTTTAGGGTTTCAAAATTAAGACTACTTCTTTTATTGGTATTAATAAGACAGTTTGCCAACTTTATGCCGAACATTAAGGCAAAAAATATGGTGGCCAGTATAAAATATAGAACGAGAAACATAATAGGAAAGAGAAGCATAGGAAGCTAAATATTTTCTTCGGAGAACAATAGGCTGAGCTCGTTTAGAAAAACAATACAAAATCATTTCATGCAAATGCAGGTTGCTTTCGAAATTTGAAACATACATGCGGAAAAATCTTCGACAACAAACTGTCTGGGTAATTAGAACCTTTCAACAAGAGTTCATATAAAATATTTATGTCAAATTTTCACTCAAACAAATTTACAGAGAAGACTAAAAGTGGTTTTAATTTTTCACCCTTTTATTCCCTATATTCTGTTGGTATCTTTTTAAAAGAATTGTTCCTGTTGTTGTTATGAAAGAGAAGATAATCTCTTAAGCCTGTACAAATAGTGCCTGTTCTACACAAACTAAGGTCATTGTAATAATCGAAATGTTCGAAAAACACGAGCGTTTTAAACTTGAATAGTGCATTGAGCAATCAGATAATAACATCAACAACCTTTCTTGAGTATTAGCTATATTTCCCATACATCTTTCCGTGCAGGTATAAGTTCTAGCCACTTCTAACTTGTAAGGCTAGTTCATATCATCTATCAAAGCACAGCAAATAGTAAATATTTTTTGGGATGAATTTCCACCAGCTCTGAATTCTCTAATAAATATAATATCTTAATAAAATCAACATAAAACTTGGCAAAAGAATCTGACAATTTATACTTTGTATTTAATGTGTTTGTGAATCACCGAAAATTGTATGAAATCACTTTGAATAAGCGGCTGAAAGCTTTAGTTCACACTTAAAAACTGGACTAACTTCAAAAGCATTGGCTTTTTGAATGGGGATAATTCTCCATGTCAATACCGCTGGTAAGAGATACCTTTTATTAGTTTTATTCAAAATGCAGCATCCCACTCTTAACTCAAATCCATCATAAAATTAGATTTTAGTAGCACTATTCTGAACTACAGTTGTCATTCATCAATCGTCCGAAACGATTTGAAACGCATTACTTAAAATTATATCAAGCAGCCCGTAAATGCTACTCGCTTCCTCAAATTTCATGCGCCCCATTTAATGTCGCAAAGATGAAACGTTGCGATTTCACCAGTCAAGAATATATGTACGTCCCGTGAACGAGTATGTTAGTGTTCCATCAATCAATGGTTTCCTTTAAAATTGACTTCGCTCGTTTTCCTTCGATTCGACAACACAAGTGCATGGCAAGGTGTGATCTTTCAAAAATCCCAAACATTTTTTTCTAATCGACTCACTCTATCCCAAAGTGTCAATCACGCAGTTTTTACTTTTGGCCACGTCTCCAGATGTTGATGATCTAGCCATCTTCACAAGCCAATACCGACCCACGCTGGGCGCATGCTCAAACTGTGGCCAATATTGAATCGAAATAAATTGATCACGGTATCACTAGCAGAAATGTATTCGAACATAGATTGCTGCATAGTCGAAATTACGCTAAAGATCAGTGCGATTCTATTGTGCCAAGGATTGATAACGTCGTCGAAACATACGAAACGCAAGAATCTAATCTTCGCTTACGCAAATAAGAAAAAATCGCTACGCAAGCAATCTGCAATCAGACGCCAGCGCAAAGATTCGCGAAAACGATCGTTTGAATGATGTCGTGACTTGACGCGCTATAGTGGTGATTGTAAGGCTGATTTAATTGCCAGGAGAGAGGGTAGATTTTCGTCATCAACTCACGTCTTAGCGTAGTAGTCACATGTTTCGTAGTCATCAAATTTAGAATAAATATTTGACGGTAGCTAAGTTAACCCTGTGCCGTTTTGAAAACCGATAATTAGGCGGAAAAATCATTCGCGATTGATTTTTTTTTTTTTGGTTACATGGGTAGATTTTGGAAAATACTTTAAACATTTTCTGTGGAATTTAATGTGATACACAAATCTTTACATCGTACAGGATTCAAATTTTTTAGCAATTTTAACTTTTTTACGATGATTTAAATTTATTTTATGCCATGTGAATAATGTTTTGCAGCCACCACTGTGTGCTATTTTTTTAAAATATGAAAACCAGATGCAATCACTTAGCTTTAAGTTAAACTTCAGAAATGGGTTAATTCGAATCTAGCTAAAATTGTAATCTATCTTCAAACTTGTTGCACTCAGCTCGCAAATTGTTTGCCTTTTCAATTATACTTACCTATGTATGTATGTACCTAACGAATTCTCAAGCTACAATATTTGCGAAATGTTCCCATTAACTAAAAAGCACATGGTTGTATATCCTAATCATAATCACACATACATGCATGCAAACTCGAAATTTTAACGTCACCGCATGCTGATTTTGCTCTGTTTAGTGGATGGGCAAATATTCCTTCGGTAAATAAATTACCTTCCTCTACCACCGGCCAGACGACATTTAGGACTATGTTAATGCAAAGCACAGAAGGAAGTGCTCCACACCGTCTGGTAGTTTCGCTTATCTCAGCAATAAATTTGATTTCTTCTGACAGTTAAAAGTCGAACATACGGACATGCGTGGTATGGAATTCGAACATTCGAAAATCCGTACAGCGCTGCAATCGAACTTACCACAGCTGTGGGTGCGAAGGGATTTGTTATGGATTAACTTTACAAGTGGAGAAAACCATTTGACATTTCGAAAATAACAGACACAACATGAAAGATTTTCAGGAAGACCATACCACTACATTCAATGCAGGAATAAGATACCTCGCTATGCAGAGAATACGAAGGATTTACCGGTGTGCCAGTTCGATTTTCGATAGAGGGTAGTTGTAGGTGGTATGGTGACGACCGCGACGGCGACAACTATGGTAGCAGAAACCATTTCTTACCTTTGCCATTTTCGGAACAGTGAAAAGAAGAAAACAGCAGCATGCTAAATAAATGCAGCGGACTGATAGTTACTTTGCTCAAGCCAACGAAAAACAACAAAAATTCAGTGGCGTATGCTATGAGATTGGGGTTCACATGCAACTGTCATTATATGCACGTACGCATTTTAATAGATTGTTGTAAGTGCATGTCCTTGGAAAACTTTTATTTCTGTGAAAGTTCAACGCTATCAGCGACTTAATCTGTAGAGCATGTATTTGTATGCATGAATGATATTTATTTTAAATACATAGTTATACAATCGTAAAACTTGCCTCGTTCTGTGATAATGACTGACGACAACATGTAAGCTAGCACAAAAAAAAACAATCGACATTGTAATACAAACGATGGAAATTGTGTTTTTCATTCATAGGCATAAGTAACTGTAGTCATTCATGTAATATACAATACAAATGCAAATGTTTGCCCTTTAAGAAGCAAAAGGGCATACGCATGAGATGAAGATATGTATATATATCGCAGATCATTGATTGATTTTGCAGTATATATAAAATCTAGTAAATAGTAAAATCAAACTACTGTAAACGCAAGATTTCATAAAAGTAAATATTTAAGTGTGTTTGTTATTTCTAAGTTTGCGATGAATGAAGAAGCATATGCCCGAAATGTTATCCCAGCATACCCTGCGAAAGCCAAACTGCCTCGGAAAATAAATTTTCTGAAAATTCCCTAGTACTTTTTACGTCATTTTTGGCTCCAGCAGGGGGACGGACCACGATTTTAGTTTTAAAAGATGACTGTCAACCACTTTTTACAATGAAGTCTTTGACCCCATAAATAAGTTATTTCGTATTTTACTAACCATGGGCTTAAAACAGCAATGATTATTGCATTATTTTTTTATTGTTTATTATATGTAAATTAGAACGCATTTTTAAACCAACAATTCAACGCTACAGGTTTCAACCGTTGATCATCATCAATCGTTGCCATGTTTTTCTGAATGCGTTAAACAATTTAACATTTTTACTCAGTCGCTAATATTAGAATCGCCTATTTTATAATATTCTCTACATTTACTAACTGGAGTGACATATAAAAAAATAATAGCCCAATAGAAATAAATCAAATAATTCAATCCTTTTATAGGCAATACTTTCTTTTATAACTCATACGTTTGCATAAAGCTAGCCTATGGTTTAATGTAACAAAGCACATCAGAGTAGTTTTTATGTATACTTTTCTCTGGATACATGTCAATGAAGACAATAATACAGAGTCTAAGAATATAATTGTGGATATACAATATAAAGGGGCAAAATATCGATCAACAGCTTTGCAATATAAATAGCACATAATTGAAGCATTTGCCATGCCAAGAATGATATTACCATAACCGACTTTTGTTCATAGCATACCTCACATAAGATATAGCCAGATCACTCCAGCATGGTCCACCTTGGGTAGCGCCAAATAATCTAACCATCTGTAATAACTGTGGTGGTCCCGATCGGCACACTCTAAAAAGTGGGTCTATAATTAATACTTTGATAATAGGAAATATATTCATTTTTTCGTTTAAAATAACGAATCACAAATTTTTTTACACATTCGATGTGCATTTTTTGCTTTTACGTCATATCGGCTGAATAATACACAGCTTTTTGTAAATTGAAGCAAAACGAGTGTAAATTTACTAGTTTGCTATACACCTTTGCGCCAAAGCCATAAAATCGCATCATTATTTAGGGTAAAATTACACCATTTGGTCGTAAAAAAATATTCTTTTTACGCACTTTTGTAAATTTACATCTTTAATAGTAGGAAACCAGTTTCCTACTATTATAAGGGTAAAATTCAACCAACATTTTTTTGAGTGCAGGTCACCTTCTATCAACGGACTACTGTCAGATTCTGGCTATAACCTACGCGTAGGGGTGATGATTTTGACATTCTGAAACTAATCATTTTCTGATGAGGTAGTGAAAGAGTGAAACCTATTTGTGAACAGCTTCTGGTTCATCTCCATCCTAATAAAACCCTATCGGGTATCAGAGAAAGCTTTTAGTTTCGTAACGGAGGAGTTGAAGTTGGCTGTGGTGGCCGAGTTTAATGGTACATCCGATAAGCACCAATTTAGCTCTCAGCACTTGCGGAGTTCGGATACAGCTGCATTGATGTTCGACAGAAACAAAAAATTATCCAAATCAAAAATTGTCAGTTAAGAGTTTGCCATTCCGGTTAAATCTCCTACCAAGGAAGGGGGCGATGTTTTAGTAAGGTGTCCAAATGTTGAAAACCGTAGGAGAAATAGTCAGAAGACCTGCTAAACCGTCCGCAGGCAACTTGTTTGTATCTCTAACCAAGGGCTCTGGGAAAGTGGCTCCCAAGTTTGCTCCACACTCCCATGGAAATTCGGTCTAGAAGAAGCTGGTCGTCGACATTCCTGCTGCTAGAAGAAGTCTGTACTTAGCGGAATTCACGAGGAACGGAAATTGAGCCCACTCAGGCTCTTGCTGCAGCTCTATCAGGGGTTGCCTCCAGTTCAGGCACCCATTCCCAAAGCGCCAGCTCTGTTCAAACTTATCGGATCCAAATGCTTCACAGATACTAATTAGATTAACGATAATCACTCCCAAGATATTGTTCGATAAGGACAAAACGTTCCTTAAGTAGGCAAGACTACACAAAGGAATTTATTTTGGAAACTCATTTTGCTGGCAGTGAGGTTGCATCTTCAGCTTAAGTGCTAGAACTAAACAGGAATGCAAATTTGATTCATGTTATGCGTAGGGCACACATAAAAAGGGCTATTCATTCTTTTGGCGCATTTAAGTGACCAGGCCCAGATGGTATCACCCCGGCTGACATTCAGCAAACTTTGGGCAGTACTATGCCTTGACTGATGTCCATATATAATACCTACTTCAGGCTTTTGTGGAAATCACGGCATGCTTATACAAGAGACGAATCCGTAGAAACAGCACTGCATCAATGGACCGTTCAATAATGTGTGTTCTCCAGAGATTTCCGAACCGGAGAATTCTACGTTTCAATTCTGGAGCATTTGAAAGAAGCCATCAATGAAAATACGAGTAGAAGAGGAAAATTAACCGAAATTATCTTCCTTTTGCACGACAACGCGCCTGTTCACAAGAGTCGTTTTGCGTTGGCTGTCCTGCATAAGGTAAGCTTCGATGCTTTAAATCACCTACTTTACACCTCTGACCTGCAATTATTACCTTTTCTCAAAATTGGAAAAGGATGAAGAAGTGAAATGATGAAGAAGTAAAGGACTTACTTTTCGGACAGAGGCAAAACATATTTTTTTTTAGAAAGAATAGAAACTAATTGGAAGATCAGAAATATGTATTAGAGTATCAGACGAATATATTGAAAAAGAAAAATAAATTTGGACTTTTATTTCCAATTGTTAACGCCTATTCCACGAAATTAATGACCCACCTTCGTGCCTCAACTTATTTACTGTACGCAATGAAAATGTCAAAATTGAAACAAATAGGACATATAGGGTGATTAACTGCATCAAATTGCGTATAAACGATGGCAAAGCAATGAACCGAGCATAATATTATTTTGATGAATAAATAAATGATAAATGTATAAATCCCACTATTTCAAGATCCTGTTTACTTATAGTCCGTGCATATCATTTTTCGATAATCCCCTATATATTTTATTTTCGGTTATCTATTTTCATAAATAAAAATTTCGAACAGAAATCTCAGCAGTCAAACGAGCAGTCAAACTAACCAGAAGCTCCACAGTCATTCATTAAAAATATATCAATTTTTATTCAAAAATCTAAATATCACATATCCTGACGATGGCGCAATTTGTCATCCCTCAAATTTACGTTACAATTTGTTTTTTATATACATATATGTACAATTATAATTATATGTACAATTACTATCGTAAATAGTAAACGATCTAAATACGTGCTCTTGTGACCAGCCCCGGTTCCTTATCATCACGAAATGAATATGTTTTCGAGATAATGTAGAAATTTAAACGATAAGAAATACAATAAATTATAAGTCAGACTACAGATAAAACAGTTCAATAGCATAGCATATCGAAATCAGCAAAAATCCAATAATCAATTCGTATCGAGTTGAGAATTTGATCTCGTGGTCAGTTTGTTCGGTTTTCGAATGATAAGCGAGAAATGTTAATGTGAAAATTTATAGAAAATTCTCCTTTTGATTTTTCACTGACTTTTTGTCATTATTCAATATTAATTTTTAAAATTTTAAGTTTATATGTAAGGGTAGTACCAGCAAAAATAGAGGCGATATTTTTTAAAAGTTTCATCAAACCGTAATAAATTTACGGGGCATTTTGATCATCAGAAATAAATAATGATTTTCTTGGAAAATCAGTAAAAATATATTTTTTCCATCTGAGATAGTATCTGGAAATACGTAGTACACACAACAGCTGCCATTATCTCGACCAGTTTGCACTGGTTATTTTTAACAAATTACTCTTTCAAATGTCCGCTAAAAATTCAAAGGAAGTACAAGCACGCTAATCTATATATGTATGCAATCTGTCCACCGTCCATCTGTTAACACTCATAACATACTTATTTGAATCTTGCTTATGAATAGTCCAGCTCGCTACCAATTAGCGCTGGAAATTACTGAAACGTTGTGATGTGAATCATTTAAGATAACTGGAGACTGTGACCAGTTGTAAAAATCCCGAACCAGTTTAGTCAAGATAAGAGCGCTCTTCAAGCATAAATATCCGCGACCAATTCAAGCGGCCCCATCGTATACTACGCCATTGTTCAACCGCCCCACATGCATTGTTTTCTTGCACCGATGAATCCAGTTAGCAGACCCGGGTAATAGCAAAGGCTAGGATGACAATTCAAACCATCCTATCACTCCCGCCTTCTTTACAACGTAATACTAGGCCAAGTCACCATCCGCCTGCTTCTACCCCGAACTGCATTTTGTTCGCTGTCTTGCCTAATTTCGAATTCCGAAACACATTCATGGCACCGAGGGAATGGTGATTAAGGGATGTGCAACTTTTGCAATTCATATATATGTACGTCTTTTTACATGCACAGATAAAACAAGCATGACAACATGAAAAATTCGCAGGAAGTTTTTCGCGACGTGATGTCTGTGAGCCTTTTGCTGGGCCAACAGCGTGCGTACTTACCATTAATGCCACTGATTAGTGGATAAGTGCTGTCTCGTCCGCCAATAAGATTTTTTAATCCAGATTCGATCAGCGTTGGGGACGATCGCTCCCTGTCACTCATTTTCTCATATAAATTGTTGTAGGGAAACGTGCGGGAGTGACTTCACAGGCACCGAAATGCACCGATTAAACACGATCGAAAGAAAACACGACGGAGGGTGTCACTAACCAGGAATCAATCACGCGCGTTGCAGATATCTCGCGGAGTCCCAACTTTTAACTTTTGTAAATTTAGAAAATTAGCACCTTTTCAGCGTAATCACTTCGCTCGACACTTAGTATTTTGTAATACGATTAGCACCACCACTAGCAAGGTGATTTTACAACCAAATTTCGCCGATGATTAGGTTAACTTAGCAGTTGAACACGATGTGCACTGTCCGCTGTCCCTTGACAGGGGTGGTTTTCATGAAACATAAAGTAAAGTAAATGGATACGGAAAACGTAGCGAAACTACTCCCGTTAGCTGCTGCGAATTTCAACTGCACTAGAGTTTCGTTCGGACAATTTCACTTGTCCATGGATCTTCCGCAAATACTCCTTGCCAGTGGGTGGACTGCAACGGATTACAGAAAAGGTCAAAACAATAGATTCACTAGCACGGCCGCGAAATTGCTTTAGATTGTTAGATTACAGTATCAAGACACTTTCGGCAAATCACAAACTCTTGAGTTTACCTAGGGGTTTCCAATTGATATTCATATTACACCGAGCCGAATTTCTATGAGCTCCCGACTTTGATCAATTTGTTTTGTCCCACCTAGTAGCTGTATTCACCACCCTCTAGACAACGGTAATGTGTGTGTCGTTCGAGCTAGTTTCGCTGACACAGTAGGGGTTGTTTTCGAACTTGGCTATAATGTGGCTTCGGTAAGCAGAATGGTGAGATTCCGAAAGCTTGCGGGATATGAGATGGGGGGTAGTTTGAAAGGGGTGAAAGTCTCGTTTGGCGGATGAAGTTCCTGTTTGAAGGATTTGCCGTCTTCCGAATCCTAGCGTACAGATGGCAGCAGAGAAAGACTGATTGCAGGACGAAACTGTTACACGAAAAACACTGTTTTCAGTTGACCGAATTTTGAGAGCTAGCAATTAAGATTTGCCGCAGCAACAAACATTTAACTTTTATTTAAAAAAACACTATTCAGATGTATGGTCATGAGTTTCGCGAATTTTGAAGGAAAAATGTTGAACTGCACAATGTCCAATGTACAAACATGCATGTCACTACATTGAGGCAACCAAGTCTCCGGATTGGCGTGATTTTCGGATACGCGCACTGAACAGAGTCTATTTCTATTCGAGACCGTTTCGATAGATTTTAATTTCTCAAGACAAAATTAAATCAAACCATGCAGGCTCTTCAAATTTAACTAATATCCCGGGGATTATGAACAGGAGTTTGAAAAAACTATCAAAGGATCAATAATATCGTTCGCGCCAAGTTTCGCCGAGCACAACCCGTTCTTCGCCGCCAACTAGCAAACGTACCGAGACGTAAAGACTTCACCAAAAAACAGAATATTCTCACGACTCAAGTGGCTCGCGTGTTGAGCATGTTCAAGTCACGTCTCTGGTTCTTAGCTTTTCATTTAGCTACACTCTGCGCCGCTGCGATATGCTTTTCATATATGCTCCAACGTATACGTATCTCTTACAACTTTAGCTAATTTCCTTCAAATGTATGGTCAGCATTGAGTTTTGCGTTGGTGTAGATACATTATTTCTGTTAATGCGCTGTATGTATGCACACACGATACTCTGTTTGTCGCAGTACTCGGCTCCAATTGTGCTAATGCTCCCGCTTAGGCATTACTCGTTGCGCTGAGAGTCTCGACAAGTTCACATATAAGAAAGCTTCAAAGTGATATCAACACACATCCAATAGTAAAATGAAATGCTCCCCGGTCCCAAGTCCGTTGAAACAGTTGTACACTTAAGTTTTAGTTTTTATAACCGCTTCGGGCAATTTTAATATCTAATATCAAGGCTGCAGAAAAAAAGTGGGTCTGCATATTTCCATGCCAGAGATATTGAAAAAGATATCAAGATATCGACATTTCAAGATGGAAAATCGAAATTACAACAATTATTTTGCTGTAATTAATAAATATTCTAATCTGCTCTTTACAATTTTCAAAGTTTTCAGTAAAAACATATTAAAAGTTTAAATTTAATCAAAAGTATTTGTAGAAGTGCAACATGAACTACGTTAAGAGCGTTAATGTCCACAGGATATTTTACAACTATTCTAGGGGAAACATAGCTAGAGCTCTCAAACCAAATCCATAAGATACGATTGCTAGCATCTAGTTATTAAATACAAATCCGTCATACGAGTGTGACTTGGTGTCCAAGTGAGTCAAATAAACAACTCAGCTGAAACTAGACCCGAACTTCTCAGCTCAAATTGAAAAATCTGCTTGCTATAAACAAAAGATACATGCCATGCACATTTTCCCCACAAACAAATTGCCTTTATATTAATTCCGACAATAGAATGCTTAGTAGGATTTCAAAAGCAGTTGAAACTACCCATTCGACGGGCAACACAATCATAACAATATTTAATTTGCTTGCGTCTTCATTTGCAAAGCGAGCAACTCAATGAATTGGTGGTGGGCCGTTCCAATGTCCTAAACTGCCACCACCTCAGTTACGATCCCAATACTTGAATTGCTCCGAAATGTATTAAGTGCAAAATGCTAAAGTCTAGTAGGAAGCGCAAAGAGGAAGCAAAATGTGTCAACTGTGATGCTAGACACAGCTACATATCTGGTATATCTGATTTTAGATTACATTAATTTATTTTCAGATTCGATTGTAATTTGCATCCAATGTAACACAGCTGCCCAACCTCAGGGCACTATTATATTGAGATGAAGTTTTGATGCGTCCTGTGAGACAAGCCCGTGAGCTACCTCAATCCGAAGTGGGTTTTTGATTTTCTCGGTACGGCACGCACATAACAGCACTATAACAAGAACGGAGGCAGACTACAATCTACTACTGGAGACAGACTACAATCGAATCTCGTTTCGCGAATCTCGCTAGCCCTAGTTTGTCAAACAAAAGAAATTTAAAATATAGAAGCTCCTAAGAGATTCATGAAACCAGATTCGATTGCAGTCTAGCTCCAGTTTAAGGGGAAGAAAAATGTACTCAGAGCAAATGTACTTATGGCAATGCATTTAGGTTGATCCTCAATCTAACTAATGGGTTGGAAATTAAACCGTTATTCTCAACTATAAAAACAGTTTTAATTTAAAAAGAATTCATTAAAATTAGATATAATCAACTTAAATTAATTCAAAAATGCCAAAAATATCAGAAAAGTGAAGTTAAGGAAATCAAAATCAATAACAATTATTTTATACATATTTGCGACAGCATATTGGATTCTACAAAGTTTGCGGTCCTTTACTCGACCATTTTGATTGTGCAAAAAGCTGATCCCCTTTTCTAAGGAGAACTGGCAGTGACAATTCGAAGCCAGATAACGTCTCCTTTATCGTTGTAGTCTTGGTATTATGACTATTTCCCAAGGATATTATCAAATCACATTTTTAATTATTTTACTGATATATTTTGCTCAAATTTCATCATTGCTATGACTTAACCTAGTTGATGCTCCTAATTTGAATGTGATTTTCTTATCAAGTTTGCTTTCTGATAGTTAACCTGATAAAGGTTTAGGTTCTAACAATCAGGGTTGACTTTGTATCACACCTGCAGAGGGGAGCAAATACAGTCTCGGGTAAACTCAAGAAAGCTTTAAAACGATTATGTCTCACAGTCTGCTTTAAGCGCACACCTAAGTTATCTTGGTGGGACCAAGACCTGGGTCATAATACAGGATCAATACAGAAACTCTTCAAGTTAGCCGAATTGGGACGGACAGGGACGCTCTAAAGCTTTAAAACCAGGTGAAGCTCCTGAAAGGAGCTGAGCAACAGAATTCAAAGCATTTACGAACCAAGACTTAGAAATCAGCTTGCTAAACACCCTGTTCACCCCAATGCTAGTAACTATATGGAGAACGAAAACGTTGAAGCACTGATGTCTGACACACATAAATTGAAATGTGTACTCGACTGTTTTCAAGCCATTAAAAGACTAGGTGAAAACAGTAGAGTTGAAATCCATTGAAATGAATGAGAAAGTAGATGTCTTAGCCAAACATGGGGCCAGTGTGCAGCTAGCTGTTTTTTCAGACATCACAATTCCTATCTAAACTGCCAAGTACTTGATCCACTCCCATATATAGCAGGTTGTCGTATACAGAAGCAGGATAACCAAATTCACGTGAGGTTTAAACAATTTCGCAGCTACTAATTGCTTACTAGCGTTAAACCGGAATGACTAGAAATAGCTGGTCGGCATGAATCCTGGCATCATCACTGGCCGAAGCAAAAGATGAGCGATAATCTTCGATTTTCAAAAGGTCTGAGGCCTTCGATGGTCCCTTGGGCTGATCCTTTAAGCTCCGAGTCTTTTTATTTGGTATTGCTACGAATCAATCCGGCTATGCGTGACCTAGTATCAGCCAGGGAAACGTAATTTAACTATCACTTCGGTAAATCTGTAGGCATATTGTTTTCAGTTGATTCGCTTATCTAAATTCTATTTTTCATGTTTCAATTACACTTCCAAATTGACCTGCTTGTTTCCAGTCATATGTTTGTTTTTCTGGCTATTCCAACATTAAGGGAATGTTGATGAATTCATGTTTATCAAAAATGACATACTTCAAGAATCACGTGAATGAATTGCCTTTTAAGACATTATCCCACATCCCACTAATACTGTAAACGCGAAAGTTTGTATGGATGTATGAATGTTTGTTGCTCTTTCACGCAAAAACGATTGAATGGATTTTAATTAAACTTTACAATAATATAGCTCATACATCAGAATAACACATAGGCTATAATTTATAAAGATATTTGGGATGTACATAATTCGTAATTGTATATTTTTACGCGGCATGTTAAATGAACGCCCCTGTATAAAACAACAATAGTTTTAAAAATATTTGTAGCATTTAGAAACTCCTTGCTTCCATGAAATTATTTTCGATTTGGACCATTATAACTTTTTAAAATTTTATAAACTATTCAAAAATACTTATGTTTTTAAACATATTATTTCAGAATCATAGACTAGAGCTATTTTCTCTGTGCTCAAAATTTATAGAAATATTCGACTATTTTTTCGAGTGTCTAACTCAGTAGAATAAAATAACTACTGTTGGAGCTTATGTACACATAGTTATTTCACGCACTTCTTGAGTCGAAGTTTCAATTTGGAAAAAATATTTCTATCCATCACAATTTTTCCATGCATCACTGTAATTCACTACAACAATGTATGTGTTGAATCTGTTTATCAAAAAAATTAATTTCCCCTCTAGCGTACGCATCACGTCCTATTGCTTGGTCACGTGTGGAAAATTTAATATTTAGTTGTAATATCCAAGTCCACACTAACGATAGCATCCAGTTTTCTCGTATCGATAACGCTGTAACAAACGAGCTCTCCCGAATCAATGTAATAATACGATTTTTGCCAAACATGGAAAATCAAAATACTCCCCGAACCACGTGGTTTCAATCAGCTGATTCGATCTTAAATTGAAAGCATACGATTGAGCTTAAATCGCGAGCTGGAGAGAGGAGTCGTGTAAGTGTATTGAGCTGAAGTAATTGAAAAAAATGTGACTCAATACTAACAAAGAGTCTAATCAATTGCGACTGTTTAATCCATTGATTCGCATACAGACTAGAAATTGATAGTCAAACATTTTTCTCATTTCCATTTCTCACATGGATCTTCGTTCGGGGACGTTGCGTCGTCTGGCTTCGAAACGATTACTAACCCCGTTCTGTTACCGTGAAAACGAACTTTGAGCCTTAACACCCCGGCAAGGTCTTCTAAGCAGGCGGTAGATAATAGACAGCATTGAGTTTAATCATTCCACATACTCACTAATAATTTTCTTTACTTGGCTCGTGAAGCATGTATGAGCACCCTAGCTGGGGCTTTGTTGCTATTTTTAAAGTGAGTTTCGATGCTGGTCATACATACTCCAGAGAGCGTTCTACACACTACGATTGTAGTTTTGCTCCCCGTTCCATTTTTTGGTGTGTATGGAAATCCGGATATTCTCTGAAGCTAAATATAATTTAAACTTTTTGCTAGCGTCTGGTGGTGACTAGAGTAACTCGCGATATAGTTTACCTAGATGTGAATAGCTGAATGTCTTTCAATACCGATTATGAGAGCTTTTCGTGTATCGAACCGTAGCTTCGCAAAGCTCTCAGAATTGTTTCTCAGCTGCAATTCAACCTGATATCACATCAAGCAGTGGCTCCAAACCAGTGCTGTCGTTTAAGTTTTGACAGATTTCCTTTAAGGGGACATTCGCCTTTGAAATTTTCAAAAAATCGATTTTGAGATTATACGTTCAAAAGTTGCCTCCTAAAATTTCATCAAGAAATTCGTAATAGAAAAAAAGTTACAGCTATGGTAAAAAAATGTTTTCGACCTTTTATTCAATAAAATTATGGTAAAAAAAACTTTAAACACGTTTTTCTCGAAACTACCTTTTTCAAACTGGTAGGACATTTTCCTCCGAATCTACTCGACCGATTTAAAAAAAAACTAAAAAGCATTCGATTACTTATTAACAATAGTAAACAATAAGCCTCTAAAAGTCTAAAAAAATACTCCCCTCTTTTTTTACGGGGATGACTTACCCCAAAAAAATGACGTTTTTTTCGCACTTTTCAGAAATATACATACAAAAACTTCAAAATATGAAAGAGTATGAGTTTTAGAGGCTTATTGTATAGTTTTGAGTCTCAAGAATAGAATCCATTTTGAATTTTTCAAAAATCTGTTACAAGAGGTCCACAATATGTCCTACCGTTTGAAAAGTAACTTTTGGATGACGCCCTCTACAGCAGCCAAAGGAAACTAAAAATGAAAAATAATTTTTTTTATATTCTTTAGAGACTGTTTAACAATGTGCAAAAGAATTTTTGTCAATAAATATAATAGTTTTTTCATAATAACATTTTTAAAAAATGTTGTTTTTTTCAATTTCAAAGGTGAATGTCCCCTTAAATGGCAATAGATTGATATTTCTATAGCTATCTGAAAAATATAATAAAGCATGCTCAACAAAAAGTATATAATTTTTTAAAAATATATCAGATTGGAGTTTAGTCGTTTGGTGAAAAGTACTTACTATTGTTAATTTCATTTTTTCCATATTAAAGAAAATAAATTGCAATATACAGCTATATCTCCAGGATTGGGGAAATTCCTATTCATGCTTAGTCCATAATGGCTAGCAGTTACATATAGAACTAAGCAGAGCGAAACTGATTTACTAAATATGCTAGCTAAATTAAACAATTAGCAAATTTTGTAAAATGCAATAGATGAAACTCAAGTGCATTGTTGCAGTAAACTGCATCAAATTGCAACATATATACTGCAATTGCAATAAAACGACAGCACTGGGTTTTGGAGGTCCGTAATAAATGGGGAGAATGGGAGGAGGTGCGAGATATCCATCCGCATTTTTTTGAACCTGGTTAGCACTGAAAACCACAACAAACTTGTTTCAGTCGTTGTATTTTGCAAACTGAGATACTTTCTTTCGATTTTTTCCCAATGATCAATAACTAAATTTAAAACAAATAAGTACTAAAGCGCAAGCATTTTAAAATACCAACTGAAAGTAATCATGCAATTAGTTTACTCTAAAAAATTTAAGATACGCTGTGCGTTGATCGTCTTCTACTTCCTTGCCATCATCGCCCGTACAAAGAATACATACTGCTAGGCTCTCATTTTTGGTGAACATTTCGTCAGAGCATTTGGCGAAATATTTGGCGAAAAATTCCAAAGGCAGATTTACATTCTCGTCGAGGAATGCCAAATGTAGACAAGGTCTGTGTGTAAATGGTCTCCTTGTCTATTCTCGGCTGTTTTTTTCATGGCAAGCACGCGTGTGTAAATGGTTTGCTCGTCGGCTCTTGTTTGTTTTATGAAGGGATAATGATCCTTTTATTGCTGTGCCTGAGTGTTTATGACCGTCTCGTCCTGGCTCGAAGCCGCTGGAAGCGAAGTCGTTTTTATGCATCAAGTCAAAGGGATTCGAGAGGATAGCATGTGCTCATTCACATTTTCGAATTTTTCGCCGGGACTTCAAACATGTTTTTGCGTGTCCCAGATTGAAATAACTCAACGCACACCAGGCAGTTGCAATAGCCAGAACCTGTACCTCAGCCATCGTTCACTGAACTGAACAAAACAGCTCACAACTGTCGAAAGGTGCATGGTGCACTATCCTAAATAAACAATTCACCCTATGAAAGATGCATGGTGCAATATCCTAAGTAAATAATGCACCCTATGTCTTGCAGAGTCTTGTCCAATGTCTTGTTGAGTCTTGTTTACAAGACGCTCGTCCCAATGTGTAAACCCGGCACAAGATTATTCGATTGTAAACCAGGTGAGCGACGGCGAGCAAACCATCCATACTCTCGTATTCATCTACGCTGGTCATGCCTTGCCAAGAGATGTAGCAAAACAGGTGAGGGCTGACGAGAAAACCATTCACACTATCGTGCTCGGCTATGTTTGTCATATCTTGACAAGAGTCTAGTTCCAGCATAACAAGTTTTTTCACTCCTTCTTTCGGGAGATTCATTGGAATTGAAATCTTCTTGAAATATATATCTTGCGATCAGCTCAGTGGTCGCTGCATTTGGAAGCAAGAGAAAATAATCAGAAGATGCGTGGAAAGCGCGTGCATTTTCCAATAGCAGCTGTTCACTATTCCGCCACCGATCTGCTTGGATTGAAAATATGATCTAGTGCTGCCAGACTCAAGAGCACTAAAAAAATATACCATAAAAATTTGGAACACGTGATAACTTAGATTAAATGAATATAAATTAAATAGAATTTTGAGCTACGTTATCAAATATTAAATGCTATTATATTATTAATTGAAGCAGTTTTCTTTGATATTAGATGGTTGGGACTCAGATTACGAAGGGAAGGGAAGAAGAGAAGACTAAATAATATAATTAGAGATAAATTACAATTTAAAATGTAGATACTTTAAAATTAAAACAGTTGAGTTAATATACCAAAGCAACAGTAATAAAAATTACTACACTCAGAAAAATTTCACTACTTAAAAATTTAATAGAATCAAATTTAAATCAAATAGTTGAAACACTTTTAAACAAAAAACAAATCATATTTGAATTAAATAAAAATTATTCCACTTTATTATACAAATGTTATTTTCATATCATAATTTTCATTATTGAATGTAAAACAAAAAATGTTGTGCTAAACAAGACCACTTTGATAAAGCGTTATTGAAATGAAGGCAGATTATTGGAATTAAAAATAAAAACGTGTATGACGCCAAATCATATTTGAAAATATTTGATTCATATCTATTTTTTTTTATTTATACAACGATTTTTACTGAGTGCATAATTAAAATTATGCAAAAAAAATGAAATAATGACTACGCAAGACCAAAAGGTAAACAATAATGGATAGAAGCTTAACGAAAAGTAAAGTAAAAAATCATGTGAAATTTCGTGAATCGCGGATTTAATTTGCTGCTTAAATTGAACAAAATTGGCGTTAAAGGACCAAGCTGGAGTTCATTGTGTCTTCATGGGGTATACAGTGAGCGAAAAAACTGTCTCTTTGCGAAAATGGTGTCAAAAATCTATCTTAGCTGAAAGAAGACACCCATCAAGCAACACTCGTCAAGACTTTCAGGAGGGAATTCGGGGTAACGACAAACGATCACTATACTCACAATAAGGCATGTGAAATTTAAATAATGAGAATGTAAACTTACGCTGAACGCACTCTACAGCACCATTTAAATAACTAAGGTGGGGAGACCAGATTTGATAACAATATTCATGGATGCTACGGCCAAGGAAAAAGAATATATAAGGGGAAGTAGTGTCAGTAAAACGAGCAAAAGACCTGAGGACGAAACCGAACAAACGGTAGGCCTTGGTAGCTAGTTATGTACGCAATGTGTTTGACTAATTAAAGTTTTTAATGTCGACAGCCGTATTAGATGATCCGAACAAGGAATAAGAAAACATAAGGCAATATACTTTACAAGTATGAGACATTTGATGGTGTTAAGATACACTTAGAGTAAGAAAGTTCATTGACCACCACTCACTCAGAACACAAAGATCATATTGTAACTGGTGACAAACATCAAGCAAGGCAATAACTCTAGGCATGTTAAAGACATTACCAAATGCAAGACAGGGAGAACGGATAAAATAATGAAGACCATTGATAAATACCAGGAATAACAAAGGACCTAGCATCGAAACTTGAGAAACTTCAGAAAAAAGGCAGCATGGGCAAGAAGTACACAAATTTACTGATATACCATAGCTACGACCAGAAATATAGGATGATAACCAGGGCAAGAAAAGGTTGGCCTTCGAGCTTAACAAGAAGAAGCTTGTGGTGAACAGAGCCGAAAGCGTTTTATAACACTAACTTTAATTTCAACAATCAGAACCACTTACATAGCTAAAAAGACATTTTCGGAGTGCTTAATTAAAGTAAAACATTTGCTGTTTGCACAAATTATAAATCTTTCACTAATATAGCAGCTAACTGACAAGCAGTCAAGTAGAGTTGTCAATATCACTGCTTGAATGGTCAACAACGAATGCGAATATTCAAAAATGTTTTTTTTTTTAAATTTCAAAAATGTATCAAACCGACATAACTTTTCTGCAGTAGCCTCGATTTGCCGTCGGAAACGGATTACGCAACTGTAGATTTCCATTTGTTCATGGGGGCCAGAAAAATAGCGTAGTATTTCAAAATAACGACTTAACAACGACCAGCAAGTTCCATACATATAGGGTCATATGGATTCATAATCATCGATAGAATTCTTCAGAATAAGAAATCTCCCTAATGATTTGATTCCCTCAATAAAAAAAAAACGTTTATAAAATTCGAAAGCTATAGAACTATATTTTTCACGAGAAAATTATTATTGATAATATTTAGATAATTTATATCGAATTTACTAAAAATCTCTCCAATTTTTACCCTTGATATTAAATTATTAGATTTAATTGAATTTTCAATGTGCTGCCATTTTTTGCTTTATCTGATACTAGTGCTTGACACAGTCTTAATTTAGAGCTGCTCTTAATGGTTTGGCAATTTTCGAATGAATTCTATGTATATAATATAACATTACCATTCTTATCAACAAAAGATTAGCTTTTTGCCTTTCTAGACTATTTTATTTTTGAAAATATTTCAAAATTGAAAATACATAGCAATGAGATTATTATCTATTGAACTTCATCCCCTTCTTATTCCTAGGAAATGATCATGAATAATTCAAAATCTGCTGATGAAATTATTTTCTTGCAAATTATGAAATGAAACCACCTTCACCCACAGCATCTTACGGAAAAAAATCAAATAAAACTAGCTGTGTCTCCTCTATGCTCAATTTGTTTACTGTAAAATTAAAAATATACATATATGTAGTTTCAAATAGATAATTCTTTCGTCAGCTATATATCAATGCTCCTTAATTTGGTATATTCATACAGAATTTAGTGTGACAACATACTGTCGTGTTATTTATGCGGCGTTAATTTGGAATTTATGAACATAAAATATATTTGAATATAATACATTAAAACGCTTCGAATATTTGAATATAAAATATTGTTCAACTTACATGTTCAACCTAATATTTTTTTTTTCTAATCAGTTTTTTGCTGGATTAATCCAATCATTCGGTTGTATTCTGGCGCCCACAAATGCAATGCTGCCACAATGTCAATATTTACATAAGTAATTATATTCAGATTTATTTTTGATCAAATATACTTTTCACAGACGTTTTGGTCGTTTCTCTCAAAAAGTTTAAAATATTTTTATCGAAAGCAAAAACTCGCATTATATGCTTGTTAATTCAGTGTGAGCGGCAGCCCTAACAAACTATCAACTGGAGAAGAAGCCGGAGTGCAGCACAGCAAAGAGTGGTTGCTGTTGATGGCCGGCTATCCAACTCCAACAGCAGATTCACGAGCCAAGTCAATTCCAGTCCAACGCTCGGAGCTGTAGGTCTATGCCGTACGTACACCCGCCAAAGATTTGAATCCACACAGGATCGCGAATTCAAGTGACAATTTACTAAATTCGGCACGGTATCGGTCGTGGACTTGTGCATATGTCCTGTTTCGTCCTGGAACTGGAATTTTATCTATTTCTAGTGTGACGTGTGCGACAGTTACTTTAGTTTATCGGTCAAGTGTCTCCCTAGTTCGAATCCTTGTGCGAATTATGGTCCAGACAAATTGTGTGAATAACAAGGAAAATTATGTGCATCTTTGAGTGGAAGCCGACATTAATCATTGATTAGTGTGACGTGTAGTAAAATCTCAGTGCATCCTAGATGGAGGCATATTTTTTGGTGTAGTGAGTGACGGGATAATTGCTGAAAGAAGTTTCGTGGGCGTTAAAAATGAAATCGGGACTACAAAGCAACGAGGTCCGCATTCCGAAGGCGGACGGTGGCGCATCACCGAAACATGCACCGAACCTATCTCGCGCAACGAAAGCGAAAAGTGAAGAACGCGGTGCAACGGCCCCGAAACCACCGGATTTCGATTTAGGATCGCCGTGCCAATATTTCAAGAGCTCGTTTGCGCGCTCCCTGTCGATGCACTCACACCAGGCGAAATCCTTGGACTTCGGCGTGAATTTCGGTCTGTCGAGGAGTGCAACGATCCGCGAGGTGCCGTCGACAGACAAGGAAGCAGCCGCCTACTCGGATGGCGAATACTTCGATATCGATTGTCCTCCACCGTTGCCGTTCAGTGAGCCGCCTTCCTTGCCTGCAGTTATTCGCGGCAACGGGCAACCGGCTACAGCTGGGAATGGTGCCGTTCCGAGGAACAAGAACAACGCTCGGCCAAATGTTGCCGTTAGCAAGTTAAAGGTCAGTAACTCGATTGGGTTGTTTTGTGTGACTGTGCCGGTGATGCATAGGGAGGACAGGTTTTCAGGTGCTCCGATTTCCTAATAAGACACCTGCCGGTAAAATCTGGGTCTATTGTAATGCTGTGTGGAAGAATTGTTGTCGTCTGGATCGGTTTCTATAATTGTGAGTTTCTCCGGCCGGCAGGTAGAAGTAGTGCAGTTTATGGATGATGTAGAGCTATGTGTATTTTAGAAATTTATTGAAGCTCGTTTTTCATTCTATTTAATCGTGTTCTTTCGGCTAGATTTGTTTAAAGTAGAAATTTAAAGCAACTAAGCATACATTTTTATTTTTTTCATCGTACACACGTCATCGTACGCCGTAATTTTCAAAGCATTGCTGTTAATTTAATCATTAATTTTAAGGATTTTTGGCTTAAATTTCAAGCTTTTTCAAATTTGAAAAAGGACACTTATCTTATTAATATAATAATCGGTTACTACTCCAGTTTTTAAACTAGCGATTTATGATTTTTCAACAATGCCCTAACATTTTTGTATTGAAATAAAACAGAATGATTCACATACCGCCCTGAATTTATTCTAAGTATACGTTCACAAGTAACGGTTATTTAGATACAAAGTTGCTATGTTCTTATTGAAAAATCCTATAGGTGAACTATATATTGACCATCAAACAAATTTTGCGGTTGCGATTATTGATAGAAAAAAAAAACGTTTGACACATTAGATCATAATATGAACTTTGAAATGGTGATCGAAGGTATTACGACAGAAAATATTTTAGTAAATAAATATTAAATCAATCGCTCTATTAAAACTTGCTTTAAAGCACATATTGCTGACATCAAATGTACCTTAGTACACTGAAACCCCTTTTTTTTGTGTGTGATTGATAGGTTTAGATTATAGAAAACAATTTTTGATTTGACTACACATCAATGATATATAGAAGATATAGGTTGTATATGATATATTTAATAAACTTCATCATTATTTTCATGGGTTTTTCACGTTATCTCTGCGGGAGATATACATATTGAATTAAGAAGAAGTAATAATATATAGTCTGCATCTCCTTAAATTTATTAGCCTACCCATTGTTTTAGTGAGATATTCACATTTGTTCTATGGGATATACATATAGTAATTTTAATAATTTTTAATGTGTTGAAATAATATTATAAATCACATTGACCATATTTAATGGGAAAAATAGTTATAAAACTATTAAATTCTTATTGATTATATTGGATCGTTTTCTGAGTGTAGTGAAGCTATCGATAATTTGTAAAATGACCTTATTCCAGCACAAGGAAAATATCTCGAAAAGCTTAAGTACTCTTATAATTAATGAACTGAAGCTATCAATACTCATGAATCTTTCTGTTACAGTCAGAAATAATAGAACAGTTTTTGATCCAATTTGGTCAAGCTCTTCATTTCAAAATCATCTCCGAAAAATTTGAAGACAAAAAGCACTATTTCAAATCCTCAAAAAAAGGTTCAAATAACACGTTTTAATAAATTTACAATTTCAAACTGATTTTTATAAATTTTAAATGTTAAATACATATCGCTGGGCATTTACGACTGCTATTAGCTCCCTAATATTAAAGCTTGGAGATAGCAAATCTTCATTGTTTGCCATGTAACACGAATCTATTCAGAATGACTTCAATAGCAAGGACAAGGATATTTATGAACTTCCTACTGAGCAAAACAGTGGCCGGTGTAACAATGGCCGTTTTAACACAGCCTTCATTTCCAAAGTGGCGTGGAGATTTTCAGGACATATGTTATACTACTGTGATCAAAAAATAAGGTGACCATGTTTATAATATTCAAAATCTTTATTTTATTTTTTTAAATCTATATAATAGTCTTCAAAGTATTATATATAAAGTCTTTCAAAGCGCGCAGCAATTCGATGTTGATCTCTTCAATCATGTCGAAACGATATCTCCGGAGCGGTCTCTTGAGCTTAGATAATAACCAGATGTCACACGGAGCTAAATCAGGCTTATATGATGGTTGAGGAACGATATGGGTGGAATTTTTGGTGAAATTATCACGAAGAACGAATGCAGTGTGAGATGGCGTATTATCATGATGCAAAAACTAAGAGCTGTCTGTCCATAAAATAGTCCTGTTTGACGAATAGCTTCACACAAACGATGCATAACGTTCAAATAATATTCCTTGTCAAAAGTTTGGTCCGGCGGAAGGAATTCATAATGTACCACACTACGGTAATCGAAGAAAACTGCTAACATGACCTTGATTTTTGAACGACTTTGACGCGTTCTTTTCGGCCTTGATTCACCTTTTGAACGATATTCGCTTAATTCGTCGGTTGTTACTTGTTTCTGGATCATATGCATAAATCTAAGTCTCATCTCTAGTTATCATGCGTTTCATCTTGTCTTGATAGTCAGAAAGCATTGCTTCACAGATATCAACGAACGCTGTTTTTCCAAAAAATTGAGTGTTTTCTTCACCAAACGAGCTTTCATTTTTTTTCAGGCCCAAAACATCTATCAAAATGGTCTGCACTGATCCGAATGAATGCTAACAGCATCAGCAAGGTCTCTTATTTTCAACCGATGATTTTTAAGCACCAAATTTTTGATTCCTCTGACGTGTTGCTCATCAGTTGTCGTTGACGATCGTCCAGGCCGATCTTTGTCTTGAACGCTTTCTCTGCCTTCTTTGTACCATTTCTTTCACATGGCCTGTTCACCAAAGACCTTTTGCAACATTTTCAACGTTTTCGCAGCAGAAATTTCACTCCACAAACAAAACTTAATGCAAGTACTTTGCTCAAAAAAAACATACATTGTAAAAATCGCTAAATTCACTTTTTGCTGTCTACAAAAACGGGCGTAAATATTGACAGGGATATCAAACACAGTATTAGCAATATAAAAATAAAAAGATTTTATCAAGTCCGTTAGCGCGTGAAGTTTAAATTCAAATGTTTCCTTATTTTTTGATCACAGTAGTATGCTCAGGTGAACGAAGTTGAACCCGCAGCCGATTGTATAGTTACGGTTTTCCCCAGCAAGGAAGCGATTCCACATTAATCAAGGTGAGAGCCTACTGCCAGTTACCAAATAGCTCGCTGACATTCGTCACCTTCCAATCACTTACTGGTAGGCTACTGTTCCAAAGTTCAATAACCTCCATTACTACTGCTAGCCTGTACAGATTCGTAGAACGTTGATTCCGACTGGCTATCACTTTTTATCAGCTCTTTATTCTGCTCTGATCTCACCGAGCATCAAAAGAATGCAATGATAACCCACGGTTTGCCACAAGGAAGTCTTTAAAGCATCCTTTGCACCAATTTTCGTTTGTCCAGTGCCAGATGTTGCTCTTGCTAGTCAGAATTACTTCCCTTATCAGACTTTTGCTGTCCCTATCAGACTTTTCCTTTAATTACGGAACTATTCTGGTTGAAATCGTGTTTTTTTTTGTTTTTCGGCTCCTGTTGGCAAAACTAACTTGGCTACTTGGTCAACCTTTGCTGTTTCTGAGCATTCAATGCTGCGAAAGCTGAGCTGCAGGACCAATTTCTTTCTTTTCTCATTTGATTTGCCACATTCGGACAATTTTTTGGAAGTGATGCTCGGGAAGGATTTGGTGCCTGAAATAGGGGAAGTGATAGTTAGGGTGTCTGCAGTGGATTCTTGAGTCGGTTTGATTACTGTTTCTCGTGTAAGATTAATAATAATAATAATAATGGATGCTTTGTTGATGTGTTGGCATTTCACAGAGATTCACAATATGCATATTCTAGTGTTTAGACAGAGTCTTTACAGCTAAGTTATGGATTTTATACAAAATTAAGTATGCAAATTTACAATAGTGCGTTAGGGGGTTTTAGGAAAAATTAGCTTAAAACATAATGAAGTGCTTAGCCTAACCTAAATAAACTTAAGACTATTGCTTAAAACTAGCCTTAAGATTAACTGACCAAATGATTGGAGCATAAGGAGGACACCAGGGAGCTAGAAGAAGTGTTACACTTTATTAAAAATTTTGAGGCACAAGTTTGAATCAATTGACGAATTGTTCTAAGTTTAGCCATCTTGTGGAGCTTATATGTGGAATAGTAAAAAGGTTTTTTGAGGATTATTTTAAGACACTTATTTTGGATGATCTGAAGTTAAAACTTGTGAGTCTTAGCACATTTATACCAGGTTGGGCAGCCGTAAAGAATTGTTGGTAGGAAGACTTGCTTGTAAATAAGTAGTTTATTTTCAGTTGAAAGTTTCGATTTTCTGTTTATCAGTGGGTAGTTTGACAGAATGCACTTCAATATTTTAGATTTAATCATTTCCGTGTTTTTGTTGAATGTTAATTTGGAATCAAGATGCAAACCAAGGTGTTTTATGTCTTTCGACTACGAGATATTGGACCCTAAGATATTAAGCTGCGGGTTTGGGAGATTCTTAGCCGCACGTTTTTTAGAAAAAATATAGCCTGGGTTTTTTTCAGAATTGATTTGAATTTTCGACT
This sequence comes from Nemotelus nigrinus, assembly GCA_947369275.1. Taxonomy (NCBI): domain Eukaryota; kingdom Metazoa; phylum Arthropoda; class Insecta; order Diptera; family Stratiomyidae; genus Nemotelus; species Nemotelus nigrinus. Next base: position 39,256,820 of record OX376373.1, on the reverse strand, counting down.
TGTTGCAGAAGTTGCTTATGTGTTGAAGCTGAAGCTTCAGGTTATTGACTATGGAATCTGGATTGCTGCTGCTAGAGAATATGGCGGTGTCATCAGCGTACATAGCAATATTGCAGAGGGGAAGTTTTTTCAGATCGGACATGAATAAGTTGAAGAGGGTAGGACTTAAAACTGATCCCTGAGGGACTCCAGCAGGAATTTCGTACTTGTTTGAGAAAGACTGTAGCTTGACAGAGTAAGATCTAGACGATAAAAACGAGCTTATATTATAATCTTGCAAAGATAGACGGGGAATGAGAACTTGATTAGCTTATAAATAAGACCATCGTGCCAGACCGTGTCAAAAGCCTTTTCTATATCCAAAGCAATTAGTCCAGTGGATTTTTTCATAGAAAAGTTACCTTGAATGTGTTTGACGACTCTAAACAACTGATGAGCTGTCGAAATGCCAGGCCTGAACCCAAACTGAAAGTCTGGGATGACTGCAAAATTTTGAAGATGCTGCTGAACCCGAGAGAAAATCACTCTTTCGAAAAGTTTACTCAATGTTGGTAGCAAACTAATTGGTCTGTAGCTGCTAGGTAACTGAGGATTCTTACCTGGTTTCAAAATAGGAATAATGGTAGCATTTTTCCACATGTTGGGGAAATATCCTAGCTTCAAGCAACAGTTGAAAGCGAAAGAAAGTAAAACAACTGCTTTCCTTGGCACATTTTTTAAAAGGATGTTAGGTAATCCATCAGATCCTGCAGACGACTAAACTTTTAAGCCTTTGAGAAGGGAACGCAGCTCAGCAGGGGAGCAAAAACACAGAGGTTGAAAGTCCGAAAGCTTAAGAATTTCATCGGCAACTATTTTTCTAGTTACAGGATCATCTTTATGCAGAGTTAGTGTGTGTGATTTAAAGAATTGGGAGATTGTAAGATTAATCTGAGCTACTAATTACAAAGATAAAGCTCGGTAGACTCCAGTGCGCAAAGCACCTAGCTCGTATGAGGGAAAAGGAACCTGCTCGGAAAACCCTTTGGGCAGTTTTGACGGCAGACGACGGCGGGGGCCTTGTTTGCGCTGGGGAGTGGCCTTGTCGTTGACCAGGACGCTCAGAGCTTAGGTGTGCTTAAATGGATGACATCGGCTCGCGATCGGGATCAGTGGAAAATTTAATGAAGGAGAGAAGGAGACCAGGATCGAACCCCAGTTGTAGTGCTAAAGTGATCATAAAAAAAATCACAACCTTCTAATTAAGGTCTTAAATGGTTTGATATAGTAGATGAAAATTTGATGGTAGTATTTTCTAGTACAAAACATAGTAAATTGCCTGGTAACTGCCACCAATTTTTATGTCAAATATGAGCAAAAATTAATTTGATTTAATAAGCAGCTTTTACGGCCGAATAATTGGAGCAAATGTTGTTTATTTATGTGGGCTCGAGCTCAAATCTGATTATGACCGCACATCGAGCTTTGAGTTAACCTAGCTGCGAGTAGGTTCCTAAGTCGAAACATGGGTAAAGTGCGCCGCGTAGTTAATCATTCAACAATCGTCTCCGTTGATTGTGAATGAAAATCTCTACTAACTTCTGTCCCCAGACTCGAAACACATCCTTTACTTTACTATCTTAAATGTTCTGCATTTAATTTGTTTTACCATTTGTCTTTGATGCATTTATGTTTTCCATTTTGTTTTTAGTATATAATTTTTTTGTGTATAATTTTAAAATTTTCAACATAAAATTCACCATAAAAAGAAGATATCACTAATAATTTTTGTTTTTAATTTTACAGAACACATCTAAACGTAGAAGTTACGATTCCACCGACGGAGAAGTCTTACGATTAAGAAAGGTAAGCTGTACTTTTAGTTGTTGAAGAAGGTTAAATAGGATTAAAAATGCTGATTAATAGTAGTAAGATCAAATGCTTCAACTTTCCACTGCATTGACCATTTTCGAATAAATGGCATTCAGCAGCAAACTGGCACACAGAGATACCATATGGAATAGTTATAATTGAATGTCAGTAGTTGGTGTGTTGTGTAACAGATTGTCTGAAATGGAAATGCTACTTGACTGATGCTGAAGCTAATCCAGCAACTTTTTGTGAGTAGCAAGTATGTAATTGCTTTCGCCAGCATGTTGTTTCTTGTATGGATACTAGTCTGGATGCACTCATATTGACAAAGCGGCAATTATATGGTTATAGTGACTGACGTGCTCATGAGTGGATGAGATTTTGTCGGTATGAAATAATTGGATTGAAATTTTATAAAGTTAGCAGTTAAATCGTCCAAAATTGAAAAGTTGGTGTTTATTAGATTTATTATATTTGAAATGGTTTTTTTGTGTAAAGTTGCTAATTTATCCTGCTTTCTTTGTATTTTCAATATTTAGTTGACAGTAGAGAAAATAACGCAAAAGTGGATGCCTTCTAAATATGTAGTTACAAACATATGGCCCTAAAACTACTTATCGAATTAAATCCTAGATTTAAATTTTAAAATATTTCACTTGGAGCTTTCAAAGTCAAATGTCAGTTGTTTTTATTGAACCGCATCAAAAAGGGTTTCGAGAAAAACATTTCCTTCTTGATCCAAGTCCAATCTGTTCGTTTCGCTTAAATAAAGACATATCTAAGAGTGTGCATTTTTTTATCAGTGACATCTGACGAGTTGTCTCAGTCCCTTTTCATTACGTTTTCTTACATCGATTACATATACTGACCTACCTGACGATGTTTTGCACAATAAAATTTAAAGACGAGACGACTCTAAACTACCGGACACTAAATTACATAGTCCGATTACGTGCGGTGTTAAAGTCGAAAATGTTAAAATAATTGTTCCTAAAATATGTCGTTTCTTTTTCTCATGTCTCTGCAAGTTTTTTTTTGTGCACTTCAATTAGACCATCACGCAACAGTATTCATAGTATGAAAAGAGTAGATGACTACATTTCATGCTGTGATACCCCGCTCAAAAGCTCTGTCTATCTTAGTACCTAAGTAATAAGAGAGTATTAGGTTTTTATTTTCAAGATTTCAAGTAGGTTTGTTGTATAACTTACCATTTGCAAAGTTGCTACTCATATTTTTTTCCATTTATGGTGGATAAGCACGAATTTAGATGTTTGTGCGGATAACAAATAATTGCAGCAGCAGCAGCCATGTGTGCCATAAAAGGGTTGAAATAATTTTTCAGTTGTGATGCATTATGACATTGTTGGATGTTTTATAAACTTTGGAATTTATTAGGACAACGATTGGTTAAACGGTAATGATTCTCTGTCGATCGTGTGATCGTAGCTTAATTTTTTGATTGGATCAGTTTTGATTGAAAAAAAATATTTCACTGAACAAGAAAATCCAATGGAAAAGATGTTTTTTCTTTATCAAAACTGCTGGACTATCATTGTACTTTGTAGAATATAGAGATTCTATGCTACATTGGCTGACACGCATCTACTTTCCATTATTAGATTCAAGTGCTTCGTTATCTAAACAATGCATTGTTTATTGAGCTCTTCATCTTGTCGTATAGGACAGTTTGATAAATATCAACTCGTTAAGAATGTATAGGCTCCCAAAGCAGATTGCTGGTTTTATTTATATTTTTATGTTTTTAATCCTAACTAACATATTACAACAACCGACAAATTGGGAGCCAACTAGTAGTTTACGCCACTGCTGTCAGATTCGGCGATTTCTTGCTAATTGGGCTATCTTTCCGTTGCATTTGGCGACGAAATTAAATTTTGGAATACTGGCGACTTTTTAGGCTCCACTGACCAGCCCAGGTTTCAACTGCTAAAAATATATAAAGTTGAATTCACAATTGATTTCCTCAATTTTGAACGGAAATCTCTTCACTTCATGTTTAAAATCTTCACTTCATGTTTTAAATTCCGGTTAATTTATTTTAGTTGAGTTTAACTTTATTTTTCTAGTCTATTATTTGACCGTCTACCTAAGGTGGTCCGCAATAAGATTGAATATTAAATCTGTGGTTGTAAAGCTCATAAGTATGAGCAAATGATTAAAATACACTAAGACGGAAAAATTTTGGGCAAAAGCCAATGAAGTAAAATGTGCTGCCGGATAACAAATTTTCAAAGAAATATGCGAGTTCGTTGTTTTGTTACTATATCTTTCCGCATCTAATACAATAGTCGATATATGTTAAGTATGATAAATAACATAAAGACTAAAATTCGAAATGAAATGCAACTAAATTTTTTGACATCTTTGAGCCGAATTCTAATTCTCTTGAATTTCAACAAAATATGTTGCAACGACTGTAAAATACCACCAAATACGATACAAATAATGGATTCTTCAATTTACTCGTTTACTACATCAGAAAATGAAAATGAAATTACAAATATAATTTTCGACCATATGAGGGATTTGTATATAAATAAGCAAAAAACAAATATCCATGTGTCAAGGGATGCAAACATTTATTTTAGCATCTAATAAGAAAAACTTTTGGCATAATTTTGGCCTCGACCAATTTCGTTGCAGCCAAATTGGGCTCCATGAACAAAAATTTTCTGGGAACACTGCTTCACGCTACTAGTGATATCTAAAGTGCGTAGCTTTGCAGATTTACCGTCGTTTCTACATGCGGAATTGGTCGGATTCAGTTGCATACTTTTTCCGGAGGTTTTAGAGTGGTACCTTCTATTATTATGCTTCAAAAAGGTAGTGTACTCATTTTGAAAAATCAAATCTTCACTAGATAATAGTTTTGAACTTAAAATTCAAAAAAATAAAGCTACGAAACATGTATAATAAAAGGTAAAATCACGTTATAGTCCTGTAAGATTTTATCACTATTATTACGAAGTATGATAAGAGAAAATTGCATTTTTGAAACTTAAATAAACTCTATTACGTATTCAAAAGCAGTAAAATTCACTTGAACACAATCAGCTCATTCATTTAAAAGAATGTTTTGAAAAAAATTCAGCTAAAAAATAGCTAAATACACAAAAATCCGGTGCCACAGCTCTAAATATACCCATTAGATAGTCAATTAGTATCAAGGTGTATGTGCATTCATTTTTTCGGTTTCAAATCTGGAACCCAAATCATGCAACCAAAGCTGTGAAGTTCCTTCCAAAGTGAGGCCATTGAATGTAGCAATCAACTCTAAAAATCCTACACGAACATATAAGAAACCATAAATCTTAACATAGTGTTTACAAATCAAAATTTAACACAAACTACTTCATGGCAAATTCTACCATAAATCAAATCTCTGCATGAAAGCGATTTTACGCAATACATAGGTATGGCCATTTGAAATGCCTTGAAATTTCTAATGTAGGACAGTGTTTGTAGATATCTATGTTCTAACACTATGTCTAAATTACATAAAGTTTCCGCAAGTCGAATTTTTCGAGTGGTTATTGGAATTTATTTTTAGAAATTCATCTGGACGATCTTTACAGAAAGATCGTTTGAAAATCGAAACGATGTATTGGAATCGGATATGTAAGTTGGGCAGGAGTCGAGGTTACGACACTCGAAAAGTTTATATTTAGTGAGCGAGAGGAATTGCCGAAAAGATGGCAAAATTAGTTCACACTCTCTGACTAAGCTGCTGGCCGCACTATTTCTCTTACCGTGCTTTGTTACCGTATTTTATTCGATTTGGACGTAGTAAAATTCAAGACAAAAATAAATTAAAGCAGTCAATGGCCGCAATTAGCATAGTTACTTGCCCTAAATCATCAGAAATTCCATAAAACATGGACATTTTCGAATTTATCGTGGCCCTTAATCTTTATTTAGTGATATCGCGGTTTCATTCAATCAAATAAAAACACGACAATCAAATTTATCACTGCTATGATGGCAGTCAGACGTTTATTTGCTCGCGTGAATTTACCTTTCGGGTTTCGTATAGCTTCAGAATAGTAAATTTATGTCAGGAGCGTCGTTCTCCATTCTCTTGTAGGTAGGCTCGTACTTATCAAACTTTGCCATACAAGGCAATGTATGTACATACATACATAGCGGATAATCAGATGTATTCAAATAAAGAAAATCTCCCGTCTGGCTGAGCTACAAGACAAACGTTTTAAAATGCATGAGGCTCTACTATTGTGGAAACTTGGCGACGCCGGAAGTTCATCGTTATGCTATGCACCTCGCCTTGACATCATCAAGGTGTGCTCATATAAAGAGCATTCACACGTGTCTATTTCACTGATAAGTTCTCGAAACCAACTCGAATTCAAAGGGACGAATCGACGAACAGTAGACAGGTAGACGAACAATGGAATAAATAAAGGGTCTTTTTTTTATTTTTGCGGCCATCACTTAGCCGGTTTATCCTTCGTTCTAGTAAGACTGGCCCACTTGTGGCGTTAAGATGATGTTCACTTCTTAGAAATGAGTATTCATGCAAAAATGCTCATTCTTTTGAATTTCGAAAACGGATATTCGCTATTGTAGTTTTTGAGAGGTTTCAAAGTGTAATACGGTGCATTATTAGGATCAGAGTGGCAGTTGAAAATTTTGAAATGTAAATTTTATTATGTACAGTCACTCAAAGTGAAAATGATCCACCCAGTGAAAATAAATTGATGTGCATCGCATACAATTTTATATTATTGGAAATTACTTTGTTTCTAGGCAAAAGTAATTCCTAATGTGTAAGCAACAAATACACAAGTTATACGCAAAATGGTTACATTCCATTTGAAATTACGGGTCAATCTTTGCTAGAAGGCTGAATATGGGGTCAAAATGAAAATGATCCATTGTACTTATTTCATATAGTTCACTACTAAGATTTTATAATCAGCTGTTGACATGTATTTGACATTTCCTTAGTTGACTTTAGCCTTTTGCTGAGTGCAGTCACCTGTTGCACATTTATCGTTTTGAGCAAGTTTTTTTTCAAAATTGGTCGCCATACGACGTACAAAGAACGGGAGCTGGTTATCCATCATTTCAAGCTCGGGAAAAGTAAACGCGAAATAGCAAAGATTGTCAACAAGAGTGCGTCAACTGTACAACATATAATTGAACGATTTAAAGACAATCGCATCGGTAATAAGGTTCAAAAAAGTCCAAAAAAAGCGTTTTCCGATCGTGACGAACGGTGGATAGTAGACTTTATCCGAGAAAATCCGAAGCTTAGTGCGCCGAAAATTCGCGTACAATTTGAAAAGGCCTTGGGTATCAAGGTCTGCGACGAAACAATAAGAATTGTCCTTAGAAAACAAGGATTTAACAGTCACTCCCCACGAGTAAAACCGTTAATAAGTGCGAACAATCAGAAACGTCGGCTAGAATTTGTGACTCAGTACTATTCGCATGGCCCAGACTTCTGGAATACCGTTATATTTGCTGATGAAAGCAAATTCAATGTTTTTGGATCGGATGGGAAGGTTCGAGTATGGAGAAAGAAGAATGAAGAGTTGAATTTGAAGAATCTTCGTCCAAGTTTAAAACATGGTGGAGGTTCGATAATGGTTTGGGGCTGTATGGCAGCTAATGGAGTCGGTAATATTCACGTTATTGACGGTAACATGGATAAATTTATGTACCTCCAAATTGTGAAGGACAATTTACCTGCCAGCGCCGAAAAATTGGGTCTTAAAGACAAATTCCAGTTCTATCAAGATAACGACCCCAAACATAAGTCGTTACTCATTCGAGAATGGATGCTCTATCAGTGTCCCAAAGTTATGGAAACTCCAGCACAATCACCAGATTTAAACGTTATCGAACACTTGTGGGACCATTTAGAAGAGCGTCTTAGGGAGCATCAAATATCCAGTCGAAATCGATTAAAGGAGGTCATTCTGGAGGAGTGGTCGAAAATCTGCCCAGAATTCACAAAAAAACTTGTTGCTTCAATGCCAAAGAGGCTATCAGCTGTTAGGTTCACCAAGGGCCTTCACACTAAATATTAATTTGTTAAAGAAAATAATTGATTGATATTTTTTTTGTGTTTTGTATTTTGATGGATCATTTTCATTTTGACTATGGAATATACATTTTTTGTTTATATTATTATATTTTCCAATCGAATAAATTTTTTATTTACTACACATTTAAAACTGAGATTGTACATCTGAAGTAATCATCTTTAAGTAGGAACCGTCCATTTTTAATTTATTTTCTATCATTAAATTACGTTGCAATTGTTTTGCTCCGAGTGGTTCATTTTCACTTTGAGTGACTGTATGTATATTTGATGCGAATTGTTTTTTTTCATTTACAAGGCCAGCAAATATATTAAGTTCTATTGATTTATTGTGAGGTTGTAAATTGTAACTTTTACTGGTAGTTGATGACAAAATTGCCAAATAAATTGTCTATAATTGTCCGCTTTCCAATCTAGTTTTCTTTATAGCCTTGAAATTGGTTCCAGCCAAACCAGGTGATTTCAAAGAAGAAACAGTCTTTTATACTCGGGTGTGAAAGATTTAAACATAAAATCACGTTATCTGACGGTGTAGGCTGACGGGAGTAAATTCATCTCCACCACCTTAGTACCCATAAAGAAATTGTGAGCAATAGCGAACTCTATGGCTTAAAACGTTTTTACCGTGACTTAGATTAAAACCAACGAAACATACATGGTACTTTGCAGCTAGTGAAAAATATTAAGGCTCTGATTTCTTTGAGAAAAATTAAAAACAACTGGAAAATGTTTGACCACTTCAAACCCCGTTATAACTTCCAAGGACAAATTCGAAATAAAAATTTTACATGGTATTTGTGAGGCGCCATAGTGGTGTGCTCCAATCTGCTTTATTTTTAATTGCATTGTTCTGTGTACGTATGTATATATTGGCGAAGCACTCTGGCCTATACTGACTATGCAAATCATGCTTTTTTTGCTCTGTTCTTGATACTATCAGCAAACTGAAGGGCGCATTGGCAACTCAAACAAAAAAGCTCAATAAAGAGGTTTGTGACCTTCTTAAGATCTCTTACATTAGACAACCTACGACGTCTTCGCTAAAATCTGTACCAGATCTGCTTCTCTTTATGATAATCCTTACGAAGCTCATTGATAGTAATTGGAAGACGAAAATAACACAAATCCAGCATCAGCACAGACAGCAACTAATATCTCTCCACACAAATCAGCAACAACATCACAAGCCTGAAGAGCTTCAGAAACACATTGCTTGCACTAATCAGCATCAAAATTTGCAACATCAACAACTTCAACAGCAACAGTAGAATCAATCTGAATCGGCTGTAGATCGTTTTGTGCTCACGAATAGGCTAGTGCTCTCTCAGACTGCTGTACAAGCTACATCAAATCTTTCCGATCTTTTATCTATTTTACTTTGCACGCTACTTATAGCAGTTAACATTCCGTCATTTTTGATTTTGAGACCTCGACTACAGAACTTTGTATCAAGCCTTGCTTATAATACGTCAGCGGTTACTGTAAAATCATGTACTAATAAAATTGGATCACCTTCCTCCGCTTCTTACCTGTAAGAAACTTAAGAAATATCATCTGGACAACCAAATCAACATTTCGCTTCTTGAAATTAATAACGTTCGCTCCCCTGGAATGAATGGCGGGCTAGCGAAGGGGTTCATTCCAATACCACGTGGGACTTTTCACGTTAACAAAAAGCGCAAATTTCGTGCTCAAACATTATCTTTTCATTCAACACTATTTCCTTAGTAACAGCTTCGTTTTTATTAACATGTTTCCTTTCTTAACTCTACTCCAAATTCCAATAGAAAATACTAGATTTTCTATTTTCAAATATTCGCTTCCACAATATCATTGAACTAGCAGCCCCTTTTTAACGTTTTCATTGCGATTTCTATCGACTTTTTCATGACCAAAATTTCTATAAGACACTTACATTTTTATTATTTGAAAACTGACTTTGAAAGCATCGCTAACGAAATTAACTTGTTTCATTGGGTCTACAAGGTGTCCTATAAATTCGAATGCAAAAGTGATTTATTGCTCAAATATGAAACGAATTTTTTTTTCTCATAGTTTCGCAAAAAAAGTCCCGATATCAGTCCACATGCTATAACAAAAAATACGATTTATATCAGTCTCATTTAGATAGTGGAATGCGATGGAATCCATACGTGAACTGTTGAAAAATTTATTAAAGGAATGAAATCTTGTGAAATTTTTCGGGACCTACGAAAGGAAGAGATTAAGAGTTTTATTTTCAGACTCCACTTAGTACAAAAAAAATAAATAGTAAAGCAATTAAAACTTCAGTGTTTTTATTTTTATTTTGTACGACTCAATAAAGTTCTTAATCGTAACACGCTCTAATTAAGACTGACCCAATCGTCTACGTACATTCAAAATGTCAATTATCTTAGCTTACTGTTTAATTAAGTTTATTTAGAACATAATTCAGTGTTGAGTGTTTATAATAGTTAATTCAGTGTTGAGTGTTTATAATAGTCAATTCAGTGTTGAGTGTTTATAATACCATACAATTGTGTAGGTGTCATATACATAACTTGTATGATAGTTTTGCAATGTATGAAATTATGATTAAATGATATTTGATTTAGGTTCTGACATTGTAACCCCTCCACCGCAAGATTGAGGCTCCGACGAAATTATGTGTTTACAACTTTTGTTAATGATTTTTCGTCTTAATATAATTTTCTTACATATGACATAGAGTATTGCTATGATAGCGATTGAAATAATAGTCGTATTGATTCCTATGTTTGTAACATGGTAAGTATGATTTTTATATTCAAGTTTTTGTAATAAGTTTCTATTATGAATATTCTCTAAGTACAGTTCTCTTAAGTTTAATTCTTTTACTACTTCATGTTCCTTAGTTCTGGTTACAAAGTTTGGTAAAATTATTTTATCCAATACAGTATTTTCATAATTCGTAAAAGTTTTATTTTTAATAGAAATTTTGCAATTTTTGAATTTGATGAGGTAATTCCCACTAATATCGACATTTATTTTACTACAATTATTTATTACATTAGTTCTAACTAGGTTTTTTGTAATGATGATACCGGAGATAATTTCTTTGATTTCTTCATTTGTTACTATGGTTTTGTTACATAATGCTTCCTTTGAGTTAATAATGCCCTCTATGCAACTGTCAATCAACGGTATTAAGTTTTTTTCCAAGCTTTCCTTGACCGGTAACTTATATATATTATTATTGTCGTCAATTAGGACTTCGTTAGTGTGTAACGACAAGGACTTCTTATTTGAGTCAGGAATAGGTTCAATGAGTACTTTAGAGTATTTTAGATTCGAAAGTTGGGGTATGAGTAAAGCTATTACAATTGTATCTTGGTAAGTTGTAACAACGGTTTTAATATTTTGGTAACTTTCTAAATTTGGAATGAATTCCAACTCTTCTGCTGAGAGTATGTTTTTTGACAATATTCCGAGTCTGCTGGAGAGAAGTACTTGTTCAATGTCGTCTATATGGTTTTTAAGTAATGTTATGTCGTAGTTTATATGGTATGCATACTGCATGAGTTTTACTTCGTCTTCCAATGTCGTAATGCGGTTAGCGTATTCGTTAGTGAAATTGTCTATATATTGTTTCAGATATTTTTGTTGATGATTGATGTGAGTGGTTATATTTTCGATTTGATCCGATATCTGTCTATTTATTGAAATTTGTCTATTGTTTTCCTCGATTAGTTTTCCGTTGTTATTGTATAGTTCGTTAAGTCTGGTCTCAATTTCTATTTCGTCTTCATGGTCCATGGTTCCAGCAATAATTTTTAAACCTTTGCCTATTACATTGATGAGTCCGCGTTTGTTCCTAAAGTGAGGCTTGATACTTTTAATTTTGTTTTCCAATAAGATGAAACTTTGGTTTAGAGTTTGATATATATGTCTTATTAATTCAGGTTTTGATTGAAGCGCCATAAAAGTGGATTTTATATAATTTGCTGAAGTTTCATATGTTGTTAAGTTAACTATATGTAACACTTTGTGATAGTGGTTGATCATGCTAATAGTTCCAAGATCGAGGGTAATATATCCGTTGTTGCTGTTCAGGTCATTAACATGAATTTCCTGACTTTGGGCATAAAATGTGTTGGTGAAGAGTAAGAATGTTGATAGAAACCAAATCATCATTGTGGTATTTTTCATTTGCCTGTAAAAAGTTATGAGTTCTGTTAGTCTCAATGTGTCTGTATTAGTTTTAGTTTAAGTAACGCATATTGGTATTTACAATATGGAGGGTATAGAAAGAAATAATTTTTTCCCTATGGTAAACGGTTATGAAAGAAGTTTTCCTTGGATTATTTCAAGTATCATACGGTTTCGTAAGTAAGGAATGTCTGTTTGCGTAAATGTAAGTTCACGTCCTTTTGTAATATATTCAGCTATTATGCAACTAAATACACCGCAGTCACTTGTGTTCGTTTGTCTTGGTGTGTCGAGTACATTTTCTTTTGTGAAATGAGTTGTGTCGTAGTTTGATTTAAGTTTATCAATTGATTCCTTCTTTAAGTAATCTTCTATGCTATGTAAGAGACTAGTATTCTGTCCGCCTAACGAGTCGTAATATTTAATTGTTTTAGTTCTAAAATCTATAATGGCTAGGCACCAATGTGAATTGTTGATATGAACCGGTATAATTATCATATCGTAAGAGAAAATGTTTATCGTTTGAGTCCAGGATCTGACTCCTTCGTAGCCAGATTGTAAAAGTTTTAATGTGAAAAAGGTATTCATCGCATATACACGAATTCTATCGGAGCCTGCTTTATTATTTTCACTTCTATCCTGAATGAGTTTTACATAAAAATTCAAAATATTGCCATTAAGCCAATTACTGCCTATAAGTGTGGAAATGTCACGTCTAGTGATTTGTAAACCAAATTTGGAGATAAGCGTCTCATTTTCTGGGCCTTGATATTTCGCCTTTTGTATCAGGGAATTTTGTTCGTTAGTAAATGGTGGAAATTCTTTCAAAACAGACGGTTTTTCGCGATTATAACAGGGGTCGTCAAAGGTAGTTAGCTTTTTCGGTTTGTGTTTTCTACGTTTCGGTTTACATTTAAGGCTAATAGTAGGGCTTTCAATGGTTTGGTACTTCTTTTTCCGTTTTACGTGTGATTTGTAATATTTGTGTCCAGAGTCAGTCACAATGTGGTCTTCATCGAATTTTCTTGCTGATACTTTCCTAAATTTGGCATGGTTTTTTCCGCCTCTGACTTCTTTCAGGAAGACTGGCCCTTCTTGTATGCTTGTTTCTTCGCGATCTTTGTTTGCTTTGCTAATGGCTTTTTCTTTCAATTTAATCATTCTTTCTTTGATGCTCGGATAGTCTGCTGGAGTTACGATGCCCGAAAGGAAATCCTTAGGTCTAAATCCTGTAGTAGAGTGTATGGTGTTATTGTAGAACATAACGGCCTTGAGTACTTTAGTTTCTACTGTATCAGTATCTTTTTCTGGGTCATGCCTTAACAATCGTATGTGTCCATTTAGTGTGTTATGAAACCGATTTATGTCTGCGTTAGAGTTGTGGTTGTTATTGGACGTATAATGGATTTCAATATTACGTTCTTTGAAAAGCTCCTGGAGGGGGAGTGCTTTGCAGCCTAATTCATTGTCAATTATCAACTTTTTTATTTGTCCCACTACACCTAGATACTGTAGAGTGACACGCTTAAATTCTGTCCAAGTTCTGCCGATTATTTTGAAAGCTTGCGCAAATTTAGAGAATCGGTCTATGAAAGTAACGAATATTGTTTTATCAAGACTATAATAAACATCTGCTTGTATTATGTCTCCGGGTGCGTTCGGGGTTTCGGTGATTTTAAATTTTTCTTTTATCGGATGGCGGTCGTATTTTTCAACATTACATATTTCGCAATTATTAATGAATTGTGTCACACGGATTTTCAGTTTAGGGTTATAAAATTTCATTTTGAGCTCTCTAAATACTTCGTCTATCCCTCTGTGGTTGTTACGAAGGTGTTCCTTTTTTATCTCTTCTACTAGTTTTTCTTCGTCTAGAATATCTTCGAGTAATGTTTCGCAGCGTATTAGCTTGAAATTATCGTTATTTGAAAAGTTTTGGTAATAAGCGTCCTGAAGTGTTTGAAAGAACTCGTCATCTTTGACAAGTACTGCGTTAAGTCCTTTGGGGTTGAAATGGTTTTTCAAGAGGGTTATCGCTGTTTGATGATCGAATATTTTGACGAATACCTTTGTTCTATTTTTATCGAAAACTTTCTCTTTCTTTACTCTCAAGGACCCTGAGGTAGATTTGTAAATAACAATTTGGTTTTTGAAGACGTTGATGGCTGATTTGCTTGTCGGGAAATCATGGTTATTTTCGATTAGGTTAAGTTCTAGATTTTCAATCCTGGACAACGCATCTGCTGCACTATTTGCGGTTCCTTTTCTATATTGGACCGTATATTCAAATTCTGATAGCTTTAAGCGCCATCTAACCAATTTCGAGTTAGGCTCTTTAATAGAAAATAACCAGGACAGTGGTCTATGGTCTGTCTCAACGATAAACTTTCGTCCAAACAGATATGGGCGAAAATATTTCGTGGCCCACACAATTGCCAACAATTCTTTTTCGATTGTGCTGTAATTGACTTCATGCTCGTTTAGTGTCACGCTAGCGTAGGAAATGGGATGACCTTCTTGGGACAATATTGCACCTAAGGCATATTGGCTAGCATCGGTGGTTAGCGTAAAGATTTTGTTGAAGTCAGGGTACCGCAATATAGGATCGTTAGTGAGGAAGGTTTTCAGAGTTTGGAAACTAGTGAGATATTCTGGGTCGGATAGGTTTAATTTCGAATCTTTCTTTAAGTATTTAGTCATAGGTTTTGCGATTTTTGAATAGTCTTTTATAAATTTCCGGTAAAATCCGGTTAGGCCAAGAAATTGCTTTATTTGTTTAGGGGTTTTAGGTAAAGGGAAGTTTTTGACACATTCGACTTTTTGGGGATTTGGTTTAATACCATCGGGTGTCACGATATGCCCGAGGAACTCCGTTTCCTTCTTTAAGAATTCAGACTTGTCCATTTGGACTTTTAAATTTACTTCTTTTAATCGCTTGAAAATTTTATTTAGAGAATCTATGTGTTCTTGAAGGGAAGTAGAAAAGATGATAATATCGTCGAGATATACTAAACAGATTTTATTGATATAGTCACTAAGAACGAAATTCATAAGTCGTTGAAACGTGGCGGGTGCCGTTTTTAGCCCAAACGGCATACGCAAAAACTCGTAGTGTCCGTTTTCCACACGGAAAGCAGTTTTGTGTATGTCGCGTTCATCGATCTCAATCTGGTGAAAGCCTTTTGCCAGGTCGAGAGTCGTGAAGTATTGGCAGTTTCCCAGTTTTTCCAGTATTTCATCAATATTGGGGATTGGAAACTTGTCGTCAACGGTGATCTCGTTTAACCTCCTGTAGTCAATGACAAGCCTCCATTTGGTCTTTCCACTGGCATCGGCCTTCTTAGGCACGATCCAGATCGGTGCACAGTATGGTGAATTACTAGGTCGTATGATATTTTGGTCTAACATTTCACGAATCTGTTTCTCTACTTCAGTTTTATGTACATACGGATATCGGTAAGTTTTACAATGGATCGGAATGTCATCAACGGTTCGGATTCTGTGTTTAATGACGTTAGTAAATGTTAGATCTGAATCTTCGTTGTAGAATATACTATTGTATTTTTTTATTAATTTCGTAAGTGAAGAACGCTCTTCAGAATTCAGATGGTCGATCCTCAGTTGATCGATTATAGGGATAGCATCAGTTTGTTCTATTATGTTGAAATTAAAGTCGTTCACTTCAACCACTTTCAACGGTTGAGGGATACATATTCTATTGGAACATGCTCTTAATCTTTTTACACTTGCGTTTGTTTGGAAGTTATCAACGTCGTAAATGCCTTCCCGTATGAGATACGATCCATCTTCGGCTCGGGTCTCCGGTATAAGGGCCAATCCGTTCTTCTGTGATACGGATAAATTCATTACGATATCTTCGAAAGCATTCGCTTCAGATTTAAGCTTAACTTCCGTACAAAAATTGAGTTTTATTTTTCTAACTCCAATAATTAAATGTTCGTTTTTGAAGTCGATAAGAGCATTGATTCGGTGCAAAATGTTGTTTCCAATTATACCGTCGTATTCGTCATGGAACTTACAGACTAAAAACTCTGCTTTTTCGTCTGGGTTTCCTAGCTCTTGGAAGAGCGGTATATTTACTTTACGATCAATTTGGACAGTATGGTTAAGGGTTTTTAAGGTTAGAGGGTTTTCTAAAACTATTTCCCATTTCGGGTGGCAAATTTCAGGATTTATAACTGAGTGTGTTGCGCCTGTGTCGATTATGAATTTTAGAGGTTTGGTGTTTGATTTTACTATTATATGGGGTAAACCGTGTCCGAGGCTGCGGACTGAAAATTCTCAGAATGGATGTTTGTTGGTTGGTTAGAAACTTTTGCCAGGTCAACTTCCATGGGTTCTGGCCTATTTTGATTAGTATTATTGCTCTGTTGGTGGAAGTTTTTATTCGGATTCGAATAGTTATTTTGGTAGCCATTAAAACTTTGTGGGTTGGTATAGTCGAAAGACCTACTTGTATTATATGGGTTTGATTGGTTTTGGTTTGATCTATTGTTGGGCTGATAGTTCGTTTTGTTGTTACCGTGTTTGTTCGGATGGTAGTGTTTTTGTCCGTCATGCCGAAATTTATTGTTATGGGAATATGACTGGGTGGATTTGGTTTTTGATTGGTCTGAAGTATTAGACCATTGGTCTCGACGGTTGTTTTTATTTTTATTTTTATGAAATTCTCTACTGTTGGGATTCTGATTAGAAAAATCGGTGTTTTTACCAAAGGGATTGAAGAAAGCATATCCACTTTCATGTAGTATGTTGATACTTTCCTCAAGGGAACTCGGATTTCTACAGAAAAGAATAGAACGCATTGGTTCAGGTAATTTATTTTTGAATACACATAGAGCGGAAGATTTGTTAGCTTCTATATTAGTTGTAACCAAAGTTTCGTCTGTTAGACCTTGTTTAGTTTTTATGTTAAGGCGACGCAAAATGCCTTTTATCTCGTTAAAGAAATCTACACTATTGGATTTGAATTTACACGCTCGTAACTCATCGAACAATTCTTCGACGGTTCGTCTGTCACCGAAATTTTGTATTAGGGTCGATTTGATACTACACCACGTTGTCATGTGGACATTGATTTCGACTACTTCTCTCGCTCTGCCTTTTAATTTCGACTTTATCATGTCGGAAAAAACACTTTGTGATAGCTCGTCATACCTTGTGAGCAATGGGTGCACTTTGTCTATTAAATCGATAAAATTCTGGAGTTCTCTATAGTCTCCATTAAATTCCGGAAGTCTAGAGAGATACCTTAAGGGGTCTATGTTTAGAGATAACATAGTTGTATCTTGAGGTTGATCAGAAAAGAAATTGCTTATTATCTGTGAAAGCTGGTGTGATTGACTTCTTGCAGTTTCGAGTTGATCAAGAAGGCTGGTTGAATTAGACTCTGACATAGAGGCAACCACATACAATTAAAGAAATAGGGAAAAACAAGCAGTATAGCTTGGCAAAAAGGAGATACGCGGTCGCGAAAATTGCAGAAAAGGCACGCACATCAAAACAAGTAACACTCGCGGAACGTTTTCACACTAAAATCACTACACAAAACCTGTACACTTCCAATAAATTCTAACAATCAATTCAGAAAAAAAAATTTTATAGATATATTTTGTATTTTTTAAATATTCAATAAATAAATTTTCAATAATATTCGCTTTTAGCTATTTTTTTTTATATATTCTACCACAGTGAAATCTATGATTTAGCGACAATATTCAATTTTTAGCTTATCAATAAAATTCAAATACAAATTTAAAGTTGAATTGTAATAAATCGAACAAATTAATACATCTGACCTTTTTCCAACGGGAGATGCTTTTCCTTTTTCAACAAGAGGTGTTCTTCAACGGTAGGTGCTTTTCCTTTTCGAACGGGAGTTGCTGTTCCTTTTGTACAGGATATGTTCTTCCTTCTTGAACGGGAGGTGCTCTTCTTCTTCAACGAGAGATGCTCTTCTTCTTCAACGGGAGATCGAACAAATTACAAATTTGCAAATTCCGTCCGTAATTGGTCGTTGTTTAAGTCGTGGGACACCAACTAATGTACTTCAGGTGTTTGCGGCGTATACGTACGCGAACGAATCTTCTCGACGCGGATACGTTTACTGAGTCGCGGAGTCGATAAAAATTTTAATTCGGATCACACGCTAAAATATTAAAATATACGCGTATCTTTTCGCGGCGTGGATCCTACCGACTGCGCCAGTTTTATTTTCAGACTCCACTTAGTACAAAAAAAATAAATAGTAAAGCAATTAAAACTTCAGTGTTTTTATTTTTATTTTGTACGACTCAATAAAGTTCTTAATCGTAACACGCTCTAATTAAGACTGACCCAATCGTCTACGTACATTCAAAATGTCAATTATCTTAGCTTACTGTTTAATTAAGTTTATTTAGAACATAATTCAGTGTTGAGTGTTTATAATAGTTAATTCAGTGTTGAGTGTTTATAATAGTCAATTCAGTGTTGAGTGTTTATAATACCATACAATTGTGTAGGTGTCATATACATAACTTGTATGATAGTTTTGCAATGTATGAAATTATGATTAAATGATATTTGATTTAGGTTCTGACATTGTAACCATTAAGCGGGACCTCATACATAAAGCAATCATAATAATAAGCAATAAACGTTATGAGGAAATATCCTCTGCTAAGGATCGTATGTACGTACTAAAACCGCATTAAGATCGTAAGAGAGCAGATTCGTAGAAAAAAAGGTCGTTTGGTGAGAAAAAATAGCTGCGAAATTGGGACTTTCAAAGTCTTCAGCACAATTAAGGAGCAATACTTACAAAAAATAGAAAATTTATGAAAGTTCAACCTCAGTCAAGGAAAAAAGAGCTGCTAGAATTGAAACCATACTTGCTTGGCACGGTGGTGATGGGTTCGTGTTTTCCGATGAAAAACTATTCATTTTTGAGCTGCCACACAATCCAGAACATGATCGTTTGTGGACAGTCAGAATGGAGGACATGTCCGAAAATGAAGCTTATGTGCCCAGATATTAAAAAACAAACTCAGTCATGGTTTGGGGCGGTTTTGTAGGAGAGGCAGACTTCCCCTTGTTTTTATTGAAAAAGGTCAACGCTGGATATTACTTCCCCTTGTTTTTATGTGAAAAAGGTCAACGCGGAATATTACCAGAAGCAAGTTCTTGAAGCAGTTGTCCTTCTAAGCTGCAAAAAGTTTTTTGGAGATGATTATTACTGCTTCCAACAAGACGGAGTGCATTCGAACACCGCGAATGTAGTTCAGAGGTGGTGTGCTGATAGCTTAACCGACTTTTTACCGATAGATAAAAGAGCTGCAAGTAGTCTAAATCCTTTGGACTTCTTTGCTTGAAGCTCTATAGTAGCGAAACTCAGGGATCGAAAAATCAAACGTTAAGAGTATTTCAAGCAAGTTATCTCCAAAATTTGGAAGCAAATGCCCAATGGAAAACGTTCGTGCCGTCTGTAACTCTGTTGAAAAGAGATAAGTGTTGGTAAAAATAAGCAAAAGGAGATATAATCAAAAAACATTTGTTGTAGGTTTTTAACTATTCTTGTACTATTAAATTTCAATAAATCTCTTGGCAAAATATTAAATACCTGTTCTGGTATCTTAATATCTTCTTATATTCAAATATATTTTACACCGTGTATTTTCCAATAATCTTACTCTTGATGAATGTATTTTTAAATTTTCTGATGTCCGCCTACCACAGGACCACGTATACGGAATGATACTGCTTGCTTCTGGTCACTAAGTATGGAGCTGCAGCTTTCAATGCTACAATTAGTGGCCAAAATTATCATGCATGATTTTTTCGCCAAACTTCAGTTTTCTATTCGGTCCAAGAACCATATCCATTTTCGTATTGCAATCGCTCCCTACAAAACCCATCGTTTCCCTGATTCAATGTTTCTTAATGATGCCATTGCTTTGAACCCTGCAGAGATATGTCACCTATTTCCTAGTCATTTCTCCTCGTTCTTTTACCCACTTTCTTTTCCCATTTGCTGTTACACGCCTTTTGTCTTCCATCCATACCGATTCTTCAGCAACGGCCTTTTTGTCAATCAATACTCAATACACTGAGTATAAATATCGGTGGTGATCCAGATATTATCTCTAATTTCCTAGTCAAGCCATGCTCTCTTCGTTGTTTGTTCTTCTGTCCATTATTTTCAATCTTAAACTCTCCTTTGGCTCCTTTTCGTCCTAGTTGAAGTCTATTTATATGTTACGGGCAACTACCACCCAATTCCCATTCTTTCGTGCTTTGGCAAAGTATTCGAAAAAGTTGCTCATAATAAGCTCTCCATCCCTTTTTTCTCTTGAGCAGTATGGATTCATCAATGGCAGATCTTTCATATCCAACATTATAACCTCCCCCAACTTAGTTGCTTCTGCTTTAGATCAACAAAAAAAAGTAAGTGCTGCCTACACCGGTTTTTCGAAAGAATTTGAATATGTTGATCACAGGCTTCTTGTCTCGAAGCTCGAGTGTATTGGTATGTCTGATTCCTTTCTATTTTGCTTCGTACCGTAAATGTGTTTTCCCTGATTCTGGCTCCTCTCTTATTCTTTGTCTTTCTCAAAAACCTTCATTCTGTTCTCTGAATCCCTTCACCTTAATTTGACCTGCCTGCTATATGCTGATGGTTTTAAAGTGTTTAGAGAAATTGAATCACGCAACGATTACCTATAGCTTCAAGACGATCCTTGCGCTCTGTATGGTTAGTGCTGCTTCACTTGGTCTGAACACATCGAAATGTCATTTACTGAATAAACTTGTAAAAACCTGGATCTCCCCTCACTATTGTTGAAAAATTCGAAGACCTTTTTAAATTGTCAACACCTTTTACATTCCTGTTTTAAGTCGGTTCGCCAACAGTTCATTCACCAACATATTAGACTACCAACAAAAATCGTCCTGAAGCAGTCACCTAAAAGAAGGAGATCCAAACATGTTGAAAGTGATTAGAAATTTCAATCGAATTTTTTTGGATACGTGAACCAAAAATGCTTCCAAATTCAAGTCCCGAAATAACATCATTGACAATTCTCATCCAGACAAATTTTATCAACCAGTAAAATATTACTTGCGCTATATTTTTAGACCACATGATTGAAATATTCGAAAAAAAAAATCCTCAAAGCATAAATTGATCCCATTCATTGACTTGGAGGTATTCAAGTCCATTGGTCTTAAATGTCTATGTACAGTTGTTCATGTTGGCAAAGTTCAACAGGCTATCAATTCCGAAATGCGAGCATACTTAGGCTTAGTTAAATGAGACTCGATGATAATTTGCAACAATTTTTTTTTCAAGTTTATTGACGTCGAAATACCGCAACGTAGTTTTTGTCATCGTACCCATGCTTGAAAAAAATGCTCGAAGATCATATCCGATGTCGGCGAATACCTTGACTTTTGTTGATATTTCAGTGAAATCGTAACGACCGCGACGACGTTGATTATGATGGTGTTGAAATTCAGTATTACAAATGAAATTAAATATATGATGGAGGCATTTGCTTTCGTCTCGCTACATTATTGATAGAGGAAACTGAGAAAATCTGTATGAGGTGGATTGAGATCGAGTAAACTATCTCGTGTTCAGCTGATGGATGCTCTTCAGGTGTTGTTGCGCTGAAATTCAAACGAACAGTTTAACTTGCTGTGCAATGTTGCAGTGAAATTGTTACGTTTACCGATTTGTTTCGCCTAACTCGATTTTTGGCAATGATTTGACTGCTTGAACTTTTTGCTAAATTCTTTTCATTTGTGCCAAATCGAAAATTTGGATGAGAATCAGGCATTTACTTTTTAATGTTTTTAGGTCGACTAATGTATTGCGATTTCATACTTATAATAGTGTTATGTTCTGCAACCGTTTATCGAATTGAATTATCAACCGTAAAACCAAACCGAGCAATTGCTTAATGAGTTTTTACTTAAAAATATTTCTGGAACATTCAATCATGTTCCCCTACCTAAGTAAGTATCCATAGTTGGAACTGGTTCCACTTCATAATTTCGTCATGGCGAAACACAATATGATCTAAACTACTTATACGACCGTACTTCTAACCGGTGCAGCTTGATTTTACTCCGAGAATAATACTGAATACCACTATGGTGCACATTCCATTCTGGGTAGGTACCTACTTGGTTCAGGTTCACGGATCACTTTACAGTTTGGGGACATATCATCCGCTGTTTGCTGGGACAGCACAAAACATTGCACGCAAGATAATTTAGAACAAGCGGCAAAGAAATAGTTTATTGTTCATGGTCATTCGTTGAACAGGTCGTGTAGTAGTGAACAATGAACGCTCCAGTCAGCTTGACATATCCGCATTTCAGGCTAGGCTAGGTGTAATGAGGGCTTGGTAATCGTTTTGTATCAAACGGGAACTCGGTATGTTTATTGCCTTAATTTTTCCAGGCAATGATTTTAACTGCACTCCAAGGGGCCGAAAATTGTTCTGGACTATTTACCCGCGGAACCTATTCATTTTATTATGCAACTCGTACAATATTTTTGAATTTCGATAGAAATTAGAATTTTTAGGGTTTGATGTTCTTCGTAAATTGGCTGGCACAAGTTTGATGGAAATATTGTTTGATTGCATTTGGGATTGCTTAAAACGTCCCATGGTATTTTATTCTAAATTTGCATCCACGTAAATGGACAGTTTTAAAAGTGCCTCAAATAATTTGAATATAATCAAAATTTCTTTAGTATGGATGATGACTTGCTATATCATAATTACCAACAATTACTTTTTGAGCTTTTGCATTGTGAAATTGGCTGTTTCCTGCATAACGTGACTGTGGAGGTCATCACCAATCATTTCAATTTGTGCAAACGCATATTCAATGCTCATTTATTCAATCAAACCCTCCAATTTTCAACGAATCAGTACATTTTGTATTTACCAAACTTCCAACTATAGAGTTTTTTTATAACCATAGATTCTGTCGAAATCCAATAAAACCTCCGACAAAAAAGCAAAGAAAATGAAAGAAAAAATGTTGCTTTAAGTTTTATCTTTCATGTTGACTAAGAACTGAAAAACTGACGACTGTATCTGAATAAGCGCAGTTAAAATTTGACGTAGGCATTTTGTTGTACAAAAAAACTCACATAACGGTCATAAAAATTATAATTTTAGAAATTCAGGGCTCCAAATTTACCTCGACTTGAATATCATGCATTGATAGGAATGTAGCTGTATCATTTATGTTTGCATTGTTCAAAATATTTCCGAAAGCCTTCGTAATTTAGGCTCTTCATCTGCTGCTTCGTACTTTTGATAGACAGATTCCGCTTCCTTTTGGCTCGTACCCACCAAACATTTTTGCATAGCACAAGTGAAAGGGAAATTACAGCGAAAATGGTCTAGAGA
The DNA here is from genome assembly GCA_947369275.1 of Nemotelus nigrinus. Classification (NCBI taxonomy): domain Eukaryota; kingdom Metazoa; phylum Arthropoda; class Insecta; order Diptera; family Stratiomyidae; genus Nemotelus; species Nemotelus nigrinus. The sequence continues at coordinate 39,233,276 of OX376373.1, read as the reverse complement.
ACAATTAAAATATGTCGATTAATCATAATTGGATTGACGTGTTGGTGTGATGCAGCACATACTCATAACAATCACATTAATTAGTGATCAATCTTTTAAGCACCTGAGATCTCTCACATCGAGTTGAGCGTTGACTATTTTTCTTTTTATTAATGATGCTAAGTATTTTGGATGTCAAAGAAAGCCAGTATCTTGACCTTGATGATTTTGTTCATGGCTCATTTTCAGACGCTCAGTCTTTACTCGGAGACCTTTGCTAGATGTCGTGTTCATTGAACTAATGATCACTTGTAACTGTGACCTTTTCATAAAATCGAAAATAATGAGGAGACGATTGACATACGGTTCGCCAATCTGTGTTATTGCTCTGATATGGGTAACTTCCGACTATTTTCTCAAATTTGGCTGATAATCAAACTTGCGGACAGTGCATCAGCGCAGAACATCGAAGTTCGTCTTGGCCTTCCTATTTCATTGTAATTTTCGCCGTCCTTCGTAGACGATTGATCTATTGGAAAAAAAACTAGTTTTTTAGTGTGTTGTTTCCAAAAACACCCACTTATAGCTATTACCATGCTTCTTCAAAAACGTTTGTAAGCTATCTGACAGTAAAGCAAAGCAGAATGAGCTAGCCCTGAAAACCTTCCGAAAGAACGCTCAAGCTAAATCAGCCATCGAAACCCTCCTAAAGCACAAGGTGTTGTCGCCCAAATGGGCCAAGTGAACTGGAGCTAGCAGTAGGATCAAGGATCGCCTTTTTTCCCATAATAGCAGAAAATATAATATTCTACTGAAGCATCGAATCATACGAATCACTGTAACTCGCATCTTCGCGAGCCGATGACTGCATCATCACGGTCAAAATTTCCCTGTAGAAAGTGCTCGATGGCTGATATTCCGCATGCGACCATCTACAGGTTCAAACTATAAATTTCTAGCAAACCTCTACGAATTACCTTGAAATACTCAAGCTCCACGTTAAACCGAAATTTAGGTTGGAATCTTTGGTTTAAAAAATTGCAAATATTTTTGATAGCGGTGTCACAAAAACTCCAGATGACAACTAAAAAAATTAATCCACCACGTTTTCACACGTTCAACACAAGGAAAATGCAGAAAGTAATGTTTCAATTCGTCGAAAAAATTTCTCGTCATTGTTATTCTTACACCTTCATTTTATCTCATCTCCGAATTTGTACCAAGCGTATATGCATGAGATACAAACACTAATATGTGTACGTATATATTATGCATGCTTTGAATGGAATTAATTACCCACAAAAGTCTATCGCTTGGCACACAAAAGTGCTTGGTGTTTTCTTCAGTGAAAATAAACACGAAAAAAGTAAAATGAACTACAAATTATACATTTCTTCATTCAATGTCTAACTTGCAGAAAATTTGAATTAAAAAATTTGAATTTGGCGTTGCTTTCATTCAAATTAGATGCCTTGATTTGGCCTGCGAATCCGGGGCTCGAAAATTCATAAAATCAAAGATGGTAAAATTGTGGGTAGAGTATTTCAGTTTAACTGTGAACTGACGAAGAAAAAGCGAACGACATTTTCTTCTTATAAGGAGAAATCAATTATAAAAACCCATGCGTTCTAATTTGGGCATATTCTGGACCATATTTGTTGCATCCAAGGTGAATATAAATCAATTCATGCATTTGTTGTAGATGCAATGGACTTTAAAAGTGCATTGCTTGCAAATTGACCCATACGTGTGCAAAAAAAGCGATGACTCGTTAATTAAAGTAGCCAAAAACCACTACGCTTTAATCAGATTATAAAAAACAGTTAAAATAATGATTTGACAGTGGAGTAAGTGATGGATGCTTCAATCGTACAATGCCATTGGTGTTTGAATAATTTAAATACATTGGCGGAAACCAAGCATTTTTATGTAACAGTTGAACTTAAACCAACTCCCGCGAAATATATGATTGCTTTTATTACGAAATTTATCTGAATAAATTAGATTTTAGCTGGTATTTTTGTATTGTCTTGTAGTTTGCTAAATTTTAATGGCATACGACTGCCATTACTGCTGCTACTACATCACGATTGCAGCCGCGTTTAGCTGTTATAAAATTCAAAAATCTGCTGACTTTGGGAAATTAATCACATTTAATTACTATTATTTAACTACTTAATTAATGAGAGTTCATTTATGATCTCTGCGTATTGAGTTCATCTTATAGGAGTATAATGCAGGAGTCCTAGTTTCTGTCCAAAAAAGTATCGAATAAAATGCCGATCATTTGAATGCATTTACTAAAATAAGCTTGAAGCTATTAAAACATTCTGCAGAATTTTTCGAATGTAATTTATTGTTCACAAAGCAGTAAACGTGTAAATAAATTGCGTTAAATACTGTCAACTCAAATTAATAGGTACTTCAAACATATCAAAACGATAATTCGTGCAAACACATTTTCATCTCATCTTCTTTCATCATTGCACATTTATTTACAAATTTACAAGTGGCCGGTCGATGCTGAAATTTCTTGGTTGTTGAATCTCCAAAACAGGATTCAAACATATGTCCACATGTCCTCGAGAATGCGCACACACATAACATGTGGACTGGACATCAATTTATCCTGGACATAATGCCGCGTTTATACATAGGGACGAGCGTCTCGTGAGGGCACTCGGCAAAACATTGGACAAGACTCAGCAAGACATAGGGTGAATTGTTTACTTAGGATATTGCACCATGCAACATGCACCATGCACCATGCACCTTTCGACAGTTGTGAGCTGTTTTGTTCAATTCAGTGAACGATGGCTACAGGGATACAGGTTGTGGCTATTGCAACTGCCTGCTGTGCCGCGCAAGGATATGTTTGCAGTCCCGGCGATGAGCATTCGCTACCCTCTCGAATCCCTTTGACTCGGTACATAAAACCGACTTCGCTTCCAGCGGTTTCGAACTAGGACGAGACGGTAATAAACACTCAGGCACAGCAATAAAAGGATCATTATCCCTTCGTAAAACAAACAAGAGCCGACGAGCAAGCCATTTACACACGCGTGCTTGCCATGAAAAACACAGCCGAGAATAGACAAGGAGACCGTTTACACACTCGCCTTGTCAACATTTGCCATTCCTCGGCGAGAATGTAAACGCGGCATAAGGAATCAGCAAAATAACTTCTCTTGACTGACACATTGTGATAACATACATATATGCTGTGAACATTAAACAGCTCCGAGTAGAGACACCGGTGCTGAGTTTGATCCTCTACCATTCTGCCCTGATTCGCATAAACGTTCTATCTACATTTTAGTACTTTCGAGATATTCAATGATTTGTGTTTTAATTTGTACTAGAGATATATGGAGAGTGCGTTTTTCAATATTGATTTTAACATACTTTCACAAAAGATAGTAACAGAATGATGTAATGTAATGCCGAATTTACATTCTCGCCGAGGAATGCCAAATGTAGACAAGGTCTGTGTGTAAATGGTCTCCTTGTCTATTCTCGGCTGTTTTTTTCATGGCAAGCACGCGTGTGTAAATGGTTTGCTCGTCGGCTCTTGTTTGTTTTATGAAGGGATAATGATCCTTTTATTGCTGTGCCTGAGTGTTTATGACCGTCTCGTCCTAGCTCGAAGCCGCTGGAAGCGAAGTCGGTTTTATGCATCGAGTCAAAGGGATTCGAGAGGGTAGCATGTGCTCATTCACATTTTCGAATTTTTCGCTGGGACTTCAAACATGTCTTTGCGTGTCCCAGATTGAAATCACTCAACGCACACCAGGCAGTTGCAATAGCCACAACCTGTACCTCAGCCATCGTTCACTGAACTGAACAAAACAGCTCACAACTGTCGAAAGATGCATGGTGCAATATCCTAAGTAAACAATTCACCCTATGAAAGGTGCATGGTGCAATATCCTAAGTAAACAATTCACCCTATGTCTTGCTGAGTCTCGTCCAATGTCTTGTTGACTCTTGTACACGAGACGCTCGTCCCAATGTATAAATCCGGCATAATATGCAGGTTTTGAATCCGTTGTTAACTCAAAAATCACAAAAATGTAGATTGAACGTTTATGTCAATCAGGGCAGCATATTCGTATTTAACGTGCACTGCACAGTCCAGTATGTTTGAATGCTAAAGGGCTATTGAGGAAGGGTCTGTAGTCCATGCATCAAAACTTCGCTCGTAAGTAATAAAAATTATTTCGTCATAAAAAAATTAATATTAATATTAATAAAAAAAATTAAAAATAATATTAATATTCGAATGGAATATTAATATTCGAATGTCATATTGCATTAGTTTATTTTTAAAATCAACCATTAATTGGTAAGTTTGATTTTATTGAGAAATTTTTATGTGGAACTGAAAGACGCCTGGAATGCGTTGTTTTGCCGCCCAAAATATTAGTTGCTAGATACGGTGAATAGTATTTTATTGAAGTAACTTTAGATGGAGAGTATTTTTGGTTTTTCCGCCTTTTATGAAAAACAAAAGTTTACTTCCTTTTAGTGGAATTCTTCCAAAATCAATTTTATACATATATACTGTCGATATATGCATATATACTGTTTAAACTCGTCATCTCCATTTTGGCTTATCATATCCGCTTGTGGCGAAGTATTTCCAAATATTTTCAGGATGTGCTGTCCTTAGAGTCGGCTCTACCTTAAAACTCTGTGTCCTTATTTTTAGTTTTTCTAAAATGTAAGGTTTAAATTTTTAGACAAACATAAAAATACACTGAGACTCGTCGTTGATATTATTTTGAGAAAAACCTGAATGTAAAATTTCAATTTTGCAGCAGCTTCATTTCCTCTTACTATTTACTTTTCTACATTTTCCACGAATTTTCTAGAATATTTTAGACACTTGCATGGCCTAAAACCTTAATTTGATGAGATTTTTCATTAGAGCGTGATTTGAGAGGCATGATTTCCGAAAATGTTGCAATACATATTTTCCTCAATTTCGAGCTATCAAATGTTGAGTCTCTATTGCATTCATTACTGGGCTAAACTGCTACGCCTTTTTTACGCGAATAGGAGACTGAGTTTATCTGAAAGTCAAATCATATGGTTTCTTATTTATTAAGGAGACCTTACATACTGAGAGCAGCTCGTGTAGTCTTAGCGTATAGGGTCCGTAGTTCAAATCAGTTTTGAATTAATTTAGCATTGAATAGATATCTGCCTTAAATCAGGAGCGAACTAAGACTTTTCATTTCACGCTCTTCTAATTTCATTTTTAAAACAAAATTTATCTGTAAATTTTTATTTTTCTGTTGGACCTAAATAATACCAGAGACTAATCTTTGTCAACCAAAAAGTCACCGTATTTACGTGACACCGCAACAAAATTAGTCAGTACTTCTTCTCAGTAAATTCTAGCAAAAGCAGAGAACGCAAAAATAAAATCGTTCAAGTACTCCCCAAAGTCAAATGTTCAGAGGCAACAGAAGCTGCCCCAGATGCCATAACATCCACACCAGCCGCAAAAATAATCTGTCAGCAGCTGTCGCCCAACATTTTCAACAGCTAAAACTCTATTGAAGGATGCGCTAAGCCAGCCCGGGCCTTCCAATGCTTTTTCGAAACCTGCCATTTCCGCAACTCTTCCGCATATGGATATCGCTTCGTGGAAAACGCGTATGTCTGCTAAATTGGAATACCAGAAAATGTGTTTCCGTTGAACAGTTTCGCTAAGCTTAAGAGACCGATTTCTGGCCAACAGACAGTTAAGTCAAAGCTATTCCCAACGCACCGGGACGAAATTTTCACTCCAGAGCTTCAAGAATAGCACAAACATAGACCATACTCTTAGTATTTTTTTACGCGGTTTAAGGTTTTAGGGTTTATGTACGGGGTTGCCATCCACATCCTTGGTACTCGGGATACATTCTACCTCGTACATAATATGGAAATACGAAGGTCTGCAGCGGACTTTAGATCAATGAAAGTAACTTAAACTTTGACTTAGCTCGCGATTGTATAATTTGTCGCATGGAAACTTGGCTAGTAGAATACATTCGTATGTGATCTTCCGTAAAGATTGTACTCATTCACTCATTTGCGAATCGGATGGTGAAGGGGTTTTGATTGCTGTTGGAAGGTTGCTGTAAGAATGCACCGTTGTTTAACTTCCTAATAGTTGTCTCTATGTGTGCACGCACGAAGTCTTCTTTGCGGATCTCACCAGTTACCTCAACAGCCGCTTTCTAACTACCACTTTATTGATGTGTGCAAAATTCGACCTATTAAGGATAGAATAGGATCCTTCTTTTTCCTTTGTTTTATCTTAATTCTGCATTCTCACCATATACTACAAATACATTTTCAACTGTAGTCTCACTCGTCCTATATTCTTCGAAGAAAAATGTCTGTCCCCTCCGTTTCAATTTAATTAAAAACTAACTTTAATTAAAAACTAAGTAACTATAAATTTAAAACTAACTTCCCGACTATAACCTCTGATATAAATTCAGTCAAATGGTTTTCCGTCTTCCAAGGACTAGACGCTGTTAATGTCACCCATAAATTGTGAGGTTTAAATCAGTCTAACGATGAAGTTAGACTAAGTCTGAAGTTGTACTTGCACTGATGTCGAAAGATATACCTCGTAGAAGACACAAGCTCAGGGTTAAGAATTAGACTTGATCGAATACAAAAGATTGGCGATTGGCGTAAGGCGCGTAGTCACTATAAAGTACGAAATACATATTGGCCTAGCCCAAGCGAAAGCTGGCGAGCCCGAGTGTGTGGACGGTCCAGACAAGCGACTTTGACAGGTCTCGCCGGCGCTCGTGCGACTTCCGATCGGAATGGGTTTTGGGCCCGAGTCAAGGCGATTTCGTGACGAGCCGTCAAATGTCGTCCACATGTTGGGGGTGTCGTCTGACTTCGGCTCGCCTGGCCTCGGCCAATATGTATTTGCTACATAATAGTCGTCTATCCAATCAAATCATGAAAAGCCTTTTTGATAATTCATCAAAAACTCTTCCGACATTCCTCATAATATGTTAATTGATTCTCAACCGGGCTCATTATTTTCAACGAATTCTGTCACAGCTGTCGCTCGGAGAACGAAGTTGGATTTTCCCACTAACCCATGCGCCAGGAAAGTATTGATTTCTTGATTCCAGTGGCTAAGCGAGCGGAGGAGAGATAATCATAACGAGCTTCTTTTGTACCCAAGTTTCTTTTTCGACCGACAGCCACTTCAACCTAACTTGAGCGTCAACCGCGCCTGTTGTACTTAAATTTTTGGTGAGGATTCCTATGGCAGACTTGCTAGTGGACAACAGACAAGAACTTCGAGTTCAAATGCATACACTCGACGTAGAGCGCAGGAACTCAACATTTGCCACACTAGACTTAGGACCGCACTTGCCTCAAAGATCTACGATGATCTACTAAAACTGCTTGTTATTCAATAAACAGCTGCTTTGTTTATTGAGTGAAAAGTACGATTTGAAGTATACATACATGGCAATACTGGTCGACGCGTTTTGTATGTAAAAATATCTAGAAACTGACTTCAGTGAATCACATTTTTCAGAAATGTAAACTTTCAATGAAAGATTTTCGACATGACAATATATGTCTATTTATTCATATTCGACACGTTATCCTTCGAAAACTTTCAAAATATCTTCGACACGTATAAGCTGGGAGCGCAAATCTTAAATAAATAATGGCGATCCGCTTACTGTGAAGTCGGATCAAAAAACCTTGATTATTTTATAATCACCCGGACCATTAACTATAAACTCAGGTAGATGTGTGGCACTCAATTCTCAGTTCTTTAGATATTCTATCACTAGGCTAGGTTAATGACTTAGGGATCAATTACTGCAATTGGATTGTAATTTCACATTTCTTCTTTTTGACTCTAACGAAAACCTTGTTACATTTTGATGCCTGATTCCTCATTATATCAACCTGTCCAAAAGAGACTATATAGCTATCTCAGAACCCAAACGACGAATATAAGTAGATACAATTCGAAGCTGAGATCTAAAAATAAAGGTAGATGAACCCACAACAAAAGACTTTTGCTGACTAATGGGCCTAATATGAACGAAAGATCGTTAGATAATCAGATTTACTGGAAGAATAGGAGAAGTCAGCGAGAATCTACCGCAATCGTTTCCACATGAAAATACAGAAATATAAATTCAGAAGTTTCTCGTTAGGCAAATGGAGAATGGTAATTGTAACAAGCAGCTCGTTTCTGCGGTTGCAGACGACCAGGCTACAGGAAGTGACTCCTAATTTTGTGTGAGTCATGGTGATTAAAATTGCTTGAAAAGACGAAAGACACACACACAAAAGCGATACCATTGCTTCTTTCACAAAATAAAAACAGTTTGTTAGCAAGTGATGGATGGAAAAACCACAGTAATGGTAGCACAATAGCATCATGACGTGGATCCGGCGGCGGTATCAGCAACAGCAGCGGCTTGCATATTTAGTTCTGCTTCCATGCACCTGTACCTGTTTACAATTTACCTCATCTGGAACAATGTATCTAATGATATATTCAGATAGAAAACGCGCACGTATTGTTTCGCGAAACTTCAATGAAGAGTGAAAATAGGCCTGGTGAGTGTAACCAGTGCAAAAAGTCACACACAAAATAGTTTTATTTAAAGTGGCTGTGCAAAATTTGCCGAAATGATGAATTGCATTTTTTTTCTTTGGAATGTGAAATGCTGGCCAACTCAAGTTTATATAAATCGGCTTCGTGAAAAACGTAAGAAGCTTTCAGGAAATATATGGGCTTACGTTTTTCAACAAGTCTGCTTAACAAGATCTTGTCGGTTGCTATTTGTGATGATTATTGTTTCCGACGCAAATTAGTTTTTATTGTTATGGAGGTGGACAGAAAGGCGTATATAGGCGTTGTATCATTTACTAATTTTTGCTAATGCGGAACACATGCTCGTTTCAAAAAATTTATTAAGAAACTATGTTCGATCTACCATTTTTAATTTTGCAAATGATGGTTCCTCTTGTATTCCATCAGTATGTCTCTGGTCATTTCATATTCACGCCGCTTACTGTTTTAATATACAGGAATTATATGGTGGTATTATACAGGAATTATATGGTGAAAATGTCAGTGCAGTTTGCTTCTGCTGCCATCAACTCACTTCCCTTCCTGGAGCAATGACGTAATGTTGGAGCTACTCCAAGTGCACTTAAATACATTTTTTACTGCAAGCCTTTGTTCCATTCGGATTTATATCTAAATTTTACTTGGAAAAGGACACTTTCAAAGAAGGCCAACAAGTCATTTGCATTATTCGCTTGCATAATTATGCGCATTGTTCGTATAAACATGTAAATGAGGTGCATATGCATGTTGAATATTAAATTAAGTTCGCGCCACTTGTCCTCGTAAAACAGGAATCAGCATAGTTGCCAATTCGAAAAGGGAAAAAAATAAATGCACATAAGTCGCGACATACTTCACCAGTCACAGCTAGTCTGATTGCCAAGCCAAGCAAGTTTCGGAAGATAAATTTCAATGCATGCAATCGACACAATCACACGCAGATTACATATTCCCTGCATGCACTAACCATGCAAAAAGTACCAATGTTTTTTTGTCAATTGGCCAGATGAATGGAAGCATTCGTATTTAGAGGAAGGCAAGTTCGAAGTATGCATTGAGTGTTTATAGCTGCTGAATGCTTGAAGTTAACCTGTAGTTGGAATGGATAGTTGACCTTTTGGATTTAAGAGGTAGATTATGCATCTACACATAGCAAGCTGACAATTTTCACTTGTGATTTTGTATCGAAAACGTTGTTTTGAAATTGCGTACGGTTGCAACTTTCCATTTCGACGAAAACCATCTGGCCGCCATCTTGCGCGTAGGAGCGTTTATGCAATGAGAGGTAGGGTGTTTTTCATATAGTTTGTAATGATTTAATGAATTTCGCAAAATACAATGTATGCATAATATCAGATACTGTTTTTGCGTTAGGCACATATTGAATTGTCGAAAACGAATACGCAAAGCTTATTCAATGAATATGCTATAATAAATAAAATGCCATTTCTGAATGAATTATATGGTCCGAGAAATTTAGCTGTTACATCAGACAATATAATAACTCTTGACATTCCGGTCTATCACTTTTTAGAAAAATTTAGAATAAAATCTACAAGAAATTGCAATATTGATCTAATTAGTGTTTTCTTTTCCATTTCAGGTAAATTTTGAATGTCTTATAGAAAGCTCATCTAAATACTAACTTCCGAAACAGTCATGAAAACAGCGTAATGGGTAATTTTTCGAGTGTTGTTTTTTTATGATGTCTTCCTTAGCTAAGACGAGTAGTCTAATTCTGATTCTTCATCGTCAAAAACATGAAATTTTATGTAAACAAGTAAACAAAAATTGTTCTTGTTGCTCAGGCAATCCATTTTTTGTTAGTTAGGAATTCTGAAGTGAAGGCTTCAGTAGTAATCATCAGCTAAACCATGAAAAAGGCAAGCAGCTATAGTTATGTGATGCCAGACGTAAGTTGTCACTACTAACCAATGAATCCACGCGATCCAACGGTTCGAAAGCAAAAAGTTACCAGGAGCGGGCAGAATACCTGTTGAACTAATTAAATCTTGAGACGACAGACTACCTCATGCCAGACGCAAACTAGAAACGAAAGTATGAGGTAGCGAAGCTATACCATAAAATTAGCATCAGAGGTTGATTTGTCTCATACACAATAAAAGAAACATTTTAAAGCATAGCAACTGAAGAGCTATCTTGTCGCTATCAGTAGCTCAATTGATTCTAGGGTCATTGGTTTATAATAACAAGTCCTAGCTCCAAGCTCAACCAGTAGCACATCAGATCTCTCTACGACAGTAAAAAAGGCTCCTAGAGTACGACCCAGAACTTTGCCATCTATCTGTCGACTTCAAAGCAGCCTATGATGTAAAGTGTGAGAAAAACAATACAAAACTCGGGCTCGATGTAACAAGCAACGTCTTGATGTCCCAAAGTTGATAAGGCTGACTATAACGGATGTGCAAAGCAAGATTAGGGCAAAATTGTTAAGTATCAACAATGGAACAGGCCATGGAGGCGACCTTTCCTGTGTTCTCTTCAGTGTGGTAATTTACACATGCTGAAATCTACACTTGGCTGCTGACGGCTAAAGGTCGGCATTAGCTTCAGCATGAAGATAAATTTTGACAAGTCTCCATTATCTAGTTATTCTTAGGAGTGAACATTTGAACAATGGAGAAAAGCAGAGACTTTGCTGAGTTCTGACAGAAATAAATGTCAAGTATTTCTTTTTTTTATAGATTTTTTTTACTAACAAGACCTCGGCACAATTCAAATACTTATTTACATCAAATTTAACTTTTTCGATCGAAAGAATGGTCTGCACATACTTAATTGGCGAGAGAAACGTGGAGGCATACTGCCAATCTCATCTGCATATTCATTACGAAAGCAACTTTTCACGTAACCACTCTTGCTAAATTTCGAGCTCAACTTAAGCTGAAACAAAATGAAAGTGAAATTTTGTATGAACATTTCTCCTGAAATCGGAGCCAATACTAATTTAACAAAGCATTTACCAGAGTATCAAACCTTTTCCTCGCACTTAAGAGTCTCAAAAAAGTTGTAGCTGCTGTCATCATATCTATAGGTATAATCACAGTCTTGTCAATCCTTAGGTTTTTGAGCCAAACTTGGATATTTAAAAGATTTTGAACTTACATTCATATTTTGAATGGTGATCCTCCGATAAATATTCGATGTGAAAAGCATCGAAAATCCTATATGATATCATATCCAAGAGACAATTGACAATATCAATCTATATTGGTTTTGGAGAGCTGACAAATTAGTTCATATGAATATTTAAAATTCGATCCGGAATGTGTACTGGACCAAGAAGATTGGTATCAGAGACGGGAAAAGAAGTCAAGACAGGTCCTATCTTCGATAGACCGATCAATGAATGAATGAATGCATGTGCATGAAATGGGTCTAAAATACTATTAGCACCGTGATTTCTTAGGTTCATTGTGCCTTTTCTTATGTACCAACTGAAGAAAGGACCACAGCCAAGAGCCGGCTTCACCGTTCCCTTGATGCGGATCAATATCAGTTTGAAGGCGATGTCATGGTAAAGACTGATGGATACTGAAGAAGAATTCAGATTACTCTCGAAATATCGATATCTATCAATAATTTGAAATATATTTGGCTTTTAAAGGAGAAATTGGACTTGAATTTCAAACATTTGACCAATCCCAGTTCTGGCAAATGCTGGTGGAAAACGATTGGCCTATGCCCTGTCTTCTACATAAGAAGAGACTGGAACCAAAGGGATGACATAAATACTAAGAAAAACTAAATATAACTGAAATCAATTAGAAAATATTCGGATTACGTCATAGGACTTTATTTCTCAATGCAGTTTTGAATACAAAAAAAAACTGGTATCTTGTGGAGACGAGGCAAACGTATCATTAAGATATTAAAAAGAAGCGGTGCCAAAGAAAGTTTTAGGGGAGTTGATAAAATATCAGAAAGGCTCAGGATAATCGAATGTGATAGACGGTTCAAAATGTTCAAGGTACGCACACATCTCGTCATTGGCTGACTGATTGAAAGCACGTAACTCGTGAAGTCTTCAAAAGTCAACAAGCGAGCCAAATCTTTTGTATTTCCTACGCGCTGTGTCTTTTGCTCTCAAACCAAAAACGAGATCGACATTGAATTACGGAGGTTCGGAACTTCCTAAGAGAATAAGTTGGATAAAAAGGAATAGAGTTTGAAGAGAACATCATCCACACTTAGATGTCTGAAGAAATGATACCATATCAAAGTTCTTGCTAAATTGTGATCAGCTTTTGCCTTTCCTGTTTGAATTATCATAGACACTGTATACCTGTTTCAAAGCTTGAGTTCTCATCGGGGACTATTTAATACGAAAATATGGATCAATGTGCGGATTTTAGCCTCCGAATACATTGTCATGTAGAAGTCTTTTGATTGCGATACTATCAAAAACTGAGTTTTAACATTGTAGTTTTGAAGGTATGCACCGTTTCTCATCAGACATCAGTTCATAGTGCATAGTGCATCGCTGACTGATAAAACTCGCAGATCACAAAAATTGTTGCAACTAAGTAAATAAAAATCAACAATTTTCCACTGCATGTGGTCACATCAGTCAGGTACATATTTCTGATGAGAAACGGAACATACCTTTGAAACTGCAAAGTTAACATTGAATTTTTGATAGCATCGTAATCAAAAGACTTCTAAATAAAGTGGTGCCAGTTTTTACTAGTTATTTCTTTCGTCGAAGCTAAATAAGTCGCTTCAGAATTGTTAGCATTTTGAAAATTGATTTAAGTTCAAAGCTAACGCGCATAAAGAGAGAAAGATGATGAAGATCAGGACGCACATAGAGATGGAAGATACTTAAGCAAAAGGAAGAGTACAATTAGTTAGGATAAGACCGAGGATTCTGTTGTTAGGATTTAGTACATTTTTCATTTGGAAAAGGGAACAGAAGGGTAAAAAATGGTTATGTGATGAGTAAGGTATTATGAAGACAATATTCTTTTCAAAAACAAATAAAGCAGAGATATTTAAGTTTCCGAACAAAAGTACGGAAGCAAAATTTTGCTCATCTTTAGTCCTTATACAAACTAAACCAACTCAAGTTAATGAACCAAAAGCCAGACGTGGCTACATATTTTTCTTTAAATTTAATCAGTGTGTGATTTCAATAACCAGAAAGTTTCATAGCTTAGTTTTTTCAATCTATTTCAACAAGCAAATGATATGAGAATTATCCAAAAATGAGTTCTAGTCTAAAATCACATCATGAATCTCGGAATCTTTGGTGACGATGGGGAGGAGTTGACTTTTAAAGTCTTTACTTCTAAGCCTGGAGTAGTTCACGATGATTAACATAAAATATCTGCAGATAAGCTTGACACAGTTTTCTACTACATGCTTTTACTGGTATCTCAAGTCCACTTTCATATGAACTCTTGAAAACAATTTCAGTGTGGGATCATACCTGCGGTCGTAAACACGTAAAATGACATAATCATGCATGGACTTCTTTTGTTTTATTTTCATACATTTTCAATTTTTGACGATTGGCTTGTTGCACGTTTCTCTTAACAGACACATTTAACAGAAGCAATTAATTAAGAGGGTTATCGTGATCAATTCCAGGATGACGCTTAGGTTTGCAAATCGCTATTCCATTAAGAGTGATTAACGTAACTGTTCAGCTACATTAAGTTGAAATCGGGTAGATAATAGTGTGTAGATATAGTAATTAATATTTTTCCCATGCTAACACAACCGTTTTAATGGCGAGTTGAAAAGTCTTTTAATGATTTAAAATTGTAGTCTTTTTGTCCATATGTTACGATATCGAATCACTACCTACATCGTCCGTCCTTTACGATTCGATTCATTCGCGAATAACTGCTTGCAGCTGCTGTGATATTTTTTCCATACCAGCGGTTGTGATAGAAAAATGCTTGCACAAGGCAACGTGCCAACGTATTGTGTTACAAAGTGAAATAAGAGGAATGCGGCCTGGTAGCATGATATTTGTTAAGTTGTAAAAATGATAACATCCAAATTTTATCTAAAAAAGTGAAACTGAGCAAAAAAAAACCTGATTAACTGTGACTGGAGTCTAAATCGTATTGTTTAAGGCGTACTATAGCTCAGCATGAACCATATCGGGAGAAATGCGTGCAAATTTATGGCATATCGACAACTATTTGCATAGGCCACATAATAAAGTCTAGCTGCTTGGAATTCTGTGTGAAGGAAGTCGTGATTTGATTGAAACTTCAACCATTGTCAGCATCGGATTTCTACAACCAAATACGTTAACATCCTCTTACCGATAAAATTTCGCCATGACTCCACAAATTTTCGCCTACGCAGCTGTTGTGTTCATTTCGATCGCAGGTCGATATAACCCAAAATCAACCGAAACTAATATCTCAGTGTTGCAAAAGAAAAAATCTTCATTTCACTAAACAGCTTTAATTTTTTATTGCTATCCATCAGAAAACGTACAATATTATGGCAACGTCCAAATGATTATTGCAAAACCTGACAATGTCATTGCCTATAAATTCGAAAATAATGACATGAAATCAAGTAATTTTGCAGTGACTGCAAAAAGACATTCCACCGGCGAAAGTTTTTCTGCTTTTGCTGTTACTGCTGCTGCTTTGAAACGCCAAAGCGTATTTAAGATTCAGCGCCATCATTAGTATCAAATGATATAATATATACACATGTATGTTGTTACTTTTGGTGTGTATAAAGTAAACATACGATTTGTACAGGTGTAAAAAGTGCATATGTATAGATACTTTAAATAGTATCCTTCCATAGTCCTTAGACCACCCAAGCAAACTATTTATGGATAGGTTATGCATAGATAGTACCTACATGCCTAGTGTACACTGCTATGCCAGCTGTAATTAAACCAGTCAGAGTGGCAACATGATTGATGTATGAGAAATTTATGAAATGCGATTTTCCGCATCGGAAATGCAAAATAGCTGAGCTTGTTTATCAATCGTTGTGTGAATGTCATTAATCTGTGCAAATCTCTTTTGAAAGAAAGATTTCATATGCAATTTGCATAAACATGTGTCTATCTGCAGGCATTTGAATATCTGAGCCGTTGATTTTGATAATTTTAAAATTAAATCAATATAGTCAGGTGGGTGGTTTGAAATCAACTTCAACAAATTGGAATTGAGACATTAGATATATCATTCAATGTCGCAATGTCAGATGTTTCATGGGAATAAAGTTAATATTGCGAAATGTATGGCCGAATTTGACCTTTTCTAATAAAGAATTTAGGGTTTGCAAATGTCCGGAACCGTTTTGGTTTTGACTTTTGATATGAAACGAAATAATATTCATCTATTTCTTAATTTGTTATTTGAGAAACATTTGTGGATGTCAATGAATAACTGATATTTATTGATTTTTTTCTTATTAGCTAATATTTTCATAGCTGTTTTTTCCATAGTGTGAAACTCTGTTCGTCGATGTGACTTTGGCTAACAAAGTATTGAAAATAGAAGTGTTGCCGTCAGTAATCGATTAAATACAGCCTATCGGGCATTAGAATTCTTCAATATTTCGACACGAATTTTCTTTATATCACTACAGTCTTTTCGAAAACGTTTATTCTTTCGCAAAGTTTGCGTAATTTTTGGATCTCATTACCAGGCAGCGATACAGGCACTGAAAGGATATCAGTCGTTATGTTAAAACAAAAAGAGAAATGAAATGAGAGCAGAAGAACTGAATACAGTATTCTAACCAAGCGCAGCGCTAACTGCTGTATATGCAATGTATATAGTACGCTGAGCTATAAAATGAAGCTAAACATACTAAATTCGCATGCATTATCGGCTTTTCTGCTATACACATAGTCCCAACTACTAGGTTACATAGTCCCAAATACTATGAACATAATCTTGGCACATATCATTGAAGAAGACTCCAATAAACTATCGCCCTCGCAGCTCTTATCTTAGTTTGCAACCAAAAATCTGTAAAATTTGTTTTGATTTAAGATCAGCTTACAATTTGTATTTCGTTTTAATCTGATAGTAAGGAAAGAATGTGTTTTTTAACTGGCGATATTTCAAGATGACACCACGGCTACACTACCCTACTAAGCGCAAAACCGGTATCTCAATGAAAGCGAGTTGCGAGATAATTGAAGTTTT
The DNA here is from genome assembly GCA_947369275.1 of Nemotelus nigrinus. Classification (NCBI taxonomy): domain Eukaryota; kingdom Metazoa; phylum Arthropoda; class Insecta; order Diptera; family Stratiomyidae; genus Nemotelus; species Nemotelus nigrinus. Next base: position 39,216,497 of record OX376373.1, on the reverse strand, counting down.
GTAAACGTAGTAACATTGATATACCTCTAATTCCCTCAGTGATTTAAGGTAAAATTGAGATAGGCGACGAGGAACTGGGTTCGTTTGGAGCTGGTGGAGGATTCTCCTTACTCCACTTTTCTCGGTGAGGGGTCTTCCGCTCTTGGATACATCAGATACTTAAATTTAAAAAACTTTCTTAAGGTGTTTTCTATATGTTTGGAATAAGATACCATTAAAAGGATTAGTTCATTAGATGCATATTGTTTTAAGCTTTCTAATGTTATAAAAATCAGTTTTTCGATTTTTTTTTAAATACCGCTTTTGCGCTTAGTAGGGCAATACAGCGCTTTCCAAATTTTCAAACAACTACTAGGCCTCTTCCTCAATTATATGGCGTGCTCATGAGATAGCCTAACTGAATCTTTTTGTTGATATATAGCATTTTCCACTCCGAAATTGCTGTGGATCCGATGAAACCCAATTTCACAGTGTCGATGATATTCCAACGATTTCACGTTCGATATTGGATTTGAGCATCTCTAAACTTTGCGGATGGTTGGCATAGACCAATGACTTGACGTAGTCCCAAAGAAAAAAACCCCAATGTGGTGAAGTCACACGAGCGAGGATAATTTTTTTTCTTGAAAAGATTTAATTCTCATGTAGGAAATACATATTGGCCCAAGTAAGACCAAGAGAGGCTATGGCCAATATGTGTACACTCCCTTGTTGCGAGCTGGGCTGATGTTGGGCTCATTCCCAGCCTGAGTGAATTTTCGGCCAATATGTTGGGCCAATATGCATTTGAAGTATGAAGTTTCGACTTCAATAGGTCGATGTTTGACTAGCTGTGTGATATGTGGCACCATCTTGTTGAATCCAGATGTCAACCAGGTTATTTTCGTTTAATTTTAGTAGAAAACAAACGGTTAACATGGCACGATAGCGCTCATTATTGACCGTGAGTGGGTTGTCAAGAGCATTAAAAAAAAGTACGGACCGACACCATCAGCATGAAAACCGCACCAAATTCGGCAAAAATGTGCTTCATCACTCAGTATGTTTTTGCGGTAAAAATCGAACAAGAATTTTGATAATAAATTTGCACTACGTTGCTGAAGTGTATATCTATCCATGATTGACAATGGCAATCCTTCAATTATTCAAACATAAAAAATAATCGACAGAAAAGTCATTGCATAACAGAAAAATTCCAGCAGAAAATTGGGGCGATCCTAATGGAAAACCTTGTATATACCTATGCCAGTTTATTTTTAAAAAAATATTTTTTTTTGCTTTTCAAGTAAAAAATCTTTTAATTTGATTCAAGGAGATTTGTTTACATCACTTTTTGACTTTGATAAACTTGATCGCAAATGGTTCCTCAGACCTCGAATGGCGTAATTTGCCCGTTTCGTGGCATTTTTTTTTATACTTTTCAAAGTGTGCCAAACACTTTTCAAAGTGTTTTCACGAAGTGTTTTCTGTTTCCCGACGTCCTTAAGTTTTTAAGTTGGCTTTAAGTTAATCAAGGTTTCTCGGCTAGCTGTTGTGAGGCTTAAACTTCAATAAACCCCCTAAAAAAAGAGCTCTGATGTCGAATAAGGCAATGACGGACGCCAATTAGAGTCACCATTTTTTTTAAATCAAAGGTTACAGGAAAAATGGTTTCGAAAATTCGATTGTGTTTCGAGGTGTGTGGAGTGAAATACTATCTTGTTGGCACCAGAAGTGTTCGTGAATAGCTGGTATTAAAAAAATCGCTCCTCATAGCACGATAGCGTTCCTAATTGATGGTTGTTACTTTACCATGCTCATTTTCGAAGAAGAACGGTGCGATGACCATGTCAGCGCAAATACCACACCAAATAAAAACTTTTTGCTTGTGAAAAGGTACGTTTTCAATAATTTCAGAATGATCATTGTCATAGAATCGCCGATTCTATTTGTTTACGGTTCCGTTTCTCGCTTCAAATGCGCGTCATCAATCATTATGATTTTTAACCGGAAATCATTTTGAGTTGTACCCATTTATACGACCGAATTTGCCTATTCCGAGCACCAAAATTTATTTGCTGGTGACACTCGTTGGTAAACTGAATTTTATACAAGAAAATTTTCAAATCAACACGAATATTACGCCGTAAGCGATGATTTACTTCGGCAGAACGACATCGATATAATATTTTTTGAGACGTCTCAACACTGGCCATACGACCGCCATATTTTCATTGAGTGCGTGAATGAGCATTATTCCCACGCCTGAAGTTAGCGAGAGTACTAAAAATCATTTTTTTTTTCGCACTGTTAACTTTGTTTGTTTTTCTCCACGAACTTTCAATTTTCAATTGCAGCGCGTTTGCGTGGTGTCTACTGCTTCGTGGCAAAAATCTCCTTAGACTCAAGCAGTTAAAGTAGTATCATAAACGTTCTGTATGACACCTGTCAAACTAACCTATCGAACTTATCAGTAAAAGGGACGTGCCAGGAATTAGAGCTCCATTGAAGAGAATAGGATGAGTGGTTGATGGAGTACAGTTTAATAATGAGAGGCAATCGTAGATTTTAGATACACTACACGTGACTCAATTACCTCTGCCCCAAATTAAAATCTGTTTGAAGGCATAATTTAATAATCTGATCATGCCATCACCTTTAAAATCAATGGCGCCTTCACAGAGACAAGCGCCAGCAACAAACTTAAAACCGTGAATTAGATTGAGAGTTGTATAAAACGTCTGCAAAACATTGGTATTAATTCCATGAAAAATAAGGGACTCTTTCGAAATCTTTCTATCTACGTCACACGTATAAATTCAAGGTCAAGTGATAAATGATTGGCTAGAACAGAGTTTCAGACTCGATCGAGAGTCTTCGATGTAACTAGATAAATATTATACTCATCATATTATACTCAAGTTATGAAGAAAGCGATTGCAGCGTTCTGTAAGGATCATCATTAGATCTATGGCGGAACTATTAGCTCAAAAAACGTACTGGCGATTGCGATCATTGATAAGGTGGCTAGTTTCTAGATACTAAAGCAACTAAATTGATGAATTTTTTGAACATTGCAGATAGTGTCAAAGTAGTAATGAAAAGGAAATAGAAAAACTCCAAGAAGGTGGTAAAACTGCTGTTGAATAGGATTGATGAAACAACTTGCGCACCTTCTGCTAAACTAATTATGATTTGCTACCAAGAAATAGATCTTCATAGCTTTGTCAATGGCTGTATCAAATCAAACATTGGTTTACCAGACCAACTAACACTAAAAAAAGATGGTAGATCACCAGGAAATTAAAATATTGTAGATCTAACACTTCTAAAGTAAAACTGGTTTGGAACTAAAGTCTTCGATGTTAAAGCTAAAAAAAATCTGGTTAGTTAAATTTAGCTGTATCACAACAAACTGTTTTAAGAATTCCTTTGGGGCTGTTTTTTCCTCTATTATATTTCTTTGTGGGGATTTTTCAAGTTTCAAACACATTCTTTAGGTTCCGTAGTATAGTTCACTATTCTTAAATAAAAAATTAAGATTAAATTTCAAATATACTTCCACACTCTCTGCCTGACAATAAATTTTTTGACTAAAAATAAGTGTCAGAAACTAAGTATCTTCAACAATCATGTGTAGTTGCTTCAGGTCTTCTTATTTCATATATTCGATTTTGAAACCCCATCCTGAATCATGGGGAAATGGGAAAAGAAAGATTAGAGTTGCTTAAAACAATTTCACGTCCACCAAGAATAAAAATCCTTTTACTTTCTTTGAAATGCCCACTTCCTTCTATTTCATGCGGTTAGTTGCTTATCATCTAATGCGAAATATAGTATTATTTTCACCCAGTTCAATGTCAGCGAAATTTAAATAATTATTGCCTATCGTATTTATTTCACCTTGGTGTCACCTGTGTCCGATTCAATGTAGGTTGCAGTCATGGCCAGGCCGAGGCTTAGGAAGTATGAGTGTAAATACGATTTATTATCATCTCGAATATCTGACTTTGAGATTCGCCAATCATGGTCGACCAGAAGTCCATTCGCAAATTGTAGTAATTATCTGCATCAGAAGCGTTCAACCCCGCTGATAATAAACAACTTTTTCACCACTCTTTTAGTATATTTTTGCCAAGTCAAAAACCAGATTTACAAACTTACTGCCAATGAGATAGTTATAATAAAATAATTCACAATATCCACCATATAATAGAACCTTGCACTCATTTCTCGCTATATGCTTAAAGTCATGCTCTACTGCATTCAGTGTTTGTGTTTGAATATTTATTAATTCGGATGTACGAATTGAAATGAGAAATGTTAAAAATGAATATATACAATAACAATTCAAATGTATTCGGAATTAAGTGAGTATACATATGTAAATAGTGCGACATGGTTTATCACACGATACACCGTCAGATTGATTTATTATCAATTAAGTTTGAAATTTTTTATTTGATTTTATTTGTTTGAGGAGAGCTGCCGCAATTTTATGTTGTCTGTTGACCGATTTGCTGATTATTCTCATCAATAATATTTAACGACCTAACATCGTCTATAAAGAGCGCGTCGGCCGATTATAGTTTGAATTGCTATTTGACCCATAAAGGAATAGGTTTTTTTTCCAGCCTACTGTGAAATTTTGCCAAGTGTATACTCTTGTGCTCACACTCCCATTTTCTATAGTCCTCTCATCAAATTTTGGGTAAATCGATTGTCAAAAAAAATAATTACTTGTTTTCACCATTTTTGTGGTCACAACATTTTCTATATCTACTTTTATTGATCGGTTTTTATTAGTCGATTAGTGTAATTGTTCTTTCGTTTCCTTTCATCACATAGTTAATTGAGTATTGAAAGAAAACGAAATTTAAAATTAATGAAGGTCAGTAGTACCTATACATCACAAAAATTTCACTGCCAAAACAAAAAAAGGCGGATTTTTTTTCACACGTGAAATTAACACAATTTTTCACTGGTAGCAAAAGCAACAAAAACGAAAATAGTCATTCCTAAAAACAATCCGAAATCGAATTGTAATTTACAGAAATGTTCGCTTTCCTACAGCTACCGACACATCAATGAAAAATCAACTCATTAGAAATAACGGAAGAGAAGGTGTTAAAAGGAAAGCTCAACTAATCTTTCAGCATCTAGACAGAAGCATCAGCTCGTGATTGTTTGAGCGCAATGGATTAGAGAAAAAGATCAATGCAGACTATAATTATGGTTTGTAGCACATCGCTTCGGCACAAAGAAGAGAGTTGTTTGGAAAACGTAATAACTCGTGAATCCAAATTGATATCTTCCACTCAAGTATCAAATTCTTTTAAAAACTATTTACATTTCCATCCGTATCGACTTGCATTCATTTTAATTTTTTCTTCATTTTTATCGGCTTTATTTTTCGCTTGTTGAAATATTGATTATGTTTAATCAAACTTTCATACCAATGAAAATTGTACGTATGCGTGCTCTAAAAGATTATAGCAATAAATGATAGGTTTTCGTGTTTGGTTAGCTTCTGTCTGAGGTTTAGCCGTTTTCCTCCGTTACTTGATTGACTATGTTTAATCATATGGGTCTTAACGTACCGCATTGAGCCGTCGCACCATCCACCAGTTATTCATTTTGATGATGATGATGGTGATTGACAGTGATTTGCAGTTTGTGTTCAATGACCGAAATAGTTCAGTAAAATCAGGATCTAAAATATTAATCATTTTTGGGCTCCGTGAAATTTAGTAGGTAGTTATTTTCATTGGAAAGAAATTTAGTAACGGCTTTGCAAATACGAAAATAAGCTGACGCCAAAGATGAAAACCCTGTGTTGCTCAGGATGAAAATTAGGGCATTATTCGGCTTAGTTCAATTTTGTTATTTATTTTCTAGAAATTAATTTTTCCTTCAAGGTTAACAAACGTTACAAAACTGATGCAACTCACAACTGCACATTTTATATTAATAGTATACGATGACGGTAAATAGTAAAATATTGCATATAAAGAGCATGTTTGATAATTATAAGGATTAAAAAAGCTGTACATTTTAATGTACAGAAATATTAGAATAAGAACTGTTGCTTGAGAACAATATTCATACTTTTTAGCTAATCGCAGACAGTTAGCATAACAGATGAAAGAGCTTGTTACCGGAAAATGTTTCGCCTTTTTCTTTTCACTGGCTTTCTTTCACAGTGAGAATTATCGTAAATGATAAGCGCATAAGCCTCAAGTCGGACTTAAACGAGCGTTTGCTGTGATCCTATCAAAAATAGATAAGCCAGTATACTTTTTCGTTCAAAAATATGATTTGACAAAAGAGATAAGAAGAATGCAGATTGGAAATATAGCGAAATTTGTTATGTCCAATAACGATTTTGTTCTTTTTTATGAAATGTTGAGTTTTAACTTCCGTTTTACGTACGAAATTTGTTCATCACCGAATTCCCCGTAAAATTATACATCCAACAATAATAATTTGAATTGTTTATATGTATATTTGAAGAATTAGTTTCCAATAAGCATTAATGAATAAAAGAAAATATTGTTACTTTTAAACAAGCTTATGTGCCTTGGAAGCTGTATTTCAATCCAACTGCATATAATTTATATAGTCAGTTTACAAAAGTTTAAATTGATGTTATGCCTTACAGGTTGCAAATTCAAAACATTTGTAAGTGATTTTTTTGAACTACTCATACTAAGCTTAATGGTCAATTAACAATGAAAATTTAAAATCTAGTGGCTATTATACTATATACTATTTTTGTTTGCTGGTTCTTACCGTTTTTATTTTTACTATTTTCTTGGCATAATTTCCACCAGCTCTAATAAGTTCCAACACGAATTGGATCTCACTGCTTACGCTTGTTTCGAATGATATAGGGGCTCTAATTTCCAAGCCTGGTCAGGTAAGCTCAAAAGCGCGTTTTTGGCCAAAGAGACGAAAAGGTTCCGGCAAACGAACCTGCCTGATCGTCAACTAGTGTCGTCTTTAACGTTACTCCTTCTGCTCCACCCAACCATCTTGCACGGATTACGAAACGAGAAAACAAGCCTTCAAAGTTTTAAAGCCGGTCCCTCCTGAGACATTTCCGACAAGGACAAAAAGTTCCTTTAATGAGCAACTCATTTTGTTGTACCCCCTTCCTAAAAACCCTGTGGATTCTACTCAGTAACGACAAAGATTGGCTGAGCAAAAAAATCAGGACGAGCAACTCTCCAAGTTTAAACTAATAAAGGCCGCTTCAGGGTTTATTTGGTCTACCAATAAAATAGCTTGCAACTGTAATCGATACCACTAAAAGATATGGAATATATCGGTAGGAAAATCGCTGAAAATAAGGCGGATTATGTTTAGGGTCTGCTGTAAGCTGCAGAAAGCCAGCTCGTGTCCTTCACCAATGGTGAATAACATGTTTCAGTAGCGTATGTGGATCAACGCACAGCCGATATCTACAACGATGCGATCTGTGAACTTTGCTGAGCTTTGGCTAGGCGCTTTGGCTAGGAGCTGAAGGACGGGACCCCAAACCAGCCTAGATGCAGGACATGGATTTCCTGCTTTCATTTCGATTGGTAGAAAATTATGTAGATCATCAGGGACTTTAACCCTGATCTTGAAAAATGATTGCTGAAAATCAACGGGTCAGTTCTTGATCTTCTTGCGAAAGATTCGAAGCTTGCTGAATTTGTGGAGCCTGTTGAAAATCAACAAAAAATGAAGAGGTGATACTGGTCTTAGAGATTCGAAAGCAAGTTACAAAGTACGGGGTCGAAAAATCGACCTTATGTTTTCGCAGAATTGATTGGGCTAATAGCTCTGTATCGAATGATAGGAATAATCCGAAGCAGGGGGTTCAAGTAGCGGAGGAGTGTTGCAGGTAGGGCTCTCTCGCTCTTTTAGCGTTAGCATCAGAGAATATATCCATTGATATGGCTAGTGTTGCGAATATCTTTGAGTTGGGCGACTGTCTAGACCTTCTGACTCTGAAAACAGAAGAAGAGTATGATGCAGCTATAACGTTCGAGAAGGACATGGACTCAACTCTAATTGATAATCGTGAAGGTACTTCAAATTATTCTTCATCATTCCAACGCAGCAATCTCTGCTCCCTCGTTGATCAAAAACAAAAATTTCTCTTCGTTTTCAAGGCCATTGTCGTGTCTCTTGAACGGGCGTGGTAGCTATTTATCGGTTCTTTTCTATGCAATGACGTATTCGTAGTTAATATTGTAGATTTCACAGATAGCCAAGGGACTCTACTTTATATTCCCGATATTGTACAGTGTAAATAAATCTGGAGACATTTGACAGTGCGATTGATTTGGGTTCCTGAGCATAGGGCTATTTAAGGCAACTGTTGGGCCAACGAGTCGTCGAAGTTTGGCATCCTGCTGGTGACGATTTCATCTAACTTCAATATAGAAAGACCGATTTTATCGATCGAACTAGCTATTAGCAAAAATGCCTTGAAAGAAGCAGCTCAATTGACGCGCCATAAAAGACAGTTCTTAATTTTAACTCGAGTCGTGCCCGTTCTCACGGGTCACTATCGCATAGCACCACTCCTGCAACGGTTAGGCATTGATTTCAACGATTTCTATCAGAGCTGTGGCTCAGAGGATGAAGAGTGGTCCGTCTTGCATTTGGCAGAACCCTGCGCTAGAGAGGAGAAAAATGGGTTGACTCAGAGCGCTCTTCTCTCAATTCCCCTTTTTCAAAGGAACCAAAAAGTTTCCGGAACAAAGTGACTGAAAGAGAATTGCTCGTGGTATCACAACGCTGCCCTACTAGCCATAGAAGTTCTATCTACATCTTTGTTATTTCTGAGTTAACACCGGATTCGAAAACTACATACTCTATTGCATCATTCTAAAAAAAAATGAGAAAACCTATCCTTTGTGAAAGTATGTTAAAATCAATATTGAAAAATGCACTCTCCATATACCCCAGTACAAATCAAAACACAAATAATTGAGTATCTCGAAAGTACTAAAATGTAGATAGGACCTTTATGCTTAGTAGGACAGAACGGGTCTATACTGTACCTATGTAGGCCTTTTGACAGGGCTCCATACGATTGACAGTCACTTAACCTAACCTAATCTTTCTCAAGATAAATGAGAATGAATAATCGATTTCCTGCGAAAGGACAATAGACAAATGAGCAATTGTGGTTGTATAGTTTCTGCCAATTCCTGTTTTTCATCAACCTACTACTTATAATCTGAAGCTCTGCAAGGTTATATTCTTGGGCCCCCGATTGTTTCTACTTTTTAGTAATGAACTCTCTTCCTCATCATCAAAAAGGTAGCGTCTACTGCCTGCAAATGGTAGTTTACGTTAGGATGAAAAATGAATCCCGGAAAGTGTAATGTGTCAACTGTAGATATCTGCCAATAAAAGAACAAAATGAGCTTAACTTTAATAGAATAGAATCCGTTGAGCAGATATATTATGAAATCTTCATTCAGATTTCTATTGTTTTAAATATTCTTCTTCTCAGAATTTTGTTCTCAGAATTTTATGCACCATTGCTACCGCAGTTGGTAGTACCTATTAGCACCATGCGCATCGCAACTGGTAATGAAAAAATAATAATCGAAAAATTAGAAAATGCGTAAAATTGTTTGCGGGGAAAAAATTATTACATTTATCAAATTAGAAAGTGCACTTGAAAAGTTGATACCTAATGAGCTACTAAATCGAAATCAATCAAGAATTTATAAGGAAATGGGAAGATTTGCGGGAAATTATCAAAAATAACTTAAAACCAATAACTCGCAGTTTCAAACAGATAGAATTTTACCATCAGATACTTTCCGTGAAGCAAAATCAATGAAGAGCTTGTACAATCCAACTGCATAATAAACTATTTGTGGTAGGTATCTCAGCCCAATCGACTTTTCGTGTTGGTTAAACAACGTCCAACTCTTAACCCTAATCATATTTTATTTTTATATAACTATATTTTATTGACATCAAAACTTCTGTGAAAAGCGAATCCACTCGGCACGCAATAAACAGAAGTGCGAATTTATGAATATAACTTTTTGGTTTCCGCGAATATTGAGGTAATTTGTATTAGTAGATGGTGCAGTAAAATTCTTATTTCTTAAGAAATTGTTTTTTATTTACTTGTTTAATCCTTCGGACGGCCACCAGATACTGGAAATTACTAAGAAGAGAAACCTGTATTGTATTTTTCTTACCTTGGTCAAAAATGGTTTTGAATTTTTTGTGAGGAGTGAGCGAACGCAAAAAATTATTGCGTTTGGCTCTCATGCACAGAATTGTAACAGAATTACTTCCAGTGTGATTCCATTCTTCGTAAACTTCACTTTTTATGATTGAATGCTGTAAGGCACATACCTTAAATCAAACAGTTTGAACTCCTAATATCCTTCTTAGACTTACACTAGTCACTGCGAAGGCATTTTCAACAAATTGTTCATTGCTTCATTGACCATGCAAAAATATGAATTTTGCATTCCCATGCAAGCGCGACTAACGAATTGAAAATTACGTACACGTACATTATCAAAACTGACAAAAAATTCCTCATTGGTATTCCAGTTACGTATCTTTTTTCGTCTCAGTTAAACAAAGCTTGTTCATTGAAATGCTCGAAATCAAATCACTTTTGCACCGTGAGAAACTGGTAATATCAATGTGATTTAATGCGATGCAAAAGAATAAATTCTGCGACAAAAGCTCCTATTTAAAGTCATTCAATTCAAATTCACACCTGTTACATAACCTTCATCGCATAACAATCATATGCTGAAAATTAAATCTAGTAGCAGTTTACCTGTGATAATCTAGTTAGCATGGTAAATGTGTAATGTAATCTGAGCAAATTGTCTTCAAGCTTTTGGTAAAGCTGCTTACATCTGAAAATCGTTTACGCGTAATTTGTAGTTACTTCACAGTTATGTGAATAACTTCAAGTCTATTGTTGTATGCTGAACCGTTATTTTATGACATGATTTAAATGATAGTTAGGGCTCATTATTTCGATGTGTAAGACTGCACGCTTTGTCGCCTAGACGGCCATCCCCAGGGCATTATACTTATTATTCACTTTTATTATAGACTTTTAAACGGCTTCAATGCACTGACCATCGCAATCGATTCAATCAAAATGTAAAGCAGATATCAGTTTTCCTCAAAGAGTGCATTACATTCTTGCCCGAGAATGTTGCCAGAATAAGTAAGTGTGCGATAGTCAAGCGTTAACATTCTTCATCCTCACTGAATCGAGTCACGATTACTTGCACAGGTCTTGTAGTTTGATGCAAAGACTGATCTTCATCAGTAAATGTTGGCCTATCGCTGCCAAACCAAACCCATAAGGAATTTCATGATGAAGATAATCGTAACAATTCAGATTGAAGCTCAGAATATGCATGCCAAAGTTGCGCGATCCGGCATTAGATTTCATCACGTAATATCATCTTAGTAATATTCTGGTCGGTAAGTACGGGAGGCATTGTAGTTGATGGCCCTCATTGGGTTGTTGCAAGAATTCAATGACCAGTTAATGATAGCAAGTTCAATGTCAAGCACATGAAAAATGCTTGGTGCTAACGACTTTTCAACAATCTTGTATCTATTTATTTAGATTAGATCTGCCGTCTAGCTAGATCGTTAAGCCCTGAGCGTATGCAGGCCTATAGTTGCTTTTGAAATAATTTTCGTTGAGTCACATTTAGATATTATGCTCAGCTAACTGTACAAAGCGCAGATTACTGTTAAGTACCTGCTTGAATGATACTTTTTATTGAACCGATATTATGAATTCGCATCTTTGATTTTTGATAGTCCGATTGAAACCGGTGTGGGTACAGATAGGTACCAAATACATCTCACAAATGTGTCCATTTAAATTTTGCGCTTGCCTTTTAGGTACACAACGGAATGTTGGAATGCTTTAGTGTTGTGTTGGCATATTATAACTTTTTCATTTATCCCTTCCAATCAAATAAAAAGTAAATTAGAGTACGTTTCAAATCAATATGTTTTCAAAATGTAGGTATCAACCGGACGACTTATTCAACAACTCAACAAAGCACTCTTGATAAATATTAAGGTGAATGAAATATCAATGAAATATCTGAGTAAATTAATAATCTACAAAAAGGTTCATATCTGCTGCATTCAAAATTCAATAATCGAAAAGGAGTTTCATACGTCTCTCATCCAATCACACTGCATTATATATGGTAAGCTTTCAATCAACTAATCTCTATCTCTGTACATCCACCTTTGTTGTTGAAGATATTTTCGTGCGATTCAATTCGTTCCACAGCAATTTGGAATGTATCTCCTGTTTTCGATGCAAAAAAAAAATTGCCTCTCAGCAATATTATTAGCGATCGTACAGAAAATCTAGAAAGTTTGCTGTAATATCAGTCGCTTGCAGTTTTAATTGGGAACGTGGCCAATTGAAATTATCCGCTAGACGAATGTACATATATAACGTGCATTACAGCTACAATATTTCAAACGTTTCCAATCGAATTCAGGAAAAATGTACTGGGCTTCTGTAAAATTAACAATGCCATTTGGTTGCGAACGATCAGTATTTTGGTTGCTAGCTGTTAATTTAGCAAATTCATAAGATCAAATTGTTTCAAATTTTTTTTCGGGTGTAACTTCGAATTCGATCCTTTATTTTTAGTTGCAACATAATCCGTTTGACTGTGATGCGTAAACACGCTATTAGGCAGCCATAGCGCCGAATATTTTGTTTGGATTGGGGGCTTTTAGTATCGATTTAAATTAAAGATTACATATTAGTAATTGAAATATTTTTTATTAAAAAAAACATTCAAATAAATTGAAGCGTTTGCATTCAAGTGGGTAGAGTACCGGCTGCTTATGGGTGTGGTAAATGACTCGAATCTGACCATTATCAAAAATCGAGCTTTGATCTGACCTAGGTGGTATAAGTGGGTATCTGAGTCAAATTATCGGTAAAATGAGGCGTGGAAGTTATCAATCTGCACTCGTACAACACTGATTGTAAATGAAGTCTCTACCAACTTCAATCCCCAGAAAAGATAAGAATTGAAGTTGGACTGCATTTTTGTTACTAATATTGGTACAATAAAATTACCTATGAACCCCACAGTTCAAATTAGTTTTGTTATCAATTTGAGAAAACAAATTTTAAATGGTTTTTCAACCTATTCCTCGTTAAACAGGAAACTGAACTAAAAAAAATGGTTTTAACACAGCCAGATTTGCTTGCATTAAATGATTTTGTTTTAATTGTTGTAATTTCTTTTCTTTCAGGTAAGTCTCGATATCATCATCCTGCTATAAAGTATGCCAGTGTTTTCACTTGACGCAGTATTTAAGGTAAAAGTTATAAGAGCGAAATTTATAAGATTTATGAAGAACAAATTGAAAATATTGATAGCTCTGAAAAGTGCCAGTCCGAGACAGCGATTTACATCTCGCGATTTCAAACCCTGTCTTATCCTCATGATTATTAATTAAAACATCGCGCTTTATTAATTAAGTGTCGCATTATAGCTGCCGGTGGCTGGGTATAAGACCAACCCTTTAGAAATTAAAAGTGGGGCACATAATTGCAATAAATGAGATGGGTAAAATCAGCTTTCCCCTTATATGTGGCCCAAGTTTTGGAATTATCATCATAAAAAATCAAAATTAGTTATGGAGCTCAAGCTTGCAGAAGAAATTCCCTTCATTGTCGAATTGGTTTTCATTGGTGGTCTACATCGTTGCGTTACATAATTCCTCGCTCCAGTTTTACCGCGGATCATCTTAAGGATTGATATTCATGAAGTATTAGCTAAGTTTACTCTTTGAAATTTTCAGACAAAAATTTGCTTTTTTGGGGCTCTAAAATTTTCATAGAATTTCAAATGTAAGTGCCTGGGTGTAAAAAAAAAATGTAATATCAAGAAATTCGCCTTCAGGCAAATAACTTTATTTTGTGGATTTTTTTATTTATTCTGCAATTGCAACCTGTATATTGGCGGATAATTTTTCATTAATAAGCATACATTTTTTTCCTATGTGTTTTCCAACTGAAAACCAAATGGGGATACGGTAAACCGCAACCAGTCTAATATTTTGCTTATTAGATAAGCGTCTTAGCTTTTGTGCTGAGTCCAACTTGCTTTCTCATCAAAGGTTGAAGCTTTGCATGGGCCAGGAGTATTTTACTCAGTTCCTTTTTTGGCGTGACCACTAAATCACAGATTGTTGGAAAAAGGAATTCCAAGGTATTTTGCTCGTTTTAAATTTCTGAAGATTTCATCATGCAGTTTGAAAGTGGCTACTCTGCAAGCTTTCTTACTTTACTTAAGACAAATCTGTTTTGTTCAGATTTATTTTCGAACCCCATTTGCTAAAAGTCATAGCAAAAGGGGGTCTTAGCTAAACTTCTTAGTCTGTACAGCCTACAAAATTCTGGCCTAAATTTTCGAGAGCAGAATTAAACCATTCGCTGTAGAAATCATTGGCGAGTATAATGGCGGTTTCAGATCTGGTCGTTCCACAATCGACCAGCTCTTCACGGTCAAGTTAATTTTGCAAAAGTGCTGGGAATACAACGTCGACGTACACCAAATCTTTGCCGACTTTAAACAAGCATATGACAGCATCGACCGAGGCGCACTATATAACATTATGCTGCAATTTGGTATACCGGCCAAATTAGTTAGACTGATAAAGATGACGATGACCAACTCCGTCTCGCGGGTTCGAATCCAGAACAGATTAACAGATCCTTACGAAACTCTGGGTGGCCTGAAGCAGGGCGATAAAATTGCGCCGACGCTCTTCAACCTGTCAGTTGAGTTCGCTATTCGGGAAAAGAATCTGAGCACCAGCGGCACGCTACTCTTTAAGTCGACACAATTGGCAGCGTACGCGGATGACATTAACATCATGGCTCAAAAACTGACCGAAGCAGAGGAACTTCTTCTTAAACTTGACACCGCAGCAAAGGAAGTTGGCCTACGAAGCAACGAGAACAAAACGAAAGTTATGATGCAATCTAGGACAAGGACGCCAGCCCACTCAACCATCAACGTAGGTGACCTAAGCACTAAATTCGTGAACAACTTCGTTTACCTGGGTAGCAACCTATCGAATGACGCCAACGAAACTGACAAAATTAAGCGACGAATACAATTGACAAATAAGACGTTCTTCTCGGCCCTTCTCACTAAAAAATCGAAGTATGTGCACAGAAAGACTAAGCTCTGCGTTTATAAAACTATAATAAGACCTGTGCTGTGCTATGGCTGCGAAACATGGACCGTGGCCCAAGCATCCGAAAATATGATTGACACATTCGAATGGAAAGTTCTACGGCAGATTTTCGGGGCTGTTGGCGACCGAGATAGATGGCGCATCCGGTACAACAATGAGTCGTACGAATTGTACGATGTACTGGAAGTCTCCAAAATCTTCAAACTGCAACGTCTGCAATGGGCAGGGCATGTAAAACGCATGGATAACGATCGCATGCCGAAACGAGTCGACGGAGCGAGGCTACGTGGAACACCGAGAGCTTTAAATTGCGATACCCAACCCACCAAATCAACTGCTCATAAGAAAACATTAGCTAGATCTCTAGTCTTTGGTAGGTCAAAGTTAAAATTATTAAAAAGAAAAGGGCCTAAAATTGAGTCTTGACGTACACCGAAAAGGACCGCTGTTTGCCTGTCTAAAGGGGATAAACGGTTTTCTTTTAGATTGAAATCTGTGAGTGAATCGAGTGATATAATTAAGGAACCCAATTGACATTAATTTAAGCCTTGAATTCATTCTGAGTCAAGAACACTCTAGATCAACCACGCAAACCCCCACGAAGTCATGATCAAATTAGTTTGTTTCAATTCTTCTTTAAAATATACATATAGTGTTTAGAACACAACCCAAACTGTCGAATACCGATGGAACTACTTGCATTCGTTATAAGCTCAACTTTAGGGAGCATGACTTTTTCAATAAGTTATCCTAAATTAGAAAGGAGGGTAATTGGTCTGTACTCCGAGAGTTCTAGTGCTTCGAATTTTTTCAGTGACTCCATGACTTGGGAAAATGTGACAGATTGATGCATTTTTTTTTTATGTGATTGCGAAAAAAAAAGAAAACAAAAACAAGGGAGCTTTTAAGTAAATCGTTTGATCCATCATTTGATTTCTGAGAGGTACCTGATCTTCGAAGGCAAGTCAATGAAATGGGGCTGATAAAAGCTCCTTAACCGAGAGATTCGTCGAATGAATTTTTTTCATTAAACGTGATGAGTTTACCGTGCCCATAATGCAGGGTCCTAATTGCAGTGGTGGCATCTTTATTAACAAATGGCTCAGCAGTTTATCTCTCAATCTAAAATATCGCACTAAAATTGCCGGCATAGACATCGGCCATAGATTTTTCATAAGATTTAATTTTTCATAGGACGTGTATCGACACCACTGTAAAGGGCAAATTTTCCCTTCCCTAAAGCTTTTACTATTTTTTGTTTTGGTCTGGTTTTATGTTGATGTTGACATATAGCAGCCGAGGTTTGTGGATTCAAAGCAACAAAACATCATGAAGTATATACTGGTCACTGAATTTATTCATATCTCTCTCGTAGATCGGAGTAAATACCCGCCATGAAATCTGACGTCTTCTTAATAGAAATACAATGTCATTAAGAAGGTTCTTCAAAGCAAGGTTGTTTTGGTTCTTAGCGGCTCTGATGGACGCTAGGCAGGCGTTCAGTCCATTATCTAGATTTTTAATCTGATAGTTGACTTCATCATGAATAAGGTTTAATCGACAGGAGTTGGCTCAAGTTCAACTGCAACTTGACCACTAAACTGTTTCTCGTCTGCAGAATTATAGTCGATAAATTTAGGAGCGCAAAGGCTTCATAGATTACTGATAAATTATCTCGAAGATTGATGTAAAAGTTATCTGCAATGTAGTCAGATTTTGTTTCTTCAATAAAAGATTTGAAATTTTGAAACACTGGTAGGTTATTTACAAGATTACAGTATGCTTGAAAAAATCTGGGGCTGTAAAAGATCTTCGAAAAGTGGGTCCACTGGAAGCTAACAGTTGAACTACATTAAGGTACTTCACCACTCATTCAAAGAATTATTTACCAAAGTTTTTTTTTTAGTGTATACCGCAAGCTGATAAGAAGCATGGAAATCAATACCAATAAGAAAATGTTGGAAGCTCTGAGCGACCGATTATATAATTTTTTTTGAAACTCTCCGCATGTATTTAAAACGTCTGCATATATTCCTATAAAAAGCAAGTATTTTTAACCTAGTGCAATGAATTTCAGCAGGCGAAAAGTGTAAGTTTTTGATCGAATGTTACCCTTTACGAGGGCCTTGCATCTTGCCAATAAGTTCGTCATCTCCTATAATTTTGTAACCCCCAAACCCGACCGGGTGTTTTGTCTGAAGACGTTTCTCAGAAATAAAAGTATCTAAGGGTGTGTAATTTAGATGATCCAGAATGAAATAAGCGTCTTTGGTGCATATTATTTACAAAGCCAATGCCATTCTTTACTGGTTCAGAAATTAGACACAGATAACAGAAATTATTTGTATTATTTTGGCAGGAATTTTTCAACTTCTTCATGATGAAGGCTATTACAGTCAAAATGCTTTAACGATCAGCGCCCCAAAGAAGAATTCGTCTCGATGACATTGATTGGTGAGTGATATTTGGATTTGTGGAGACTCAAGATTGAGCAGCGTTTTCTCTGAATAAGGATGCGTAGGTAACTTCTTCCCTGACTAGTTTTGCGACCACCTTTTGCGCAAATTATTTTTGCTGTCAACTTGCTCTTTACAATTTTCGATAACATTCACATCCTTTAAAACTAGCAGGATGTGGTTTTTTACCGCAATTGACACAGTAAATAGTTTCTTTTTCTATCTTCCCTCACATTTTACGTAACAGGGCTTAGAAGCGCAGTAGAAAGTAACTCGGTAAAAGCGTTAGCAAATGAAACATAGCAATTTACTTTCTTTCTTTAAGGTTTGCCAGGAAACTCTTTGAAAGAACAGTTTACCAAGAGAAGCGCCAGTTTATCATGTGTTTTTACTCTGAGTATAGGCTGGATCTCCACACTTACTTGAAGCTTAAATGTGAAAATATTTGGCATCCTTAATTTTTTGAGTTTGCTGCGATAAATCTTTTCATAGCCGAAATTTTATCTCAGATGCAGAAGCTTTCAGAAGTGCAGATTTCAATCGATTATAATTATGCCAGATAGTTTGTATGATTCCTTTACCAGTTTTTTTTATACAACATCCACTCAGCACTCATCAAACAGTGAACGAGCACCTGTTTTATTTGTTGTGTAATTTACCGAGTGATTGTAATATTTGTTTTAGTAATGACTCCATTGTTTAATATTTATCATCAGAAAATATTGTTTGTAACGGTCAGTAAAAGCTTTATTGTGTATACAACGATCATGACAGCAAGTTTTTTATTGCTTGTAATTCTCAAAGAATAATTATTTCAAAATTCTTTAAGTCACCGCAAACTACTGGAATAACCGCAAAATAAATATGTTACCGTTAATTTTAAAGCTCATAGATATGTTTGTTCTATTTTTCTCGAAGTGAATTCATGCCAGACCAAACCACATCTTCATAGTTCCTACGATGTTTCCAGTAGTCGTTTTATTGGTATAACCTTCATGAATTGGTAGCCATGAATTAGAAAAACTGCGAATTAAACGTTCGACCTTGAGTTTCTTCAATAATAATTTGAAAATTTCACTTTCTTTCATAAATCAATGTGATTCCCTGAAACATTAAAAAAAATACATTCATTCAAACAAAACGAACGTTTTTGAGATTTTTGAATGGCACCTAGCAAACAATTAACAAGGTAGAAAAACTTTGAAAAATATTAGAGAAACCGAAAAGTGAAATTTGAAAAAATAATCATATTTATGTTTTAACTTCCCTAATTACTTCCATCATCGTTGAAAATAATTTCTTTCGTTTTCGTTGATGAATAAACTAAACCAACACTTACACCTGACTGGTATCATGGTAATTATATCTTTCCGCTGTAATATTGTCATCTAACAAAATCATACATTTCCTTCGATTCATGCTACACCTTGGTGTCGAACTTTGCCACTCATGAAACGTCAGTTGACCAGAAAGAGGTTGACGACGGATCAGGTGATGAGTCTTCAATGCTGTTTGTTTGTTTTAATTATTGAGTCTTTTTTTATGAAATTGCCTTCAAGTGTTTTTCCAGCTACATGGAAAAGCCCTTTTCATTTGGTCGGTGCATTGAATGTTTCTATCCTGAGAACTAACTAATGTTCGTATACTCAATGCTGGTATGGGAATACAAAGAACCATGGCAACCCGCCGTGCACGTATCATACATACGAAATGTACGAATGAAAGCGATTTTTAAATGATGCTGAGGTTCTTCTTTTCACGCAAGAGCTGCGATGTGTAACGACTGATATCCGTTTGTTGCGCCACGTAATAACTTCCCTTTACCTCGCTTTGGAGCCCGCCAGAAGCAGAAGAGTTAGTGGTTAGTTGTTGGGTGCTATTCATGGCAATAAAATGTTAAAAATGAACATAGCAAGCAACTATTGTTATGGCCATGTACGAATGAATGTTTGGCGTGCGTGTAACTTTGTACGCGTCTGCGAGCATTTGAGAAGTTAGACGCAACGAGTTAAATGCAATTTCCTGTAAAGTTACATGCATTTCGTGAAACTTTTATGTCTCATATGTGTAGATCATATTGATTTCAATTTATTTATTGTATTTATTGTTTATAATTGTAGCTTAAGATATGTTAAAATGATTCACTCCAGAGCTTAACACAATCTGACATGGCTTCACTACCATTTCGCTATTTATTAAATTTATGTTTTTTTAATATTAGAACATTGTCCAAAGAAATAACATTGTGCCAATTCTCCAATAGAGCATTTACAATTCGCAAGCATATTTGAAACACACTAGATTTATGTTAGCCAATTTTCCACTAACTTTGAGCTCAGCCACAAGCAATAACCATTTCACTTGAAAAGAAAGAGCATTTACCTGCAAATTAAATTGGCAAGGTGCCAGACTGCATTCATCGATTTTACGTCAGAAAAGTCAAGATTTAGTATTAAAATCCGTGCAGTTGTTGCTTCTTATAGACTTGAAAAGACGGTGCCGTGAGGATATATTTTACATTATACAAGACTTAGTCTTGGTGCATAATCTGAATTTGTGGTGTTTTCATGCAGCATGTTAATTCTAGCGTGCACTGTCTATCTAATTATTCCATTTCCAGTCAAGGCCGATGTATATGTTGTCTGAGAATTTGGAATGCTTTAAAAAAAAATCAAAATGTCTTGTCATGAGCTAGGAACTTCTGGTTACCAGTCGAAAGTGTTATATTTCTGGGACTCATGCAGGAACCGTATTTGGCATGTGGATTTTGTTTTCGATATAAACAACTGTGCAAGTGTTCTGAGGTTGATGAAAACTGTTCTTAGTTTTGAGATTGAGAAAGTACGACCTCTTAAATAATTTATCACGTTAATTTTTTTCAGTTTTGAAAAGACATAAATTCACCTCGGTCTCCTTCCAATGAGTCCTTTTTTTATTCATGAGTTCAACATTTAAGCTCCTTTCGTGATTGTCTCGTAGTTTCTTCTAGTTTCCAGGCTCCTGTATGTGTATTCTTCAAGCCTCGTGGCTTCTCGCGGTTTTTTTTACCTTCTTAGCTTTATCTCCAATCGACTAATGTAGGTGAAATAATCGATAAAAAATTTCGAAGTCAATTACCAATCGCAGATTGAAAACCTGTGTTATTTTTTAGGAGACAAAATATTCGAAACTTTTGATACTAGCGTTTATAGTACCATGAACTTAAATGGGACTCTATCGTCATGGTACTGTATATATGTAGTACCATGAACCTATGGCACCATGTATAAAGCCACGATTAGATACGGGGCTTTGAGTTGATATAGCTCAGTCAGATCAGGAGTAGATCAGAGTCGTGAAATTAATCACGCCACACTTGTCAACATTGAATAAAGTATTTACCAACTTCAAATTCAGACTCGCGCCAGGCGATAGAGCTTCAACAAGATCACAGTTAAAAACTCAACTTTCCTCGTCGTTACTTTGTGTTTCTATATTAAAGAGAAATAATGAGTGTGAACTATATGTTGGCGTAAGATATTTCACTACAGAGAACATGAATGGACCGAAAATTAAATGTTTTGAAACTTCAAAAAACTCAAAGAGAATGTGCTATGTATAACAAATTCATCCGGTTTTGCTGATGAAACATTATTTTTGACCATGTCAAAAGCTTTCGCGAAGTTTAACTTGACGACCAAAAAACAAACCCTTTAGTACAACTTTTAAAAATGTATTGAAGCAGGACGACTTTTGATGAAGATAGCGCAAATTCTATATGTTCGAGTAGGTTAAAAAAAGAAGACAGATGGGGCCCTAGTTGGTTACACTTTCAATGTTTTCTAACTTAATGTTGGGGGAAAATTAGTTGTTGTGCTGTATCCAGCAAAACGACTTGGAAAAAAGTTGAGATTGAAGAGAACATATAAAAAGAATAGACAAAAACAAAAACGATAGCTACACAAAAACATTGGGGAAACTATTTGGCCACTATTGCTAGAACAACCTAAAACGAGGTTTGAAAGAGACGTTCATGTTCCTCTCTAAAATAAAGTGAGGGGATAATGGGTCGGGAAGAGGAAATATTGCTGTATCAGAGCCAGTAGGCGAAGCATTTGGCTGCGCAAAGAACGAAAATAAAAAGTGAGTTCACACAATTCATATTTGCGCAAATAAAGGTAAATTACAAAATAGTAGCAATCGTCGGTTATCCTTTATTTGTAGTGAAATTCGAACAATTGCTTCGAGATGTGCCAGTAAGAGGGACTTACTGGAGTACTTGTGGGTTTTTCTTGAGTGCAACTTGGCAAGCGCAAACCATAGCGAAAATACCCAAGCGAACCCACCGACACACCACCATGTAACCAACAACAATAGGCAGCTCATTGCTACCTGTGGTGTCATCGTTGATTGTTACTCTGGTTCAGCTAATTTCGCCCTCTTCATTGCAGAATAACAACTTGACGACGCCGCAATAGCTAAGTTTACATCTTTTCTGACGCTTCCATACATAGAAGCTGTAACTCCGCCACTAAAAATCGTTGTTTCGCATATCACATGTCGAACTAAGGCAGAAATAATCAAAACGTACGTAGCAGCTAACTTTAGATACGATCCTCGGCTTTTTCTGTGCAAAAAACTCAAGATCAAGAGCAAACAAAGCGACTTTCTGCATCACCGTTTTTACTACGTTCGATCTCTGGCAAATCCGACGGTGGAATTATCATTGGCATCCACAAATCTCTCACTGGAATTCTTTGCAACAACTCAGCTCTGCCTCTACTTCTTCAATTGAATGTGTTGGTTTCTATCTTCCTCTAACTCCTACTTCTATGTTACTTGTCGCTCCAATCTGCATTCCCTGTAATAGCCTCGTTTCAGTGTATGAACTTCTCTTTCCGGAAATCGCATGCTATTTTCTCTGTCATTTCCTTTCCGCCCTGTTCATGTTATGCGGTGATTTCAATATGCATTTCAAAGTGTTTTATGCTTTTTTTCAACCATCACTTCAAGCAATAGTCTTTCGCTGATCTTATCTTCCTTGATGGTAGTTTTTTTTAGACTCTCGAGGCAGGACGTTTAAATTTGCCACGCGCAACATTCTTAGTCGTCAGGGCAGCGACAATTTCAGACGTAACCAGAAAATATTATTTGAGTGGTATTATTTCATACGGGAGTGAATCATGCCTTGCTTCTATTCCTTATTATGTGCCTAATATTATTGGAAAAATACTTTAATATATTTAAATCATTCCTAAATCTTAATTCTGCTCTTTCACTCTGCGGCTTTCTCATCACCCTTCAGTACTTTTAAAACTTCTTTTAAATCTTCTTTTTGGATCCAAAAGCCTTTTCTTACTTCAGTTTGAATTTCCATAAAGCCAACTTTACCGAAATGTTAAACGAAATCAACCATATCATTTCTTCGTCGTCCACAATGCCTTCCATAGGCTTCACGTTTCACTCCCGAGTATGTAAGTAAGTATGACTTCTCTGGTCGACTGTTCTCTTGGCTATCTTCCTGCATTTATGACAGTACTTTAGTCGCAACCGCACTTCGTTTTTTTGCTCTCTTCCATCAAACCTTCGATGTGCCACAAGGATCTATCTTTGGCATCTTGCTGTTCATAAATTTTATAAATGAGCTACCGTGATTCCTAAACTTCTCTTCCATTCTGCATGACGATGATCTTAAATTATTTATAGTAATTGATTCACTTCAAAATAATCTTGAAAGCTGTTGTATTGCAAACTATTTTACTCTGAACGTTTTCCTGGTCCACCATCTTCGGTTATGCACTCGTTAAAAAGCTTCATCTTACTCCTATCTGGTTTGATGCTCCATTAATGGTTGGCCCACTGGAAAAGGAGGCTAAATGGTGAAAATACAATGCGAAATTGTTCCAGAGACAGAACCTTGTGGAGCTCCTTATGTTGCAGGGCCTTTATTTGTTTTTAAGAAAATTTCCAGCAAGTCAACCACCTGTTCTAGGAATCCGAACTTGATTAACTTAGAGAACTTTCGTCCCAATCGGAGTGGAAAGTTTTTTCAAAGATAAGCGCTAGTGAGTCTCATAATTTGCTGCAGCATTGACGCTGCTTTTGATTTGCCTGCATTCAATCAATTGAATTTGTCGCTATTTTTGAAAGTATCAGCATAGATTTTTTATTGTGAGACGCGTTTTTTTCATCATCTAGCTTCGAACTACTTTGACAGCGGAAGTTGAGACGTGAAGCTGATTTTTAACCGAATAAAGCAACAAGTAAAAATATTCGTTGCACAGCTTGTCTGAAAGTAAATCGGCAGCTCAGTGTTTTCAAAGTCTAAAACGAAGTTTCGTTAGTGCACTAATGAGCTTCTAATAATCCATATTAAATTTCGGTGACATTCAATAAAGTTTTTTGAATGCCAGAACAACATGGAATTATATATTGTGTTCAAAGTATTAAAGTTAATCGTAAACTCTTCAGCTTCTATTAAATTTCTTTAGACGTAATCCGAAACCCGATGAAATAGTAAGTGTGTAGAAATAAAAATCTTTACTAAGCCATGACGAACAATATTCATAAGCACCTTTCAAAATAGTAGTAGTCTAAGAAAACATACTCTTGCAAGACTACAAGCTACAAATACGACTACAATCTTGCCTGTAATTGAAATCTTGCTAAACTTAAGATTTCGCGATTTCCGGGCACTTTCATTTTCTGTCCCAATATGTTCTTGAAAAATATCTTAGTTGTTTAGAAGCAATTTCCGCACGAGGTGCAAAATGATTCTATCCATTTTTTATCGACAATCATTGATTGGTAGAATTTCTAACTTCACTTTTGAATGAAACCAATGATTTTCTTCAGTATCTAATCATCAATCATCATCGTTAATAGATAATACTTTCATTCTACTTACTATACAAATTATGCTAAATTGTTGATTCTATCTCTATGAATTCCAGTCAGATAATCAACAAACATTAAAATTACTCATTTACTGACTAAGCAAATCCACAAGCATCTTAAAAATATCTGGGCTTTGATATTTATCGACTTTCGTCGAGTGAAAACTGCAGCCGCTCAATTTCCCAGTTTATTTGCGGTTTGGCGTACTTCAAATAAATGGTCGAAACCACGAACGTTTTAAGCAAATTGCTTGACTTTTTTGCTCTTTTTCGTTGAACGCTACTAGCTTTTTTTTTGTAAACCCCTTCGAATAATCACAATAGACTGACCGAGTTGAAAAAATACTTACTATTTGTTAGAAAAAAAATTATACTCTTCCAGTCGATTGCACTGTAGACTAAACCGTTTTAATGATAGTTTAGCTACTGAACTAGATTTACTGAGAGGTAAAGAACTTAAATGTATGGTCACTGGAATTAAGATCTAGGTATTGTTCAGTGCTAATTTTGGTGTATGATACATCGGTCGGGTAGAATAGACACTTATGTGCTATTGCACCCATAATTTTCTTCAAGATTGTTTGTCCAGAAGCGATTTCTCAGAAGCCATAGCAAAGTACGTCCATATGTCGCCCAAAAGTTTTTTGGCACATTTTGTTTGGCCGGTAATTAGCCAAGTCAGGCCATGGGAACTTACGGATAAAGACTCCACTATAAACCCTTGACCTGGGGAAACATGTTATCTGTTTATGACGACCATTGTGGTTTATAGCTAGTATTTTATTTCACTGTTGAAATTACATACATTTTCTTGCTGTCACAAAAAAATGCCTTGGAGTAAATAGAATTCTTATGGGGTCATTATTTTAGAGAAATTAGTTGAAGATTTTCAGCATAATATGATTGCATCTGGCTCGGAAAGTGTATAACCGCTTCTATGAGAATAAATCTCGAGTGCAAATTGTTTCGCTTGGTAGAACTTTAGTATTTGAGAACTCGTGGATTAAGACAGTGGTTTCCGGTGATTTGTGAATAGTTTATCATCTACTAAATGGACTTTTTCCAAAGTGGTAGCACATCCATACTTTGTTAATTTTTATTTGAACACATGATACAAATCTACGTTTCTAATTTACGGTGCAAATTTTAATATCACCGCTGTTTATTTAGCTTCATAAAGCGGAATCTTTATTTCGGTACTGCTGTGAGATGTGCTGATTTGCTCCATAAATTTATGATTTAGAAGATCAAATACTTGCATGATTACTATCAAATCAGTATGCGTTGACTTAAGATTCTTCGATTTCTTCCTATCAGTGCATCAATCGCCTCTGCTAGAAATCTTATCGAAACGCTTTCAATGATATGTTGACTTCATGTGCGGTAATTCAATATCTTTGCCTACTTCTAATGCATGACGACCCCATTCGAGTTCACCTGTCCTGTTCGATAGTGTGGGTGGAATTGCCTGCATTCGATGTAAGTGCAAGTCATTCTCTTCATGATCAGTATCGTGGCAATCCGCCTTTAAAAGATTGCACATTGAACGACTGTCAATTTATGGACGTGGTTATTGTTTTTACTACGAATCGAACGTCATGCTATTGCATTTCTGTTGTGCACCAAAACGCACGTGTACAATTGCAGTAAACCATTTCTTAGTTTTCCGTTCCGGTCGGTAGAGCGTCGTTGTTTTCATTTCTCGTACGTTCAGGGGGAATCGTTCCCGTGGGAAGTGAATTTGATTTGAATGCGATTCACAATCTGAATAAAATTGGTATCAAAGTGAATGTGCTATCTATATATTTTCCTTTAGTTCCAGTTTTCCTTTCGGTTTAATGTTCGTTCACACCCATACAAGATTGAAGTTAGTTGTCGACTGTACATTTGGAACCACTTATGAATTCATGTAGAGAACTTGTTTGATATGCTGAAAAGTGTTTAAAAGAGTTCAAGGTTTGGGCGGAGGAAGGAAAATGAAGCGAATACATTTACGGAATCTAAGGGTAATTAATATACAAGTAGATTTGAACACATTTTTTGTAATGAGCCAGATTGATAACGTTACTAATTGTAAAAAAATGTTTCCTATCATTTTGAAATTCGGTATTACTTTTTAAACTATTTAGTTGAATACATACTGAAAATAATCTGCAAAAGTATGCTGTCGAGTAAATAAATTCATAATTTTATGGACTGCTATCTATGTTTTAATTTAATTTGGTTTTGTTTCTATAAAGTGTTGACGCCAAATAAAACAGTTTTATCTATTCTCTTTTCATTATGCAAGTCTATTCTCTTTTCATTATGCAATTTTTGTAACGTATGGTACCGTCCACTTAGTAAGGGTTAATCACTACGCAACGCGGTATCACAATAAGCCCTTGTGTGCCTAAGTGCGCCTTCTCCGGAGTCTGAAAGAGGCGTCCGTGGAACCTAGCCTAGTCAGGTGAATTTTCTTTTCGAATTTCACTATTATCCTTTTTGTGACCGGCATTGCCGTTTGGATCAAAAATGTATCAGAAGCGATATATTTTTTTTCGATAACTAAAGAAAAAAAACTCTAGCGCACCTGAACCGCTAGAAATACTAATGTTCGATGAACAATAAAAGAATCGTGAAGATTTTGAGTGCATTTTCTACAAAACGTGCTCCAACCTATTTCGAGTGCAAAATCACTTTGATATTGACAAAGCAACTCATTGGGTGGAAAGGATTTAGGAAAGCCAAACACTGCAAAACATTGAAAACAGCATAACATAACATAAACAAAGAAAATGCTCAGTGCTTGCAATACTTTACCAACACTGCAACTAAAAGCCTCTCACAATTGCCTCTCGTTAAAATCAAAAAACTCTATCGATCTCGATTTTATCCGATGATTTTGTCGAAAGTTACAGGGATAGAAAAATGTTTGGGATCAAAAAATGAAACTTGGTTGGCACCGAAAAATCTCTAGAACTTAGAAAATTTAAACATTGGTAACTTATTTTCATTGTAAATGTTCGCGATATGAATACTTAACGTAAGCATTTATTGATACGAAAATAGAAAAACGCCTCGCGCTGGCAACTCTTCGCTGGCATCAAAGCCAAATATATATTAGACTTGCCTCACATTGAAATCAACCTACTCTGAGAATTTCGTTTTGATCCGATGACTGCATTGGAAGTTATAGGGGTATAAAGAAATTTAGGGTAATCAGTCGCAAAAGTTTTCAAATTTTCGAAAACTTAATGTGTTTATTGTCACTACAAGATCATTACCGTTTAAAAATTTTACGGTAAAATCGCTTAATAAAAATATTGCAAATAAATACAAAACCAACAATAGCTGGCAGCCCTATCATGGATTTTTAGCCAGATTCTTCCTGAATAATGCCTATAATAAGTTCCATTCATCATATGCAATTCGTTTTGATTTAATGACTGCACTGGAAGCTATAGGGCAAAAAGCTTTCTTTTCCTGAGCGGATTTTTAAAACCCAAGACACCAAAACTACCATAGCTGGCAGCACCAACCGAATTTTTCAACCAAATTTCTACCAAACACGGCTTAAAACAAGGTTCAGCTACTGTGTCAATTTCATCTCAATTTGGTAACTGAAACAGAATTAATAGGGCAAAAAACAGTTTTTTTCCTTTATAATTTTTCAAAGTGGCACCACTGGCACAGAGTTGCTCGCATTCCCAAATCGCTTCTATCAAACCTGGTCCTACATAATTCCAATACATTCTGTGAGTTTCAACTGTATCTGATAATTGGGTCGTGAGTTCTCATGAACAGAAGTTTTGGATGCTTAAAATATAGGTAAATTGGAGGAGGGTTACCGTTCTTGCCCGATATGCAATTTCACAAACTTTACTTTGGTGGTATAAACAAAGCATAAGATTTCTATCCGTGACGAGCCGCCACTGGGCCCGCTCGACAGAAAAACACTATTATAAGGTATACGCGGATACCAACAAGAAATATCTACTTTACTTTAACTCAGTAGCGGCCACTGATTTCTATATGAGTTGATTTTCACTGTAAAAGACGATAGTTTTTCATTAGAGTCGATGGTTTGAAGGTTTTCACTTTCAATGCCTGCCGTAGCTTCAGAGTTGCTAGAACGTCCATAAAAAACTACACGAGTTTACAATCTAGTAATATCAATATGCCCTTTAAGTTTCATAATGATGTGATAATCTAGTCAAAAGCTATGGCAATTCAGTAATTTACAAATTTCAATCTCATTTTAGGCGCCTAGCGCACACATAGGGTTAAAAATTTCAAAAATATTATCATATTCACATTAAGAACACGTTTAAAATTCATTTCATAAACTTTGTTGTTGCAAAAGTGGTTTGTTGACAGGATAATAAGTATTTTTTAAATATCACTAAAATGACCGCCAGCGCCAAAGGGTTAAAGACTATTAAGTGTTTGGGGCACTGCCTTACCGCATCTCCTGCGAACAAAATGGGACTGACATCCAGCAATTTATGCAAGAGGTGCGAAATGGAAGAAGACTACATCGTGCACACTCTTTGCGATTGTCCGGCCGTGAGCAATAAACGCCTCAAGATTTTTGGTTCTTACCAATTTCAAGAGTTAGCAGAGGTTGCTATTACCGTCACGTTGAATCAGCTGATTCAGTTTGGCGAGGCGGTCACTTGGCAGCTCTAACGAGCCAGCGGAGAGTGGCAAATGTGCCCAAACTGGCGGCCTAATGCTCTTTACTACCTAACCTTCTTATTTGTCGGTCAAGATGCTCCCACAGATGCTCAATTGCATTAATATCCAGTGGTTGTGGTGGCGTTTTCAGTTGGCTCCGAACATTGTATAATAGCCATTCCTTGACGACATATGAAGTATATTCAGGGTTATTATGTTGCTGGAAAATAAACAACCCCTTCAAACCCAATTTTCTGGCACCCTCATGTAAGTTGTTTTTCAAAATGTCCAAATAGGCATATCGACCAATTAAAGATTCGGTAAAAACAAAATTCTCAACACCAGATGCTGCCATGCACCGCCATACCAGTACAGACCCTCCGCCGTGTTTTAAGATACCTGCCACGTTCGAAGGAATGCTCTGTATTTCATTTTCTCCATACCTTTTCACATCCATGGATATTGAACTTTGACAATATAACGGTATTCTAGTATGCTGTGTATGATCTTTTGCAAATCGAAGTCGCTTTTGTCGATTAAATTTATTTGCAAATAGTTTTTCCTTATATTCCGACCATGATATGCACAATATATCATAAAGCACGCGGCGAATGGTTTGGAAATTGCATGACTTGCATCTTTCTTTAGTTACCCCGCCTGTATTTTCGGAGCACTAATTTTTGGGTTTTGATTAACTTTTCGAACAATAAGTAGATTTTCTTTGTGCGTGAACTTGCGACGACACCCAGCTCAGTACTCATATTCCACACTGACCTTGGCTTTGAAAATTTTACTATCAATTCCTTTAAGCCCTGGGAGAGCTCTTTTCATCTTGGTGTCATTATTCAAAATTTTGGTGAATTTATTTTAAATAAAGGAAATTACTTAATAATGTGTAAACGATTTACAATAAATAAACAAACCAAAGTATCAAAGTTAACATACGTCTGTTTCATTGAGTAATCCACCTCGAAATGTCCCATGTGTATACTTACTTTTGTGATGTGAATTTGGGTGCTGTTGTTAAAACTACAACCGAAAGCACTTGGAGTGCAATATTTATCATAATTATTTGATTCGAGTGACAAGAGCCCGAGTAGTATTTTCAGGAAAATATTGTCTATTTTCACATAATTTATTAGATCCTTGGGTGTATAGTTACTTTTGTGATTAACTGTATACATAAAATAAACAAAGAACACTTCGAAACCCCTAGAATTTTTATCAAAGACATAAAACAAATATATTTTGTTGAAAACAACCATTTTTCACCAAACCAGATTCTACTTCGCATTGTTATTAAAAGCAACACTTGTGTATTTGCAAGCATTTGTGAATGAAAACCAACGAATAAAACTCAAAAATATTCATAAATCTTCTTCACTTAAAATCTGGTTGCGGTTTGTTTGCGAATCAGTCCCTTTAGAGGCTTTTACACGCAGTTTCCCCATTAAAATGTATGAAGGTACTCTTAATCGATTGTTCTTATTTATTATTAATTGCTTGCTATAATTCAATTTTCAAGCATGTTCCACTCTGCTCTTAACACATTTTTTTGTTCCAAAAGGTCAAACCAGTGCGTTATCTAACATATTTAGATCCCGTTTCAGAAATGAGCATCTCGAAAAATTAGAACAAATTCAGAACTAAATATTAATAAAGATGGAATTGGATCTTATTTTAATAAGTCGTTAATAGCTCCGAATTTAGAACCAGAAATCATTATTTGCATAGCATTTGCATGAAAAAAACTTAACATTAAAAAGTTTTGACAACGTTTTTCCGAGCAATCACTACCATGCGACTTAATTATTTAAATGTCTCGATATTTATTGTGCCACATTCGCGTTTTTCTTAGTTAGCAGACTCCGGTTGCGATAATTCCGCAAAAAAATCCAAAATTTTAACACTAATGCATGATCATCAAACTATGTTTCGGATGACGAAAAATCATAGACTCCTATTATGCAACATGTTCGTTTATAGTTGCACTAACGAAAAAATCTCTATTGACTTTATGCAAGAAAGATACAGATTATCAGACAGAAAAAACCGTTACTGACCTTTTTAGGCGGGACGGAATTCTTCGAAGCTGTACTGCATGATTTTTGTGAAAAACTACGATTGACCGAATTTACGATTATTCTGCGTTTTGTTATTTTGTTTTGAAATCGTTTCACTCTTAACGATTATGCGGTTTGATGGCCATGGAGATAAGAATTTTTGGCGTTGTGAATTCGATGAGTTTTTTTTTTGTTGAGAATAACTTGGCGATCTCTAGTTTAATTTTTGCGTAAATAATTGTGTCTAATAAAAATATGTAAATCGCCATATCTCATCTTGGCGCTAATATCAAAAGTCTTACGAATATTAGTTTTTTAAATCAATCTGACATCATTAAGATTGTGTCATTAACTTTATAAATATCAAAGATTTGTCTGCCTCCAGCAAATTAAGCAGCATAACTTACTTCAATATTTTTGTACACAGTGTGTTTTCATTGAAATCAATTTTTCTTCTTTCACTCAAAACAATGCACAAGCATTGTGTTTCAACCTTACGAAGAATAAAAGTTGTAAAGAATTTTTACGACTTTTGATTTTTTGACGTCGAGGTTAACGCTTCGTATGTTAAGTAGGTTCTTCGCTCTCTTAAGTCGAGCACCGTCAATATTCATTCACTGCGTTCGAATGCAGAAAAAAAAGAAATCCGAATAAGCTCAGTAATCCAAAAACAAGCAAGCTACAAAGAGCGGGAGTAGATATTTCAAAATTCTTGAATATATTATGAAAAAAAAACTACAGAAAACGAAGCGCAAGAAAAGTAAGTGAAGTTACTTTATACAATTACACATATGTACGTGTTCACATATAAGCACGCTAAGATGAAGTATGTTGATGTGTGTGGCGGCACCACAGCATAATCGGGACCGTTTGCATTCAAACGGAAATGAGCCTCAAAGACGATTGCATCAAGACGTCATAGTTTTTTTTCGACCTTGGAAAAGAAGCTTTCATTAAAATAGTAAATTCAAACAATGGAAGAAAAAAGTTAAAATTAAAAGTGTAATTACATTTTCGACCAAGCCATGACAGACTTGAATGAATTGCTGGTATGAAAAGCGAATTGTCGGCAAGTTTTTCACTAAGAAATATTGTTGATCAATTAGTGGACCATGGTCAGTAGACGGGCAAGTATTTTACCTTGTAATTATCAGATTTTAGGGAAACAATGAAAATGGAAGAGGCAAAATAACTTTCGAGATTAAAGAGATGCAATTTAAAATCTCGCAAAAATCATAAATATGCATCCGGCACGAACGAACATCACATGTTTATTTATCGGTAGAATAAAAACGTTTTGTATATTTATAAAAACTCAATCCACCAAAATTATTTCTGGCCTAATGGATGATACATTCAACTATCGCTGAAAAGATCACACAAGATCACATATATCTACTAAATAATGCTAAGCATAAAAACAAAAAGCTTAGGCCAGTACTTAAATTTCTCCTTTAAGTATCTACTGAACTGGCATACATACATAACAACAAACTCGTTGAAGTGTCATTCCATTCAATTAGCATATGTCACTTCTTTGATAACTTCAATTATCTTGTTTACTAAACTGT
Source organism: Nemotelus nigrinus (assembly GCA_947369275.1). Lineage (NCBI taxonomy): Eukaryota > Metazoa > Arthropoda > Insecta > Diptera > Stratiomyidae > Nemotelus > Nemotelus nigrinus. The sequence continues at coordinate 39,183,627 of OX376373.1, read as the reverse complement.
AATGTACACACAGCATGCTTCTTGTATCAAATATGTAAACGTGTTTCAGCTGTATTTTTAAGTAATTAAATTTGAATAATTGTACTTGGTAGAAAGTAATGAAACAAGCAGGCTGCCACTTCGAATAATTTAAATAATCTGTTCGAATAGAAAGAGAAATTCCAAGCATCTTTTGATGCATAAGATATGTATTCGTTCACGGGTACGATACTTGCTTCATTTGATTGTATGAACTGACTGATGTTTTCTTTTAATACTAAAATACAGAGAATGTTAGCATAGAATCAAATAGAAAGCTACGTACTTTTTGTTCCCCATTGACTTAGATTCAATTTTAATATTTGTTTTATTTTTTCAGGAATGCCAGAATTTAGTCGAAGAGAATCGTAGACTAGCCGGTTTCAATCCTGGACCAGTTGATGAAAATTCACTGACACCAGGAAACAATGGCAGTCTCGAAAGTGTCATTTTACAAACACAGATCGATACTCTGCAGTGGCAGCTTAAACAGGTCAGTACTAATTAATTTTATTTAATTAAAATGTTGATCTATTTCATTTTAAACATAAGCATATATATATATATATATATATATATATATATATATATATATATATATATATATATATATATATATATATATATATATATATATATATATATATATATATATATATATATATATATATATATATATATATATATATATATATATATATATATATATATATATATCCCAACGTTATGCTCATTTCTAATCGCGGTATCCCTATACTTATATATCTAGGCCATTGGAGATCCACTCTAGTCACCTGTTAACCTTGCTATAAAATGCCTCATAGGCACCAGTTGAAATTAATATCCTCGTGGTCTGAGTTACAAACACTAAGCCAATTTTATTTGTACAAGAGGTCAGATGTTAGGAATAATTCTCAACTTTGCGAATCTACTAATTTTGTCAATAATACAAGTTTTGGACGAAAAAGTTAATTTACCTGCAGATTTTTCCTCGCAGAAAGTAATGGATCGAATAATTAATAAATCGAATCATTCCAAAGAATATGCGACATGTTATCTTCCACACGATCTATTTATAGAAGAGCTTCCTATTCTACAGAGCTACTTTTGGCCCTTTAATATGCGGCATTTCACGTGGAGCGGCCAACGAAAAAAAGTCGAGGTTCTGGTTTTCGTTCATATTGTGCATATCGGTACTTCCAGAGGATATGAACTTGGATACACAATTATTTTTTTCTATGAGGTTTAGTTGCCGAGTTATGGGCTTCTGAATAATTGATGAAATTAATGATAGGTTTTTTTGGAAGTCGATACTGATATTCAAAAAAAAACATCTAAAAAACATTAAACATACTGATTAAGTATAGAAAATTAATTGTTGTTTTTAACTTTGAAATTAGCTTTGAAAAACAATATCTTTTCCGGTGTAAACATTTCAATTCGAAAGTAAACATTTAAATTCGTTATTTGAATAATTGGGCCCAGGTTAGTTTTGTTTATTTTTATAACAAAACAAAGCTTAAAATATACTTATTTTATCATAAAAGTTTTAGAATGGGATAGCCGGTAGTTTATTTTCATTGAAACTGTCCATCAAATGAAAATCTAATGATAGCATCTGCTGGCACGAAATTAACAAAAAATGATTGTTAACATACCAAATAAAAAATAACATAATTGTTGATTTTTGACACACCAAATAAGTTTCACGTGGTAGGCCTACTCACTCTATGAATTTCGTTTCGATCCGATAACTGAGTTGGAAGTTATAGGGATTAGACAATTTATAGGTTTTGCGCCCACAAAAATCTCAAATAATTTGAAATCGAAACATTTGCTCTTTATTGCCATTACAATATCATTATCATATGCAAATTTAATGGCAAGATCTGTCAGTAAAAAAACACAGAAATTGAAAAAGCTGGCAGTACTAACCTAATTTTTTATACAAAATCTTACCAAACTTGACACAATAAAATCAATCTACTGTGTGAATTTCGTTAAAATCTGGTACCTGAGTCGGAAGTCATAGGCCATGAAACATTTCATTTTTTGACTTACTTTTCATGATAGCACAACTGCCATTGGCTGTTCAACATTTCAAATAAAATATATCAGGCCCGCTCCTACTCAAAATCAATACAAACTGTGGATTTCATATTGATATGATGATTTGGTCGTGAATTCTCGTGAATAAAATTTCGAGTGCTCCGAAAATAGACTTTTCGTGAAGCACCGCTCTTGTGGGAAGCAGATTTTTCCAAATACTTCACTATCAGTCAATACTTCACGCCAGTGGTCAATGTGTACCCTCTTTCCAAAAACTTCACGAATATGACACCCGCGCTAAGAGCAATGTACCCGAGTACTGTGGTGGACACTCAGAACAGAGAGATTTAAGAAAATGAAACAAGCGTATGCATATGCGAAATTTAGTGAAGCAATTTTACTACCAAGATAAAATCTATAAATAGAACAAATCGAGAGAATTGCTACCTCAGATATTCTCCTTGGTATCCCCGATACGTTAGTTCTATGAGCTATATCTTTCTCTATTCATCTCTTTCTCTATCTCACTCTATCTTTCTGTTGGCCGAGTAGATAAATGTCAAATTCTCTCAGTACTACTAACGCTCAGATTCAGGCAAATTGCTTCAATTCTCACTACCATTTTCATTTCCTTATATCTCTCTCTTCTGAGGGTGGACACCTTTCCGGCAGGTAGCGTCACCTTAACTTCTTTTTCTTTGGGGAGGAGGTGTGTTCCCACTTTATTGAGAAGTATTTCCACTCCATCTTACTGCTGGAGGTGTAGTGGTGGATCCATGTTTTGCCATCCGTGACAATGTGGCGAAGAAAACTGTTCTCTTCAAAATAGTATCGTGGCAAAAGTTGCAGGCTTGCCCCCATGCGCTTCTCCTTGTATTGGTTGGACAGATTTGGTGGTACACATCGGCAATAGACTTTCCGGTACTGCAGAATATCGTGAGCAATGTCAGGAACGTTTCCGAACACCATTTACAATTCTACCGTCATATACCGTAAAGTGATCCTCATGTTACCTTGAATCAGCTCGTTCGCGCAAGCTGTGTTCAAATATGTCGATACCATACTGGTTCAGCCACTACTGTGTTCGTGGCTAACTTTTTATATACCAGCCGCAAATTTTCGACATCATTATGCGATATGCTGACATTTTAGTATTGGTGATCAGCTGGAGCCTGAAAAGAGCCCACGCCAAATAAGTACGTTTTTCCATATGCGAAAGTGAGAATAAATAGCAAAAACGTACTTGTTTGGCACGGGCTCTTTTCAGGCTCCAGCTGATCACCAATACTAAAATCTCGTGTCAGGGCCGAGAATATGCTTCTCTCACTTTTGCAAATGGAAAAACGTACTTATTTAGCGCGGCTTCGCGGATCAGGCACCAGCTGTTTCGTAAGCCCTCCACATGATACCCTTCTCTCCTATCGGAAAATATCGCGCTTTCCGTGCTATTTATTAGTCTATATGCTCTGCATATGATCCCATCAAGAAATAGTAAACGCAGCGAACTTTCGCTGGCAAAAAACAACATTGTCTGTATTGGAGAGCACAAACGTATCGAAGATGTTGTTTTTATTCTCCAAATGGTATCGGAACAAGTATTCCGCGTCAATTATCTTATTGCCGACCATTTTAACACACAGACTAGGTTTTAATAAAATTAATATTGCATAAAACGCCAATAGTCAAAAAGGTGTTTTTTGCAAAGTATATGTATATTTCCTAGTGGGAATGAAAGAACGTATCTTATCGTAGCATTGCCGCTGATGGGGTATTTTTTGTCTTGTTTCAATTTTCGAAATCAGCTATCTATTTTTCGCAATTTGTGGGGTTTGTATCGCAAATCACGCGCTTTTCGTGCTATTTATTAGTCTATATGCTCTGACGCGGTTACATGTTACAAATCGAAGGACTGAGCGGATTTTTTCGCGAAGCCAGTTTCCCAAACGAGTTGCCATTTGTGTTGCTAAAACTCTGCAGAGCTGACTGGTCGCATGTATTGTAACTGAATAATTCCTTCTGGTAAAACTCCTGTCCTTGAGTGTTGTAGTACGTTGTCGCGAAGTGTTTCACCTCCTGTGAAACTGAGCGAAATATTGCGATATATCAACAGTATATGTATGCATTTTTAAAATAATTGAAGCCAAACTAAGGAATTTCTCTCCTTGTGTTTATTGGAAGGTATAAAATATCAAATCATAGTAGATTTTTCTATTAATATTTTCAACTCATTAGATACGATCATTTAATAGGTTTCTGTTCTTTATTTTACTGCAGTTTTTTCAGTCCAAAGCAAACACAATCAAATATTTAAAAATCGATAAACCTGTTGAAACCATATTGAAATTTTTTTCATTAATAATAGTAGCTTTTTACAGTTTCAACTTGAATAAAAAATAATTCGTATTGTCACCGGTTTTAAGATGCCGATAATTTTCAAAGTGGTAAACAATCTGTACTATATTAAAAACAAAACTTGGATGTATTTTATTTGCAAGAAACATCCCTATATAATTACCATCATTATTATAATTATCAGTAAAATGCAATATATATTATAACCTTGTATTCTACCAAGCTCTTCCCCGAAATTTAATTTCACACGTTCCTTAGTTTTCATTATTTGCAAAATTTCGAATCTGATTCACTCGAATACATTTTCGAATTGATGATGTAAGTTCGCCGGCCAGATCTATTCAATTCAATTCAATACCACCCAGTCGATAATATTCGCAATCATGTAATTTACGCAAGCCATCATAGTTGCATTAACAGTACCACACAGCTTTTCAATTGCCCGACATATGTACGTACTTACAGCTGTACGATTTCGTGACCGTGGTCATTAAGAAGGTAAAGCATTCCAAGACTTCTTTTTTGGAAACAACATCATGAATACCTTGTAACGCACAAAGGGATTTCATTGAAGTGAAATTAAGTTTAACACATGTGCTCTAATCTGGTTTGATATCTCTTCGCGTTTTTCTTCAATATTTGTTTCGCTAGTGCGAGTGGGTTTTGACTTTCGAATGAACAGATCTTAAAGTTTCCTACTACGGAGATCTTAAGTATACTTACAATTTTCAAATTAAATCAATGCAAACATGTAGGCTGAGATTAAATGCACACTCGGTAGTAAATGCAAAATATGCTATTAATACATATGTATGTAGATATCATTCTTAAATGGGATTTTTCGCGATTTATGCTGATGCTGCTTCCTATTTTTAATTTATTTTATTATATATGTATTTTTCTGTTTTTAATACTACTTATTATTCAAATTACCTCATGTACTAATATTAATTGTCTTATGAAACAAAATAATAACGTCTACTTAGATTTCAAATAAGATGAAACGTAAACGCGCACAGTATCACATAAGTATTGTGTTATCTAATCGAGTTATCTACGACTTTTTTATTTCGTCTTCGCAAATATATTTTAAGTTTCTATTTTAAAACGACTAGTTGCTTCAGTTGTGTCTTGGATATTATTGTAACTTATAATTTTTCCAAAAACTACTTCAACAAAACTCTTAATTCTGATTTCGCTTAAGAGTTTATTTTGCTTTTTTTTTTTTTAAAATACACGCGATATTGAAATCAAAGTTAAGAGTTTTGTTGAAGTAGTTTTTGAAAAAATTACAAACTTTATTTAACATCTTATACTTTGCATACTTTCGAAACCACTTTGTCAAATAAAATATTCAATGTAAATAAAATTTTTAGAAAACTTTAATCATCCCGCAAAAACAACTCTTGTTGTCAAACTCGAAGATATTTTACAATTCACAAATCACAATAATTTAAGCAAATGAAATCCATACAATTAATTAATTTGACCAATTAAATTTTCATTTATCTTTGCATGTCGAAATTTCATAATAAAATCCATCAACATCTCTTTCTATTCCGAAACATTCTATTGGTCAAAAACATTAATTCCTGAAAACATTTCGGAAGCACTAAATTTAACTCCTTTGAAATTTTGCTTTGAAATTTATCTCGTAAAGCATTGATACACACTCACAGGTTGGCATATAATAAAACTGATGTCTTAGAAAATTTCACATTTCCTTTTCAATGAACTCGAAATGCCAAGGAGTATTCTAAAAAAAGATTTCTGCCCTAAAAAAAGACATAAACATGTGAATTTAGGTCACAACGTTGCAACGATTAGGTTTTTGTGATTGTATGTGAGAAGATCAACTCAATGGATAATTTTCGTTATAGTTTCCATAAAATGGAACGATGCGACTATGGTTTTGAAAAGGAAGTGTCTAGAAGAATTTTAGATACCATTTATTTGAGCTTAAATCTAATCAAATCACTACACATAAATACGTGTCGTATGATTTTTATTTACATAATTTTCGACTTGAAGAAATTACTATGTTTAGAAATAATTGTCATCATAGATATTCTATATGATAATCGTTATATAAAAAAATTTTATATTTACTAGGTAACTCTTGTTGCAGATAATGTGGCTTTTACATTTACAGGTTTTTTTTACTTTTGATTAGAGTCAGATGTGTAGATAAACTTCGAAGGCACTTGTAGCAATCTTTCTCGGAACTGTGAAGGATGAATGGTAGAAGTTTACGGTAGAAGATTTTTGAATCGTCACAAGCACAATTTTGCACGTTCTGATTTTGTTGGATCCAGCTCTGCTGGATATTTCAGTATATTTCACATCTTTTCAACATATTTCACAAGTTTTCTTTTCCTTCTACAAGTCTCTGGATTTCTTACAAAAACATCTAAACATTTAAATTGATTTGACTGGGTTTTAGGTAAGAAACAAACATTTTCTTTAAAAATTAGCTAGCAAGTCAGAATCTGAGGTAATTTTCGGAATAAGGGAAAGCGAAGCTTAAGACTAGACAAAGCTATCTGTTCTGAAAATGTGAAACAAAAATATTTTTTCACACGCACAAAAGATTTGATGTGCCGGGAAAGAAATGGTACTCCGGTTTTTAAACAAATCCTAAAATCAAGCTTAAACAACCAGTAGTAAAAAGCTTAAGCAAAATTGCTCCTTTGAGCAAAAGAGCAATGATGAAAAATTGATTCTAGTGTATTTGGTCTGGTTCTCAGAAAAAGGATCGTCATAGCTTTAGGACGTTTGTTTGATTTCACCTCTTAACATTCCAAATCAAAAAATTGGCAGTGTAATAGTTAATTACAATAATTTTTTGATGACTATTATAATTTATGGTCCTCATTCATTCTTATGCAGACTGGCAAATGCAAAAAAGTACAAAGTTAATATCTACTTAATGTAGAATCCCTGTTGAATCTATTTTATTATTATGCTTTCATTGCAATCATTAACTTTGTATTCAGTGTGATTCGAACCTATGCCAGGCAACGCATTTTTAATTGAAAAAGATTTTGATTCAATGGGAAAAGCTTTTTATGCATTGGAGCGGTAAAAAATAAATTGAGAAAAATGTGGTTTATATCCGCTAATCAATTTTTTCATTTAAAATAAAGTTTTTATTAAATGAAGATAGCCTTTAAGGAGAATTCGAATGAAGCAGCTGTCACACACACAAACAATCAGCTCATTTTACTCGAATAGATGAATTTTCCTTGATGCAAATTTGATTGAAAAGAAGATACAAATGATGGAAAAAACAAGAGATAAAGATAATTTGCTAATATTTTAGTAGAGAAAACGAAATGAAGCCTTTTTTGCTATTTTTAACAATGCGTTCTAAACCGAAAGAAAGAATTGTGTATTTTTCAATGAGACATTTATGATGAACACTGAATTTGTTCATAATTATAATGATTAGAATTAGGGCTCGAATAGTTATGCACGTGCATGTTGCATCCACATTTTGCATTTTTCATATATTTCGGCCTTTAGAGCATATTTTGGTTTAAACTGCATGTTCGTGCATATTTTCATCATTCTTGTTCCATCGAAATTTAATTTCGTAAACCTGGTTTCTCCGTTTGGTATTTCTCTTCGAAATATGGACGCAAATACGCAAGCAATGACGTTTGGCATATTTTATACCACTGCATATAAAATCATTGTGTACATTTTTATGTGCGTCGTCAAAGGAATCAAAATAGTAGAATCGAAAGGGCTGAAAATCAAAGAACACAATAAAAGCACAATATTTGATCCACTTTGGACTCAATTAACAAAAAAAAATCATTAGAACTTCGAAAGAGTATATAGTCGAAATGAGGGCCTTGGTTCATTGATGCGAATTCAATAAGTATTTTTACTACCACACATACTCACTAAGTCAGCATAAAAGAAACATAAATAGGCCACGATTCCAGGGAGCTATCTTCAGAAGACAGCGATTATTACTGTGGTACCTAAGCCAGGCAAATACCTCCAATTCCCACAAAGCTGGAGACCAATAAGTATCCTGTCCTCCGTAGGAAAAATCGCTGAGCGCCTTCTTCTCAACCAGCTAAAAGAAATAATTGAGGAAAAATCAACAATCCCGGAGGTACAATTCGGCTTTAAGCCACTACATTCCACTGAACTCTAGCTCGCAAGAGTGGTACAACACATACGTACAGGGCTCAACCAAAGAAAATCAACGGGCTTAGTCATGTTTGATGTTGCCAAGGCGTTCGACAAAGTCTGGCATGCGGGACTAATTTTCAAACTGCATACATTCCAAATCCCAATACCTTTCATACAACTCATTGCATCATTTCTCCAGGGCAGAACTTTTTGTGTTAGAATTAACAATCATCTCTCGTCAATGCGGACAATAGAAGCTGGAGTCCCGCAAGGTTTACCACTCTCCCCAATATTGTATAGTTTATACACATCAGACATCCCCGATATGCCCAACGCAAAAGTAGCGTTGTACGCCGATGATACATGTATATTTTATACCTCAAAGCACGCAGAAGCTATATCTTCAAACCTACAAACCTACATAAATATGTTACTGGATTTCCAGAAATGGAAAACCCAAATTAACGCCGAGAAGACGCAAGCCATCTTCGTAACGAGACGACAAAGGCAACAACCACCACAACTAACAGTCGACAACCAGACGATAGAATGGCAACGGACAGCCAAATACTTGGGACTAACTTTTGACGACAGACTCTCATGGACCACACATACATAAAGAATAAGAGACAAACAATTAATGAAATATTAAGTAGACTACAACCATTGACCAGACCAGACAAACTGAATATGACAAACAAGACGCTACTCTATAAACAAATAATAAGACCAATGTTGACTTACGGAAGCACTGCGTACTATCAGACTTGCAAGACAAATAGACGCCAAGTACGAATCTGTCAAAACCTCGCTCTGAAAAAAATATTTAGAATTCCATGGTATGTTAGAAACACGGACATACACAGAAAACTAAGGATCGACCCGATCGACATTTACATACGTGACAAGACACTAAAACTATTTGACAGACTAGACAGACACGCTAATAGTACCATGGAGGAACTGAAATATATCATCAACCGACCTAGTGATCGATACCCTAGCCTGCGACAGCTAACGGTATAGTGCGGAACATCTGCACTAAGGGATACATATTGTGTTAAGGTGAGGAGTAAGATGGGCTGAAAAAGACGCCCACCCAGAGGAGGGGAGTCAGAGTGCCGAAAGCACTAGCTCCAGAAATAACACAGTTCCAAGAGCTACCTTCTTTTGAATACGAACAGTCGAAGAGAGAACATCAAAATGGGAAAAAACGAAATTAAAGCTGTGATTAAGTACCTCTGTTTGAAAAAATTGTCTACCAGAGGCATACACGGCGACATGGTGGAAACATTAGGGGACTCTGCTGCTCCATATTCCACCGTTGCACGCTGGGCCAAGAAGTTTAAGCTGGGAAGAACATCCACTGAAAATGAACAAATTACATATGAAGAAGGTCTCTGCGCGTTACGTACCGAAAATGTTAACGGACGAGCATAAGAAGAAACGAGTTGACATTTCAAGGATGAATCTCGAAAAGTTCCAGGAAGATCAGGAAAATTTTTTGTCACGTTTCGTGACCATGGACGAGATCTGAAATCCGTTTTTTGGGACGCTGAAGGAATTATCATAGTGGAATATTTGGAAAAGGGAGCCACTATATCAGGCTCTTACTACGCAGACCAAATAAGAATACTACGAGAGGCAATGAAGGAAAAAAGATGCAGCAAACTGAGAGCCGGAGTTCTGTTTATTCAAGATAACGCGCCGGCTCACAAGGCTGCAGCTGTGATGGATGCAATTAAAGAAACAGGATTTGAACTGCTTGAACATCCGCCCAATTTGCCAGATCTAGCTCCCAGTGACTTTTACCTCCTACCTCGGGTCACACAACACCTTCGGAGTAAGAAATTTGAAGATGATAGGGAAGTGATGGTCGCTGTTGAGGCATTTTGATAAAGGATTTTTTTCCAAGGGTATCCTGGGTTTGGAAAAAATATGAACTAAATGTTTTTAACTTGTTAGGAGACTATGTTGAAAAATAAATATATCTTTTAAGTTTAATCACTTTGGTTTATATTCATTATCATTACTTATTGACCAACCCTTGTAGGTGTCATCTTCATTAATGTCTTAAACATTTGACCACTAATCGGATACCGAAGGTCAAATAAAAAAGAGAAATATAAAATTTGAAACATACCTGAGCTTCAATGCTGATGACTATGAAAACTTAAATCCCTCGTACTATCAACCAAAAGTGTCACAAAATGAATTATAAGCTTACTTTACGGATTCCCTAATTCTATCACAACCACAAATCGTTTCTTAGTGTCGAAAAAAATATATTAAGCTTAGTCATTTTTAAAGAGAAAAAACAAACTGGTACATTTGAAATAAAATACGACGGTATCGCGCTGTCTATATTGAAAATCCTTTTAGCAGCAGTAACAGCATTACACACAACAACAAAAAATATCAAAAACCGCAAAATCATTCCATTTGTATTTTGAAATATTTTTTCGTATACACTGTTGATGCTTTTTGTCATAAACATTTTTGGTGAGCAAGGAATTTCCGCTTTGCATTCTACCTGTTCATTAGCAATAACGTGTAGAATGGTTTATTCAGATAATCTTTTCAAAATATTGTGCAATATATCATTGATATTTATTAACTTAACTACAGCACTTCTCGAAATTCAACAATTACCGACTACCAAGCAGCAATAACTCATCTCACCCCCATTTTTTGCGTTTTTCGCTAAAATTTATGTAGTGTGTAAAGGGACGAACTTGTTGACCTTCTGTTATTACTGGACTCAAATAAATTCTTGTATGATACAATCGCTGTACCTACCTACCACTCACGATACTTTACAATCGGACACAAAGCATTTTATTTTCTCACAACACATTTTAGTTCATTGTATGATGAATCCATGGCCATCAATTCAGTTTTTTCCCATGACATGACTAGTACATGCTCGTACCAATAGGTACTGAACGAATGAAGATAAAAATTGTTGAAGAAAACTTGCAATTTCATCTGGAATCGATCTTCTTAATTAAGAAAATCCATTTATTCTTCTTTTGCAGGTTGAAGCGAGTCGTGAAATGTACCGTGCCGTAATGGAAGAAGTCGTTCGCTTTTTGGAACGATGTCATCGCAGCTTAGATTCTATACAAAACGAACAAATCTCACGACCGAAAAGTGTACATTATCTGTGTCGCAACGATTCGTCTTGTGAGCCAACAAATCCCACAAACGCACGAGCACGAAGCAGTACAAATTTGATGGATGAAACGTTGAAATTCAATTCTGCGATGATTGAAGAAGACACATTTATGTTATCACTGCCCGCCACCGCTGCCAGCAATAGTTATAAAGATTATACCTGGTAAGTAAAATTAATTTCGTTATTTTTCGCGGGCTATATATATACTTTGGTCATCGCCATATTCATGGAATAGAATAAAGAAGTTTATGGGCAGCAATATCTGTTTTTTCTCTAAACGCCAAGAAACTTCATAGTTTCCATCTTGGTTCGGAACGAATTGATTACTATTTTTTTTATGTTGCCGGGTCCATCCTAATATTCGTAGCGAATATCTGCCGCTTGATACTAACAGCTATTGTTCGCAGACCACGATGCTGACCTGGCGTAAAGAGTGGTAGTGTGGAGTTACGATTGAAAATTATAGTTTGTTTGTGACTATGATAGGTTCGTTCTGTTGCAAACTATTTTACTAGATTATAGTAACCGGTATCTAATGCTATCTCGTTAGCAAGAAAGAAGAACGAACGTCCGTTACCAACCAAGAAGCAACTTCCTTATGTTTATTAAAATTACCATACAATCAGAGAACCTTCAGGCAACGATTTTTTGGCCCGCTATTATCCAATACTGAAATGAACCCACTTTGAAATGAGAAATCTCATTTAAAATTGTATCTTTTGATAACGTAGTCACAACGTTGCGTAGATAAGTTTGTATGTACATATTTATTTACAAAGTCAGGTTTTCGCAATTGCCCTAGGAAAAGAATTCGAAAGTGTTTTAGTCACTTGCCTCAAGATTTATGTCTCCTTGCTTGTTAACGGAGATATGATTGTTAATAGCACCGCTAAAGGTAAGCATGAATATGGTACACGCAGAAGAGTCCCGCGACTGTCAAACTGCTTTTGAGCTGTTCTATTCACATCGACTTTCACCACTGTCAAGCCACTAAGCACCCTCTGCAACATTCTCTAGCAGCAACGTTTTAATTAAGCGAGACTTTCATTTCCATATCCATCTTGCACCGTGCTTACAGATCTTAGTGTTGGAACACAAACTTATTGCGGCACCGAGAAACTATCACACACCATTGTTTTCTTTGGGAATGTTCACATACACAATCCATTTCTGCAAAATCGCTCGATTGTTGAATTTAGAATCGCTAGGAATACGCTAGCATTTCGAACTAAAGAATGCACTCCCTGAAAATCATTCGTTCTGATTTCAGTACGAATGCATATGAATTCCAGCCGTTCGCAAGCTATTTGGGCCGCCAAGTGTATAAATTTAGTTTGTAATGGCGAGAAAAGTTATTAATTATAGATGCGAGATTAAGCAGAGGAAGAGTCATCATTCAAGCTGTCTGTCGTGACTATGTTTTGTGTGTGCGTATGTATGAACTCATTATGAAAAATGAAAGAACCGACAGCATTTTCAAGATGTTCGAAATATACTATTAATGTGCCATACATCATTTCAAAATCTCTCATGTCGAAAATCAGTTTCAGAATTAATAGTCAATAACTGTAACTTTAAATGCATTGTTCTCAAACTTTTTCTACTTTGAAAATAGACTGGCACCATTCCTCATCTGAAATTAGTTCCATTTGCAAAAAAATAAATAGGTTTCTTTCATTGATAGAGTCTAGAATTCGAATGTTCAAAACTGACGTTCCATTCTCAGTTTCCGTTATATTTTAAAGTATCCGAAAGTTTTTTTGTTTGCAGAAATCAATAATTTGAAGTAGCATTTTCCTTTCGAAATTGTGGCACCATTCATTCATTTTTTTAAGATAATTTAATGTAGGTACTGCCTTCATCATTTTCCTCAACTCAGAAAAACATGTTTTCGGCTGTTACTCGAATTATATAGTTTGTGCTCTTGACAATATTACTATATAAAGACTTTAATGAATCCATTTAAAACTAATTTTCCTTATAATAATTTTAATAGTCCCTAAACCAGCTTCCAGATAAGCAAAAATTATTTTGAAAAAAGAAAATTATTCAAAATTTTGGTAATTATTTCGTTAGAACGCAATCGAACTGGCTAAGAGAGACTAGCATCCGTGATATCTACTATGGCTATGTATATCTTTCGGCATGACTCCAATTGACAGTCACTCGACCTAACCTAACAGAAAAAAATCACTTCGCAAGGTGTCATGGCTAATGCCACTCGAGCCGCACAGATTCCTCCCTTGATGGATGATCCTTTTCACACAACAGCGAGCCCCAAGTCAATCTTAACAGAAAAAAAGTGATAGCATCAAAAAAGTTGCGTACAAGCGTCAATCCAGTGAAAGGAATCAGCAAAACCCCTGGAGAACTGGCGAAGGGTGATACTCAGCAGAAGAGTGAAGAATAGACCAAGGTCGAAATAATATACGTAAACGTCTTACAAAAAGTCAAGGCCGACCCTGCCTTAAAGCATTTAAGTGTCAACGTGACTTCTATCAGACGGACGCTGAAGGCCTACTTGCTAATCGAAATCTAGCGGAACCAACGACGATGAATTTCAGAAAAAAATTAAGACATTTCTTGGTGAACAGGCGAAAGTACGACTAAATCGCCAATGACTAGCAATTGAATACCACAATCTTGACGGATCTACTACGAAAGAGGAAGTTCCAAGAAAGTTTCTACTAAGAAAGAGGAAGCTCTCAATGACCAGCTTGAAGGAATCAAACATCACGGGGCTTGGGAAGTCCTTTAGAGGCACCCCAACGGCTACTTTACATCTCTTTGTCGACTTACAATGAATCGTAAACAAGTACTACAACTATAGTGGGTGTCACGATAAACTATGCGCGTACCAAGAAGAAAACGTGACAGAGTGCCCATCAAAAATGCTGGACGAAAAAAGATCCCTGCAAATACTACCCCCAGATATGGAATTGCTTGGATGATAGCTGCATCCAAGAGCTTTTTTATGTGAAAATATTTTGTCACGAGTAAGTGATTGTTAACCGCAGATTCCATGCTGGGTTGTCATCCGCAGGTTCCATGCTGAGCAGAAACTCACCTTACTTGTCGTTGTTGAACTGCGCGCACAGATAGCTAATTATATTTCTAAGCTAGCTTCTTCCCGTTTTAATGCTAGGGTCAACCGCTCTTTCAGCTCTTCTCTGCATTATGTTCTTTATCTTTAAGATATATTCAATATTTCTTAGGATTTCTTAAAGTCTGCGTCCCTTGGTCAGAGTTTGAAGCATATTGTATTATTTGTTCTCTTGGTTTTTCTGCGCTCGTGTTTCAACTCCTTCTTCGAATTGTTCATTTTCCATTGCGTCCCAACATTCTAGCTTGTTTTCTTTATCACTCGAAAACGCTTATCAAGAAACACATCCTTTATGGTGAAGAATACCGGCTTGTGATCGAATTATGTTGAAAGTTATGCGAAAATTCTAAATATAGGACGTGATTATGAACTGTTCCAAAATGTCTTGGTTCGTCACAAATATGCAGATTTATAAATGATGAATCTTTCTAACTCAATCCCAGCTTGTTTGCTCTCATGTTTCTCCAGTGTCTGTGATATCCGTTTAGGTTTCCTGCAAGAAAGACAGGATCTTCGATTTCAAAAAGCTTGGTGAGATTCAGAGCAAAGCTCATGTTCCTGTGGGGACGTACGCAGAAATCACCATGGACTCGAAAGAATCCATCTGCACTTTGATAACGGTCGCTTCTATTTTTCTAATGACAGGAGTGTGGATGTGTTGGTGGATGTTTGCTTTCGTCACCTGTGCGAATGTCTTCCCAAAGTTCTTTGAGTGCCTTGGACATCCCACGTAACTGGCCGGATGATTATCGCCACAATATACACACTTGGTGTTTTCTTCGCGCTGCTTCGTTTACTTGCTCATCTGCGAAATGATATGAACTGATGTTCACCTTCGCACATAACGCATGGCATTTGTCAGCTGTATGGCGAAACCGCTGCTATCGCCCTCTATGCGGTCGCTGAGCTTCAACTTTGCCGATGGTGTGACATACTGCTTGGATGTTGTGAATTTCGGTTTCAGCTCTCAGGGGGAGGATCTTGATCAGCTTTTTTGCTCCATTCCTCAATTCGAAAACGAAACCATCTAGCATGTGAGAGCCCAGAGCCTGGAGTTCCATTTTAGTTTGCTACGGTATAAAGCCATGGTGACTCCAAATCGTGACATTAAGATTATTTTCCTCTTGGAGAAAGTAGATATGGCGCTATACTTCTCGTAACTGAGAAATTTTGTTATTTTCCTGTGGCCGAGCGGAGTAGTAATCACCTGGATACCTAGGTATCCCCAGTTTGTGTGATGATCGGCCCAGTTGTTTTTTTTTGTTCTGTTTTAGTTTGTTGCTTCTTGTCTGTTTTGCCTGATTTTTATGTATTCTGTGGAACTATGACTTCATCTGCGCTGTCACTAGTTTCTTTGCTTTCATTGGTCTCGGTGGTGGAAATGCAGGATACTCATTTTCAGATTGTGCTTTACTGGGTGAAGGGAGAGCATATTGAACTTCCATATCACTGGGCAATTTATATTTATCTCTGCTTCTACTTTCGTGTCTTCCACCGCTGAGGCCTAGTACAAGATAGATTCTTTATCTTCGTCTTTTTTATGTCCATTTTCATTGATGTTTTCTTCCCCTTCTTATTCCTTCTCGCCAGTATCTTCTAAAAAATTTTCCAAACTTATCTCTTATGTTTTTGAAAATTTATTTGGTTCAGTTAAACAGGCAATTTAAACCAGTTATCGCTTTCTTCTCACCATAAGTTAGCAGTAAATTAATAACAAATGAAAATCATAATTAGTAATGGTTGTGACAAACATGCTTGAAAGTTGCAAAAACTGTAAGTGAAAAGAATAAATACAGGCGTAAGGTTCTTGCATTTCTTTTCTTTTCATTTGTTTTCTTCTTATTCGTGTTTCTTATATTCTGATGTTTTAGAATCACCACTGTACAAAAATAAAAGCTTCCGTGCAGAAATTATAGTTGCCAGTTCGCTCTTCGGAACCTACTTTGGCTCCGAACCTACTCTGGACAAAGTCCAAACCTACTGCAGATATAGTTCGAACCTACTCCGGACTGAAGTTGGAGTAGATTCAAAAGAGCGAATCAGCAATAATGACTACTTCCAGACAGACCTCTGGATATGCCTGCATGCTCTTTAATAAAATTTTTGCTGACGCTGTGAGATCAAGCTTTGAAAACAATTCTTCTTCACAAGATTTATTAAATCGCTTCCCGCAAAGATATTTATTCGCCCAACTAATTAAGTTTTTTTCTTTCTCCTTCTAGGAAAAGAGCGCAAAAACGTCAAACTCTCAACACAGCTGACTTCAATCCGGGAAAACTTGCACAAGAAGCCTTTCGCCTATTCCGAACCGCACAAAATCTTCTCAACACTCAAGAACCGGACTTAGCTCAAGCACAATTAGCCGGAGTATCTCCATATGCAACAGCAAATATGACGCCAACTTTACTGCCAAACTCAATTCAACAAAGACCAACATTTAATGCTCCATCGAAACCGGAGTCCTGCCAGTCCGAATCGGATTCATTTTGCCTTACATTTTCACGTAAACTGAACATGCGTGAATCTCGATCGTCTTTACGTAGCAGCACAGATGGTTCGGTACATTCGACTTCCTCATCGAAAACGGAAACCGATGAAGAAATTTGTCCTGCACGAATAAAAGAATCGACGATAAGCTCAACGGAAGATGAAAGTGGTTTCAGTTCAATTAGTTCCTTCCAAGAAATCGGTCTGCCTCTACATTCTACCCTGATAGGCCGCAATGACTCCAGTGAATCGAATATTGAGATGGGCATGGAAAGCAGGAACTCGACGTTAAAAGCTTCACAAAGTAAAATGCTATATGCACAGTCACCAAGTCATCGAAGATGGGACTCCGCTCCGATTGTCCCACCGAGACCCAGCCTAAATTTGTTTCCAGGAGAAGAAACGTCTTCATCCGTTCTTTGGGTCTGAAAAATAGTGTAAGAAATATGTAGTATCTAAAGCTCAAAACCTTGGCATTTATTAGAAGTACGCATACGAAAATGCTGCATTTAGTGAGTAGGTCGACCAAAGATAAATGCGAATGCGGAAAATATGCAGGTCACGTACTTCTTAGTTATTTCCCTCTTAAGCAGTTGGATGTTTGAGTTCTTTTAATCAAATAATTTTTTCGTACTCTACATAAATGCAGCTAAAAGCAGAGGTAGCTTACCAGTAATCTATTTAGTTGAGAGTCGAACAAATCAAAAATACTAGAAATTGTAGCTTTGTCCAACGGCAGTACATATCATTGAATAAACTAGAATCCTACAAGGGTAGAAAAGGATACAATACACATACATATCCTCCACCGCTGTTTGACTAACCCACTGAAGAACTTGATTTTCACCTCTAAAATATTCTGCAGTTTTTATTAGGCGGAAGTTTACTTTATATTGTTAGATAAACTATGATTTACTTGTAAATATATTCTAGTATCTTCTGCGTGAACAATTTGGCCGAAATCTGGAATAATCTGGAAAACGTAATTTTAAATAGTATCTTAGTTTACTCTTGTGCTTAAAATAATTTTTAATCATATAGCAGTAATAAAATGATTTTTATGGCATGGAGTTTGTTTTATTCCGATGATTATCAGATAGTTCGTTGGTTTTTACAGTTTAAATTAACTATGCTTTGATGTCGGTATCTTTTACCCTACCAACCTAGTTACTCGTTTTAATTTTTCAGCCGAAGCGACTACTGCTACATACGTAACCTATATTCACTTTACGCAGACATCAGTTTTTTATTAGCTCACATCTTGCAAACAATTTAAATCTACAACGGAAGAAAACTGGTTTGAAATTTACAATTGCTCGTATCTTTTTGGTTTTTATGGATGTCAAGGTAATGTTGTCTGAAAGTTGAATATTCAATAAAGATTTCGTTGACGATTGCTAGCTTTTACCACAGTTCGAATTAATCTGCGAAAATGTTTGTTTATCAGCAGAAAATGTCACATTAAATGGATTGTGACAAAGGTTTAATTTGCATTTTGTTAGACCAACAAATTATCCGGCGGATTTCTTGTTTTGCTTTTAATGGCCTATTGTCACATTTCCAAAATTTAAAAGCAATGTCACGACGTGTCGGTCAGGATTGACTTTCATTGTTCTAAGAATTGAAGTGGGATTGCAATTGCGTTAATTTACATACAAAGGCTTAGACATTTCCTTCGAGTTGTCGATATCAAGAAGTGTTTGATTAGCGTGTATTTTTAATTTTCTGAACTTGATGTTGATGATTTAGTTAAAAGACATACAATTAGAGAGATTGACATTGGTATCTTAAAGAGTTTGTGGTGTAAATGTTGATGCTTTTAAATAAATGGGAAATTACACTTTCGCTTTTTATATACTTATTTGTAGAGCACTTTCTGTCCATTGATAGATTAATTATCAGTAGTTTTGAGGTGGAGAAAATAATTATTCACAGCAATAGTAGAGTGAATGTTTTAATTTAAATTTATAGAATGATTTAATGTATCTCTTTGCAGAAATTAAAAAAAATCAGAAATGCGAAAATGAAATAGAAATTCAGAAATGCCAAAACAATAAATTTCCATTATTCGAATTTAGTCAAATATAATACGTTCAGGTCAGTATTTACTGACACAAAAGGTGATATATATCTATCCTTAAAAAACCTAAGTGATTCATATTTTATCTTTGAAGGTAACTGCCTAAATTTAGGTAAATTGCATCGCAGAAATGGCCACGAGAATTCAAGTTCAGCTTAAAAATGTATGCCTTTCGTTTTTCATACCTATGTGTGTGAGTTGGAGAAAAGGCACTTGTTAACTCTAAAGAGGATTTCAAACATGAGTCCATGCGATAAAACCGGTTTTTTAGAAGAAGTGAGTGAAATGAGAGTACAAATCAACGTATCCGCTATCTTGCAATTTACTCCCGCCTTCTAAAAAATCGGTTTAATCGCAGAGACGCATGGACTCAAGTCTGAAGTCCTCTTTAGCACTCAGGCCAAAAATACCCTTTTTACTTTTAGCAAAGGTTGGGCATTCACAGAGAAAAAGCACCGCAGAATCAGCCTTTTTTAACCTGGATGGACAAAGGTCATTCTGTGTAACAGTTATTTGGCAAATATATCCTCTAAGGCAGCTGTGTCCAGTCAGTGTGCATTCCATAGCTTTGTAAACTTTCCTACTCTTGTTAAGGAGGAATCTCACAGTTGCATGTTCGAGATCTGAAACGAAGGTCCTAGTGTTCCTGGCCACATCAGAAGACATCCACTCTCTTTGTGGGCATCAACTACCCACTTCCAAAAAATGGCATGTGCAGATGCGGTAGACAAACCTAAGGCAGAGGATGTATCCAGAAGGCTGAGTTGCTAACTTGTAGCTTTACTGTAAAGTCAAAGACGAGGGTGCTAAGTCATTAATATTGGTAGTTTGATGAAACATAATAAGTTCAGAGGCTCATTAAAGGTATAAACAGCAAGTTTCATTTCAATCGAGCCATTCGTTTTTTAGCTATCGTTGACCAAGTAACTCAATCTGGAAGAAAGTGTAAAATATGGAGAAAATCGAATACCACGCTGTTATAAAGTTCCCCATCAAACTAGGAAAAACGTCTCAAACCATAATAAAAGAGATGACATCTGTTTACGGGGACTCACCCAGGTAAAACCTTGATTTACAAGTGGCACAGACTTTTTGAACAAAGAAGAGACGCACTTGAAGTCAACCCATGACTAGGACAGACAAATGAGGTGACCACTCTGTTAAATTGTTCAAAAAGTCGCCATTTCTGTGCAAAATACATTGTGTTTTAAATTTTCAGCACTCATCGATATTGTTAATCTTTCATTCCTGAAAAACTTCCTAATACATAGTAGCTTGATATTTTCCAAATGAAATATATTTTGTTTCTCTTTTGCGGTATCCTTATCCTCAACAATTTTAAATTCGGCGTTATGGTGTCTTTGCAAATTACGTTTTGAATTCGAGGTTTTAGTCGGTGTGCTGCCTCTTTCTCCCGAATAAGCACTTATCTTCTGGCTACAGCTTGCTTTCACTGAGCTGTTTTTCTTTTTTTTGGCTACATTTCAAATCAAAAATTGCTTATCGTCGGTAAGTGTAAAATATTCAAAACAACGCAGATTTAGTTATCTGTTTTGGCTCCATAATTCATATACAATAGATTTCCCCACTGAAACGTGAATAAGCCACTAACACGTATTTTCATAAAAATTTAAGATTCAATCATAATTCATCATATTACTGTTTTTGTTTTCCAAAAACTCAATATAAACTCCGTGAAAACGTTTATCCTTTATCTTTATATTTTGAAGGAGGAGACACTGAAAAATTACTAATCAAATGCACACTCACTTCACTAAGTACAGAACAAACGTTTGTGTCGTAATGCTCGCAGACGACTTGTCCACTCGTTTATGAAAATTGTTTGAATAAAAGGAACAATTCTCTAAATCTTATGCTAGTTTCAGATTTCTCATTTCTCTGAGCAATATAAAAAAATATATTTCCAGTCCATCTGGAAATTTACGCAAATATGTCATTTTACGACTACTTATTTTTGTATCGCCTTTGATCTTGTATCGATGCAGAACACGAAAAAAGGAACTACCGTATTATCTGATCCTTCATGCACATGTACTACGAACTATTAGTTATTATATTTTACAACCTTATGGATCGCATCGTTTATGACATGCTTTTAGCTATTATTATTATTGCATGCACGCCAAACAAAGCTTATATCGTTGTATCAGCGCCAGAACTAGCCACAAACGTCGAGAAATATCTGCCTGATATATGTATTCAAAGAACGAAAACAATCTATAGATAAAGCGTAAAATACACAGTAGCCCTCTAGAAGCAAGATCAAGAAACGTCGACACAAATCTAGAATTGCCTAGACATAGGCAATAATAATTTATCTCACCAGATCGAGTATAAACATCTCCGCGATATGTCTTAGAAGTTAGTTAGTACACTGCAATAGTGTATATGTGTGTGTGTGTGTGTGTGTGTGTGTGTGTGTGTGTGGGTTGGGGGAGGGGCGCATTGGCACCTCTAAGCACTCAGGCCAAAGGACCCATTGTACTCATTTCCTCCCAGCCTACCATAGCTTCCCAGACTTCTTGATAAAGTCTAGGATAACTGATAGGGGAAAAGAGGCTATCCTCTGCATGCGTGCAACATCGCAGCCAAAGCATTGATATCTGAGACGCGCAAACGCTGGGCATTTACAGAGCAAATGCTCCGCAGAGTCAGCCTCTTCTAGGCAGGATGAACAGAGGTCACCCTGTACAACACCTGTTCGGTACATAAGTTCTCCTCGGCAGTTGTGTCCAGTCAGAATGCCTATCATGGCCCTGCAAACTTTCCTGCTCTTATTGAGCAAGAATCCTGCAGTCACATGGTTGGGTTCTGAAAGGAAGACCTTCGTGTGCCTGGCCACACCAGCAGTCGTCCATCTATCTTTGTGAGCATCATCTAAACACTTTCGAAGAATGGCACGTGCAGATGCGGTCGGCACACCCAAGGTGGGTTCAGGGCTCCGTAGTGGAAGTCCCGAACTTTACTTCGCAATAACGTCAGCAATTTCATTTCCCTCAACACCACAGTGCCCCGATACCCAGAGCAGATGCACCTTATTGAATCTGGCGACAGACATCAATCGTGCTCTGCTTTCTTGGACAGTTTTCGAGTTTGTCAGGGGTCTACGCAGCGCCATCAGTGCAGTTTGACTGTCACTGCAAAGAGCAATGACTTTTCCGCTCCATCTTTCTTCAATTGCCCAACAGGCAGCTCTCAGGATAGCAAATATTTCTGCTTGAAAAACCGAAACGTGCTCTCTAAGAGAAAAAGCCCACCTGTCATTTGATGAATGCAGGATAGACCCTCCAGATCTACCATCTGTCCTCGAGCCGCCAGTGAAGAAGATCTCAGAATATCTCCTCGTACACAGATATGGATCGTCCCAGTTACTTCTGCTCAAGAGGATTACTTCGTACCTTCTTCCGAAGTCGAGGAAGGGCACCCGAACGTCCGAAGGCATAGTGAGAATCGGACAGATCTCACGCATCGAACCCCTAATAGAGCAGTGCCACACATCGTCTTCACCTATCCATAAGCCAAGCTCAGCTAGCCTATGGGCAGAGCTCATCGCCACACTCAGAACTTGAATGTCGAGAGGAGGCAGATTTGAGAACACAGTGAGAGTTTTGTATACAGCAGAAGTTGATACAGATAATTGTGCGATACAGCGAATTTATCCGGGCGCAGATATTTTGAAATGCGATAAAAGGTGAATTGTAACGCGAAATTATAACAGTGCGATTAATAATAGTGCGATCAGTAAAGTGTGCGTGATTTAGTAATTAGAATCTCTTGTTTATATAAAAATGTGATTAGTTTTTGTTAAGAATTCAATATACATATTTCGACTCAAGTTCATTTGTTCAGCATATTTTCATATTCATCATTATTCAATATAGTCAAATTCAAATTCTATTGTCATCATATTTTGTTATTCAAATTGTACGGCTACCAATATGTATAGCGTCATCAATATTAGTTTCGAAGTCCATTAACTTTCGCTAAAATTGTAAACGGGGCAATTCTTGAATACATTCTTGAGTTTAATTATGTTAGCAATAAGTTTGATATAAATAGGTGTTATATTATTCAATAAAATCAGATTGCTATAGATTACGTTCCGAGTGTTTTATCTTACTAAAACAAAGGAGTAGCTTTAGCATTCTCTATATGAACAGTTGGTTGACAATTGATTTTCATACAATTGGTGCATCACTCGTTGTACTAGACGACAATTAATTTCAGCCTAATCGTCATATAGACTGACAGACATCTGACTGACAAATTGGTTGAGTGGGTGTTTCACCTAATCAACTTTCAGGACTAGGTTGGAATCGGTGCTACTACCGATTACAACGCTTGTACGATTATACAAAACTCGTAACATTTTGGTGACCCCGAACGCTGCGAACAATTGAGAAGCTTCTGAATCATCGCGAATGTGGAGAATGTCGAATCCACGAAAGGTGTTTTAAGGGTAAAACACAACAATATTCTTTTACATGATAGGCAGCATACATTATGAAAATTAGCTTCTACTTCGACTCCATTAAAAATTGTTCGTCTCCGACTCCAAAGCCCTGCTTTTGACACAAATGAGAAAGAGCGAATAGAAAACATCAAAAAGCTGATGGTACACAAATCAACGTATCCGACTTCTTCCGCTTCGTCCCCACTTCCTAAAAACTAGAATTGAGTTGATTTCTCGACACTTACATATATTCTGGTTTCACTTCAATTTCTGAGAAAAACCTGCCTAATATACGTATACATTTTTCGTAAATCTCTGATTCCCACTGGACACCATCCTGGAATAGACTACAAACGATCGCAGTTTCGAAGCAACTGCATACAATTGACAGCTAATTGAAACATCTTTCATATTTTCATACTTCTGCTCAATTAGACTGAAACGTTACAATTGCAAGGGAAAAAATCGAATGAAGGCTTGAAGTTAGTGACCATAATTATGACCATGGGGTCTGAAGGGGTTAAATAATAAAATGAACACTGTCTGTCGCGTGTAACTTTTACTTGCTACAAATCTGGTTCAAAGTATGATTTTAATTAATTTCTTTTTTGGTTCAAACTGCATCTGTGCAAAAACTAACTAACGTTACAAGCCAGCTTTAATAACAATGCGATAAATTTCTCTGGTGTCATAATCTCATCTCCCTCAAAAACATATGCATTGTTTTATTAGATAATGAAGTCCCATGTTGAGGTTTACTTGCAATTAACGGTACACTTACGTATGAACTACATCAAGCCAGCACGAGAAAGATGCAAGTAGGGAACCAGATCACATAAATAATTAAGAGGTGCAACTTGACTTCCATAACTTATGTAGACTAGTGTCGAATACAACATAACGAACAGACAACTTCTTCCCACGTATTGTGTCAGCTACCGCTTTGTTTACATCTTTCACGGGATCGACATTTCAAAAAGTACACCATCCACTTGGTCATATCCACACAAACACACGTTCATGGCATTATCGTTCCATTGTTTCATCGCTCAGCTGTTAAAACATAAAATAGTACGTTGATTTCATCCGAAGCTCCTAAAGTGCATTTCCCATTCTTTAAAAACAGGTGAAAGGTTCTTAGAACATTTTTCAGATGCACGCCTTGATGGTAAGGTAGCATGCACCTTCACAAAGTGGAACAAAAAGTTGGCAATAATTCTTGACTGAGAGTTGGAATTTCTTAAGAAGTGCAGTAAAGGGGAGCATTCTATTACCGCGAGATTGCATCGATTGTTAATTTCCCTGCAAACAATAAGCAATAAAATCTTACGGCTGCCTACATTCGCCGAGAACAGCAGGAGGCCGCTCTTTGTCTTCCACACAGTTAGAGCTATCTATCAGGACTCAGAGTATCGGATCTATCTGGCCGAGCACTTCATTGAATGTCAGTTACCATTTACCTTACTATCCGCCTATGCGCCCTGCGGCTGCTGGCTCGCCGCACTGGTTGGTTTGGCAATTAATCGTCGATCAAATGGTCGTTGGAGAGTCAAAGATCAATCGCCGAGAAACAACTGAAAGCGGTCTGCAACATGCATGCGTCCCAGTTATTGGGAGCGAGGCGGAAATCGATGTAATTTAATTGTGAGCGATTGAAAAGCTAGTGTTACGCGGCTTAGGTGTGAATCGAGACGCTGGACAATAAACCAAATGAGCAACATTTGCCAAAGGTGAGCTGAAAAACTGCATTTAAGACTTATCCATCTAGGTTTGCTCAGGTGCGTGCATACCCTTTCATCATATGCAATAATTACAGTTTTCGCCATATATAATTCCACTTGTTAATGATCCTCGCCAATAATAACTTTATTCTCATTTAACATTTCATAATTATCCTGCATTCATTTTCCCGTTAGAATAGGGCCGATCGTCATTCGAATGTATCACACAATGATGCTGAATTCAGTTTGATGGATATTTTCATTTCCAGAGTCAATGCAAAATTAATGACGCGCAAAGTGGTAGTGCTTTCGCCAAATCTTATGGCGATCAGCGTGCGTCAGCAGCTATATCTTTGCCGCAGCATAGGAATGAGATCATGCTACGATACGCAAACAATTGAAGAAGGCGAACACAATAAACACTAGTATGTGCATACTTCTGCATTAGAGGTTATTCGAAGATTTTGAACCGTTACATCAGATCAGTTAGTAATTTTAATTTGATAGTTTCAAATGTCTATAATTTATTGAAAGGTATCTAAAACGTAGCTACAATTATATATTCATTTAGCGCTTGGAATTATCGCACAAGACCAAATCATTAAACATTTATTAGCACGAACATGGATGCGGTTTGGCTATACCAGTTATCCACAACTTACTTTAGCTAGAAAATATGAAATTTGTAGGTATAATTAAGCTACGACCTATCAAGCAATTTTTAGCTGATTTTCTTCATAATTAAGTATAACAATTACTGGGCGAAAAATTTATCTCGATCACAACAATTGTGACCAAAGACTAAGTCAAAATAGAAATTACGCTTTCTAATTTCGTAGCAGCAGTCATCAAAAGAATAGGGGGTGGTATATCGCAATATGCACGAGCCCTATTCAGGCTTATTAAAGTGTGATAATAGCTCTGGTTCCATGAAAGAAAGATTGGCCAATATGATTCAAGCTTTGGGGAGTTAGCCCCAAAGGAAAAAAATCCTAAGCCAGTAGAGGAACAGCATATGCCGAATGCTGAATGGCTGCTATGTGAAACAGTCGCTAGTATGCGAAGTCGGGTTTCGAATGACAAGAGCGAGTGCCTTTTCTGGTAATGATTTGCAGCAGATTTCCCAAACTCCTAACCAAAATGGTAATTGGTTAGATCTTGTTTTCACAAATGCTTATGACGAAGTAGTGGTTAGTCCAACTAGTGACGAGAGCATCTTTTTGCAAAAGTTTACACCATACAGCACTGTTAGTCGAACTTTCCACTCCAGATTCCACCTGCTTAAAAACTTACAATAACTCAATTGTATTTGACTTCCGTAATGCTGATTATGTGAACATTCAACATATTCTTGATACTACTGATTGGTCGACTACTCTTTCAACACAAGATCTGGAGACAACCATTTCCTCTTTTTACAATAAAATATTTGACGCCGTTGAAAGATATGTTCTAAAGATAAAAAAAAAAGAATAAGCTGTCTGAGCCATGGCTTGATAGGGACCTTAGGCGTATGCGAAACCGTAGGAACACACTTTATAAGCTTATTAAAGAAAATACCGATGTTAGTCCTGCTATTCAGGAAGAATATAATGAAGTTGCTAAGCAATTTTTAGCAAAGTCTCATGAGGCTTATGACACTTACATTAGAACACCCGGCGAAAATATAGTCCACGACCCGAAAAAATTCTTCGATTTTGTTAATGTGAAGCAAAAAACTACTGGCCATCCATCGTCGATGTTTCTTAATAATATAACGTCTTTCACTCCTAAAAAGATATGTGACCTATTCGCAGATAGTTTCAAAAAAAAATTTTAATGCATCAGACCCATCAAACTCACATCTTTCTTCCTCTGATTCAGCTTCAACAGCTTTTGTGAACCACTTAGAAATTTTCCGTGATGAAATACGTAAAGCTATTTTGGATCTCGACTGCAACAAAGGTCCTGGGCTTCTTCCTCCGATCTTCTTGCGCAAGTGTGTAGAGCAGCTTATAGCTCCCTTGCATTTTTTCTTTAATATATCACTTTCATCGGGAATTTTCCCATTCTTTTGGAAGCTTTCGTATGTCACACCCATATTCAAGAATGGTGATCGACGATGTAAAGGAAATTATAGGGGCATTGCCATTTTGTCTTCGATTCCGAAACTTTTCGAAAAGGTGGTATGCGATAAACTTTCTCCGCTTGTTGATTCCAGTTTGAACGAGCAACAACATGGCTTTAAAAAAGGTCGCTCAACTACCACGAATTTGAAAGGCCAAACTAAGAGAGGAACTAAGCATAGATCCACACCAAAGGCAAGGCAAAGATCGAAAATCACAGTCAGATTTACAAACAGGAATAAGCAGATTGGAAGAAGGAAAGGTGGCAGAGGTTCTCGAAGTCTAGTCCTTTACTTTTGATGGCGAATCCTCCTTATAAGCTGCAAAAAGCCGCTCGCGAAATATGGAAACTCTGAACATGACTTTGCAAGAACCTAGGGAGACTCCAAAATAGAAAAACATAAGTGATGCAGCCAGAAAGCGTATGAAATTCCCCGTAAGAAGAGGCACTTCCACAGAAGAGGCTACTGAAAAGGCACTCTTAACAAAAGCACCAGGGCCCAATAGAAAAAGGCCCAGAACCGAGGATGGCAATTCTGAGGACAGACAGCAAGGAAAAATAAGGGGCTAGTAGCATTCTCAACCCAGCAAAAGGTAGCGAAGAACTACTCTATAGTGGGGCATCGTAGGGTGCAAAATTAGCGGTCATGTAGAAGGACTATCCTCTAGGACATCTCACAGGTGACCAAATGGACAAGATACAAAATGCCTTTGAGGAGAGGATACTAGCGGAGATAAAAAGAGCCGTTGCTCCTCACTTCCTCAGCATCATCTGCGAAATAGGTCACGTATCCCTCTACTGTAAGGACAAACCAACGGCGGAGTGGATAATAACGGAGGCCCAAAATATAAGGTTGCGAGAAGGGGCCAATCTTTGGGCTACGGAAGAATCTCTGATTTCCAACCCTCATACCCTTGTTGGCTGATTCCGCAATGCAGCAGCTAGGGAAATAAACCTAACTTTTGTTGAATGCCAGAATGAAGACCTCAACGTCCCTGAAAATCGGACCAGGTCTCAGCTACCAAAATATCGGTTGGAGACGGCAACATTAGCTTCCGCTTTGGGTAGGTTAGCTGGCCGTCGAAAATTCAGGCGAATAAGGTAGAAAAGGAGGAATATAGAGGGTAATGGAACCAACATGAAGGCAACACCAGGTCCCAGTAGTTCCCAAACCAATGGAGGAAAAGAAATGTGGTGTCTGCAAGCGAACCTGCATCTTGCCAAAGCTGCCTCGGCAAAATGTAAGCAACAGGTTTTTCTCGGACACCTATAGCATGGGGCTTATACAAGAGCCCTGGGTAAACAAAAACAGAATAAGTGCCCTACATATAAAAATAATAAGGTAACCTGGGCCGCGGGGGAAGAAAATCCGAGGGCAGCGCTAGTAATCAAAACAAACATTAACTTTCTTCTAATCCTAAAATACACTAATAGGGGTTCAAGTACTGGAGAAACAGTAGAGGCGATATTTGTCTCAACCTACTTCCCAGGGGATGAGGATTAGGTCCCAAGTAACAACATTAAGGGACTCGTAGACCACTGCAGAGAGGAGAGAAAATGCGGATTATTGGATGTGATGCCAGCGCTCATCACACAGCATGGGGGAGTAGTGACCTCAACGCTAGAGGTGAGTAGCTCTTAGAGTTCCTCCTAACCAGCAATTTGGCCACAGCAAATAATTCCAGCATCTAACAGACAATAGGTACTAGACGTAATATTGGTGCCAAACAGAGCTGTGCATTTAGTGAAGAAGTGGAATGTCGTAACATGGCCTTTGTTCTCTGAAACATATAAACTTCGAACTAGGTAAAAAAGGGTAAAGTATAGGCAACCAAAGAAAGTGTACGGACCCGGAAGGCTATCAAAATGCTTTTTTAGCGGAACTTCATGGCCTGCATCCGAGTTTCGTTATGAAGATGAAAGGTCACCATAATAATCCTCGAATCATACCACGGTAACTGCCCTGAGAAAACTAGATCTCCCAAAACAAGAGTACAATGGTGCAATAGGGAGTTAAAAAACTCAGAAGAACCGCATGAAAGGAGTTCAACCAAGCAAAAACTACAGCAAACTTGGAGGCTTATACAAAAAAAACTCTAAGAATTCAACAAAGAGAGTCTCCGCGAAAGTCTCAATAGAAGCACAGATACTGCCATGATACAGGAAGCTCTGTCCAAAAGCCACCAAGGGCATATATGACTATTTAAAGCTCGGGATGGAGGGATAACGATTACTTTTGGAGACACACTTGAAGTGCTACTTAAAACATACTTTCCATGGCGCGAAAATCAGAAGTAACAGTGAGACTGATGAAGAAAAGGAGGGCCTGGATCGGAAACCTCACTTACCTCTGATTAAACAAATCATCACGTATGAAAAGATTGAATGGGCAACAAACTGTTCAGTTCTTTAAATCTCCAGGACCAGACAGAATCTATCCAGATCTGCTACAAAGACCCAAGGGGAAGTGACATATTAAAAACATATACACATATTAAAAACGAGCTTGGAACTCAGCTACATCCTGAAATCGTGGAAACTAGCGCGGGTTTGGTTCATCCCTAAGAGCGGCAATAAACCGACTAACCTATCAAAATCATACAGGCCTATTAGCCTCACATATTTCGAATTGAAAACCAGGTGAGTGATCTTGTAGTAAATATATCACTCCACAAATTTCAATTTTCCTATCAAATGGCAAATCAGCTATATCAGGTACACGTAAGCTAGTACAAATAATAAAAAAGGTATTGAATGGCAAGGAAACCACACTATGAACCTTCAAGGACATAGCAGGTGCCTTTAACAATGTAAGACATGACTCGGTGCACCACGCTCTTCAGAGGAGCGATGCCCCTCAAGAAGTAGCAAAACGGGCGAGCAAAATTATTGAGGTATCGAGGTGTGTTTACGGAGCTGAGGAGGTGATGCTAAAGGTGGACACTAGGAGGGGATGTGAACAGGGAGGAGCATTATCCCTCTGCTATGGTCCCCACTAACTTAAAAAACCAGCACAATGATATGCATGCCATACCATTCACCAGAGGCTAAAAGTCACAATTCCATCAAGGAACAAATGAGAGGACAGCCCACCCCTCCCCTCGTACAAAGAAGTGCAAATGTGGTATACGAGCTGCTCAAAGATGAATTGTGGAGTAGGAGCAAGGACCGTAGGACCCAAGTACAAAATACATTTCTCTCTCCCCCAAAGGAAGCCATCATCTATGAAGTAGAACTATCTACCAAATTTAGAGCCCCATTATGATACAGATAAGGGACACTCAAAACGGTCAGAATTAAGGTCCTATCTCCAAAAGACTTTTTAGAAGAAAGAGTCGACACCAGGTTAGAACCACTGCGGCGAAATTAACAACTGAGGAAAAATTAAGATCCGAGCAGTACTTCTCTCCACAATAGATGAGAAAGAAAGAAGCAGCAATAGCATCTGCAGTTGCTCTATCATCAAGAGGTATAATGCTGTTAAAAGTAAAACTACTTTTTATTTTTTTACGGCCCCATATTCTATTGATCTCTCTGAAAATATCTCGGCCAGGCACTACTTTTCAGATACGCTCTTCAAATTTGTCCATGATAACAACCTTCTTTTCACCCCGCCTTCTAAAAACTCGTGTTGAGTTAAGTAAATTCAAGATCGATTGAATGGTATTGAAATAACTACACATGGCATTCAATGCACATGAAAATCACTTCATCTTTACTTAAATTTCTCAAGCATCATCTAATTCCATAAATTAAACAGGAAAAGACAATTCAACCAGGAGTCTCAATATGCTGGATAAATTGATTACGTGCATTTTATCACGACCTTTTACATTTTATATCAAACTTGGAACATGGCCTTCATTTAGAAGTCCTATCGCAAAAGCAATTAACGTACAAGATGGCGGACCTAAGCCACTTTTCCCAACCAGTCCACACAGTGATGTTTTTTATGGTTCTAAAGAAATTCACGAGATCCACCTGCTTGAGATATGAGGAAATTATATAGTATATAATAACAAATAGTATATAATAACAAATTATAAATAATACTATACATAATAACAAAATAAACACAGCACTTTCACGACACTTATCCGAAATATCTTTTACGCGTCAAAAACTTCGAAAGCAGACTCTGGATAATAGGAAAATAGACACTTTTCCCTGATTTAACCGAACATCACCATTCACATTATTAATTGTCAAAGAAATGTCAAAGCAATTGGCATCGCGCAATTGCCAACAAATCTTAATCCCGAGAGGATTACACAATTTTAAAAAGTAGCTTAATAACTGTCAGATTGCAAGTCGCGATAGGCCTTCTATATGCAGGCCATGCTTACAATCATCAATCACTAATGACCACTATCAGAGAAATGTATATTCCTTAGGGTCCGATGTTAATAACTTCATACCCTAAAGAAAATATTTAATATTTCACACCAGACCCCCCCCCCCCCCATCCAAAAATATTTTTCCCAAAATTTTTCAAACAAATTTTTCTTCACACAATTTTTCAAAATAATTCAAAGTGCGGCGGCAGCACTGATTTCCAAAGCACAAGCGTTACCTAGCGTAAATGCATTGAACTACAAATGACAATTCTCGAGCACGTTTGTCAGTGGTCAATTGCTGGTCGTCGAGTGCCAAGATGGTTCGTAAACTGAAATATCATGAGCAAAAGTTGCTAAAAAAGGTCGATTTCATTACGTGGAATGTTGACAATAATGCCAAAGAAAGTAAAGTTCTTCGGAAATATCATATTCGCAAGCGTGAAGACTATACAAAGTAAGGAACTCGTTATAACTTCAATGAAATGGGAACTAAACATTGAAATGTGATTGTAGATACAACAAGTTATCGCGAGATATACGCGAACTGGCCCACAAAATCAGTGAATTAGATGCAAAAGACGAATTCCGAAAAGAATCTAGCGCACAACTTCTCGAAAAACTATTCGCTCTAGGACTTATACCGACAAAATGGGATTTGGAGAATGCAAGCAAAGTTTCAGCGAGTTCGTTTTGTAGACGTCGGCTGCCTGTTGTCATGGT
Source organism: Nemotelus nigrinus (assembly GCA_947369275.1). Taxonomy (NCBI): domain Eukaryota; kingdom Metazoa; phylum Arthropoda; class Insecta; order Diptera; family Stratiomyidae; genus Nemotelus; species Nemotelus nigrinus. The sequence goes on along the minus strand of OX376373.1, from coordinate 39,150,853 downwards.
TAGACGTAAGTATTGATGTTATTAATACTGTCGTGGCTGCTCGTGTATAATATGCATAACATCTTCATTATTGCAGAAAAACTATCGCAAAGCATTAAACAAGCAACGGATTTGATAGAGCAAGGGCACGTACGCGTCGGGCCGGAAATGGTAAAGGATCCAGCGTTCATGGTCTCAAGGAATCTCGAAGACTTTGTGACTTGGGTTGATAGTTCAGCGATTAGGCAGCATGTATTAGACTATAATAATTTAAGAGATGATTTCGATTTGTAAATTAAACTTTAAGCAGAAGAAAAATTGCTTTTCTACTCTTAGTTTGTAAATATATATTTTCCAGTAAACTTATCTTGTGTTGAATTTTGAAATAATTCGCCCGCTATCAATTCCCATGTATTCTGCACGTGTCACATCTACAGCAGGTGGTTTTAAACCACTGTTCTTTCGTTTAAAAAAGTGATTTTTTAAAACTGAAATTTATGGAAATTTTCTAAGTAATGCTCATGGCGATAGAGAATATTCCTTCTTTAAAAAGTGTCTCCTTTAACAACTTAAAGGAAGTTAGATAAATGATCCTAGGAATTTCTTGCAAAGGTGAATATTTAAAGTAGTTGCTTTCAAAAAAATTCTACGCATATGCTATTTCAAGCTTTGCTTCTGTGACAGAAAATGTTTTTGGGAGATTTACGTTAACACTCATCTTACAAGTTAAACAATCTTATGGTAGCGCAAGCTACAAATCAAGTATACGTTTTGATAATTTACATGTTAGTCCTTTGTCAAACAGCTAAATTTACAGAAGTTACAAAGCTCTTCGGTGACATAAAACTAGCAATAGTACTTAAATTGTAGCTTATTTTCTGATTTACTTTAAACTTATACCGCGTGCTCAGAAGCTAATAAATAAGTATACACTGATAATACAGTGTTTATTCAAGAACAGGAAAATTAGCCTGTTCTTAAACAATTATCAAACCCTTTCTGAGGTTTGCGCTGATATCCAAGTGTGGAAACAAAGTCAGACGGACAGCACAAAACAATTTAGTTTATACTTGTGTGTACTTACCAATCTTTGAGTTCACCTCATATTGCCAGTTCTTCTGCTTGCTCCCATTTTATTAAAAAAAATATTCATTTATTCGCTAACCACCTTTGTTTATGCTGTTTTCCCGCTCAGACTAACTTGACGCATGAGATTCCACATATCTCCTGTAGTCATGGCCTTCATATAAAAGGCCTATCGCGACTTGCAATCTGACAGGTATTAAGCTACTTTTTGAAATGGTGTAGTCCTCTCGTTATTAAGATTTATTGGGAATTGCACAATGACAATTGTTTGACATTTCTCTGACAATTAGTAAATATTAGCAATGTGAATGGTGCTGCTCGGTTGAATCCGCGAATAGAGTCTATTTTCCTATTATCCGGAGACTGGTTTCGAAGTTTTTGTCGCGTAAAAGATATTTCGGATAAGTGTCGTGAAAGTGATGTGTTTATTGTGCTGTATACGCGAGAACTTTGCAATTTGGAATACCTGCCACCTACTCTCGGCAATGTGTATTGTAAACAATTGCCGTTTGTGGTTGGTAGGATTTATTCCACTTTAAAAATCATCAAATTTTGATAATCTGCAAATTCTGCTACACAAACGATAACGAATAAGTGTCCCGATGAATTGAGGTCTGATGCTAAAGACTTTTTATATCTAAATTGCTTGTGAAAGATCCCAGAACAACATTGATTGACATGACATATGAGTTTCCTCATATCTCCTGTAGGTGGATCTCGTGAATTTCTTTATAACCATAAAAAAACATCACTGTGTGGACTGGTTGGGAAAAGTAGCTTATAGCCCGTTCACACTAGACTCTAAATCAGGCGATTTCGATCAGCTGATCGCTTTAGAGCTAAATCAAGTTAAATCGACCTGATTACCCATACATTTTTTTCGGCTTCTGACAGAGTTAATCAAGTAGATTTAGAGTTAATCAAGTACAAATCAGGTACTATTGTGAATTTTGTCCCTGGCGAATTTTTCTCAGAGCGCGGCGAATTCCATCCGTGAGAGCGAGAGTAGATTTGAATGAAATGTCATTCGAATTTCGTCCTAAAATAGCGAAAATTGAATAAAAAAGGAAAATGTGAGTTGTACAAAGTGAAAAGAAAATGTTCTTGCATGTTCCTGCACCATTTTCAACAACTTTCACGCAAAAAAGATTGTATACATAAATTCGAATGACATTTCTCTCTCTAAATCTCCTCATTCTAAATCACTTCGGGTAGTGTGAACGCTTACCTGATTAACTTGACAGATTCTAAATCTACCTGATTTAGAAGTGTAGTGTGAACGGCTTATTAGGTCCGCCATCTTGTAGGTTAATTGCTTTTGCGATAGGCCTTTTATATGAAGGCCATGCTGTAGTCCGTGTATTATTCTTAGTCCATAGAAAAGATTCATTGTACGGCTGGTCGGCAAGAATGTTAATGAATTATTTGATTGTCGAGTCATGTGGGTTGTGTCAAATGTCAATCCTGTTCGTGTGCATTGTGATGCAAATTACAAATTGTAATGGGCTGTTCGCTTATGTTTAATGTGACTAAATTTGTTAATTATTTTTAAGAAATTTTGAAAATTTCAATATGGCACTCCTGAAAAATCGATTTTGAGCCGCTGTACTCGCATTCCTTTTCCTTTTATTTTTCCTGTGTTGTCTACATTGTTTGGAGCTCATCATCATTTCAATTCGGCTTTGCTATCGAACCGGCATCGTTTCGAACGTGTTACTTGAAAAGTGAAGTTAAGTGGCCATTTTGCTGTTGTGAGTGATTATTAGTTTTTGATTATTGTGTGAATTCGCCGAAGTTTGTCGTCATAAATAGCGGAAAGCAAAACTTCTGCTCTACTTGAAAGGTACGTCCTTGGTTAAGATTTGGCGAAGATGTCAATCGAGTTTTAATGGGTTATCGGCGGACGCCATTGCTGGTCAGGGTGTAGCCGTGCGGCGTATATTCCGAATACTTTAATTTCTGTTTCTGGAATGCAATTTCGTTCTAACATCAGCTAAGCAGTATATATTTTCAGTCAATTGCGGTTTTTTGGGGGTTCAATGGGATTTGGAGACGCACTTGTTATATTTGAGTGTTCTAACTCGTGTATCAATGCCGAACGCGTGCCATGATTCATTGATTTTATGGCGACAAGTGATTTCATTTGGTTATAAGAGCCAATTGAAACCAAAAGCATGCTGAAATAGCTAGTTTGACGCGGAAAATATGTTGGCTTTGAAACTAAACATGATAATCAATTAAGAATTGTATGGTTGCCAATAACCTGTCTAAGTCACACTGACTGACGAAAATAATCGGATTAACAGGTGATTTATTTTTAATTAACGCCCTCGGGCCTTTGGAGACCGAGTGGATAAGACAGGAGTTGAATGTAAATAGTTTCCATGGTTGCTATGCTATCATTGGTTTTTCGAGACATGGGAATTTCTGGTGCAACACTGCTCGCTACAATTCCCTCCGGAAAACAACGTGGCCCCCGTAAAGGATGAGAATTGTATTTTGTCATTTAATTTAAACGGTTATGTTTTGCAATTGTATTTGCATTGCTTTTTATGAGTAAAACGGCCCACAGACACGGGGATCTGGTCGTCGACTTGGTTGCAGATATTCAATATCTGCGACCAAATTCTCTGTCTGTGGGCTAGTCTCAGATCTAGTTTGTTCGCAAGTATCGCAAGTCTCCAACCAAGTCGACAACCAGATCTCCGTGTCTGTGGGCCGTTTAACGCTATTCGGCACATAAAGAAATTTGATTTAAACGAATACTCGATTCCAAGGAAAAGTATGCGCGGCACATGCTCGGTCGATTGTACAACAATGGATTTATCGTACATTTTGATAGATTTTTATTTCTTGAAAATTAGTTATTTTCTGGTGCTAATTCTTATATTCCCGTTAATTTTTGCATTCTTCTACAAAGCTTACATTTGACATTGAAGTACATGACTCGATTTTGCCATGAGTGCAGCTTTTGTGTATAGACTCGACTCCTTCAAATAATGCACGATTCCCCCAGGGAAATAGAAGTTACTTTTGACTTCCATAATTTTCTCGCAAAAAGATCCACGGGAGTTTCACAAAATGATGTAATCTGCAATCACATGTGAATAATGAGTGAATAGCCACATCTGCGAAATGATTTTGAGCCAAATGTAATGAATGTGGGTTCATTTGATAATTACATGAAAATTGATTGAATTATTTTTCAGTACTAACGTATCACGTTAGATTCCGAGATCAAGTGAAAGAGGACAGCATTTTCTAATTATTCTCCTAGGTGAAAAGTCTACGTACACCATTTAAAAAAGCGAAAAATTTTTAAGTACAGCATAAATAAAAAATTGTGATATTGCAAAATAAACATAACGCTTTGTACAAAAATATTTTATTGAAAGTGCATGAAACTTCAGCTTCTTCGAAAAGAATTTGACAACTAACTAAAATATCCACAAATATTAAAGAACAAAAGTCTGCGTACACGTACAACTTATATGGTATATTTTTATTAATATTAATATTTTGTTGGCCCGCCATTCGCTGTAATTACTGCCTTCATCCTGTTTGGCATGAATTTGTGACAATATTTCGCGTCACTTGAACTGGTATATTGGCCCACTCCTGAAGCAAGGCGGTTTTGAGGTCTTCTTTATTTTCTTCTTTATTTACATTGTGTTTTCGGACTCTAAGTCCGAGATAATCCTATAAATGTTCTATGGGGTTGAGGTCGGGCGACCGATGTGGAGAATATAGTAGCTGTTTTGGGATATTGAAAATTAACCACTCCTTCACAATACCAGCCGTATACTTAGGATAGTTATCTTGCTGAAATGTCCAGCTGGTTCGTAGGCCCAATGTTTGTGGGTTGTATTAAATTATTTTTCAATATATTTATATAAACTATGTGCATTATTTCTTCAATTATTACCAAATTCCCCACTCCAGACGCTGACACGCAACCACGAACTAGAACATTACCACCACCATATTTAACAGCTGGAATTAAGTTCTTCCTTTTAAGACTCATTATTTTTTTTCCAAATTCTATGTCTTCCATCATGTCCGAACAAGTTAAACTTACTCTTCTGACTAAAGAGAACAATGTCCCAGAAAGTCGAATCATCATTTTCATGGAGTTTGGCAAATTACAAACGTTTCTTCTCATTTACTTCGCTAATGTATGGCTTTTTTCGTGCTAATCTACTGAAGTATCCAGAACTGGAGAAATCTACGTACCGTTATTGGAAGAACAACCTTCCCAGTAGTATGCTGAATGTGTTCCGCTAGAATTGTTGAAGATATCCCCGGCTTATTTCTAATTTCGACTTATATACTTATTTCTTCACGTTCCTTTCGTTTACGAGGTCTGGCGTTTCTCGTCTTGTTTTCAACAGAATTTCTCACCCTGTAGTCTTTTTATGACGGCCTGAATTCTGGAATGAGATTTATTTACTATTTTCCCGATTTCGCGGTAAGAATGTCCTTCGTTTTTCAATTTCACGATAAGTTCCCGCATGTTACGTGATATTTCTTTTTGTCTCGATTTTTTTTACTTAAAAAAAAAGAATTTAAGCTGCAATCTGTATTTACCGACAGTTAAAAAACCAACTGCTTGAATTATTTCATTATTGCATGCAGCCCAAAACAAATTTACCGCTATTTCTTAGAAGGAATGCTATTTATTTACTATTTTCTTAGAAGTGTACGCAGACGTTTGTTTTTTGTTATCTGTGGGTATTTAAGTTTTTTTTTAAAATTTTTATCGTAGAAACAGGAATATCATACCCTTTCAAAAAAATATTTTTGTACACAATGGGTTATGTTTATTTTGCAATACCACAATTTCTTATTTATGCTATACTCTTTCCGCTATTTTATATCGTGTACGTAGGCTTTTGTTCGGCACTGTATATTTGAGCGAGAAAACATTATTTAATTTCCCTATTGAGAAATTACAAGTCCGATACAATCAATTCCCAAAAATTTCCAACATTTTATTTCTATCACTTATTTTTCTCTAAGTCTTTATATATCTATGTTTCATAACATATGCTATTGATTATAACTATGGTGGTGCGATTGTCCTTAGCTAAAACGTAGACGGGTATATCATTCACAATCTTTACTTATATCATACGCGAAGCATATATACAAAGTGTGCAGGATATTGTACGCGCGAATAAGAATTTTATATTTAGTAACTTGCTTGTGATAAGACACTGCGATCACTTGAGACCCCTTCTAATTTTCGTTTGAGCTCATTATACACATATTACAGCAACATTTTTAGCTGTTTCTCAAACCTGGGCGTTAAAAAAAAATCAAAGTTGATCTAAACAGAAACTGATAATCACAATTAGAACAGAATTAGAATTCGTGAAATTAATTCCACCGAATTATGAACAGATCTTACGCTTGAAAGTGATTTTGACTCTCAAGCTTTAGGAAAATAAGAGAGCATGTTGTCCTATTTCACATATGTACATAAATGGAGGGCAAGAAGGATGGGTGTTGTAGACTGCCCCTCATAGTTTTCTTCTTTCGTGTATGTCTATATTGCAGAATGTACCAATGCAGGCGTAAATTTACTATTCATGTTATCCTTCGGAATATGAAACAGGTGCCTGGACAGGTGTCTAGAATAATGATCTTGTAACTATAAATCTTTATCGAACGGACTTATAAACTGCTACCTCGCTATCGCTATTTGTAACAATATATTTAGTAATGAAGCTAGCGATGGTAGAGCCAACTGCGATAGGAGGGCTGTGCTATTACTGTAGTAATAATAATCATCTTTAACGTAGATTTGGAATCTATTTATCATTAATTGTAGGGTTTCATTTAGAATTGTTATGGGTTCCTGGAGACACAAATATAACCATTATGCAAGAGCTAGATAACATTACTAAGAAGGCTGTGCATAAGAGTAATCAGTTATATCCTGCCTTACAAATAGATAGTGTTTCCAACCTCATTCAGGAGCTAGTGACTATTTGGAAATATGTCCTAAATGGACACTGATTTGTATTTAGGAATCACCCCTGGTTCAAAAAAAAAAACTGCTGAATTGAGCTGAGAAAGGTCGGTAAGTTTTCAAGATTTGCGAAAGACATGTCTTGGGCTAGAATTAAGTAAAAAAGTACGAACATTTGTGTGGAAATTGCCCGACACATCATGGGCATTAGAGTTAGCTCTGCGAATACATAGAACACAAATCCTCTTGGCTGACGCTATCAAATCCCTAACGGTGTCACAAGGAGGATTTGCACCATGATCGTGCGCCTTACAAAATATTTTTTAAATGACAAGTCCAGATTTGCAATACGGTTTCTGCGAAGGAAAAGGAGTAGACGACGCACTTGCTAACTTCGTAGAGCACATCATAAATAGCTTTAATAACTATCCTAGGCATATCACATTTTACAAAAGCTTTTGATACAATCAGCTACAAAGAATTTTTGAAATTAATCGAGAAAATAGGAACAAATAATAAACTTCAGGATCTTTAGTAGATTATTTACGGGACAGAATACAATTAGTTTCACTAAATAAAACAGAATACTGATTTATGATACCTTATATTCCAGTCAGTCTTATCTAATAGGATAGTAGGTACGCATATGGAGAAGAACTTTTAATACACACCTACAAAGAATTCAAAAACGAGCACTGAAAATAGCAGTTTTGTCCGTCCGAGTAAATCTTCAGTCCTCCCATCATCCTTAGCCTACAAACCTTCCCAGGACTACTGACTTACGCGAACTATAATACACAGCCTTCACACAATAAATCACTCAACATCAGACAGGGACACAGACCTGACAACGCCACATGCTTGCATAACATTAGAGCAAAAGTAATTTAATTACCTTATGATCAACTGCCTTACAATAATATCTGAAGTAATCACACTTTTAGGCGTCATTTAAAATATCATTTACTAGGATCTCAAACAGCTGACCAAACTACTAGACTGAACTAAAACAACCACTTACGAAACCCCTCAAATGCAAATCAAAAAAAGTTGTTTTTTTTCCAACAACTCAAATCTTAAGCAAATCTTGAGTAATCATGCATTGAATTCGAATACCAAACGTACTTTTCCACAATTTATGGTTATAATGTCACCGCATATTGTACAATAGTTTTTCCAACAACATTAAATATTTTTCTGTTAACGTAAGTCTATGGTACATAAATTGCACAGGAGTTAAACAAATAAATGAAATGAAAAATTGGTGGAAGAAACAAACCAACAAAACCTCTAACCGATTCAAATACAAATTGTGAAGAACAAGGAGATTAAAATTAGGTGCGTTTTTATTTGCTCCGGCACAGAACAGAATAGAACAGCGGCGCAAAAAAACAATCTAGTACAGAACAGCTGGTGCAATAGCTAAGATTGCTATAGGTTTCTGTATTCGCTGTGGTAGCGCACAACAGTTGAAAAGGCTGATTTACACGTCGCCAGTTACTCTAGCATGCCAGTTGAGGTACTTACTGTCAATCCCAGTACTGGCATTGTGAGGGACAGGCAACAGCTGCTTACACAATGCTAGTAAGGGGCATGCAAGTTATGGAAAGGCAGCTATTGTCTGATCTCCTAAACAGTTTAACAACAATGGCGTGTGTATATAGGAAAGTGGGTCAAAGATCGTTGCACATAATTTATAAAGTCGTTTGTGAAGAACTTTTAGAGGTATTGCTACAAGAGAAGGAAAGAAAGGGTAAACGGAAACGGGTTCGAGATTGGATGAGCAATAAAAGGATGGAAGCATTCGAAACTATTCTAGGAGAGCTACACTCAACAGATCATCGGGAATTTAAATTAATTATGAGACCTTTACCAGAACAATTTGAAGGCTACTCCGCTTAATAAGTCCACTTATAACATGTAAAGATACTGTTATGTGTAATGCTCTGTCTGCAAAATTAAAGTTAGAAATAACTATGACTTTTCTTGCATCTGGAACCAAGTTTAGGATGCTATCAATGTGTTTCCGTGCATAAATGGCCTCCATTTCGAAAATAATTCCAGAAGTTTGTGATGCCATATATACCGTGTTATTTTTATTTATTTATTATAAAAATAATTAATTAAAAACTGACAAGAATTAAAAATCCGCTTGTGATCACATAATGCAAGCAAAGGGACGTCAGTCTTAAAAAGTGATTAGCCATTGCTAATTAATTACCTGTACCTTCATCATTACCAATTAGAGTTGAATCGAGGGTTTTCTTGGATGTTATAGCTGCTTCATCCTCTGTTTCCAGAGACAGCCGCCCAAGTCAGAGGAAGTCCCAACACTCACCCCAAAAATGAAAAATACAGCGACGGACCCCTTTCTGGAAGATATTTCCTCTGCTTGATCTTGCTGCTTCGGATTATGCCTAGTGGTCAAAGGATACTTCGATTCAGAGCCCTTAGATTGATTAATTCTAGTCCTTCATTGGGCGGACTTTTGGTCCTTGTCGGACAACGTCTTGAGAGGGAGGCAGCTTATCCAGCTTCCGTTAGAATTTTGAAGGCTGCCCTTCTATTTCCGCAAACATATGCGGGTTTGTTTGATGGAGGTTGAACGTCTGAAGAGGAAGCGGCGACACTGTAGGCGATACTAGTTGAGAATCGGGCCGGCCCATTTGTTGGACTTGAGCTTTGCGCCCGGGCCAACTTTGAATAGCAAAGTCCAGGAGTTACTCGTTAAGACACCGTTTTGCTGGAAGCTAGTCTAGCTGACACATTCGTCATATCCCCACTAACTTTAACAGAGAAGCTGCTAACAATTCACGGATCTTCCTCTTTTAACTCTTCTCGAGGCTACCGACGCGACGACTCAGCCGCCCTTGTTCAATCTCCGTCGACGTTACAGGGTATGTGGAAGCTCCTGCCAGGCTTATGACTGACGAAGTTTTGGTTTCTTATTAATTTTCGCTTTGCACGGTTCCCCATTAATCCCGAGCTTTTCTCAAACAGATTTCACTCTTATGCCTAGTACTATACTCTTCGCGAAACGAATTCAACGGTCAAATCCAATACAAAAAGAGCTTTACTGACGAATTGAAAAGCTCTTTTTGTATGGGGTTCGACCGTTGAATTCGTTTCGCGAAGAGTATAGTACTAGGCACTACCGCGAATATTGCTAACAAAAATGATGCACTAGTTCATTGTTTTTGTCGATTGCACAGACGATTATTAGCGAAGTTGACATTTTATGATAAAATTGTGATAACTACGAAAAACGACCCTTCGGTGGGAAAGTTTTGAGATCCGTCACAGTTTATCGTGATAGAAAATACGTGAAAAAATTAAATTCTGCAAATTATAATTTAAGTAAAAGTTGTAAATTATATAATAGTAGATTGATTTATCATCAAATGTGTCAAGATTCTGTTATTCCGTTCACAAAACTTTAATAATAATTCATTTCAGAATGGTTCGTGGCGGTGGTAGAGGTTATACCCGTGGTGGTGGTGGTGGTAGAGGTGGCTCTTATAGAGGATCGGGAGGTTCGTCGTACCGTGGAAGCTCGGGACGCAGTGGCTTCGGTGGCGGCTACAATAGCTCTAGAGGTTCGTCCAGCTATCATTACGATCGCAATAGGGATCGCAATGCAACACGTCATGATCGCCACGACGATCATAAACGATCGTACAGGGTACGTAATTTCGCTAATAAAGGTTACAAGCAATTATTTTCAAGAATGATTCATTGCAGGCTTCTTCTCGAGATCGGTCTCCCGATCGTAAACGATCCCGTCATGAGGTGAGAATTTTCAATTTTATTCTAGCTTTCGGCTAAAATATGCTCATTTTGCTAAGAACATATGAACATTGCCAGAATTTTTTTTTGTTGATTTTAATATCTTTGCATTGTTTTGTATTCACATGAATAGAAATAAGAAAAAAATGCCATATAACACTCGCAATCATACGCCAAACAAAATGTTTTGTGTACTGAGCCATCGAAGTCACGATTGCAAGCTCTAAATAATTCCAATAACAAAAATTGAAAGGTTTTTAAAGAACAGAATGACGGAAATAGATTGAAGCGAATTTCGAAAGTGTATAGAGTACTCTTAAAGGACTAAACACAAACCACAAACAACAACTAGCTATTGTGTACGTGCCGAATGCACAATGTGCATTTCAATCAATTTCCACCAGTTTATATTCGTGACGAGAAGTGTAGTAAAGCTTGAAATTAAGCAAGGCCAGACAAGGCTAGGCGCAAATGCCGATTACGGCAGATGAATAATGCAGCGGTGGTTAGTTCTTTGAGTAGAAGACTTTTGTGTTTGCAGCAAAAACAATGTAACCATGATAATGAAATCTAAATGTAATGTCAGCTACCATAAAAACAATACTATGTGTGGAAACATTTCAAAAAGTGAAAAAAGTTTTATGAGAAACACAAAACAACAATTTTTCCTCCCTCCAAATATAGGACTCAAGACCGAGCTCAAGCTACTCGTCGTCGTACCGTCGGAATGAGTCAAGTCGCAGCAGCAGGCAAACGCCGCCTCCGCCATCAGTCAGGTCGTCGACCGGCCCGCACCGTCGTGAGGACACGTCACACCGACACTCGGGCGGAAATGATATGGGTCCGCCGAAAACTCTTCCGCCCCGTGGCAGTCGTATAATTCGTCGAGGTGGTGGATCCTCGAGCCACCGACCCAGTGGAAACAGCAGCATGCGAATCATTCGACGCGGCCGAGAATCAACTGATTTGAGAATTATGCGAAAGAAACTGCTACTGGCCAACCAAAGAGACAGGGCACGCCGCATTAAGATTGCGAAGTTGACGAGGTAGAGTATTGTTCCTTTCCTAATTTCTCTATATCTGAAGAAACGTATCGAATGTTGCATACTGTGGTGGATATTGACGAAATGACAAAGCAAGTTTGGCTATCTATTAGGACCTCGTATTGGTCCAATAATTTAGCATTATGCCTATGCTCCAATAATAAATGCAGATCTTTGAATCAGTCATTTTTAAGTAGATATGTGCCAGATAGGGCTGCAACAAATTATGAGAATTTTCTAGAGTTAGCAGCGCTTGTTGCTGCATAGCATATTTTACTCTGCGTTCGAGCAGTCCACCAATGTATGTTGAAATTATATCGGCCGAGTTGCTGTAGGAAATGCTTTGAAATAAGGCGCACGGATCCTGCATAATTTTCCCTTTAAATGTGATCCGGGTCGGTGCGACTAGACAAGGAGTTTTATTGACTGATTTAACATGAATGATACGGCACGGTTGTTTGACGATAAGAAGAACAACTGTCGATGACTTAAAACGAGAGTTTTAATGTCTCTATAAAACTGTTGTCATTCTACATCACTTTTCTCCTAAAACAAAACTTTAAACAAACAATCATTTTATATTCTTGCTTCTTCAAACATTGAATTTTGAAAACAGTTCACTGCGTGTTAAACGGAAGGGAGAGGTAACACCTCGCAAGGTAAGAAAGCCGCACGATAAGAAAGATGGCGATAAGAAAGACGAGGATGGCAATGAAGATGCAGAAGAAAAAGAAGGCGAAGAAGATGAGGAAGGAGATGAGAAAACTGAGGAAGGAAAGGTGAAGAAGGAAGCGAAGGAGAAGGATGGGGAAGAAGGCAGCGATGCGGACGAGTTAGACGAGGAGGATGCTGATGAAGAAGAAAAAGTTGATGACGAGGAAAAAACGCCGCGAGAGAAATCCAGGCGTCAGAAGAGAACGTTTATTAAATTGATGTGCCCCCACTGTCGGTCAAAATGCCTTACGTTCAAGGTAATTTTACGAGTGTTTGAACAAAACCTAAATTCAGTCTAACATTTGTGTTTCACCGAACAATGCAGGACTACAGCAACCACTTGTATTCGCGGAACCACAAGCTTGCAATGCGTCGTCTGGCATTACGTCAAAAAACTCAACTCTCTCAGATGAGGTTGAATCAGCGCAATGCTCAGCGTGACATCGAAGAAAGCTCAAAGGACGAAACGGATGATTGTAAACCGCAGTACTGTCTGCTATGCCGGTTGAATTATCGCCAGCCAAAGGCCAAGCATCAACTGTCGGAGGCACATCGCAATATGAAGAAGTTCTTGATGCCCTACTGCAGCTCATGTCACATCGCGTTTAAGAGTCCAATGGTCTATGAAACACACAGATGCTCTCTGGAACATATTAAGGTAAGTGCGGAATCTCTGATTTCCAGGTTCATCCCGGGCTAACGATTATAAACTCTTTCAACTGAATTTTACAATTCGCAGCGTAAGGCGCGCAACAATGAGTCAGTAAACAGCGAAAGCAGTGATGGCGAAAAAGAGGTTGATCTGAAGAATTTCTTAACAGTCGATTCCGTAGGAGAAATCGACGAAGATGGGGAAGCAAAAGTAGAAGGCGAAGAAGGCAAGGAAAAGATTAATGTCGGCGCGGAGCACGTCAAGAAGACAGAGGCATTCTACTGTGACCTGTGTCGGTATTACATACCGCTGAAGGAAGAGGAGGAATCTGTCTTGAAGAAACATTGTGCGACTCGTAGCCATTTGAAGTCATTCGTCCGATTCAAGAAGGACCAAAACCTTCGATTGGAAGCTGAACGAATTCAACGTCGTCAGAAAGAAGCGAAAGAAAAGAAGGCAACCGAATCGACTGAAAATAAAGAGGGTGAAAACGGCGAGGAAAACGAAGAAGGCGGTGAGGATAAAATATGGGAAGATGTTGACAAGGATTTGGGAGATCTGCTGCGTGAAGTCGATCCTGATGCCGAGCAAGAGGAAGAAGACGAAGAAGAGGGTTCGGCTTTGAATAACGAAAGGTATAGTTTCATTCGCACTTGTTTACTGCATTTTTAACGTATAATTCTGCTTACAGGTTTGATAAATTTAAGAACAGCGAAAATCAAAAGAAGGAACTAAACGGCGATACAACCAACGATGAGACAATTGAGATTAAAGAAGATGACAGCCCCGCACCGACACCAGTTAAGGCTCCTGAAAAAGTCGTGAAGAAAGCTCCCGCGAAAAAGAAGCTGCAACAGCAGAAGCAGGAGGAAAAGCAAGAAGAGGTGGCTGTCGAGGCAAAGTAAATGGGAATGAATGCATTCACGCCAATGGTGAAAATATTTGGAGAATGAATTTTTGATGTTAATTAGATTATCATTGGTAATACACTGATTTCACATTGATACTGATGTGAATATAATCTAATATGTAGAATTATGACAACAAATATCCTTCGCCAGAGGCATCTTCTTAATAAAGATTTAAGATTAAGTAATGAAAAAGTGGGTTTTATTGGTTATAATATTTCGGGTGAGGGCTATCAATATTTGAACAAGATGATATGGTCTCCAAAGAACGGCGACAGGGGTGTTTGGGTTTTTTTCAGATGGGATTTGGATGGTAGAAGATGGAGTTCCTTTCTTTAACAAATAAATATCTCTAAGCCGTTTCCATCAAGTCCTGTTGCATCGGCTGATACGTAAATTTGAAAAGTTACGCGCTTGAATTGGTATTGGTGTTAATTAAGCTTTAACAGGGGAAGACAAAGGTAAGGTGAGATTGATAACTGAATAGGACTTTACTCGAATGAGTCAGCGATTTGGTTCGGCTATGCCCCGTGGGTGGTGTTCGTTGTACAAATCATGCTGTCCTCAGTTTTCGCTGAGAATTTATGCCCTTTTCCGATATTTTTATGTAATTTGAATATTTCATTTTCGAAAAGTAAACGTACTATGTATCACCAGGTACAAAAACCAGCAAGGTGATTTTAGGCGTTGGTACCATTGATTCAAACCTCACTGCAATCAAATGGGATATTGCAGTTTATCCGGAGTTCCGAAACAGGTCTGAAGCTTGTCTGGTACAGCAGTAAAATACATAAGCTACGTTGAGCATTTATACATAGTACGAGCTACAATGTAATTTAACGTAGAGTACTGTCATGACGAAAATAATTTGAGAATGATGAAAATAATTTAATGTAAAATTTTAATTAAAGGCATGTTACATTTCAACTTAGCGAATTAGTTAGTCTCAATAGAGAATAGTCCCTCAACTAAATAATAAAAGGGCGACTAGCATGCGCCTTCCAGTTCCTCACAGAAAGATATGAGTGACTCTCTCCTTCCCTCTTGGAGGTGCACACCAAATTCATATAGGTCCTCTCCGAAGTTCTTTCTTTAGGCATCAGTGATGATTCTACAAGCTCGATGGGACAGTTTCCTGGTATTTCTACTGAGCTTCTGCGGTTCCGGTTCGACCAGGGAACCGTCTTGTCGCAGGCCTCTTCATAGCTACCTATTATGCCCCTATTCAGAGTGCTCAATAGGGTATCTATTGACTTTGGCAACTTTATCCTTCCACTATGACACGCTCTCACTCCAAAAATTCGATGTAACTTAGCACAATCAGTGTTGGTCTTCTCTCCAACTCGGGTGCTTAAGGTGCAGACATTGATTTTGCGTTAGAATAAAGTTTTTAACATATAACATTCTTTCTTGGAGTAAATCTACCACATTTTCTAATGACCCACCTACGTAGGGCTAATAAAACGTCAAAGTACCGTCCGTAGTGTGTTGGTTAAACGGTACTACGCTAATGCGGACTGCGGATTGCGAAGGCCATTTCTAAGGCAATCTACTCCAGAGGCATTATTATTTTTTGCCGCGTTAATGATTTCCTACAGACTTTTGCCAGGTTCTGCTTTGGACTTCGGTCTAGTTGAAATGCCCTGTCATTTCTCAACTTGCCGTAAAATTGCGTCCTCAGTTGGACCTGCATCGCAACTTGTTACTGCTACTAATGATAATGCTAATGGTCTCATTAGAGTGGTCTGTCTCACCACATCTTCAAGTTTTTGCTTCTCGTGTTGTGGTTTAAATATGCATATATCTCGGAAGCTTGGAAAACCTGTCAATGTACAATGGGCATTCAAATATAAAGGAACCTTTTACGTTTGAGGACTTAGAAAGCGTGGCGGAGATAGGAGGAGCGTCAGAAAATGTAAGGGGAGCCCGTCTAGATGACTTAAGGCCAAGCCGGCCGCTCGAGCGGTTTCTTTAGTTGTCCTCATAATGAACGAAAGAGAGGTTCATCCTTCAGTTGTAAAACGCATTAGAATAAAGTTTTTAACGAACGAAAGCGTTAAACCAACTGAAGTTCGAAACCGATTGCGTGCACATTTCGGGGAGAATGCACTTTCATGGCTACGAGTGAAAGCCTTGTGTGTTGAGTTCAAAGAAAAAGTTTAGAGTGTGAGCCACCTAACACGCTTTCGCTCCAGCATTACGTCTGACAATGTCGCAGCTGTTCGCGAGCTCATTGAAAGATATTGATACTCCGCTGTAGCAGCAATCAGTAAGGAAATGGGAAACACTGTTGGAGGGGCACAAAACATCATCCGAGACCACCTTGAATTCCGAAATATCTCGGCGCGGTGTGTTCCACGTCTGCTTACCTAAGAGAACAAAAAAGCGAGAGCTGAAATTTTTCAAACGCTTCTTGCTCGTTTTCAAAGTGAAGGGCAGGCCTTTCGCAACGTATTGTGACGTGTGTTGAAACTTGGGTTCACCACTACACTCCCGAGTCAAAAAGGGATTCTATGGAGTGGAGAAAAGATGGGGAGCCAGAGCTATCAAAAACCAAAATTCGCTTGTCAGGTGATGTCAACAGTTTTTTGGGACTCTCAAGGAGTTTTATTCGTTGATTTCCTTCACGATAGTCGCACAATAAACGTTGCTTACTACTTCTTGATCCGGTTCGAGCAGCATATCGGTAAAAAAAAACGCCGTCTACCCACACGAAATTTTCTGTTCTTGCAAAACAATGCAGGACCCCACACTGCAACCCTAGCAACCCAAAAATTTGTAGAAATGCATTGGACTACACTTGAGACTTTAGACTACCCCGAATCTATTCTTCGAAAACGGCGTGAACGGCCGATTTGTAAGACAAGAGATGATTTTGTTTAATTTTTTTTTTTGAAACATACGGCTATTTTCTAAGTACTACAAAGTTGGTAAAGTTTTCACTCACAATCAATGTTAAAAGTTTCATTTCTCAATTCACCCCCGAGCTGATTAAGTCATCTAGTCACAGCTAGGCTAATTTAAGGCCCCGTGTGTGACCATAGTTGTATTTGAACCTGGGATAACACCCTGGCCGTCATATAGAAGACGACTTGCAATCTGACAGATATTAAGGTACTCGTCCGGTCGAGAAAAGTACCTCGACAGGTCGAAAAACATTAAATTAAGTATGCCATTTTTCTACGTCAATTGCTTTTGCGAAAGGCCTTCTATATGACGGCCAGAATAACATACGGTTGCAGCCTGGCCGTCATATAGAAGCCCGGTCGCAAAAGCAATTAACGTGCCAAGATGGGGGGCTTAACGCACTTTTTTCGACGAGTCGACGTACATTTCTCGACCAGTTCGACCAATAAAACTACATTAGTACCTGTCAGATTGCGAGTCGCGACCGACCTTCTATATGACGGCCAGGGTTGCAGCCGTTGCCCTAACTACTTGGCTACACGCATGTAAACAAAATTATACATAAGTATATCCGATCAAGACGCAACTTTATTTAGCTACAGTTACCTTTAGCTTTGTGGCAGATACATCAATAGTACAGAGTAAACTTTTTTAAATAAAAACATAATTTCTGCGCTGAACCAAAAATGTTCACCACTATCTCAAATATTTTATGCTTAAAAGTGTGAAGTGTGTGATAGAAACTAGTTCTTTGCGAAATATTTTTATGATGTCCATAACACCACTAGCCACATGGGAACCACGATAACCTCCAGCATGGTTGAGAATGTCTATGATAATCTCCCTGCTCAGGAGCAGGATATAAAAAAATTGTATGCAAACCCAAAAACGTAATCACTGTAATTAAAAGTCGTGAAGCTCCTGGCGATGATAGAATTCCAAATGTAGCACTTAAGAACTTATCCAGGAAAGCGATTGTACTTATTACATTTATTTTCAATGGCTGCCTGAAACTTTGCTACTATCCGGAAGCATGGAAAAGAGCTATTGTGTTCCCAATAAAGAAGCCAGGTAAATCTACGGGGACAGTTAAAGATTTTCGTCCAATCAGCTTACTTCCTACGTTAAGTAAAGTTTTTGAGATAATTCTTCTATCGAGAATACAAACATTTTGCGAAACCAGGAAAGTTATACCCGATTTTCAGTTCGGATTCAGGCGAAAGTATTCTACTGCTCACCAATCGCATAGAGTTTCACAAAATATCAGAAAATCACTTAACGAAAAAAAGTCAGTGGGTCTTGTGGCCCTGGATATCGAAAAAGCATTTGATACTGTTTGGCACCGCGGTCTTATTTATAAACCTCATTTATTTTCACTCCCCTACTATCTTATTAAACTTATTGATTCTTTTTTCACAACGCGTATATTCAAGGTGAAAATTAAGAATAGTTTTTCGTCTAATTTTCCCATCCCCGCGGGTCTTCCACAAGGAGCAGTTCTAAGTCCCACGCTTTTCAATATATACACTGCTAACATTCCAATAGATTCTATGTGCGAAATAGCAATTTTTGCAGATGATACTTGCCTATTTACTAGTGACTATCACCCTGACAAAATTAAGAGTATTCTAGACAATAGACTTGAGAAACTTTATCAGTACTGCTTTAGGGGGAAGAATAAAATTAGCTCAGCGAAGACGAAAGCCATCTTCTTCACTAGAAAAAGAAAGAATAATAATCTCCCCAGCAGCCCGCTCAACTTCTTGGGGCAAGATATTCCCTGGAACCAAGATATCAAGTATCTCGGTGTGACCCTTGATAGCAAGCTATCATTTAAAAATCATGCTAACAAAGTCTGAAACAAAATTTCCATGTCCATCAAAACCTTATACCCGCTAATAAATAGAAATTATTTTCTCTCAAAGAGTAATAACTTGCTCATTTATAGAGCTGGGATACAACTAGTGATGGGCTCAAAAACGCCAAACAGTTTGAAAAAAACGTTTGGCTGCAAAAAACGAACGAACAGTTTTTCCAAATAGCGACAAACAGTTTTTCTAAAACGAAATTTTTTTTCTAAAACGAACCATTTTTCTACAACGAATAATATTTCTAAAACCAATTATTCCAACTATTCTACAACGAATAGTTTTTCTAAAGACAATCGTTTTTCTCAAACGAAACGTTTTTTTAAAACGAACTGTTATTTTCAAACGAATCGTTTTTTTAAAACGAACTGTTTTTTCAAACGAATCGTTTTTCGTTTTTCTCAAACGAATCGTTTTTTTAAAACGAACTGTTTTTGTCAAACGAAACGTTTTTCATTTTTCTCAAACGAATCGTTTTTTTAAAACGAACTGTTTTTTTCAAACGAAACGTTTTTCGTTTTTCTCAAACGAATCGTTTTTTTAAAACGAACTGTTTTTTTCAAACGAAACGTTTTTCGTTTTTCTCAAACGAATCGTTTTTTTAAAACGAACTGTTTTTTTTTCAAACGAATCGTTTTTCGTTAACTAACTTTACGGCGCTTTCGATGATTGAAAGTGATCGGGGAGTACAATAGTGATATTTGAAGGACAAAAAAATTTTTTATAGGGGGATTTGGGCCTGAATTCGGGGACCATTCTGAGTTGTTTCGGGCGAAATTTCCATACAAGTCTGGAAAAAAGCGGCCTAGTTTCGAAGATACGGCAATGAAAAATGCCAAGGTGGAAAAGGTTGAGATCCTATTTGGATCACCAATTGGCGTCTCTGGGAGTGCTGAGGCCCTCTTCGTGACTGGAGGTCGCCACGAGGGTGTCTCCAACCCTACCGGGGTTGTAAAATTAACGAAACCGCGGGAGGTAAGGTGCCGCTTGGTCTCATGTCCAGCCTTACGGAAGAGGTTGGCCTCCTAGTGAGTGCATGTTTAATGTTGAAGGACCGTGTACTTCCGCGGCGATTCAATCTGATCCTTTACATGGAAAAATGAGTGCATGGTGTGTGTTAAACGAGATAATGGCAGATAAAAAACCGCAGACGGATTCAGAAACAACGGCTGAGAAAGAAGTGAACCGTTATTTCAAAGACGATATTCTACCACGTCTTGATGAAAAAGGCATGCATAGCTGTCCGTTGGGCCGGTGGAAAAAACATCGGCAGTTGTATCCAAATCGGTCTGAAATATTCAGAACAAAGTGTAACATCGTTGCGACATCCGTTCCATGCGAAAGGATCTTTTCCAAGGCAGGGAACCTGATAAGTGATAGAAGAACTCGTCTGACATCTAAAAAAGTTGAAATGATAATGTTTTTGAATGGCAAGGCTTGAAAACACTGACCAACAGAAAATTAAATAATAGTATATATTATTTATTATTTTTACGAAAAATTATGCAATAAATGTATTATGAAATGATTTGGAACTCTTCTCTATTGTAGTAAGAGTTGGTTTGATTTCTTTCATATGGCATACGACCATGTGTGTTGATTCTTTACGACTACGTACAGTGATTGATGTATGATTTTAGGGTTGATCAAGTAGATAATATAATGGAAAATAGGTACCTTACAAGTATCAATTCAGTTTGGAAGCAGCAATGAATGTTTAAGTTGGTGACAGGAAAACATAATACATAAAATATGTATTAGAAACACCTAATACGTAAAAATTCATTGCATTGAACTAATTGAAGATTATTCAAACTATGAACGATGTTTCTTATTTGAACTACATTTCAAATATATATATATTGTCGTACAGCATAAAATTTGTTCCTTTTCGTTAATTCAAACTGTTTTTTTCAAACAGTTTAAAAAAAACAGTTGTTTTTTAAAAAAAAACAGTTCGTTTTCGTTTTTTGAAAACAACAGAAACGCCCATCACTAGATACAACCACTTATTTCACATGGGTCTCCTGTCTGGAGCTGTTGCGCCGCGTACCATATTAAGAAGCTTCAGATAATGCAGAACAAATGCCATACTTAATAAGCCCTGGCACTTTTCAACATACTCACTTCATGGTATCGCCGACGTGATTACTGTAGTTGATCTGGTTAATAGAAGATCCATTACTTTTCACAGAAAAATTTTATGCATAAAAAACCCTCTCCTTCCATTTGTCTCATCAAACACTCCTGCTTGATGCAAATTTAGGCTCTAGGAACAATAGTATTAAGTAGATTTAAGTAGTAGATTTAAGTATATTCATATACAAAGTTGTTGTATTCTTTGAATGTTTTCTTTGTGAAATTACTCTACAAATTGTTAAAAATTAAACGGCTCAAGAGCTAGATTTTGATAAATGTAGTTTGTAAAGACACTAGTCTGTATCACTTGAATTTTAACTTGTATTAATAAAAATAATTATAATAATAAAATATTTATAAACTTAACTAAGAAACTAGGTCTTTCCCGCGTTTAAGTGTTTGAGCTTTTCGACCAAAACATCGCATAATTCATCGTAACTCTGATTACGAGATAACCCAATTTCCAATGAACAAACGCACCGGTTTCTTGCTTTGGTACTGATGAAAAAACAGCTATTGACCGTCAACTTCATTTGATATACAAGCTGATATTCGTATGCATGCACGAGTTCAGTTTACAATACCCAATTTGATCCACAGCATAGGTAGAAAGCTCAAGAGAAAGTAATTAATGGTCAAGTTGATATTGACCTGTTGCGCTCAAATAGTTACCCACTCACTTGGTTTCCATACGATCCTTGAAGAGGAACATACATGCAGGCAATTTTCGGGAAAGAGCTCTGAGTAGCGAAAATCGGTAGAGAGATGATTTAGGCGATAATACCTGTTGACAGGTTTGATGAATGAATTTTCTAGAGAAATTGTCTAAAAACAAATTTTTCACGAACTTTCGCATCCTCCATTTGATTCCCACACCGACGAGCTCCGGTCTCGGAGTTCCTTTTTGTGCATGTAAATTTATTCGAAGCATGCAAATTGGCGTTGATTTCTAGAAATGATGAAGGTGGAAATTTGGATGGTAGATTCGTTTTTGATGCGGACAGTCAGTAGGTTTAAGATTAAAATCTGGCCAAATTTTAAGTGGGTGTGCATCAGGCAAACATATGCTCTAAGAACCTTTCAAACATTCATTTAAATTAATTCTCTAATGAATAGGGTCTTAATTTTATTTCGATTGTGTCAGAGGTGGAACTACAAGTTGAGTTTTGTAAAAGACAGCGTTTGAAACATGCATAATTTACTATATTTTAATTGCAAAGGCTACATGTGCATTGAACATCAATTATTTCTCTGATATCCATATATAATTTGTTTGAAACATTCCCACAACTTCGTATTACTACTGAAATGCATCTCTTTGCAGAAAATTACAGACGATGTGTACCAACGAGCTCTGTGTTCGGAGGACCTGCAAGTGCAGTATTCCTGTCGGATTAAGTATCATCCGGTTCAGAATATGTGCTGCTGTCAATAGGGGCTGGAAGCGACTCATCGCGTAGCGTAGTTAATAATACATATAGTGTTGTTTACGAACTACACTACAGCAGAATGATGCAATGACGCGCCTGTTAACAAATGATTCGTATCTTGATCGTCAAGGACAATTTCGCATCCTAGCAGCAGCAATATGAGCCAGTAGAGTTCATGGTCCGTAGTTTGTAGATTCTACGTCAGCGGTTGCGTGTTGGTGTTGGACGGTGATGCTCTTTTAATCTATTATTAGAGCTCTGTGTGGATTTCGATCCAGGCAAATTATATTCAAGGCTAGCGGTTGATGGAATTTCAAAAATCCCGTAATAGAATAATTGACGCTGACATTGAAGCACAACATCGCCTATTATTTTCAATTTGATGTTGGTGTTCATTTATCAAAGTGGCGTGAAGTGATGTTTATTCTTTAATGCAAGTAAATAATATTTTAGTTAATTATTTTTAAGCCTGAATGCAAGTAAGCAGATAGATGAGTGGAAAAAAGATGGATCGAACTAACAGAGGTCATAGTAATGTAAAATACTTTGATACTCTTATACTGACAAACATTTCTAGATGCTCTGATTTGCTCAGTAACTTCAAAGAGATTTATGTCATTGATGGTTGAAACTGGACGAGCACTCAGGATTTTTCTTGGAATTAGAAATTTCGATGAGTTCTGTTGTGTCTAAATTGTATTTAAAATGTGGATTATTATTTGCAAGTATTAAAAAATCTTGATAAGTAAGCATTCGTAGGTATTTCAAAAAATGACTATACTTTCTATCAGATATTCCTCATAGATGTAGGTTTGAGGTTCAGATTTTTTCCTTCAGATTATATTCTTGCTCCGGTGTCTGATCAATTAAATCACTTGCTGTTTAGAGCGATGTGCTCTTATGAAAAACCAACAAGCCATTAAATAGGTCAAAGGTATTAAAACATATGTAAATTAGTCTTTAGTTTCAAACAATGGTGGAGCTTTCAGCTTCAAGATTCAGCAATACTCAAAGCTATTGGCCGTTACGTCCGTTAATGTGCTCTTTTAATTTTTTTTTCCCGACTGGGATCAAAGGGTGGCAGTTTTGGGGATTCCTTTGCTCCTCAAAAAAAAAAAAAAAATTATGAAACTGATGCTCTACCGTTTATTGATTGATAGCCTGCAGTGTGTCCAGAAGGCCTCTAGCACTGCGTCTTCCTGGGTCTATTGTCCCTCTTCTGCGTTATGTTCCTTAGGATGTCCAGGCTTCTTATGAGCCTGGGTATGTTCCGCGATGGGACATTTGTTATGCCCCTGGTGGAGTGATGAGTAGAGCCAAGGAGCTGTAATCTTCGTCTCGCTAGTGCTGGACAGAGAGTTACAAGATGTTCTACACATTCTGCCGTTTCTCCACAGTATCTACAGCAGCCGTCCCGCTCCTTACTTACTCTGTGGAGATACTTTTTGCAATCAAGGAGGTCTGTCAAAGTTCCATATAGGGCTCTTATGAAATTTTTGCAGATAACCACTACTTTTGCTTTTTTGTTATCGAAGCCAAGGATTTTTGTTGTTGAATATATTGAGCCGTCAAGATTAAGCCCGTATAGCTTTCGGTCATTTTCTTGATCAATGTTTTAATTTCCTGGTCCGTGTCTGCCTTTGTAAAACTCCAGTACGGAGAAGGACCTGTGAGTGGCATTCTTGCTCCTTCTTTGGCTTTGGTATAAGCTTTCTCGTTTCTTTGGTGCTCATCATTCCCGGAGACCCATTTCAAGTGGAGGCTGTTCTGTGCCCCTATCTGATTAAGCCCATCTCTCACCGTCAGGGGCGAATTTGCCACTAGGCCCGGTAGGCCCGGGCCTAGGGCGGCAAATTTCGGGGGCGGCAAATTTTCGATTTTTTTTAGGGCGCCCATTTTTCGATTTTTTTTTGGGGCCTCAGTTTTTTTTTCTGTCGTACATATATCTCAGTTGAATGAGCCTAACACATCAAGCCAACCGAATTCTCTAAAAAATCAATGCACGCAAAAATTCACCACTGATGATTTTTTTCGGACATAAAAAAATTTGACTTATAATTAATATCGAAATACGATCACGGTAAAGGACCAAAGAAACTCAAAAATACCTAAAAAAAATACCTAGAAAGTATCTGAAAATACCTAAAAAGAGCCTAAAAAAGAACCCAAATAATACCTCTTCAATTTAGGAAAAGCTTATCAGAGGTAAATATTTGCGTGCATTGATTTTTCAGAGATTTTTTTTTTATTATTATGGTACAAGGTATATCAACTACATGCGAATCTCTTTATTTTTGACGTGTGTTTTTAAATTGTACTTCGTTACTGAACTTAATTTCTATAATTATAATTTCTATTTCAGTCAAGTGCGGAAACAAACTTTGAACGAAATAGTAAACTTACTTATAAAAAAAATATGAGCGAAGACGTTGGAATCATATGCGATGTAAAGGTGTATACGGTTTTGGACTGTTAAAAATTGGTATTTTTGGATTCTTTTTTTTAGGTTCTTTACCGTGTGTGTATTTTAATAATTATTTGTGTGGCAAGGGCGCAATAATAGGGAATTTTTACGAACGAACCGGTGCCGGTTTTGCTCTGATATTCCTTTTTTGTGAGCTCGGGCGCAACGAAAAACGGCGAAGTATTCTAGGGAATCGAAAAACAATCGTGCATTGTTACATATAATATTATTCACGAAAAAGGCGGCAAATATTTCTGAGGGCTAGGGCGGCAAAATGGTGAAATCCGCCTCTGCTCACCTTTAACAGTAAAGCTGAATTTATGTGATCGTGATTGATAGCCTTGAGAGCCGCTTGACTACCGATAGGATCTTAATTCTTACTCTTTTATTATTTCTTATGTTTATTACATGTGAGGCTCATAAGTATGGCAGATATTCTGCTTGATATGATGGTGGCCTTCTTTTGGAGAGGGAAATACATTTTACACTTGAGACCTATAGTCTCTGATACTACTCCACAATTCATCTTTGAATTATCCGTACATTATATTTGCGCTCCTTTGCACGATGCAGGTGGACAATCTTCTCATTTGTTCCTTGGTGGAATTCTGACCTTGAACCTGCAAAACTTGATATTTTTAATGCCATGTGCGACGAATTGTTATCTAGTAACCACAAAGCTTTTTGCTCTTTTGACGGTCTCACATGGTTCTTGATATCCTCCAAAAATGCATAAAAGTCATACTCTTGCATTGTTCCTGTGGATCTAGTTGGGCCGAGGGAAGATAAACAAAGGTATATTGTAGTTTCCTATGGCGATGCCATCTAAGGCCAGCGTCACCAGAGTCCCTCTCTCCGCAGATGTCAAAGCACTAGCTTGTTTTTCTGCGCATTGCACAATAGTTCTATCAGGTTTTTGGACGGTCGCTATGTGTGACCCGTGGACGTTTCAAATATCTTTTCCGTTCATGCTTGCTTAAGATACATGTATAATTGGCGAAAAATGTAGCCACATATGTTTGATTGAAGTTCGTTGCTCGAGCTATACTTGTTGCTTGGGGCAATCTTATTGATAAATTTGGATGCCGTTTCATAAATAGCTTAAGCCATACCTCTCCACCCATTTCCTTCTCTTCGCAAGACGCCGGAAACTTCGTATTATGCCATGAACCAAGAAGACAAGATCACGACATGCGCATGTCAACACCCTTTTTGTGACATAAACTGCGCAAGCACGCCCAAAAACCATTCCGAAATGACCTGTTTTGTAGGTGAATCAGGGTATTGTTTTTTTGGTTGGCTACATTCGGCTAAAGACTTGAAAACATAATCGTCTTTATTTTATAATTCATTAACGGATTATTTATGACTGCAAAATATCGATAGATTTTTCATTCACGTATTACTGTAAGGAAATACAACACTCACATTTTTCAAAGCATCATTAAAATTACCATACATACTACATTTTGAACAAACCCTATTTTTCACAATATTTCTCCCTATTCGCCACTCTGTGCTACATCATATATTACAACTTGATTGACGCTAAATTAAATCATTCGCAGAACAAGACGAGTTTGAAATTTGCCATACCATCATCTTCGGATGCATGTATTTTTTCTTTTCACCACATTTTTCTTGGTCCACCGCTCTCTGCTACGTGACGTAAACTGCGCCAGGCGGGATATGCGCAGAACATGACGAGTTTTGAACTCGCATTGTCGTGATCTCTAGTATTTGGTTCATGGTATTATCCCAGTAGGACCAGTAATGCTTACTGCAGTAATGCAGTAATTATTCCCAGTAATCATTGTCGGATCGTTTTCGCATGACGGCATCGATGAATTTAACATTGCGATGTCATTATAAGTAACGATACTCGCTCCGTTTCGCAATACCGAGAATTGATGACGCCATCAATGAAGTGGCAGTGAGGACGTAAGTGATGCTGGTAATGGATGTCGGCATCAATGCCGTGGCAGTTATTACGTATTGGATGCCACGGAACGGATGCCAGAAGTTGTTACCAATAACGCATTATTATACATCGTCGCTGTTAAATCAAACCGGCATATGTGCAAAAATTTAGTTTTTGAGTATTTGGTATCAAAAAATTGTTTTTTTATTTTTTAAAAAATTGCTTTTTTTAGCATATCGTATAGTTGAATAAAAATCCGTCTAATGGTGTTGTGCCGGTATGCATTTACGAGGACCCACACGCGAAAACTTTAAACCGCTCTGGTGAAAAAATATGCATTTTGCAGATATGCCGGTTTGATTTTACAGCGACGATATGACTCGTGAGAAGAAATAAATTTGCTACATAGATCAAAATGTAAGGTGATTGACAAAAGATGCCAGTCCCATAGGCGTGTAGTGAAAGGGAGTAAGGAGGAAAAGCAGGAATATGTGGAAGGTAGATGGAAACTGAAACCTGGAGCCGACAACAAATACAAAGTGTTTCATGGAACTAGTGTATATTTGTAATACGTAAAACTAACTATAAGAAAAAAACAAAATACATAGTACTTAAGTCTAATGTAATAAAATAAAATCAAAAATATTTTGTTAAAAATAGGAACCCATGTGGGAAAAAATACATAAATTCAAAGCTTAGGTCTATTACATGTACATGAAAATATTAAAACAGAACTACAAGTTACATTTTCGGCTCTTTTCGAGCAACACAGTCTGCTTTGCTTAAGCGGTTTTTGTGCAGCTTGAATCCATGCTTTATGTCCAAGACAAACTGTTGATAACAATATCCTTCTCTGCACATGGCTTCTGTAAAACCAAGAAGAAGAATGTTAGAAAAGACAAAAACAGATGTGCTATATGCACTTACTATACAAAACACCACAAAGGTTTTTGTTTTCCTTGAAGGAGTCTTTATTCCGGATTCCGTCAAAATTGTGACTCCAAATGATTGAATCGGACAGAATTCTGTTGAGATTTTTTGATATTCCTCCAGGTTGCAGTAGCTTCTTCACAATGGTCACCTAACGAAATAGCAAATTTATTTCTCACAAATTCATCTCAAAATCTAGAGTGTACTTACAAAATAGTTTTCATTTTCCTCGATTTCATTTTCGAGGGCAACTAGCTCCTCCTTGTTTTTCACAGGGAATTTCAAGTGAAATTCCTCGGAAATTTTATCCTGTTTGAGGACTTGCTTCAACAAAGCCGTATTTTCTCCCAAGGCTCGCATGAGTTCCTTATTTTGCGCAATCAGTGACTCTAAAAAGAAAAAGAATTAGTAGCAGTGACCTATTTCACGGAAAATAAATTTGTTATACCTTGCTGCCTCTCTAATCGCTCAGTAATTATTTGAAGACTGTCCAGTTTTTTATTGATGGTACTGCTGGATTCTGAATAAATATGAACATTAGTCTCTACTCGAATATATTATAGTTTTTTTCGTTACCTTGATCAGTGGTTTCCTGACTGTTTATACCAGCATTACACCGAAATACGGCTGCTGGTGGATAGAATTGTTGATTTTCCTTGTTTGACATTTTTCCCTTTTCAAAAAGGTTTTATTAAAAGTATTATGAATTATGTATTATGTAATTTTGTTATAATTGCACATGTCTGATTTTTAATTTCGGTGGATTATGCGATGCATTCATGTAGCAGTGGTATTACAAGCAAATTTTCTTGGTAGGGAAGAACTACTAGTTTAAATGCAATGTCATTCATGTTAAATATTTCAATCTCTTCAGAAGTGTTGTGATCTGCTATCACTATTCCTATAGATCCTGAGTCAAGCGGCAAATTGTAAAATGCCCGTGGGTTTAAAAGCCGTTTCCCGAAGATGCGTTGCGTAGGAGTGTCAGAGAACCCCTTAATTTGTACAGCAATATACGGATAAATACAACAATAATTATCAGGTTTATGTATGCTCAGATAATGTGAATCAGATCGATGACAAAAAATGTCCCCATGACTATTTTTCTTAAATCCGTATGTGATTTTGTCAGTAAGCAAACAACCTGCCTGTACGATTTTATTATTTAATTGCTGCAAGATTTTGGATGGTTTCCTAATTTTCTTTTTAATAATTTGCATATAGTTTTCAAATTTATACGATGTGAAATTTTGTATCACCCCAAGCTCTTGTACGCAGTCTGCTACATGTAAAAGGTTATGGACATTATAAGTAACACTTTTCTCACCGTATATTTTTGGAAAATCTTGAACAAATAATTTCAGCATACTATCTGCTACTTCTAAATTACTCAAATAATTTTTAGGACAAGACATTAAACGGTAGGCACAATGGAGCAGCAAAAAATGGTAATAACAATCCTCATCTACAAAGTCTTTCAGAACTATTATTCCCGTATAAAGAACAAACTGGCGAAATTCTGTAGCTTTCCATCTTCTCAATTCTGCGAAGTCTCGAGGTTTTCTTGCGAATTCCTTTGGTATATAAGGCGCAAGTGATACTAATCTTTCAGACATCCTGCTTTTGCTTTCAGTGGTAAGGCCTCCATCACGTATCTTTCCATTTAATATACTTAATAATATTTTCCTTGTTACGCCTAAATCTAAAAGGTGCATGGGATCTATTGGAAACTGTGACACCATATTTATTCCGGATGCTTCTAATGACGTTTGTCTATTCTGAAAATACTTAATATGATGATGTACATACTCTCTGCGCTCAAAACCAGAATCTGTCCTCAAAGCCGCAGCTGTGGTGCTATATGTTACCACATTGTCAATTGTTTTGCCGATTTGACAGCATTTGCTACATCCGTGAAACGAGTTATGACCGACAACGCCACAAACAAGCGCTCTTGCTGGTGCGTCACAAATAAATACCCGAATTTTACACTTAAGGGTTTTCCCGAGAACAATAATCCCGTTTGTTTCCAGATTTTTCATTTCGTGTACAAAGTCAGAAAGAAAGATATCTACACTCACAGGTTTTCTGTTTCCTAAATAAGCTCCAATCAAAATAATTTTAACATTACGAATGTTAACTAGGCTCCCTAAGATTGGCCATAAGGCCAAACCTGAGCTCTTGAATAACGGCAAACCATCTATGCCTATATCTAAGATTATTTCGTCATAGTTAACTAACATGTTGGCTATTGGTTCCAGTTGCTTCTGAAGTCCATAGTGATAATATTTGCCAGGAGCCACTGTTCTCGGTATAATTTTTTCTTTTGGTTTTTTCAAACCCTTTAAGCTAATGGGCACGTCCATGCCTTCTTCGTTCAGCAATTGCAACAGTGCCTCGAAACTTTCCCTTGGAGGATTATATTTGTTGTACCAATCCAGCACCTTTTCTTTAAAGGGTTTTATTTTCGTCCTTTCCGTCATGTCAACTTCCACACTCTTATTATTTTGACTGCCTTCACCAATATCAGAATCTTCTCTTGGCAATGCATCATTATCGTTATTTGCACTGGACGTTTGCAAAGTACGTAATAATTGATCCTGTTCACGTTTCACTAAACGTTTTAAATGACGGCTGCTAATACCATAGGAACACATCGCGTTTTTGTGTTAATATAATTAAATTCTTATTTTAATTTTATTATTCTTGAACTCACCACTGTAAAGAAAAATCCAGAGCACTATTTCACAACTTTTGAAAATTTTTTAAATATTATAGCACTTCACTCGCAGATAAACTAATTTTGAATGGCTCAAAAAAGGAAAAACACAAATAAATATTGTAGCACTTCACTCGCAGATAAACTACTTTTGAATGGCTCAAAAAAGGAAAAACACAAATAAATATTGTAGCACTTCACTCGCAGATAAACTACTTTTGAATGGCTCAAAAAAGGAAAAACACAAATAAATATTGTAGCACTTCACTCGCAGATAAACTACTTTTGAATGGCTCAAAAAAGGAAAAACACAAATAAATATTGTAGCACTTCACTCGCAGATAAACTACTTTTGAATGGCTGAAAACGCATAACTTGGGAAAAACACCAAAGGAAACGCTAAAACAAATAAACCGAAACACGTTTGAGCTCGCATCATTTCAGTATGTACATCTATGTACGACTCTACCCTTTACTGTGCATTACTTTGTGCAGTTAATTAGTTAGTAGATAAACCCATATAGATTTCTGTACCACAATGATTCTTTTTTGCATGACTTACACATGACATTGTCATCCATTATTTTCAAACTCATAGGCATTAATGAAAGAGTGCATGGTAAAAGTCATCGATGCTTGTGGTCCTACTGGGATGCTTATGTGCTAATTTATGCGCCAAGCTTTTAATTTCTTTAGTAGTATGGTCATAGTTTGAAGCCGCACAAATCAACAAATACTACCAAACATGAGTCAAACCGTATGAGCTGCATCAAGGTATGAAATTAGAATAGACACTGTATGAGTAAAAATATCACTATAATAATACGTACATACATCAAATAATAGAGCACCGAATTATTGGTCAACATTTACTTTTGGCATTTATTTTTACAAAGATGTCGTATTGACACTACCGCTTGCAATGCCGGTCGGCGCGAACTAACATTCAATCTCGCGTCGAAAAAGCAATAAGTGTGCAGTGTTGCTAGCTCTCTAACTGTCAAAGGCTTCGAGAAATCGAGCATGCCGCAAATCTCTTCTGTCACAATCCTCCTCGGTATAACGAAAACCTTTTCGCTCTTATTGTAACATTACATATTCATTAAACTAGTTGAAAACAATTACTGTTCCTTAATGTACTCGTATATTTATTTGTCGTAGTCATTCAAAAACACTTCATAATTGAGGTGCATGTCTTTTGTCGTTAAGTGAATATGCACAAGTTTAAAGCTCGCATAGTGTAGAGCTAGCTGAGTTAGTCAAGATGATTTCCTTGGGGTACGTCAGAGTTAGCGTGGACTTTCTTAGAAATAATACCTTGACATTTCACAAATTATTAGCGATCGTGGAGGTAGGAGCTAAGCCACTTTAGTATAGATCATGTAATTACGAACTGCTGCAGTTTGGAGATTCGGTCGACAGCTTTACTATAGGGTCATTCCACGGAAAATCGACCAAAGGTCTTTGATCGCTATAGTTGAGTTAATTGCATTAATCAATTTTTTTTGAAAAATATCTAATATTTGCGGTAATATGGCCTTTTGAAGTTTTTGAGAAACATCGGTTGGTGTTGCATTAAAAAAATTGTATAAAATCTTTCACTTTATGTAGAGCTTTCAAATATAGCTTGTTGGAAAGGATAATGTGTAAGTATCCTAGAAAAAATAATGTGAGAAACATCCTGGCCAAAAATATAAAAACGATTATAACAGTGTCCCTTATGAATATTTCAAAGTGCACACCTTCGATTTTCTTAATTTTTTTATATATTGTAAACAGTTATGTGAGCTACAAATGTGCAGAGCACAAAAGCAGAGCTCGTAAAAGTACATTTGTGAAAATTTTTTAAAGGTACGAAATACTATAACCACCAAATGAAATTTAAAGAAAATGGTAGCGACACAAGGGGGAACTTACAATATATGTATGATATGAAATAACTTGATGGTGGCTCTACATTTTTTTGCAAAATCAAGGTCTTGTATTCCTCAGTTATGGGTAATTATTGTTTATGATTTTTATTTTTTCATAGTACTTCCATTTTTTCTGTAACTAGCAGACCTAACACTAGAATATAAATTGTTTGCAATAATTGAGAAAACTCATTTGTAAGCAATCATGAAACAAAAATAAAGAGAACAGATTCCTTTTCATTTACTGGTGCCACGAATTTATTTTGGGTTTTCGCTACATCTAGGGTTTCTCATACATATTATACTGCACATATATTTTTAATTACTTCCTTTGTTTGTCTATTTGGCATATTTTTACAATTTAGAATTAAGATTAATTGCAATGCCTGTAGCTTACTTTGATTCCAAGAAGTTGCTCTCAGGGTATAGATCGGAGGTAATTGAAGTTAAGGAAAGTCGTGGGTTTATACAGACTAACAATTTTGTAAAATGGACATTTTGAGAAGAAAGTTAAAAAAAAACTTTACTAGCGTTCTGTGCAAAAATGTATTTAAAATAAAGCAGGAAATACCCACAGAAGAAACAAAAACAAATAATGAATTATCTATACTAAACGCTATCAAAGTATAATATTCAAAAGCTACAGAAAAGGAAACAATGTGTTTAGTTTCATCACTTTTGCCGACGAATTGGTTACGTGCCAAAGTAGTGTCCGAATTTTCTAACGCAACCCCATATATGATTGAAAAAAATTAGACGAGGTTATACTTCCCCGAAAAGGCGAAGAAGTATAGATCCAAATGTCGCTGGTCTCAAAAATCATTCTACTGCAGCAATGCAAACAGCAGAATGCCTAAATACTTAAATTTAGCGGAAGCATCGGGAATACATTCTGTCTGTGTATGCGTTATACATCAAAACGTTAAATTAATGATTAAAAGATCAAAAATAAATTTTCTAATTGTAAGGGCTTTTTATCTCTGATGATATGCTATCCTCCACAAACAGATCGGTATCTTGGTAGCTGCCAGGATTGCCCTGGATCAGCCGTCATTCTAAGTACATGTGAAAAACAATTTGATGAAAATTGCGTCAGTGGTATTAGTTGTAAGCAATGGACTTATACAGATCGTTCTACGTTAGAAACTAGATTAGAATCTTCTACGGGTTTTCAATAGCATTACGAAACAGTTTTTAAATCTATTTTTAAAACATTAAATTGTTTCGTACCATATTTTGTAAGTTTGACCTTGTTTCGGTACCATTTTCTATGAATTTTCTTTAGCGGTTATATTACTGTACTGTACTTTTCCGAGCTCCACTTTGAAATTTTGCGCATTTGTAGTTTATATAAATGTTTAGAATATTTAAAAAAATTAAGAAAATCGAAGGAGTGCATTTTGAAATAATCAAGGATAAAGGACACTGTAATGATCCTTTTTATCCTTTTTGGCCAGGAGGTTTCTCGCACTATTTTTTTTAGGATATCTATACCTTACTCTTTCCAACAAGCCATATTTGAAGGCTCTACGTGAAGCAGAAGATTTTATACAATTTTTTGAATGCAACACGAACCGACGTTTCTCAAAAACTTCAAAGGCTATATTTCCGCAAATATACCATATTTACCAAAAATATTTCATTTTCGATAATTAGCTCATCAGCCTTTCTGGATACTAAAATATTTCCAAATTCCAAGGTGGTGAGTTCCAAAATTATCTGAAAATTGGTCGATTTTCTATGGAATTACCCTATAGTCTATATAGACTGGATCACATTTACATCTACCGCTAATCACATTTACGCGCTGAAGTGAGAAGTAGTTCTTCGCAACAAATACCAACTGGCGTAATTTCGAATTCTCATTTTTTCTCTAGTAAATGTTATTATCCCTAATTTCTTCAAGCACTGATACATTTTTTTCTAGTCCGGTATAGAAATATACGTTAATTTGTCTTAGGAATGTGCACACTAGTTTTTTCAACTCCTTCGTTGCTCCCTCCTTGGATCGTTTTTATCATTTCGTCGATACACCGCCACTTCTGCTTTAGTAATTTTTGAAATTTCACCCATGTCGATAATACCCCGAGAATTCACTTTGTTGCTTCGCCAAAGCGTCACCAAAATCGTCCTTTGAAAACCGATTTGCTCTGTTTTTGCAAATTAACATCGCAAAACTAAATGTTTGTAACAGTAAGATGGTGCTGCTATTTAGCAATATTCAATTCGGTAGTGCACAGTGCTAGCTTAGACGATCTTTTGTGGAAAATTCACATCCAATAATTTTCCTAAACATCTCTCTTCTGAAGTTTCCCACCTTTCAAGGTACATGGTCCTTGTATTCATATGCCGAAAGAAGAAGACTCAGCACATTTTGGGATCCATAAGCCAACGAAATCACTACAGGTTTTGTCTGTTTTGAGAAAATGAGGATTTTACACCAGAACTCGTTTTTATGCCCTATGAATCGGTAGACCAGAACTCCAGATTTCGAGAATATAAAATCAATCATCAAGGATTTACTCTCCTATTCCTGAAAATAATTAGTTTCATAAAGTTTCTTCTACATCTGGCGAAAGAATCGTTACAAACAATTAAAACTTGGAAACGGTTCATCAAATAAAACTAATTGGGTATTAAATTGTCTGGGAAAATGAAGGGAGAACGCTTAGAGATGAGTGTTCGGTTATTCATGTTTCATGGACAAGTTGATTGTCTGCCTTGAGAGTTTGTATCTTTATCTAGAAGTTATTGTTGGCTCTGTATTATTCAGTTTAACTAAATAGTTGAACATTTTTTAATATCCATAATGACGTGAAATTGTAGCAAATAGTAGAGAAAAAACTAATGAATTTCATACAATTTGTGTTCATTGCAAAACAATAAAATTTAATACAAGTTTTAGTGGCCACAAAACCAAGGAATAATTTAGTAGCATCTGCAAAACAGGCAAGACAACGATGAACAGCTCATACCTGTTTACAAGCAGTACAAAAAACTTGCATGTGGCTAAAAGTTGCATTTTGTGCTAGCTAACAGGATGAGGTAATAAAACGGTAGGACATAAACTGAACTGACCTCATGAGCCACGAGGTGTTTTCGTGGAAGTGAAATGAACACTGTTGATTAAATTTATGAAGCTAGTAGAAAAAGCAGCGTCATTGGATCCTTTTTCTAAATCTAGTTCAAAAGGTTGCAATTCAACAATTGTAATTATGTAGATTTTGAAGACTTTTGTTTAGTGGAAAACCGATTTGAACTAAAACGCTAACATTATATTATGAGCTACTTTTTATTTAAGAGTAAAAAACTTTACTTTATTTTTTTCTAATTGAATATCAACGAATAATTTAAAATATCGAATCCGATAAGAAGTATAAAAATGCTTCTACTAATTTCCATTCACAAAATTACGTGATTACGATAAAATATCCTTTCGCTCAATGTCATATCAGTCACGTTTCAATTTTTACGAAGTCATTTACTCAACGTAGAATCATAAAAATAAACCTCTCTCCGTAAACTTCCATTTCCACTATACGTATCAATGTCTGCGAGCCCTACCTGTTGCCTTGGTAAGTGCTATGAAGCGGCCAATTCTCCCTCGACGATAAAAAGATACCTAGTGCTCCTAGCCCACGAATAAGTTTGAAACTGAAGAGTCAGCTCTTGATACATGATTCCCTGGATTCGGAGGGGATAAAAGTACTAAAAGAAATGCGCGTGTCAGGACTCTCCTGGAAAGCTATTTCGAAGTCAAAGTGGAGAAATACGAGCCAGAACTCGAGATAATCGAGTAGTATACTCTGAAAAACGAATGACAGTGAAGACAAATCCCTAGATATTCAGGTAATAGATAAATATTTTTCGTATACGTGGCTAGAAAGTTTCTTGCGATTAACGTTAAGTGTCAAGATGGGCTCTTGAAATACTTGCGTAAATGCATTCAACAGCCAGAGTGGACGACAAGTTAATATTTTGTAAGAATTTAATTTCCTCACGTTCCGGCAGTGTTTTGTAGGCAGACTTATTCATAGTTTGTTGATGAAGAGCAAATTAAATGAGAATTATTGTAATGTAAGAACTAGGTTTGAAGGTTAAGAGTGTGATTGGAAGAAGTACGGCTAACAGTGAAACTACGTGCCACTAACTTTGTTAGTAAGTGTCAAGTGTTTATATAATTTGCCAAACAGAATTTGTGCATTTTAGAAGTTAATCAGGGCTTATATAAGTATCCTTTGAAGTGATCCAGCGATAGGCTCACAGGTTAAGTTGCAAGAAATTTTACCATTAACAGTAAACTTTGTTGGAAATGGAAATATGGGTTTGTTTATTTACGGACAACATGCTCTAGTATTCCTACAGACGTATGGTTAGCCATGATAACTCAATTAGGCAAGAGTATGATGATTTTCGAAGAAAATCACTTTGGCCAAAAATTTATATTTTTGCAGATAAATATATATATATATATATATATATATATATATATATATATATATATATATATATATATATATATATATATATATATATATACATATATATATATATATATATATATATATATATATATATATATATATATATATATATATATATATATATATATATATATATATATATATATATATTTAGAGAGTTCTGATTTCAAACTTGAATAAAACAATAATACTAGCCTAATCGCGTAGTTTTTTTTTATTATAAAGTTTGGCTCTTTACATTTACTTTTTGAAGATGATCTCGTGCGAATGGCCGTCGCGACTAAATTTTAAGAAGTCAATTCAAGAGTTCCCACTTTCAACCACTTTTTGAAGCAACTGAGGCTGTGTATCGTCAATAACGTGAGTCGCTTTGACTGTCACTAGTTTGAAGACGCAATCCAAAGGAGTCAATTCGCATTATTATTGAAACAAGATGGCGCTCACATGGAGCTCGTCACCAGTATGCAGTGGATCCAACAGTGTCTCCATGACTGGGTGGGGATTTTCCTCGCTCTAGATGCGGTAATTTTACACTCAGAAAAATGTCATTTAATAGAATCAAATTTAAATCAAAAGTTGAAATCACTTTGAAATAAAAAGCGAATCTTATTTTAATTCCACTTTATTATAAAAATTTTATTTTCAAATCAAAATTTTTCATCATTGAATTAAAAAGAAACGTATATGGAGCCAAATCATATTTGAAAATTTTTGAATCAAAAACGTTCAAGTATGATTTGGCGCCATATACGTTTCTTTTTAATTCAATGATGAAAAATTTTGATTTCAAAATAAAATTTTTATAATAAAGTGGAATTCAAATAAGATTCGCTTTTTATTTCAAAGTGATTTCAACTTTTGATTTAAAGTGATTCTAAAAAAGTGTTAAGTGGTGAAATTTTTCTGAGTGTACTTATTCACGTAGCCATCGATCGGAAATGACCCGATGGTCATCTGGCTTTAACTCTTGCACCAATAGATCTTGTAAGCCTTTAGGCTGAGATCCTTGCACCGCAAAATATTCCACAAAGGGGACGGATAAAGCCCAACTCTTGCGCACGCCTGCGAATCGACAAATCTGGGTTGTCAGCAACACTGGCTTTCACGGCTGCAATATTCTCTTCTCAATCTTGTCATTGGCATACGGTCCAACAACGTGAGATTGGATTCGCAAAGTTGCGAAAATTTGCAATCACATGCCGAATAGCATGTGCTGACTGACGATTATGTGGTCCATAAAACGTACGAAGTGATCTTTGAGTTTGCACAGCTGAGCACTGATTTCAGAAATACGTTTCCACGACTTGTAAACGCTGCTGCAGTGTAACTCTGCCCATGGTAATTTGTCAGACATTACTGAGTAAAAATAACGTGAGATTGACAGCTGTCATCAACTTATTTGACAGTGGTGAGCTAAAAAAGGCAGTACCTGTAAAACACACAATTTATAAATATACTCTAAGTCAGCAAAAAGATTCAATGAGATTATCTATCTGATCGAGCTAAAACTTTCGAAGGTTATAGATGTTTTTATTTATTTACAAATTCACTATACAGAACACAAATTCCAATTATGACATTCAAATGAAAAAAAAGATAATAAAACATAATATATTGAAAAAAGATGAAAGAAAACACGATTCAAAAATCTATCTCTCCAACGTTTAGGTCGAGTAAAAATTGTTTTACACATCTTTTAAATGAAGGGAATAATCGTAGCAGAGGACCAAGCTCAAATTCATTATAACCCAGTGAAATTCGACATAAAAAAGGCGAAACTTCGGAAAAATTAGGGGAAAGCTGAATTTTGGTGTGAACCTTGATACTGGCGTGTTGAACAAAATGTCAAAAGTCCAAATGGTTCCGAGTGCTGCGTTACTTTTTATACGGGGTCAAAGATCACCAAAAGTGACCTTTCCTAAATATCTCAGTAACGGTCACGTCTACGGAAAAACAGACGATTTGTAAGCTGAAAGATTTTGTAACTTTTGTAACTTTTCGGAGCACATTTTTCCACCTAGTCTGGAGTGTGGTAGATATGTTCGTATATTTGTTTTTTATGGGTTTTGTAAACATAGAAAAACAAACTCACAAACAT
This sequence comes from Nemotelus nigrinus, assembly GCA_947369275.1. Taxonomy (NCBI): domain Eukaryota; kingdom Metazoa; phylum Arthropoda; class Insecta; order Diptera; family Stratiomyidae; genus Nemotelus; species Nemotelus nigrinus. The sequence goes on along the minus strand of OX376373.1, from coordinate 39,111,838 downwards.
TCCAAGCCGTAATCAAAATCGGATACTATCAACATGCCGTTGAGAAAGTGAATACTGTGAGTTATAAACGTTTAGATCAATATATCTCACAAACGGTTGTGGTTACAAGAAAAAATTACCCGATTTGTTTGGTGAAAATTTTCTACGCTACAACTTTGTCATACATTATTTTTTTGTAGACGATACCGTTACAGAGATTTTTAGGAAAGATCACTTTTGGTGACCTTTGACCCCGGATAAAAAGTAACGCAGCACTCGGATCGATGAGGACTTTTGACATTTTGTTCAACACGCCAGTATCAAGGTTCACACCAAAATTCAGCTTTCCTCTAATTTTTCCGAAGCACCTTGTTAAATTTCCCCGGACTATGATGACTTCTTAGGAATTTAGCCTGAGGAGAAGAGAAATACACATTTATACCTGCAAAGGGAACAGTGAAGACATCCTGAGATATGTTGAAGTGTTACGAGTTGCGAGGTTGAATCGAATCGCTGACGCCGGATACAATTTCTTGCTTAGATTTGAGTAGGAAGCACTCGTCAAGGAACAGTCGACGTGACTCTAAGGAAATTTGTAGAAAGAAAAGGCGGGTAACATATTAAGAGTAAGGGAAGAAAGAATAAAAATCATGCGCACCTTTACTGCACACTCGATGGCATTAGAAAAACATAACGGGGAGACCAAAAGCGACTATCATATTCGAGAGCAAAATTAACTAACATTAGAAAAAGATACGATTAAACCAATTGAAAAAAACACTTATATCATTTCGAAAAAGATTTCACTCAAGCTGAACTGATGACTCGGAACAATTTTAAATTATCAGCTTGGAGTAAACAAGAGAAATTGATAACTGATAAAAGATTATTGATAAAAATCAAGAAGAGTAATGGACCAAAGATAGACCCTTATGAAACACCAGAATAAGGAAACAAGGGAGCAGCCGAAAGGTTGTTAGTAGTAAGTTTACACACACTATCACTGAGATAGTAACTAATCAAGAAAGGAGTGAGCTGAAACAACCAAACTGTCTGGCTTTGTCCAACAAAACTCTGTGGTTGTCAGTGTTAAATTCTTGTTGTCAAACAAACAGTGTAAAAGAATTGACGGAAGAAGAAAATAAGTTTTCAAAAAATTCACATACATCCTAGAGAGGTGAGGTGGTAAAGCCATTGAAATGATGCAGAATGAGAGTAATTTCCCTAGGTCAAAAAGATTAAGAGGTGGAACGAAAAAAACAGCTCGTAACTAGCAATGTTTGCTATGTTTGCTTCATCATTATTTTAGCTGAGAAATGCAGAATCTGAAATTCGGCAAGATTAGAGAAACTTTTCTCGGGCAACACTTGTCAGTTGGAAGTTATATGCAGATTGACGAGGATTAAAGAGTGGAAGAATTTCAGAAAAAATAAGTATGCGGAATGAAGAGTGATAATATTTTGTGCTTGTTTACGATAACGCTTTGGACATTTTTAACCCGATTATGGTGCTGACTTCCTAACAGAATACAAAGATTTGTTTAAATTTTCTATTTGTGATTGAATTTCCAGGACATGTTTATGTTTACCAAAAATAGATGTGATTGGTTTTTCACGAATTTGTGGGCAATCCTGTACCTATTGCAAGTACGTGATAAAAAAATCTTTGAAATCATCGACCCTGCTGAATTTTTTTTGGCTTTTTGAGATAAAATGCAAACGGTTGATAAATCTGATGTGCTTTCTACCTTGACAAATTAAAATTTTCGAAATTCCGGTTACTGCAAGAACAGTAACACTTTGCCGAATTATCTATTTTTGAGCACTCGAAACTTCTCTTTACGAGAACTCACGACCGGATCGGCAGATCAATTTGAAATTCACAGCATGTATTGAATTAAAACAAGAGCAGGTCTTATGGAAGTTATTTGAAAATGTAGGCCATCTTGTAGCAGTGGTGACATCTTGAAAAATCACTAAAAAATTTCTGTTTTATACTCGATGTAGTCATCAGATTTCACGAAATTTCACGGAAATTTGTCAGAATTTTGGTAGAAAAATTGGAATACGTGATTAATTGTAGAAACCCGGCGTCAACATAAGGTTGAACATTTCCAAAGATTTAACTTAAAACATTATCAGCTTTCATTTCACAAACTTGATGTTTCGATTGAATTCTCCCGCTCATAGAAATAAAGCGGTTCCTGACAATTAACTAGATTGGTTGCTTCCGCCAAATTTCTAATTCTAATACTTCATCTGGGAAATCTGTGAGAAATTTCTGATACTTCATTTCATTGTTCAAAAAACTAAATTATGATTCGTTCACTTTTTAGTACTTACTATAAATACAACCTCAAAGTATGATACACAGAATGAAATTTAATTTAACGTAATTTTTTCACTTTTTTGTTGTTGTCAATATATCCTGGTAGTTTTAGAGTTTTAAATTTTAAAATTGAATTTTCTGTTTCACAAAATGTTAAACCTGAAATTCAAATTGATTCAGTTGCTTGCGAAACTTCAACATAAGGTGCGTTTTTTTTGTGCAGAACAGAATATGTAGAACAATGGCGCAAAAAAAAACGATCCCGTACAGAACAGCTGGTTCATTCGCTAAAATTGCTAAAGGTTGCAGTATTTGCTGTGGTAGCGCAATACAGTTGAAAATAAAGGTAAAAAATAACGAGTATGAACTACCACAATCAAAATTATCTCATTTAACTTTCTACACATTATGAAGGCTTTTTCTAATTTCTTAACTGCCAAAACATTCAACATAGCCTTGAAAAATTCAAAGAAACGTCACAGCAAAAATAGGCGTCTACTCATGAGCTTTTTTCTATCAGTATGTTCTATAGTTCAGCACATAAACTACCTATGCAGAACAGAATTCTGTCCCAGTGAACTCACTGGGGCAGGAGTGTTGTTGTTTTCAATGCGTCTGTTCTGTTCTGTAATCGATAGAGGAGCAAAAAAAAAACATGCCTATAATAACGGTAGTACAGGGTGTGTATAACAAGTAATGAGGTATTTTTTGTGGTGCAACTATGCAAAGCGAAGTCAGCTTCAAAGCGCACCTGCGAGTCTCCATATATGTACATCGTGTTTTTAGTATGCCCAAATTTTACTCTCAATCGAAGGAAAAAATACAGCAGTCAATCGAGTTGTGTTATGTTGGTTTTGGCGATACACACAATGGTCATGGTTCAGCAAGTGTTTGGGGATGAAATCCTGTCAGAAAATGATTGCATAAGAGGGTACAATTGCATCAAGGACGGCCAGGAGAGTTTGTAAAATCGAGTTGGTCGTACATCCCCATGCAGAAACGAATAAAATGTGTAACTTTGACTTAGATGGGAAATATGTGCCAAGCTCGTCCCGAAAGTGTTGACTCACGACCAAGAGCAAAATCGTATGCTTGTTTACGATTTCGAAGAATATTCAAAATCAACCGCCGGTTTCGAGAATGGGTCCAGATGACTTCTTCCTGTTCTCAAGGTTGAAAACAGTCGGAAGAGGTCATCGCCATGGGCCTGTAGCGTAGGTTAAATGGGTTTTAACTTTCAAAACATCGGCTTGAAGGACATTCCGGGAACCGCAAACAAAAACGCTTTCGAAGCGTGGATCGTTAGTAAAAGCCGCCCAAGAGTCCTGGTTTGAAGAAGTTTTTTCATTTGTAGCGATAACTTGAATATTTTTTTTGTCTGTAATTTAGATTCATTACGATTCTTTACTTTACCAAATTCAACTGCATATAAAAATCGAACTGACGCTTAGAGTTGATGCAGTAATTAATTGAAATTGTCTAACATATAATTAAATTAATACAATTATTTTCAATTTATTCGATTATTTTTGATAAAGATGCGAAAACTATTTACACCATACATTTTTACACCATAAATTTTTAGCATAATTCATTCAAACTGGGAATATTTTGTGTAAAGATTGTAAACGTCGATAAGAAAGTGAGTTATCGCAATTCAAAAGGAAAACCTGAAAGCTTCAATCGTAAAGTGCAGATATGAACCACTGTGAGTTAAAAAGGATAGAAGCTTTTTTAATCCTGTGGTGAATTTGTGCTTTCGAAGCATTGTAAAGCTTTCTGTCCGGGTCGAAGGATAAACGATGCTTTTATTGAAGGCAAGTTTAGTTGAGCAAACTCTTTTCAAAAAGAAAAAACCTCTAAAAGAGGTCATGCTATCCAGTACAGAGATTTTATATTCAGGATACACTCAATTCAAAAATGATTCCTCACTCACTGCACATGCGAACTATCGCCCTTATATCCTTTAATACCACCTTCAACGAGTGGGCGTACAAGGAAGTACGTTTCAATGGCACTATTATGGAGTACATTGAATACTATATCTTCGTAGAGCATTCCAGCAGCTAAGATTTTATGGCATCATAAATACAAGGATTAAAGCTACCACTTTAAGATTGAAGATTCCGTGAGGCAATACCAATTGCACATGAATATTCCATGACCTTAAGACATTTTGGCGTGCGAAAAGTTGAGCGCGTTTCTTGATTAATGTTTGCTAATTTTTGATTTTTGTTCGTGCACGTGGAGGATGCAAATGGGTGGTAAAACACTTTGAATACAGTGGACCAGAAAAACATGTATCGAATATAAACAGACTTATTTCAATCGTTTACGTTTAGTTGGAAATGAAAGTGAATTGTAGTGGAGTAATAGATTGTCACTGCCAAATGTTTTCAGATAATCTGTATTCGTTCCATTCATTCCAACGGCATTGATGAATCTGCGCATGATGTCCAGCTGTTGCTGAGAAAGTTTTCTAAATGTTTCACTTAATGATGCTTTTTGGAAGAATTTCATGTTTAAGTAGCAACTGTTGGATGCAATAGGGATCAGGGTTCAAACTTTTTGAATAAAATTTGATGTAGAAGTTGTTTAAAAATAGGAGTAGATTGATAAAAAGTGAAGTAGATTGCAAATGTATTTAAATCATTCATTTATTTTCCATAAAAATAGGTGAAAAATATCATTTTTAGCACAACAGTAAAACGTATTGAGTAAAACAGCATCAACGAATTTAATTTAACAAGTTTTTTTTTAAAAAAAACTAAGCCATAAAATAAATCAAACAAGCGGCCCAGTAGCATTAGTTTTTGATAGCACTCGTCAATCAATGTGAAAAAGTCGAAATGTAGTACTAATGATGATGGGGGTTCAAACATAGTTTGACCTACATAAGTCAATAAATTTTTTTGCCAAAACGAAATTCCCAGCAGATTTTATATGCAAACGATTCTTATTTTGAACTTTAATATAAGAAAAATATTTAAACGTAAGACGCTCCAAACTGTTATGATTTGATTGTTTGTTTGAAGAATTAATTGTTTTGTTTCCCTGGCCTTTCACTAATTGTTCCTTGAGTCGAAACAATATTTGACTATATTGGTTTTTCGGTCAAATTTGAAGCAACCAAAAGAGCATCAGAAAGTTAAATAGAAAAGTTCTGTTTTATTCGATTGAAAAAAAGGGATACTTCTCGGCTGTCTGGAAAGAAGCATCGGTTATTCTGCTACCTAAGCCAGGTAAGAACCCCACTTTGTCTGAGAGCTTGTTAGGTTCGCTTTGAAAACTATTCGAGAGAGTTATCTTGAAACGTATGAAATATTTTTCTGAGTGCGGGAGTATCCTACCACGATTCCAGTTCGGCGTTCGAAAGGGTTACTCAACAAACCACCAATTATTCCGAGCTGCTCACGATATCAAGATGTTTGGCACGAGGGGCTGCTCTCCAAAATGCAAAATCTTGAAAATCCCTCCCTACCTTATTAAGATTGTGCAGTCATTTCTGGCTGAATTTTGCATTTACAGTGAATGTGAATGGGCCTTTCTACACTTGTATTCTTGATGCAGTCCTCAAACCGGTTTTCTGGGCAAGAGGCAGAAGAATCGAGGGGAAATCTCTACAAAAAATGATGCACTTGGAGAGAATTTTTCATCACTTTTGAAACTGATTGAAATTGATGCAAATCACTAACACAACTATAAACATAGTTCACGGGTCAGGAATTTTTCATGAAACACTCAAGTCGAAATGAGAAAACAACAACACGCACCCATTCATATGCATAATCGGTATATGAACGGTTCCGTTGCTGAAGAATACAAGTGTGGAAATGGTGATTGTTGTAAAACCAGTTTGAGGAGTGCATCAAGAATACAAGTGTAGAAAGGCCCAACGGCAGTCTTTCCAGCCCCGCAAAATAACTGCAGGACAAATCGTTGTTCCAAACTTGTTATTTTAGCAGATGACACCTGCATATATACTTCCACCACGGACCCCGAAACAGCTCTGACTAGCTTGGAAAATTCATTTATGCAGCTTTATTAGTATTTTTCAGATAGAAGATAAAAATCAATACTGTAAAAACGAAGGCAATATATTTTACTAAAGGGCTGAAAGCATCACACCTTTCTTCTCGAAAACTCAATCTACTGGGACAGACCATTGAATGGGCTGATTAATTTTCTTACTTGGGTGTAACTCTTGATAGAAAGCTCACTTACAAGGGTCAGACAGACAATGTTTGCTTGAAGGTCGCAAAAAGCGCACATGCCCATTTTCCATTGTTAAACCACAAGTCCAAATTGTCATTAAAAAACAAAATGACTCTTGTGAAGCTGGCGTCAAACGATACCGTGAACGTTTGATTCAAACTTTTGACTCCAACGTTTAAGTCAAATATTAAAAGACCGGCAATAAACCGAACATGTTCCAGCGCCAACGTTGGACGCTGGACATTCTGCACTGGTAGCTGGCGCATCGGTCAAACGATGAGTCCAACGATCAACTGGCCAACGTTGGAGGGTGTAGGTAGGCTTTAAACAGATACTGCAACCAGTGATGCTTTACGGTGCACCAGTGTTGGGCATATGTGCCAACCCTCACATAATTTAACTACAGATCGTCCAAAAAAAGTGCCTCAACATGATATGTAATTATATAAAAACCGGAATCAAGAAAGTAAGAAACCTTATGAAAAATCAAAGATTAAAATTTATTGGAAAATGTAGCCATTGCAACAACGCCCTTATACAATCAATTGTTCAAGCTCATATTAGATAATAATAATAAGATAGTTTTAGCACCACATAAAGTAGATTTAAATTAAGCTAAGTCTATATAAGTTAAAAGGAGCATCTAAATACATAGTTTTTGTATATTTTTCCTTGTGCTGATTCACTACTTTAAGTTCATATAATCTCACGTATAAGTAAAAATTTAATTTCATAGTTGTAGAGGCTATCTGCCTAAAGCTCTTTATTAAGTTTCAACAAACCTGTCAAGTGTAAATTATAGTGAATAAATTTGAATTTGAAAAAAATGGAGCAGAATTTGAAGGAACCGTAGTAGTGAAGTGGTCATCATTTTCAATTGAAAAATGAAGGAAATCTACTTCAAATGGAGTAAAGTGTGAACCCTGGTAGGAATCTTAAAATATTTTTAATATGTATGTTATGAAAACCCTTAGGAGAAGAGATTCTAAGTAACCTGACTCTGCAGCATTACGGGTGCAGCATTTCATGATCAGGTGGATGTTTGAAAATATCCAATTTACAAAGCAAAAACAAAGCTTTTTTACGTACTGAGTGCCCTGGATATACAGCGAAAGCTGCACAGTTATATGCATTGGCGTAAAAACAATATCAGTGGATATCGTTCTCTGTCTTTTTAGCAGTTTGAATCGTTCCTGAATTTAACAATATGATCTAGGTTGAATAAGGTGGCGTTAATTTAAAAGCAAAGTACAACAGATAGTGAATTTTGATAATTGGCAAAAAGCATTTAAAAAATATCTATGCGTATTTGGGTGTGTGTAAGCAGTTGGAAGCTAGTTGTCTGCAGGGACGATTGGTTTTTTTTTTGCTGTCAGTCGTCTACATAAACAAATGTTTTACTGGCGATTGATGGTGAGGATAGACTTTGACGCCGATGGAATGGGAAATCGAACTGACAAGGTGGACAGTTATCATGGGGGCTGGATTTTTTTATGGTTACAAAGCGGATTTATTTAGAGTTACAAAGAACTACATTTTTCGGGTGATTTCGAGGAAGTTGAATGGGAAAAAGAAGATAAGAAAAGGTGCCTTTAGTGCCAGCTTTCGATTGGATGGAAGAGGAAATTTTTGCTGGTCAGGCTCGGAAATTATCGTTGGTTACTCTTTGCTAAAGAACAGGTTGTGAACGTGTCTGCAACAAATGCTTTTGTGTAAGTGAACGGTGAAGTTGCACTGCTTCAATATTGTGTTTATAAAGCAGGTTTTAATTATTCAGTATTATTCATATTTTGTTTTATTTACTAAATCACAGGCCTCGAAAAAGAAGCCACAACCCAAACAAAGAAAATGTTTGAAAAATTATGCATTAAAATAAATTATAAAGAAAGCGAAAGCTGAGTTTCGAGTATAATGAAACTAAGATGATATTATTGTTGAAGCTTAATAACATCGAGTATAATTTTCAAAATTAAGGTCCATATTTTTGTATATTTTCAGAATTTACAAAACTTAAAACTTTCTTTTTCATTGCATTTATATCTGAAAAAAATCTTCTACATCTTTCAACACAAAATTCTATTTTCTTTTTCAAGGCCGATTTAATTGTTACATTCAACATGAAGGTTGTTAAAATGCGAAATCAACAACTGAGTGTTCGTAGTTTCGTTCCATTCAATATTTAGTAAGCTCAAGTTAATTGGGAAATTCTTCGGCTAACATGATAATGATTGTAATTAAGTTACAGTTTAACTGAAGTGTTTTCACCTACATTATCATTTTCTTATCTTTTGTTTGATACTTACTAAATACTGTCGCTGTCGCTGGCACTTAACAATTGTTCGAAAAATTTATAAATGCGTCTGATTTTGAATAAAGCCAACGTATTCTGTTAGAAGGTATGTGGAGAATTATTGTGATTACATTTGTAGTTACTATATGCAGTTCAGTTCACGGAGATCTTAGAAGAGCCAAAAATGTTGTTGATGATCGAATAGTCAATGGAACCAATGCTGTAAATGGAGAGTTTCCATTTGTGGTAAGTTTTAGTAATATATTGATTAAAGATACAAATATTTCATAAATGTTTTTTTGATACTAAAATACAATAGTGAATTAAACATCAATTTTGGTTTAATAGTTCACAGACTAAAATCCCATTTATTTTTTGTTAAATTAGTTGAGTGTTTAGCATACATACATTTCGTAATCATACTTCTCTCCTATAAACTGGATGTAATCTTATTGAATACGGCAAACAAGTACTATATTGTCTGATTGCTAAATATGAGTATATTCGTATTTCGATTCGTTTCGTTCAAGTACCATGTACGGACCACTAATTGCGATCGAAATTTACTATAATTGGTCTCAGAGACATTTCTTTGACAATAAGAACACTTAATTGCAGGCTTCTCTTCGAAGAGTGGTAAATGTAACGGGTGGGTCGCATTCTTGCGGAAGTTCGATAATTAGCCCTCGATGGATTCTCACAGCAGCGCATTGTGTGATTGGACGAGAGCCATCTTCAATTAACATTCAATATGGAATGACGGAAATAGTATCTGCCGGACCGAACGTTGTTACTGCAAAGGACATTATTGTTCATCACGACTATAATCCACAAGACAACTATATCAACGACATAGCACTCGTTGAACTTTCTGTTCCGCTGAGATTTGATGATATCACGAATTCCGTTAAATTACCTCATCAAGGACAAATCACGGAAGGCGGTAGCAGTGCTGTGTTGGTTGGTTGGGGCTTGAACGCAGTGAGTTACAAAAATTACTTGTCTGATAATTTTTTTTAGATTGTTTTAGAGTTTTGTATAAAATTGTAGTTCAACTAAATTTCGGATAAAATCTGTCCGCTTATTAAAACTCTTATCCGTTTTCAGAACTTTCGTTATATTTACTCTACGTAATTAAACTTATAGAACTTCTTTTCAGACTGGTGGCACCATTCAAAAACATCTTCAAAAAGTAAACATTCAAATATTTTCTGACGAAGACTGTCGACGATTACATAATAACACCGTTCACTACACCAACATTTGTGCTGGCATTGGGGGAGGTGGTAAAGGACAGTGTAATGGCGATTCAGGTGGACCACTAATAGTTGATGGCGTACAAGTGGGAATCGTATCTTGGAGTGTTAAACCATGTACAGTAGCTCCGTATCCTGGAGTATTTACGAAAGTTGCGGAATATGTCGATTGGATTAGAAAAAATGCTATACCCTTCGATGGTACGGTGTGAAAGTTGGTGTACATAATTTTGTATGATTTTTTAGGAACTATGACAAATAAATTAAATTAATAAAAACTTCTATCGATGCAGGATAAGAATAAATAAAACTATTCAAAAATTTAACGAGTATACTTATATAAACACGTTGAACGCATTGAACTCATCAGTAGCGTTTGTGATGAAAAATCCTGTAAATGATTTTTTTAGAAAATTTTTTTTACACAAAAAAATGTGAGCATCAGGAGTTGAGCTCCAGCAATTAAACATTTTTATTCATGATCAAGTATGGTTCATGAGATTATAATTCAAGCATACGCGTTCATCGGTTGTTGCTGTCACCCTTTCTTAGTAATAATGCGTTGGATCTTAGCTTCCGTTGCCTGATAATTGGCAGTTGATAAGCATAAAAGGACCGATATTTGTACACCACCTCACAAGAAATAACCGAATGGCAACAAATCGATTAATCTCAGTTACCAAATCACTGGTCTATTTTGCGGTATAATGTTTTCGTTGAATCAAGCCTTGAGTAAGTCAAAATATTCATAAGATATATGCCAGGGAGTAGCATCCTGCCACGTTGTGGCCGTATCGATTTTGTTCATTTAAAAAAAATAATTTATGACAGTTTTCGGATGATGTTACGCGGGCTCCAAATTTTTTTTTTTTTGAAAAGGGCAACACCTGCAAGTCCACATTCCATTAGTAACATAATGTCTAAACCAGCGTCTGGGACAACTGACACCGCGTGGGAAGACCCGCGAATCTTCAATGCTAGAATCCAAAATAATAAAAAACTAGACGCTGACTCAGCAGACAAAAGTCCTATAGTGCGATGTAAAATAATTTCTCACCCCAGTTGAATCCTGCAATAGCATTTGAATTGTTTGTATTACTCCGTGTGTTCGTAGCTTTTACCTCCACAACTGCTCATAACCTGTGAAATTCCAAGGGCTTATCTCTAAAAGATGTACCTCAAGGTAGCCTTCTTGGCCCTTTGCTTTTTAACATTTTTATATCAGACTTGTCAGAGGTTTTATCTGATGTACCTCGTCTACTCTATGCGGACGACCTGAAAATTTATAATGCTATAAAGTCGCCATCAGATCCCAACTTTTTTAAATTAAAACTAAATTACCTCGAACATTGGTGCAGCGTGAACAACCTATCTCTCAACATCGCAAAATATCATGTGATTAGCTTTCCTCGAAAAAGTACACGCGTACATTATACGTACATTTTAAGCAATACGGCACTTAGTAGGGTCAACAATATTTTAGACCTCGGTGTATTGCTGGATGAAAAGCTCCGCTTTAATTTCCATTACGACAAAATGATTTCTCCAGCAAGTAAACGACTTGGCTTCATAAAGCGATGCGCCAGGGAGTTTCAGAACTACAAAATCTCTATACACTGCGCTCATTCGCTTTCTTCTTAAGTATGCTTGCATTATCTAGAACCCAGTTTTTGAAATTCATAGCCCGAGATTTGAATCTATCTAACAGCAATTCCTGCTATTCGCTCTTAGAGGTCTTTACCATCTTTGTGATTTTAGCAATTAACCGTCACATGAATTTCGCCTTAGACTTCTAAACTTATCAACTCTTGCATCCAGTTTCGATGTCATTAGAGATGCTGTTAATGTCGACTATATACGGGAAAGAGTTGTGCTTAATCAGCCCGTGAGAGTCACTAGATCCCGACGAATGCTAATTGAATATAAGCATAGCACCGCATATGCTGATAATGAGCCAATAAACAGATGCTGCAAAATATTCAACAGTGTGAGCCAACATTTTTCCCCCACGATATCCAAAGTGTCCTTTCAAAACAGAGTTACCAAGACTCTCTTATCCTACCCACTCTAGTCTATTGGCCTAGTATATCCTCTTATGACTTGAACAATTATCTTTATAATTGATTCATTAATTATTTAATTTCATTTTGCGTGTTTAATATTATGACCTGGATGTGATTTAGCTATTATGTGTTCTAGTTATTTGTATTTTATCCTCTTTTAAGATCTGTTTTTAAATTTGTTTATTTTTTTTTATTTTTATATTAATTCCATTTATATGTAATATTAGCATACCTTATTTGGTGACAGTAAATAAATAAATAAATAAACATTGAATATTTTTGTTAACGCATATCTTATTTGGGCATGTGAATCATTTGTGAGCTTGTCTATGTCAGTCACATATATCTAAGCATCCAAAACTCAGCTTTATTTTCTGTGTAAAATATTTATTTTGAAAAAAAATTTCTGGAAAGAACATTATTTTCAGATTAACCTAGCGGGCCTTAATTCGACTCGGTTGATTACTGTGAGTTGGCTGTTCCAGAAGCACTTCAGAAATGACAGCTATTGTTTTTAGAGGTCGCATAAAACTGGTGTGAATCACAAGCAGTGCCAAAATTGAACCGTATGTTTTGGTGAAGTTTGAAACATTAGACTACAACACTCGTCCAAAACCAATGCACACCACCTAACCGTTTCATACTCGTGAAAATCAGCAAAGCTACCTTAATCATTATACTAAAAAGTTTAGATGTGAAAGTTTTATTTAACGACGAGAAATTTTAATTTTTTAATTTTGTTTAAAATTTATAGCTTAGTGCCAATAATTTGGAAATATGATTATAATGTTTTTAAAAATGATTTCGTTTATCAAATTGTTTGCTTAAATTTCGGTTTCTAATATTTTTTTCCAAAGGTTTTCTAAAAATCCTAAACATGAGGTGAATGAGTTTTTGATACACGATACACTTTGTTTAGATACACTTCCGAAATTGATCAATTATTTTTTTATAGGACTTGTCATCATTTCTACTTAATTGACCCCTTCAAATACTACCAAAATAACTCATTTTAATGCATTGAATTTTTTCTCTAGTGAGTATGCAACACGTTGATGTCTCCTAATTTTTTTGGCATAGTCTCTTTCAAAGAATACTCCAACTCATTTACTCCATTTAGGCCCATAATAATCCTTGCTAATTAGCTAAGCTGTTCACCTCAGCGTCTACTTTAGTTTCAAAGAAACATTCCAGTTTTTGCTTTGATCCAGTCGACGTAGGATAATATTTTTGTAAAAACCCCAGGATAGGGAGGGAATCCACAAGGCTTTACACTCCACGATACAACGCCATATTGATATCCATTAATCAAAAGAGGCCCACCAGAGTCTCCCACACATTGACCTTTCCCACCACCTTCAACACCGGCACATATATTCGAGTTGAAAATTGGCTGAAAATGAATTGCCGAGCACTGTTCATTGCTAAACGTGAAAAGATCTACTTTTTGTAGTTGAGATTGCAAAGGACCACCCCACTAAAAATTAATGGTGCAAATTAACGCTGCTTATTCTATTTGAGTAAATCCACCAGTTGTTGTACCTTCTTTTGACCCCATCCAATTAAAGTCACTTGCGTACCAGAGGACAACTGACGTGTGGCTAGTCTCACAGTTTGCGCATTCTGTCCAAGTTTTATGGTTCCGCTTGTTTTCAGAAGAGCTATATCGTTTTCAAAATATTTTTGTTCGTATTCCTCATGTATATGAATTTCACTGACTGGAATTGTATTATAACTATCTGACTGTAAATTTGTCGCACCATAAACTATATTCAGACCGCTTGGCATGCGATACAGTACGCAATGAGCTGCAGTTAAAACCCACTTATCACTGATTAGTGTAGATCCACAAAGGTGTACTTTTTGTCTAGATTGCACTGATGCCTAAAATTCAAATGTGAGCAAAATGGTAAGAAAGTATGAAAGAAAAGTGAAAAATAACGTAACGAAATTTACCATGTATGGAAACTCGCCGGATCTAGCGTCTGTTCCATTGACAATGCGTGACTGCAGCACTAAACCCAAAACGTTTCCAGTTGAACACACTACTGCGATGAGAAAGAACCGTATCATTTCGGTTGGAGGATAAATAAATTCTGATCGACTAAACATTTTCTAAGTAAACTTAATTCTAATATACGTTCCATCGAGGCCAAGAAACAAACAATTCCATCTGTCTGAACTGATAACTGGCCTACTTCCTGGTCAACACTAATCACTACTAACTGATTGGCCAGTTAAACGTAAACAATCTTCGACTGAATGATTAATTATTTGTATCAATTACTGTGTCTCAATCAAGATAAAATAAAGAAACGAAAGTCATTTGGTACAGATAAGGGCGTTTGTGAATTTCTGTAAGTGAAATAGACTACTTTTAGGCATCGATAAGCAATTTTGATGCATGGAATGTCTGAATTGAATTATAAAATAAGCTTGGCGCAAAGTAAAGCTTGAGATCTCAGAACTAACAGGGACGGGATAAATACGTGAAAATATATGATGTCGAAAACTCTATATCCATTGATACCGACAAATTGATCGTAGTAACATTCTCTCTTCTAAGAATTGGGTGTAGACAGTGGTTACTAAGGATAACCTGTCTTCATGTATTTGGTAGGCATAATATTTTCAAGAAAGTTTGTCAACGGGTTGAAAATGTGGAAAATGATCGACGTCATCGAAGCAGCATTCGCACGTTGCGTGACCCTTCTTAACCATAGAAGCATAATCTTATTTTATAGTACGTTAAGCATAATTATACGTCTCTGAGACACTAAAACTGCTCTATAACGTAAAGTAAATGATATTTTTATACCTTAAATTAATAGGTTCTAGGTTCAGGATAAAGTAATGAAATATACAACGATATTTCAATCAGAAATTTTTTATTCAAACTTTTAATATCAACAATTAAATGTGCTTAGGCACAGTGCACACAAACTTCAATTTTGTGCTCACCACAAACTGGCTTTCTACATTTGTGGCATAAAAATTTAGATATTCTTCGTTTCTTATAAGAACAAAATGAACAATATCGTCGTTTTTCTGTTGTAGTTTCGTCTTCTTCGTCAACAGGCAGTGCTGACGATGGTTTTTTAATTAAGATGTTTTGAATGTTTCCACTTAGTTTCCACTTCAAAGTGGGAGCGCTAACTAGTTGTTCCATCCAAGATGTTGACAAATCGGAACTAAACTTTTTCATGAATGAGTTAACGAAAGGCATGTTCAAAATCCCGTAACAGCGCCATAGGCCATCTATTGGTTTTGCGCCTGCAAGTCATATTTGAACACATTTGGTCGAAAGTGTCAACTCCTGCGAAGCACTTCGGTATATTCCCTGCGAAGCCCTTCGGTAGCTACTTTTGCAGCCTGGAACGCGGCACTTTATTATCGTACTATTTTCTAATTTTTGGCCGCTAATTTATTCGCGAAATCGATACAAATTATTGCGCACAAACGTAGATTTATGTTTCTACGGTACACGTCAAACAATTTTAAAATTTTCTTTGACAAATTTTGACTGAAAGTCAATGTTTTCAGTCCCCGACACAAATTAAACTGACATTGACGTTTCTTTCCGTGTTGCCCGTTGCACGCTTTTACACCGATCTGGTGTTCCGCACATTTTTTCGCAAATAAGACACAGCATTAAGGCTTTTCGGTTGTGAGTGCGGTAGAAAAGCGCAGACTGAGCGGAATTTTTATGAGAGAGCAATGTTGTACGTGTATTAAAAAAGGCACAATCACGTATGGGTACCCGGATAGCCATTTCGTATCCATTTTCTTTCATATCTGTGATGGTAACAGATGTTTGGGCAAATTCAGTACCGATATAACTTTTCAGAATAAGACAATGGTCGTAAAGTCACTTGGTTGGGATGTGGTAAGCTCGTTTTCGCAAGTTGAATTATCACGATTTCTGCACTCTAAGCGTTTGAAAAAGTGTCAAAGGTTGTTGTTCAAATGTTACTATCCTTCCTCCCAAGCGAACGCTCGCTAATATTGTTTGTGAATACTCCAACTCAGTTGTGTACAAACTTATAATTCACAAAACGCGAAGGAAAATATGAGGGTGCCCTTCGCTTTTTAAGGCATTGGAGACTTTTCTATTGGAGAACAAGAATAAAAACCTGTCGATTCGATGTGAACTGACTCAGAGTAGTCACACATATGGTATAGTGACAACTCAGTTGCGCGACAAACTGATCCAATGTCCGAGTATATATGACAAAACATATTTATTTTTGACTACATTAACAGATCTACATCCAATCAAAGGCGAGACGAAGAATAGATTAACATTTTCAAAGCCATGAAGAACATTAAATACAAGCTCTAATGCATCAAAAAAAGAAGGGTGAACAAATAATTATGAATTCAATTAATACAATGATATAAAAAGTGTTAAATAATAGTTAAATTCTTAACTGATTTCAACACTGAGATAAACTTGGATAAAATCTAAAGGAGGAATTCATAAATTTATGTTGTGAAATACAGCACCTGCTTTTAAGCTGATATAAAAAATATGAAAGGACGTGAAAGAGGACGAATATTTAGACAAATATGTTAGCTAGACAAACGTAACTGAAGAGAATATAAATAAGAATAAGTTCGTGCAAACGATACATTGAAGGTAAATGGAGATCTGGTAAAACTTCCTGAATCAAGAACGTACACTAAGGTAGAAGTCCCGGAACCGTTAATCATTCATCTAGTAACACTGTTCGTGCCAGAATGGTAAGTATTTCCAGGAGGGACAGATGCGCACTATACTCAAAGAAGAGAATTCGGACTTCAAGGGATAACGATCGAGTAAATCTGCTTTGCACAGGCTCAGCTCAGCGCTCAAAGAATAAAACGGTGATACGATGTTCAAAGTTCAAATTCAGCATTGAAAACAACACCTAGGTTATTGAAACTATCAACAGAATTGAAGAATGAGCCAAGAATGAAATCGGAAACGAAATGGAACATAATTTACATGTATAACACATCTGGCAGTATTTAGAAACATTTGATTTGATACAATTAAAAACCATTATCAATCGCAATTTCATAGTTTGGTATAAGCTATCAACGCCTGCACGCCAAAGGGATAAAATTATAAATAGCTGATTAAACCATATATTTCATGAAGAGTTCAAAATAACAGCTGACTTTATCAGACAGCTTACTATAAATCAATTAGATTCAACGACGCAAGCAAGCTAAATCAGAAAATAGAAAATGCTTCATGCTTAGTAAGTGGCGTACGATTTTTTTATCGCCTTTATAAGATTCTATAATCTCAGCGACTAGCAAGGGTCATACAACGATAAAATTTTGAAATATTGATGATCACGATGTTTGTGTTTGTTGTTGATATTTATCTCGATATATTTAGCGATGGATGAAGATCACACCTGTTCTTAGATATTCGACATCATTTGAAAATAAATCTGTTATATCTGCATAGAAATAATCATCAGAAAACAAAATCTGTATTGAAGAATTAAAATTCCCAAAATCTACCAATAACAGCACTACCTTTCAATCTAAAGCTAGTTGCACTGTCTAATTAGAAAAACTGCCGCTTTGAGTTTGGGAAAAACGTAAATTCACATACAAAACTTAAAAATAACTGTCTTCAGGCAGTTTTAGAAAAGTTTCAGTGCATGAGATTTTGTATGGCGTTCGAAATCTCTTTTCACTCTAAATGAAAATACTGCATATTGCAGCAATTGAATTGACTGTTCACTACCTGGAAAGATTAATTTATTTCTCTTCATAAATTTAACTAAAATAATTTCATGCTGTCAAATACTGTGGAATTAAAAAAAATGTTATCTTCCCACCATATGTCAATCTTGCCCGAGCATAATCAAATTTAAAACATTTGACGGAGTAGACTGCCGGGATTAAATATTGAATTATAATGCTGGCTTATCTGCAAGTAAAAAATTAGTATAAAAGAAGCAATTTCTTTTTCAGCAAATTAGTGATTCTTGGCGAATCTTCCAGCGCAACATGTTGAGACTTACATTACTGTGTGCACTTGTTGGAGCAGCACTCTGCTACCCCCAAGAAAGGGTTGTTGGAGGCAAGGATGCTGATCAATCCCAATATCCATTCATTGTGAGAAACACACCCGAAACATACCCCTGCAACGACTTTTAATCAACTTTATTTTCAGGTTTCTCTACGTTCCTCAACTGGATCTCACAGCTGTGGTGCATCCATTTTGAGTGAGTACTGGGTGTTAACAGCAGCCCATTGCGTTAGTGGCGCAAATCCCGCATCTGTCAGTATCCAATACGGTGTTACAAACATTAATGCCAGTGGACCAAATGTTGTTAAAGTTGCGGCTATCATCATCCATGAGGGATACAAACCAGCAGACTCTTATATCCATGATATTGCAGTTATCCGTCTTGCTGAGCCATTACCAATCGGTAATGGCATTAGCGCCGTAAGACTACCGCCTGCAAACCTTGAAATTGCTGGAAGAAGTTTCGCCGTCTTGGTTGGCTGGGGCTTAGATAAGGTAATTAATGTTTCTGTATGATCCTTGCAGCTCAATTTAAGACGAAATCTCGTCGATAGTTTAACCGTTACTAAAATACTACTACAGATTATTTAAATTGAAATTATTTTTAATCTCAGACCGGTGGTAGCATCCAAAAACATTTACAACAAGTCGATTTGGTTACCTTTGACAATCCGGAATGTTCGTCGTTGCACTACAATAAAATTCATCAATCTAACATTTGTGCCGGTGTACCAGAAGGTGGCAAGGGACAATGCAGTGGTGATTCAGGTGGCCCACTCCTGATCAACGGCATTCAATTCGGTATTGTCTCGTGGAGCGTTAAGCCATGCACGGTAGCCCCATATCCAGGAGTTTACACCAAGACATCACACTACACCCCATGGGTCAACTCTAAGACTGGACTTAATTTGTAAAAAATTGAAAATAACGTTTACTTGACAATTCAATAAAAACCTCAAACCTGAAGAAAACTTTTTTTACTTTAATGATCGCAATCAAGCTTATTTAAGAAAGGTTTACTTTGTAAATTCATTATTTCTAAGTTAGTGGACTGATCATAATCAAGCTTTTAAATATGTAAAAATGGTTAAGCTACATTTCTCTTAAGCTTAAGAAGTCTATTTCTAGGTCAATCTCACAAGTTTTGTCGAATGCGGTAATTCAATTATTAATTTTTTAAATTCGTTACAGTGACTCTTCACTATGTCGTTGTGTGTGGACTCAAAATCCGTTAATAAAAAGTCAGCTCAACCTTTAAGATATGTTCCTGCTTGTGTAATTAGCCTGTCTAATCAAAGTTTGGCAGGCTTAAAGGTGTTATTGCAGATTCCATTTTTGCCAACGATCCAGGTTTATATTGGTTCCTTAAATCATGTAAGAACCGATCGATGCCCTCGTTTGTCTGGCGCCTTTGTCTCGTTGCAGATACGATCGGTAAGCTTAGTAAACCTCTTTATGCGAAAAGCTGGACATCGCTAATAAATGAATTTCCGAGCTTGTGGCAATTATGGAAATATCGGACTTTAGTGGTTACGCGAAGTTGTGTTCAGCAGTGGTCTCTGCATCATAAAGAAATCGAGCAACATGAATGAATGCAATATGAAGTTAAATATCAGCAACTACAGCACTTGTAACAGAATCTTTTCCTTTCCCAGGTTCATCAAGATCACTTTCAGGACAGTACTCATGTCTCTCTCTATCTTAGTGAAGCTGCTCTACAGCTGAAAATCCAGCAATTCATGACTGACCCGCTTTTTTGAACTTGCTCCGACTCCGGACCTATTTCAGACTAGTTCCAGAAATAGTTCAAAGTATCCTTGGAGTCGGAAGAGATTCAAAAGGGCGAATCGGCAACAAAGACTAGTGCATCGAGAGCACAATCAATATTTCGTTCATAGTTCCACAATCAACGACTATAAAACCACCGTTGTTCCTTACAATGCTGAGAAGATAACTTGAACCGTTTGCCCTTAATGTTTCCAAATGTTTTTCTACGTCCTTTTCCCTAAAGCTTTACACTCATGTCTTTCCTTATGCTATTGACAGCACTATCCTCTCTTGTGTCGATCATTTCTCAGATCTTGGGGTCACATTTGATCGCAAACTGAAATTCGATGTTCGTGTCTTAACTGTCACTAGCATAGCTTCTCGGATTGCTGGCTTCATGGTTCGTTCCTGCCACAATTCATTTAGTATTTATATTTGAGTTCACCTGTTTATTATCCTAGTTCGTTCTGTATTTGAATACTGCAGTCAAGTGTGGTCTCCTCGTTTCAAATACCTCTCTGACGCTGTTGAATCAGTTCAGCGCAGGTTTACAAGCACTTTACTTTTTGAATATAGTCTGCCGTATTTACCCTATAGTAAACGTCTATCTCTTGTTAGCATTCCTCTCCTTGAGCAGCGCAGAGTTTACTTGAATGAGAGTTTGATGTTCAAAATCTGTCGCGGTTACCTATTTTTCTCATTAGCATATGTGCTCATTCAGCGGAAATCCGTAAGGTCAATCAGGTCCTCCATTCTATTTGAAATACCGTATGCTCGTATTGACACTTTCTTCTACTCTCCCGTTTTGCATCTCTTACGCACTCACAATAGTCTTCAACTTGGGCCTCTTCCACAATCTATTGCCATCTTCAAAAATATGGTTCGTAGGAAAAATTTTGATTCTAATCAATTAATTTTATTTTCTATTCTTTTTTATAATAAATTCTTTCTTTTCTTTTTTGCTCTACATAATTTTACTTAATTATTTAATACTTTAAGAATTTTTTGCATTATTTTTATTTTTTATATATACATACTTGCATACAATGTTTGCTTTTCAGCTTCTAATTCAACTTTTGTTTTTTTTTTGTTTCTTTTTTGTTTCTAATTAATTTTATTTTCTATTATTTTTAATGGATTCTTTTTTTTGTTCTACTTAACTCTACTTTATTTAATTTAGCACTTTAATTATTTTCTATATACTTTAATTTACATTTACTCGTTTACTTCTTACTATTTTAATTTTTTTTTTGATTATTTGTGTTTGTGTTGGATTTTTTTTCTATTTTGCTTTAGTTAATTTTACTTTATATTCTTCTAACATTAATTATTTTATGTACTTATAGTTATATATTCTTATTTAGTTCTTGTTATTTTATTTTATTTTTTCATTGTATACGATCTGTAATTGGGCAGTTTTGCCTGTTGTATTGAATAAGCACCAAGTAAATAAATAAATAAATTATGATAAAATACTTTTTCGAGCAAACAAACAGCTAGGCATCATCATAAGACGTGCCAAGGAATTTCGTAACCTGTGAGTCTCCAGATCCTTATACATCTCACTTATGTGCTTCTATTTGCCGGAATCTGGCATTTGAAACCCACAGTAACAGACTCGAGACCACACAAAAGCAATTCTTACTTTTCGCCTTGGGAAAACTATACAGCCCTTACGATTTTAATACTCTTCCTCCTTATGAGTTTCGACTGGGTCATCGAAACTTATTGACACTTGCATGCAGAAGAAAGATGATTTCGGACTACTTCATATTCGACGTCATTAGAGGCGTTATGAAAGTTGAATTCCTGAATAGTAAAATGGTTTTAAATATGCCTGTAAGGAACACCAGAACCACTCGTTTACTTAAGAAAAATCCACATTTCACTATTTACGCAGCTAATGAGCCGATAAATAGATGCTGCAGGATATTCAATAGCATAAGTAATCTGTGTTCTCCATCGATCTCCAAATTATCCTTCAAACTTTCCCTCTTCCAAAGCCATCCGTAACCCCTTATCTTAAGGGGGGAGTAGGGTTAATTCGTGTAAAAAAAAAGCACATTTTTGTGATTTTTTTTAGATGAAACAGTTAAAATCTATTTATTAAAACCAATAGTACATTATAGTATAACATTTGAAGAATATTTTGTGAAATTTTCATGAAAAAATATTAAAAAATACGGCAATGGCAGCAATTCTTCTGGAGCGTCTCGGAAAAAAGGTGAATTGCGGTGTCCATCATAACTCGGTGCCGAATCATCTGAAATCAAAAACTCTAAAATATTTGGTTACATAATTGCTTTCCCCAGGTAACGCTGGGGTGGTTTTTCAAAATTTCAATTCTTCACTTTTTGGGAGCACTTTGAACGAAAAATTTTTTTTGCAAAAAAATAGCTTAATTTGTTATTGTAAAATTAAAAATATAAACAAATTTGAAAAACCTCTCCAGCGTGACCTTATAAATTATGTAGAGAAATAGTGTTCAAAATTTCAAAAGGACCGGTGCAGTAGTTTTGGAGTTATGATGGGTACCGACTTTGCAAACGTGAGTTGTGGGAAAACCATTTAAAGTTTTGAACATTAAAAAATTTGGGATGAAACGTTCGTAAGCGAGTTCTATCGGCTTACCTGACACTAAATCATGGATGCCAGTTCTATAAAGGATGTTGCTATCATCCAAAATGTCTAGAGCATCTTTTTGCTCCTGTTTACGATGAATCCTGCCTTCTTTTGTTTGCTTTTCAGCTTCCTGCTCTGCTCGGCCTATCCGTATGGAGTCAATTTATCGCGCCCACTCATGAACGTTTGGTCCACTACTGATTCCCATGTCTTGCATGAAGGTTAGCCTTCATTGAAGACACAGGCTGCCACATAAGCTACAATCTCAACAAGGACAGAGGTTCCACTCAAGTGCTTTGGTGAGATTTTCCAAATAAGTTGGTTCAAAATCTCATTGTTGTTCTGCGTAAAGCCTCCGACACATCGCTCCAGGAGGGCATCTTTGCTCAGATCTTCATAGATAGGCTTGATGGCATCCTAACCATCATTGGGAAGAGCATTGTACGTATGTTTGAACGAATCCAATGCATTAGCAGCTGCAGCTCTTTACCATTCGCACCAGGAGCCCGCGCCGCTCGGGCATTTTTCATGCTGTGGATTCTCGTCCGTCGAACTGTAGTGGAAGTACGTTGCTCAGATGGCATTTTTCATATTTTCCACGGAATCAGAGTGACGTCTAATAGCCAAACCGTAGTATACCGTCAACTTATCGATCATTTTAGCCGTAAGCTTCCCTTTACCAGACAGACTCTTTCTTTTGACCGTCTTTCCAGCCTTAGTTTCAGTACCTACAACGGTATTTTTGACTATTTCACGCAGACGAGTGCCCATTCTTTTTTGAACGTGTCCGGCACATTTTTTTTTCACTATTGAAAAATTATCGCCATAAGGTTTGGAATTCACTTACCCGGAGTAAACTTTGGAGTCACCGATATAATTGCGATATCGCACACCATTCCTTACCGAGCGTTCAAACATGGCTTTTGTCGTTTCCACCTCCATATTTCCAGCAGCACCAGTATGATTTGCTTGACACTTTCCAGCAGCTACATGATCTTCATGCCACTATTCGTATTGGGTAGAGTTTAATTTATTCTCCCAAGTTTTACATTCGTGGCAATATGAACTTTTGACGAAAATGTCAAGAACTTTACCTGTGAAGAAGCCAATTAACGAGGTGACGCCGAATAAAGATGAGAAACCTCTTTTTTCCATGTTCCGTCGCCTGATACAGTGAGTTCTTCAGTATTTTTCTCTTCAGCTGTTGCTGCTTTTAATTCTTTTATAGCAGATAAAAAAAAATCTATCCGCTACTTCTCTTACAGTCGAGCACATTTTTTTCATATAATCATTGTACGTCGATTTTGATAAAAAAAACTACAAGACAAATCCTTCAAGCCGCAAAACATTTCACAGCCATCTAATCCTAAGCCTAACATCCTCATCACGAAAACAAACCGATTATTAACTTCGTAAACACCTAAATTTATTTTTGCACTCGACGGAACATTTGTAATCTGTTTACAGCTTCCACACGAAACTTTGAAGTTAAATCCAAGGCCTTTTTTTTAGTCGAATGAAAATTTATTTTTCCATCACATTTTATGCATTTCAATAGCGTTGCAATTGTTGAAAAGACTAATAAAAACTCTAGCGCACCTGAACCGCTAGAAACACTAATGTTCGAAGAACAGTAGAAGAATCGTGCAGGTTTTGAGTGCATATTCCACCACATGTGCTGCTTATTACGGCCAAACAGTTTCAAATGCCACGTTTTACTTTGGTCTCAAGAATGCATTATAACTCATATGGTGGAAGGTTTCAGATATTACCACTGGCATGAGTTTCAACGTTTATGAGAGCAAAACACGGGTTAATTATATTCGTTATCAGTTGCTTATTTCACATAATTTTGAAAGCAGCATCTCATTTAACATCAATGAAGAAAATGCTCAGTGCCTGCAGCACTGTAACTGAAGTTGGTGTTTGGGGCTGCGATCCGAAAAATTTGCAGAACTTTGGGAATTGAAACATTGGTTATTTATTTTCATTGTAATTGTTTCCGGTATGAATACTAACTGTAAGCATTTATTGATACAAAAGTAGTACAACTGACTCGTGCTGGCAACCTTCTGCCAGTATCAATGCCAAGAATATATCACATCTGCTTCACGTTGTTATAATACATTCGAAGTTATAGGAGTATAAAGAAATTTAGGGTTACCTACAGCGAGTTTTTTCAAATAATCGAAAACTTAATATTTGCTGTCTATTGTCACTACAATATCATTACCATTTGAAAATTCTACGATAAAACCGCTTAATAAAGATATTGCAATTAAACACAAAACCAACAATAGCTGGCAACCCTATCGTGGCTTTTCAACCAAATTTGGCCTGAATAATGTTTATGACAGGTTCCATTAATTGTATGAAATTCGTATTGATTTCATGACTGCACTGGAAGTTATAGTGCAAAAAGTTTTATTTCCCTGAGCGAATTTTCAAAACCAAAGACACAAAAAATACCATAGCTGGTAGCACCAATGAAATTTTTCAACCAAATTTCCACCAAACAGAGATTAGAGTAAGGTTCAGCTACTGTGTCAATTTCATGAAAATCTGGTAACTTATTCACATTTCATAGGGCAAAAAGCAGTTTTTTTTCTTTGTAATTTTTCAAGATGGCACCACTGGCACAGACTTGCCCAAAATTCAAAACCGCTTTTACCAAATCTGGTCTTACTTAAGTTCAATGCATTCTGTAAATTTAAGCTGTATCTGATTATAGGTTCGTGAGTTCCCGTGAATAGAAGTTTTTGATGCTAAAAATATAGGTTACCTGGGAGAGGGTTACCGTTCTTGTCCGACATGAAATTTCCAAAGTTTTACTGTGAAAGTGTAGATAAAAGATAAGATTTGTATACAGATTGGTTTTATTGTAAGAAACGGACATTTTTTTGAATATTCGATCAGTTTGAATGTTTTCACTTCCAAATTTTTATTTTTTCAAAATGAAGACACCAAAATTATCATAGCTGGCAACTCCAACCGAATTTTTCAACCAAATTTCTACCAAACGTGGCTAAAAGTAAGGTCCAGCTATTGTGTGAATTTCGTCAAAATCGAACGATTCAATCAGAATTTACAGGGCTAAAAGCAGTTATCTATTTTAGTGATTTTTCAAGATGGCACCACTGGCACAGAATCGCCCGCATTTCAAAATCACTTCTATCAGACCTGGTCCTATTTAGGAACAATACATTCTGCAAATTTCAAATAATTCTGCTCATCGGATCGTGAGTTTCCGTGAACAGAAGTTTTTGATGCTAAAAATATAGGTAAATTGGGCAAGGGTTACCAGGCGTGCCCGTTATGCCATATCTTTTTTTTTTTTGGTTGTATAAACAAAGCACAAGATTTACATATGAGTGGCTTTTTCCTGAAGAAACGGTATTTTTTCAAGAGAGACGATGATTTGGAAGTTTTCACTTTCAGTGCCTGCCCTAGCTACAGGGTTATCAGCACGCTCATTAAAAGCTACAGAAATCTACAACTAAATAATATCAATATGTCCTGAAAATTTCGTAATCATGGAATAGCTCTGTCAAAAATTATCGCAATTTAAAAATTTTCCCGTTCTCTTTTTAGGCACCCAGCGCACACATGGGGTTAAAAAATTCCAAAGCATTATCCGATTCACATGTAAAACACGTTCGAAATTTATTTCGTCAACTTTATTTTTGCGAAGATTATTTGTGTACGAAATAATAGGTATATAAAAAATATCACTTAAATGGCCACCGGCGCCAAAAGGTCAACAATAACTGACATATAGTGAGACCTGGACCTATTCTGCATATACACCAATGTATCCTGAAAGTTTCAGCTCAATCGGAAGGCGCGTTCCCGAGATTATCTCATTGAAATTTTTTGATGATAAATATATATATATATATATATATATATATATATATATATATATATATATATATGTATATATATATATATATATATATATATATATATATATATATATATATATATATATATATATATATATATATATATATATATATATATATATATATATATATATATATATATATATATATATATATATATATATATATATATGGAAATATGAATTTTTGGCCGAATCGATTTTAATACTAATGTTCTTCGAACATTAGTAAAAATCTATTATCCTTTAGTATTTTTGAAGATCCTCCGTAACTTGATCTTCAATGGTAACTTTTATTTTTTTTGTCGAAATGTCTTCATTTTTACGTTTTTGCGGAGGTACAGCTTTTTTAGATGGATATAATCTCGCACCAGTTGATGCTCTATCAGATCTTGTAACTCTTTTCGGCATTTTAGCAATATTTCAACACAAAACTGAACGAAAATGGAGCTAAAATGATGCGAAAATCGGAAAGTGCCTGTACGTCTGCTCGACAGAACGTTTACTGCCACACTAAATTATATACTCTACATTGACTAAAGTTATAAATAATATATTATTAAGTTATTATTGACTAAAGTTAACACGTTTGTACTCGTTTATAAATTTCTATAAAGAAAGATAGGGGTAGCTTTTAAGGTATTCTATAGAAATCGAACCAGCTACCTGGTAACAATAGGCCGCTCGAGCCAGGTAGGCATAAAAATCCGACTGGTATAAAACTAGTCATAACTTCGTCAATTTTGCTCCGATCGACTTGAAATTTAGACACAACATTCTTGAGATATTAGTCATTTATTTAAAATAAAAATAAAAATTGAAAATTTAAAAACCCTACTCCCCCCTTAAGCTATCTGTCCATGTTTGATTTATTGGTTATTTATTAATTGTTATTGATTTATTAGTTAATTATTTAATTTATTTAATATTTTGTTTTATTTAAGCTATCCATTTTTTGTTTTATATTATTTATATAACTTGCATATTGCTTGGTTAGTAAATAAAATAGAATAAAATATTTGATTCGTCTTCCCACTCCTAAGGCTGCCAAAATTAACTAAGCAGGTTAATAAGCAAATTTGATGGCGCAGAAAATGCTCTCGGGAACGAAATCTGGCATTCCGGTACCTTAGTGAAGAAGTTTATTCCGAGGCCTCGGAAGAACTCGCTCTTCGAATGCACTACTAAGTTTCCGAAACTAAATGCAACCATAAAATGAGTATATATTATCAGAACATTTGTGACTTAAGAACTGAGAATTCAATCTTTCTTCTTCTCTCTATTCTAATTACATTAATTGCCTTACCGAAACGTTGCTAACTAATGATATTTACAATAACGATTTCTCTCCTCTCCACAGTGCCTTCAGCTGTGATCGTGTTTGTGATGCATCAAAATAACGGTGATGTTTCATAAAATTATGGAAAAATATGAAGTGGATCACCATTGCTAAAAACAGAGATAACCTACACTGCACTTACCCAAAGATTTATGGTCAAAATTGCAAATGTAAAAATTTTATTTGAGGCAGCAGGCGCAAATTTTCATGTTTTTATCCTTTAAAACCCATGAAAAACAGAATTCTTCAATGTACGCATTTTCAGAGCTCTAATGACTTGTAGTATCCCAAAGCCTTCTTTATTTCGAATTTTCGAGCTAAAAAGGTGATGGATGAATTAATACCGCATGATACACAAATAAACGTGTCACATTTTCTGAGCTTAATCGCTTATTTAATGATTTCACAAATAACAAATGGTGGTGCTATGTTTCACACCACTTCTATTAGGTTAGCCTCACATTAATGCTAGTGACCATTTCCTAAGGACGATATAAGCGGAAGTGTTCCTCCTTATGGTACAAACAACACCTTCGGATGCTCGAAGGTAGAATATTGAAGAAAATCAAGGTATGGGTTTTAATAACCGTTATGTGCTCATTAATAAGTTATTTCCTCATAATGGTTGCCCACGATGGGTAAAATGTCTATTTTCGTTTCGCATCACCAAAATGATTAGATGTATAACATCATTAACCAAGAAACAAGCTATACATGGTACGTTGGTAATAAAATACTTTAAGACTTGCTTTATTTTCATGGATGTTTAATTAAAACTTTCCGCGACATTTTGATGATCTTTGATCTTTCACTGCTGGTAGTCATTTTCGTTACTGAATTCACACTAGATACGATACCATATAGGCCTCGAGGGAGCTATATCCATCAATACCTAAATATTCTGCTGTAATACACACTTTCACGGCATTTACGACCTATTTGGAGTCATTGTTGTTGGCTCGTTTATTGCTTTCCATTCCTTCTTAGACATTTCCAACTTCGCCCACTCTTCCGGTTATTTTCTTCGATTTGGGTTCGCCTTCTTGTGTTGCTCGCGACGGACAGAGCACTTTTCTTACTTTGCCATAAACTTGTTGACTTTCACATCTGGAAGAAGTTTTTATGGCTTTCGACGAAACTTTCAACCGATCGGCGAGTTGGCCATTAAGTGTTGTACTGTATGCTGGATTCTAGGTAGAATTTATCCTTGTTGTAGTCCATTCTCATCCCAATCTTACTCCAGTCGCTACGGCCATATCGATGAAAAAGTCGCTTTGAAATACTTGTGGCACATTTATTGAGTTCGCTGCAACGAAGTTGATTCGCACAAAGTTTTCGCTTGCCAGAAAGAAGTTTATCCTTTTGCTAGAAGGTCTCGCTTCATTTGAATTGAGGAGGTGGGAAGTTTACAGGCTTAAAAGTTGAGTCGAATTTTGATTAATCGGAAAACTTTGTGCTTCATGAATCTCAGTGTTTAAAGCGTTTCTTATTGCCTCGATTTTAAATGGACTACAAAATGCCCGCAGTCGTGCGTTGATTTTACTTTGTTTCAATTAACTTATCAAATTTATTCAGGAATGAAATGGGGATAATATTGTGGGTATAAGGATGAAAAATATGCTCAGTTTTCCCTTTTGCTTTGAGTTTATATATTTTATGACTAAAATTACATGATTAACGGATATATCATATAGACTAGGTAAAAAATTTGCTGGTCTTGGTTGACATGAAAAAGTTAATTATGAAACTTAAAATAAGGAAATCACAATCACGTAGTAAATAGACTACTCTCGGCCATATGTGCAGATTTTAGACTAGCAAAACTGCTTCGATGCAAGCAATAACGTAAATTAACGGAATAATGTTAATGCCCACCACATCTTTCGACATTTACTTTACGAAAATGAACCTTTCAGGATTGGAAAACATAGGTGAACACGTGAAAAAACTGAAGCAATTTCAGGGAAAAGTTCTTTTCGTCGATGAGGTTTTATGAGAAGAGTTTTGTCCGGTGAAAACTTGTTATAGTTTGGAGTGAGACACATCTATTGTTTTTCGAAAATACTGCATTATACAATGCATTATATAAATACAATTGTACAGTAGGTAAAACGCTCTCAAAAGGCCTGTAACTACAAAACAAAATAAAAAAACTGACACATACCTGTATAGTTATACTTTGTTTACATCTAATTGTAAACAACGTTGTTCAATAGACGAATGCAATAAACTACAACAGTAAAATAATCGAAATGTAAACAGCAAGATTTGGATATTGCCATAAAGAGATAGTGGAACCATCTAAAAGTTTTGCCTCCATGATTTCCACCATCTCCTATAAATACTACGGGGGGACACCAGTGAATGAATCATCGGAACAACGAAGCTCATGCGTTTCAGCCACTGACGCCACTTTCTGGAAGAACTAAATATTTAGAGCGATATTCTTTTTTGTAAAGTTGATTTAGTTAAGTAGGTTTAAACCTAAAAATAGGATATTTTGAGACCGAAATTTCGAACTTGATCAGCTTAACATTGGTGTCAGAAGTGGGATTTTCAAACAACAAACACAATCACGAATACCTAAAAATGCTAAAGGAATTATGTAAAATCAGCGACAGACTGGACCAGTCAATGATTTAAAACATTCTTTATATGACTGAAATAGTGATTCTTACACAGTGTGAGATCTGTGCTCCCTTATCCTACCAAATCTGCAGACATGGAGCTAACCGAGCTATGAAAACATTATGAATATTCTTTAAATTTTGTACAATGATTAATTTGTAATACTTAATGTACCAGAAAGCAATTATTTTCAAAAATAGAACAAAGAAAAATTAATGTAATATAGTCCAATTTTTTCTGGCTACCAAAACCAAATATTTTAATTAGAAAAAAAATACCTTAGAAACTATATTTACTTTAATTTCTTGGCAAATATCGATCTGTCAAGAAATGTAAATAGTGAAAAATTCTGGAGAAAATATTTTAAAACATATTAAATGTGGTTTGCACTCAATATTGCTAGTCTTTTCATTTGTAATTATAAATTAAAATTAGCAGGCGAAGCAAAAGAAGGAAGGAAAAGAAGAACGCAAATTTAAAATTTTTGAGCTATCGATTCTGGAATATTTCCACGACCAAAAATAACCTTTGGCTTAAATTCTCCGAAGCTAATTGAAAACCAAACCCAGAAAATGCCAGGCTCCAGGCGTTGATCAAATTATCGTGTCATGTTTTTTGTTATTGTGTTTACGAAATATTTTCCACTTTGATCATAAACATTCAATGTCCTATCACTTTTTCACGTTCACAAACGAATTGCCCTGACAACGTCAACTCGGTTCACAATACAATTCTCCTGTTTAAATTTATGCACAGTTGGACCCGGGAAATTGGGTCATTCTGGAAAAAATGGTTATGGTGCCATTTTGTGTGAATGCTATTGTTCTGTGGATATGGGCATATCAAATCATACATGTGTGCAGTTGGTTTGGTATCGTGTAGAGAGTATTTCTATCCAGTTCAAAACATACATCCGTTACCGCTATATTGTATTTTTTCATCACGATGAATTTTGCATTTCGTACAGGGAAGTTCAGACTATTCGTAAGAATCGATTTTTCACAAATGACGCGAAGACCATAATATAATCCAGTTGTAGAACGATGAGTGCGGGTGAATTATGAGTAGGGACACTATGAAAGTACTGATATTAGTACGGTATCGATACTTTCGTTTGATACCAAGTAAAATTTTACTTGAATCGAAACTGTTCGATATTTTACTCATATCAATACTTTGATGGTAGTATCGTATCGACATGTGACTGAAAAATTTTATATGGAAATCGACCCATCTTTCTAAACTGAGCTACGAATTATGTCTTCGTACAGTAGCTATTTGAAACTCAAGTGATAAAAAACAATAAATTGTTGCAAGAAATTTAAAAAAGTTTTAAGACAGATTTATTCATTAAAGATTTTATGTAATTTAGAAACAAAAACTAATCCATTTAAATTATTCATTACAAAGTGGCATCAATTCCGCAAGTATTTTTGCATAGCTTGGCTCTATTTTCACCCATTTTTGCTAAAGAGCCTGTTTCAACTTAGATTTTGAGCTAATAGGATGAGTCCTGATCCTTTTTTCTAGCATATTCCGCATGTGCTCAATGGGATTGAGGTCAGGACTTTGCGGCGATGTTTTAAGCAAATGTAGAATTTCGTACGCCAAAAACATCCTTTTAAAGTGTGGAAATAGCCAGGGGTGTCTTACAACCCAAAAAAACACCATGAAAACTGTAAAGCACTGTGGCGGCGGCGTTATGGTATGGGGCTGTATGGCTGCCAGCGGCGTTGGAAACTTAGATATAATTGAAGGAAACATGGATCATCGGGCATATATTGCAATTCTCAAGGGAAATTTGCAGCCAAGTGCTGACAAATTGGGTGAATCGAAGGATTTTTACTTTCAACAAGATAATGATCCTAAGTGCATGCTCATAACACTAGAATGTTTTTGGCGTACGAAATTCTACATTTGCTTAAAACACCGCCACAAAGTCCTGACCTCAATCCCGTTGAGCACATGCGGAACATGCTAGAAAAAAGGATCAGGACTCATCATATTAGCTCAAAACCTAAGTTGAAACAGGCTCTTTAGCAGAAATGGACGAAAATAGAGCCAAGCTATGCAAAAATACTTGTAGAATTGATGCCACACTGTCTTAAAACCGTGATTAAAAATAAAGGCTACCCAACTAAATAATACAAAAACAAGTATCTATAGTTTTTAAGATTTTCATAAACTGTTTCGTAAGTGTACGAAGACTTTATTGCAGGCAAATTGTCGACTTTGCTTTATTTTTAGTTAATAACTTTGTAATGAATAACTGAAATGGATCTGTTTTTGCTTCTAAATTAAATAAAAATGTTTAATGAATAAATCTGCATTAAAATTTTTTCAAATTTCTTGCAACAATTTATTGTTTTTTATCACTTGAGTTTCAAATAGCTGCTGTACGGGGACATTATTGGTACACTGTAATTAGTATCAACTTTCATATCCTAATGTCCTCTCAATGGACGAATAACAATAATATTAAATTAGTTTCAAAAGTGAAAATAGAGCCAAGCTATGCAAAAATACTTGTAGAATTGATGCCACACTGTCTTAAAACCGTGATTAAAAATAAAGGCTACCCAACTTAATAATACAAAAAAAAAAATTTAAGATTTTCATAAACAGTTTCGTAAGTGTACGAAGACTTTATTGCAGGCAAATTGTCGACTTTGCTTTATTTTTAGTTAATAACTTTGTAATGAATAACTGAAATGGATCTGTTTTTGTTTCTAAATTAAATAAAAATGTTTAATGAATAAATCTGCATTAAAATTTTTTCAAATTTCTTGCAACAATTTATTGTTTTTTATCACTTGCGTTTCAAATAGCTGCTGTACGGGGACATTATTGGTACACTGTAATTAGTATCAACTTTCATATCCTAAAATCCTCTCAATGGACGAATAACAATGATATTAAATTAGTTTCAAAAGTGATATATGTATGTGTAAAAAGACACATTTTTGACTTGAGAGTGCAACAATCCTCGTGAACAATATCTGGTCTTCTGTACGCATCCTCATCATATCACTGTTTTTTATCATCGCTTATCTCCTCTTCAAAATTAACTTTTATCTAGTTTAATTTAGTTTAATAAATTTATTATTTTAATGTTTCTAATCCGACTCAAGGAATGTTGTTTGCTTGCTCCCGTCTTGAGCGAGCAAACAAAACGAAATCTGATAGAATAGTTGCGATTAGCTCCACACGTCGGCTGAGTTGCGCTTTTGAGCCTACATTTTCTTGATAAACCGTTGTGCTTCGGCCTCTGAGTTATTTTCTTTGCTGGATGCTGACTTTGAGCAGAATAATTCTTACATCGATTGTCATATTTTTGGCGTCGCTGTGAGAACAGGATTAATGAGTAATGGAAAGGGATAATCAAGTGAAGCAAACGTACCCGCCCATGTGTTATCACCAATAAATAACCTTCCGAATTAGATCTGAATGTGTGACGTAAATTTTGTGTGCTTGATCCCGAGAACAAAGTCGCGGAACGGCACCAGACCAGTTACCGGCCCTATCATTATAATTGAAATCTCTGGCTTCGTTGGAAGTCTAAACTGACTGACTATAGTAAGTATCATTTGATATTTACTCATATCAGTACTGTCGCAATGAGTACGGGACTTATATCAATACTTGGTTCTGATACTACTTTAAAGTAAAAGTATCGATACTTTCTTTCGATATCGTGTCCCTATATGAGCACTGGAAAAATGCTTTGGCGTGTCAAATGCAGCGAAAACCGAGACCATATTCAAAGTGCTCATGTTTAAGTGTGACCAACTGTTATAATAATGGTCTCCATTTACAGATTTTGATATTAATTTTGAATTTGACACATTAATTGTAGCGAAGTTGTGGCTTACATGCAAGCACTATTGGATAATGAACTGAATGTAAATCAAAACAGCGGTTTGGTTATAAAGCATTATAGCAACGTCATAAGGCAATCATTTTTATGGAAGCATTATTTCACGCAATTCGCTTTAATATAGTGGTCTCTTTTGTAGTTTCTTATAGTTGGGAATAGGATATCAAAGCTCCCAAAAAGTAAATATCACTAGAACAGAAAATAGTGACAATTTCTGTGGTGAAATAATACCATTATTAGTTCTATAAAGTTTGTTCATCTACAAAATTGAAGTAATGCTGACTGTACTGATTTACACAGTTTTGACACAAATTGTGGTTCAAATTTAGTAAAAGATTAAGATAGGAAGCCAATATACACATCCATCATCCAACTAGCTACCATATTTACTTATGCATGCCAAAGTAACGATAATGAAGCTTACAGAAAATGAGCAACAAACACCCATTCAAAGAAAATATAAGTAGTCAATGCAAGCTATTCACAAAAAAATTGAAATTTATTAAAAAATTATCACTCTCCCACAAATCTTATACAAATGAAGATATGAGCATCTCCAGATTGCCATTTAACGTCAGTTTTTCAATAAAACGGTCAGTTTTCGAATAAAAATATGTTTCCTCGTTGTTAGCAGTATGGCAAAAAGACACAAAACCAGTGAATAGTCAAAATCAAGCAGCGCGAAAATACACTGACTAGCAACTATAGTGAATAAGTCTAAAATTTACCTTAAATGCAACAAATATTTGCCTTGCGAATTTATACATACTTTGTTATGCAGAAGAGGAAATTTGCCTCTTTTCTTCAATTTATTTGGCTTTCAACAATTTCAACTTTGAGAGTGTGCTTTAGCAAGTATTCCTAGCTCTCGATTAAATTGGTACGTTATATTTGCAAGCTTTTATGATTTAGACTGATGACGCAGGATTATTCTTGAAACAGTATTCATTCTCTGGTACTAAGTTAAATATTTCACGCCTGGTTTGAATATTTTGAAGGTTTCTAGCATGATCAACGGCTATGATCAATGGCTTCACTAATTTTATCATGTCATATCTGACAGTTTTAGAAATACGTTATATGAAACGTGGCTTTATAAGGATCTGATTCACTTATTGAACGGTAATGCTTCAAATACATATTGGCCCAACATATTGGCCAAAAGTCCACTCAGGCTGGGAGTGAGCCCAACATGAGCCCAGCTCGCACCAAGGAGGTGTACACATATTGGCCATAGCCTTTTTTGGTCTTGCTTGGGCCAATATGTATTTACTACATAAGAATAAACTACATAAAATAGTAAAAGTAAGCCCTGCTATCCAGGAAAAGCAAGACGAAATCACTACAATTGCTTACAAAGCTTTAAGAATGTAATGATGACTATCTCAATATTTTCAAAGATAATTTAATCTGCACACTCAGAAAATGTTTTGGTTTTTAATTTTTGAAGGGAATATCAGCGACAATTTTTAAGCGATGCTTTAAAATAATTTCATGTCCCACCTCAAGAGGTCAGATATTCATTCATGAAAAAATTAAAAGATATTTCAAACGGACAAAGCGTAAACTTTTGATCTACTTGTCAATTTAAATAGTTTTTGTTAAGAACATAAAAATATCACGTAACGAAATATATGAAGCTATTTGCAACTTGATAGCAATAAGGACTCTAGACCTGAACTTCTACTTTCCATTGTTTGGGCATAATATTTATTTCTTTGACAATACTGTTTTCATGAGGTTTGATTAAATTTCATTTGGATGTCGTATTTTATGTGAAAATCTATTTCACTTATATATAACTGAAGCATTGTGCTACTGCTGTGATAACAGAAAACTAGAAATTACAGACACCTTTTACCAAAATGGGTGGAATCTTTCTTGAAAAGCTATATGCGCTAACAAAAATATAAATCTTATGAGAATAGTAGCCGACTCCATTATTCGCAAGTGGACACTTTAGCTTTCCAGGGTAATAAGGCAGTGGCGGGTGCAGGCAGTAACAAAGGGGGCAGTTACCACCTCTGTTGTATAGATGTTGTATAGATGAAAAGTGTGCCTTTCCGGTGTTTTCAAAGTATTTAATTGAAAATTAAGGAAAGTGTGCCAAGTGTTTGCCTCTCTATTTCAATATCCTGTGGTCAGTTTTTTCAGTATTTCAATATCCTGTCAGTATTTCAATATCCTGTGGAGCATAACAAAATATTTTGGTCGGATGAGTTGATAGGCATCATTGAATTTACAGACTGCTGAGCTTAACCGTTTGATCATTTTGTTCTGATGATTAATTTGTATGCTTGTGTAGTGTCTTCTAATAACTTGAATTCTGGTCGATTTGAATTGAATATGTATAAACGTTTAGGAGGAGGCAGAATATTTTACTTGATTTATAGTTGTTCACCTTTTTTCAGTTTATGTTTTAGTATACTGAGGTGGCCTCAATTATTGACAAGCAAATCTTTTGAAAGATTTTTACTTAAATAAATGAGTATTTAAAAATATATATTATTTAATTATTTCTTTCTTTAACTTACCGTGGGTGTATATATTCAAGAGCATGTGAAATTCTTCTAAATCAGGCCGACTTTCTGTCACATGAAAAGATCATTGTAAGTATACACAGCCGCAAAGAAGCGTAATACAATATAAACCCACGCTTTACGAATAAAACATCGTCGAAAATTGAAAAGAACTTGAGCTCAATTTAGTACGTTTCCAATTCAAGTTGAAATTTTTGCGGTTGAACATACATATCAGAAACAGAAGCATTGTACTGGAATCGACTGCACGAAAATATCCTTCGGTAGATTTTCCTTTAATTGAATCAATTGAGTTGGAGAAAAAAAACTGTGTTTGAGTTGACTCAAACTCCCTTTAGACGTGAACTCCCTTTAGACGTAATGGAAGTGGTAGTATGAGTTTTTGCTACGAATAACGAGAATTGGTGGAAGAATGAAATTATTGTGTAGAAGAGACCGAATTGATTTTCCAAACCATTAAACTGTAAGCGTCTTGAAACCGTCGATATTTTAAATTCGTAAAACGCCTTCATCCCACGCATCCCGAATAATAAAAGGAAATCGAATTGTTTGAATGCATGTGATAGGTTTGTCGGTTTTAATAAGCATCATTACATTTTATAGGATTTAGATTAGGCTGATAAAATTATGAAATTAATAGTTACAGAACCTCATACCTTCACTTGCAGAAAAGTTCAGAATTATAGTTTACAGACTGTTTTCCAAGAAGCTTTAAACAATGTCTGCTTGATCTCTATGAGAGCAAATATAAATGAAGGAGGTTCCATTGGATACTTGCATTTTGCTCGAAGACATATCCATAGACAACCACAAGAGTAGATGCCTCACATTTTCTTGATTTGTTTGATTTTAACCGCATGCAAGAAGTAGCTCAGCGTCATTCGGTATCTTTTTATCTGCACTAAGAAGTTTTCCTGGACTAATAGTATCACCAGGTTGAGTCCATATTAATCAGGGGTTGCGTTCTTTCTGGAATTTAGGCACTTTATGATTCAGCGCTTCACACCGCCGTCCTAAACATGCCAGATATTTCACCGGCACTTTCGCGACTGTCAGGACCCCAACAGCTGGTGTGAAAGGATTTGGCAACATCAGGATCCAAAATGTTGAATTAAGTCAGTATAAGCCACACCTCGTAGTTGATCGTCAATAATCTGCGGATGCTTATCCACCTCCATAGCTCGTTCAGAAAGAATAGCACACTAACTATCGCCCAGTTTTCCATCCTTGTTGGAAATACCTATTACGACGATTAGGGCCAAAGACGAAAATTTTGCGTATATTTTCTTCCTTACTTTTGTTAATGATGCGAATACGCCTGTTAAACTAACCTCAGCAAGCTGTTACTCTCAAGATTACTGGATTTAGCTTCTGCTTCTACTTTAGTTTTCTTTAACACTAGTCTGCTGACAGTAAAACTGGCAATACTGGCAAGTGGCGAGTTTCCCGGTGTAACCAGATTTTCCATGCACTTCAACCTCAGCTCTGCACAGCAACCTCAGCTTCCCATCGGGAAGCAAGCCATTCGTTGGCTCGGATTTGCTTAGTGTGCACGAAGTGCCAACTTTGGCGTTGGCCTTGGTTGCCGTTCGCTCATAAAAGCGATAAAAGGTAACATAAAAGCGTTGGCGATGTATTGGCCTTGGGACTTCGATCTAGTGTGGACTGTTGACGATAGTTCAGCACGGACCGCATCCAACACCTCGGTCCCAAGCCATTGGCCCGAATCGCTTCCTCTGTAGATAGCACAGCCAACACCAATAGTTGAGGAGCAACATTTGGTTAAACTGTCATTGGCCGTTCGTTGGCTCTATGTGTACGCGTCTTAAGAGGCTCCAGCATTCTCTCCTCTTGTACTTCTTGCGGGCGTCTCATTTGCACTATTCAGACTTGTTTACTCTAGTTTTCTTTCACCCTTTCCTCTTTTGTGAGGATTTGGGAAAAATAATCTTTTCTTCAGGCATATCCTTAGTTGGACTTTCAGTTGACTCTGTACTCGTCTATTCGGAACTTTTACCTAATCAATGTAATTAGCAAGATAAAAAACTTTCTGGTCATGGAATTTTCCGCGATCTACCACCTTTACAAGTTGGTGCCTAATTGAAGGAGAATACGATTAGTTGCTCTTCAGATGGTTTAATTATACCTAAGTAAGTATTTACAATATTACAAAGTGCTCACACGAAAATAGTTTTTTGGTCTGATAATTTTTTTGTCCAACTTTACGTTTAAATTGTCTTCCTTTCTCTAGAACTAGTTACAAGCTCAGTTTGCAGACTATGTCTTTGCTGCGGTTCAAAGTCACTTTGTAACTATTCTCTTCTCATTAAGATGACAGTAAGGATTACTGAATTAAGTGACAGTTCAAGTTGAATATTTTTTTCTCTATAGCTAACATCTATCTTGACTATAACGCCATATAATCCGAAACCTGTAATTATTATTCAAAACAATGTTCTTTGTCGACTAAGCTTCATGAATATTTAAAATCAGAGCCATAATTCTCATTTAATTTCAACACATTGTTGTTTACTTTACAACTTGCATAAATTATACAAAACCCTACAGAAGCACAATTGTTGTTGATGTTACCACGGCCACGGTGCTTTCACTAGGAAGTGCTATGTGTAGGGATTCCAATCCCGAACCATATTTTCAATCCCGGGATTACGGGATTAAAAATCTCAAATCCCGGGATCCCGGGATTTGAAATTCATAATACAACACAACAAAATAAGTCAAGTTTCTAGTAAACAGATTATATTATTTGCCATCATTTCCAAACTACAACAATAAGTAAGCTCAAAACTGTATAAAAAATTGCATTATTACTTCTTTATATTATTGATGCAAATAAAAACAATAATTTTAATTATCCAAAACGTTGACAGTATGAAGACAGATATTAAAAATTACATCTATTACAAATTACAACAAAAAATCACGACAAAAAACCACAACAACGAAACACAACTCTTAGAATTGAGATACATAATAAAGTAACATATAAAAAATTCGGCCAAAGTTCATTGGGTTTTTCGGAAGTAACATTGAAGCAATAGCAAAGCATCTAAAGTATCGTCTCCAAACCTGCTTCTAAATTTATTCCCGATGTTGGAAACCGTGGAAACGGTCGAGAAATATTGGTACGCCTGCTCCAAACTATGCAAGTGCCACCACTTTCGAAAAGATTCATTTCTTTTGCAATGGTTTTAATTAGATTAGTTTCTTGCGGCATTTCGTGAATGATTATTTTCACACTTTTGCAGCTCTTCTTGTCGCGTTAATTGACGACTACCTTGTTCTGATTCAATATGGGTATCTACTGGGTTCTCTTCATTTCTTTGGCTACCAAGCATAGGGTTCAGCATCTAGATCATTGAAGTATTTTTACTAATGTTCGAAGAACAATAGTATTAAACTCGTTTCGCCGAAAATTCATATTTCTTTATATATATATATATATATATATATATATATATATATATATATATATATATATATATATATATATATATATATATATATATATATATATATATATATGTATATATATATATATATATATATATATATATATATATATATATATATATATCAGCAAAATGATTAAGGGAGATAATCTCTGGAGTGGCCGATTCGATTGAGCTGAAATTTTCGGAGAACGTAGATGTATATAGTAGGTAGGTCCACAACTTTCTCAAATTCAGATATTCTAAACATTTTGGCGGCGGCGAGCGTTTTAGTGAATTTTGAGGTACTCCTATATTTCCAAGCAGTGTAAAGTTTTGTTAAGGAAAAGTATTGGGAATGAAAACTAATTATGTTTTAAGCTTGTTTATGATAAAACATTGGAAAATGTGAGCCGTGTGTGGGTGCAGGGTGCCTAAAAGTAGGCAAGGATTTTTTTTCAAATTTCGATTTGTCATTACTTCTAAGAAAAACAATGGATCATCGTGAAATTTGCAGAGCGTATTGATGTTGACTAAAATTTAGCATATGTGGATTTTTAAGATAGTGCGGGTAACCCTGTAGCTACGGCAGGCTCCTGAATAAAAAACCTTCAAATCATTGACCTTCCTGAAAAATTTTTGATTTTTGACAAAAAAATCAGATCGTTGATAAATTTTAACTTTTGTCCATCATGTCAAATTAAAATTTTCAAAATTCCGATTTGCACAAGAACGGCAACCCATCACCAAATTACCTCTATTTTCAGCACTCGAAAGTTCTGTTCACGAGAACTGACGACCGGATTATCCGATCATAATGAAATTTACAGGACATGTTGGTATTAGTCAGAACCAGGTCTGATAGAAGTGATTTTGAAATAAGGGCAACCTTGTGCCAGTGGTACCATCTTGAAATATCACCCAGAAAAAAAACCGGTTTTTGGCCTATAACTTCCGATTCAGCCATCAGATTTTGACAAGATTCATCCAGTACTTGGATCTTACTTTATGTAACATTTGATGAAAATTTGGCTGAAAAATTAGAATAGAGTTGCCAGCTATGGTGATTTTTGTCTCCTAAATCTTGCAAATTTGCTCAGCAAAATAAAGCTTTTTTTCCTATAACTTCCGGTCCAGTATAAAAATCAGAACGAAGTTCACGCAGTAAATGGACTTTAATGTGAACCAAATGTCATAGAAATTTCGTACCAAAATCATGAAAAAGCTGCCAGCTATGACCATTTTTGTAATTTTGTTTAATTTCTTTACTGAACGATTATGTCATTAGATTTCCAAATGGAAATGATACTGCAATGAAAATTAATAACGAATGTTAGCGCTTTAAAAATTTGAAAAGTTTTGAGGGTGGTAACCCTAAAATTCTTTTCACCCGTATAACTTCCAGCGCAGTGATTCAATCGAAACGAAATTTACTGGTTGGGTTTAACTTAACGTGAAGCAGAATTGGTATGTATTATGCTTTGCTGTTGATACAGGCTAACCAGCATTAGCCATTTCCGTAAATATTGCACCAACAGATGCTTCAAACAACGTTCTCTAATGCAAAGCATTTGCAATAAAAATAAGGAATTCCTTTTTAAATTTTTCGAGCATTGAACATTTTTCAGATGGCAGCCTCAAACAACGTTTAACCGCTGAAACCTTCGATGAAATCCTGCGAAGAGAACGAAATTCAAAGGATACGTTGATTTGAGTATGAGCTCGTTATGGTAAACTTATTGCTGCTTCGTTCGGAAAGTGTTGCCAGCACTGAATTATATGTGTTGAGTTTTGTTGCTTTGGATAAGGAATGGTTGATATGGTTCTAAAAAACAGTGTATTACGTCTTTCCACACTTTTTTGTCACTCAAAGACAATTTCTTCGAAAATTAGTTTTCTAGCGGTTCAGGTGCGCTAGAGTTTTTTTTAATATTTGCGTTGCTTGGTTTCAAAAATAGAGATTTTATTTCACTTGGTAAATTTTTGCTGGTACAATGTGGACTCTGGAGATAGCTTAGCATACCAGATAGCTCGGTACACTGACGCTCTTTTATTCGGTCCAATATTGCAATTTTCATAGCATTCAGAAGAATATACCGTTTTTCTCCTAACAGCCTAAAGACAAATCTTGATGAAGTATTAGCAGTGCATAAATTAACAAGTCCGCGACTAAAGGCCGTCACAGCCAATTTTACAGGGAGTAAAACTTCAATAATTTTCTGAATCGAATCAAACTCTGTTGCTTCTAATTGCTCTGAATATTGCAGGCCTATTAATGTATACTATTTTTCAAAATGGGAAACTATTCGAGCATTGTCACGAGACGATTTCATCTTGTTTTACAATCCATTTAAAGGAGACAGTTAAATGCCTTGCTCGGATCCGACATAGTTTTAAAGATCGTTATTATTTTTCGTTGGAGCTTTTTTAAAATATAAAACTACCTAACGAACTTTCTTTATGCATGCGCTGATGTCCTTCGTCTGATCTAGCGTGTCTTGCAGGCGACCGGTTTCAACGTAGTTAGCTGATTCAGGACCATCCAAATCTTCGTGGTCGTCGTTCAGACTATCGGAAAATCACTTTTATCCGGAATGGACCTCATATTATAGCGAACATCGCAAACTGCCAAGTGGATGCTATGCGCCAAACAAATATGTTGCTCTGTACCAACTAGTTTGCCTACTTTTCGCATTTCGTTTGACCCATCAGTTACGATGGTAACAATGTCTTTTACTAGAGAAACATTAAACTCATATCTAGGTAGTTTCCAGCTGTCATTGATATTCTTACTCCCACCAAGCTCCAGTAAGAATTTACTAAGTAGATGTTTATATTTATATAGCACCTATTTGCAGTCAAGGTCCATTCATCAAACATCAAACTGAACCGTTCACCTGAGATACTAGCTTGTTATATCTTATTTTTTATTATTTTCTTTATCCTGCTTGCATAGCCAACAACCTTTTTTTGATTGTTGTTAAGGATTTTGGTAAATCTGTGTATGCATTCGCTAGTATTAATTTCCTCAAATCATTCGATGTAACGAATGCACTAAATGCGAAACAGTTCATACTTATTTATTTACAAACCCTTTTGTATTCTCTTGTTAACTGTTACATCGGTTTATTTTGCTCTATTCTTTACGCATTTTGATGTGAGCTAATTGTTTTCTCATAAATATGGATTCTATTTGCACTTTTCGAGTCTTGCTGTAACTTGATTGCCGATAATTCTTGACTCCCGGCCCCGAAATCCCAGCCAATTTCTGATCCCGAAAATCCCGGGATTAGGAGTTATCAATCCCGGGATTTCCGGGACCAGAAATTGGCCGGGATCCCGGGATCCCGGGATCCGGGATCCCGGGATTGGATTCGCTAGCTATGTGTCCAAACGATATCATTTCCCGTTGCTTTTGTGCTTTCGTTGCGATTTTCAAGAATTTTCGCCGACGAAACTTTCTGTACTGCAAACTTGAAGCGAAAGTTGAAATCGTTAGTAACGCTTCGTTTCATTGTTTGTTTGAAAAT
The DNA here is from genome assembly GCA_947369275.1 of Nemotelus nigrinus. Classification (NCBI taxonomy): domain Eukaryota; kingdom Metazoa; phylum Arthropoda; class Insecta; order Diptera; family Stratiomyidae; genus Nemotelus; species Nemotelus nigrinus. Next base: position 39,068,014 of record OX376373.1, on the reverse strand, counting down.
GACATGAAAGCTATAACTTTGTACATACATGTATGTAAGCATATTGTTTCACAAGGAATTTATGTTAAACACCTGTAGGCAGCATCTCGTCTGTGAAAATCGTATCCGTAGTTTAGTCAAAATTAATATCCTTCCCAGCTAAGTACCGTGAATATTTGTGCAGGAAGTTGGAAATAAATTAATTAACCAATATAAGTACATACAAATATGGTTAGGATTGCAATGCTTAAACTATTAGCGTTATATGGTTAGTAGGTAATTACTTAAGCATACTCCATTTTTGTTCAAATTCAAAACACATAATCGTATTGTTTTTGAACAGAGCCGCACTCGAACTTTGGCTGGAGTTACAGACTAACTCAGTCCCGCATTTATTTCGCTTGTCGTAACACAGTAGTAAAGTGGAAACTCCTTATCAAGCTAAATAAGTTGCTAGAAGTAAGTTTTTGCGTACTTCAGTAACTCCGTCGGCAAAAATCACAATACTAGCATCAAACGAACATACTTGGGATAGCTTTCAACCTTTTCCGCTTTTCTAAGATCCTGGAACTGAAATCGATTACCTCATATTCTATTAATCTGTCGAAGGCACACACACTCATGCCGATCCAATCATAATCCTATCAAGAATAAAACCATTATCGTTCCGTTCCGAAAAGAAAGAATCAAACTAAGGGGATCCTTAAGAGACTCGTACAGGCCACTCGAGAATCTGCTTCATCTCACAAAATCAATAAACAAACAGACGATGATATTTAGAAACGTGACAAGAATTCAATTTCATGAAATACATAATGTCTATCATGAGAATGGAAATGTTTCGGATCGCACAGAAATGAATTTGTTTAGGTATCCGGCTCTTATTAAAACCAATGAATAAATTGAATCAAGATAATACTATGCTAAGTGTTGGAATTGAATCCGTTTCGTACGCATATTGAAATTTTGATCACTTGCATTTGAGTATGGAATACATATTTCCATATGTTTTTAGAAATCATATGAATGCGCTTGTTTTTATAATAAGTGGAATTTCATTGAGATATGTCAGTTTTTGGAATAAATACTACAATCTAAATAGCAGTTTTTTATATCAGTATGGGTTTCAAAGTAGTTAACAAATCTAGCCAACGACGTGAAGTTAATGTCGTCGAAAGCGGTCTCAAGTAATGAATGAAAGAAATACTAGCATGGCTTAACTAAGCGTTTATATGCTTTCAAAGAAGCTCCAACCATTCTACCCAAAGATTAGAATATTTAGCAAACAACTGACTTTTTTAATTAGATGTTTGTTTACTTTCATCTTAGCTGACAAAACATACATTTTCATCAAAGCTTTACATTCCATTACCTCATGTGGAAATCGGTTTTGCTTCCTTGGAAAATGAAGTTTTTTATGAAAATGAGACCCAGTCGACAGAACAATTGGATAATTCGACAATTCGATCATCGATACCAACGTCCTGCAGTCGCTCATATCATTTCTTGTTAAGACTACTAGATGAAATCAAGAAGATACCAATAACCCAGCTGATTGGAACAAAATGATATATTGTTGAATAGATTGAATAAAAAGTTAATATGTGAAGGTACTCTCCATCATCAAATATTGAATATTGACACAACTAGACTGCTATTATATTGCTAGTCCATTTTCTACCATGATGGGCCACGTATCCATCAATAAATTGTGTGTTGAATTTTACTTGTGCGTGTATCGATGGTTATCTGATAACAATGATTAAAGCTCAAAATATTGCTCTAATAAGACAGTGCCCCAAATTCGTGTTCGCTTCCCGATTTAAATGATTTTATTAACATAAAATTAAATTTTGCGAATTTAAACTTCTAAGTTTTCACATTTGCTTAGTTTGAATAAGGCCTGATTTTATGACTAACAAGTTAGATAATTTAATTAATTCAACATCTTTCTCTTTGTTCAGCGGCAAATTATACAAAATCGAGATTATTGCTGAGTTTTTGATGAAACTTGTGGGCTCTTGTTTCTCTGCGTTTTCTTAAAATAAAAACATTTCTCTTTCGTAAATGAACACGCTTATATTTTAATCAAAACACGGAATGGAGTTCGAGGAGATTTATAGATACGGAGTTCGTATCCTTAAATTTTTTAAATTCAATGAATAATTCTCTGTTTTTCACTCGACACGCTTGTTTAAACTAATATATCAAAATCTGTCTTGGAACTATTTATACATATGTAGCTGCCCGTTGAAAGGCTTGAATAGCGTAGACAATTTTAGAGCATATTTATCTAGTTTCTCGCTCACTAGGTTGCTCTGGTCTATTTTTGATTAATTGTTTCGATCCATAACTCTGTATCCTTCTAGCTCATATGAGTGTCTTCGTTGCATGTTTGAATGCAACAATACTCCCTCCTTGTACTTCTTTTTGTTCTGAAAAGATTCGCTACCGTCGTCAATAATGTTGTCTCTATGATATGACGCAAAGCAATCCAGGTGGAAAGCTATCATTTTTTATCGATACTTGCGATGCTACTGTATCCGATGAATGACGTCACTTGACGCCACTTGAACGAACGATACGGTCCTTTTTCTTTATGCTGTAGTTTCGGACTAGACCGACCCAAAATCGTCTTCCTGAAGCCAATGTGAATTTGCTCTCAAATCACAAAGCTTTTTTTATTGATTTTTGAATTCAGATTATTTCTAGTTATTGAACGTGCGAAGTTCAATTACCACAGCCCCAAAACGTGTTTCGTTACCATCTTGAAGTCTTTTGGTTGTATCTTGATTTTTGACCGAATATAAGCTGTGTTTAATGACTGTGAAAAAAGAGCAGAGCGTTTTAAGGCAAGTTAGAATGGGGCAGCTGTAAAACATAAATTGAGCAAGCTAAAGCAATTGAGAGGCAAAAAAGTTGAGCGATTGAGAGGCAATTCTCAAAATTGATTGTTTATAAGAAGCTCAATTTCTCCTTCAACTACAATTTTTGATGGAACGTGACAGCTCAGAAATAGCCGGTTTTTGACCCGCACTTGCTCTACCAAAAAAGGTGGAGTGGAAATTGTACTCTAAATTTCTCTAGTTCAACTTCGAGCGGGCTCACGAAACACAAATCAGAACAACTTCGGCTAAGTTAGAGCAGCCGAATTGCTCATTAAACACATTTTGCTGGGATATCTCAACCTAGCTCAACCTAAAGCAGCTCACTAAATATAGCTATACTTTTTCACTAAATGTACCCTTAGCCCCGACTTAGTTGCTCCAGTATCACTAGTTTTATGTATTTTGTATTTATGTACAGTTGCCCAACAAGGTTCGTAAAGCGGGCCCTAAACAATCAATAGGCGTGTTTTTTTGCTCTCCCTATCTATAACAGAACAATGCTATCCACTGCAGACGCATTGGAAACAACAACAACTTCCCATATCCATAACAGGAGTTGTTGTTGTTTCCAATGCGTCTGCACTGGCTAGCATTGTTCTGTTATAGATAGGGGGAGCAAAAAAACGCGCCTAATATTAGGCGGTACGTATAATGGACACAAATTGCAAATCTCGTGGCACTTAATGAAATTAAGCGGGAGCTTGTTCATAGAGGTCTAGAGAGTTAAGTTTTGACTGAAAGAAGGAAACGTCAGATGGTCAACTGATGTCATGGTAAACTTTGAGGTTATCCACCTATTGTACTCAAGGAATGTCAGATGAAACCTCCGATAGGTCTGATATAAAAATATTAAAAAGAATTGGACAAAGATGACTTCATTGGGGTACACCAAGGCTAACGTGGACTTGATTAGAAATAAGATCTTGAAATTTCACGAATTGTAAGCGATCATGGAGGTAGGAGCGAAGCAACTTTAGTACAGATCCTATAATTTCGAACTGTTGGAGCTTGAGAATCAAAATGGACACCTCGTTCTCAAAATCTCCCTTGTAAGCTCAAACCAACCTCGTATGACTACTACCTGAAGACAGCGATGGTGGTTTTTGGAACTTCAGTTTGGTGGTGAAAAGGTGGCTACGTTCAACCACTAAGGATCACCTATTTGCTGATACTTTATTGGTCGTTATTCATAGTTATGTCTAAGATGTCCTTTGGCAGTACAGTTCCAACATAGCGGGGCTCCACCACCTGATGAATTTTTGATGGCTTTTACTTCCTCGATATTCACATTTTTTGCGCACTTCATGAGATCTAATAGGAAACTGTCACTTGACCAGTTCGTAGGCCAAAGCATCTTTTATCAGCATTTATCAGACTATGTTCCATTGAAACTGTGAGCAAGACTTCCACTGCATCTCCTTTTAGTGGCAAACGTTGAACGTTTCAACGATTGTGCTCGGCAACTAGGGTGATTATTCCAAAGGTCAGCCTCCTTGCTCCTAAATTTCGGCTTGCTGTAACTCTTTTTTTAAAATTCTTTCTTGTCTTCCAACATGAATTAAATTTTTTAAAAATATTTCTAAATATTGACGAGCCTGATACTTTTTATAAGATAAAAAAGTTTAAGGGCTATTTTTGAAAATGTTTGGAGCATTTGGAATTTAGAATGATTCACCCTACTTTAAATTACCTTTTGAAGATGGTCCAAGAACTCTGTCCTTCGAAAAACTTCGTTGTGAATCTTGTTCTGACAGTTGTTTCTGATATAAAAGCTCCCATAGTTCGGGTGCGTCCTAAATTTAATTTAAACTAGTTTAAGGACCGATTTCTCCTTTAGAAATTAGAAATTTATCGAAATTTTTTTTAGCTTTGTGTTCAAAGCTGAATGGAAATTACAGGTTTTAACATGAGGTTCAAAATTATTTACACAATTATTTTTGAAAAGAGTTGATAATACAATAGTTTATCTATTTTTTTTATAAAATATATGTTTTTTAGAAGAATTAATAATAGTGATGTTGGCCTTTGACCAATATTAAAATTGAAAATGTTAAATATATGGGTCTGGGATGAACTGAAAATATGGAATGAGTTTCACTAATGTCGATGGAGAAAATTTTTAAATCAGTTTAAGATTTGTCTACCAGCAATATGTAACGACGCACTCGTAAATCGTATCTTTTACTATTTGAACAAAAGTGCTTTATGCTCTCTTCAGCAATATCTACTTCAGCTATATCTTTCGAGATATTATCGGTAAACAAACATTAAAGCTTCAAAGTCTGGCTTCAGTTCAAGGGTTTTTCTTCTATATTGAATCTCAGCTACGGTAATCTGAATTAGTTATTATAACGCCTAACAGTAGATACTTAGTCTTACTTATATTCCAACTTACATTTCTACTCGTATGTGCATACCTACAAACTAGCTGTTGATTTTATTCATTTTGCTTATTTCCTCACTAATTGGTTTGTTTCTATTAACAACGAATTTTCATTACTCCGACTATATCATGGCTATATCACGATGAGCTCGAAAGCTCTTAAAAACTCGAAAAGCATAAAATTTTCCCCGGATAATTATTTCAATTTCAATATTTGCTAGCGCGAATGGTGCGAGAGCCTGCCACAAAACTTACGAAAAAATAATTTTCAGAGGTGCTATGCAAGCATGCGCTTCGCCAGAATCTACAAAATGCCTGGTTTGGATGGTTGGTCGCCTTGAAACAGCAGAGGTTATTGGAAATGATTTAAATGAAAAATACGAAAACGATAGCAAAATTCACGAAATGAAATACGAAACTGCTCATTAACAACAGGATAAAAAGAGACGAAACGTTGCCGAGGGACGTAAAACTGAAGAATGGACGCGGGGCAGCCCACCGCCCAGGGTGAAAATTATTGGCAATTTGAGGTAAGGAAATTGGAACCGTTGGTGATTTGGAATGAGTCACAGACGAGTTTGTAATTTTGTTTTATATTTTCCTTTGGCTTCATACTCGTATACCACTTGCATCATCGGCAAAGAGCAGAGTTCAATTGGTGGGAGGTGAAGGTGGTATCGAAAGCAATCAGACGACAGACAACAATTCCGAGAAATCAAGTTGATAAAATAAATCCTTGGACGTTAAAATTGACTAAGCACTGCGAGATGATTTTATGGGCATTTTTATTGGGAATTATGTCCTTGAGAATTTCGAATCCAGTACAGACTTGGTACTGCGAACCCATAATAGTTGAGTTTTGAATAAAATAGAAGAGTTGGAGATGAAGCTCCGAAGTGCTTTCTTATTTTAGTTTTATTGGTTTACTTGCTTCAAGCAATTTCTTTTGGCTTGTTGAATTCGTCAGCTTATAGAACTAGATATAATTCAATAAAAACAGTATTAGTCATAAAAACTTCCAAATCACACAAGAGCTAGAGGTTTCTCAGACATAGGTATTTAATGAAATCAACTAGCGAACTTAATTTAGCTTATACTTAAGAAAAGCTCAAATGAATATATTTATTCAAAGACCAATTTTTCCTTTCAAATTTAGATTTCAATTCAACGCAATATTTCGATTTCGTGAGAGATGAATTTCTAGGATTGGTTAATAGAACAAAGAATAGCGATGATATTGCCATTTAGGTGGTGAGCTCTGCAGTGCCACTGTTCTTGTGTATGGGACAGATCTGCCCAAGATACCAATCTTTAGGTATAGTTATGTTGTCTCATATACTTTCATCACTAGTTGATGCATTGTGTGGTAAAAATAGTTGCATTAGCTGACTTTTGGCGAATTGATAGCTATCGCCTCTCTTCAGCTAACATGGCCTTAGACTCATCTTCGTTTTCGATATCTAGCAGTTGACCAAAGTATTAGATCTATCACTCTAGTATTCTCAACTGTTGGTCTACGAAAAGAAAAGACTATACGAGGTACGTGCGGAGTTCTGGGTACTGAAACAGGAGAAATAGTGCACAAAGAGCTCATTGGAAGCGGAACCATAATTCAGATCCATATTTTCCCGAATGCTATAGGAATTTTTTAATGTGTTGTAACAATTTATTGCATCCAGCAATATGATAATGTATGTGGAAGGTGAACTGCTGCAATGTTTAATCGAATTATATAGCACTAAAAGTACTAAGTAATTCGATCAATATTGGATATGCAAAAACCTATTGAAAGTCAACATTCGACAGGGCTTTTCTGCGACCCCATTCATCTGATGATTCGATGAAGCCTTGTACATTTCATGCCCTGACATATCCGTGATCAATTTCCCAAATGGAATATTTAATGAAGTCACATTTGGGTCAACTTATCACTAACAACACTAGTCTTGTGTCCGAGTGCCGGCACAAGAAAAGAGACAACAGCTATGCCTGCGTGGACACCATGCTTTCGACAATTCGCAGCTGAAATAATGACCAACTCAATAATAATAAATTGTTTCGGTGTCTGTGCTCTGTGTTGTGCATGTGTCTGGTTGATAGAAGTGTTTCAATACAGAAACGTAGCTACTTTCATGCAATTTACAAAATTCGATTTATGCCAGACTGGTCAAAATGTTTCTGACACATCGCACAAATAAATTCATGGAAAATGACCGTAGGTCGTATGGTGTACCATCTCCCGAATGAATTTCATTACTTACGTAACAGCATCCGAACTGGAACATTTATTGGGTGTGACATGCCCTCATTCATTTCCATATTTTTTGTTGGATATCATCAGTTTTCGATCTTTCGATGTTATTTAGGGGTCATGTTATAAGAATATGTAATGGAATTAATTGGTTGAAGCCGCTTTATTTATATAATATGTATGCGAACCTTAGATCCCGCTTGTTTTGACGGATTTTAACATTAACGAAAGACATGCATGAAAGGCGTTTTTGAAGACATTTATATCAAACTCCAAAACTGCACAAAGATTTTCGATTATTTCATGATTTCCAGCCATCTGTTATCATTTAGACTCTTAAAGGAAGAAAATTCGTATATCAGCCGTACAATTTAACGCTTATTTCATAAACATGGTCAAACCAGTGTCTGGTTTGTTTTTATAAATCACATCACGTTTCAATGGTTTCAATCATTTCTAATATATAAATCAAATACAGTTCCTAAAGATAGCTTGAAATTCGAATAACAGCAGATTTCATCGCTAGGTCAGTTTTCCAAACGAGCTGTCATTGGTGCTAACCTACAACAAGCACTGCAGTTGGCGCGTGGCTGAACCAGAACTATGGCTGATACTCTGCAGTCATTAATTGCATGTACTACACACAAAAAATTTCTCTATGATAGACGAAACACCAAGAATATCGGCCTTGTAACACTAATTTTTCTTTCCTCCTCGTTTAAACCCACGTTGGGCGCATTTTATTTTGGATCACTATAAGAGCTATATACGTATTGATAAGTTGAAATATGCCATGATATTAACACTTAAAGTTCATTTAATGTTTTCGAATTCGTAATTATTATATTTGCACAAAAGTTACCCAAAATAACGATAAACATATATATATATATATATTTATATTATCCGAAATTTAAATCGAATATAACATTTCACGAAGCCTGGTTTTGATCAGATCAACCATTTGAACCAAAAATGTAGGAACATTTTTGAAGCTCTCGTTAATAGGATTCGAAATATTTATTCCAGATCAATGAACTTTTTCGGAGTAGACTTGTACTACCGAGTCCGGAGCTAGTAATTCTTTGAAAGTGTCCTAATATCAATGTATATACTAGAAAAGGAAAATCACCGAATTTGATGTTTTATCGAACACTGATGATACGATGGGCATTAGCGAATTATTAAGCGTGCTTGGGAAAATCTCTTAGCACCTTGGCGGAAAATCTCTTGGAAGCAAATATTCTCCCAATATGTTGGTTCGAAATAAATTTGTTGCTGGCATCTGATTCTCGAACAACTCTGGACTCGCGTGTTTGAACACAAACTAAATGTTTTGATTCCAGTGCTCTCAGATGCTCTCTTTTAGTTTCTCAAAACTTGTGACTACAGTCAAGAAGAAAACTTTGACGCGTTGAAAGTTGATTCTTTGGAATGTGATTAAAACGTATGGAGCCTCCGTAGAGCAAAAATCCTCCTACCTTATGCACTGCCAAATCTACCAGCCCCGTATACTCCTAGGCTGTGGTAAGCTAACTTGAAGCTAGAAACAATGTGTGCAAAGTTGTAAAAGAAACAATGTGTGCAAAGCTACTATTAATTATTTTATTTCCAAGACTAAAATATGTTGACGGAAAGATGTTTTCGTACCAAAAAATACCATCCACGATAACTTTCGCCATTAGGTCTCTTGAGTTCATTTGCAAACACATACAATATTGAAAAAATGGCAGGTGAACAACCTGGTGTACGGTAATATTTTAATCTAATCTGTCTTGTGTACCTACTAATATATGCAGACAATTTTTAGCTTCGACGAGTGAAATGTTAGTCAGATTACGAAAACTTCCAATCTGATTCGCATCCTACGTACAATAGAATACATAGCGTTCGTCGTTCCCGGTAGATTCTCCGACTTCAGTTGCACTTCAGAGTAATTAAAAGTCACCGGGAGGAATCAGAAAATGGAAATGGAAATTGCAGCCTGACAGACAGACGAGACAATAAAAATAAGATACTCGTATTTTATGCTTATGACTGACTCGTAACTCTTCCCCAGATGTGTTTGCCGTTTCATTTTTTTATTCAAGCAAGTATTAATGTCTGGTTTCCGTTTCATTTCGGTGCTTTTCCTATTTTTCATAATGGGCAAAAACCCGTTTAGCCCCAGTTCAGATCCAGCAGCGGCAGCACCACTACTCTTCGTTCTTTCGACTCTGTACGCCTTCGTGCACTTGTTTCCTATCATCTTCTGTTCTGGCTGTTTTATGTGCATGTGACATCGTATCATTATCATTTAACTCTTTAGTGGGGGCTGAGTCAAGAGGATAACAGTCTTTATATCCTGCTTTATTGATTTCCAAGAGAATACGCGTAGTAGATATTGAAGGACGTTTTAATTTGCATTATAATTTGACAACGGGGAGCCGTGTATGTGAACTTACTGAAAAGTAATGTGGAAAGCTTTCGAGTCCTTCGAGTGAGCAATTTGTCAAAGAGAAAGTTATAATGATACGAAGACGATAGAGAATGCTCAAATTTGTAGATAAAACTTGTACTTGTAAGTTCTATATAAAATCTAGGTGTGGCACTTATTTATAGAAGGTCTCCAGTATGAAATCTCCGACTAAATCATTTTTGAAAAAATTAAAGAAAAAAATTAATCAATGGTTTCCAGAATAACTTTAACCTAGTGAATTTGATGGATAAGGATAGTGCAGACTTTGTCAGAAGAAAAAATCAGAAGGAAAAATTACATATTTACCTTAAACTGATAATGAAACTGATGACAGTGAAAAATGCCAGGAAAAATGCCATGCTTGGAGAGTAATAAGTGATGACATTGAATCTTCCATACGTGTAGATATAATACCAGAAAAAGGGAAGCATATAGATATTTTTTTGCACAATTTTTTCAGGTTTAAATTATACCCGCAGGTGCTAATACTATGCACATGAATAGTTGTAGTATTCGTAGATAAATAAGATTTATCTATTCTATATGGTTTCATAAATTTCAAAGATCAATGCTCTAAACATATTTGAATAAATAAATAAATGACTAACGTCATATATTTTTGAAAAGATGGCAAAAATCTATTACTTGTAAATGCAAAAAATTACAGTTTTGTAAATAAACTCATCGTTTTCAAAGTCTCTCGAATCATTCCTACCACTCCAAGAGAAGTTTCACACAGTTTCGTATGTTTTTCATATCTGCTTACTTTGAAATGTTATTTTATTTACGGTCTACTCACCCGACAAGTGTATAGAGTGTAAGCCAAAAATTGTGTGAACTTTTTACAATTTTGAAAGGGACATGTCTTCGGTCTGCTATCGACCGCTATTGAAAATTTCTTTTCAATTGCTTTTGAAAATCTAAAGATATTCGTGTAGTGAAAGAGATGAAACGTTTCAACGACAAGTGTACTACGCTTGCTGTAAAACGAAACACTGGATGTCAACCTAAGAAAGCGTTTCACCATAATATGTGCTAAGTAAAATGGGTGACAGAAAGCTCCTTCTCAAGAACGGAGTTTTTTTTAGTGGTAAGTATACTCCACTAAGAAAATCTTGTTAATAAATCTTAAGGTGTCCAGGAGTGTTTGCTAGATACAAGGATGAATTGAAATCCTTAGCTTTTTTACTTAAGATTATTACCGGATATAAGGGCGAGTGATAAAATAAGGGTTACAATTAAAGTTATAGCATAAAATTAACAAAATAATAACAAAATATATCCATTACTTCAATATTCGATGGAATACCTTGCTGTTTATGTGTTTACGCTCAGTTAGCACCAAACTTGATAAATTTCCTCAGTAACAACTACCTGACCATTATCGGTTTTCGACAAAGCTCTCAAATTATTTCAAACATTATACATTCAAAACATGGTTCCCATTTCCATCTGCAAACAAGCTGAGTTTATATACAGTAAGGAATGTATATATTTTACCGTTACTTTTTCCATTGGAAAAAATTCTAACCTGAAAGCAACTGAACAAAATTGCATGACTTCAGATTAAATTTCGTAAATAGTATCTTCATCTCAGGCTGCTACATTTATCTCTTCCTGGTAGCAGGACGGGAAACGAAAACGAGAAAGTTTACTTTTAAATTTCAGTCACGTAATTTGTTGACAAACAGCAAAAATCTGCAACAAGTCGAGAAATGTTTATCAAGTGCGCGTTGTGTTGGAACGCCTTCAGGAAGTCTCATTTTAAAATGTCGTGCAAATAAAAGCAATTCTGTTCTGTCGTTTTTCCAATTCAATTCATGCATTATAAGTATAAACGTCACACGAGTTAGGATAAAACGTTTTCGTTTGGTACAAGGAAACGAAATTTTTTCCCGAAACTTGGCAATTGACGAGTTAATGCTATTCGAAAATTTAATGTCTCGCTTGGAAAGAAAAAATTCTAATCATGTGATTTGCGAGCTGATCGTTATTTGCATTCAAATAAGTGTTGCAGTTTTCTTGGAAGTGAATTTTCGGAGCGCTGTTTTCTTTGGTTTTTGGTAAATAAACTCACGTTCAACGAAAATACTGACATGATTGATTAACTTAAGTTTAAAATGTGGTAGCCATTTTATATGTGATTACTTGGGAAAATCGCAAAAAAAAGATAAATTCATATTTAAGGTAAAATTTTTGGCCGTTTCTAAAAATAAATATCAGTTTTTTATGTTGAAATAAATATTCAAGTCCACAAGGAATAGAACACCTAAGAAAAACCAATTAAAAAAGTTAATATTGACACAAGATAATTTTAGCAAGAAGCATGGTTCGGATCAAAATCAGCGATAACATGATTCGACTGAATCAGCATGTTTTCAGTTGCAATTGAAGTAAAATCATCCACATAGGTCAGTTGCTAGAAAAAATATACGGAAAATATTTAGAGGTCTTGGATCTCATTCTCTCGCGAAGAGTATTGAATGGTTATTTTTCCAGCAACATAAGACTCTTTTCGGAAGGCAGGCCTCATATTTTTTAAGCCCTATTCGTTTCAAACTGAAAAGTTTTTTTTTTAGCGCTGTTTAATACTTCAATACGCTTCTGAAGCGTTTAAGTATTTAAAAAGACGCAATGCGTCACCACATTGCTTATTAACTTAAATTGTAATTCCTTCAAATTCGCAAGAAAGGGATTAAAATATACTATGGCTGGAATAAATTTTTCCACAAGTAACTTCTGATGATGATAAGTATGAAATCAGTAACAATTTTTAGAAAGATGGACAACGACGGACGGACCGAAAGACGGAAAGAAGAAAAATAATAAACAATATTGGATACACTTGGGAGACAGAATTGTTTTAGAGCACGAGCACAGTAGCTTTGGACGTGCGAACTCTCTAAAAGACACTCCCATCGCGTGCATGGCAACCAATGGACTGATTCCTATTTGATGGTACCCATTAGTTATAAATAAAGGTCAGATTTTAAGTCTTTTGTAAGATAATTTTACCGGCACTGATATTCATCTAAAAAAGTCACGAACACTAGTATTATATAGGATTTTCCATTTAGGCCACCCCAATTTTTCGCTAAAATTTTCTTATCATACAATGGCATTTTTGTCAAATTTTGTTGACATTTGAACAGTTGACGATTTGACATTTTTAATTGTGGATATATATACGATTCAATAACGTTGAAAGATAGCGCAAATTGTTTATCAAAATTCGCCTACTGTTACATCAACTTTAAGCATATTACGTCGTATTCACGGTGGTCATAATTGCCCAGATAAACGAACAATTAAACGTTTAGTGCAAAAATTTGAATTAACATTTACATTTCATAGTGTTGTCGTGCCAGTGAGACAAAGAAGTACTCGAAGTGGAGAGAATATCGTGGCCGTACGCGAAAGTGTGAGACAAAACCCAAACTTGTCAATTATTCGCCGTTCCCAGGAATTAGGTATTGCTCAAACCAGTTTGTGGCAAATTTTACATAAAGATTTGAGTTCATGTATCTATAAGATCGCATTGACACAAGAGCTAAAGCCGCAAAATCACCAACAGCGACGTCACTTCAGTGAATGGGCACTAAACATGCTCGATGACGATTCTGATTTTTACGGCAAAATCATATTGAGCAACGAAGCACATTTTTGGCTTAGCGGATTTGTCAATAAGGAAAATTGCTAGATTTGGTCAAGTGAGCATTCCAAAGCCATCCACGAAATGCCATTACATCCGCGAAAATTGACCGTTTTCAGGCTTTTGGTGTTCTGGATCCTTCTTTTATTTTAATGACCTCAACCCAGTCAAGGTCAATGGTGAGTGTTGCCATGCCATCTTAGCCGGTTATTTTTAACGTAAATTACAAGGAAATAGCCTGGTTGGTATTTTCAACAAGATGGCGTTGTATGTCACACAACTGTCCAAACAATCGACTTATTGAAGCTATGTAATGTCATTGGCCTTTTCAACCATCCGCAAACTTCAGAGATGCTCAGATCCTATATCGAACGTGTAATCGCTGGAATATCGTCCACACTGTGCGGAAAAGTCATGAAAAATTGGGTTCAGCGGATCCACAGTTGCAAGCGCTTCCAGGGTAGTCATTTGAATAATGTTGTATTTTATACGTAATTGCATTAATTGTAATTTCATTTACAATAAAAATTTTGTTCATACTTGAAATCGTTTTTGTTTTATTTAAAAAAATAAATAGGGTGCTCTTACTGGAAAAGCCTGTATTTCTCCACTTGATCTGAACAAACACAAAAAAATATAAACTCTAAGTTAAGGCAGTATTCTGGTCTAGAGGCTTGATTTAGAGGTGATTTTACGGACGCAATATAAAAAAACCATAAACTTTTTTGGTATATATTTTTCTACCAGTCTTTTATTAACATTTTGAAAGTACAAAAATGTATTCAAACAATAAAAAAATTTGATGTAGATAGAAGCCGGCGAAGTGAAGGCTAAAAATAAAAAATTGTCTAATGGTTGACATGATTCCACCCTTGTGGTCTGAAACATAAATTTTTGGTAAATTCTGTAAGAAAAGAGAATGTAAAATTCGTCTGATGTAAGCGATTGAATAATTTTTTTTTTACAAAATGGCGTCCATGTAAAAAAAGTCGTTTTTTGCCTCATTTTTTCAATTTTTTCAATTTTTAATAAATAGTAGGAACATTTTTTTTAAAAAATCCCTACGTCAGACAAAAACTAATAGTGTTAAGAGGATTTGCGCAAAATTTCACGTAAACCGGTCCATCACAACTAGAGATATCATGTCAACCGTATCGAGAAAAGTAGTTCCGAGAAAAACGCGTTTAAAACTTGGGGTCTCGTTTCGGGCAGTTAGTTGGCGTGTTACAAAAATAACTGTAACTCCAAAAATAATTCGAATTTCCGAAAATCATTTTAAAAGCTTATTCTTAAAGGTCTAAACTTTGAAAATATGCAAACAAAAAAAAATCGATTTGATCAAATTTCTAGACCAGAATACTCCCTTAAGCGTTAAAAGGTATTAGCAGCTCTTGAAATTGAGTTGAGTCTGAAGCATAATGACAGTTGTTTTTGCGAGAATTGTTAGATGGGTTTCAAAATATCAGATTAAAACTACGCTTTAGATTAGATTAGACGATTTCACTTAAGATTATAAGAATATTACGTTTCAGATTATATTTTATAATTAATCAACAGCATCAAAAGCAACTTTGATCAAATCCAATATAACAGCTTAAATTGTACTAGTCAGTTATCAAGCCTAGATAACGCAATGTTATTTATGCAAAAAAAGTTCCTAGCCTTAAGGATCAAGTCTGAAAACACAGATTTCTTGATTAAGTTACTTTACGATTGTTAAATTGATCCCTCGTCAGCCGAAATGGATCGTTCCAAAATTCAATTTTGGCAGGTTAAGCATGAATTTTACAAATCTTAAAGCCAATGATGAAGACCACATTTAAGGAGCAACTTTATTTAGCGGTTAAAAGAACAAGATGGGGGCACAGAGTCGTAAAAAGTATAATGCTTATAATTTAAAATGCGAAAAATGTAATTATTTTTCTGTTCCTGCCTGTTTTTTTGCTTTTTTTTTAAACGCTTCTGCTTGGAGGCTTATGCTAGTCAAAAATAGACCCCGTTAATACTAGCTCAGTTGGTGGACCGGGATCCATGGGGCTAAGGGTTTAAAATAGTACCCGATCCACCCTTGGAGGCAGATGTCGTCAGACATATTGTAGATTCATTGTGTCTAGCGCTCAATGTGTGACTAGAAAATAATCACACACTCTGCCAGGAAGATATCCCTTTATTCAAAACCTCTGAGAAATCTGTCAGTTATGTATCGCCAGCTTTGAAGAAGCTTTAAGTCTCCACCCTCAAATTATTCAAATAAATTAATATTCAAGACACCATTATTTACTGTGTCTGATTAGCTCAAACTGATCGTAGATGACATCACAAAAGCCACGCAAAGAATCGATGTGAACAAGGGCCCGGGATATGAACACATCCTTTCTTTTTATTTCAATAGCCTAGTATACAAACCGGACCGACTAGGACTGACTTGGGCTGAAATGGATTGAAATGAAACTTTAAAGTAGGTGTTTGGTGTGCTTGGATTAATCGAATACAATTCAGCCAGTTCTACACGCTGAGAAATGACCGAAATCAATATATTAGCATCTTAATATTGTTATAGTAACAGCATTGTCCCTAATACATAATTTTAACAGCTCAATATTGTATGTTAGGAAGTTACAATATTATATTTGCAGTTTAACATTACATATTAAGCTGTTAACTTTTTATATTCAGAACATCTGTAAATATAAATGTTTTAACATCTTAACATAAATATATTACTATGCTAATATAAATGTATTAAGCAAGGGTGGTGAATTGTTGGTCATACAACAAAGTACATTGCTTGTATTGTTAGTTAGGATGTTCATATTTTATGCGGCAATAGCACACTGGAATAACCAAATGTTCCGCGATCATCGAAGTTAAGCAGTGTTGGGCGCGGTTAGTACTTAGATGGGGGACCTCTTGGGACTATGGAAAAATAGTATCGACGGCGTGTTAATATTAATTATTGGTATACCAATATACTATAGTAAGACGTTAATATAACTTATTGCCATGTTACTATAATATATTGGCATGTTAATATATATTATTGGTGTGTCAATATAGTATTGTAAGATGCTAATATAACTTATTGCCATGTTACTATTTAATATTGGCCTACTAATGTAATATTGTAACAGAAAAATTCACCACACGCATGTCAATATATAACATTTTAAGAATGCTATGTGCGGGCAATATAATGTTATTGCTAGGTCAATATAATAATGTTAAGAAATGTTTTTAATATAAATATATTAGCTGCAAAATATATTAAGGGTAGAACAATGATTTTTCAGCGTGTACTAAAGTGAAGTGTGTCGCATCGGAACGTCACATATATGAACAAAACTCAAAAGGGCTTCAAATTTTTCAATAATTCAATCTCTCGATCCGGGTCTTTTAATGCCAAAGTAGATCCTATCCGCAGAAATTTCGTGATCGGATCGACTTATTCAAATAAATCCGATACGCGTATACAACATGGATTGACTTAGCTTAATCCACTTTGAAATCACATTGCGTACCTATTGTGGGGAATCGGTTTTTACCGCTACAAAATAATTTTTAATGAATTGCAAAGTCACGGATCTTTACTCTCTTTCTAGAAACCTTAGCATCAAACATCGATACTCAATACAAATGACAAACGTATAATTGGTAATTAAAGAGAAATAGCTATACATATATGTATAAGTTATTCAAAAATATATTAAATTTTTGTTTAAGTTTAAATATTACATCTCCAATAGATAATCTCTTCCTTTCATTCATCAAATCTAAACCAAGTATGAACATTTTTTTTAGAACACATACAACAATACAATTCTCAAATTGCTCATAAAAATGGTAGCGATTACGAGTGACCGAACGCATTATCCGAGTATTGAGTTATTCTGTGTAAACTTTCAAATTAATTTTAAAAAGGAATCGAGATGAATTTTTCGTATTATGTTAAACATCTTTATTACAGTGTGTTAGACAAATCTTTGCACGTTATAAAAAAAATTATATTTGCTCTATTTCGAATCCAATATCACATCTGTAGCACTACATATTAGAGTTCCATTTTTTATTACTATTTCTAATAAAGTTTAAGTCAAATGGATAAATTATTGATTGAAATACATTTCCAATTAGACTATGCTCACTTTTTCTAACTATACAAGTTTCTATGAAAACATTATAATAAGAGCTTAGATAAACGCCATCTACTATAAATTAGATATGTAAAATTTGAAAATGTTCGAAAACTTTGACGCTGAAGTAGAAGTAGGTTCTACTGTGGAAAATACGAATTTTTGCATTATGTTCAAAGCTCTAGATATAAGATAATTTTATGTAAGTCACTCATTTTACTAGGTCGAAGTTTTTAGCTATTTAAAACCTTTTTTACGGGCCAAAATTGAAGAGTTTCATTCGCATTAATTAATATCGAATTCAGCTTGCCTTTATTAAGCTCTTTAAGGATCAGCAAAAGCAATTATATATTAATTTTTGACATATATTTTTTCAATCATCATTCTTGACAAATGAATTATGGTTACATTATCATCACTTTGCAATGATTTGTTATAATGGTCGTTAGAATATAAATGAATTTTATCTTTGAAAAATAATAATGTTCACCATTTATATATTTTCCGTCTTATCGTGAATACTTCATCACTCTAGACGATTTTTTTCGAAGGCATAATCGAACCGAGCGATAAGGAAAAATATTCTTGGAAACTACCCAAGAAGCAAGACAAATGGTGAATGGACATGGCACCGTATCCTATTCACCATTACTGAAAGCACCATGAATACGCCACAATCTCCTGAATATGAAAAGTTGTTTCCGGTGCCCTTGGGAGAGTTTGAGCGTTTCGCCATTTGGCTAGTGAGAAGAGCATGTAAGCAGTTTTTCTTCTTTTTTTTTGCGGAAATTGCAAAATTCAGCCAAAAAGCCGAGGGAAATCCGTTTGAATTTGTAGCCGTTTTCTCAGACGTTTGGATGTCGTCGAAAATAATGGAACCGTGGAATTACTTGATGGTTCCGCGAATGCTGAGGCTAAATGTATAACCGTTACTAAAGCGATTTCAGATAAAGATTTCAAGTTTTCCGGTGATTTATGACCGCAGAAGAAAAATGTTTATTACTTAACGCTAAATTTTGGTAATTTTGCGTGAAGTGACATTTCATACCTGCAAAGAATTTTTTGCAAAGAGCTCATAAGACTCTTATATTTTCTATCGAAGTAGCAATTAGTCTGGAAATTGCATTCCCATTCGACCGAAAATGATCGTAGTGTTTTCATATTTTCAAAAGCTTTATTGATAAATTTTGTCAGTGTGCTCGCAAGAATTCGAAATAGTGAACATATGAACTTTAATTGATGAAAATGACGTAAATGTTTGCCAACATCAACCGTTCTGAGGTCATGTATGAGAATCCGAACAATAAATAAATTTCGCAGATACTTTTGTAAAGTTTGGTATCCTCGCCCAGTCAAAATTCTGCTTGGCCTAGCAGCCAGCTTGAGTAGGAGCTGCAAGCCAGTTGAATGCTTTAAAGTTTCAATAGTGTCATATGACTGGCAATAAGCACCCTTTCGAATAGCCAGACCGAAAAACTGTTGAGCTGTTACATAAAATATTAAAAATCTCGACGGAATTTTCGATATTAATGAGTGATTTATGAAATATGTAATTTAATTCGTTGTTTCAGTATAACTTTTCAATGGCTGCCCTGTTTCATTGTCCCAACCACACTTTAAATGTAGCTTTTCATGATAGTGGAGAAATGACCGATACATGCATGTAGCCACCCAAGCGAGAATGGGCATTAAAATTTTAGGCAACGATACAAAAGCAGTACTCATCGCATTTGTGCAAAATCGATGCTGACCTACATGCGTACCTCGAAATGACGGGGACGTACTGGATGGACCTGGACCAAACGTCCCTACGTACGTACGTACATATGAACAGAACATGAAATCGAAAAACATCCACTTCTCTTGCCTATCGAAATCTTTGCCTCCCCATTCACGCATACGGATCGCACGTATCTTTATACGTACGTGCTGTTCGAATATACAGTGTACAATATGTGGGTGCAAAAAGACAACCAGCACCTCGATGTGACCTATTCTGAATACAGGGCATAAAGGATAATATGGGATGAGCCACTGAATTATTGACCTACACCGAAACATGGAGGAACTTTGATTGCGTCTATTCATGGTATGTGAATGTCAATAAACTTAAATTAGCCTCTTTGGAGTGGACCCAATGATTTGCTGCCATAAGAAAATAAATTTGAGCTTTGTACTTAGGAGTTTCCGAAACGTGTTCTGGGCTCCGAGATCATTTCTTTCGTATGAATACGCGAATATTTAAGCTTATCAAAGCTATCAATGTAGCTCTATTATTGGCTTTTTGTGTTAAATAGCCTAGTAAATCAGCATCCAACAGTGAATGAAATTTATTCAATAGTAAAATCATGCCATTTCGATATTGATTTAATCTAGTTCGCTTCAAGTTTAGGCATATGCCACTCAACTATTACTTTGACTGTCTGTATCTTCTTTAATCTTTTTCTAATGATTTTCTTGGGTGCAGATGTCTTAACCGGGATTTTGTTTTTATAACTATTGCTCTCGAGCACCCATGCAAAATGAGCACCGATGTAATAAACACCAATACTATAATCTTAATATTGCGCATTCAATTCTTTATCTTCCAAACGATCTTTTAATATTTTAAATCAAAGATCGATTCGTGCAATCAGGGAGCTCATTTTGACTTTACAACCGGCACCGAAATCAAGATAGCTCTCTGTTGCAGTTATCCTTCAGATATTTCTAAACAATGTCTGCGATACTCCTCGAAAATTTTTTTAATTATGCTTTGAAATCACTACTAGTAACTCTACATCTGTGCTTTGCAACTAATTACTTGTTCAACCTATACATATGTACCTATTCCTATACATGTTTTACAATTCTCTGAACCTTTGCAAAAATCTTTGTTTACTCCTAAGTATGATATTCATGCACGCAATAAAGTGAAATTTGTATTAGCTAAAAAGATCTACAGTCATCAATCCAAACAAAAAAGTAAATATCATCCAGAATATATTGGGGACCGAGAAAATAAATTAGTGTTCCAAGATTATCTGGAGTAATCAAACTTGAGTAGCCCACTGGGTAGGAAACTGGCTTCATGTCTGTGGTGCTCGTATTCACATTGATTGCAAATTTGTGATCAAGCTCTCTACCGGCTTCAACCACTAGACCCGTACGAGGGTTGCTGTTGGGATTACTTTACTTGAGTCAAGACATTCAACGGGTGCTTATGTCAGTCAGTGTAGATAGGATAAACAGCGAAATATTTGTATTGAGATTTTGAGAACTATATATAAAGTGGGCCTTTGCCGAGTTTTACTCAGAAAAAAAAACCGTGTATAATTCCAAAAATAAATAATCTGACTTAGCGCAGATTTCTTTGAACCTATATACTGAACATGAAGAGAAACACATCAATTGGTGTCAGAAGTGGAATCTTTTTGCATTTGAGAATTGAAGAGTGGCCTTGGACGGATTTTTTAACTTTGAATTCGTGAAAAATGTGACCGTTTGTGAAAGTAGTACAAAACAACGCAAGGTTGACAAATTTCAAATCCCAAGCCTATTACAATTACCGGTATTTATCGTGTGAAATAATGTGGACCTAGTAAAAAGAACAATGCCAAAATCAGTAAGTGAGTTTGTGTTAACAGAGTTTTAAGTAAAAAGTCAGAGATGTGGTTTACTGACAGCCGAGAGAAAACTACCTCTGATAAAACAACTAAGAGAGGCTTTTCTCATGGAAGGCATTAAATCCGAAACTTTTGAATTTACAGAAAAGAAAACCAGCCAAAGACACGTTCCTGAAAAAGAGAGTAACATTTAAATGAATTCGCTTAAGGGCTTACTGCTGATAGTGGCATGCGTCGTAAAGTGACAGTCCTGGATATCGATCAGAAACTTGAACAACAAGCTAAATGCATTAAACAGCAAGCCATGAAACTGCACCAGAAACTTTGTCAACAAGCTGTGGAGATTAAAGTGCCATTGCTCTAGAAATTCGATTGACCAGTGCTGAAACTTGAGAAGGAGTTCGATAAGCAAGATCTGGAAATGAAGAACCAGTTTGAACAGCAGGCTTTCAATAGTGAGAAGCAGTTAACAAAGCTCAATCGGTAACTCCAGAAAGAGCTGGGCAATCAAGCTGGAGAAGTAAAACAGAAGTTCGGCAAAATTGAAGCAGAAAACGAATCACTGAAAAATGTTCAGTGCGTAAAAACTGACAGAGTTATTTTAACTAAAATCAGCACTCAAGCCACCCATTTTCGGCAAACAAACTTCAAACTGTTGCAGATAATAAACTTTTTAGCGCTCAAGAACATGCGACCACTTTAATGGTGTTATAAAAAGAAGCCTCTTTTTGAATTTTTTAAATCATTCCAGCGGGCAATTACTAGGGCTACTCAAGCCTGATGAACTCTCTAGATATAAAATACGGTAATGGTTATTTCAAAGAAGTACATAGCTTAAAGTTAAGAACGTGAACGCAGAAGCGAGAAGAAACGTTAAAATAGCTGGCTCAAAATATCGAGCATATGACACTCTTTTCTTATCCTAATTTGATATAGACCATCAAGATGAAGTAACACAGCGTGTACCCATCCTGGTAGTAAGATGTGAAAAAAAAATTGTCAAACAATATTGTTGGCGGAAAAACGGGCAGCCAAAGATAATTTGGCGTACGCTTTGACCTATGGTTTGGTGAAGTGGGCATCTCGAAGTAACTTTAGAATCCATGAAGTTGACGAGAAATGTGTTTGCTGAAGATTAGCTGGAAATTAACGACATCCATAGTGTTGAAACTGTAAAGAAAAACAGACACTTGAGGCGTGATTGTTGAAAGAAATAGAAGTCGAGGTTTCACCAGGGGTGTGCCAAGAAGACAATAAAGCAACAAAGCTTGCTCAGTAAACGTAACTGTCGTTTCTTTGGAAAAGATGGGAAACCGCTAACATCCAATCTGATGGGTCAAATGTTGGCTCTTGGAATTATCGAACTCGGAACTAACATTAAAATCTCTAGGCAATATCAGCACGAAGATGACAAGAGTCTGGAGAGGAAAATTGGCAGCTAATTTCGCAACATAGCTATGGATACTGGAGCAACAAAGTAGACATTGCGAAAGAATTTGACGAGGCCCTGGAGACTTAGTAACAATGGGCGATACACACCGCTTTACTTTTACAGAGGAAATCACTCGTCGGATACAGCTTAGCGATTCAGTATTCCAACATCGGTTCTTGGTAGTAGAAATTACCGACGAGTGAATACTTTTATGAGCTTCTTAGACTCTCAAGGTTTTAGCCTGGATTTATAAGAAAGGGTGATCAAGTGCAAATACATGGATATATCACTAGTAGGCAATCAATCTCCTGTGGTATTTCACGTAGTTTTAGGACAATCATTCTCAACTTTTTGCGTGAAAAAAATTCAAATTGTGCTCGAAGACGCGAAATATAGTTTACACAAGTATAAACTAATATTCGTATGTTTTTTTTTATCATTTTTCATAATGCAATTTATTTTGGTAAAGTCAGTAGTATGGGATTTCGCTATAAATTTCAAAGCACCCAAAATAATTGTGAATAAAATAGTTTTAAGTTTTCTAGCATCTATTTCTATCATTTTATTAATTTTTGCATGAAATCGTTATCAGTTCACAAACATTTATTTAATTTCCCCAGAACTCCGACGTTGAAATCAATTATCAACTCCTGACTGCAGTTTCATAGACTAAAAGAGTTATTCCAGCTGCAAGATACCAGAAAAATCGACTTCACTGAAAAATTACGATTCCTTTTAGAAAAATTCTCCGACCTTTATTGACCAAACCCAATGGAACGTTACTTGGTTATAGACGGTAGTTTCATACACCCGCCTGGGATTATTTTATCCTGAAATTTCATTTTGTAAATGTCTTAAACAATACATTGTTGAAAACGCACCGTTGCGGAACGTGAATAATAGTAACTACAGGCAGACGAACGTACGGTTCCTCCTGAAATCCATGTGCTTGGAATATCGATTAGGATCCCGAGTAATGGGCATTTGGTTTTTTGTTTGAAGGCGGTCAGCCATCGGTGAACAAAGATATGTGCTCTCATGCGGAAAATAGTGGAAAATCAAATCGATGCTAATGGGTCGGATACTATGGGTTTTATGCGGCCGGTTGCATTAGGAGGCCTAAAAGGGTATGCTATGTGATTTGAGATAAAAGGTTCGAGCTGTATTTTTGAAATGATCGATATGAACGCCTTGTAAAAGTATACAGGGAATGACACGGCTCCAAAGTTCAAACACTCGCTTGGAAGTTTTCTCGGAATAAACAGAACTACCAATATTTCACCTGCTGCAATATTTTGAATTACGACCGGAATAATAATCAAAAAAAAATAATACAAATAATCAAATGCTTTACCTTCACATTGTAACACTGTCCCATTTATTTAACGCATGCCAATCAAATTCAATTCAAGTCGCTATTACATTGTTCCAGATATTTACCAGGGAAACGTTAGCTAATCTTGTTAATGGAGTACAACTATGAGTTGCACAAAGATGTTCCTACGCTAAAATCAAAGCTATTGTGCGACGAGCTATCTCTGGCATGGTATTCTGATCCTGCATATAATCTGAACGAGAGAGATGTGTGTGTTTCATTCAACCCGAAATTACTGGCGAGGAAAACCAAAGAAATTCAAGAGATAATCATTTTCTCAAGGAAACCCCAAGAAAATCTCGATTAGTGGCACGAGGGTAAATATTTACTTTCGAGTCTGCCATGATACTCAAGTTGGAAATGAGCGTTCGACGTTGAAAGCTAAGTGGTTGAACGGAACGGAACGCCCGATTGTGATGCTCAAGCAAAGCTGCCAGGATTTGTTCTATATCATCTGCCATTTGAATTGTGGATTTAGATCCGTAGAAATAATTCATGTGAAGGTGCTGTGGGTGGGAATAATTACTTGTGTTTTTGATGGAACTTTATTTGAAGGAACTGCAGGAATGGAATATAGTGGGTAAGTGAATCAGTTTGTTTCGATCGGTTGAATTTTTATGGAACTTTAAATATTCAAACTGTGTGAGCAGCTTAGTGTGTTTGGTGATTGAAGGAGAGATATACACCTAGAATGGTCGGCAAAATCGATTTATTTTTTATTGTATTTTCGTGAAGATACAGGTCTCAAAAATATCTGGTGAAAACACCAAGTTAATATTTCTATAAATAAGCTAGTTACAGCCGATATAATCAAACGTGTTTTACGAAGCATGATACGATAGTTAATAACATTCATTAGGCTGCTTCAAGTATTGTTCAATTGGTGTTAAAACAAGCTGTAAAAGAAGTACAACGGGAAATAAAAACAAAATTCGAGTGCTGGTATAACCAAACTAACCGTTTTTGGAGATAGTACGGGGCGAAAACGTGGTTTTACCTCATTGTAGGGAGTTGAGGTTCTCATTGGACAGTTTACAGGAAAAGTTTTTGATATTCTTGTAAAATCTTCTTATTGTGCTAAATGTAACTATTGGAATAAACTCGAAAATACTGAGCAATGTGAGGAATGGAAATCGAATCACGATGGAAATCGCCAGGCCAATCATGATGGATTGGCAGGTAAAATGGAAGTAGACGCCATGAAAGAATTGTTTTCACAATCTGCCGAAAAGTATAGAGTTATGTACACTAATTACGCCGGGAATGGTGACTCTAAGACGAACATGGGATTAGTGAATGCGAAACCGTATGGTAACGAGATTGAAATTACAAAAAAAGAATGAGTGGGTCACGTTCAAAAGCGATTGTGAACCCTTCTTCGCGAATGAAAGAAAAAAGTCCTGGAATCAGCAGCAAAAACAAATTGAGGGCAAAGTTTATAGATATACTGAAGATTTACTATGGCTTAGCTATTTGCAGAAACTGTGCCTCCAAGGATGAAATGAAAAAAGCGATACGGGCAACATTTTACCATTACGGCTCAACTGACTGCAAGCCTCAACAACATTTCTGTCCCGAAGGCAACGAATCGTGGTGCCAGTTGCAACGAGCAAAGGCTAAAGGAGAACTGGAAAATGTTCGTCACAATTATTGAGCATTGCCAAAAATGTTGTTAGATGTCATCAAACCAGTAAACGAAGACCTCAGCAATGAAAAATTGTTGAAACGCTGTGTTGGTCGATATACCCAAAACTGCAACCAACTTATTTGGACAATAGCCCCAAAAACGATGAACAGCGGGGCCAAAATCGTTAGCATTGCAGTATATCTTGCAACATGTACATTCAACAATGGTTTCACCTCATCGCTGGAAGTCATGAATGTGTTAAGAATATCGTTCGGATCGGCAGCGCACTTGTACGCAGCGCAAGAAGACGAAACTTGCATAGCGAAAGCCGGACTGCAAGCGCAAGAACAGACGAAAGAAGGTTGAATACGGCGCCGGCAAGACAATTTAGAAGCCATGAATATTCCGTAAACAGTAAAAGACTTACACTATGGGCCTGGTATCGATGATTCCATGTTAGTTGACAAATTCAATGATTTATTCAGTCTTAAATTTTCAAACGCATATTTCTTAAAAACACGTTTTTCAAATCGGTACCCAAAATTTCTCGAAAACCAAGTAACTGGTTACCTTAATTCTTTTTGTGATTATTTTATATAACATTATCTAGTACTTGTCATAGGATTTTTTTTTCGTTACTTAGTTTTTGTTTTATAGCCAAAATAATATCTAATTTTTGGTCAAAAAATCACTATTCATGTTCAAACGTCCGCCATTTTGTCACTAATCGATATTTTCAAAATCGGCTATGACACGAACTAGATTATAGTATCTAATTTAATAATCTTTTTCCATTGTTTCTTCAGATAATTTTTGAACAAATGCCAGTGGGTACCGTTAACGCTGTTTTTTTTACAGCGCTCCAAGGATCATACAATATCCTTGTATGTTTTTTATATTTTTGAATAAAAAAAAATTAAACATACTTTTGAATGTGTATACTTTTAGATAATTAAACTCCCAATCCGATATTTCAAATAGTTTTCCTTACAAAAAAAGCACAAAAATGACCGTTTTATCCGGCTCCTAGGTGTATATCTCCCCTTAAGGGAGATCGGAAAATGGAGCAAAAGGATTCCAAGATAGTTGTGATCGGTAAACTTCAAAGTTCAGGGATATCGATTGAATGCAATTATGTGTCCTTGATATTTTTGAAACCGAATCCACTGTAGAATTGGTACCTCCGCGTTAGAAGTTAGTTCCTAACCAGCGTGCGAGCTCCTTACATGTATACGGACAAAAATCCGATGAACCGCCCTGAGATTCTATTGTTGATCAGCTGATTATAGGCCTGGAAAGTTGGAAGAAATAGTATGGGGCAGAAAGAGATGCAAGATAAGATTCAACAACTACATACTCAGGCTAGATTTTTCGTTGTTCACATACGGCTCACTACTCGTAAAAATACCAATATGTACACTCCCAGGTCGCTTTGCCAGATATTGCATTGCCTAAATGGTGGCGCAATTTTCAAAGTGGTTTTTTTCCAAAACTCATCTGCTAGACATTTTTGTCATCGCTCTGACAATACATGAAATGCATACCTACTGCAGCAATAAGACGACGCATCTTTGGAACGACACTATTCATCCAATCAATTTTGCACTTCTTCGAATCTTTTTTCTGGGCAAAGCATTGTTCAAGTTGATTAGTTGTTGTCGATGGCAATACCCATTTACAGTTTCACTTGGTTTTAGGAGCTCACAGTACACGAGTCCTTGTTGGCCCCACAAAGACTTCGATGTTGATGCTTGACCACGTTAAAGACACTAACATTTGCGTTTGGAGCTCTCGAAATATATCCAAAAAGGGAATCGTAAATACTAGCAGTGACAGTTTTGATTATTTCAAAGTCGAAGATACGTTTCAAAGTGGAAAGTGTTGGTGTTATGAAGTCCGCGTCTGCCGATTTTTTTTTTATTTTTGTCGTTTCGCACAAACGCTCCAATTAATTTCAGTTTGGAATATTTGTAAAAGCTCCTGGTACTTTTCTGTTTCCCCCCCCCCCATTTTTTTCACTTTTTGTTGTTGCAATGCTTCTAAAATTGATTAGAAAGTAGTAATTAACCAAAATTATGATGGAGAAACACGTTTAATTTTTATTGTTTTTTTTTTATTTTTAATTATTGAAATAAATAATTTTTTTCAAAATAATTTTTATTGGGCTCTTGGTTTAGCGGGGGGTACGGTCCCAGTCGTAGGCCAACAACACATTAACTTTTAAAAAACTCATTCTGCCGCAGAAAAATGAAAAAAAAAATGTTAAAACCGGAAAAAAAATTTTTTTGAATGCATTTTTCCATCTCAATTCTTGTGGAGTAACACTTTTTAACCCATTTCGAGCAGTTTTCATTAAAAAAATTGAAAAAAAAATGGAGGGGAAAAAACAGAAAAGTACCCAATAACCCAAAAAAAATTATTTTGAAAAAAATTATTATTTATTTTAAAAATTAAAAATAAAAATAAAAAAAAAACAATAAAAATTAAACGTGTTTCTCCATCATAATTTTGGTTAATTACTACTTTCTAATCAATTTTAGAAGCATTGCAGCAAAAAAAAAAATGAAAAAAAATGGGAGGGGGGGGGGGGGGGGGGTGGAAACAGAAAAGTACCAAGCTCCTTTGCCTTGTTATCGTCCGAAGAAAACTTAGCACACACAAATCTCAAAAAAAAATCGGGTAAGATTTTAATCGACATTTATCGGCATATGCACAACATTATTCACTCAGCACTGTACACTATTTCTTCTTTTTCGCATTTCTTATCAAATCATTGATGGTTTGGAAAATTTCTTATGACAGCATATCATTTGTAATATGATCGAAAAAATGAAAAGTCATTCAAATGTTATGGAGCGATAATAATGGGAAAATTTCCGAGAATTCATCAGAAGCGCCAGGTCAGGCAGCAGAGAAGAAGAACGGAAGCAGCGGCATACCATTGATATGGACGTAAATAGTAGCTGGGAGCTCAAAGCACGCTATGTAAGGAAAGTTTTATTTTGCAATGTAATTTACATGATTCGATGCAAATGTGTACGAGCATGGGTACGGTGGAATATTATATTCTTGTTTTCCTGAAAATACTGGAGTGAGAAGTATATTTTGGATAAATATGAGAACGTTTGTGATCGGAGGGTTGAATTTTATTGCTTGTGAAAAATGGAAGTCTTTGAAACATGAACACTTGAACAAACATGAACAGCCATATCAGCATCCAGGCTCAAATCTGTGATTGAACAATGTTTAAATGTGAATTTCAGAGAATGATAATATTAAAAATCTTCAAAATTCATGGTGATGAAAGTACCCAGTAATCCTCATATGTCCTTCCTTCCATTTCACAAACACGATTTTAGGAAGTAGGAAGGTCAAGCCGAGACGGTAAAATTTACTACGAAGAATTTCGCTTCACTAAAACCACTTGGATTTGAACTGTTTGTGGCTGTATCCCGATGGCTACAAAGCTGGAAAGGTAAGCTGAAACTTAGCATTTTGTTTTGAAATCCCTTTGTGTTAGCATAAAGTTAACACAAAACATTTTGGAAGTTTTCTTTTGATTGCATGAGCATAAGTGATTAGTCTTTGTTATTTCCAGATAATTTTAAATCAAATGCATGCACTCCATTCAAAAAAGACACTTTATTAACTTCGAAAATAATGCATATTATAGATAGCAATACCTATAAAGTAGCAATAGAGACAAAAAAACTCTAAATTCATGCGCCAATATAAAGTTAGCAGATTAAACAATCATTAATATTTTGTTGACCCATCTTTTCGTTGTATCACTAGGCCCAGTCTCCTCAGCATAACCTCGATAAGCGTTTCTGTACTTTCTAAAGCTATTTTTTCCATTCCTCAAGAAGTGTTCCTTTGGGGCAATGTTTAGAAGTAATGCTTCGCTTCGTGGTTTGTTTATCTAGATGATACCATAGATTTTCTATGGGATTAAAACCTGGGGCTAATGGAGGACTATCTGGCTGCTTAGGATTTTTATAGAGCAACCACTACTATATAATTTTGGCAGTATGTTTGGGATCTCTGTTGAAACAGCCGTGACTGACATGGTCTCAACTTTTCAGTGCTAGGCTGAAGATTTGTTCGTGAAATTTTCAGATTGAATACAAGACTATCGACTCCCGAAGCCTTTAAGTATCCTCAGACCATTATAGGTTACTCGACATATTTGACGGTACTTACTAAATTACTTCCTGTCGAGCACAGCTTTTTGGCTTAAAATTTTCGGTGATTTCAGGTGTTTCAAAGTTTCGAATTTACTCTTATCAGAGAAAATATCATTTTTTTTCAAAGGAAAAGACATTTTCTTTGCACTTTCGCGCGCATTCAAATCGTTTTTTTTCCATTGACTTTAGAGATTGGCGGCTTCTTCCTTGGAACTCTACCAAGATATTTCATTACGTTATCTTCTTAGACTTTTCTTAGCTCTAGAGCCAATTTTACTGCTCTTATTAGTTTAAGCATTGATATCCACTTCATTTAATTTTTTAAGCCGCTCATTGTGGCAAATGGTTTTCAGCGTATGGAAATTCTTGTATTTGTCAATAATTTTTTCACTGCTACATGATGAGTGAAATCGAAGCATGCAATTATAGTTCCACGAAGACATCTCGTTAGAAAGGGCATCTTCATGATAGCTTTATCTTGACGTTTGAATTTAGAACTTGTTTGTCGTTTTTACTATGATCTTGTTAAAATTATTTTTGAACAGAGTACAGGCAGGTGGCTCAAAATTATACAAAGATAATGAACAACAATACTTTACTAGATGCTATCAAAAAAAAAGCTCAAATGATTGTGTTAACTTAAAGTTGGTGTTCTATTGTTTCCATACGGTTCCTATGGTTAACTATTTTACGTGGAGTATTTTGTCCTTTTGCGTATATAATTATTCTGCACTATGGTTTACACCCAGGAATAAGTTTTTTGAGCGAGCAGGGTTTTGCACTTTGCCTGCGTGGCAGCCATTCTTTGTCCCAACTAAATTTGTCAAAATTACATAAAGTCTTTTTGTCAAGTGTAATGTTCTACTTATTTATTGGGATTTGGTAGGCGCAAATAAAAACTACAAATAATGATGTGCGAGAAATAAGTAGATATATTTATCTTGGTGTAGATTAAATGTGTGTTTATATAATGAGTTTTACATCAACTGTCAAAAGAATTCGTTTGCCTAGGTGGCGTAAAGTTCGGAGTTCGGAGTACCAATCGAGTCAAGTAAATAACATATTACTCCAATTCTGTTTCTGCTGTATCAGTGTTATTTTACTGAGCACCCACGTCCAAAAGAAAAATTAAATGAGGTTGGTTAGAAATTGGTATAGCATGTAGTAGAGAGAGATATACATATGTATATAGATGTAAATGATTTTGAGTCTATTTTTCAGATGCTGATGTGGTTGCTTTGTACTTTCAAAAACAATTTCAAATCTTTCAAGATCATCCTGAATACATTAGCATGAATAACACCGAATGATAATTTCGAATAAATGAAAACAAAGCTTTCAAATCCGATTATGGTTATCAGTAATAAATATATTCAAGCCGTAAGCTTTCCTTGATTTCGAATAAGTTTTTAATTTGAAAGAATAATTCAAATAATAAACGTTCTCTGAATTATAAATCCTTTGTGGCAAGAATTTCATTGCGATTTGTTCATGACGTGATTATCTTAATCTTTATTTCAAATTCTTCGCAGATTATAAACAGCTGGAAAAGTGTACTTACTTCTAAGGTGTATTGTTTCAGCGCATAAAATAACTATTGTTATTCTACCAAGTCATCTGCAGTTATCATTATTATTCTGGTGGATTGTAAGATAGCATCTCAAATACCATGTTTATAGCAGTCTTGAAAGCGTGTTTACAAAGTAAATGAATGACGGGTTACGCTTAAGAATTTATTTCGAGTTATATTAACGAGTTTGGAGATGAAGATTTCAAACCTCTTACCAGTTTAGTAAGATGTAGAGACATTATTATTTGGATCTCTTTGAGCTTTGAAATATTGTCAACATATTGCCGAGCTTAAAATATTAATTATTTATCACGCGCATTCCGCCCTGCAAACCTATTCAGAAGCATATTACCATTGCTTTGTTTTTCGTCATTATTTGAAGCATTACATTGTTTTGGTCACGTGCAGACACTAAATGTGTACAGCCCCATACACTATATCGTAATATGAGAGTTACGTTGCTATTGTGACGGCTCGGTACTTAACCACATTTGTGATAAAATAAATCTCCTTTTCTAATAAAATACAAGAATCGGATTGTACAATGTTCACATAGATTGCACCGCAACATGTGGAGTTGATGTTAGTTTGCCTTGTTTGATGTTAGTTGTGGTTAGTTTGCCTTGTACGCCACTAGGAGGATATTCTCAATTTCCAGGATATTAATAATAGTAACTCTTTTTGGGGGTAGCTTTAGTACATTTTTAATTATTGGTGGTATGGTAAGCATTGTGGTGGGACTACAAATATCAAGTTCATTTCAAATGAACTCAGAAAAAACTATTTTCAAATGAATATTTCTAGAAATCAATGTGATGCTTTCGATTTTATATTGTGTGTAATATTCGATACATTATGCCTTTGGTATCTCATTTCAAAAGTTTGGGTTGTTGTAGGAGTGAACATTATCTCGAATAGGACGTGCATATACGATCGAGAGTTCATAGTCACTTTGTATAATCAAAAAGTCTCCAAACAGAAAAGGTAACGAACGCATTCAATAAGAAAACTTTGCAGATAGTGTAGGACTATGTACTGAAACAAAGAAAAACGAGCTCATGAACTCAGCACCTTGCCTCTGATATACAGTTTATGCTTGTTAACTTCTTGGGGTATATGCGATTTCAACGAATGCTGAACGCCTTTGACGCAAGTCAAGCAGATATTTTGCGTCTACCAGGCTTTATCCCATTTTTTAATGGATAATGCTCTCATATTGAGTTT
Organism: Nemotelus nigrinus; assembly: GCA_947369275.1. NCBI lineage: Eukaryota > Metazoa > Arthropoda > Insecta > Diptera > Stratiomyidae > Nemotelus > Nemotelus nigrinus. The sequence goes on along the minus strand of OX376373.1, from coordinate 39,035,253 downwards.
TTCATGAGCAAGAAATATCGAATGCAATGTGTTAGAAATCAGAATTTGTTGTTTGATCCGTTTAAATGATGTGCTTATCGATAGCGGAGGTTTCTCTGCAAAATGAACAAAATTAAATAGTAATTTAAAGTAGTGAATGGACTGCAAATAGCCAACAGTGATGGTACTGTCTCTTTTGTTTTGTACGCAGTTTAGTAAAACATATTCAATGCGCCAGCTTTGATACTTCAAACGTAAACTGATTTAAAGACAGAAACTTATTCAAAAATTAGAGCAAGCAAAACGCCTATTGTGTTTACTGTAATTTCCGCATAGAATAATTAGAAAAATGGTTTAAATAGCTTTTAAAAACAGTAGCCTAGCTGTCAGTTCAACCGAAACGGTAAGAGATAACCAAGTTGATAGTTAAAAGCAGGCTATCAACTAAATCAAAATCGTGAAGCTGACTAATCCAGCAGCACAAATCAAAACTTAATGAAATTCTCGTAAAAATCACTAAAATTCAATGTGTATTATAATAACTATAATTGAAAATTCAATTGGGGCCCTAGTGAGTACAAAGCACTGAAACCAAAGTAATTGCAAAATCAAAATATTCCAAGTAAAAAAACCTTTTCATCGAAAATGCGTCAAAATAATTCGATTCCTCAATGAAACGCCAACACTGTCGAATACTAAACTACCTGTTGAAACCCGTGAGATTTGCACCCGAAACTCTCCGTCTTCAATTCATTCTTATTTCACGAAAAGTTTTCACATCTGTTGCAGGAATTTCCATAAGTTACTGCAGAAGATGATTCTAGGAGTTGTTCTGGGGGTTTTGTTAGTTAAGATTACGACATGAATTGATTTGGTTTGGTCGCAACCGAAACATGAGGCGTTCTTATTGCCGAATATTGGTTGATTTGGCAGGAAAAATTATACTAAAATATTTTGTACCATTACGATTTAGTATTGCTGTGAATGAATCTTTGGTTTGTCGCAAGATATTTTGAATTTCCGAGATTGCCGTGCCAAAGTTTTCGACCACTACCAACTAAACTACGATACGTTTCTGTTTAAATTGCATTGAGTCGAAACTTTCTAATGTATCGATTCTGCATCCTTTAAGAAAATAAAAGATAAAGTACTCCATGCAAACAATGTAAATTCTTGTTTTAGAATTTGTATCTTCGATGGATCCTTTCCATCCACTTGTGGCCGGGCTACGAACTGACAAGATGACAGCGACATATATATGAACAGCAAGCAGTTCCCGAAGAGGCATCATGTCGAGAGCAATGGAAAGGAAAAAAGCTTAAATCAAGCAAGAAAAGAAGAGAACGGAGTCAATAGCGGGACGTGATAAGAATCTAGATAAAACCGAGAAAAATGCTTACAAATTGTTTCTTTATCGCTTGGAAAATGGTAGTCTAATAGACAAAGAACGACCTCATTATACGACAGCTCGAATGCCGAAGAACTGTCGCGTAGCAGTTTCTTTCTTGCGTTATCCGACGAGTGAGTTTCTTAGGGCATTTCCTTGTTTATCTTTATTGCTTTCATGCTTACTCTTGTAGATCCTTACGCCGTGCCGAGTTTTGCATGAAATATCTGCGGAACTGGAGAGTTTATTTGTAAAGTAAAGTAAATCGTATGAAATCAATGGAATTAATGTTTTTTCTTCGTCTGATAAGAAAGGACAATAAATCACCTGGTGATGTATAAGATTGTTTGGGCGTAACAATGCGATCAGAAGAATGATGATACAGGTTTATCTGGTGAATAAACGAATTAATAGGAACATCGAATTGATAGATATCCGGTTTCATGAGATGCATATACTTACATATATATATATGCATGCGAAAATTGAATAGACACGATGAGCACAGATTACATGCAAATAAGTAAAAGCGCTGATTAGCGCCTTTAGTTTTCTCAAGACCAAGTATAGATATGAATGCATACTACCGTGCTAAGCATAAACGTTCTATCTACATTTTAGTAACTTTCGAGATATTCAGTGATTTGTGTTTTTATTTGTGCTGGAGATACATATGGAGAGTGCATTTTTCAGTATTGATTAAGTAAATACTTCCACAAAAGATAGTTTTTTCATATTCTGTAGAATGGTGTAGTTTTCGAATCCGTGGTTAACTAAAATATGAAAAAAATGCAGATAGAGCGTTTATGCTTAGCAGGGCAGTATATTGCTTTTACGAAGTGTTTTCATATGCTACATTCGATGATTCCCTTACGTAATACCTGTTCAATGCGCATAGTCTGGCTGAACTTTGTTAATTTCTTTGGCTTCAGCTATTCAATTACAACCACACGCCGCCGTGTTTCAGAGGTCAGAAGTTAAACTGCTATCACTTTGCTTATGCCCTAGTGGTCGTTTGTTAATTATATTTTTGTTTAAATGTGGCCATAGAAAGGGGCAAACAGAAGCCTTACAAAGTAATACCCTTGAAGCGTGCTTCACGGCAGGAAGCCTAAGTTCCGCGAAAATTCAAGCTAAAAGGTCCAGTTAGTTTATTTGTTTGTTTGGTAGCAAAAGTTTTGATGAAGTAAATACATTTCAAAATTACTGATGGATGTAATACATACACTCAAGAATACGTTAACGTTGCATTTGTGCAAAGACATTCAGATGTTTTCACCTGTTTTCTTTGTAACAAGCGTTAGTATGTATTCGTTGTTGTGTTTAGATACCGAAAAATGCTTATTTTTCCACAAGAAGAGTATCTGCATGCTTGCTTGTAAGTAACGAATTTTTAAATTACTACTAATATTTAGAATAAGCAAACTTGAGTTTGCTACGAGCCAAGTCTATGTAATGTGTGTATAAAAAATTAGAGACGATATTGGTATTCCAAAAAAATCTCGAGTTGCCTCGTGGAGCTCAGGCTTCTTGCGTGTGGAGTCCCTAGTTCGAATCCAGGTTCGATAGAGGGACCGCACAGAGCTTTGAGTTCATTTAGCTCTGAATAGGTCAAACAGGGGTGAAATGGGTATTGACATTGATTGTAAATTTGTGCTGAAGCTATCTACCGGCTTCAAACCCTTAGACCCAACAAGGGTTGTCGTGGGATTACTTTACTTTAGGTCTGTCCGCTTACTTTTAGTCGCGTTCATGGGCTGAAATTTCCTGAATCATATGGTGGTGGATATTCATGAAAAGTACAAAAACGCTCTCATGGTATTTCCTTGAAAGTGACAACCAAAAGTGTCAGTCGTCTGGTTTTGAAAGAACGATTATAAAGTCATCTTAAACGATAATAAAGTATCGCCACAAATTTATACGACTTTCAGAACAACATTGCGCAAAAAATATTTTCCTTACCACGCATATTTGAAAATATGTATTCGCGCCACACCGTTTGACACTTTTCAGGATCTCTCAGCTGCTCAGATCCGACTGAAATCTCATGGTATTTCATGAAAGAAGCGAAGTTTTCTGTTTTTGGTCAAACGGAGTACAAAAACGCTTTCTTGGCAATGCATTCCAATTTAGATACCGAAATGGCAATGCTTGGAGTACGCGGATAGACCTTTTATTAATGTTTCAGGTGTCATTGAAAGCAAGTTGCAGTCAGGCCATTAATCAGACGGTGGGCTTATTTGGTATCCGTAGAAGCCAGCAGCACTATTTTATTTAATATTATGTATTGTGTTTACGGAGTGTATGCATTAGTCACTTTTAGGATAAGACAAGTTTAACATGCAGTCAATGAATTATTTTCAAGCATTTAACAGGTTTTTCGATGGAATCACTTTTATCGTGGTATCAAAAACGCAATGTGAAAAGTCCATTACGAAATCTTACACGCGGAAAAAGTTATTAAAGATCAAACGTTCAGGGAATTTTCCCTAGACCTTCATTCCCTATTACATCGACTAAATATGCTAAAAGTCAAAATTTTTAGACATGTAACTGCACAATTTAGATTAAGGAGATATTCAGATTTTGACTTGATACCAAATGAATACGATCCTGTAAGTATGTACCCAGTACATGAAAGTCTATATTGTGGCTGAATACAAAATTACATATTAGAAATTAGATTCAATCGTTCAACACTTTTACATGTGTCCCTAGATAGTACATGATAGATCAACACAAATTTCAACATTGCCAACATTCCAATAGTTCTCAAGGCATGCGTTGCAGTAAAAATTGACGTTTTGATGCATTTATCGTTTACATGCATTACTGCACAATGTTTTCTCAGGCTCATATCTCGAGAACTATTAGTCCCAACCTAATTTCCAATATTAAGCTTGTGCTTTGAGCTATGGAGATAAAATTGATGTAACAATGAATGATGTAATTTTTGGAAAAAAATCGATAAGCAATGAAGACTAGATTAAACTTTCGCAAGTATTTTCTTTGCGAGGAAGTCAACTTGGACAAGTGAGAAAGTGTGTCGAACACGTCACGAACATCTGCAGACACTTTCTTACAAGTCTATGGAGCGTGATGTTGGCTCGCTGATCCCGGTGCATCTGCCAAGCGCAAAAGATTACATCACCATAAACCAAGCGGAGGTTTTCAGATTTACGGAAGGGGAGCTGATAGGCGCTATATCCAGACTAAGGGCTCGAATGGTACCAGGCTCTGATTTCGTGACCTGACTACTTATTGATCGTGATTCGGGTCAATCTCAGGGACCAATGGCTATTGTACGACACTGACAACAATGTTGGAGATCGCAGGGGCCAATCTTTGGATTTGACGTTGGGAACATCGTTTACGATGGGCTGCTACGCCTAGAAATGCACATTGTTGTATTTGCGGAGGCTTAGGCAGATGACGTGGTATTGGATACCTATGCCGAGCCAAGTTTAGTCAAATCCGACTTTACCAAGTTACCAGAAGGGTACAACGGTGGTTGTACCCTTCTGCAACAACTGCAATTCTTAAAATATTCGGCTCCGCTGAGGTCAAGTCGGTAAGATATCAAGAAGTGAAGTTGGACGCATAGGACTTTGAAAACCGTTAGCTTACTGATCAACATCCGATGGCCAAGTGAAACGAAACGAAGGTTGCTGATGACGACTCCATCTTGATATACGGGGTGGAAACATGAGCTGATGCACTTCAAAAACAGATGCTTAAAGTGCGAATGACCAACGTTCAGCGCATAGCTGCCCTGCGTATTGCTTGCACGTGGCCAAAGAGAGGTAGGCATCTGCTTGTATCAAGATTACTTCAAAAAGTAGCTACGCATAATGAGTATGCAGGTCCTGCATCGTTAAATACGGTGAAGCTTACCATAAACTATTTGCGTGTAGTCGGTTCATATGTTTGAGGAGTGCCTTTGGCTCTACAACGGGCCAGGTAACACTGAACTCGATCTTTTAGACGATGTCACACAACAAAGACAACAAAGCGTTTGGTTGCAGCTGAATAGAAGCTTTCATATCTTTTTCATAGAAAATGGACAATATTGTAAAATTAGCTATTAGCCATTAGTTCCCCTGAAATGAAAATTAGATTTCATCTTATGTGAATTGATAATGTCGAAACCTTCAAAAACCAAGATGGGGTTAAAGAACTCTCTCCTATATCGGAGCTCGGAACTGAGACCACTTGGGTATCGGGTTGTAGGATTCATGACAAAATTTTACAGACAGACAGACGGCCATGGGAACGGACTAATTCCGTGACTTGGGCGCACAGATAGCGCCAATGAGTCATTTATGCGTTGGCCGCTCTAACTGCCACGAGGCTAGTAGTGCTTCCCCCACTCAGTGCATAATCTGCTGCCTCAAGCTTTGGACTGTGTGATTTGATTTTAAGTAAACTTGCGTCGATTTTAAATTTTACTCAGCAGTGGCATTCACGTATATTATTTTGGTGAGTAATATTTATTCATAAATACCATATAGTGTTATACTTATTTATAAATCTAATATTTATTATGCCTTTTATGTATATTGTCATATTATGGTGCAATATAATTTACTGAATTATTATGAATTATAAACTACAATATTATTATTAAACACAGGTACCTAAAATGATAAGATTTGGTTCATTTGTTTAGCACATGTTTAATGCTAGCTATTATTTTAAGTTAGTATCAAGAAAACAATGAGCAAACGGAAGCTAGAAACAGATGAAGAAATTCTGGAAGCCTCTTGTGATTTGACTTCTGCAAACGAAGACAATTTAGAATGGGAGTCTGACTTTGATCGAGATACTTGCGACAGTGCCAATGATCCGGAATATCTTCCGGAACTGGTAAGGTCATTAACGAAATAATTAAAAATGTTGAAGAATCTGAAAAGGGAAAGAGTACGGCTCGTAATAGAACTCTCGAGGAAACCCGTGGTCGTAGCAATAAAAATTTAAAAATTTAAATTCCCCTGAAATGAAAATTAGATTTCATCTTATGTGAATTGATAATGTCGAAACCTTCAAAAACCAAGATGGGGTTAAAGAACTTTCTCCTATATCGGAGTTCGGAACTGAGACCACTTGGGTATCGGGTTGTAGGATTCATGACAAAATTCTACAGACAGACAGACGGCCATGGGAACGGACTAATTCGGTGACTTGGGCGCACAGATAGCTCCTATGAGTCATTTATGCGTTGGCCGCTCTGACTGCCACGAGGCTAGTAGTGCTTCTACCACTCAGTGCATAATCTGCTGCCTCAAGCGTTGGACTGTGTGATTTGATTTTAAGTATACTTGCATCGATTTTAAATTTTACTCAGCAGTAGCATCCACGTATATTTTTTTGATGAGTAATATTTACTCATAAATACCATATAGTGTTATACTTATTTATAAATCTAATATTTATTATGCCTTTTATGTCTATTTTCATATTATGGTACAATATAATTTATTGAACTATTATGAATTATAAACTAAAATATTATTATTATTAAACACAGGTACCATTAATTATTTCGTTAATGACCTTACCAGTTCCGGAATATATTCCGGAACTGGTAAGGTCATTGACGAAATAATTAAAAATGTTGAAGAATCTGAAAAGCGAAAGAGTACGGATCGTAATAGAACTCTCGAGGAAACCCGTGGCCGTAGCAAGAAAAATTTAAAAGGGGAATAAGGTAAAAAACAAGGCATTAACAGAAAGAAAAAAAGTAAAACGAAGAAAATCTCACCTTATCAGTCAGCTGAAAAATATGAACCGATGAAGATATAATTTCGTATTTGCCGCCAGCACTCAGTAAAACGGTGCCCTGATTATGTTTGAAAAATTATTTGTGAGAGGATAAACAATTTTTTAGGATAAATAATAATATTTCTTTCAATTTTATACGTATATGTTTGCATTTATACCTAGTTAAATGTTGCTTTAAAAGCAATACTGTTTAACAGTAAAAAGTAAGTTTCGTAATATTCATTTCATATATATATATTCTCCAACAATAATTAAGGTTTATTGCTTTTTCGATAGCTATGTAATTTTTTTATGTTCAATGATAAAATAAAATGTGTAAATAATACTATTGTTACCTTCTTTTCAATAAAAAAAAAACAATTATATCTTAAAATATATCAGTTTAGAACATGGAAATTCTCAAGTGAGTAAAATTTACCCATATGTACCTATACGCATTCAAAAATTTACCGTACCATTCTAGAATTAAGGCCTTGGTTGATATTAGGGTCTAATTACACTAACTTAACTGTAATTTGGTGTTAGTAAGTTCTAATTCGTAGCCTAAGGTAGTATTAATTAGTTATGGCCAAGATGTCCCCGCCATTATACAGGCTGGGTATGATTATTAGGTTGTAAGTAAAACTATAAAAACATTAGAGCCAGCAGGTTAATATAATATAGCCGCTAGTTTTTAAAACATTATTAATTGAGCTATAGGTTTACTTAAGAATGTAAATTTTATATTTCTTAAAAATCTTTTTCAATTCAATTCAAAATATAATTTTCAAAAATAGAACCAATCAACGTACATTCACTTTTTTACTCATTACGGATAGCATACACATATCGTTTGCAGCATAAAATATACACGCCAACTAAAGTCTACACCTACGTGCTCCAGACCGAAATAAATTGGGCTAAAACCATATTCGAAATATATTTATGGAAGGTACACTTGTTTCAAGATCTATTCGTGACACGAATTAATTACTAAGATATGCTCCATAGAGACAATAAATTTGGTGTTGCGATAGCAATGATAATAGTATTCAGTATTGTAGAATATTTAGGTAAATTGGAACGTCAATATTTACGGCTACATAGTCTATTCACATTATAATTTGTGAAATATGTAACACCAATCATTCAAATATTTGATGGAACATTTTCTAGTCTATCGATTCATCTTTATGTAGATTGAGAAACTATTGATTTTGATGATTTGATTTGTGATGATTTGATTGTGATGACTGATAAATTAAATGATTTTGATTGTGATAATTCAAATGAGCTAAAGAAACTATAATTCATTGAATTGTGGCTCAATAGATATTATCTTGTTGCATTGGGTACACCTGCATCTCGTTTGAAAAATGCATCAACATCAATTTGGGCGTGGCCAACTTCCAAATATTTCTGCTACATGGTGGTTTGATTTACTGGTTTTGACTAAGCTTTACAGATATTGTCAATTTATTTTATACCCAGGATGAATAATCGCAAGCTTTGTCATGTTATGGATAGAACGAAAGTTCAAGCCATCAGTTTCTTACCATTAGCAAATGTTACCTTTCATAAGAAAGCAATCAGCTTTACTTACTAGTCATCAACCACACCATTTCTTCCGAGCACTGAAAAATAATCTTCGGCAGCAGATCATTTTTCTCGACTACAATTGATATAAATCGCTTTTTTCCCCGAGCATAAGCATTCCAACTTAATCAGATTCTCATTTCCATCGGAAGAAGCGAAAATTGGTACATTGTATGTCTACATTACAGCACTAGCGAAGAGACGCAAACGACAATTTTCTATTCTCGTTCCAAAGCAGTTCCTCTCGAATTCCACTTTGGCAACATAATTTGGAAAAGAATACAATCTCCTCTAGAAATTCGTAATTTCACCTATTCAAGAAACCGGAGAAAGCGAGAAATTGAAAAGAACAGAAACAAGGTGCTGACCGTGTCGTCGAGACGAACGCCGCCTTAACAAGATTAAAAGTTCAATAAAATTTTCTATAGTGTAGGTCTTATGTAATCCGACACATCAATATCCAATAGACAGGGACACGAATGAAATTGAACTGAAATTAGATTTGATGGCAACATAACCCTTGGTCGATAAATTTTCAAGAAAATTGAAAACTCTTCGTAAAATGCTATTTTCCGTGAGAGATACGAAAGGTTAAAATGAACGTATCTTGCTTTACGTTCACTGATCTATATTGACTGTGTATCCACATCGATCCGATGGATGTATGTTTGGTACGAAGATACTTACTCTGTATTTACTTTTCGTAGTAATACCTGCGTATACATATATATGTAGGTAGATAGATATGAAGATGCTCCGCTACGTTTGTTCCCGAAGTGGGCTTAGGTGCTCAAAATAAACAAGTTTAGTTCGAATTTTTTAGAGGAAAATAAATAGGAGTGAAATAGTGTTGATTTTGTTGATCTAATACATAAATGCAAGTCTGATAATTCGCCTGACTTCTTAGAATTCCTTGTCGATACACGTTACCTTGATGGTTATCTTTCTTAAAGTCTAGCCTTCATTTGTGGCTTACGTCTAAGATTCAACGATGCGATTCGAACGAAGAGGGATTTTTATTGTAATCCATGACTGCAAATAAAGGATTCCGTTTAACTTTCCCTTTCTCTGTTAGTATATAACCAGTCACGGTGCTTTATTCTGATTCGCTTTCATATAATCCGACTCATCCAACATCATCAAAGTGAGCTGATCTCGAAGAGTACGGTTTGTGTGCTACTGAAAAGGAACTTTTTCCTTCAGAACTTGATTATCTTTTCTTTTAGTCCAAGTACAGAATCAGGTCCAGAAAGCCATTCGTGCACAACGCAGGTTCCTTCTGTATCTCTTCATGCGAAAGCCGTCTAACTCGCTCTACACGCCACCGCCATTGCCGTAGCTAGTTGGTTTTCATTACTTCCAGCTGAGTTTCTTTCAACGAGAATTAATGAACTTTTTCAATATGCGGTTAACTAGGGTTGAAGCTTGAATTTTAATTACGAACTTGTACACTCGTAAGTCCTGGTTAGCAGCTGTTTAGTAGTTTCACAACCAAAGTCGCAGACGCTAATGTCACAGTTCGAAAATACCCCGTACAGTCCGTACGGTGAGTCAGTGGCAGTTAATCTTTATCTGCATAGTGTAGAGGGATGCGTTTTGATTATGTTCTGAAAACGCATCTGGACTCTATTAGAGTAATAAAAGTCGAAGGAAAACCTTTTGATTAAAGCAGTATGTTCGTAATTTACAAATGTTTAAGGATCGAAAAACATGATTGGCGCAAACTCTTTTCTCTTATAATCCGTTTATCTTCGAGTAAATGCCAGCAATATGCCGTAATCACAATACAGCGTTTTTCGCTGCGGCCAACGCAGCGTTCCACAGGGGGAGGCGTGAAAGCCGCAGTTGAATTTGGTGAATCACAATGCAGCGACAATGTCGCTGTCAATGCAACCAAGGCACCAACCAAAATCATTTTTTTTTTCTTTTGTATTGCTAAATCCTGTTGTACGAGGATTAGGTTGGCTTATCACAATACTCATCAGCCATCGCTTGTCTATTCCACCAGACCATTCAACCTAATTCAAACAGAGTTAATTCAACCTAGTGGTGATGCCAACCTATGGTAGGTATCACCGCTAGCGGTGCGGCAAAATTAGAAATTTGGCAAATTTCGCCGCTGCCGCAAATTCCGCCGCAGCCATTGTGCGCGTTACCATACAAAACAGTGCATTCTAATTTTTTGACAGCACTTCCCGCAGCCCACTGCGTTGGCCGCAGCGAAAAACGCTGTATTGTGATTACGGGGATAGATGGATGAGTTTATAGGTACTGAAAACAAAATCAATTTTGTTCGGAGCTAACCATTTCGGAATCATTACCCTAGGATCAATTTCACAGCAAACCATAAACCCGGATACGGGTTAAATAGATGAAATGGTATCCAGTAATCTGTGACGGATTTCTTGGTTTGTTATATTTTCTCTAATCTTTGAGCATAAACTAAAAAAAATGAAATAAATTTCCCTTCATGCTTCGTAGTCGTTTCTGTTTCTGCAGTTGTTTAATGCGTAGCGGAGCGTATCTCATAAATGCGCTTGAAATAACTTCCTAATGGACAACCACAGCCGTTCAGTAGATGTTTCATTCAATGGTCATAGAATGCATCGCAGCTGTCTTCTGACTGGCAATCCGGGAGTCATCTCCTCTTTCACGAATGTGATTCAGTCGCTGCCATTGGAATATTGAAAGGCATGAATCTTTTATTTGATACTATAAATTCTGGACTCCAGTAACTATTCCCCGCTACATTTCGTGGTCTATTCGCATAATTCAATTCGATTCGTTATAGGAAACATATTGTCCTGAAGCTATTGGATTGGAATCATGCCAAGCGAAACATATTCGTCCAAAAGAAATGGTTTTAAAATGATCATTTCAAGAATGTAAGAGATTTGAACAGTGACGTGAATATGGGACATTATCGAGAGTTTACCTCGGAAAATCGATGAATTAAAGAGAAGGTATTTGATGCTGGTGTAGTTTTCCACAATGCTTATTTATAAATCGATTCAAAGTGCATATACATACATTTCTTATCCCTTTTTATTTGTAAATGACAATCTGCTGATTGCGCTTTTAAAAAAACTCATTTACTTATGTAAATTATGCAGGTCGGGCGTTTAAGTTATGCTCTCTTTGTTAAATGTTAGCATCTAAAAATATGAATTTGTTGAATATTCTTTGAAATGCATGATGCACCCTTAGGAAAATATCCAACACACAAATAAACACTATAATTCAATTCAATTTAAATTATTAATTCATATTCATACAACAATTTACAGTGTTTGCAATATAAAATATTTTAGAGATTAGATAGTATCTTTGCTCTTAAATGTTTATCTTGTTTATGCAGCTTTTGATGTATCCAAGAGAAGAATATGGCCGAAGTCTTTGATAAGTTTATTTTTATTTTCCATCGATAATAGCACCTATTGGTAAAGTTTAAGAAGTTATTCATCAAGTCTTCCGATTATAACGCTGGGTTTCGCAGCGCTTTTGTAGTGGCACATGTCATCAGCAAAGATTGCCATCTTGCAGTTATGATTTTGAGGAACATCTGCGGCAAATATGTATGTTGAATAGGGTCGAACTTAAATAGGAGCCCGGTGGCACTCCTGCCGGTATGGAGAAAGTTTGGGAGTATTTAGCTCCAACTTTTACACTAAAGGTACGAGATTCCAAAAAGAATGAAATGATTTACACTAAAAAAATAAGAATTTGACAGTTTAAAAGTTTGTAGATTCGACCTTGATGCCAAACTGTATCAGAGGCCTTTTCTATATCAATGGTTATTAGCCCTGTTGATTCCTTACAGCTGATCGACTTCTTGACATTCTTATAAACGCGGAACACTTGATGATTGTTAGAGTGTTTTCGACGAAATCCAAATTTACAATCAGGTAGTATGTTCGGTCCTTGCAGCTTTTTATTGATCCGCGACATAAGTACTCGCTCAAATATTTTGCTAAGTGCAGAAAGAAATTGGGTGATAGTTATCGGTACTTGAGGGCTCTTGCCAGGTTTTGAAATAGGTACTACATGATATCCGAAAAAATAACTTTCACACCCATTGATGTGAATTTGACATCGTATTCATAATCGCGTTAATCCTTTGTTTTTGTAGGCTGGTTAACATTATCGGAGGTGATTTTACCTTTTTCGGAGTGGCTTCGTTGCTATTCGGTGTTTCCGCAACATCGTCTTCTCCATTTAGCTCAGCCAAAATCTAACTCTGGCTACTGCTTTGTGCGGTCATATCAAAATTTTTACCGCGCAATATTTTCGTGCTTTTCGCTGCATTTTCGTGATTTTCACAATAAACAGAACTGCATAATAAACAGAACTGCTTTACTTAAACAAGAGATACTCTTCAATCACGGTGAAATCAACATTTGCATCCATTACCAACATCTTTGAAATGAAAACCAATGAAAAATTCTGAAAATATTAGGTTTATCCAAACATGTTGACATTTTTTCTCTCTTTCATTTAGTTAATATGTTTACTTCTTTCGTCATCCATAATATATTTGTGCTAGTTTTTAATAATGCTCGTCTATATATCTTGTGGATTTTAAATGACCATCTACAAAAGTTTACTTGTTTAAGATGATTTGCTGCGAACATAACTATGAAGTGCAAAACGGACCAATCGACAATTGTGGCACATTATTACTTCGAATTGGTTTTTTGATATTGAACAGCATCACAAATAATGGAGACAGACTACATTCGGATCTCATTTTGCAAGCCTCTTTCAGTTTTTATCCTAGAACTTTAAGCAATGGAAATTTAAAAGCAATTTAACAGGTTCGTAAAAGCAGATTCAATTGTACTGTCTCCAATATTAGTCTCAAGTCGATCAAATTCGGATATCCAAAAGAGATGATAAAACTTGCGGTAAGTTTTCTTACCAACATATGTCAGCTTTAATAAAGCAGATTCCTTCAAAAAGCCTTGGTATCACAAGTTTCACAAAGTTCTGTCCTTGGACCATTTTTTTATGCCGCATTTACTGCTAACCTTTCCATTCCAGGGGATGTATACCTATTTACATTGAGCAAATAACAGCTCAAATAAGAGTATGACCCCAAAAAAGGTCGTTTGCTGTCAGAATATCATCCGGCTTGTCCTAATTTATGCATCCCTTTTCGGTTTCATGTCATTCATGAAACATGCTCCAAGACAGCCAGGCCAAAACCCTGCGCTTCTGGACTAGCAGTCTAGTAGCTGAGGGCTGGCTGAAGAATCTTCTTCTATGCAAGGAGTTGGGCCTCAAGCCACTTAGAGATCGAGATGTGGTATTGCCGACAAGATTCTAGGGACACACAAATGGACATAAAAATAGACTGAACCGGCCACTTGGGCGTACAGGTAATTTCAATGAGCTTTTTACGCGCTTCACGAACATAGCGTGCCATTGGAAACTCATTGATGTTTTTTTTTTTGATTATTTAGGACACGCTTAGAACAGGAGCGGCTGTGATTTGTTTTTCAAAATTGCATTAAAAAAAATTTCATTTCACTCAATACAAATCACCCTTCACTAAGTAACCTATTTTTGAGCACTCGATATTTCTGTACAGGATGATTCACGACCGCTTCGAATCAGTATGAAATTTACACGCTGCATTGGTTTTAGAAATAAGTGGGTCCTGGTAGACTTAATTGAAAATGTGGATTACCCTGTGACAATGGTGCCGTCTTGAAAAAATACTCAAAAAAAAAATGTCTACTCTCTGTAATTTTCGATACAGTCCTCAAATTTCAACGAAATTCACAGAGTGGATGAAATTTATTACAAGCCAAGTTTGGTATGAATTTGGGTAAAAATACTAATTTTTGCCATATATGTACTAATGTTGGCGGATATTTAGTTTTGATTCAGCAAGCAGCAAAGGATCGCCAGCACAAGGCATTTTTGTTATTTTCGTACCAAGAGTTTTTTTTTTGTTCCAGATGGCCAAAAAAACCTTCAAAAGTGACCCGGGTCAACAAACTACGGGTTGTGTATGATTTTGACTTACTAAAAAATTGTTTTTATCGTGTATCATTTTTTTCCTAGCTTGTAAAAATATTTTAATTTAAACCAATTTTTTTCCTTTTGAAGCTAGATTTATTTTGATTACTCGACATATATCGATATTTCGAGGGTAATCTGCCCTCTTCTTCAGTGTCAATGATCAATGAAGAAGAGGACAGAATACCCTCGAAATATCTGTAAATGTCGAGTAATCAAAATAAATCTAGCTTCAAAAGGAAAAAATTGGTTTAAATTAAAATATTACTAAAAAAAATTATCTATAGACCAAGAGATACTACCATGAAATCGTCATATGATGAGCATTTACAACGCAAATAAAGGGCCAATGTTTAAATTCTCCAAGCCTTGAAATTTTTGCAGATAGCATCCCCAAAATCGAGATTCACAGGGTGTATTGAACTTGGCATGGAGCAGTTTTGGTAGACTTTTTGTTACAGTGTCAGTACCAATGTGATTACTAAAATGATCGGAAAGTATTTGGTATGCAAATAATTCTCTGCAAAATATATTCGTAGTTAGCGATTAATATTCATGGTAAAATATTGTAAAATAGTGGCACATTGTATACCAAATCAAATCGATTAACATCGTAAAGCAAATCAAACTGATTCTGAGATTTATGCGAAGTTGTTGAAGAGCCCCGTCATAAACTGATAAATGTTCCTTAGCTTATATATTTTGAATTTGAATTTTATTTCGAAAAACATACTCATTGAAAGTTGCATGAATATTCTTCAAGCTATTTTTGATGCGAATCGCTTTATTATCGCTCTATACTGACATGTCTATTGCACTCAGTCTCACGACACTGATAATATCCTCATGAGTTTTCCCTAAAGACGGAAAAAATAAAAATCACAGGCCATCTAGACTGCAACCAGCAGTTTTTCAAAAGCTTTTTGTAAACTATCCCGGGGCTAGAAACGTGAACCAGCACAAGTTTTGTACTTGGAAGTTAGAAAACTGCACCGAGAATCGCTTCAACGATTTGCAGCATCTTTACATTCACCAATTGTAAGCAACTAGAAAGAGCGCAATGTCTTTCAACTGCTTGTGACTCCATTACACACGCTATCTGACTATACATATGTACCTTAAAGTGTTCTTTACATATGGCCTCTAAACACGTCCATTAACATTTCCTTTTATATTTTTTTTTCTTTTTATGATGACGTCCCTTTGTTGCATAAATTCTTTGATCCCAAGATGATCCCTTTTGTAATCACGATAGAACTTGATGTTTTTCCCATTATTGTCACACTCTCTACTTCCATATCTCGTCGGTTCCTTCAAGTGACAGGGCGATGGTAGTTTTTGAGATATGAGATGAAATGAATGAATATGCTGTTGTGTGATTTCTTAAGTGGTGTTACAGTTTCCGTATAGAAGTCTATATTTCGGATAGGGGAAGCTTGGATCAGAAGCTACTTTGTATTTGATTTGATTAGAAATATTAATTTAAAATATGCAGGGTAGCAAACAAATATATGGCAATTTTCGCGGCAGTATTGAAATATGATTTAAAATTTGTCGTAGCACATAAGTTATTCATATTACTGAACGAAAAAATAATGGCTGCGATTAACACATCTTTATCAAGTTTTAGCGGATAAAACAATTCAAATATTTCTTCTCTAATGGATTAATTAAAAAGCCATCCTCGTAAAAGATTATTATTCCTGTAAATGGTACCGTTATTGTAACTGACTTCCATTCTTAACTCTCCTCTACAATAATATGCATAAATTTCATCACATGCATACTCTACTGAATACTGATAGAGGCCAAGTTTTTCTATTACTGAATTGTATCGGGAACAAGGTGACTCTCCTAGCGCGCACAACATTGGTGAAAATGAAAATGAAGAAAAACGATTTCGCAAAATTAAAACTTTTTTCATAAACTTAGCAGTCACTTGGGCGGAAAAACTATGCACCATAGCACAAGTTCCATTGCTTGGATAAAAATAGAACGTAAGTTTGAAGTGGTGGAGGTATTTTCAAGAAAAGAAAGTCAAAGTGGTTGAAATACTCTCAATCTCATCGCAAGTATAGTTCATAAAATGAAAAATATGAAAAGTTTTTCAATTAGCATTACTCGCCGCACCGAATATTTCCCAGAGCGAGTTTCATTAGTTTGCATTTAACAAAAAATAAATTCATGAAAATCTCTTGTAGCTCTTCTGTAGCATGTTTTGATTGTTTCATTATATTCGTTCATTACAGCGTAAGATTCTGTGAAAACTTCCGTCTGGTATTTTAGGTGGAATTTTAAAAGGGTTCAGTTTCCTTTTCAAAAAGTCTGATGCTCAGACACGGGAAGTTTGTTAGTTGCGATGTAAACAGAATTATTCGGAAAATATACAGAATCAGAAAAACTATATCGAGAGAATCCCTTGTATATATTATTTTATGATGCCTAGGCTAATTTATTTTGTTGTAAATAATAAATTCTAAATAAAGTACATTTTAATTAGTTAATAAAATGAAAGAAGAATTTGATTTGGCTCTCGATATTTGTGTCAACTAACTAGTCTTGTAAAGAATCGATGCTTAATAGGCTAAATACATAAAAAGTTAAGATCTATATATACAGCTACCATAAACAAGACTTTCTAACCTCAACGCTTTTAGGATCAGAAGGTGTGAATGAATTCTTTGGGAGCAATGGAAACTTTTATTTTGCTAGAACTTTTCTTTTCCTAGCAAATAAAAAAAAATAATTTTAATTTTGATAATTATAGTAGAACCAACTGCAGAAGGCCAGCATTTTTAACAAAATTTTGAATATCAAAAACAGTTGATTTGAAATTTGGGTGAATAATTGCATTCCAGGATGATGGAGAGAATCATATAAGAATCAAAAGGTCCGTTTTTTATGCACTCCAGATAAGATGTGACCGATTCGCAAAAAAAAACCATCTACATCGAGTATGCTGCTAATTCCACTTCAGTTCATGTCTATTCGCTGAAGTTGCTGATTTCACAGTGATTTTTACAAGTTAATGTTATTAAAACATTATCATGACGTGAACGTTGGTTCAGCTAACGTTGTAGTATAAATAATTTCAAATTTAAGTTGAAGTTCATCAAGCTGTCACTCATGCGTCATCTTCAAACAATATCCCACGCTCTTTTGAACCCAAGAGTTTTTACACAAATTGTTTCGCTGCCCGCAAAACTCGTCTGTAAAAATGCATATCTCTCCAAATTCAGAGAGCTGTTAGTCCAAAAAATAGTTACCGGTAAAGGTCAAATAGTATCTAAATAGAACAAAGTTAACGTAATAAAACGATTGGCACCCAAGTACTTGAGACCGGAAAATCGGCCAATTGCGTCGTCGTGATGCTTAACTCCAAGCTGATAGCTTGTAGATGATAAACAGATTATTTTTGAGTTGTGGTGCCTTGCTGATCACTCAATACGTAAGGGTGTACATTGTATTACTATTGTCATATATAATATTTAAGACAGAGTAAATAAATAAATAACTCGAAGCTAATTCAAGGGGAGCATAAGCCAGCACTAGTAAATGTTGTCTCGCTGGGAAACGCCCACGGTTCTAATGCAAGTAAACATAGACTCATTATGATGTAGACGCATTCCTTTTCGCTGTATGGAGCAGGGAAAAGAGCCCCCTTAAGTTTTGAAATGTATCGAACTAGAAAAAGCCATTGTGGAAGTGATTTCAATTTATTTATTGGTGAATGAATATAATGTGGTGTTGTTTAATAGGTTAGAAGTGAGAAGTAGCAGCAACACGAGCGTGAACGAGTGCTGATCTAAAAACTTTCAGAGGTCATGAACAACTACGATAATTCGCATTTTCAAACCACTTTGATCTCGAACACGCTGAATTAAATGTTTTATCCAGTTTTTAGGAAATTTTTGATCCAGTTCTTCAGGAAATAGCCACACAAAATGGCGAAACTCAAGACAGAGTTCTGTAAATATTATGTTCAGGAAAGAAGGGAATGAATGAAGCATACCTTTCTGTGCAGCAAGTCCTGCAATGCCGAAAGAAACCGTGGAGATGAATTTATGGTTGGATGACTGACCAGGCGAGCTATCGCGCTCGAAAAAAGAAGGTAGATGTCTCAAAAACTCCTGCAATCTTGACTGATTCTCGTGGTTGGCCGATTATGTTTTTCAGTGATTAAGAATCTCACATAATCTTATACTATTTGCAGAAATCATTTTGAAGGTTTTTCGACACCTTTTAAAATATATAAAAAAATGACAAAAATTTCAAAACCTCCGCTAGAACTGAAATCAAATCATATCAAATCTATTCCACGTTAGACACAGTGAATTCAATGTTACAGTTAAGTATAAAGTGAATTTTGTATTGATTCGATAAATACACAGAAAGGAATCAAAATGTTAAAATTTAGTAAATTGTTTCTTGTTCTGATTTTTCTCATATTTTTTATTTTTAAAATTTAAAGGTAGAATTTCTTAGCAGAAAAATGACAAAAATTGCCATTGCTTGCATTCTTTCCTTAATTTTGTAAAAAAAACTTATCTAATGAAGTTTATAGCAAGGTTAATCTATTGCGTGAATTTCGTCACATATTGATGACTGTATCAAAAGTTGAAGGGTAAAAGCCTTTTGTATTGTTGATCGATTTTTGAAGATGGTGCTACTGTCACAGGGCTGCTCGCATATTCATGAAACTTCTATCAGACCTGGTCCAACTCAAGAACCATAAATTTAGTCAATGTCTAATTGATTTAAATGAAGAAAGCGATAAAAGCACATATGACTTCATTCCATTTCCACACCACACCTTTTATTCAATTATTATTGACAATGATAATTGTTATAAAATTTTCTGAGTCCATAGCAATTACTGATGCAAGTTGCTTAGCCTCTATGAATCGCACTAAAGTATGCAACTAATTTCCCGGGAAAACTACGATAATTTGGCTGTAACACAGATGTCGCAAATGCAAATTAATCTCATAAAAGGTGTGTACAGTTGGCATCGCGATGCCTACTCGCCACCATTTCAATGTTATCCTGCTATTGCAGAGCAAACTTTAATGGAATTTTAATTACATCGTTAGCGCATTGTCTCTGTGGCGTTTCTTACCCGCCAGATTTACAACGGGAAGTGAAGGGCCACAGTGCCCAAAGACGAAATCAGATGCACTTAATTGAATTTGATCTAAATGTAATCTCCAAATCAGAAGTGAGCGAGCATTTAATTAAGAATTCTCATGCCTCCCGGGAACGAAAAATCAGTTGAGATCGTAGACGGGAAAATTAGGTCGGGTGGGTTTAGTTTGTTTAATTTTATACTGTAATGTCTGAATCAACCACTTGAAATGATATATAAAAATTTGGCAGCTGTTCAACTAAATAAAATGGAGCCACATCTGAAGTATCTAAGGAGCTACATCTAAATTATTTGGTTTGCGTTTCACGGCGTGGGGAGTAAAGCGATTGAATTTCATGGTTAAACAGTCAGTACTTGAAGCCGCTACTCGACGTGGAATCACGTTTTCGTAGGATCGCATGAGTTTGCACGGTCTCCAACTGCTACCAAACACACTCGGAAATCAGTCCATTAGTGAGTAGGCCAGAATGCCGTCTATCCATGAGGTAAACATGAATCCTTGATTGCGTCTTATGTCGTTTCCAATACAAATTACTCGAATCAGAAGTGGGAATCGGATTTTCGAGCTGTGTACTTATCCCTTTCGACCGAATAAGAGAATCAACGCAGAAAGGACGAAGAAAGGAAAACTCAATAGAGCTCTTTGGCAATTCAATAGTCCTTAGTGACCACTCTTTGTATTTACCAAACAAAACCATTTGCACGATTGTTTCTTTTAGAGCTTTGTCATGCCATCCTTTGTTAGAATTCAGGATTTCTGTTATTGAATTGGATGGGTAAGGTGCTGTGAAAACAGTGAAAATTTGAAATTCGATAGACTAAATATCCTATGTGTGCTGGTATTTGTATTTTATTCACAGAAAATAAAAAGGTTTTAAGCAGAATTTAAGGAGCCGTTGGTATACATGTGAGCCCTCAGAGCAAAGTACGTTCATGCGAATAAAGAAATGACCCTTTCAGTATCTGTCTAAATGGGGTACATTTTTTTTCTTCTGAGAATTAGGTAGTTAGGAAAAAAATGATAAAGACACACAGAAAAGGGAGTACATGTCAATGCCGTGCTGTAAATTCAAAATGATACTAAATTTGGCTTACACTAAAGTTCATTTACTGCGTGAATTTCGTTGAAATCTGATGACTGCATCGGAAGTTATTGGGCAAACAATTTTATTTTTGTTAACTATTGTTCAAGGTGGAACTACTGCCACTTGGTTGCTCACATTTTCAATTTACTTCTATCAAACCTGGTCCTACTAAAGAACAATACACGCTGTGATTTTCAATCGGATCTAGTTATTTGATCGTGAGTTCTCGCAAACACAAACTTTGTTTGCTGAAAGTAGAAGTGATTCGGCGAAGGGTTACCCTTCTTATGTGAAGAGAAATTGTGAATTTTTCAATTTGCCTGCTTAGACAAAGCATTGGATTTATCGACCACTTTCATTTTTTTTTGTTAAAAAGTAAATTTAGTTTAAAAGGGTCATCGATTTGAAGTCTTTCTGTTTACGTGCCTATCCTAGCTACATGTTTACCCACACGTTGAAAAATCATTGTTCTACCCTTAATATATTTTGCAGCGAATATATTTATATTGATTACATTCCTTAACATTATTATATTGACCTAGCAATAGCATTATATTGCCAGTACACAGCATTCTTATAATTTTATATATTAACATGCGTGTGGTGAATTTGTCTGTTACAATATTATATTAGTAGGCTAATATTTAATATTAACATGGCAGTAAGTTATATTAACGTCTTACAATACATACATTGGCATACCAACAATTGATACACACAAAAAAATTCGGAGTGAATTCAACACCGAATCGGTGTCGAATACGGTCCATCCTTTCGGATAAATATTATTTAAATCAGATTGGATTAAAACTTAGGATGTTTCGAGACTTATCCATACTGAGTTATAAAAATTACTTCTGAGGAAAACATTTTTTAACACCAAAGGGATTTAAAAAAAAACGCGTCAAAGAATGGCTATTGACTCCAAAACCACGTTTTGTAAGCATCTAATTTCGTTAGTTTACTGTTCGCTTTTTTTAGTAGCCGAACGGTGTTTTCTGTGATTGACACCTATAAAGCGAAATTTTTTATCCAGCAATGAATAATGAAAAGACTTCAAAGTGTTTATTGAAAACACTGTAAGTGAAAGTCATTCGTATTTCTAGTGTGTATTTAAAAATCAATTGAAACACCAATGTTTGTTTAAGAGTTTGTATTAGAAAATATAATAAATCCTTGGTAACATGTAGCAAATAATGTAAATGTAATTCATTTTTTTAAGAACTTAAAAACTACGAAAAATTTTCATGTATGCATATAATGAATATATTCTTCAACAGTAATGCTTAACTATCTGCGTTAGGTGCGTTAGAGAGCTTCAATTGAAGTATTTTTAGAAGCATTTGTTGCCACAACAACTTATAAATTACTTATTTCATACTTAGGTACCAAAAAAGAGCAGTCTGATTTCGAAGGATGAAATATAAGTTCAAATGGCTCCATAATATAAAGTTCACTAAATGATATAATATTTATTTCATCAGTTTTCTCAAGATAAAATGCATTTAAATTGAAAATAAATTCAATGGTTTTCAGTTTTTTATAAACGAAAAGAATATCATTCGCATTTGTTTCTAATATGAAAAGAATCTGACCAAAACAAGGCAAATCCCTATTGGCATTTTTCGAGATGCAAATCAAAAACTTTGGTTTATACAAGTATCCACAAATGGCCTCTTTCGCTACATTGAATTTATTATCATTTATTAAATGTCTAGCAAATGTTATTTGTGTTAGAAGACGACTATCAACTAATGTGTCTAACGATGTGTTGCTTGTTTTGATTTTGAAAGTTGGCTTTAATTCAAAGTTTTTCGACATGAAATCTGCATAATTAATTTGTTGATGTTTAACTGCGATTGTTCTGCAGATATTTTTAAAGTTTTTTGATATCCTTCCGAATTCTTTTAGCTGTTTATGCTTAGCTTCAAATCTCATTGTCCACAGAGAATTAAGTGTACCCATTTTTAACAAAACTTTTGGATAATGAACGAGTAGATGGTGCTTTGGAATTAAATGTTGATCAGGGTATTGTGTTTTGAATGCATTATGATGCTCTTGTATAAGTAATTCCAACTTTTTTACATGATTATAATTTAAAAAGGGAGAAAATACAATATTTGTTATTTGGATTAGCAGCAAATATACATTATACTTTTGCAAGAATTCACAATCTTCACTTTCAATTATATCATATAAAAGCAGTGGAAGATATCGCATTAAGCACCAAGACTGCGAAGCATTTTGGCCTAAATTTTTATTATGAGACTCTAAGTTAATAAAAGATGGTATATTACTTTTGTTAAGAAAGCCAAAGTTAAAGTGTCTTATTTTCTCATTAAATTTCTCTATTGTCATTAACTTTTTTTTCTTAATTACGAATAACAGTAGTAATTTCATTTCAAATTGGCCGATTCCTTCAAGAATATCATGAACAATGTCTACACTCAACGAATCAAAACAATTATAATTTGGTAGATCGTTCAATTTAAATGTAACTTTAGCGCCAAAACTCTGTAATGATATGTGGTTTTTGTGAGTATCAAGGTGTCGAGCTAAACTTTCATCATTCAAACACGATGTCTGAATGTCTTTCTGATGTATCAAACAAAATCGACAGAAGTAATTAGATCTAAAAGATTCATTAAATCCATATAATGCATTAGCAGATAAATTATCGTGTGATATTGAAAAAAGAGTACCTTTAATTTGATCAATCTTTCCGTTAAAAGTTATTGAAATTCCTTCTTTTTCTAGCCGACAAATATCTGCATAAATTAAATTTAAAATAGGTTCGAAGCCTTTACTTTTTATGTCTGCATGATGACATAGTGCTAATAAGTGAATGTTTTCTATTTTTGAATTAAAGTAAGTTGGTAGATTTAGTATAGTAAAGTAAAAAGCTGTGATTTTGTGGATGCCGGCCTTCGAACCTATTGGATTCGCTGTCTCAAACTCATCAACATACAGCTCAATGCAGAAACTTAATTTAATATGTGATAAAATTGGATTATTTCTGAAATAGTTCGCATTACTGAAATGCAAATCATTTTTTTTTAATTTGTGTTCGCGCACAAGACAAGCAAAGAAAGATTCATTAAGACATAGATAACTCAGTGTTTCAGTAAGAGATATGTATGTAAATGTATTTGTAATTGGATTACGATTTTCAAAGATGCATTCTTCATTCCTCCAAATTTTATCATATCTGATATCTATTGCGATTTCCTTAGGGGAAGGCACAGTCGCGAAAATTTTTTTTGCACATTTATACTGCGTCAGATGACCATAGAATGGATTACTTAAGAAATGAAGATCATCTTTTAAATTACCTAATTCTATACTCGTTTCTAGTAATTTACGCTTTAAATTTATTTTTACAACATTTGTCAGTTGAGTGGTCAATTTAAGCACTTCGCTTTTAACATCCTCATTAAGTTTTAATTTTGTAATCTGTGATATATAATTGCTTGTCACAGTTTCATAATCAAATGTTGATTTTTCAGTATAAGACGACTCAACAGTTGGAGAAATTGAAGGATTTATGCATTTCGAAATATTAATATCTTCGATTTGGCTTCTTTTTATGAAATTTTGAATTGAATGTTTATTTTTAATATGCTTACGTAGCCCACTATATGTGGCAAAATAAACATCGCATTTTTCGAATCCACAAATAAGATTTGAATCAAGGCATTCTTTCAAATTATGAAGAACATTTAAGTGTTTTATGTACAAGCGTGATTCATGGCAACTAAAGGTATGACAAATCCTACATTTAAACATTTTTTCAATGTAAATTACAATCCAAATCTATTTTTGATTTCCACTAGTCTAGGACTCAATTTCTTAAGTTTCATTTCATAAAAAACCTCTTGTATGAAAACAAAAAACGCAAACAGATTCTCCGGATATTGTGCGTGGAATACAAAAAAAGTTTTAAATAAACTTTCGAAAGCATCAACAGCTGTTTTCGATTCTAATGGGATTTCATTTCCATCTATGGCAATCCAATACGTCACGATATGTTTTTTTGATATTCCTCTTAAAATAAGATGCGGATGGTTTGAAACTGAGATTTCATCAACTGCGATAGCACCAAGCTGTAAAAGTATTCATTATAATATAAAAATGCTGTCATTTAGAAGTCGCATACCTTTCGATATTTGAATAATGTGTATTTTTGGCCCTTTTGCTTTTTTCCCACAGTGCTCACTATTTTCGTCAAAAGTAAGAGCGCCGTGATGTCTTCATCAAACTCTGGAAAACAAGAAAGCTTTCAAATTGCAGGTAATCATTAAAAAGGAAAATTGTCAGAAATCAACTCTTACTTTCTTCTGCAAGAGTATATTCGTCGTATACTTCTACTTTGTCTGCTAAAGCTATTTCAAAGACTTTTTCTTTTATCTTAGCCCATTTTTGAGCTAAAGTAGTGTCATTGTTTTGAAATCTAATACTGAAATCAAAATCGATCTGAAAATAAATGCAAAATGATATAAAATAAAAAGTTGCCACTTTGCTTTAAGTCACTGCAATAGAAATTAATTATTTGAATATCAAGCAAACAGAGCTCAAGAGATTCAAAAATCATTGACTTCTTCATATTTATATAATAGACCATAATATTCAATTTGTTTGATGTTGTGAAAATGCACTGAATATTTTTATTTAATAAAGAAACTATCTGCAACTTACAAGTCCAGGCGTGTCAAGAAACCTTGGAAATTGATTTATTTCAAATGGTTGCTGTCTGAAAGACCTGCTCTTAATCATATGCTCAAAAATTTCTTTCCCCTGAGTTTTCTGACAGGCTGATTTCAAAAATTCTACG
The DNA here is from genome assembly GCA_947369275.1 of Nemotelus nigrinus. Taxonomy (NCBI): domain Eukaryota; kingdom Metazoa; phylum Arthropoda; class Insecta; order Diptera; family Stratiomyidae; genus Nemotelus; species Nemotelus nigrinus. The sequence goes on along the minus strand of OX376373.1, from coordinate 39,009,445 downwards.
CTCTCGGGCATATATTCCTCACTATCTTCCTCTGTAGTTGTCTCAGAACTTCGGCTTTCGTTAATTTGGCGTGATGAATTTCCCAGGCATCTGTTGATGGTTCTCAAACGGAACGCGAAAAAACCAGTCCTATCAACGGGGCTATAAAATACTCTCTGAAATTGTACAAAAAAAGTAATTTGAACGCAATTTTACATGGATAATATTAGCCATACGAAGTTTTCCGGGTTTCCATCTTCGCAAAGCTTTGGAAAAATTAACGCGGTTGCTTTCGCCCACAGTATTTTTGTTTCAGATGAAGGATAAGTTCCTTGAATTTCTACTAAATGTGCAACAATCAAATTCACCATCTTTATTCGGAGTCTTTTCGGAAGAGTGTTAGTGTTTTTATAGCACTCCAAGATCTTTATGCCTTCATTCTTATTTTGAAGGTATGATAATAATTCCTGCTCATTTTTTGGAATATAGCAAGTGCTTCCTTAAATACATGCAGATGTTTTATTTACCTGTTGAAGTACATCAACCTCTAATTTGAGTTTTTTGGGGAGAGATCCCAGAAAACAATTTTCTCTGTGAACGGGAGCTGCGTAGTCATCCTCCTTAAAATCCGTTTGAACTCCTACGTCGTGAAAAAAGTCTGAAATTGTCACCGTCAAAGTTGCGTTACGTCACATGAACAACAGTAGAAAGAAGTTACGTCGAGGGACACTAGCATGTGTTTAATGAAAATGACGCCCAGTAATCAGTTTGAGCTTAATGTTTGCGCCATGAATATCATATGCTCAAAAAACCTTTGCAATTTAAAGTGAATGGTTCGTGCAAGAAGTATGTTCACGGCAGCCACATGTGTTCATTTACTCTACAGTTTCAATACAACGTATGTTGCTTTCGTGATTCATAATTAAACCTATTTTAGCTAGTAAAATTATAACCATTTCTATCAACATTGAATGAGATGAACCAGCGAAGTCAATATTTACTGAAACTGCTGACAAAGTTATGGGTTCTACACTTTGACGCGCTCAAAAAGGACTTTTCCAGCAATCACCATTGCTCTAATTTGTTGGTTGATTTATTTTCGACATCATTTCCAATATTAAGCTACTAATTGAATATTTCTAATCATTTCTGATCTCAACAATTTCGAATCGTTTTCTCACTAAAACATGCATTCGTATGTAAAATGTTTTTTAAAATTACCCTTGAACGCTAAAATATGTTCCTTCAAGTATGGTTTATACGGATACGCACTAATACACTACGCACTAAAATTTCATAGATTACTCACCTTGATTTTGAAGACACTTTACTATAAAACACTTCTCATACGTTGTTTTTGTGTCTTTAATTATTTTATTTATCACCTTATCATTTATCGTGTCCGAATCATACGCGTCTGATAAATATAACTGTTTTTTTTGACAGATACCAAATCTTTTTGATGACTCAATCAGGACATCTACGACACTTATACACTCATTCACTGAAGGAACAAACACATATTTTTTAATGTTGTTGTACATAACACTTAGCATCACTTCCGACATTTTGATCGCGTGATTCAAACGTAACGAGCACAAAAACTGAAATGAACGTTTTCACAACACCCGAACTACGACTTTTAGAACAAATAAGCACTTTAGCATTCGGTTCTTGGAAACTTAAACAAGATGCGACATTTCATTGAAAATTTATCCGTTCGGAGTTTATTTTCCTTTGAAACAGCATTTTTCTGATGTAGCAGCTTACGGTTGAGCTGTATCTACTCATGTCTGAACACAATCACTTTTTATCCGATCGGAGTGAAAATCCGTACCTTTGATACTGAACTACACTTAAAATGTCTGGTATTGATGTAAAATGTACGCCTCTTCGACCCATTGTCAAATATTTATCAATTCGGAGTTTAGTTTACTGATTTTTGATGTTACTATCATTTTATCCAAGCTGTTGGTGTAATAATTAATAAAACTACACCATAAGAGTATTGAATTTAAATGAATTTGGATAAAACTGAATTCACTCCGTCATATTTTTTACTGTGTATTAACATGCTAATACATTATATAAACGCCTTTATTAGCTACAATAGTATGTTAATATTTGATATTAACATCTTAACATATAGTACTAGCATTGTGCTTTGTTGTTGGGGTTGTTTGGGGTGGATTTTTTTTTTAAATCAAACAATTTGTAAATTTATTAATTCTGGGCAGAGACGAAAAACAATGACTCACGCGGCACGCAAAAATTCAACCGAAGCGAATTAACTACAGATGGGCCTTTCCACACTTGTATTCTTGATTCACTCCTCAAACCGGATTGCTGAAGAATCAAGGGGAATTCTCTACAAAAAGTAGAGAATTCCCCTTGATTCTTCCGTCTCTTGCCCAGAAAACCGGTTTGAGGAGTGCATCAAAAATACAAGTGTGGAAAGGCCCGATGAGATTATTTCACAGCTACGTTGCAGGTCTTTTGAGCGTTAACTTTCAACGAGTTATTTGTGTGGAGAGAGGGAAGCACTGCGTTTGAACGCTTCAATTCTGTATCTGTTTTAGTCAGCAATAATTTTACCACTATTGGTTAATACATTTATATTGTCATAGCAGTATATTTATGTTAAGATTTTAAAACATGTTGTCAAAATATGTTCACAGGTGTTCTTAACATAATAAGTTAACAGCCTTAATACATTAAGTTAAACTGCAAATTTAATATTGTAACTTCCTAACATAAAATATTGAACTGTTAAAATTACGTATTAGTGACAATGCTGTTACTATAATAATATTAATATGTTAATATATTTATTTCGGTCATTTTTCAAACCACGAAAGAATATTTTTTGTGTTTGAAAATGTGTTTAGTAAAAGTAGCAATGATCTAATTACTTCTCGATAGCTCAAAATTATTGACCCACCCAGTAAATTTACTATTTCAAACGATTGGAAGTTAGAAAAACAAGTTCTATTGAATAGTCACTCCAAACTTTGAATCGTCACTCCACAGAACATTTTTCCAATCCTGAAGTGTCAAATTTTTGTAGTGCTTAGCCCATTTCAGTCGCTTCTTCTTATTTTCGGCATGTGACAATGGTTTTTAATAGCTATCCGACCATGAAGACCTGCTCTTTGAAGTCTGCGTTTGATCGTGGAAACACTGAGGGACTGAGACCTCTCCACATTCACTTGTGCTGCAATTTCTGTTGCAGTAAGGCGTCTATTACGTTTAATAGTCACCACAATCTTACTATCTTCGACTGAAGAGATGATCCTAGGCCGTCTACTACGTGTTTTATTCTGAACACTTCCACTGTTCTTGAGTTTTTAAAAGTATAGTCAACTCTTGTTCTAGGCACTTTCAACTCAATTGCAGTCTGCCGATTACTTTTGCCAATTTTATGATAGGAAATTATCAAAGAAAGTTACTTCTTTTTTACACAATAAAATACTCGATCAATATCAACTCGCACAAAGTACAAATTTCAAGTAATGTTTTCTTCCCAGAGACTGATGGCAAACTAAATATCCCAGTCATTTTCTTATTAAGTGCAGTACTGGTTCATCATAATAATTGACAACGGGAAATGATCAGGATACCTGCTTAACAAATTCCACCCGGAAACGTAGAATTCCATAAATTTTGTTACCCTCAGCTACAAAGTATTAATATTTTTACATGGACACCCTTAGAATATTATTTAAATCCCAAAATATATGAGTGGGTTAATACATTTGAACGGTAGTGTAAGCGCAAAGTATCAGAATTTGAACATGTTTAATTTTCTTTGCCTACTTTAGGGCACTCAATGCCCGCGTGGGATTAAAGTTTTCCAAAATAACATCACAGCAATACTCAAAACATAATCAATTTTCATTTTCTATAGTTCTTTTTGTCGAACATTTTTTTCCGTAGAACTACGTGGTTGCCTATAAATTGTCTAAAGCAACCATTGTTGCAGCCATTTCTTTTATCGAAAATTTAAAAAAATCCCTACAACTCATATGCGCCAATACTTCCTCGAATTTCAGTTCGATTGGATTACACGATCCAAAGAAAATCCCCCCAGAAATTTCGTGTTTATATAACTTTTGTGCACGAATAAATTGGAACCAGAAATATTTCCCGAATTAACAGCATGTTTTTCTGATTATACATTCACATTAACAGGAAAATATGCATTAATAATCAAACACTTGTATGTTCAAGGTAAAATACGGTAAAAGGTTTTGTCAGTTTTTATGACGTTTAATAGGCACTTTGGTCCCACTACTTCATAAATTTCAGGACACGTACATTTTTCGGTTGTAGAACGCATGTATACATGCATGGACATTCAAAACAGAATTTATAATAAAATGCTCTTAGCAAAGAGTGTGAGCTTTTACCTAGTGTCCTTTTTCATCAACAATATTACTTTTCTGGGAATTCAAAATGCTTCGGAAAATTTTCTGCGTCGATGCCGCATGTGTTGTGAAATATTCTCTCCGAGTTCTAAATGCTTAATGCAGTAAGTAGCATAATATTGAGTTGCCCTATCTCTTGGATAACTTTTGGTTTTATATAAACTGAGAAAATATTTGAAAACTTAAATGTTTATGGATGCGTAGAATAGATTTAATAAAACATGCTTTTAAGCCTAATTTGAAAAAAATATAGAAAAAAAAGCTTGATGTGAAACAAAAATATTTCATAGATTTGGCGCACCGGTAGTGTACGTTAAACATCGATAGTTGAATGTTTCGATAACATCGATGTTTTTTTTTAAAACTATCGATAGGCTATCGATAGACTATCGATGGTGTATATGTGTTTTTGCGAAATTAGTAGATACACCCTGGATTCATAAATTTGTTTTAAAAAAAGCTAAGAATTCAATTTTCATTTTCCTTTTTTTTTATTTTCTGTCTAGAAGCTTGGAAGTTTTATTTAAATTGCGTAAAAGTAAAATTATTTTAATTTCTGAATACCTTTATTATATACGTTTTGATGGCTTTATTATTATTTTTAGTATTGTTAATAATGATTCTTTGCATCGAAAATCTGTAAGTTTAGTGTAAAGAACATGTGTGAACTCAATAAATACAAATACCAATACTATAATAGAGAAACACAGAAATTTTATTCATTTCCGAAATGCTGAGCATTTTGATTTAGGAAAAGCAATTCATTGAGACGCGTTGAGACTTTAGCCGGTTTTCGCGATTACTGTGAATTACAACAGTTTTCGAAAAAAAAATCGTTCACTCGGAACAGAAGATGCAAGTATACACGGATGCTATAGAGCAAACATTCTCATTGTCTTAGTATTTGAATCAAACCAGTAGTCGATGGGATATTTGTCGTTTTTAATTGGAGGTTTTTCCAGGTTTTGGTATATATCTATGTATAATTGCATCTTTATTTGGGCAGCTATAAGCTTTGCTAAATAATAGCTACTTGGATTTTTTTGCTTTCAACTTTTCCTTCGTTAGTAAATTTCCCCAGTCTCAACAGTTGAGTTGCTTACATATGCAATTGCCGTAAATTCATAAGTACTCTGGGTTGACTCCGGCTTTTGTGTCATCAGAAAAGAAGTATATTCTATTTGAAGAGAGTGCACAGCTCTGTTTCCATCGTCTTCATTTATTTTTTGAACCTTGGATCCAGAATGGTCGCTAACATCATAAGGGCTCTTTTCTCAAACGGTATTAATCGTTCCCGTACTGACTTGCATAAAGCATTATAAATATTCTTTCCAGCAGTAGTTAAAGAAATATGTTGAACTGCATTTATGGCATTTTTAACCCGAGTTTTAACATCTTCGAAGTATTTTGGTACCAAGGATGTTTTCAATGTTGTGGTGTCGGGAATCGCATGTTTTTCGTACAAATCAGCCACGAAATCTTTCATGTTCTCCTTTCCGCAAAGGCACTATGTCCAAAACAACCATAGGAACGTATAATTCATCTAAATATTTTTTCGGGCAGAATCATCTGCTTAGAATTTCGCTCATCCAAAATAATTTTTGGTGATTGTTGTAGATTTCGTTAAACTGCTCTCGAAGATGTTACTAGGACCATGGGTTTTGCTATAGGTTCAACAGAAAATAATTTCCACTATGAATTATGTTTCCGTTTTAAATGATCTGATAAATTTTTCGTCTTTTTACTTGTTTTGTATTGATTGCTGCATATATTACAATTAGTAAAATCGTTATTTGGAATTCTTTCTCTTTGAGTCTCAATTTTCTGCGCTTATGATTTTCACGTGCAGTTAAATTTTACATTTTGTTCTTCATCATGTTCTTTCACTTTACAATAAATAAAAAGTGACAAAACTAACAAAATATAAGAGTGGTCTGCTGTCTTTGGTTGGTGATGTTTTATAATAACAAGAAAAGGAAATATTATCAAATGAGAAAAACGAAGTAAACGTAAAATACTCACAGTGGACGGGATGGTATCGAAATGTTACCTTACGCATTTTTTTCAGTTTTCAAAAACTATCGATTGCAATAAACAAACATCGAGGTTTTCGATAGTTCTGAACTATCGATAGTATCGATAGTACTATCGATGTTTAACGTACACTACGCACCGGTAAAGATCCCGAAACACTAATTGGACTTTATTTGAGTGCGGCGAGTGTTCATCCGAAATATACGTCAACAAGTTAAATATTTTTGTTCATGTGCTACAAACCATTTTCTTAGCATTGAGTAGAACGAAACAAAGTCTTTGAATCAAATATTAAATTATCTCTGCATCACGAGAAAAATATGAGTAATGGCAGCATGCCCAGTTTTTATCACAAGTCAGAGGCAGCTAACGTTTGGAATAAAATTACATTCGGCATTTCAAACAAACAACAAGAATACGGCGTGCACAGGCGGAAGTGGTTAGCCTTTTTGATATGAACCTCAAAAATTGAAGTGCCGCAATCAGTCAAGGCCACTTTAGTCAGCTTTACAAAGATAATAGGTGCGGTTTTGGGGTCTCGATCAATAGCAGGTTAGGGTAGTCAGCATTGAAAACAACAACAACTGAGGCAGGATTGTTGTTGTTTTCAATGCTGTGTACCCTATCATGCTATTGATCGAGACGCAAAAAAACGCACCTAAAATTTTAAATGACGTTACATATGTACATAATGTGTAGATACTCTAAATAAAATTGTACTTAATGCAATAATATACCTATGAATGATAAATGTTAGCCTATAGATATGTACAAATTAAAGTTAAACTGAGAATAATCATATCAGTTAAGGAAACTATAGAAATCGATAGGCTAAGATACAATTAAAACAAATCACTGTACATAGCGTTTGTTGCCTTGGTTGGAATTTCTGGTCCTACTAACATTTGCCTGCTCCATAGACGCTATATTTGTATATGTCTCCACTTGCTGGGGGAATAACATGTCATGATGCAGCTATCACTCGGTATATCAAAATACAAGTATAAATGCAAATTGAACAGAATGCAACCGAGTTCGAATGATTTACGCATGTAGGTCAATATTGATTCGCACTGCCCGGAAGAGTCCAGTTACGTAAATGTAATCTCTTTAATGAATGCATTGCGTGGAATATGCTTCGATGGGCGTATCCTGACAACGGGTCCCGATGACGGTATAAAAAATTTCGCGATTTTTTTTATTATTTCGCTGATGCAAAGAGTCTGCATTTACTAAGCTTATAGGCTGTGCAAATATGTTTCGTAGCATCACATGATCAATAAATATTTCATTTAATGCTCCGAAGCCATACAAATGCTTTTTGTTTCTGTATTTTTGATTGATTTATGCAGCGAAAACAAAAGTTAATGGAATATTTTGGTAAGAGCGCCAGTTACAGTATAGAGTTCACGTGCATTTGAAAGTCCGTTCGTGTTGTGTGCAGAAAATTTTAAAAATCTGAAGTGTTTATTCTATTCCGGGCGCTGTAGTCCAAGCGTACTTGAATTTAACTCTAAGCCAAAGTTGAATTGCATTCAATAATAAATAGCATAAACCGCAGTCATGAATGTTTTTTGAAAAGTACTCATCATTTGAAGTTGAAGGTTTTCTGTTCTTGCTCTAAAAATATTCCTTTCGACGAGTGTTATGATTGAAAAAATTTGCGCACAGAAAGGCTGAGTTTTTAACTATTGGTAAACCGACATTATAGAAGTTGAAAGTTTCACATCAAAAGCTGTACGCAATGTTTGTAAAAAAGCCGCATTCTGACTAAGAAAACTTTTAATCACGCAGAGCCAATTATTCAATAAAACTCTAAAACAGTAGAGACGCTACAAAGGCTTATTTCTGAATAAACTACTCGAAAACTTATTTAAATTTCTATCTTGAAAACGTTACACGTTTTTAGTGCAATTGGTATTTATAATTTTTGCATGGCAGTTATTTTTGCTCGGTTTTAGGATGCCACCATGAAATAAATTGTTGACTTGACCATTTGGCAACCACAATAGAAATTAGACCGATGCAGTAGCCTTCGGCTAGGGAAGGGTCATGCTCTATCTGATCCTTATTGTGAACCTGATGCGTACAACATGATCATTGAAGGGGAACTGGAAGAGAAAGCGATAGGGAGTCAAAGTCAGCATAGTTCTACCGAACCGTCTTTAGAAGTTTAGGTTTTCTTTGGCAAGTCAAGTGCGAAAGGCAATAGAATCAAAGTCCAAAATTCGTAAACTCAAAAACTATCAAAAAAATGAAATACGGCAGCTCATACAAGACAAAGTAAATTCAAAATCATAAAAGAAGTGAAAATTAATGAAACATAAAATCTTTACAAAATAAGGAAAATTTTAATGAATCTGGATGAATCAGGATCATGCAGATCATGAAATAATAAACTTATTGAATTCAGTTAAATTAATTTTTGGCTTAGCAATGTAAAGGTAGTTTAGTTAAAATCAAACTACGAGAGCGTGACTTCTTTTAAAACTTATGGAGACCCAACGGCTACCTTTAGAACGTCGGCAACTGTGGGAACAAAAACTAAGTGCTTTGACTGCCCCATCGACTTGGCACAATTCGTTAACACAATTTCGTACATTAGAAACTGTACCATCATAATCAAATCAGAGACCAGGTACTTCTTCTTACAAAATACATCAGTAACCGGTACAATCATGAACGACCACTTTAAATACAAATAAGCTTATATGTTGGTTTCAGTCTTAATCTCAATCATCAGAGATGGAAGTTTTTAATATTCCAATATCTTTCTTCCACGTAAAAAGTCCAGCACATTAGATTCAAACATTTTTGTTTCGGTTGTTTAGTAAAAGGTCAACCCAGTCACAAATGTTCAAGTAAACGTGGATGTTTTAAATGTGGGCAGCGACATTACACTTTGATTCATGAAGCTCTTCCTACAAATTAGGTTATTTCTAAAGACACTGCTAATCAAGGTCCGATTGCTTCTTATGCAGTTAGTCGTCATACTGATATGGTGCTTTTGTCAACAGCAATAATAATACTACAATCAAATGAGGTGTTCTTCGCTCTTCGATTATTAATCGGCGCTGGATCGCAAGTGAGCTTTGTCACGACAGCTGCCATGCAACGATTAGGACTCAAACCACTTCCGGTTGTTAGTGAAGCGTAGATATGTGAAATCGGAAGGACGACGACTGGGTTCGTATTAAAGGTTATACGGCAATAAGTTGGATTGTACTGGGTCCTTTGCGTACTGGATCCTGTGGTGCATATCACAGTTGACAAAATTTGGATTCGCCACTACACACTAGATATGAAACAACATTCCGTCATTGGATGGAAGCGGGCGGAAGAGCTCCAAGAAAGGCGAAAAGAGTCACGTCGACTGGAAAAGTGATGGTCAAAGTTTTTTTTGGGAGTCGTAAGGCATGATGCGCATTGACTATCTGGAGTAAGGAAAAATGGTCACCGGCAAGTATTATGCAGCACTTTTGATTACATTGAAAGAAGCGATAAAGACAATACGACCTCGCCAGTCAAGGAAAAAAAATTAACTTCTATCACGACAATGCGCCAGCTCCCCAGTCTTCAATTGCAATAGCAAACATCCATGACTTACACTATAAATTGTTGCCACACGTAGATTTAGCCCCCAGGAACTTTATCTTCCTCCCGAATTCAAAAACTTGCTTGTCACAAAAAAATATATGCCAAATGCGGACATTATTGCTCAGACAAAGGCCTATTTCGCAGGGCTGGAGAAATTGCATTTTACCGACGATATTAATAAATTTGAATACCGTTGAACAAAACCTATTGAGTTCAAAGGAGAATAAAAAGGCATTTTGCTGAAAATTAGGCGTTTTTTATCATTCTCATTACTTATAGAACAGCTCTCGTAATTGGCGAACTATTCAGTATCTTTAAACATCTATTCTGATGGACTCAAGCCTATGTACGAAGTGTGTACAGAAAATAACGGGAAATTTCTTTTTTTGAAAAAATATGTATTTATTCGTCCACATTAATAATTTTGCCTTCAAGGCAGTGCCCATGAGGTATTAGGCACTTGTGTCAACGCTTCTTCTAATACTCGAATCACTTCTTAAACTTGATATTTGGGATAGCCTTAGCTCTTTCAGCGATGCGCTTTTAATGTCATAAATGCTTGTAAAACGACAGCTCTTTAAAATTATCTTAATTTTTTGAAAGAGGAAAAAGTCACACGGAACCATGTCTGGCGAATATGGAGCCTAGGGCATCGTTGTAGTATAGTTTGTGGCTAAAAATTCACGAACAAGCAATGATGTGTGAGCAGGTGCATTATCTTGATGCAAAAGTCACGAATTGTGTTGGCACAAATCCGGGCGTTTTTTTGCAGATTGCTTCACGCAAACGACGTTGAACTTGCAGGTTGTAGTCCTCATTGACCGTTTGACCTCATGGCACGAATTCATGATGCATTATGCCATTAAAATCGAAGAGCACAGTGAGCATCACCTTCACGTTTGAGAGCACATGTCGAGCCTTTTTCGGTCTTGGCCATCCAGAATGCATCCACTGGGACGATTGAGCCTTAGTTTCGACGTCATATCTGTAAATCCATGTTTCGTCACCTGTTATAAAACGTTTTAGTAATTCTGCATAGTCCTTGACTTCATTTAGTGACACCTGAGCAACTTCCATTCGCTTCTGTTTTTGTTCAAAATTCAAAAATTTTGGAATAAATTTTGCTGCCACGCGTATCATATCCAAAGAATTCGAAAAAATTTCATGGCATGAAACAATCGATATTCTCTGATTGTGATTCAGCAAACGTTCATAACAATTTCTTTCACTTTTTCCTCGTTTTCATCGGTTGTTGATGTGCTGGGGCGTCCGAGGCGTTCGTCATTTTCAACATCTTCACGGCCATCTTGGATACGCTTATACCACTCGTAAACTCTTGTATTACTTACTTATGGCTCGTACTTATGGCAGTTAACCTCGAATTGCATTTTTGTTGTCAAATTTTCAGAAAAAATCCTGAACGCAATTAAAATTGATCACTTTCCAAGAGACGTTAGAAACTGCCTTTATAGTAAAATTGGGAGAAAGTTTGCCGCTTACGCAGCTCGCGTAAATTTATCACCAGTTTGTCACTCTTCACTCGCTGATTAGAGCTGTCAAATTGACCATGTCTGCAAAATGTTGAAAGAGGTAAGAACCGAACATTTCGAGGATTTTGTTATTTTGGGCAAGACACTCACGATAGTTTCCCATCCATTTTACATCTCTTAACCTATGTGCATGAGACACAGTAAGACGATGCTCTACGAGCACGCCAGTTGTCGCTCCCGATTAGTTTCCGCTGAGATCGGCTGATGGCCATAATGTCCTGGTTATCCTGCCAAACGTCAGTTTTTCCCAATTGGGCTTTAATGAGCCCATGTGGAAAACGGAAGCATGATCTGATAGTCTTTACCATTGGTCAAGCATTATCTCCGCTGAATATAAGCCCTTGTTGACTCCTTCGTCCATTATTGATCATCGGCAGCATTGCAAAATTCGTTGATATTCCTGGATTTCAAAAAAAAAAATTAAAATTGTTACAGACAGCCATTTGGATGGAGCATCAGTTTTTATTTGTAGTATTATTTGAATCAAATCGAACCTAAAATGAGTAGTGTATCTGAGCACTCTACATTGATTGTGAGATAAAGTTCTGCCAACATCAACTTTCAGGCCCAAAACGAGTTGTAGAGCTGCAACTTTACTTTATCTTAACAAATACGTTCTAAGATTAGCTCTCATATTTAACTTGAAATAATTTCATTTAACACCAGAAAATTTCCCTGAAACTACTTTCAGCCACAATGAGCTGTTGAAAGATAGGTAATAAAAGTTTGAGTTGAATGAGTCTAAATTAGTTCTAATCAGGAAATAATGAGTTACACAAAAACTTCATCAGTTTACGAACTTTCGATTTTCTCCGCAACAAAATGCTACAAATATTTGTTTGCTATATTTGGCATTCAAATAAAACACTTCATTGTTTACTCTCTCGAAAATAATTAATTGCTACTCTGCTCGGAAACTACTTGACGATACATTAATAACTACATTCATTTTCAATGACTTATGAAAAGTAATTTGTTAATGTCCTTGTTTCATACCACCGAACAGCAAAACGAGTTGTTCGAAAGCCATGGTAAAATATTCGGTTCGGAAATTGAAAATGTTAATACGAAACAAGCAAAACACAGTAGACTACAAATTCACATCAGCTTATTGATGATTTGAGAAGTTGAAGTGTTCTTGCCGAACATCTCGTTTGCCAAGTACATACTTTGATTGAACTGTCTTTAGCAGACACATTTAGAGTCGAGGAGAATATCGGACAGAGCTGTAAAAGTATGCACTAGGCCAGATACAGCATGAGACATGTTGATTGCCTCGCTAAATGTTTGGGACGATCTGGAGAAGTAAAAGGGAAACTGTGCAAGTGAACCTTCAGAAAGATAGATGGTAGACATCGCTTCCAACGGAAATTGGATACTTCAATGAAAGACACAGGATATTACTTCGAAAAGTTTTATTGTTGAACAGATACTCTCGAGGTTGGTTAAAGTTCGATTCGCAAGGAGTTCAGTTAGCTTTTGTAGTTTTACGGAAGAAAGCATACTTTGATTTCTTGGTCGGTTAAGTCATTAGGCGGTGAATTTGTCTGAGACTGTAAAGACAATACCAGATACTTAAAATTAAAAGTCATTTGATGTAGTGTCAATTAGTGATGAGCGATTGCGATATGTTTTAGCACTTATTACAATCTTAATTGATGCAATAAAACAATTGCGTCAACAATGAGTCTTTAATCGAGTGTACAATCGGGTTGGAGTACAGATCAATACTCGATATACTTCCATTATTTAACTCGATTTTTAAACTTGAATGCTAAGCTTAATTGTTTAAGGACGATTTGTGCGGTAGTGATGCTAGTTGCCAAAATTCCTTTTACTATCGAAATTCGGTCGTATCAGTCATATGTCGGTCTCCAGTTTTGTGCAAATTATTAAAAACAAAGAAAACACTGCAAACAATTTCATCTCTGAAGAACTGCAGTAAGGGCTACTTGATAAAAACACAAAATGTTCACACTTCAACGTATATTTCTCATCTGATCCTTTCTGCATGCGTCGTCGTCTTAAAACGAGACCGCTTTGGATACACTGCCTAACAAAATCTCTATCCAATTTCCTAAACTTTGAAGGAAAATTTTGACAATGGAGACTAGCAAACCATGGAGATTTAAATGCCAAATGTTTCAATTTTGGATTAACTTTATTATGCTACAGTTACACTGATAGCAGTTAGGCCAATATTTGCTTCATTTGGGTCAAATTGCCAGTATTTGTCAAACAAATTGGTATTGAGTTTGATAGCAGTGTGAACATCATTTGGACAAGCAATTGCCGTCCATGTCAAGCAACTTTGATTGCCATAGGTGTTGTCAATTTTGCGTGCTTGACACTATGTGTTTGTAATACATTTTGGTGGAAAAAATGGAACGCAGCTCTCAACAGTTGCGAGAAAACGCAGATAAACAGCGAATTTCTCAGCAAGAGAAGTCTTTCTAGTCTTTCAAATAGTTTTAATGTTTTGTCACGTTTTGTCGATTGGGTTTATTTTTGGTTCTTTGTGCATGTCCGCATTTCTGACGTACCGTAGAATTCCAAAAAAAACTTTCTAAGTGCGAGGTGTTGACAGGTTGGTTTTGTTCGTCTTGTATGTCTGCTAGAAAGCATTGTTACCGTATGCCGGTATGGGTCTAAGTATCTGTTTGTGAACTAGTGCCTTGTTTGTCATGTTTAGTTTGTTTGGTCTGATCATGGGTAGGAGTGTGCTCAGTATACCGTTGATCGCCCGCTTTTAGCCTTTTATGTGCGAGGTCCATGGGTGACTGTCGTCATATGTAAGCCCCAAGTACTTCGCAATATGTTCACAGTCTATCTTCTGGCTTTTGATTGTTAGTTGTTGTGGCTGTTGTCGGTGGCGCCTGGTTTGCATCTTCTCGGCATTTTTTTGAACTTGCAATTTTGTTTTTATGGTGAAAATATTTGGTCATGCGCCAATAATGGTTATCCCCAGGCTCCATATTGTGCAGAAAGTCAAGCCACTTCTCAAAACTGCGCGATTCGACAACGGTGTTTGGAAGCCAAATTTCACCAGATTATATTTTTCCTCCGTAACATACCTTTTATATCTTTTTGGGAGTTCGTAAGGGTTAATCCCTTTTATCGGAGTTTGAATTGTATTGTCCTCTTTTGCCTGCTAAGTTTTGTCTGTTAGAGTTTTTATTATTCCATTTATGTCACTGGTGGTTTCGAGTATTTCTTTAAAATGTTCATTCGCTGTCGTTGCGTCTGGGAAATTATTCCAATTTGTCCTCTTCATCATTTCCAGAAGCTCGTCAATGAAGACGTTTTTAATGATGAAGAGTACCAACTTGTGGTCAGATGGAATTGGATAGTCGGCTTGTGGTCGCTTCGAGCTTGGTTTCTTCTCACGTCACCCCAGTCGTGATGATAAGCGTTTAGGTCTCCTGCTAGAATACAAATCCTCCGTGTTCGAATGATTCTTGTTTGGCAATTCATGGCGTCAACTTTTGTTTTTTAACAAGAAATCGAAATCAGCTATAGTCACTCTCGCAACATTTTTTAACAATTCCGGATCATTATTTCTCGATTGTTCATTGAACTCAATTAAAAATCCCTTTTCAAGACGAAATTCGAGCCATTCGCGGACCTAGCATTTGAGTTTTTTTCGCATTATCTTCCTCTTCGCAGATTGAAGCCACAATAATACTAGCGCTCAGTGCACACAGTTCCATACTTTGTTTTTGTTTTTGCTGGGCTCGGTGCTTTTGCGTCACGTATCTTAAATACTTTTCAGTCCAAATGAATCTAATTTTTTCAAATACAATTAAGGAATAACCTGGACTGACTTGGCGGAGTGAGGCTCCGATCGAACAGGGAACTAAGCTACAAAAACTTTTCTAACAAGAATAGAGTTGACGTCAATTGCGCTTGCTGGCAACAATGTGAGCACTCGTCAATTCCTGTTGTCAATTTTCGTCAATTACAACTTTACGGCAATTGGGCAAGCACATTTTGACGTAAATTTGAACGTTTTTGTAAACATCGCTGTCAATTGCTTGCCCCGGTTGATGTCAACAATAGACCTATTTGCAATTAGTGCAAAGTAGCATATGGTCTGAAAAAATTGACACATTCCAATTTTTGAATTCAAACGATTTATTGACATTAAATTCTCAATTGGGCTTCTCGAAAGAATATCTGGACCATTCTAAATCGGTACGATGCTGTTAGTGGCATCAACTCTTTGAACGAACACTAATTATTTCACGTGAAAACCTTAGTTTTGATTTGGCAAAACTTGAGGCTAACTTTTAATCGCGATCTAGTTCACGCGAGATTGAGTGTTGAGATACCATTTAATTCACAAATATAAATTTCTCTGAGCTTCTTTTCTACTTTCGTTGCGAATTTCGAGGATTTAATAATATTGTGCCCACGCGTAAACACGGAGAAAGTTTTTCAAGTTGGGACGCTGCTAGTTGCTAATGATTTCGCATTTTTACTAATGTTCGAGGAAGAACATAAGTATTAAAATCACTTTGGCCACAAATTCATATTTCTATATATATATATATATATATATATATATATATATATATATATATATATATATATATATATATATATATATATATATATATATATATATATATATATATATATTTATATATCATCAAGAAATTTCAGTGAAAAAATCTCAGGAACGCACCATCCGATTGAACTGAAATTTGCAGGATACATTGGCGTATGTGCAGAATAGAGCCAGGTTTCACAAAAAGTTAATAGTCTTTAACCCTTTGGCGCCGGCGGCCATTTTAGCGATAGATTAAATATACCTATTTTTCAGTCAACAAATAACTTTCGCAAAAATAAATTTTATTGAATGAATTTTGAATGTGTTCCAAATGTGAATATGACAAGTTTTTTGAAATTTTGAACCCTATGTGTGCGCTAGGCGTTTAAATTGAGATTGGGAAAATTTGGAAAATTTTGAATTGCGTTATCTTTTGAGAACTCACGACCCAATTATCAGATACAGTTGGAATTCACAAAATGTATTGGTATTATGTAGGACCAAGTCTGATAAAAGCCATTTGGGAATGCGGGCAACTCTGTGCCAGTGGTGCCATCTTCAAAAACTGCTTTTTGCCCTATGAATTCTGATTCAGCTACCAGATTTTCATGAAATTGGCACAGTAGCTGAATCTAACTCTAAGGCGTGTTTGGTAGAATTTAGTTGAAAAACTCGATTGGTACTGCCAGCTTTGGTAATTTTGGTGTCTTGGGTTTGAAAACTCGCTCAGGAAAATAAAGCATTTTGCATTATAGCTTCCAGTGCAGTCATGAAATCAAAACGAATTTCATATGATAAATGGAACTTATGATAGGCATTATTCAGAAGGAATCTGGCTAAAAAGCCATGCTAGGTTTTCCAGCTATTTTTGGTTTTGTATTTATTTGCAATCTCTTTATTAAGCGATTTTATCGTAAAATTTTGAAACAATTATGATTTTGTAGGGGCAATAAACTGCAGATATTATTTTTTCGAAAATTTGAAAGCTTTTTCGACTGGTTATCCTAAAATTTTTGTACCACTTAAAGCTTCCAATGCAGTCATTGGATCCCAACGAAATTGGCAGGATAGGTTGATTTCAATGTGAGGCAGGTGTGATCTATTTTTGGCTTTGATACTAGCGAAGGGATGCCAGCGTCAGGCGTTTTTGGCTATTTTCGTATCAATAAATGCTTACATTAAGTATTCATATTGCGAACATTTACAATGAAAATAAGTTACCAATGTTGAAAAACTATAAGTTCTAGAAATTTTTCGGTCCCAAACATCTTTCTTTTTTTGATTCCAAACATCTTTTCATCTCTGTAACTTTCGACGAAATCATCGGAAAAAATCGAGATCGATACAGTTATTTGATTTTATCGTTAGACAATTGCGGGAGACTTTAAGTTTGCAGTGCTGGTAAAGTATCGTAAGCACTGAGCATTTTCTTCGTTTATGTTATGTTAAGCTGCTTTCAAAGTTTTGCTGTGTTCGGCTTTCCTTAATCTTGAAATTAATGCAAGTGGTGGTCCTGAAATCCTTTCCATCCTATGAGTTTAAATGCATTGTTAAGATCAAAGTGGTTTTGCACTTGAAATAGGTTGGAGCACGTGTGTTAGAATATGCACTCAAAATCTGTACGATTCTTCTATGCTTCATCGAACATTAGTATTTCTAGCGGTTCAGGTGCGCTAGAGTTTTTTTTAAATGTTTCTGCAGATATATGTTACTGAAATATTTAAATATGGTTTATTTACAATGGACCTATTCAATGGAAGCATAGAAATAGATTTTATTAGAAGTACCATTAACTGTCATGACTATATTCCAGTACATTTCGCCAATATGAGCTAGAATCGAGATCTGTGGAGATGCTACTTCTACTGGATTATAAAGATTCCAATAAAATTGTTATATCCCGAAATCAACAAGCTTCATTATACGTTTAATTACCCTGGAGGTGTGGGCAATATCCATTTACCTTTACAGTACTAACTATGTACAAACATACTCTTTATAGCTTCACTGTTTCAATTAGCTTTTTAAATTAAGTACTAAGCACGTTTTTCAACCCGATGCAAAACGGTCAATGGCATTTGCCTCCCGCAAATTTTTCCTAACTACAACGGGGCCTATGTAACTGCAACAGTAACCAACTGGAAAATAAGCGAAACGAATAAATGGTTGATGACGGGGCAGAGCGGAACATACAGTTACGGTGGGCTGTGGCTGATGTTGACGGTGAAATTGTGAATTCAATTTCAATCATCGCTGCTTTGACTTTGGACTTATCCGTCAGCATAATAATCCCGGGCGAGCTGGGAGAAAGCAGGAGCAGAAAAAGTCAACTGCTCGTCATTAAAATGTTCTCCCTAGACATTAATTGAAACTGAAAATAGTTATAGCAGTATCGATCGGCTTGGAATCTCCAGGCCAAAGCCTTTTGCCGGGTGTTTGTAGGCATGAGTAGAGCGACGGCTGGAAAAAAATGCTCACGCCCATAGCGTGGAAATTCGAACAACTGGGGCAGAACTGGGCAACTAGGATCAAATCCCTGAAAATGCTATTTTCGAACAACGGAACTAATTGCCAGACATATGCTCTCACTTATTCCTAAACCATACACAATATTTGCATAAGCTAGTATCAAAATGGTCAGTCAGTAGACATCCTCGATTCACATTTCAACAGAGGCAACAGTCACAAAATTGTATCACCGTGTTCATCAAACGAAAATATGACCCATCATTTCACTATTCTGACTGTAATTCTTATGCACCACGTTGCTATCGTATTGCCTAGCTTTATCCGAATGCATTCCAATGCAATGTCGACGCAATTGCTATATTTGTAGCGTAACCATCAACACAGCATTGAAGCCGTAGCGTTGTAAAGTTGTTGGAAAACGCTCAAAGGCCCACCCAATGTGGGCTCTCCGTACAAGAATGATATGCAGTTAGCCCTGCAAGCGCTGAACGGGTTGAGGGCCAAGGGCAAAAAGTTTTAATTACCTGCCGATATTACGGTTCAAGCTTCCTGACAAGGATAAGGACTTTGTTTTATTTCTGCCTCCCTGCAACGGATCAGACTGTGTATGAAACGCAAAATTTTTATATCAGCTATTACTTGACGTTCCGAAAATGTATTGCTATTGAGCATCAATTCAATGCCGTTGAAATTGTGGGAAAACTTGAAAGCCTGGGAATGGAAGTCGTCTGGGTTTTCGGGAAATTAATACAAAGTATGGTCGGGTAGGTCAGTAACCTAGTCACGAGGCATTCTGTTTAACAGGCTGCTGCATTTGAATTTGATATCCAGAAGAACTGTAATGAGGCAGGGATTCAGTGGCTCCATATTATGCGGCTTAGGAAGAATAGTAGAGAGACTCTATAAGTAGGCTGCTATGAGACTAATTTTATTACAGGTGTAGTGTGCACGAACCGGAATTTTTATATATTTTATAACTTTTCAGATTTTTTTCGATTGGAATAAGTAAAATCGCAAAACTAAAAAAAAAGTTAAAAGATGAAAACAACTTTTTGGCAAACGATAAAAATACGTTATTTGTTGAATTATGTAAGTAAAGAATAAATATTTGTAAAACAATTTTTACATGCAACAAATTACTTTGGATTGCTTTTGAAACTGGGTTTTGTCTGTCTAGCAGCATCCAATTTGTTAGTGAATTTCCGCCTTACATGCGGGGATTGATATTCGCGATGTTTTGAAATTTTCGAAGTTCTTCAAGTACAGCTGATAATGAGAGAAATTCGATTTGAAACTTGAATCACAAGTCTGTTTTGTTTATTATAGTGAAGGCGGTTTATGATAAATTCAATTTTACATTTGCTAAGTTTTTCTCGCCTGCCCTCTGGGTCCCTGAATACTGATATCAGCTGAGGTGCTCGTTTTGAGGTTACTAAATTCATAAAAACCGATGTTTGATTCCGAGTTACTTTTCCAGAATTTGCTCAGGCGTATATATGTGATCTTACCAAGAATTGAGAAACCTTAGATTCATAAATCTTTGTCAGGAGTTTGCAATGTAGTGGTGGTGCTAACATAATTTCCGCAGTGGAGTTTATTTCCTTATTTGAGAATGACACTTTTGAAAAAATTTATCTTATAGTTCATAGTTTCAAGAACATAGTCTCAAAATTTGAAGTCAATCAGAGCAAAACTCTCGAAGTTATTGAATACTTGGTCCCATCTCCTCTATGATTGTAGCTCCGACAGTTCACAGTTTAGTAGTCATTTTTTCAAAATCACTTTTTAAAAGACCGTGTTCACTGCCATTTAAAAACCACATTACCGATTCATTTCAAACTTGGCACACACTTTCTACATGTAAAATACTTCCCACAACGATGAGTTTTAGATTTTTTTACATTAAGGGGATTTGCTAACTACAAAAAAGCCAAATTTTTCGTGAAAAATTGCAATTTTCA
Source organism: Nemotelus nigrinus (assembly GCA_947369275.1). NCBI lineage: Eukaryota > Metazoa > Arthropoda > Insecta > Diptera > Stratiomyidae > Nemotelus > Nemotelus nigrinus. The sequence goes on along the minus strand of OX376373.1, from coordinate 38,988,876 downwards.
CTTCAAATGACCACCATAAATTTTAAAATAAAAAATAGAAATCAGAGGACGTTGGGGGGAGGATTTGATGATGCTTTGACTAAATTTTAATGTTCTTTGATTTCCGATAATTTTCAGCTGGCGTACAATGAGCACTGCAAAATGTCTTTTTCCAAAGACGTTCTTGAAAAACGTTTGCCACCGGTTTGTTGTCGATATTCTCGCATAAAAAAATTACACAATGTTATTGAAATGATAATTAATCACGTACTAAAGGTACACCTCTTCTTGATTAGGCATGGTCACCCGGGGACAGACAGAAACTTCTGAGAAATCAAACCAAGGATACACATAGTCGCAATTGACATCCGAAGTGATTCCACAGATATGATTTTCCATCGGCCTTTATAATCAGAAAACGATCTTTCTTTAGTTAACAGGAAAATCTCCGTTAAAGGGATGAAGAATAGATCAGTTAGATTTAAGTGGAAAGAGACCCCGAGTGAGGTCATTTTCCTTCCCAAGGTCTCTGCGGATTAAACTTAATAGCTGTCTAGTGCCACGCGCAATTTTGGAAGCCCAGGAATATCTTGTGATTATATAGGATGATTTTTCAATTCAAAACATTTCAGAGTCTTTAAGATACTTATGCCTGAAGTCTAGTTTTACTGACGATATTAGTGTTCCTATAGAAAATTGCCATGATATCTCTGGCGCTAAGGTGCTAAGCATTGCACGTTCGTTGGTCATTCAGTTGCCCGGAGTGACACGACATCTCTTTAAGGGATATTTAAAGCGGCAACGATTCTGGATACTGTGCAAGAACCAGCAAGGGAATTTATAGCCACGTGACTTTACGCAAAAATACCAATAATAACTCTGAAGTCAGTCAATTGTCTGAAAACTAGTCGTAATCCCGTCTGAACGATACCACACTGGTCCGATCGTGCCATGTGTGTCCTGCGTTTTCACCTTCGTGTTGTTATCCCCCCAACCATGTTTTCACATCATCTTATGGCAAACAATCTAATGGCTTTTCCGGAAGTTTATAAAACGTCACTACTTTCCCCTTATTTTCTGCGGAGGCGGGAACGCTTTGACGTTAAAAACTTTGCTTAAGTGTAGTTTAACCACCTTGAAGTACATTATTTGTGACTTCATTTTTCCGTGATTGAGTATTAGAATATTGTCTTCTAGTGTTGTCGCTATTTGAAAAAATTATCGGGCTTCCAACTAGGTTTTTTTTCCTTTTTTCCTGATTCCTGCTCGACATTGGTTTGTCAACTATTTTTCTAGCTTTCTGGCTGTAACATAGTTTTGAGTTTTAGCCTATAGCAAGTTTATTTTGCTAGCTTACCATACATTTTTAATATATTATTATTTATTCACCAAGCAAAGCATTAAAATTAGGCAAAAAACACTTATAATCTGGCACATGTCAATGTTAAAGGAAAGCTTGTTTTAATTGCACCAACGATGAAGTAAATCACGCTTAGACTGAAAAAAAGTGCATCAGATTTAATGTTCGTTGTTGAAAAGGTCTAAATTTTGATTGTTTGAACATTTTTAGTGGCTTTATTGTGAGCCTTATGGTGTCAATTTATTAAATCGCTGTTGTTAATTAGCAAATTTGTTTCTCTCCATCATTGTTTTTGCGAGTTATTAATGTCATTGCACGTTGTTAGCTGCCATATAGTTACTATTATATTTCGTCGAGTTTCGGTTATTCCAATATTTTTGTATAACTATAACTATAATATAACATAATGCTATAACTATGCTATTCAGGCGACCCAAAGACTCTCTACCTCTGATGTTTAATGAATACAAAAATTCACTTAGAAGTAGAGTATGAAAAAAATAATAACTGTTGTAATGGCTCTTATCTTATATCTATTTTTTTATATTTGCATTTATATCAAATCTTTTTCTTCCCAGTAGTATGATTTTCACTAAAAATTAATATTCATTGGAGACATAATAGTAAAACATATATATTTAACATTAACATAGATAAGAAATTTATTAAAAAAAAACAATTGTACATTTTGTCTTCAATTAATAGTCATGGATTGATCAAACTACACATTTAGTTGAACTGAATCCAATGAATAAAATGTCAATCAAGAACCCAAGATGAAAAGCTGTGCCGTTAAACAATTGATTTTTCCTACAGATATTCATGCATAAATATGTATACAGCGATTGCACGCCCATGGAATAAAACATCCCAGTTTGAGTTAAATGCAAGCCACATGTGGAGCTAATTAAAATTTTCTGGTAGAATAACGAGGACGCATGCTTTATTTCTACTCCCAATGCTATTGTCTGTATTTGTCCCATTATATCCAGATATTCTCAGTGATGATTCGTTTCAATACATCAATGTACTGAAAGGATGGAACAATATATACTCGTACATATATGCAAGGATTGTGAAAACATTGAAATACGCAAATATATTGCTGCTCGAAAAATATGGTGCAGACAATTTCAAAATATTAATCCTAGTCGCAACAATTATTTACGTGCTAACAAAGACCAGACGATGAAATATTCAATATTTTCTGTTACGCTTGAATTATGATTCAAAATCTTTTCAATAATTTATTGCATTAGCAGCAGTAAAATATTGAAATACTATTTGCAGATTCAAATATAAAATAACTACGATTACCATGTACCATTATATTTTTGGATGAATTGTGCGAAGAGTACCAACCACACTACGTTTATTTATACTCTGGCTACATTTTCAATATCCAGGGACCGTATGGAAATTTTGTTTTCGATTCTCACCTAAAATGTGTGTATACAACATGCAAAATTTTATTTTCAAATGGATCGTCCTCATTAAAATATTTCCCCAGGGCTCTGCAACATACGCTCTGGCATTCAATATGGCCCCCCCCCCCCGTCACATAGGCATCTTTCACTATTTCGTTGTTCACATTCAATACCTTCCGCCTTTCTTGTTTTATGAATTTATTAATGGTGTTTTGAAAAATGAGTCGCGAGACACAACGTAGCGTGAAAGGCCACGTATAGACGCAAAAACATGAAAACAGATTCGGTTTGTACTCGAGCTAGGACGTTTTCCTTTTGTTTTGTCTTAATGACAAGCAGAAGACACGACAGTGACAACAAGGATTGCACACAAGTTTTTGCCCGGGAGCAACATTATTTACGCATGGAAGGACACATGAGCACTTGACAAAAATATTTAAAAGCAAACATAGCTGGGGGCTTTTAAAGGGATACGATGACGGACATACGTCTCTTGATAGTCGGCGGGTGGTGTCACATTCAACTTTTTCCCCTGTTTTTGTATTTTTCACTTTGACATGAATTGCAGGGCAGTGAAACCTGGACCTGTTAATGAATGATTAAACAGAGGGAGATGAGTTTCATGCATATAATATGAATCTCATTATTTGTCATTTAATTTTAATGGCTCGCAGTATCATTTGCTAGATTAAGAGGATTTGTGGTATTGCATCAGTGTGGTACTAACAATGAAAATGTGGGTGGTATGTGTAAATATAATCCTGTTAGAAAAACAAAAATTAATTACTTCTGCAACTGTGCTTACTTTATTCGTTCACAACTCCAAACTATACCAACCCATAGCAAGACTAGAGATTCAATTACCAATCAATGCAGTTATTCTCAAACATGTTGGTGTATTTATTAAACAATGTATTGTTTTCGTCGTAAATTGCGATTCAAATATCAATGAATTGAAAAACGCTGTGTTAATGCAAAAATTGTTTACAAAATTTAAAGATTTACGCTTTGGAAAATACTGAGCAACTCACATTTTGGAAGAGTAATTTATAGACGCGCATGCTTGATTATGTTTTTGCCACATCTAAGGTTATGATTGAATTTCTACATTGTTAGCGAAATATATTTACTTTGAATTTCTTTAATTTATATAATATTAATGGAAATTGTCAAAACAAAATCAGAATTTTCTATTTTGGCTAGCTTAAAGTTTGATAAACATTTTATTTCTTCATTTTACATTGAGTAAAAGCTGGCAGTCTAGCCTACGTTTCGTTTAGCAAAAGGTTTTAAACGCTCCAATTGTTTGCGTCTGTTGTTCGGTGTCAATGGGCTCATATACATAAAGGATGGTAGCTTTTGGTAGTTTGCAAATGGAAGTTTACGAAAAAGGTTTTGTTGTAAAAATCATAGGTATCTTTAGTTCATATTTAATAGCATTTAAAATAAAGCTTTATAGTCCTTTAAAAACTATGCGGACCAAATGGCAGTCTTAGCCCACCAAATCGTCAAGTTTTGCCGTTTACCTCTCTGCACATATTATCTTTCAGGTCCTTGGACAGTCAAGTTTTATTTAAACTTTATTATCCGAGGAAAACCACATATTAATTTATCCTTACGCTGGAGTTAAAATCAATGCAACACAACATTTGTTGCCATGCTTTGTCGGTGGAACGAGTTACAATCAATGCAACACAACATTTACCGTCATCTGTCACTGGCTATATTAACAAAATTGTTGTTTGATAATATGGATCCTTTAAAGTCTTGGGAAGTGATATTAATGAGTACTTGTCATTTTAAATCTGCCGAATATATTGCAAAGCAAAAATGAGACAAAAAAACAAATTCTGAATTTCATTTGCATATGACATTTCTCATTTCCCGAACGTTCATAGGAACTGGTGGAATTGAATATTTTCAAAAATGTTGTTGCCATGCCAAGTTTGAGGTATGAGCAAACTTTGCTGCGCAGCAAAGTTGTGTTGCATCATTGTAACTGCTCTCATACGTTCTCATGTGTTCAAACTCGTTTTGTTGTGCAACAATGCTGTGTTGTATTGATTGTTACTCCAGCTTTATCCTGTTTCATATCTACTGTAGTGAATATTATCGAGTTGTATCTCTTGCACTTTCATATTTGAATCAACTCTTAAAGTTGTAAAGCCATTCTTAATTTTTTCTTCTTTTCGAAGAAAATTAGCACACACATATATGCAGCAGCAAAGAAATTCAGTGAGACTACCTCGGGAATGAAAGTTTTCAAGATATAATGTATGAAAGGAGTAAGCTTGTGCTATGGAAACTAGAATTTATTTTACCCCTTGACTGCGGCGGCATTTTACTGAATTTGTATGTACCTCTATCTTTCTATGAAAGAAAAAACGGTGGGAAAAACAAGGACGCAGAATGAGAATTAGTAATGTTTAATTATACTAGCCTTTAGATAACTTTTAACCCTTTGTGTGGGTCAAGTACCTAGAAGTAGACTATGATTTTTTCTTCTCACTCCGATTTGTCATAACTTATTACGTAAACGTCAGATCAATATGAAAATCGCAGAATGTATTGGTTTATTATAATGTATTGTAAAAACACATTATTTCCTAATTTTTTGAAATCGATAATCACTATCAACGGCACATCAACCTGTAGTCCAGCCTAGGCCTACCACAGAAAATAATTTCAGATACAGTAGTCCCTCGACTTACGTCGGAGTTAGGTTCCGAGAATTTGCGACGTAAAGCCTAGTAATGTATTCGACGAACGAAATACAGCGAAAACGTCTGTGCGGAATCGAGCGGAATAAAGTTCCGCACCCCGACACCGGGGGCAGTATAAATTGCCGTTGATGAAATTTAACAAGTGCATTACATTTGAATTCGGTGCATATAAATTTAACTAACCGGCATCAAAAATGATATTATCGGCAAAATAAAAACTAATGTTGCAAGGATGCGCTGTTCATCCATCCATTTCCACTCATTTTTCAATAAAATATCCGCAAACTCGAATGAAATTATGAGCTGTCACATTTTTCGCATCAATTTAAGGTACCTGGGTCATTAAATGGCCGCGAAATTTAACTTATACATAGTGCAGCGCCATCTCAGAGCGAGTCATTGCGTTGTCTTCGAAGACAGTTATACGTCTTCAAACACATTACTGACGAGCAAAACCAAACGAGACGAAATTCCGCGCCAGGCTGATTTTGTATGGGATTTGACACTTCGTTTCGTTTCGCGTCGAATACATTTCAGGGCTTAAGTCGAAAACGACGTAATTCGAGGGTAAAAGGAACCGCAGCCGACAAATGTATGAATTTTCATTTTTTGAATAGGAATGTATTTATTTTTTAAGTTTGTACATAATTCATTTTTTTAAAGAAAGTCGTGGGTTTTCGTCTACAGAAGTTTTATTTTCGTATACTATTGCGTATTTTCGCTGTTACTTGCACCCTTCATCAAGTGTCTGTATACGTCAAATTACAAATAGAAATGAAGGCAACAAGTAGCAACCGGAATACGTATTTATAAAACATACGAAGAAGAAAATAGGCGGCTTTCTTTAAATATGTACAAATATGTTCATATTTGACATAAAACACTAAAAAGCCACTCATTAATTGTTATCATCTACAGAATGAATAGCCTCTATTTCTACTGTTTGTGGGTTGACTGGTTTACTGGTGAAGAAAGTCAAAATTCGCGTTTGGGACAAAGTTTGTTTTGTTTTTTCTTCGAGCACCTGCTTTGTAATCGTTGACAGAAGTGTAGACTTCGTTTGAAATTTCTGCACTTCTTAATTTCTCGGGATAATTTTCTTTCTACATTTTTGAATATATGATTAGTAATGCTTTAGGAGAACGATTATTGGCTTCAAATATTTCTATATTGTCGGACAGAAACATTGATCAAACCAATCACGAAATATATTAGAAGTAATCCAGGCCTTTTTGTTGCACCTCCAAATAACCGGTAGATGTTCCTCGCATACATTTTTTAACCTAGGGTAAATTTCCGCACCATGAAGTATGCAGTTTATCGAGCACTTTGAGTCGAGAAGTACACAGCTTGTGCTTAAGGTGTGCAACATATGATTTCCAGATAGGCGTTAGAATGTACTTCTGTATACATATGTATATGTTTTTCATTTTTTCCTGTTTGCAGTGCATCACATGTTTGACATTCATTTTCTTTTGATGGTTTAAATGACGATTTTATATTATGAAACTCTTGCCTGTAGTCAGTGTTGCCACTACAACTTCAATCGAAGAAGATATACTTCAACTTTTCTTCGCGAAAAATCGACTACCGCATGTCGAAATCTACTTCATACTATGCCTTGATAATTCTTTTTTACTGTTCAATGTGCCATCAAAAGCGACGAGCTACGAGCAATCAAAAGTGAAAGGTTCAACATTGCAAGAAATACATATTTTTGTGCGTATTTTCAAATTGATTTTCTATAATTGTGAAGTAATTGTGCCTTATTTTTCATATCTGCTACTCCATTTTTATCTCTGCTGCTGTGGAATTGATAGTTTGCGAAGCTGTTTTGCATTGATATGGTCAAGTGATTTGGTAAAAAAATAGATTTTTGATTTGATTGGGTCACGGAATGCCAAGTGTTTCATTCCTACAGTGGCGACAGAAATGCCATAGTGTTGGTACTCGATCGTTTCACGCAAACTTTCAAATCGATCCGCGGTAGCTGAAAAAAACTGTCAACTTTTGAAAAATCAATGCTGGAAATTAAATTAAATCTCAGCATCTATTCTACCTACTGTAAAGTTAACCAAAGAAATTATATTTGAAGGACGCATTTATTGCGGCCTCTATTAAATCTGATTTAATTTGGACAACCATTTAATATTCAAATTGGGAAGGACCACAAAGTTTTCGATTAGTTCCCATATAAGCATGTCCGCAAGCTAAAAGCTATCAATTGATTAGTTTCTCTTGTTATCAGGAACTTGTAATCTTTAAAAAATTTAACTTATATACATATAAATTGAATCATACATTTATGGGTTTTGCATATGGAAATCACTTTTGTACAGTTTATCTATTATTATGAATGTGAAAATATTTATGAATGTGATTTTAGCTTTGGTTATTAAGTTTGTACAAAATATGAATACAATAATGTAAATACGTTTATTTTGTCAATAAAAATAATAATAATTAATGCTGGTAACCATAAATTAATTTTCCTTTTAAATATTATTCTGCTTCACCAATCCAATCTACGACAATTTAACAAGCTGATATACTTCACTGATCTTGTGGCCAAGTTACAACACTGCCTGTAGTACTTCTTCCACTCTGGTTTCGATTTTGAATGGTTTCATGACTGCTCTCAATTGTATATATTTCCCCAAACAACAACTGACACTGAAATTTTTCAAACAGATTACAATGGCAGGAGCTGGGAAATAAAATAAAACTAGTTTTTTTTTAATTTAAACCAATTTTTCCTTTAGAAGCTAGATTTATTTTTATTTTGACATATATCGATATTTCGAGGGTAATCTGCCCTCTTCTTCAGTGTCTTTTGGTCTTTTACCCTAGATTACCCTCGAAATATCGATATATGTCAAAATAAAAATAAATCTAGCTTCTAAAGGAAAAATTGGTTTAAATTAAAAAAATATTTTTACAAGCTAGGAAAAAAATTGGTACACAATAAAAACAATTTAAAACTAGTTCTTAATTAGATTCCCGACTCTCGACAAGTTTTTAAAAACGGCCTAGTTTACGGAGGAAAAATTAATACTAATACCAACAATCTTAAATGAAACAGGAAGCAAAGTAAAAGTGAAAACAATGGATTCATTCAATATACTTGCGCAGAATATGTATGAAAGAGTTTACTGTGCTTCAAAGATGCTTAGAGAACCATTAATTAAAGTTTTGTTTAAAGTACTCAGTTTTGATAAAGTACTCACAACCCGAGAAATATTCTGAAAAGGATCCCAGGTTTGAAATTCCACATAAAATCAGCTTATGAGGATCCAATGTGGTAATTTTGAAACAACATGTAAACATATGTTATCCATGCTTGAAGTGCATGATAATCAAATAAAAGATTTTGACCAATCTGACCCGAAAACTCGGGCATTGATCCCAGCTGATGTGCTGAAAATCAGCAACCTGAAAATTAAAATTTATCTCTATGCAGTATCGTGCAAATAATCGATCTCAACCGAATGTTTATCTTGATTCTCGAACCGTTAATAGGAACATACATGTAACAAAAGCTTTCATGAAACCTGTGACATAGCATAAGCTAGCAGCATATGAAGTAAGCGTAAAATATGTATATTAGCATTTAGCCTCCCAATAGTACAACAAAACAAAACAAAAACACTATGAACGTTTGTCAATAGAAATTCCGCCCCCAATAAGCGTATTTCGATAACTAGACTCTAATCCAATCAAACGAGAAGAAAAACAAATAGCTCTTGCGAATATTATTGCTAAAATGCGAATTTCTACCCAGTCTCTGCGTATGAATAATGCATGAGACAAAAGTTTTAGCAATGCAATTTCGTACGTACGCTCAAATTCGCAATAATCATGGCTGCAACTCATCAAATTACGTCTAATGTCACAAACAGAAAACGCGAGAGAGAAAATCGACTCACCATGCCACCATAATCGAATCAATTATTTGCTGATGATTATAGTGTCCGGCAATCCCATGAAAATGTTAATCAATACTTATGCCATTTTCTGAATTAATTAATGATGACAGTAGCATCGGGTGGCCGATCGATTCGAAATACGAGCTGCAAATTATAGTAGCAGAGTCCGCAGATGTGAGTCTGCACATGTGGTCTGTATGGGTGTTTATATGGGTGTGTATTCAGGATATCTAGTGCTCTGGTTTGTAGGCCTAGGAAATTCTATTATATTTGCCAACAGCTCGACTCCCGGAAAGTGTCTATTTTCAATTGGTTTTGCATTTGACCTACATTAAGAAGGGCTGTAGGGCTTCAACAATAGTTTTCTCATTTTTTCAACTCTGTGAATTTTATTGATTTGACCTAAAACATAAATCATATGAGATTGAATATTCAAAAAATCATTCGGAATCACCCTAAGGCAAATTTCCTTTTTTGCCGATGGTGGCGGTACGGTAAGATTTGAATCAAGATAGGAACCGACGGAAAGCCAACACATAAGGTGACAAAGACCATCGATCGGAATGTATTGATCTTGTCTGAATAATTAGATGCGTAGTTACTAAGCATAGAATGTTCGACATGTAGAATTTCGGAAGTAATGATGCTTAGTGACTAAAGTCATTTTCTATTCAAGCTATAGTATATCAAATAAGCTGAAATACTACAAACGCAAAGTATAATGGGCCATAGAAACTCTCTTCACGACTACTACTTATATTTGCTAGATTCTTTGCACACTTTACTATTACTATTCAAATTTAATATGTACATTATATTTCTAAAGATCTGAAGCAAGCTATCACCAAGCCAATCCGGATTAGAAACTATCAAGTCTCATCACCACTTTGCAGCTACCTTTATTTTGCTACTATTTCTTGAGTAAATCTAATATCCTCCATTGAAATTCCGTTTAATATGCCTAATTGCCACTCTACGTATCCTGTTCACTGAACAGCTTCTCTATCTCCGTCGCATGTTTCCCAATTGAGACTGAAATGTCTTCCAGATACATAGTAGTTGGAAGAAAATATAGCCCAATTTAAAATTTTCATAGTCCAAAATAGCGAAGATTTTTTTATTTTTAGCCCAAAAATCGCCACGTCAGATAACTATCTTTATAGAAAAATTAATTCATTTAAGCTGATTGAATTAATATATTCATATCCGTAAAATTCATACCATGGTACATAAATGCTCTAATTGTAGTACAGAAGTTGTTTGAAGCAGTAAAAATTTCCAATACTATGTATAGACAAAGTTTTATTCCCAACGTATTTGAAAAGGGGAAGCAGGAAGAATGTGAATAAATTGCAAGAAATGTGTGGAAATTTTGGAAAAATTGCTTGAAAAAATATTAGCACCTCTAGTTGATGAAAATAAAAGCTTGTAAAAAAACTTGCCAATTTGGGTGGCACGAAAATTCAATTAGTATAAGAAACAGTCTTAATGGATAGAATGGCTGAAGGTTTCTGTTAAATGAGTGAAATAGTAATATTTTATCCGATTGCAGACATTCAAAACTATGAGCACAAGTTTTGAAATAAATGATTTCTTCAGTTAACGAGCAGCTGTTGATATTATGTTGAGAACACAGGTTGAGAAGTTTAAATATTTTCAAAAGGAGACAAACGTCAAACAATTCCATTTGCGGGCCTCCAAGCGACGTTTTGAAAATTGAAGTGGGTTTGGAAATAAAATGAATAATTTTTTTGACAATGAATTGGATGCGACATATCATGTTTATATATATTTTATGAACACAGTAAAACCTAGGAATCGGACTACCTCAGCATCTCAAAATAAATGTTTCCATTTCACAGGTGGTCCGATTTTAAAGGTTTACAAAAGAATGTTGAATATATTTTTCCTAATTTTTAATTTTATAAGAAGAAGAAAATATAAGTTTTTCATGTAAAAATAATTAATTTTTCACGAAAAAACCTGTTTAGTTTAAAAATTTAAAATAATTAGATATAAAAATTTGCTCTTTGTGCTAGTAAGATGTGCATGCTCCATTCGAGCTGCGCAATCATTTATTTTTTTGCAAAACTTTAGGTGTGTTTCTATCGAGATTTGCTTAATTATGGTGGAGTGGAATTAGAATTCTGCTGACGAACTTCATTTTCTGCTTCGGAATACTGCGATTTGAGCTCACTATCGGAATCAACAAGACAACTTTAAAATTTTGAATGTCTGATGGAACATTTGAATTTTAATCACTTTGAATTTGAAGTCTCATCAGTTTGAATATGGTCACTCAGATTTCCAGGAAAACCACGTTTCCAAAAACACTTTTTTAATTTAAGTCAGTTTATTCCAAATAGACCGAAACAAGCAGAGAATTTTAAATATAGAAACTAATTTTGTTGGGTCTGAAGTATGCTCCGTATTTTCCAGAACACAAAGTAGGTTCATTATATATGTGCGATTATTTACTTTTATTTTTGGTATAATCCCCTGATCTAAGGGTGGCAAATGAAAAGTGAAGTTAGGTGAAAAAACCTTCCACAACCTGGCATTTCATTGTTGTGTAAAATCTTCAACACTTGTTTAAAGAATGGGTGTTTTCCCAAAGCCTGGAAAGAAGCAATTGTGTCTCCAATACTTAAGCCAGGTAAAGATTCAACTTTCCCTCAAAGTTTTAGCCCAATAATTTTACTATCAATTATTGGGAAATAGTTTGAGAAAATAATCCTTCTTCGCTTAAGTCAAGAAACGGGTGGGGTCAAAATCATTCCAGAGTTTCAAAATGGCTTTAATAGTTCACCAGTTACTCCGAGTAAAATCAGGCATCACAAATGCCTTTAATCGTCAAGAGTCTACAGGAATGATTATCCCAGATATCGAAAAAGCTTTTTTTTATTAGTGATCGTGTATTTAATTTAAAGTAAGAGTAAAATATGTCTTATCGGATACAAAATCTATTGGGGAAGGGGTTCCACAATGATCTTGTCTCAGCCCACCCCTATATAATGTCTATGTTTCTGACATTCGTCATGCACAACTGTTGTATCGCAGCCTTCGCTGACGATACTGTGATATACACGTTTGCGGTAGATCAAAGTACGGTGGTCAACAACTTATCAACTCAACATTATCTTTTCGTACTACAGCAAATGGAAAATTAAAGTGAATCCCTCCAAAACTCAAGTCATTTTCTTCACAAAATGAAGAACTGCTTGTTATTTTCCGCCACGTACCTTCAATTTTATCGGCAACTAAATAAAATCGACCAAAACTGTAAAATATCTAGGAGTACAATTAGACCCCAAATTTTTATGCACACATCGACTACGTGGTTGAACAATGTTCGAAACTTATTCGGATCCTTTACCCTCTGATAAACAGGAACTCTTCTCTGTCGGCGAAAAATAAAGTAATTTTGTTCAGGTCAGTTGTTCAGCCTGTGACTATCTACGGTGCACCTTTTTGGAATAGTTGTGCAAATACACATAAGCAAAAGCTGCAAATAATACAGAACAAATAGTTGAAGATCCTACTGAATAAACCTTGGCATACTTCAACTGCTGCAATTCATGCTTCAAGTGGGATCGTCCCAGTTCTGGTCTGGTCAAACTCTGGTCGCGAATTTTTGCAGATTGATCGTACAATTGTGGCTGATGCGAACTCAACATACACCGAGATATCAGGTTAAAATTACTGAAATGTATACGCTAAGTTAGGTTAAGTGAGTACAAGCTATGTTAAGGTTTTCATGCTAACACCTAAAAATAGCTCATTAGGTTTTTTAAATGCGCAAATTTTCCCTAGTTCACAAAACCAAAAATCCATGTCAGTACGTATAATGTACATATTATTACATTAATGCTGCATAGACTAAGATCCAGTCTGAGCTCACAATTGTTAAAAACCACTGTATTACTTTGTTAGAAATTACCTCGCACAAATAAAGTAAATTCATTCGTTCATTTATAGGTGGATAAAATTGTAGCTTGAGGTTTTCCGGATTATCAATGCTGTCACAACTAGCTTTATCAAAAAAGCTGTGACGTTTCGGTTTTGTGTCTGCATTTCAATATCAAGTGCCTGCATCCATTCTTTCAAAATAGCAGCCATCTGCCAAGAATTTGCAAATATTTATTTTCGCCGCAGACACAGCACAGCAATTATCACCCGTTCCTTTGAAGGCTTCTCATTTGTACATTTTTCCGATTTAAGGCATAGTTGATTTGGTGATGTTGCTCTGAGAAATAATGCTGTCTCATCAAGATTATAGATATTTGAAACATCACAGCTACACAAAAATTTATCTATCTGGCAGCAAGTAAAATTTATTTTCAAACGCTTTCTCCAATGACCATTTTAGTTAGTTTTTATTTTACTAATTTTAAAGCCATCGGCGTCTTTTCTTTGATTCAGCAATTGTTTTTCGGATGCATGCATTATTTTTAACTTTTTGTAAACACTCAGTTTGTTGCATTTTCCACTCATATTAGATTTTTTCCATTGTTTTGACGTTGCCTGAGCAAACTTTAATATATTTATATTATATTAATTTTTAATATTTTTATATATATTTATGTGTTGATCATTCCTGCTAAATAAAGAAAAAATATACAATAATGCTCAAATAAATCATTTTATTACTATTATCAGAATACAAATAAAATTGAAGCCGTCTGCAACGTACCAAATTCTAAACATTAAATGATTTTTCAACAAAAAAATCATGCAGAAATCATGAGGACAATCTTCTTGACTTTGAGCAGATGATATTTTTCCGAAAAACTCATTTTTTACACTTTTTCATGCTGGTTTTAAAACTAGAACTACTCCTGGACAAATTTTTTGAGCAGCTAATCTGGTCCACGGTCTAATTCTAGAGGTTGCCCGCTTACAGAGTGACATTTTTCAAGAAATGGTGTATGTGGTGATGTTATGGCTCAATTGTTTACTGTTCGATCATACAGTGTCCCGATTAGCAAGTTTGACTGTGAAGCCCAAATATAGTATGCCATAAAAATATATAGCCCAAAAGCCACCAGCCCGCGAAATAAAAAAACAAAAACGTCCCGCCAATTCAAATTTTAGATAGCCCAATTGGCAGGAAACAGCCCTATCTGGCCACACTGGTACGAAGCAATTTGCCAATCAAAGTTATACTACAATACTACGCACACTTTTTGCATAGAGTAAATTGCTTCGGTGCCGTATCTTCAAAACTAGGCTGCTTTTTCCTAAACTTGGATGAAAATTTTGCCCGTAACTACTCAGAAAGGTTTCCGAATTCATGGTAGACAAAAAGATTTTTTGGCAAAATTGGACGTTTTTGCCCAATGTACCCTATCTTTTTCGTCCTTAAAATATCACCATTATACTCCCCGACCACTTTCAATCATCGAAAGCACCGTAAGGGCAGTTTTTGCAAAACTATGGCCAAAAAATCCCTTACACCCCTACAAAACCGAAATGTTTGTGTCACAGCAATAGGTCTTGGCCCGTCATGTCCCAAACCACTCTAACCCAAAATTGGCCGATTTCGGCTACTTTTTGAATATTTGAATAAAATACTCGCAATCACGAAAACACTCGATACTTGATATGTTTTCAAACTGCATTGCCTTAAAGCAGATTTTATTTTAACATACTTGAAAGCATGACAAAACTCAACTTCATATAATATTTGATCATATACTTTGATCAGACTTAATAGTTATAGCAACACTATCAGCCATTTATGCATGATAAATGCTAGATAAATGCATGATAAATGCTAGATAAATGCTAATACTACGCACACTTTTAATGCAAATCGAAACTCATTGATTCGCTATTGACGTGAATTACATTACATCAATAGTAATAAATTTGTATTTGCACCAAAAAAGTTGCCCTTTAATTTTATAATATTTCACGCCACCCTCGTCATACAAACACATTGCGACCTCTTGCTCACACCACTATACCAGAGGTCGAAAATTGCTTCATTTCTCTCGGCCCATTTCGTATCCATTCCTCTCATATCTACGATATTAGATCTTCTGGGTCGCGGAATTGTAAATGATACTGGAACATCGCTCTAACCCGACTTTGTTTTACATATGTATATAGATGTCTTTATCCAAGTAAAGTCTTTTTCATTTTATTTTCAGTATGCAGGTAAATTTATTTTTCAATATGAGAAAAATTCTGTATTCTACACTTTCCTGAAAAAAATTTTACCGCTTGTTTGCATCGCTGCGCCACAGACTGGTTGTTGTTGAATAGAATCCTGTTTCCACCTACAACTACTAGACGTAGACTATATTCACTACTGGAAAGTCAAACATTCAAACGAATATAAATGCTATTGCAAAATACACGATTTAAGTGGAAGAACACACATTTTTACTATGAATAAAATTTTCGGTTCGGATTGGCTTCATAATAAATGACGAGATTATTTCAAAAAAATAAACTGAGGATATTTTTTTCTTTGAATAAGAATAGATATATGTGTACAGACATGTGTATATTTAAAAAAGGCACAAACATTTTGCATGTAATACATATGATTTAAGCCATACAATAAAAAATATAACCAAATAGGTTGTTTCATAAATAAAATAATATAATATATAATGGTGTCGAATAGAATAGTCCAAAAGACCGATTTATTGTATGCTCAGAAAACGATGTACGAAAATTATACAAATCAGTGCAATGTAAACCCAATCTATAGAATGATTACACATGATTAGTTTTGAGCTATGTAGATACAAAAAGAAATTACAGAAAACATATAAAAATCATGTTCAGTTTGTCAGTTAAATAACTAATCGAAGTTTGAGAAACGGACCAAATTTTTTTCAGTCAGATTCACTTCAAATATTCATAAATAACAATGTGTGTTACAGTGGCCTAACTTCAGATTTTTTTAACATGCATTGGACAATGTATTGTTGTTTAGAATGGATGAATTGTTTTTGCAAGCAACAAACAGAACATTTTCGAAAAAAACAGTTTACATGCCTCTACCTTACTAATTAACAAATTATTGCACAGCAAACTACCTTAATCAGCTTGTTGAACATTTCTCAAAAATTAATGGCTTCAATAGTTCAGTTGATTAGCCAAATGGCATCTTTTACAACCACCATAGCTGAATAATTTCACACTTTCTATAGACCCAATACAAAATAAATCAACCTCGATAGGAAAATCAAAGACATAAATTGTGCGGGCAACATTTTCGCTTGGGGTGGCAATAACGTGAAACCTACATTAGGCAATTGAATCATTTGTCTACTCGATTTCTTACCGTCTTCGGCATCGTCGCCGTCGTCGTTGTCGTCGTTGTGGGGGTGACCTTTTACTTCTCTCAAGGGAAACAAATCTTTCGAATTTCCCTCGATTTAAAGTAACAACGAAAAACTCGTCTCGACATCAAACTACTTGTTGATATCACGAAATAACTTGGCAGCGGAAGATTTGTTGAAAGTGCTTGAAGTCAGCCGTGTCGCACTTCCTTTCTTCTGTGCTGTAATAAATGGGGAAATTAGGGAAACCAAATCAAAATCTACCCACGTACAGAACGAAAACTTGTAATAGTCGGCAAACATTCACAGATATTAAGCTGTCTCTGACTAAATTGGTGGTTTAAGAATCGTTCAATTTGTTGCGAAGTGCCCAAGAAGTTTATTAAAAGCATAACTGTAAATTTTACAGAAAGGTCATGAATTTATAAGGAAGTTGATTCCAAAGTCTAGTTCTTTGTTAAGTTTTGTAGTAAACTTGCAAAGATACAACCCGTATTTAATTTTGTGCTGATAACCATTCGGCAACAGGAACAGGCAAGAACAAATCTCCAGTCTCTTCTCAACATACATGATGTCCTTTATGAATAACACGAGCCTTTGGCAACTTACCATGACCATTAACTAAGAAAAGTATTTTGCTCTTGGCCTTTCGCCACATTTTTTTACGATTGGATAGTGCAACAAAAACCAACCACAAACCCGTAATTTGTTCGGCTTCCTAAAATCTTTTTGTGAGGCCACAGACAAGGATATGACGACTACAGCTTTATTGTAACTAATTTTCTGGCACTTAAATTGCTCAAAAAGTATCTGGAACGTATCGTAGTTTACACGCTACATTAAGTAAATTATTGTCAACAATTATCTGCTACGGTCATCCGATGTTTTTGCAACAGCTTAGTCGCAAATAATTAATTTAAGGGTTTCTTCCGACTTCCGTTTATGCTTCGTATATTTGAGATACAGTAATTTAATTCATTTAGTTGGGCGTGTGGCCCTTGGTCAATAGACTTAATCTTGTGAAGTGCGTATGCTATTGAAACTTGCACAATTGCTCAACAATAGAGTATCTGGTTGTACTTGAAACTTTCAAGAGGAAGTGGGTTTTTAAGGCTCGTTTTTGGAATTATGTATTCAGAGCTTCGTATAGGAAGTGCTTACTGCGAACTCGTTGTGCGTTATCAGGTTGGGTACTTCTCCGCTGTTGATGCAAGGACTCAGCTGTTAATCGTTGTATTAATTGTTTAATCGATTATTTTTAATTTTATATTATTTGAATTATTCTTTTCTTATAAATTTCCACACTTTTTTTGTCGTGGGTGTTGAGGTCAAGATTCTATTCAGGCTACATTCTAGTTTTGATGTTTTTCTATTTGAACCAGTTACCTGCCGAATCATCACACTTGCTTACAAAACCAATTGCACAAGCGTATCTTAAACTTCTATGCTTCGTCAAATACGTACACAAAATAAGCGGAAATACTTTTTTTAACGATTTCTAAGAGGCTACAACTAACTAAATTATATTGTCAGCTAAGGTCAGAAAAAAAATGAAAATTACGCTTGCGTACTCGATATAGTCACGTAAAATTACCCGCACAAACTAAGAAAATGCTTATAATGCGTAAAAAAGCGCATTTGTTTATAAGGTACTTAAAATTTGTATGTGCGGGTCTGCTTTCGAATATTTTTAGTGCGATTTAGTTGACTACAATCGTTTATGCGCAATGGATATATGTATATATATGAAGTGAAACATCCCATGAAGAAAGGACATTAATTACAAAATTATTTTGTGAAAGGGCAGCATATGGTGAAACTGGAAAATTAGTGGAGAGTAGGGATGGGCGTTTCTGTTGTTCTCAAAAAACGAAAACGGAAAAGGAAACTTAATAAGTCTGACAACCTCGTATTATATATACATACATACATACATAGTTTGCCTCTGAAAATCTGTTTTCCGCAGCTAAACAGTTTTCCACTGCCAAACAGTTCGTTTTAACAAACGAAAAAAAGATCGTTTTAAAAAAACGAATAACGATTCGTTTTAGAAAAACAAAAAACGATTCATTTTAGAAAAACAATTCATTTTAGAAAAACAATTCATTTTAGAAAAATGATTCGTTTTAGAAAAATGAAAAACGATTCATTTGATAAAAACGATTCATTTTAGAAAAATGATTAACTTAAAAACTATTCGTTGTAGAAAAACGGTCCATTTTAGATAAACGATTGGCTTTAGAAAAACGATTGGCTTTAGAAAAACGATTCGTTGTAGAAAAACGGTTCGTTTTAGAAAAACGGTTCGTTTTAGAAAAACGATTGGCTTTAGAAAAACTATTCGTTGTAGAAAAACGGTTCGTTCTAGAAAAACGGTTTGTTTTAGCAAAACTATTCGTTTAGAAAAACGGTTCGTTTTAGAAAAACGATTGGCCTCAGAAAAACTATTCGCGGTAGAAAAACGGTTCGTTGTAGAAAAACGGTTTGTTTTAGAATAACAATTGGTTTTAGAAAAAAAATTCGTTGTAGAGAAACGGTTCGTTTTAGAAAAATGATTGGTTTTAGAAAAACAATGAATTTAGAAAAATTATTCGTTTTAGAAAAACGGTTCGTTTTAGAAAAACAGTTCAGTTTAGAAAAACGATTGGTTTTAGAAAAACTATTCGTTGTCGAAAAACGGTTCGTTTTAGAAATGCTGTTCATTTTAGAAAAAATGTTCGTTTTAGAAAAACTGTTTGTCGCTATTTGGAAAAACTGTTGCTTCGTTTTTGGCAGCCAAACGTTTTTTTTTCAAACTGTTTGGCGTTTTTGAGCCCATCACTAGTGGCAAGGTCTTAAACGGTGGTACAAAATGTGAGGAATAAATACCATTATGAATAGCTTTAAATTTAGGAAAATAAAAGCGGAAGAGGGCGAAAACGGAATAAAACAGAACAAAGTGAACTTCACATTATCAAAGAAATAAAACAAACATCTCCACAAATCATTACGATTGTTCACTGAAAAAGTGTCAAAAATAATAAATAGACCTGTAAGAAAACTAAGAAAAAATAGCTTAAGTGGCAGTATTGCACATCAAAAGCAGTTCATTTTAAAAGTGAATCAAATCAAAAGATTACGGTTTGCTAAAAATATACGTGATAAGGGTCCAAAATATAGGAATATGTCTCTATTACAAAAAGAGCAAGTTTGACATCTTTGGCAATAATGGAAAACTAATTATTTGGAGGAAACCCAATATCGAACTTGCAAGCGATAGTAATACAGGGTGGTAGAAACCAGTGGCGGCTCGTCAGGGGCGGCAGGGTCGGCCCGGCCGTACCAAAAGAATTGACTAATATCACCCAAAATAAGAAAGATAAATAAATAATGCTAAGCACTATTCAACTACAACTTCCTAATTCTACTTCTACTTCTTAATTATATCTGCCTTATTCAATCTTAAGTTCACAATCCGCGTACACAATCTCCGACCAAACTAAAGTTACATCGAAATAGTCTAGTGTAAACGAATAAACGACCCGTTTGCATTCGACCGTTTTCATTTCAATCTTGCCTCAATCCTGGTTTGTGTAAGCGGCTATCTTGAGCAAAACATCAAGCAAGTGCATCGTTCCCACGACGGCCAGCCAACGGGTCTCCCAACCCACATCATTCCGTTCAAACATTATGTACATACGAGTACGATGCATCATACACCCAACGAAGCGGTGGCCGCATCATACCCAGCAAGTACAAGCAAAAATCAAGCAAATACACGGCCGAGATTGCGGCCCGAACCAAACTGGCCGTGTCTGATTACAGTCTACGATACTCCGATTTTACTCCGATTATACTCGATTTTCATACTAGCTATTTAGTTGGGTGTTTTGTAACGAATTTTACACCCCGCATATAGATGAGGCAATGCAAAAATTTCTGCGGCCAGCCGCAATTTGCTGGCTAAGAACAGTATGTAGCGTAGACGCTCTGTTATGTTACTCTTTAGGCGATCTTGGGATGCTTTCTGTTCGTGAAGAGATTCATTTTCTGTTAAATAGCATTGCATGAATAGAAAAAGGTCAAGTACGAATTTTCTTACCTCGTATGTACAGGTAGTGTATGTAAAGGTAGTGTATGTAAAAGTAGTAAGTCAATCTTGATGTATGCTGGTCAAATAAAATAAATATTCTTTATCGATTTTATGTTTTATGTAGGAAAGTGTAGTTATTATACAGCATTAAGCTGTTATAAAGTGGTTTTTTGGAAAGTGTTTTTATTGAAAAGTGAGCAGTGGAGATGGTGTAGAAATAGAATAATACAAGTAAAAAAGGTGGTTGAAAATAATCATCTTTTTATAGGATAAAACTTTATAGGATAAAACTTTATAGGATAAAACAAAAATTGGACATTAATTTGACATTAATCGTTGTTGTGAATAACTAATTTGTGAAATGCATAATGAACAGTTTTTAATTTGGAAAACTAGTAATGTCTTTGGTACGATGTGACATGATAAGCAAATTTTCAGTTGAAAAAAGTTTTTTTAGTTTTTAATACAGTTGGCTTGAAGCTCAATGTCGTTCCAATACTTAGTCATTAAAAGCAAAATAAGGAAAATTAGTTGAAGAAAAATGATATTTTTTAACCTGAAATAATCAATTATTTCGCTGTGTATAAAGCATGATATGAAAGAATGAATATCAAAAATGTTATTGTATACGCTTTTGAGAATTAGCTTTTGCGCTTGTTTGCGAATTTTAGAGACGTTCTTTTTTCAGACTCATTAGGTTTTAATGCACTTGTCTTTCTCCTCCCCAATTACATCCTCTCTCTGTCTTGACGACAATGCTCAAGCACATTTCGTGGTTTTCATTGGAACATATTTTCGTACGAAGATCAAATTTTATTTGCTTTACAAAAAATTAAACTTATGAAATATAACTTCCGTTTTGGCCGACCCAAATTTTTATGCTACGAGCCGTCACTGGTAGAAACGTAATAGTATGGAGCTGTGCGAGTGCCAGTGGCATGAAAAATTTGCAATTTATTCATACCACAATAGACAAATACCAATACTTAAACGTTTTCATAACAAATTTATTGGCTTGTGTACATAAATTGGACAACAGGATAATGATCTCAAGCATACTGTGTACATAGTTAAGTCGTGATTGCTTTGTCATGTGCTAAATCAATAGCATACACCCCAATAATCACCGGACATCAACGCCATCAAGTATTTGCTGTCAGTGCTCGACAAAAGGATAAGGGAACGTCACATTTCATGTGAGTTTCGGCTTAAATAAGTATTTCGGGAGGGATGGGAAAAAATTGACGCCAAAACAACAAGAGAATTGACGAGTTATAAAAGCTGATATAAAGGCCAAACGAGGTTAAACACATTAATATTATAATTATTGTGATGAAGTTTTAGAAGAATTTATTATTTAAGCGAATAATTTTGTGTTAAAAATTTAGTAAGGAAATAATATTTTTGACTGATTTTCTTTTGATTTTTGTTTTTTGTACATTCTTGCAATGATACAGTTAATTTTGGTGGTCGAATTTTGCATCAAAGAAATGTATTATTTCGAGTTCGAGATTATATATGTAGCTCTTTTCTAATTGCTTTTCTCATGTAAGCTTTTCTTAAAGTTTTGTTCGGGTGACTAATTTTTTGGACTTGTTTATGTGGGTCATTATGTGTGAAGAAATTAACCCAATGATGGTTTATGGGAAGGCAGAGGCAACATGACATACTAAATTTTCACTAGTTTGTTAAAAAAAAACATTGGACTTATATGAAGTCAAATCGTAACTTAAAAGTGCTACGAAAATTACCACAGTGCACTTAATTCTTTGGGCTGCCATTTTTTTACAATAGGGTTTTTTTTTCAAATATATTTAGAACTATTTTATTGTTCCGAAAATTAAAAAATATTTTTGTTCAAGACTGTTGAAAGAATATGCAAAACCTTCGCCCAGAATGCCATGCAAAAAATTTACGAGTTTCGTTTAGTAGTAGCTTTGCAATTATGGTAAATCGTAGGAATTTAAAAAGTTTTAAAAGCCTCTAAGATTTTTTTCTTTAACTGGTCTTTAGAAAGTTTTTATGAGCAGTTTGTGCGTGTGTCCGTAGTTTTCAAGAAAAGTAATGTTGAGTATTTTTTATCAAACCAGCTAGTGTAGCTTTCCTTGTATATAATGTATTTTCTAGCCTAGAACAAAGTCAGAAGGGAAACTAGTGCAGCAGAAATGAATAACATATCCAAAACAAAGCCAGTGTGGAGTACTTGCAGGTACAATGACCTACTTATGAATAGAGTGCAGCAGTGCCTGCTTGATAATACAATAATTCTCGTTTAAACACGGATACCTCGCTTCATATCGAAATCCAAGAAGACACGAACATGGTGTATATTACATCATAGGAAGGCTCTCAAATTGTTGTAAACATGTCGTGATTCTCGATTCAATTCACCCTGCCTTGGCACGGGATTACAAATTACGGCCACAATCACATCACCAATGTCACAAGCGCTGCAGCAAAGGATTTGTTGTAATTCTATGCACAGGATATACTCAAGGGCTTCGTATATTGTTCAAATTCCAGCTAATACAAAAGAAGTTTGAACGTTAAGTGTCGGTCTTTCAGCCTGGAAATCTTTTGTAACTGCCGTTTTCTATTCTTCACAAATTATCCTGCAGCATTGAATGATTGGGGCGAAACGGCTTCCCTCGTGTTTAGCCTTATGCATGTGTAAGCTAACCCTTGAACTCCCGAACACTTAAGTCTTCAACAGTTCAAGCCCTCTGACACCCTAAACTACGCCCGCACGTTTCAATGCTCTTGCACATTATGTTCGTGCATACTTGAGAAATCATTGCTGCCTCTGAAAATATGTGGAAACGAGTTTCCTTTTTTCGACACATGTACAACATTTATGTATAAATTCCTAACTACATACGCAAAGTGTTCAAGAAAACGTATATACGTTTGTCACTTTTCATGTAAAACTTCTAAGGTGATATCTTCGAAGGTTGCTGGCAGGCATTCCAGGCTCGTGCGTTTTTACGCCAACCGCCGGCTCTGTCGTCAACGCCACACTATTGACGCCACAGCCGCCAAGGAAATTTTCAATTTATTTGAAGAATGTTTGCGAACGGGAAGATGGAAATCTTCTAAGTGGAAATCATTCTCAAACAAAATGAACAGATTCTGTCTGAGTGGCTTCAGCAAAATCTTCAGCATTAGAGAATAGCGTCATGAGGATACCAACAGCTATTGTAGGCATTGATATAAGTATATCAACAGGCGATTATAACGGTACCACAGTGACGTAAAAATATTTCAGGACAAATTTTCGTGCTCGTGTTCGAATGGCATTTTTAAGGATTCCGGTGGAGAGGATCCTGAGGAGAAGTTTATACCATGGTGAGAGCTAATACAAATACTCAGATAATGTATACATATGTACATGTACATGTACATATATATATATATATATATATATATATATATATATATATATATATATATATATATATATATATATATATATATATATACATATATATATATATATATATATATATATATAGATATATATATATATATATATATATATATATATATATATATATATATATATATATATATATATCGATTTAAAATTTGTTCTGCTCGTGAAAATACATTCACTTATATATTATGCTTATATGTTTACATATATGCATATAATGACTACACATCAATTTCTGTGCAAATTTTGTTGTATATCGAGAACAGCTCGTTAGTTTGAAGGACTGCCATCTGATATATTTTTATGCTCACAAAATAATGATAAAAAAAAATTATGTGACTGGCCTAAAAAATATTTTACAGAGTTTAAATTTTGAGTGTGGAAGATACAACTTAGATAGTTCGGTATGTAATTGCATGCGATATGCACTCAAAAAAATTTTGGTTGAATTTTACCCTTATAATAGTAGAAAACTGGTTTCCTACTATAAAAGATGTAAATTTACAAAAGTGCGTAAAAAGAATATTTTACGTCTTAAGTGTTTAAATTTTTTTACGACCAAATCGTGTAATTTTACCCTAAAAAGACGTAAATTTTGGACGGAAATGGATGGAATACTACATGAATTGGTTGTTTTTTAAGAGCTTTCTAAAATAATAAGCGTCATTGATTCGTGAATTTCAACAAAAATGTGTAAAAATCACAATCAAGCACAGTTAAATTTCTACATCAAAAGTTATTTATTGTGATCAATTTTAAGAAATTCGCACTACTTAGGCGTGAATTTCATGATCTTAAGTGTCACTTATATCAGGGAAATGCTGTAATATAAAATATTGCCCCAAATGAAATATAATTAACAAAAAGCTGTAAATTGGTAACTTTAAAAGCCAAAAAAAGCGAGAGTCCTATCAAGTCAAGGAAGTAAAATATAAATATTTTTATTATCAAATACAAACACTTTTTCCTTTCAGTTTATAGTTTATTTTAATTTGTCATATACAAATATGCACATAAATTTATAATATAATTACTATTCTACACTTCTACATTTGTTACACCGAAAGAAATGACTGCACTGTTCACTTAACTACAACTATTCAAATGTACATCACCAAACGTCATACTCGTTCAATCTTGCCAAATTACCGTTTTTCGTCACAATATTACACTAATAATAAGTCATATTCGAGAAAATGATGTAATTTTATGGCTTTGTTGCAAAGATGAATAGCAAACTAGTAAATTTACACTCTTTTTGCTTCAATTTACAAAAAGCTGTGTATTATTATGCTGATATGACGTAAAAGCAAAAAATGCACATCAAATGTGTTAAAAAATTTGTGATTTGTTATTTTAAACAGAAAAATGAATATATTTGCTATTATCAAAGTATTAATTATAGACCCACTTTTTAGAGTGTATATATGTATGTAGGTACGGAATATACTGCTGCTCTAATGGCACTCTATGTACATCGCTATGTGCTAGCTTCTTCAAGGAAGTAAAAAGTCTCTTTTTGTACGTTTGTTGAGGATTTGGAGTGAGTAATGGGATATTGTGGTTGATGGAACATTCATTGAACTCAGGTTTTGCACAAGATCGATATGCATTTTTGATCTTTTCAGTTCCTGTGGCTGTTTTGAATAGAAAGCGTTGTCTCAAAATTAATTGTTAATGGGTTGCATTTGGTTCCAGCTATTGTGTATTGCTTTAATTATTGTATTATTGCATTTAGCTTCAATTATTGTTGTCCATCATTCCTATTTTGACGTTATATAACCGGTGAAATGGACGTGGATTTTATAGCGAGCCAGTAATAAAACCACGCATTAAAAGTTGCGTCTATAATTCATTTGTCTCCCCTCGATAGGAGGGTTGATAATGCCACATTTTTTCTGAAATCAAAGAATCAACTCCATTGAGGTAGCTCATGCAAGAAAAAAATGACTAACTTATTGGTGTAACCATTCTGGCTAGAAACTATACAGATATATTACATTCTTATTGTAATTTTTTATGACAATATCAAAGCTCATTGAATCACCCTTTGAAACGTATGTGCTTGTAGAAGACACAAGCACACAGGTTTGGAAAAAGGCTTAATCGAATGCAAGAGATTGCTATTGGAAACGAAAGTCGCTGCGAAAACTTCTGCGAAAGTCACTATTTCTCATCTTTCTAGTCTTTAGCATCTACCTCGTATACCGGTTCCTGATCCTTCTCTCGTATTTCACCTCACAATCGGCTACGAGGTGACTAATTTGACTCCAGGAAGCAATCCAGCTAGCATTCTATGAAAAAGGTAATAAGTTTCGGAAAACACCTATTTTTCTTTATCCATGTCGGTCAAAAGCTGTCTACCGTCGGGATAACATATTTAATATCCAAGTGTCTTAAATAGACTTTTCTTGAACAGATAAAATAGCTGATTTCCATATAACTCGATACTACACACATCATGATTTTAATAAGTGATCAGTTATCACCCAAAATTATCTCCTCACTCACTAAAAGTACTCATAGCACCTACCCATTACATTTCCGGACATGATGAGAATATCAAAACAGAATCGAAGCTCTTACAACGAAAGTAATTGATCCTGAAATGACGGATGGTCTATAACATTTGCAAATCCTTTCCCAATCACATAAACACGCTCCTATGGCTCCCGAAATTGCTCTGCCGTTGACTTTTCCCTGAATTGACTCGAAACGCTTTTCGCCATCTGCGTCTGCGGCATGATATGCGGTCTTTTCCATTCAGCTTCCATACAATGCAACGTTAAATTAATAGATTCAAAGCGAAAAATAAAACCCTAAAAACTTGAAAAGGATTCAGCATTTCGAGAAAATCCGGTCATATGCCATGGAGGAATATTGCATTTTCAGGCCATGAAAAGAAATTACGAGCTGAATATCATCCCATCCGACATTCAAATGAAACCAGCCGTATAGTAACAAATTCACAGCAATGCCAAATGGAATCCTTTATGATATGTGCTCGGACCATACAATGGCCTGCGGAATTACTTGTCGAAATGCATGTTTTCAGCTGTGGTTTTACGAGTGGCGAATAGCGAAAAGTTTATTGTGAATTGAGATACATTCGTATGTAGGTACCTATTTGAGGAAAAGTTGAAGGACCCGCATTACACATTGAGTAGCTTATACGCATCAACCGTGATGTAATTTTTTCGGGTCACGTTCAGAAAATATTGGTCATAATCGGCTTTTGCGCGTGCATGACTTGACCTAAATAAATCATGCCTAAATGATGGCAACGAGTAATGTGTGTTACTGATTGAGAAACATTCCAAATTTTTGGTTTTATTACAAAAAGAGTAGCAAACTAATACAGTTAAAATTAGCAAAAATTAAAATTCAACATGTAAAAGGTTTTAAATAAACTTAAATTTTCAAAAGTAGGGTGTAAAAGCTTCTTGTCGAATTATCAATTCAAATACTGAAATGTCCGCGGATTTAAATGGATTATAGGTTGAAAATTTCAGCAGATGAAAATCATTGAAATAATTACGGCAATGGTAGAAAAAAGATGGAAAACTCATCCACGTCATTTCAGCTTGAACTCCATGTAACTTTAATTTTGATAAAAGTTTGGTAGAAACTGAAAATAACTTACTACCTGAGAGTGCTCTTATATGTGTATAACATTATATTCACAAGCATCTTGTATCGCTTTAAATAAAGATGAGTAAAACACTTATCAAAATTGTGAGCTCGTTGTCTCCAAGAGTTCAAAATAATGTTATAGCTTATAATGAAGTGACATTAAGTCTGTTCCTTAACGTCTCCGCAAAAAGATTTTTAGGAAAAACTAACTTGTCTGATGCGGAAAAATTTACCCAATACCAGAAAAGTAAGGGAATTAATTTTGGGTAAAAACTGGTAAAAGTGACGTCTGGCAACAAACTGGCAAAAGTGATTTCTGTTTCAAATTTTCTCATAGGCCATGGTACAACTTAAACTAAGTTATTAGAAGGCGGGCGTGAAGTGGAAAATGTTGGGTACGTAGACTCGTGTGCCTCATCCTTATTTGCATCTCCATAGTTCAGAATGAGTCATTTTTGGAATGCTTTGCGACAAATTTAGAATGATTTTGCTCATTCGTGTTGTTGGACCCTATCGAAATTCAGAAATTTTATCCACTTCTTAATTTTCTCAGAAAATTGATGATGAAAACGATGATAAAACGCACCAATCTGAGCACTGAGTTGATCCATTTCAACGATAATTTTTCGTATTGATTTGGGTCCTCTAAAAGGTCTCTGAGATAAAAAAATTAAAATAATTAACCAATGAACCACTTGACAGTCAGATGCAGTTTACTGTTAACCAAGTTTGGTAGGATTTTGGTTCCACAAATAGTATTGGGCTGCCAGCTGTGATAATTTTTGTCATTTTATGTTCTATTTTTGCCATTTTTTTTCTACTTAAAGTAGTACTTCCATTAACTATTCACTTGATTGCGATATTGTAGTGAAAGCAAATAACAAATGTTTCAATTCTAAATTTTTGAAATTATCAGGGGCGGTGACTCTTAAATTCTTTCTACAGTTATAAATTCCAACACAGCTATCGAACCAAAATACAGGCTAGGTTGGCCTCAACGTGAAACAGAATTGGTATACTTTTGACTGTGGAACCAGCCAAAGAGCTGCCAGTCGAAATGCCGTTACGCCAAATTAACACGTAGTCTTTTTATTATATTATGTCAGAATTCAATACGGGTCGTTTTGTGATGGCATAAAAATTGGATGGTGCTATTTCTTCGTAGCGAAATGGGAAAAATGTTACGCAAATTACCCAAATTATGTAGTCTATCAGATCTATTTCACGTTAAAAAATTAGATTCTTGCTTTGATTCAATGACCGCATCGAAAGCTATATGATATGGTAGCCAACTCACCAAACTTCTATCAGACCTTCTCTTACTCAAGACTTACATATCATATGAAAGCCATTTTGATTCAGTGGTCTGGTCGTGAGTTTTCGTTGACACAAATTATAGGTTTTCGAAAAACTATTGGACAAAGATTACTGCAATGATTACAGCTCTTTTAATATATGAAATTTTATAAATTTTGAACAACATGAATTATATTCAATCTTTTGCATTTTAGTTTCGTCCTTCGACACTGTGGCTTTATTTTTCTTCAACGTTCGGACGTTTTGTTTGTATTTTTTCCTGCATAGCTTGTGTATATTTTGATGCTTAGTACCCTTAAATTCGGTTGTCGGCATTGGTGTCCTAATTATCGGTATTTGATTGATCTAATTGGGATTACAAAATGAAAATACAGAGTGGAGTAATTGTTGGTTTCTTTTTGAAATATGAGATCTCCTAAATACATTTCAAAATTTCTTGCATTGTTGAAAAAATAGATCTTCTGATTAGTTACAAAGCACCATTTCATTCGAATGACTGGTGATCCACTTTTTCAATAAATTTTCGATCGTTTCGGACTGTATCTCATAAATGGCTCGAACAATATTGATCATAAGCTCAAGAATCGTTGCTGGATGGTTGAAGTGGCATCTATATTTAATACCAGCTCAATGGTGGCAAAATGACATGGCCGAAATAGCTAATTACGTGATTTGCGACGTTCAACACTCATGGACTTTCAAGACTGTGTGGGACACTTTGTAGCTACAGCAGGCTCCTGAAAAACAATCCTCCAAATCATCGACCCTAATGAAAAATTTTTTATTTTTGAAAATAAATTCATATTATTGATAAATTTTGACTTTTGTCCACCAAGTCAAATAAAAATTTTCAAAATTCCACGGTAAACAAGAACGGCAACCCATGATCAAATTACCTCTATTTTCAGCACTCGAAATTTCTGTTCACGAGAACTGACGACCGGGTAATGCGATCAATATGAAAGTTACAGGACATGTTGGAATTAGCAAAGACCAAGTCTGATAGACGTGATTTTGAAATACGGGCAATACTCTGGCAGTGGTGCCATTTTGAAAAATCACCGAGATAAGAACTGGTTTTTGGCCTACAGCTTCCGATTTAGCCACCAGATTTTAACAAAATTCACGCAGTAGGTGAACTTTACTCTACAATAGATTTCAAAGAAATTTGGTTGAAAAATTAGCTTAGGGTGGCCAGCTGTGGTAATTTTTTGTCTCCGAAGTATTTTGAATATGCACAGGAAAATAAAGGTATTTTCCCCTATAACTTCCGATGCAGTAACGAAATCAAAATGAAATTCATGTGATAAGTGGATCTTGCTGCATTCCTAATTCTGTAGGAATTTCGTTGACAAATCGTGAAAGGGTTGCCAGCTATGATGAATTTCGTAATTTTTTGACAGTTCTTTATCGAGCGATGTTGTCATAAAATTTCCAAATGGGAATGATTCTGCAATGAAAATTAACAACAAATATTTAGGTTTCAAAAATTTGAAAAGCTTTGAAGATGGTTACCATAAAATTCTATTCACTCCTATAACTTCCAGCGCAGCTATTCAATCGAAACGAAATTCACAGGGTGGATTCAACTCAACGTGAAACAGCTATGGTGCTAACGCATGGTTGCCATAACCAGACAAATTCGTAAATATTGCAACAAAAGATGCTTCCATTTTGTATTCATAAGCAAAGCATTTTCAATAAAATAAGCAACCGATATTTAAATTTTCCGAGTTTTGGAAATTTTTTGGATGGGAGCCCCAGACATAGTTTAACCGCCGAAACTTTCGATGATATCCTTAGATGAAAACGAAATTCAAAGGATAGTTTGATTAAATACGAGCATGTTATGGTAGACTTATTGCTGCTGTGTTGAATAAATTTTGCCAGCACTGAACATTTTCATCATTTGTGTTATGGGAAATGCTGTCAGAAAATTATATTTGTTCCTTTGAGTAAGAAATGGTTGATATGATACTGCAAAGAAGTGTATTGCGTCTTCACACATTTTTAAGTCACTCAAAGATAATTTCTTCGAAAATCAGTTTTCTAGCGGTTCTGATGCGCTAGACTTTCAAGCGGCTAATTTTCTCCTATTATTATTTGTCTTTTCTCCTTATCATTATTTGTATGTACAACCTATTGTTTAAGTCGATTAATTGAATTTAAAATTTTTATTTGTATTGCCATTATTATATTTTGAATTTCAAAATGATGCCTCATACTTATTTTGAGTGCTTGTAAATCTCTTTATAAAAGTAAAACAGAAATGCATAATTCAAAAATCTATTTCGCCCATCTCTTCATTTCAAATTTTCTAATATTAAGATATTTCCTCCATCATTTTAAGCATTTTCGTGAAACCAAACTGTATTGGTTCTCCTATACACTTTACTCTCAAGCTGCGCTTCAGGAAGTTTGCTGATATCAAACTAACTTTCGGAGGTAAAAATAGTTTGTTTCGCTTAATATGTAGGTTTACAACAAAACAATACCAAGCCATTATTATAATTTGCTTTCTTTGTAATGGACAGTTTGAAATCAAATGCTAAAATCTAAATCAAACCAAACTCAGTGCTAATGAAAATGTCTGTTTGACGGCGCTACATTTGTTAGCTCATTGAACGCGAGGCCTCTGTAAATCATCATTGGCTTAACTGGCAAAATATTACAATCCAAATTTTCCTTTCTTCTGACAGTAACGTGTTTTCAAGTGTGGCAGGTAAGTGTAAAATCAAATTAAGACGCTTTGTATAAATTCCAGCGAACCATTCTCATTCCGACACTTCATTATAAAATTGGCAAAGTTTCTACGAACTTCGCTCTTCATATACTTGATTGTCTGAAGTGAAAATTTATTTTCAATTGAAATTGGCTCGGCAAGCAGTGTGACAAAGTGTGTAAAATATTGAAATCAAATAGGGCGAGAAATTGGTGTGATGTTTTGGAAGCTGTGTGTAAGTATGTATGCGAAGTAAGCTATTAAAGGGAAATAAGGATTCTTCTGACTTTTCATTTCGAAATTTAATAATTATGAAGTTCTTCGATTTGATTGTATCTGCATTTATTTCGACTATTGGCATCAACATAACCATCCAATACTTTCATACATGTCACTTTTTAAGCAAAACTATCATTTTCGGCCAATTAGCTAAGAAGTTCTCAAACATTACCACTAGTGCTGCAATACTTTTTAACAAAATAGAAATATAAACTAAACCCATCTTGTCACTGAAAGTGAACATTTTTTTTGTATGTTTTAATCCATAAAGGCCCAACATTCCTTGAATTAATGAATATAAAGAGAAAAATTCTCTAGAAAAATGACTTTCTGCTACCAACGAACATTGAAAACTTCTTGTTCGACTTAGTTTCTCCATAGTCATCGTGGAAATTCACAACCCAGCCATGTCCTGGCTTGAGAATAAAAATTCATTGCATTCATCCTCGTCATTTGAAAATTTACGGGATTTATTCTATAAACAAGAAAAGAAAAAAAACAAGCTAACGTAGCAAGGAAGCTGCTTTCTGAGCTTCTGTACGTGCTCACATTTTTCAAAGGGTTGATTCATGATACCAGAGAATTCTATGAAAATAATAAAGGAAAGTGGTTTCACCGTATATTAGGGTGAGAACAGGATGGATTTCAATTTTGTGCTGCTAGTCGTTTTGTTTTCATTCTCCTGATTTTCCACATCTCTGCTCTATGTTTATATTGCTTTTCAGATTTAAGAAAAACTTTCTGCAGCTTCATCTTCGTGCGAACTGATTTGGCAACGATTTTCAGGATCTATATGTTTTTGTTGCCTAAGTCTAGAAAATGTAATTGTTGAATCCGATTTATATTTTGGTCAGTATGTTACTTGCTGCCCGTATAATATGCGAACAGATGTCTATAGCTATGCATGTATAATTCTATGTGATTAAAATAGCTTTAGAGTTTTAACTAAAAGCAGATATAATTTAGTGACGGCTCGTGGTTGCTGGTATTGAAGCTTTATGCTATTTAAATTTGGACACATGAGATTCGATTAAGCTTTCTGTAATAATGGATTTATTTACGGTGATAATAGTTCTAAAATAAACAAATTTTTCTGGACCTCTCCGGAACCGACTGTTGCATCATGATCCTACTATGTCTTTTTTGAAACCGTGCTTGATACCATGATCAGACATCTGTTTTTCTATTTTCCTCATGACCTGTCGCAAAAAGTCGTGCAAACCCGTTGCAACATCACCAGCGTAATCCACCAAAAACCCATCTGCAAGCGTTTCGCAGGCCAGTAGTCCATATTATGAGATTTTCCAGCCATCAAGTCCTAAAATCCATCTCTGTGCAACATCTGAAGTGAAGTCTTCTCTCTACTCTCTCATTTGTTATTACCGTAGCCATCGGCCACTGATATAGGACTACACGATTGCGAAAGTCGTTCTCAAAGGCACAGTAGTCGTCTGCGCCCAACTAAATTTTGATTCTTGGTTGCTTGACAAAAAACAAATCGAAATTCCACAAAAAATCATCATAAAATGCCTCGAGCGGGTACTCCTCCTTATCAGTGGATTTCTTTAAAGAGGCACACACGGATGGCTTATCATTTTTGACTGTCTTGATTGGATCATTTTAACGACACAGCGAAATTCATTTGGCTATACACTTGTTTCATTTTTTTTCACGGTTTCTGTCGAATCAATGAGTCTTCGAGTGTCACAGAATTTTTCAAATGTTTTGTTTTTCATAATAAAAGGAGTTCTAACAACAATTTTCATCAGCGCTTACTTCTTCGAGAATCATCGTTACTGCTTTCTTTTTATTAATCAAGACCTCTAATTCAACTGTTCAGGTGAATGTATTTAAAATAATTTAGAATTTCATGTGAAGATGTGAAGCAAATAGTCAACAAAGGAAATATTTTCCCCGCCAGGAAATCAAACCGGAAAAGGTCACAAACACTGGTTAGAGATATGACATTTGTTCCAAAAAAATGTCAAACTTTTGAAATGTTATTTTTGGGAATATTTTTCATTTCACTCGGATTTAGATACGCTTTTTGGCAGCGCTTAGAGTGCTCATGTACTTGTTACCCATATTCCCCAGAAATCGGTCCAAATTTTGAGAATCTGTGCGTCAAAATGTTTCTACGAGTCAATTTTCAAAAATAAAAAAAAAAATCAATCAACTTTACACCAGATACACAGAGTTTGAAATAAAGAATGTGTTCCAACTTATTGGATTAAAAGTTTTTGAGTGAAAACTTACTTCTGTTTTCAGCGAAAATTGAGGAAAAACTCGAAAAATAAGGTAGTATGCTTGGGATAAAAACATCAAATTAATTCGCTCTTGGACTACTTGACAGCTGAAACCAATTAAAAACAAATTATCAGTGAAAAAAAGCATGAAGGGATGCGCTGACGTCAGCATTAATTACGCTATTTTTCAGTAATGCCTGCAGGCGCCCAAACTTGCTTGAATCCGAGTCAGAGAACCGACCTAATTTTTTTTTCACACCATTGGATAGCTTTGTGTCTAGTTTATCATAAAGGACAAAATCAATGAATAAAGTGGCTGATAAAATGATTGAATGTACTATGGAAACTGGAGACCACACTTTTTATACTTCTTGCACTATGTACATAGATGATTTTGGGATAGTCATAAAATATAGCGCAATAATGCAACCCGGAAAATTTATAAAAGCATGCGCTATGTATTATGGCTTCTGGTCCTTAGTACTCAACGCCATGTATTATAGCTATGAATGCCATGCGTTATAACCCTGACAAAAATCAAAAGTGGCACTGCTTCTGTTCTAGGCAACTTCGGGAATGCTACATAGAAGTTAAAGCTATGTTTCATGGAAGTCGAGGCCGTTCACATAGCTAAAAAGCCTTTACTCTGTGAAAGCTTGGCCCTTGTTAAAATATTCTATAGCTCAGGGTGCAACATACATAGCGAATAAGACCATACTGTATGTAAATAGGAGTATGTGCTATGTAGAATGCGATGTAATAGTGCTGCACGCTATATTTATTTTTTTTAGCGCAAGCTAAATTTTTTAGAAGAAAGCATTCATATATAAGTTAAGTTTCTAAAAATCATGCATGCGATTGTACAGTTGGCTGCAAACAATGCATATTTGGCTGCGCATAATTGAAATAAATACAGCTATGATTTTCCAAAGTTTAATACAGGGTTCGTAGTTAAATGATTACGTGTAACGAGTCAGCAGTATACTTGAGATAACAAGTAAACGCCATATTTTATGACTTGCACTTAAGATAAATGGAAGAAATACACATTATAATAAATACTAATGGAAAGCCATTCGAAGTGTCATGATGAACGTATACTATTCTGGCTGAAACCAAACGTCATTTTTCACCTATGTCCTAAAAGCGTATTATGTCAACACGGCAAATAGTCGGCTTCTACGAAAAGTACATACATACATATGTGTCACAGATAGATACGGTGGATGCCTTCTTTTTCAACGTTAAAATGGAATTTCCTGGGAATCGTGCCACTAGATGTTTTTCGCATCAGGGAAAATGTTGTTCCATTATGTTCTCCATCCCTTCTATTTACCATGTTTTTTTTCTGGTGTTACCGGTTTCCCAGTCGGGTAGAAACTGTTTAGAAAGCATTTTCCTTTTTTTACCCTCCCTTGCATCAGGTGTCAGGCCAACAGTTTTTAATAAGAGATTGCCTTGACGCCTTAGCTGTTGTGTAGATATGCAAATTCATGACTTGGGTTCCTTCGCAGACCTTTTTTTCTTTCGTCTTTCAAATAAGCTATCATAATGAAAATTTATTTTTCCTCTTGCTCCTTCTCATCCGCATAGAATAAAGTGCGAGTTGATGTTATCTAGGTTATCGCACAATAAAATTTCTTCGATGAAAGCGAATTTAGAAGTAACATTATTAGCGAAAGATTGAAGGAAATTGGATTCGGAGTTAATTTTGTCGCTTCATCTATGTATATCCTCTTGGATGAAGGATGATTTATTGAGCTCTTTTTTATATTTTATTTCAAAACTCAAAATATTAGCAGATATTTATCTCTTAATTAGTTTTGTTTTACGATGACCAACGGAAAAATATATTTATTTTGATGATATACCTACACATTTAATCGATACATAAATTTAGATACGACACAAGGAATATTGTAAAATCGTAAAGTGGTATTTATAATGCACGTAAATTTTCAGAGCAAAAATAAATAAAAAGGCTTTTAGTAGATGCTTTTACTGAATATCGATCATTACTATTATTACATGTAGAAAATAAAATTCAAAAATCATATTTAAGAACATTTTTCTTTGATTTTATAGCGTGGCAAATGCGTAGAAACATTGTTAATCCTAAATCTAAATTTGACGACTGAGGAGTCTTCTGGCATGCTCAACAGTGGTGCATTTTTAGCAAGGCGTTTAGAAAATAAACGAGGATGTTCATATCTATTATACAAGTATAATAATGATAATTTAGGAAAGTTTTACCGAAAATTCTTCCTGTTTATTTTTAGTCGGGATTGGAACTTAACTTTTTAGTATAACGACGTTTTTTTTGGCTTTTTGTTTGGAATTTCGAATTCTTGCACACTAAACTCATAACTAGATATGTGCCTTATAACATTTTTATAAATGATTAAACGACCGGTCTCTATAATACGAGTATATGTAATGTAATGTTATCTGTTAATTCTGTTCAATATCAGTCATAGCTTACCCAAAAACTTATCGCCATGCCTTTTATGGCAGGATCAAACATGGTCAACTTGGAAGTTTCATCAGATTTCATAAAAAATTTGATCCGATATAAACCTTAACGTTCAATTGGGAAATATATGCAAAAAGGACCAAGGATTTCGCACAAGAAAAACGCTTTTGCCGGTCGGCATCAAAAGCGGTTTCTACACATCGGCACCATACACTTCATATTAAAACTTTATCTGTTTAAAGATAATATGTGAGTGGATGGTTTCTCTCACCACAGAAAATCTCATTTCGAGGACGAAACGAATATTTTGAATACTTCTAGTAGCTTAGACCTAATTCCACTCTTTCAGGTACATATTTATGTAATGTCTTGTAGTATACATTGTACAGTAATGTGTGTATTCATCTGTTTATCACGAACACTAAGCTTGCCCTAAATTTCGCAGCAACTCTGTTGGCATTAGCAGCGAAAAACATCTTCGAGTTCCGGATTAATGTCATTTTGTCGTATTCACTTCTAGAAAATGCACGAGCTCTGCGACAACGATAAGGCCATTAGTCTGAGCGCTACACAAGTTACAGAAACATCAAATCGAGATGAAACATAAATTATTTGTGCCCCTGTAAGCAGCTACAAAGTACTTGTAGTGTGAAAATGTCTAATTAGTCCTTAATAAGCTGTGACAGGAACGTCTATGAGAAATAGCAAGAGTATTTCTGAAGCCGAGACAACCTAACCAACAAAAACAAGGCCGAACAAGAACTGTAATTAACTCAAGTTATCTTGTTAGAAGCTCATCGTGGATTCATGGGCAACCATAAGGAGCAAATATTCCTGCTACTCAGCTTCCTTCCGTCTTAAGACTTCCACAGTATGAATAATTAGATCCTTTCATCGCTCGATCTCCCAACCGCTCCATACTAATACGAGTAGTAACGTAGTGCCAGCTATAACAGATTCACAGACTTTCGGACAGTGCACATGGCACCAAATGAGAAAAGACACTTTTCCGAGTCCTCATCGTCGACATGCTTAACTTTCTCCGAAACTTTCCCGAAGTTCCATTCTGGAACATGTAATAATATACCGCACAGTTGACATATTGTTTGCTACAAAAACAAAAGCTCAGTAGCACTTTCTATACATACGTTGGTTCTAGGAGATTAACATAGCTACATTTGTTACGGATGAAGCAGTTTTTATGGTTTATTAAACACGCAACTTTTTGGAGTTTATTAAAGTACGCCAAGCGCGAGTTAGCTTGATATTAAGCGTAAGAGGACACGCTGTTGAGTGCAAGCTATTTTACGCGAAATGAGGTATAAAGTTGATTACTTTTTCAAATTTCAAATTTATTTTATTAGATTTTGAATGGAAATAAAGTAAAGGTATCCAGAAAATATTGCATAAGATTTTTAGAAATTTTTTTAGATTTTTCCCCAATCATACCTTCAATGATGAAAATCACAAAAGTGAGTTGTCATTTATGGACGAACTGATAGTTTTTTTAGTATATGATAATTTTAATTTCAATAAGTAACCACATCAGACAGTTTTTTTTAGACTCGTGTAGTATAGTAGATAGAACACTGACTCCTAGTGTATGGAGTCCCTGGTTCGAATTTAGTTTTGGATGAGAGACTGAGTTTACCAACATAGCTCTGCATAGATATCTGAGTTAAATCAGGGGTAAAGTGAGTCATGGAACTAATCACTCCACACTTCTATTCACATTGATTATAAATTTGTGAATACAGCTTTCTATCAGCTTCAACCACTAGACCTGTCAAGAGTTGCTGTGAGATTATTTTCTTGGTACTAGATGGGTAATAAGTTTAGTAAAATATGCTGATATTATTTTTAATAAATTATTTTTAGTTACCAAATTGAGAAGGTTTTGTTTCGGAAAACACACTTTTTGGTGAGTGTATGTAGGATTTTGAATTCTTGGCCCCAGTGTATATGGTGCAAATTTTTTTTGAAGCACAAAGTATATGTGGTTTCAAGGTGTTAAAAAATCATCTTTCCTTGCTTTTGTGCAGTAATGGGTCAAACAAAACTGTTTCTAGTTTATAAATTTTTCAGTCTCAAGGTTGAAGTATATACTTTTATTTTTTCTTTAAATATTAGTATCTTGCATAGAAAAATAAATTGCTTGTTTTGTAGGATTTTTAACTTCAAAATAGGTAAAATTTTTAAGTTCAAGCTAGTTCTATTACATGGTTTTTTTTTGCAGCAACGCTATTTCAGTGAACCTATTTAGCGCGCAATTGGATCGATATACCCTTCCGAAATTTAGTTTGGTTTGCACTACCAGTAAAAGTATTGCATTTCTAATATTCTTCATTGCTGTCCGCTTCAAAAATGATAGTGAGTCAAGTTTTGTTTCCTAAGTCTACTTTTTCTGTGCTTATAATTTGAACGTCCACGGTGTAGTCTATGATCCCTTCAGTAATTCTATCAACTCTTCATTAAATTCATTCACTTTGGAGACTACTTCACAGCCTTGATTGGCCACCGTCGCCTGGGCTGCCTGATTCTAAACATTTTTCCATATCAAAAATTTTCATCAAACTTGGCGCTTTTATGAACAACTATGCCCTTCTTTAGTTTAATTATGTTCGTAATTACACTTTCATATGTTCGTAATTAATCTTTCATATATTCCAGTCGATCAGTGATTCGGCATCCCCACTTAAATTTGGACTCCCTACCTCAAAGACCTAAGCATAACTTTTTTTGTAGTGACTCTCGTGGCTGGAATTACCTTTTCAGCTCATTCGATTGGGCAAATATCCTGTCACCGGAAGGTATTTTGTGATGTTTCTGTTGACTATTTTTACAACATTTCGGAAAATGTTTATACTCTGTTCATTCTAATTTCATATCCCCAACGGCAAAAGTAGCCACATTGTTTTCATTAATGCATGAGCTCAAGCATTTTCCTTAAAAATAATCATCGAGAAACAATTGTGAAAAAACGAAAATCATGTTCTAGTGCTGGATTGAATGACTTCGATTTTTTCGAAAAAAAAAACCAATAAGTCTCTGAAACTTCCATAATCTATAAGACTCAACGAAATCCTTCCTGAAAACATATTTCCTGTTTTTTAGAAATCAGGTTTTATACACACCATTCCTAAATCTGGAGATCAATCTTGTGTTGATAAATAACGTCCGATATCTTTTCTTTCAGCTCGTACAAAATTCATGACTTCATTACCGCAGCATATGTTCGCTCATTTTACCATGAGTACTATGGATTCCACGAAGGTCACTCTACATCCACGAATTTAGTACTCGTATATCTCACGAGCTACAATGACTGGGTTGATATACACGCTAAGCATTTGACATTGTGGACCGTAACATTATTCTGTCACAATGACAGTAACTTGAATTTTCCTCGTCGACTATACTATGGCTTGAGTCCTATCTTTATGATCGCTCATTTCATGTTCGATACAGGTGCTGCCTCTGAACTCCCTTTGAAACTAAAACTGGAGCTCCGCAAGGATCTATACTGAATCCTCTTCTATTTTTATTTTATGTCAATGACTAACTATCACTTCTTTCATGTGAGTGTCTTTTTTTACGCTCATGCCCTTAAACTTTTTGCAACTAAGATCATTCCAAGACTGCTGCCTCCTTTGATCCAATTTACTCATAACTGGAATCAGCTCTCAAACTAGGAAGCTTGTGGTTAATATTTAAAAAATATCACTCAATTATCTTTTCTCAAAAAGCTTATCCGTGAGTTTATAGTTATATAATCAATGAACACATACTGTTTTAGGAATATACCTAATAATTAGAATTTATTAAGTTATAAATTTTTTGTATTGATTTGGTTTCATATATTTAATTTAATTAAATTATTTAATTTAATTGACATCTGCTTTCATATTCATTTTTTTAATTTATAGCAAAAACATTGTCTGTTAACATTTTTAAATCATTGTCATTCTAACTCGATCGAATGCAAAAAGATACTGGACTCGCTTACTACTTACATCAAAAATTACAACTTCCTTAGCCTACGTGTGATATTCATTTTGGTGTGAGAGGTCTGAGTTTGTGGACAAATGTGTATTTATGTAAGTGTATCCACACTGCTTTCGCCTTTATGGAGGACATATAATGCTCTGAAGCTTGGTCCTCTGTCTCAGTCCATATCATCTTTCAAATTAGCTTTAAGCAACAAAATCGTCAATATGTAATTGGAAGTTTCTGAATGTTGATGGCAAATCAAAATAAAATAAATATTAACTGCGTTTTTTTTCATCCAGAGTGGAGGAGGTATCCTGCATTCATAAAAAACGATCCAGAGCAGCATGCAAGTTTATTTCTATTAGACAGCTGTCATTTTAAAATTTGAATTGACATATAACCGTTTTTTTGACAATCAAATATAAGACTATTTATCCTGGTTACCAGGGTGACATGGAAATTTGTGAAAATTCCA
Organism: Nemotelus nigrinus; assembly: GCA_947369275.1. Classification (NCBI taxonomy): domain Eukaryota; kingdom Metazoa; phylum Arthropoda; class Insecta; order Diptera; family Stratiomyidae; genus Nemotelus; species Nemotelus nigrinus. Next base: position 38,947,520 of record OX376373.1, on the reverse strand, counting down.
ACTATTCCAATACGTTCCACATGGTGTACGAGTACGAACTCCACTGAATTCACAAGTGTACGTACTCTGGATGTTGTGGTTTTTTCGCGTGCAAATCGCTATCTTGCACTAGTCTGGATGCATAAAAACGCACCAATTATTAGCTTCAAATATTTACTTGACATATTATCCATTTCAAATCTTAAAATCGTATATTAAAATGAATTAATTCCTAGAAAAAATAACATTCTAATAAGCCTCGAAAAATCAGTTTGAGTTTTCACCTAAAAATCACATGGGAACACTTTCTAAGACCATTTATATACAGAAATATATAAATAATTTATTAGCTTGCTCGAATGAATTTCGAATGGACATATGTATGCACATATTTAGTTACTTATCCAAACTATTTTTCTACTTAGAGTTTTTATTTTGGGAACAAAACCAAAATTCATTCAACACAAATCTGAATGTAACTCAGCCAATGGTGTGGCATAAATGTGCAGCCCAGGAAAAAAAAATACTTCTGATACATGAAAGTTCCTTGAACATAAAAATGCTGCAGTAATTTACATAGTGCGGATAACGAATCTGCAGTATGTTACTTTTGGCAACGGAGCATTGAAAGTAAGCATAAAAAGCACATGAGTTAAACAGATACTCGGGTGAAAATGGTTGGTTAGCAGAAAATTTTGGAAACGTAAATATAGTAAAAATAACTTCAAAATAAGTAAAACAAATAGATTCGCGAATTGTAATTGACTACACTCAGAAAAATATGTTTCCGAAAATCAAAGAAAATATTTACTTGTTTACGAGATGTGAAATCTTCCACAAATCAAATAAACTTTTATTTGATATCAGTAATTTGTGTACATATCATGTAAAAATTTCTTACATTCAACGGAATACAATTATTATTATTTCAAGTAAGTAAATATCCTCAAATCTTGTAAATTATGTCTATGAATTTAGTAAATTATATCTACACCGCGAATATTTTTTTTTTTGTTTCAACAACAACCATGCTTCAATATTCGACGAAAAAATTGATAGTTTTTATGACTTCTATCAACATTTCCTCTACACAAATAAAGGGTCGATAGCTTAGCTCGCTAATGTGTCAATCCAAAGCAGCGATCTACCGCTCGTGGGTTCGAATTCCGCCGGGTTCATGGTTGACTTTGTTCGTCTTCAGTTGTCCTAACTCCATTGATTAAGTGTCACATAATAGCTTAAATTGGCGACTAGGCATAAATAATACTAGCGCTTCAGAAAATAAGAAATAAATGTGGCACTTTAAAAAAAGGAAAAATATTGAAAACATTTTTTTCAGAGTTTTTGCGTGCCAACAACATGTGATGCATTCAAAGCGGTCCCCCATCTAAGTAGTAACCGCGCCCAGCACTGCTTAACTTCGGTGTTCGTACGTGAACCGATTTATGCCAGATGCCAGATGTTCTTGTAACAATATCAAATTTTACTCAGGGCAAGTGCAATATTTGTTCTTTGAAATGAAGAAATTTCTTTCTTTGGATTGAGTAAATATTTAAATTTAATATTTAATTTAAATAGAATCATTATCAATTTTCTTTGATAATGTGTTCATTTTTCTTCATAAAATAGAAGTATTTTTCTCAGTGTAGTTTTCGTTTAGTAAGCTGGAAAAAAATGCCTAGTTGCGACTCAAGATGATTGAAACATTTTATTGCTTTTGTACGTAACGTGTATTCTGTGTACTAAACATTTAATTCTTAGACATTTTTTTGCGAAACTTGCTTACTCTGCATGTGTCGGAAGTTTAATTGCAAGTGCCAGATTTATTACTCCATAAATTGAAACTTTTCCACAGAATTGCGAAAAATATGAGTCATATGTTTGTGCTACCGTAGACAACTATTCGCACGGTTGTACATACACGCATCAATGCCCATAAGTATTCTAGTTACGACCTTAATGGTTGCAAGTTTCCATAAATCAAGTCTGTGTGACAGAGGAATATCGACAACAACAACTTCTTTCAATTTGTGGCTCGAAAAGGAAAATTTATCGTTTATCAACCATTGTTAGGACAGGGCTTCCCGAAAACCAAGATTCCTTCGGAAAAGGTAAAAACGAAATAGTAGAACGAACAATAGAAACGGGTCGGATCGATTTCAATGGCTCCAATTGCCCTTTTGCCTAAAGTTGTAATCGTGCGTCGAGAGTTCCTGTAGGCACAAACATACATTAACTTAACAAGTCGGGGGTATACAAAAGCAAGGCAAAAAAAATACAGCAAGGATTGGTTTCAAGCTGTACACTAAAGACTACTTACTCGAGTTTTGTAAGAGACTAGAAACAAGCAGTGAATGGGTTAATCGTTTTTGTTGGTTTTTTTCAGTATCTTTATAAGTGGCTCGAGAAATGTATTGTAATATTTTTGAGTTCGCTAAAGCATTTGAATATAATCGGAAATAAATGAAGTTGCTGGTATTGGGTGAGGATTATTCAAGACTATTTTCAGCCGACAGTATTATAGCTTTTGATTCAAAACATTCGCCCTCAGTTTTGAACTAGCCCGTTAATTTGATGAAATTCTGGTGTCAACCGTTTTACGGTTATCTCAACTATAAAGAAGGAATCACCTTTTTTTCTAACAGAACTAGATGATTATTTATATTATTTAATCATATTTAAATTATCAAGGCACTACATTGCTTGAACTTGCAATATCTATGAATATGCTATCGAATGAGTTTATGGTACATAGGCATTTTTTCTCACAAAAGAAAGGACGTAACCTTAACATGCTCCTATTAGATCTGAATAAACTTTATAGCTTCAGATTAAGAAGTGGTCAGGAATGGTGTCTGCGGACTTAGTAATAAGAGCTTTCTGTGCTTTGCAATGCCCAGTTTACGTGGCTTTGCTCCTGGTCATCCATTCAAGACAATTGGCGCTCCTAGCTAGGATTTGCGGTTCGTCCCTTATATGTCTGACATTTATGTAGTTTCCAGAGAAATGATTTCAGTCTTCACAGTATTGACGACCGTGCCTGCCTTTGCCGGCAGTTTGCCCCTTTAGAGCCGATGTTTGATTTGCTTGCAACTGAGAGCTTCCACCCACTCTTACCTTCTGAACCTCCTGCGGGCATCTCGTTTACACTACCTGGTGTTGTATTCTTCAGTGCAGCCCTTCTCTTTTTTTGTGGGGATGTAGGAGTAGGCATCTATTAGTCGGATTTACAGGTCACGCTGTACTCGTCTTTCTAAAACCTGCAACAACAGGAGATGCAATCAGCTAGTTAGAAAATCGGCTGACCGTGGAGTCTTCCGCAACGGTAACCTGTGATCTTCCACTCCAATCAGAGTCCTCGAATGAAGTCATACGTGAACTAGGGATTTACAGAATCCGAGTCACTGAAGTACTGAGTCCAGCATGGGTGGTTACAACCTGCGAGGCACAGGCCACTTCAACTACTATAAAGTGGTATCCCATCGAATTTAGAACTTGAAGTAGTGCGATTCTTAAACTAACCCAAGTCGCATACCATAACAACTTTGCATTCAACAGAATACCATATCATCAGCTATTTTTTGTATTATCTCTAATTTTATTTACATACGTAAACACATAAAAATGTCTGAACATTGACTGATTAGTAACATTATGATGATTCGATACAATTCAATCACCATTGGCAAAATACACACATTTCTTATTAATTTCACAGCATTTGATTTGATGCAATAACCGTAATTGTAACTCATCAATCAACCTAAATTCCATCACTGGAGGCCTGTAGCCATTGAATATGCTGTGACGTAAAATCAATTGTATACAACCTCGAGATCACGCCATGAATTTCCATACATGTCAGAGTATTCTTTTCGCCTCCATTTTGTCTTCGTTCGTGGCTGTATCAGATCAGATAGCAACCGCCACAAATTGAATTGCCCCGAGCTATTTGCTTCGTGAGTGAGAAATCGTAAAAATACACAATCGAATAGCATCCCTTATTCATCTAATGGGGTGACAGGAATAATATGAAAATGTCTCCCACGTTGGAACCAATAATAGAATTCTATTTGCTGAAATCGAAAACAGGATTATTTTGATGCTGTTTGCTGGATGTAGTTTTTATAAGAACGACCGGGACATGTCTTGCATATGGATGTGCGTGTCTGTTGGAAGTGAGCTTGTCCTCGACCAAGACTAATTGAATTCTACTTGATTTTGCATTCAACAGATTGCATGCTATGCTTCAAGTATCAGAAATAGTGCAACGTTTTTGGGTTATAAGTCTTTTGAAAGCAGACTCACTCCACCAAATCCTTTTAGAACAAAACTTGAAGACACAAAGTACTGGATTTAAAGGAGCAAAAATAATGAGCCTCATGCCAAGAATGTACCATTCACCTCGCTCACCTCAATCCTACTTATCCCGAAGGAGAACTGCTTTCCCTCGAGATAGTAGGTCGTTGTTTGTTCAAAATGAGCAAAGTCATATTGTTCCGTGCATTCGTACGTAAGTTTACTTCTGGGAGCTCAGAACTATGAATTCGCATCAAGGACACCCAGGAAACGGTTGAATTCTTGCGGGACTTTCAAATGTTAAGTGGGTACAATAGAGGGGAGATAGTTCGACAGTTATTTTTAAGACTTCGACGATTTGCTCTTGTGGCACGACAGTCGATGCACGAGCAGTTCGAAAGGCTTACGGTAGCCTCAGGTGGTATCATTAAGTAACATTTATGTCAATTGTAAAGTGGCAGGATCGAAAGAGCTTGCAAGTTGCCGGATTGTGGTTTCGGCAAGTTTAAACTATGGAACTGTAATACGTGATTGAAGTAGACAAGTAGAATATGTATTTTGCATAGTGAAGCTGAATTTTAACTGGATTTTCTATTCAAATAAATGTGAAGAAGCACAAGCTTTCGTTCAAAGTAAAGGCAAAAATTACAATTCCCGACATTTCTCAGCTGCTTGTATGCCAATTTGTATTTTTTTTATTATTTTTTATTTGTTATGCATCTTTTATGTCTGTAATTGATAAATATGAAAATTTGTCATGCGATTTGAAATTTAAAAAAGAAAGGTAACTCTTCATCAATTTACGGAATTCACACTATATAAAAATACGTAACAAGTGTTAAATTTAACAACAACAAAAAAATAACTTTTCTTATATTATTGAATAATACTGCGAAAGTTTGATAGGAGCAAACATTGGCATGACATGATAAACTATGTTATCTGGTATCAGTTCACTTAGTTCATTTTGGAACTATTTATGCCTCACTTACGATGGCGTGACGTTAAGTAACTTTACGTACTGCAAAACTCACCGAGAGATCGATGCTTTTTATGATGAATGCAGTGCAGTTGACGTAACGTCCCAGAGTTGGACAAGTCATAGAAATAAGTGGGCTCAGTGAGTTGAAATCGAGAAACATATAAACCAAATCAGCGGAACTATTTCTATTTAAAAGGAGGATATACATATGTATATCGAAAAAGGATACAATTAGAAGACGTTCAAAATATTGCCAAAGAAATGCGACAGGGAGACCTTGACAATTTGTTTTGTTACATACGAATTAGTGTTTAAAGGTAAGCTTTGAAAATGAAACTGTAAATTGTGGCTTTTAATTTGTAACGTCAACTATCTTTAATGCCTGCAAAGATTTAATTACCCCGCTCGTTGCATCATAAAGGAAAGCGTATACAGCACTGAATCCAACTCGAACACTCGCCACCACATTGAATTATTATTTAGCATTGAGTTTCCTGTTTAATGATATCCTTTGATAAAATTGGTAGCCAATATTTTTCATTTTTTATTTATTTCTGGCAGTTGAGGACTCAAAAGCGAAATTAAGTTTTGCTTACCGGCACTTTGCTATCACAGTATGCACTATATTGTCGGAGAAGTCTAGATCTTTAATTTCTGCTTTAAAGCAACTATGTATTTTTAAGATGACCATCAATATGTCACCAGTCGAAATATGCCCAATGATTCGGGACACATGATGGGAAACATACTGGCACTACACAAATCAAACAGTACTTTCTTCAACTACAACAAAAGAATTTTGGTATTAATTTACTGGACGTATGCGATGCAGAATATAATTTCATATTCGTTGACATTGGTGCTAAAGGATCGATCAGTTTTTGTAAAATTGGAATAGAGTAAGTATCTGCAAAAAAATCGTTTGGAGCCAACTTACCTGGCGTGACGGTCAAAATGCCATAATTTCTCGTTACCGATGCCGGTTTCCCTCTAAAAGAATAAACGATTAAAGCGTACAGCGGCCGTGATATTCCTTTTGAAAGCCTCATTTCGAATCATTGCCTCAGCAGGGCAAGTAGGGTGATTCAAATGGTTTTAGCACTAGACGGTTTTAAACCCACCTTTAGGCCAACGACAAACACGGCGGTTCCAGCGAAGCGTTTCCCGAGATGAAAACCGAGTCGGTTTAGTCGTGCGTTGATTCAGCATTGTGATGACACACACCGCGGTTTGGACGCCTCTCGGTTTTGTAGTGCAAAACCAAACCGATTCGGTTTTCCCCTCGCGAAACGCTTCGCTGGAACCGCCGTGTTTGTCATAGGCCATAGTATCTTCATTTGAAAACGCGGACATAACTTCTAGCCGAATCATTTTAGGCAAAAAAATCCGTTCTACCAAAAAAGATCGAAAAGATTGCAGATCGAAGATCACGAAAATCAGTTTTTCTTAAATATCTCGTTCCATACTAATTTAACGTGAATTTTTATTCGCATTGAATTTGTTCATCATAAAAATCCTAACAATGTTTCATATACAAAATTCACGTGGGACTTACATATAACTCTCGAAATTTGAGAAAACTGAAAAACACTTCGATGTAAGGCAAATAATCCACCATTGTCTAGTGATGTTAACAGACGACAAATGCTTCAAAATGTTTTTTTTTTTTATAGAAAACGGTCTTTGCTGGCATGACACGCGGCTTCCGTCCCAGTTCCTTCTACAACTATAAAGATATTTCAACTATTCTATTTATAACGATATTGGAACGAGGAATAAACAATTCTAAGCAACAAATAATTTCTAAACTTAAGTGTCAAATACTATCGCTAAAAGTCTCCGTTCAATTCATATAAACAAAATATTAGTTTTTCAAATTCTGGGAAAATTAAAACCAAATTCTTGAAAAAAAGCACAATAATGTCTTTCGATGCAAATATCGAATAAAAGAAACTTTTTAAAAAACATTACTTGCTTACAAAAAACAGCACCATGACTAATAGTTTTTGCATATTTTATCCTGGTAAATGTTTCTCACAAAACTATTTATACTGATTTTCGAAGAAAATTAGGATTAGAATCGTTTCGATGTATATAAAAAGTAGGTCCATGGCTTGTTCAAATTAAAATATGTTTAACCTTTTGGCGTCGGCGGGCATTTTAGTGAATTTTCAGATACCTCTAAATTTCTATGAAGATTCCATTTTCGTTGAACGTAAGTATTGGGAATGAAAACTTATTATGTTTAATGCTGGCTTATGATAAAAAAGTTTCGAACCCGTTGTGGGCACTGAGTGCCTAAAAGTAGGCAAGGATTTTTCCTAATTTTTATTTGCTATAACTTCTGACAAAAACATTGGATCATCGTGAAAGCCGCAGAGCGTATAAACGATAACTAAAACTATACAAACATGGAGTTTTAAGACTGTGCGGACAACTCTCTAGCTACAGCCGGATCCTGAAAAAAAATCTTTCAAATTATCGGCCGTCCTGAAAAATCTTTGCTTTTTGACAAACAACCCAAATTTTTGATAAATTTGAACCTTTGAACGTCAATTAGAAATTTTTGAAATTCCTGGTTGCACAAGACCGTTAACTCATCACCAAATTACCTCTATTTTTAGCTATCGAAACTTCTGTTCACGAGAACAGACGACTTGATATTCCGATCAATATAAAATTTACAAATCGTGTTGGTACTAACTAGGAATAAGTCCGGTAGAAGTGATTTTGAAATGCAGGAAACCCTGTGGCAGTGATGCCATCTTGAAAAATCACTGAGGGAAAAAACCGCTTTTTGGCCCATAGCTTCCGATTTAGCCCTGACATTTTAACAAAATTCACACAGTGTTTGGACCTTACTCTAGACCATATTTGGTAGAAAATTAGGATAGAATTGCCGGCTATGGTCATTTTTGTCTCCTAAATCTTGTAAATATGCACAGCAATATAAAGCTTTTTCCCTGTTACTTTCGTCCAGTTATGAAATCAAAACGAATGCATGAACTACGAAAAAAATCATAAAAGGGCTGCCAGCTATGGTAATTTTTGTAATAGTTTGGTATTTCTTTACTAAGCGTTGCTGTCATTAAATTTTCAAATGGGAATGATCTTGCAATGACATTTAACAACATATATTTATTTTTCGAAAATTTGAAAAGTTTTGAGGGTGGTAGCCCTAAAATTCTTTTCAACCCCTTTAACTTTCAGCGTAGTACTCAATCGAAACGAAATTCAAAGAGTGGGTTTAACTTAACTTAGAGCAGATTTGCTACATTTTTGGCTGTGGCGCTAACATAGAATTGCCAGCATCAGACATTTTCGTGAATATTGCACCAACAGTTGCTTCCACTTTGTATTCAGACGCAAAACATTTACTATAAAATAAGCAACCAATATTAAAATGTTCCGAATATTTGAGATTTTTCGGTCACATGTAGTTTAATCAATGAAACTTTCGATGATATACTCGGATGAAAACGAAGTTCAAAGTCTAGGTTGATTTTAGCTCGAGTTTGTTATGGTAGACTTATTGCTGCTCCGTTGGAAAAATGATGGACTGAACATTTTCATGTGAACATTTGTGTTATAGGAAATGCTGTCTAGAAATGATTTTTGTTTCTTTGAGTAAGAAATGGTTGATATGAAAAAAGAAATGTATTACGTCTTTCCACATTTTTAAGTCACTCAGATAATTTCTTTGAAAATCAGCGGATTCTAGCGGATCTGATGCGCAAGGCTTTTTTTTCAAAATAAAAACAGAAGACGAGCACAAACTAAAAAAAAATCTATTAAATCCGATTTGTCCTTTCGAAGCTAGATATATTTAATTTGTTGTGACAAATATCGATATTTCGAGGGTAATCTGCCCTCTTTTTCAGTGTCTATAGACAAAAATGGAAGAAATCGTTTTTCTTTTTCAAAATTGCATTACTTTTTCATTTTTCATTTTTTTTCACAATTCTAGTAGGTGCTATAGATAAAAGTATATTAAACAAGATTATGTTTCATTTTTATGTTTCAGATCATCTGAATCGACGGCAGGACTTCCATCAGCAGCTAAAATCCGTTTGGCGCGCCGCCATTGCTCGATGTACCCCCTCCCATCCCCTTTGGATATTTCAACTAAACATTTTTTTATGCATTTAAAATAAACTTATACTTACAATTGAAAAAAACATTTAAGTGTATCTTAAATACATTCCCCAAAAAAAAATTCCTGAAGAGAGCACTTTTTTTCGGCGGCACAAGGTAGAAACCTGCTTTTAAATGTTTGATTGGTAGTGATATCTTGACAAATCATTGAAAAATCATATGATGATGCAATTTTTACGGATCAATGTTCTATTAAGGCCACAATAGGAATATATTTTGAAATCTTAAAATACTGGTAACACCATATCAATTCTATTCTCCTTGCCCAACTCTTCATTTATTTCCACCTGCAGCACATAATAAAAATGTATAATGTAACTTAGCCTTTAATTTGATGGTTTAGATGTTTCCGCAAACATTCCACAGGGTGCCTGAAGGTGTGCGAGACACAACTAGGGAAGTAGCATCATACTTTTTGTGTCGGTCTCATATTCCCATCATATACATATGTATGTAAAGCAACATGTGCTTCAGGTGCAATTTCAAGATAATCTTGAGCATAATCTTTAACCCTAATCCTTTGCTTTTCTGTTCGTGTATTCCCGAGGTATTTTTCCAGGTTAATGCAAAGGATACATGTAGTGCGCCTTGTCGGGCTCGGTATGCATGTAAGTAAAGTGCAAAGAAATTGGCTGTGCATTCCGTGCTGTCAGAGGTAGGATGATGGGAATGAAATCTATATGCGTCGCGGAAGGTTTTTTTTAGATATTGTTAATCTTGATGAAATCGACTGATTTTGATTATTTTGCTCTTTCCAACAAAAACCGTATTGTGGACAGTACGTGTCAGTGCAAACTTGTACTCGTATATACTACATATAGAATGCATATTTCATTGCACATTATTATATCATTTGTTGCAAACACAGATTCGTAATATTTGCTTCGGATCACTTATTGATTAGCATCATAGAACAAAATATGAAAGGCTCACTAATTACTTCGCCAATTTAGCGCCTCTCCAACTAATTGACTATCCTGACATATTTTTTCATTGTGCTCGGGGTGTCATTAAAATTTATGTTTGGTCTCGAGGATTCATTTTATCTCTGTGCCCGAGAAATTTCCGGTCTATCTTCAACAGACATACTTGTTCCAGGAAGGAAAGTTGCTTTCAGCCACACATAAGAACAACAACGAAAGTCGTCCGCAATCGCCTTCATCAGTTTCTTGAGAACCGTCTTTGAAAATGAAATTTGCCACATTGTCGATGTCAGCAAGAAGGCATTTAAGTTTGCCCGACCCGTAGAATTGGACTTTGGATTTTATTTTGATAGCAAAGGGACAGCTGAATTGCCAACGACCAGTGAACAAAAAGGATATCTTTTTTTCGGGTAGAATGCAAACCGGCCGACCTTATCGGGCAATTAATTCCATGATGCGATCAAAGTCTTGAGATAAAACTTGTAAATTACTTTGGCACCCAATTGCTGTGATAATGATGACATTGTCACGAAAAATATCATTATTGCCGGACGAAGAGAAATTGGAATTTGGAATGCAGGAAATTATTTATAAATGAGGTAGAAACGGTGCAAAACGTGCTCGTCGACTCGGAAATAGATATGGGGCGATACGTATAGCAAAACAGATTTTCAGTTTTTTTTTTTATAAATGTTAATGCGAAAATTCAGTAGAATTTTCTCTGGATTGAATAATCAAATCGAGCATTAATTTTCAGTAGATCGTAAGTGTATGAGTTGCAAGAGTATCAAAGTGTATTTTCGAAACCCCATATAATATGGAAAAAAAATATTTGAGAAAAACAAGCATCAAAGTAGAAATGTGACTGCTCTTGCGATCGCTGCTACTAATCACACTGGTCTTTGGAAAGAGCAGTGAGCAGTATGGTTGCTCTTTGCTCATCCTGCTCAGCTGCTCACTGCTCTTTTGCAGAGCAGATAGTTCTGGAAAGAACAGTGAGCAAAGTAATTGTTCATTGCTTGTGCTGTTCAGCTGCTCACTGCTCTTTTGTAGAGCAGACCGGTTTGAACAGAGCAGTGAACAATGTTATTGTTCTTTGCTCATGTTGTTTAATTACTCACTAATTTTTTGCAGAACAGAAAGTTTTATCCACTCATCTGCTTATCTTTCTATCCTGTACTGTGGCATTCACATTGAAAAACATGCTGTTTGCCAGGTTCTCACTTAGCGCTGATCGTGAACATCGTAAATTCGGTGTGGATGCTTTGTCTAATTAAAAATACATACCATACATAAGAATTTGTTTGTTGAGACGTGATAAGATGCACATTCGTGTGTGATTTGTACATGCCCAACGGGAATCGCGGTAATGTATTCTGGCGGAATGCATCAATCAAACAATGCTAGTAATGCGAATTTCCTATTTACAAAGCTACTTTCCAGCAATTATAAGATATACTCGTATACATGACTTGGACCATGGGGAATGCTGCAAGGGAGAAAGCTCATATGTTATAAGTCCAAGACTGGCCAATGAACATCACTCGCAGAAACAAGGGGAAAAGAGCTTGCGAGCATACATCGGTTATGGGTAGTCTGCTATATAAAGCGGAAAGATGAAAATTTCGGATCATTTCAAATCATCACAGCCCAACGGGAAAAATAATGCTTACGGATATATTCGGTAAGCATTTCGCGTAATGCGTGTAAGCATTACCGGACCATTACGCGTTGTTTCTTTTTAACATTGCATGTCCTAGGCTGGGAAGATTTATACAAGGGGAAACTCATGCTTTTAGCTCTATAGCTTTATGTATAAGAGCTTTTTGGAAAGTACGACACCGTATTCTCACATTTATACGCCTCAATATGAATGAAAGCTTTGATCGTATCTCTGCATGTGTGGTTTTTGCATGCTGACGCTCATTGGAAATTCCAATAGCGCATGCTCTTTGCTACTAGGGGGAATTGTCTTCATACATTTTACTTACCCGTGCGTGATGATTTGAAATGCTTCGAAATTTTCATCTTTCCGCTTTATATAGCAGACTACCCATAACCGATGTATGCTCGCAAGTTCTTTTCCCCTTGTTTCTGCGAGTGAATTTCATTGGCCAGTCTTGAACTTATAACATATGAGCTTTCTCCCTTGCAGCATTTTCCATGCTCCAAGTCATGTTTACGAGTATATCTTATAATTGCTGGAAAATAGCTTTGGAAAGCGGAAATGTGCATTACCAGCATTGTTTGATTCATGCATTACGCCAGCATTCCCGTCGGCCAAAACTTTAATTCGTATTTATGCGTATAAATGCGAGAATACGATGTCTTACTTTCCAAAAAGCTCTCATACATAAAGCTATAGAGCCAAAAGCATGAGTTTCCTCTTGTATAAATCTTCCCAGCCTAGGAGATGCAATGTTAAAAAGAAACAACATGTAATGGTCCGGTAATGCTTCTATATCCGTAAGCATTATTTTTCCCATTGGGTGGTTAAGATATTAAAGAACTTACTTTTAGGTTTTTGGGAGTTTTTGTGGTTTTATTGCGTTAATGGGTTTGCATTGCTGTTTTGAAGCGGAAGTTTTTGTAGCCTCAATGTGCGTAGATTACATTTATCTGCGTAATAAGTACAAAAGAGGGGGTAAAAGTATAGGATACTAAAGTATTCATCTTCAAATTTTTAGGGAATGAATTATTATTCCTACAATAATCTTTTTGTTTTGTATTTTATTGATATTTCGACCGGTAAGTTTGTTTGAGCCTAAAAATGTACCTACATAATTATATAAAATGTGCCTATTTTTTCTTCAACTGTGCAAAATAAATCATCTTATGTCCTTAATTTGTATACATTTTTTTTAAATTTTGGAGCCAAATTAACAATTATTGTTTTATGAAACATAAAAAAGTATGAAATGTTGTTTCCGTCTTTCAATTAAAAATTTGTTATTATTAAGCTTAAATTCAATTTCAGTTCAAAACTACATACGTACGTTCATCCAAATCATAACATTTTCGAAACCTTAAAAATACTAGGTGATATACCAATCACTTAACAGCACATTCTTATGTCAACATATGCACATACAAACAACGCAGGAAACAGTAATAACAGCAAATGAGCAGTCAGAGGCGTTTCGTACGTACGAAACGGCGATCGTAACTGTGATCAAAATCATTGCTATTTTAAACTGCTCTTTGCTCTAACTGCTCTCTGCGGTCACTGCTCTGTAAAAAAAGCAGTTTAGCGTATCTCAAATCAGAAGTGAAAAATGATATTTTTTAGTCTGTTTATGATAATTTTTTTGAAATTTTTTACTCCATGCGCACTCAAATGAGAGCTGATAGCTTTTAATAGAACCCGCAGGTCAGGAATTGTGATGCTAAGATGGATATGCCGTCACAACGGCCAATTTAGTACCTTTCTATATTCATTTTCTACTTAAATTTATAATTGAATTTTGCATTTACGGCGACTCGGCCGAATCGTGTTCCGCAACAAAGTCACCGAGCTGATCAAAATCCGAAATCAAGTGCATATGTCTATTCTCTTGAAGTGCAAGAATATTTGACATAAGCTTAAAAACTGCTGTTACTTTGAAAAGAATGTTCAACGGTTCAAAGCCCATTATCCTTTCCATATCTTCAATCAGATAATGTAGTAAATTATTTTTCCAGGCAACATGAGTTTAACAAAATCGGATTATCGTCTCATAAAAAAATCGGGCTTTCAGTGTTGCACACCATGTTATTATTATTACAAACATACGTCATACATATGTCCCTACGCGGGAATGTATATGTAACACGTCATATCATTGAAAATAAAATTTTCACTCAAATATTCAAAATCCATTCGCGAAGGGATGTCTCGATGAGGAGACGATCCGCCGTTTCACACGAGTCAGACGACCAACTTTCCCTTGTAATACGGAGTTAATTTGATGTCTCACATCTCAACAAGAGATTGGTGGAATTACGGAGACTATCAAGTTCGTGGAAAGTTTCTTCAGCATTCAGGCGGCGATTCCGTGAGCATTGTGTAGGGAAAATCGGGAATAAACTCCTTAATGGATGATCATTCGGAAGGCAGTAAGCTTTGGAATCAGACAACAGTTCAGAATTGTTTTATATGTAACACATTAATTTTCCGTAGCAAGTTACTTCAAGGAATGCGTTACGAATTTAAAGAATCTAGTAATGAAAAATATTTCTTCTGAGCCGGAAATAAATACATTCATTCATCAATGAATGACGTGATATTTTGGTTCTGTTGGCTTAATCAACGCAGCAGTATTTAAAACAACACACTTTGGGCATAAGTTCAAATCTCCTGTATACAATACAACAAACTAACACACACTTTCAAGAGCAACTAGCGTAATCTCATATTGTGCCGGTAACGGCTATAGCACACGAACGACGACAGCGAACAGAAACAATTTCTGAATAAGATTTGCATAACCTCGTGAAGTTTTCCGCTCTTTTAGTTGCTTCCCCATTAGCAGATAAATTCAATATTCGCGCGACTCTGCTGCAGGCGGCAAGGTGTGAAGATTTGTTGAGAAAGTTTGTCGTACCTGCAAAGAAGACAGCACTAAGACGTCGGGCTTATCAGGAACGACAAAGCACCTTGCATCTCAAATCCTGCTCCCCACAAAGTTAAAATAAGCGCACAGCCGCAACGTGATTACATACTTACCTCGATTGGCAATTTCTACGACTGAATTAACAAGAGGCTTCTTCTCAACTGAAAACCCGCTATCGTCTTTAACATAAGTCGGATTTGCCTATGATGGTTGTATATTTATTGTTGCATACAGCTCGATGACGGATGTAAATATACGAGTAGTTTGATAAAGACAGCGAGACCATGTCGCCTACTTCAATCGCAAGTGACTTACACTTTTGAAAATGAAATACATGTTTTCATTATTTGCAAGATCTAAGGTCTGCAAAATTGCTTCTAAATTTTTTTAGAACATATCCTTTTCTACTTAAAAAATGTGTTTTATGTTACTTCCAAGGGAAGTGAAAAAATCAGTTGATACTAATCAGCTGATATTACAAACCGAAAGAAGTGGTTTGGACCAAAACATCACTTCCGTGATTCTTGATGCATACGTATGTGGGATTACTGAATTATCATCTACTTTTGCAAAAACGAAAGTTCGAATAAAAGTCCAATACATCAAGCATTCGGGGATATTAAATTACGTTCCTAGCTTACTTTTTAGTGATGTCAAAATCCCAAAAAAATTAATGTTTCTTTCACATAATTTTCTTTTAGTTTCCATGGGAGTAAAGTAGACCACATCATTTAAGTGGAAAAAGTTAAACTGTAAAACAATTTTGAAAAGATTTTGGTTTTGAAGCCCGATTCCCATTTGGCTCACCAAAACTTAATTATCTTTAACCCCTTGGCGCCGGCGGGCAATTTAGTGTTATTTTAAATACCCCTTAATTCTATGTAGCAATGACATTGGGAAAAGGAAAGTCGACTAAATGAAATGTGAGCATGTTTCTAACTTGAATATGTTAAAGTATTCGAAATTGTTTAGCCCTAAGCGGGCGCTTAGTCCAAAAAGTAAAAAAAAAAAACATTTCAAATTGGAATAATTTCCGACAAAATTATCAGATGAAAAAAATGAAAAATATATCAGCAAAAATCGATGTCTATAAGAGATAAGAGACATGATTATTGATGAATCCGTGTTCAACTTGGAAGCTACGGCAGATAGGTAAGTAAACAGAAAAAAATGGGAATAGTTTTTTTTTGTAAAAAAAGCAAATGATTAATTTTACGTTTCGTCCATACAGTAAAATCAAAATTTTGAATATTCACCATTTCACAAGAACGGTAATCCTTCATCAAACTATCGATCTTTGGCATTGGATTCATTGGCTTTCAATATAGACATTGGCGGGCTTTAAAGCTACGTAAATCCATATTTTAACATCAATATACCGTGTGAATTTTGTGATGATCTGATAAATTTGCCGGAAATTATCGCAAGTATAAATTTTCCAAAATTTTTCTGCCCAATTTTAGTGCTGAATAATTCCAAAAGTTTATCGTTTCTTAGTTGCAATCAAGCTTGTTTTTCATTTCCAAGAATTGATTTATCCAAATTACATTTCGTCATAGAAATAAAAGGATACCTAAATTTCACTTGAAAACCAAAAGGTCATAATTAATTTTTTTTTCGTTGGGAGTCATAGGTTGATCAATGTATCCTGAAAATATCAGCTCGGTCGGATGACGCATTCAAGAGAAATATATCATAGGCTACATCTTGTGTTTGAATGTATATTTTTCCCCCAAAAGTCATTTAAATGTTTGATTTGAGGATACATACATAATATTAAGATTTCCAGAAAATCTCTTATCAGACTTTTTTTTAGTACTTTGTCAAAAAATTGCGAATTTTTCACTACAAGGCATAGCTTGGTAATTTAAAAAATCACAATTCAAAATCAATATCGCATCAAAACATGCTGAGACGATGGGATGCTGTGAAATTGTTTGTTATGCCTCTTTCATACTAATAGGAAATATATCATGCTTACTACTATAGATCTAAATGCATTCATGAGCAATTGTTAGTGAAACGATAGTATCCCGAATCCAACCCTGTCGGGGCAATGTCCTGGCCGTTTATTCTTCTTATCAGGACATGCACAAAAGTGGTGAACATGCGCTGTTTCTCGAGCTTCCCCATTCTGAATCCGTCAGCGGCTCCATGCTAGTAATCTCAACGGAAATGAAGAATCAGTTGTTGAGTGAACTTTGGGGCGCGAACACGGCAGTGCGATAGTCATCCTGGGAAATTAGTGTCAGAGTGTCTCATCCATTCCTGTCTCTGTCTCTGTTTCTCTCTCCAGCACATACACATATACACCAGTAGCAGTAGACAAAGTATCACCACGACCATAATCATCAACGGAATCATCACAGTCTTCATCACCGGCAGCATCACCGCCTCTTTCATCATCGCTGCCACAATATCAACGATTCCACCTGCCACCCAGAAAATCAGTTTTACCCCACATTACAAGGGTGGCTTTCGGGCATCGGAAGGTAGTTGAGGGTGTACCGCCAAAAAGTTCAGTTCAGATCAGTCGGTCCGAGGCTCAAGGATAAGCGTTAGCAGTTTCAGAGTGCAGTGCTTCTGTGAGTGTCCTGTAGGTATGATTGAAAAAATCATTTTGGTGGAGAAAAATGTATGAGATTGATTTGAGAGAATAGTAATTTTCAACTTTTTCATTCGGTGAAGTATGTGCGCTAAACTTCTACCCGGTAAATTCGTAGGTGACGCGAACCTATTTTCCGGGCTGAGAAAGTGGTGGATGTAATTTCAAGTGGATATCAGCAACACTGAAATGTTCGTCATTTACTGGTATACATAGTGAAACGATTTGATTGGAGATGAGATAAATTAACGATAAATGTGATAAGAATCCGATTTGAGTGATTTCAAGCCGCAGGCCAGCATTGCCAGTAATTTGGCAAGGCATATACGGTGCGGCGCGGTGCAGTGCCGAAAAGTGATTTGTGTATGTTTGCAGTTCTATTTTAGATAGATTCGTTTGGATATAGATATCAGCCTCTTCTTCGGAATCATCGAATATTTATAAAACATGTGGATTAGCAGTCATGCAGCCGTAGTTGTAATCGTTTTGTTTTTTATAGGTATGTATATAAAATGCTCGTCTGATATGATGTTTTGGATATCTGGTTGCAATAGGTTGTGGGAAGTTCCCAGAAAACGGTTCAAACTGGGATATATCAATAGTGAAAAAATGGATACGGTTAATTAGTTAGTTTTTACACAACCGGTTTGAAAAACGATTTTATTTCGTTCGACAACTATCGTTATTTTGTGAAATACATGATTTCCCCTGATGGAATATAGAAAATAATAAAAAAAGATGTGAAAGTAGAATTTCGAAAAATTCTCGAAGTTCGTTAGTCAAAAAAATTGGAGGTATTTGAATTGATTTGCAATGACGATTGAACAAATTTGATAGATTCTTTAAAAGTATTTAACTGATTATTCAAAAATGACCTAAATGTCCCCACACAAGACGAATAAAACACCCTCAATTCTTTTTAACTTTTATTTTGATTACTATATCTCCATAAGAAGAAAGGCCTCTATGGATTTTTTCTTGGTTATTATACCTCTATGATAAGAAAGGGTTTAGTCCAACTTCGAACTTTGAATTTTTTGATTTGTTTCGACTAACCAAAATATTTTTTTGCGTTGGGATTTCTAAACCAGTCGAGGGAAGCTTTCGCAAAGGCTGTTTTTTCAACATTAATCCAAGTGATTGCAATCATAATATAAATTAGAATTAAAATCATACGTTTGGTTTTTTTTGTTATGGAATATAACGGTAAAATATGTTCATTTTAGGGAAAAGAAACTTTGAGCTGGTTTTGATTGCATTGATTTTTTCTATTTGGCGTTATTTATACAGAAACCCGGAGCTGGAATGTTGTTGTACAGTGCGCGAAATAATTATATCGGACAAAGCGAATATCGGGAAAATTATTTGCTAGATACTGATTCGAAAAGTAATAATTTAGTTTTATATTCCATATAATGGTAACAAAAGCAACAGCGGATTTATATTCAACTATTTAATTTTTTGTTACCGGGAAGATACAATATTTCTCATCAGGGAATGAAATAATTATAACGGACAGATAACATAAAAATGTTTATATGCATTTTATTTGAAAATTTAAAAACAATAATTAACACCAAAAGAGATCTTAATAATCTATAAAGCTTCCCTTATTTTGGGCATGGAATTAACAAGGTATTGAAGAACAGATTCTCCAATTCAATTCCATTCCTTTATAATATATTTATATATCCTCTAATATGGTATCAAACTGACGACCTTGTGAATAGACTTGTTGTGATAAGATATCCCATAGATTTTCCATGGGGTTCAAATTAGGGCTTAGAGCAGGCCACTTTAATAGCGGTATGTCCCTGGACTCAAAACAAAGTTTTATGAATGTGGTAGAGTTTACAGCTGCGTTGTCTTGCTGAAATATCCAGTCGTTTCCCCATAAATCCTCTCGAAAAGTGATAAGCACGTCGTCGAAGAGTTCAACATACTTAGCTGAGTTCATTTTATGTGAAATAAAACAGACTTTCCCCAAGAGCCGAATGCAGCCCATACCATGAGAGAACCTCGTTGAAAGTTCTTTCTATGACACGTTTCACTTCTTTACGGACATTTCTCTAAATATGGCAGAATCCCATTGATTTATCCAAAATTTATACCGGCCAGCAAATTCTAAACGTGCAGATTTATGACGTGGTCGAACCATTGGTATTTGCAATCATAGTCAGGCTTTCAGGAGATTATGAGGCATCCTTCTTTTTTTTCAAACGCAATAAAAGCTCCATATATGCTGGTACAGCTGTGCAGGCGTCATCTGACTGTAGCATCATCTTCACGATTGGTCCGGCGTCACAGGGCCAATTGCAGAGAAAAGCATGAAGTGGGTGCAATGGAAAATGGTATGCAAAGCGTCATCACTTTCCTTAGCACAATACTTACAGAGTTCTGTCCGGACTTTCCCAATTCTGTGAAGGTAATTTTTGAAGTAGCCGTGGCCCGATAAGGAGTGAGATAGGTGGAAATTCATTTCACCGTGGTCGCGATTAGGCCAAGGTTTTAAGGCGTGAATCAGCCTAATCGTCCATGCTCCCTTTGAGCTCGTAGCCCAGCGCTCCTCTCAAATTTCAAGCGTTCGCGCTCGTGCTTGTGCAGCTTATATATCTCTCCCGCTTCTCCTCTTAAAGAAGTGACCCATGTCTCCGCACCATACAGCAGCATTGAGTAAGTCACCGTCATAAGGAGTTTCCGTTTAGATAACAGGCAGTAGTGACATATCGCATACGTTTTGGAGGTACTCTCCAAAAGCCACTTGGTATCCAACAACACTCCAAGATAATTAGCTGATTTTCTGGTCTAAAGTACTTAGAACCAAACCGTCATGGATATAATGGTTGGAACCCTCATCTTCATCAGCATGACAATCTTCATTTTTCCAATCTTCAGCTGGAGACTATGGTATTCCATACATCTATCAACCTTTCTCATTACTTGATTGAGTTTGAGTTGGGCAAGATGACGATTTTTAGATGTGATGACAGCGGCTAAATTATAGGCATAGCCCACCAAGAGCACGTCTTCTGGCATTTCGAGGTGCAAGATACCATAATTAGCTGTAGCGATTTTCCATACAGTTCTCTGATTCGTTTGATAAATCAAGAGGCGATTCCAAGTAGTCTCGAAGTATTGCAAGTATTCTTCCATCTGAAAATGTCGCTGAAGAGAAATCATTTCGCCGATTTAAGAGCGTTACCAAAAACACTATGGGTCTAGCTCAATGACAAGCGGGCTCTTCGGGATCTAATGCACTAAAAACTTCCATGTTGGTTTTTCGAAAGGTCACCAGCTCTTTACACTACAAAGAGCTGGGGACCTTTCGAAAACCCAACACGGAAATTATTAGCGCCTTTAGCCGAGGTTTCAGCAACTATTCTAGAACCAGTCTGTACGCTGATGGATTGTTAAGGTATTCTTTTCATTTTGCAATCAGAGTAAGTAGCATCACTTTCCAGGGTGACGGAAAGACACCCACCAATAAACATTTGTTGTACACGAGTGTCTCTCCACCACCACTTCTACGACTTTTACTGAAATATTATCCGGGCCTGGGGTTTTTCGGTTTTTCATTCTGCCGCTCGCGCTGCGTAGTTTCTCTCCAGGGAACAAAGTGATATCTTCCTGGTGCACTGTGTGATCGCTTTCTGCTGTCACGTTGTGCACTGGGAACAATCAATCAACAATATTCTTCAATACATCCTCCTCCATGGGTGGATCGGGGCTCATGCAACCGAGCCTTCCGGACATTATTTCGTAGCCTTGGCCTCATGGATCTCAGTCCACTTTCTCGCATGGAGTTTGCCACATTTGGTTTTTTCTGTGCTTTATCGCTATTCTCAGTTCCTTTTATGCCTGATTATGGGTCGCGTCAAGTATCAACGCATATGGTCATTATGGCCTGTGCCTGTACGCTAGAGCTCTTCCTAACAGTTTCAGTCCACCAATAAGCACTATGTTTGCACCGTAGTGATTTGCGAAGTGGTATCGACGCATCGCATGTTCGCTGAATTTTGCCATGCCGAAACTTACCATCGTTGCTTGTCCTGCGCTGACCTCGTCACCAAAACTAATGTCAAGCGATTCCAACGCACTTTGTGTGTGCGCCAATGCTGCATATTCTCGTCTTATGTGTAGCGGCGGGGCTTAGTATTTTTGGGTCAATCAACAATTGCCAACTACCTCATCATCAGTAATTACTACCATCAATAATTTTTGTTGTGTGATTTCGGTAGCCATCGACACGTAATTCTCTAAGCACATGCTTACTTTGCTTAAATACTAATCCCACGCTGATGGTATGCAAGTGGTGATAGAATTGTTCTTGGCTATCTTGCTTCTTCCATCACTTTCGTCAAGTCGAGTATTTTTGAAATCACTGGGGGAATATTTTGCACACTTGCCAACACTTTTTAACATGTTACCCACTTATAGTTTTGGTAATACTTATACAAACAAATTACCCTGTTATTCAGTAGAAAATTAGAAATTCGCAAGTTTATGACATCTTCAAATTAAGAAATAACAGTAAATTTCAGAACGAACTGTTTTATTTTGATCATGAAATAATTGGGTGACCAATTAGCGTTTGAGCTTTACAAGATGAGTTACAAACCAGCATTGGTAGTAATCCATGACATGTAAGAAGTGACACGAGTGAAGACTGCTGGGCTACCCTTTTCGCATCCAGCGGAACTTCCGAACGAGGTCAAACCAATGACAATCTTGTTATCACCGCTGCCATAAGCCAATGGGCCACCAGAATCGCCGTTGCAAGTTGACTTCTTTGCAGTTCCAGAGGTGCAAATGTTGGTAGTACGCACATAAGATCCAAAAGCATTTTGACAAAGTGAGTTTGAGATGACATCGAGGTCAGCGTACCGAAGAACTGGAGAGATCTTGTTGGAAGCTTTAGTAATGGGGAGAAATCATTTTAGCTATAATTCACTTGCAAAATACAATCTTACAATCAGAGGCACGTCCCCATCCAGAAGCTACGGCGGTAACTCCTGCGAACGACTTGCTGATATCGCTTGCTGGTGGTAAGGCGATTGTCTTAACATTAGCTGTAATAAACAAAAGTTTAAATTAGAACAACCTGCTGGCGTTTGCTTCGTAGAAGTTAGATTTTACCTCCAAGACGAGCAGCTGTTGGCAGCTTGATAAGAGCAATGTCATTAATCAAAGTGTTTGCATTCCAGCCGGAATGGATGACAAAGTTTGAGTTGCTGACAGTGATGGTTTGACGACCAGATTCATTGATCTCTACGTTGAGCGCACCAAGGTAAACATCAACGGAAGAAACTCTAGAATGACACGGATATTGATTTACACCAAAATTTCTTTGACGACAATACTTACTTATCAACACAATGAGCAGCAGTGAGGACAATAGTATCTTTGATGAGGGACCCACCACAGAAGCTGGTACCTTGGGCAGTTTTCAAGAAAAGAGCGACTTGGTATGGGAATTGTCCAGCTTGAGCCTGAGTTCCTCCAACAATACGGGCGAAACCGGGAGTGGGTGCGAGCCACGTTTCCAAACCTTTTGGATAGACTTCGGTGAAGATGACATTGTCCAAGTCATATCCTTGGCAGCTAGTCGCTGCGGCAACGAAAAATAGAGCTGCGAGGAATTTCATGATGGAAGAAGCAAGTCAACTACAACCTGCGAGTGATTTCAGGCACATGCCACACGACTATTTATACTGTCTCGAATGATTTCATCAAATTAAAATGAATAGATAGTTGATTTTATGATAGCAATTTTTTTTAATAATTGTTATCATTGACAGTATTTATCATGTTAACAGAGATTGTTTTGCATAGATATGATTATCTGAGAGTTGAATCTCTGGAGTAATACAAAGTCAAGCTGGCTTGAATATTTTTTAGTTAATACCCAATAGATAATAATATTGGATTAATCAAGTGAAAAAATGCTGTACGAAAAATTCTTTACAAATTGCCAAACAGAAGTTCCAAGAAACTTTCAATAAGGCAATCGAACGATATTTTGCGCGAAATCGATTCAGAGGAATTGAATACTACTTGTGATTGAAAGTCGCGGGGATTCCAACGACTGTTTTTGATGGGAAAATATTTGTTCGATTTTACATGAATGTTTGACAATCATATTTCATTTATCAATTGTCTAGCTGCTTTCACTTTATATTTTTCTTCCGTTTGGAATACTTTAAGGCATCATTAATATTATTTTTCATATTGTCAACATTGGCCTGGGCCTATATTAAAAAAAACCAAAATTGGCCTGGTCCTTATATGCGTAATTCTTTCTGCAGTGAAAATTCGAAAGGGCGCGATATCTCATGAGATCAGCTGGATGAGAGACTGCTACGAAGGGCTCATTTGCCACACCACCATCCTCATAAGTTTTGGTGCATTTCACGTGAAGCAGACAACGAAAAAAAGTCGGGGCTCTGAATTTCGTTCATATTGTGCATAATGGTACTTCTGGAGGATATGAACATGAATGTATAATTTTTTTTTTCTATGAGGTTTAATTGCCTAGCTATTGGATTCTGACGAAATGAACAAATTAATGAACGGTGTTTTGGAAGCCGATTTTGAGATTTAAAAAAGTCTTACAGACATTCAATATACTGATACGTATAGAAAATTAACTGTTCTTTTTAATTTTGAAATTAGATTTGAAAAACAATTTTTTCTCCTGTGTGAGCCCGTAAGTAGACACATCGACTCGTAATTTAAATAAATAAAAATAAAAAATAATTTGGACCAGGTTAATTTTGTTTATTTTTATAAATGTAAGTATTCTACGTGCCTAAAATTTATAAGGTGGGTTGAACTATAGCAATTCTTTTCACTGGAAGATCACTTCAAGTAGCTTATTTGACAGTGATTTAGTTGAAATAATCAACTCGCCAGCTTTTGAGTTCATGTGCGAATATATCTTAAATTCTTCCGAACCAGCTGAGGTAAGCTGATTCGTAAAAGCCACGTGGCTTTGTTATTGATAGTTGATTTTATTCGAAATATTTGAAAGCGATATTCATATATGCTTGTTTGTAAACTAGCCTCACAAAATGCTCTTTTCTTAGTAAAATCAGAAAAACTCTAGCGCACCTGAACCGCTAGAAACACTAATGTTCGAAGAACAGTAGGAGAATCGTGCAGGTTTTGAGTGCATATTCCACCACATGAGCTGCTTATTACGGCCAAACTGTTTCAAATGCCACGTTTTACTTTGGTCTCAAGAATGCATTATAGCTCATATGGTAGAAGGTTTCAGATATTACCACTGGCATGAATTTCAACGTTTATGAGAGCGAAACACGGTTTAATTATATTCGTTATCAGTTGCTTGTTTCACAAAATTTTGAAAGCAGCATCTCATATAACATCAATGAAGAAAATTCTCAGTGCCTGCAGCACTGTAACTGAAGTTGGTGTTTGGGGCTGCGGTCCGAAAAATTTGCAGAACTTTGGGAATTGAAACATCGGTTATTTATTTTCATTGTAAATGTTTCCGGCATGAATACTATTTGTTAGCATTTATTGATACAAAAGTAGCACAACCGACTCCTGCTGGCAACCTTTCGCCAGTATCAAAGCCAAGAATATATCACATCTGCTTCACGTTGTTATATTACATTCGAAGTTATAGGAGTATAAAGAAATTGAGGGTTACTTGCAGCGAGTTTTTTCAAATAATCGAAAGCTTAATATTTGCTGTTTATTGTCACTACAATATCATTACCAATTGAAAATTCTACGATAAAACCGCTTAATAAAGATATTGCAAACAAACACAACTCCAACAATAGCTGCCAACCCTATCGTGGCTTTTCAACCAAATTTGGCCTGAATAATGTTTATAATAGGTTCCATTAATTGTATGAAATTCGTATTGATTCCATGACTGCACTGGAAGTTATTGGGCAAAAAGTTTTATTTTTCTGAGCGAATTTTCAAAACCAAAGATACAAAAATTACCATAGCTGGCAGCACTAATCGAATTTTTCAACCAAATTTCTATCAAACAGAGGTTAGAGTAAGGTTCAGCTACTATGTCAATTTCATGAAAATCTGGTAACTTATTCACATTTCATAGGGCAAAAAGCAGTTTTTTTCTTTGTAATTTTTCAAGATGGCACCACTGGCACAGAGTTGCCTACAATTCAAAATCGCTTCTATCAGACCTGGTCCTACTTAAGTCCAATGCATTTTGCAAATTTCAATTGTATCTGATTATTGATTCGTGAGCTCCCGTGAACAGAAGTTTTTGATGCTAAAAATATAGGTTAACTGGAATAGGGTTACCGTTCTTGTCCGACATGAAATTTCCAAAGTTTAACTTTGAACGTGTAGATAAAGCAAAAGATTTGTATACAGATTGGTTTTATTGTAAGAAACGGACATTTTTAGGATGTTCGATGGTTTGAATATTTTCACTTCCAAATTTTGATTTATTCAAATTTAAGACACCAAAATTATCATAGCTGGCAGCTCCAACCGAATTTTTCAACCAAATTTCTACCAAACGTGGTCTAAGGTAAGGTCCAGCTTCTGTGTGAATTTCGTCAAAATCGAACGATTCAATCAGAATTTATAGGGCTATAAGCAGTTATCTTTTTTAGTGATTTTTCAAGATGGCACCACTGGCACAGAATCGCCCGGATTTCAAAATCACTTCTATCAAACCTGGTCCTATTTAAGGCCAATACACTCTGAAAATTTCAATCAATTCTGCTTATCGGATCGTGAGTTTCCGTGAACAGAAGTTTTTGATGCTAAAAATATAGGTAAATTGGGCAAGGGTTACCAGGCGTGCCTCTTATACCATATCAAATTTTTTTTTTTTTTCTATGTAAACAAAGCACAAAATTTACATATGAGTGGCTTTTTTTTGAAGAAACGGCATTTTTGCAAGAGAAACGATGATTTGGAGGTTTTCAATTTCAGTACCTGCCCTTGCTACAGGATTGCCAGCACGCTCACAAGTCTACAACTAAATAATACCAATATGTACTGAAAATTTCGTAATGATTGAATAGCTCTGTCAAAAGTTATCGCAATTTAAAAAATTTCGAATTTTCCCGTTCTTTTTTTAGGCACCCAGCGCACACATGGGGTTAAAAAATTCCAAAACATTATTCGATTCACATGTAAAACACGTTCAAAATTTATTTCGTCAATTTTATTTTTGCGCAAATTATTTGTGTACGGAATAATAGGTATATTAAAAATATCACTAAAATGACCGCCGGCGCCAAAGGGTTAAAAATTATTAACTTTTTGTGAGACCTGGCACTATTCTGCATTTACACCAATGTGTCCTGAAAATTTCAGATCAATCGGATAGCGCGTTCCTGAGATTTTTTCACTGAAATTTTTGGATGATATATATATATATATATAGAAATATGAATTTTTGGCCAAAGTGATTTTAATACTAATGTTCTTCTTCGAACATTAGTAAAAAGTACTGATCTTGTATTAGGTGACATTGATTGGGCACAACTTGTTCCATTGTGTTTGTCTACAAGAAGTCATCGTCGGAGTTCAATTAAATGACATTTCGTACTGTGCTCACGAGTGAACTACTCATGTCAAAAGTTACGAAACAGTGCACAGTTCATTATCAAAACAGCCCCCACTGTTCCTCGCTGCTTGACCCAGTTTCATGCTTTGGGAGCTCCACCTTCTTAAACAAAGGCCATACAAAGTTCCGCAAAAGCAAAAAGACACGAGCAACGCAAGATTCACCTCGAAACTCCAAAAATGAGCCACGCGACGGAACAAAATAGTTTCGTAGGCACACGGAGAGAAATTTCGGCAGTGATTTTTACTAGAGTGGATAATATAATTTACTATTCCGAAAATTCCATATGAAAACATGAATGTTATTACAAATTTGATGAAAATTTACTATTTTCCTGCAAATAGTCAATTCCATTACATACTACAACTCACTCATGTTCATTGCGCTGTAGTAAAGACATTCATATATACATCATTCACAACAAAGTAGTAAAATGTGTAGTGCAATTGATTACAAAGGTAATGGGGTAAAAAATTATTACTATTGCAGTAAAATTAATTGCAAATTTTGTATAATTTCATTACACTTTTCTCTCCGTGCAGCTTTTTATCAATCAAGTTTGATAGATTGCTAGGAAACCTGACTATAATATTTTTATTGAAGTCAGGCTGATATGTTATTTGGACGAAACCCACCAACTAGCTCAGTTTAGTGTGGGTTTTGTGACGGCGCTGACTTTTGTTGTAGGGTACCTGCATAAAAAGAAAACTAAAACACAAACAACACGCTCATTTATTAAGTGAAACCCAAAAGGGAGTAAACAATGCACCTTTGGTAACGTGGCTGGATTAATTCTGTAAGTATCAAGCACATGCTTCTCTTTTAAATTTGTAGGCTATCAAGAATTCGTGTATGAAACTGTGTAAATATAATATAAATATTTAGCCTAATATAAAAAAAATATATTAAACAATTCTAGCGCACCTGAACCACTAGAAATACTAATGTTTCATGCACAATAGAAGAATCGTGCAAATTTTGAGTGCATATTCTACCACACGTGCTGCAACCTGTTTCGAAGCAAAACCACTTTCATCTTAACAAAGCATTTAAACTCATAGGGTGGAAAGGATTTCAGGACCACCACTTGCATGAATTTCAAGATTTAGAAAAGCCAAACACTACAAAGCTTTGAAAGCAGCATGACATACGATAAGCAAATTAAATGCTTGGGTGTTGCAACATTTTACCAGCACTGTAACTTAAAGTCTCCCACAATTGCCTCACGTCAAAATCAAATAACTCTATCTATCTCGATTTTATCCGATGATTTCGTCGGAAGTTACAAGGATAGAAAGATGTTTGGGCAAATGGGCAAAAAGCAGTTTTTTTTCTTTATAATTTTTCAAGATGGCACCACTAGCACAGAGTTGCCCGCATTTCCAAATAGCTTCTATCAGACTTGGTCCTATTTAATACCAATATATTGTGTGAATTTCAACTGTATCTAATTATTGGGTCGTGAGTTCTCGTGAACAGAAGTTTTTGATGCTTAAAATATAGGTAAATTGGAGCAGGGTTACCGTTCTTGTCCGATGTGAAATTTCAAACGTTTTGCTTTGGTCGTATAAACAAAGCATAATATTTCTATATGAGTTGGAAAATACCAAATTTTTTCAAGAGAGTCGATGGTTTGAATGTTTGAGCTGCAGGGCTCCCAGCACGTTCATTAAAAACTACACGAGTAAACAACTTAGTAATATCAATTTGTCCTTTGAGGTTTATAAAGATCTTATAATCTGGTCAAAAGTTACCACAATTTAAAAATTTTCAAATTTTCCCAATTTCATTTTAGGCGCCTAGCATACACATAGGGTTGCAAACTTCAAAAATATTATCATATTCATATTTACAGCACGTTCAAATTTCATTACATAACCTTTACTTTTGCAAAAATTATTTGTTGACCGAATAATAGGTATATTTAAAAAATCACTAAAATAGCCGCCGGCGCCAAGGGGCTAAAGATTATTTTTTTGAGACCTGGCACTGTTCCGCATATACAACAAACAAACAAATTTTAGTTCAATCAGATTGTGCGTTTCTGAGATTTTGAATATTTGTGATTATATATACATATATATATATATATATATATATATATATATATATATATATATATATATATATATATATATATTTATAATGTTCTTCGAGCATTAGTAAAAAAAAATTAAAAAACAAACACAAATGAATATTACTTCTAATAAACTAAACGCCAGCACAAAAAAATTGATTTGAAAAGAAAAATGTAATGCAATTACAATATATTAACAGCAAATACTAATTCAAAATGAATAAAAATAATAAAGGCTTAACGGTTACCAGACAAAGTCAACTAGTGTTCAACAGTCGACCGCAACCGTGGCTGCAACTGGGCTTTAGAATAATTAAGAGAATAGGGCATACCTCAGCTCCTTGCGTTTCATGCTTTCCGACCATTGATATATTATCTACCTATGCAAACTCTTTGACCCAAAAATATAATTGGTTGAATCATTTTTACTGATTTTCGAAGAAAATTAGTATTAAACTCGTTTCGCCGAAAATTCATCATATATATATATATATATATATATATATATATATATATATATATATATATATATATATATATATATATATATATATATGTATATATATATATGTATATATATATATATATATATATATATATATATATATATATATATATATATGTATATATATATATATGTATATATATATATATATATATATATATATATATATATATATATATATATATATATATATCATCAAAATGGTTAAGGGAGATCATCTCTGGAGTGAAACTTTCATTGAAGTGAAACTTTCGGAGGACATAGACGTGTATAATAGGTAGGTCCATGATTTGTTGGAATCATGATATCTTTAACCGTTTGGCGGCGGCGGGCATTTCATTGAATTTTCAGGTATTATATTTCTATGCAGAGTACATTTTTGCTAAACGTAAATATTGATAATGAAAATTTATTATGTTTTATGTTTGTTTATGATACAAAAATGAAAATTTTGAGCACTGTGAGGGCGCTGAGTGCCTAAAAGTAGGCAAGGATTTTTTTTTCAAATTTCGATTTGTCATAACTTCTAACAAAAACAATGGATCATCGTGAAATTTGCAGAGCGTATAACTATAACTACCGATGCAGTAACGAAATCAAAACGAAACTCATCTGACAAGTGGACCTTGCTGTATTTCTGATTCTGTACGAATTTCGTTGAAAAATCATGAAAGGGCTGCCAGCTATGATGAATTTCGTAATTTATTGACATTTCTTTTTGATGCGATATTGTCATTAAATTTCCAAATGGGAATGATCCTGCAATGACAATTTACAACAAATATTTAGGTTTTGAAAATCTAAAAAGTTCTGTGGGTGGTAGCCCTAAAATTTTATTCACTCCTATAACAGTCGAAATGAAATCTACAGGGTGGGTTTAACTCATCGTGGTGCTAACACATGATTGCCAGCGCAAGACAATTTCGTAGATATTGCACCAACAGATGCTTCCATTTTGTATGCATAAGCAAACCATTTACAATAAAATAAGCAACCGATGCTTAAATTTTCTGAGTTTTGGAAAGTTTTCGGATCGCAACCACAGACATAGTTTAATCGCTGAAACTTTCGATGATATCCTTGGTTGAAAATGAAATTCAAAAGATAAGTTGATTAAGCACGAACATGTTATGATAGACTTATTGCTGCTGATATGATACTATGTACAAAGAAGGGTTTTACGTCTTCGTACATTTTTAAGCCAATCAAAGATAGCAACTATTTTGATTATACGCTAATAATTCTTTCATTCGCATCTGCTGCCTGAGGCTAATATTCTTATCCAAATTATCTTAAATATTTTTTCCAAGAAAGCAACCAACCTCAGCTTTCGATAAGAGCTCCGTAATATATTTCTTCCATACTTACACCTTCATCACTGAAAGCGTGAAGCTGATGTCGTATCAAGCAATTTCCTGTTGCCTTAGGCCCAACAAACAGCTTATCTGTAATCTAAACTTCAGCACTAGCACGGTGCTTTATGTCTAGTCAAGCTTCTGCTTGGGTTCGGTCTTAACTTTATACGCAGGATTTTTATTAACACGCCATAAGAACAAGTAGGTAAACAAAGTAATTTCCTGCTCAAAGATGTAATAACTGGTACTAAAACATAATAAAATTATCATAATGTTTTCAACATGTTCCATGCAGTTTTATTTCGACGTCGAGCAATTGGTTAGATGAGGATTTCAAAAAAGACTGAGAAGGCTTTATTCATATTTTCCCATCTCAAACATCTTTAATTGCGTTAGAACGTAACTTCGTTCTCGGGCGTTTTCATGTTATTCGCATCGTATCCAATATTGAATAAAATGAAAAGTTTTCTGCTTTGTATGAAAATTAGGTTCAGCACACAACACATAAAAGAAAACAAAACTGTTCTTGGCCGTAGTCCCTATGAACACGGTGGAATCCCTGGAGAAATTATGGGGCAAAATATGCGAAAGGTTACCTTTACTTTACGGCGGTATAGAGGATAAGCGTCAGTTTGGGTTAATTTATGGTATGCATTGTCATTTCAGGAAGACATGGTTTTCATTTCGACGCCTCCTGGTGCCACGATAAAAAGTAGCTTTGGCTCATATTATCTTTGTATGCGAGTCTATCCTCAACAGGAAGTCTACAGTCTTTTAAGACGTTTCAATGCAAAAGTTTGAATTTATGACTGACCGGACTTTCTGAATTTTTCCTAGTCGGAAAGCATTCCCTAAACACTAACCTCTTAGCTTTACCCATCCATGAGATAAGACACTTGTTTGTCTCGTCAATACCGTCATATTCTCAAATACGCGACACGTGACGTGAGTTGCCGTTCAGTACCAAGGATATTGGCATTATGTATTTTTTAGTATCTGCATTGTGTTTTAGGTATCCATATCCAGCATAGCGAACAAGCTTTATTGTCAGCTCGTCGGAAGATAAAATTCACCTGCTATGAAAATACCGTTGCGGGACTTCTTGCGCTACTACAAATCTAAGAAACGTATTGATGTAGATATGCCTAGGTGAGCGCGCGTTATGTAAATATGGTAAAAGTATGCCAATTCTTTGCAGGCATAAGGTTTGCAGAAGACAGATGTAGGTAGAATACAAACTGTCGGTTTTAATAATACTAAAAGGATAAAGCTGTCCATCTCGTAGACGTGATAAGATACAGACGCGAGATAAAGATAAGCGAATTAATTTAAATTGGTGCAATATTCAGGAATTGCGTTTACTATACTTTTTCCATAAAAAATATATTAAATCTGCTGCCGTTCTTGGGTGAGCTATTACGAGCGAATTGCTAGAGTAGACTGATTTGTCAAATTTCCATGTTTAGAGAGTCTTCAGCAATTCAAGTTATCCACTCTTGTGAATATCGCACTAACATTTGTGAGGACAAAAAATCATTTCTAGATTAAGTGAAATCATTTCTAGATTATTTGCTACAAGCAAACTCGTTTGAACGGCGTACATGTGTCTCATTATTATCAGCAGTTTCCAAACCCGCAGCCGCTTACGCACGAATTCATTAATAAAACGACTATCAATAATTATATGATAAACTTATCGAAACTTTCAAACTAGAACAATGGATGCTGCTTTTCACTCGTTGCCATATTATGCATTCGTGTTCAACGCTACTCATTCAATTAAAAACAAATTGATATGATTTTCGAAACGGGAGATTATGCTGGACTTTCAGACTAGTCTTGTGCCATCCTATATTTGATCGACAATTGAAATAAGATTAGTATCTTCAATCATTCAAGTATTTTTGATAAAACTGTCAATGCTGTGATCGTTTTCAAAAAAGAATCGTTGTTCAAAAACTAACCGTTGGGGTGAGAAGCAAGTAGGGTGAATAGTCCTAATATCGGCCCGCTTCAAAAATTTGTCAACCCGTTGTTATATTCTTGAAAAAAATTAAATATGTTCAACAATGAAATGATCAGTGCAATAGTTGTATCCGCTGTCACTTTGCTCACTAGATTTGGAAGAGATCTGCTTATTTGAAAACGATTCGCATTCAGTCATGGCTGATATTTTGGCTCAATGCAAGTATCATCCGAATCTAGACTAATTGGTTACCGTGGCGGAGAGCAATATCTGAGCTAATTAAACTAAATATTGCAATACAAGCCACATGAAACTCTCTTTCGCTAAAATATTGTTAAACGTCTTTTTAAAATTCTGCCAAACAGAATGGTAAAAATGACAAAATTTCAGGAAAAATCAACCCATTTTTGATTGTTTGAATAACAAATTGCTAAACACTGAAATGTTCATTCTTTTTTTCCAACATTGCAATATCTGATCTTTTCGTAACGGAAACATTTGTTTCAAGCATCTTAAAAATATTCATTAAGATGTAACTAAGGAATCTTTTTATTATAGTTTCAATAAGCTTTCATTAGTTAAATAAAGCAGGTATTTGGGTCTTCGCGTTCTTTACAGTTTCGGAATACTTCGAAAATTGGCAGGTGTCAACATTTTGCAGCGGAGTGCATTTCATATAGTGGATTTTACGCTTTGCATACGGTTTTTTTCAAACAATTTTTTAATTACCTAAAATTACTTTATATGCTATGCCGTTCTCTAATTAAACTGAAAAACATTATATTTATGACCAAACCTTAAATTCGCCCGCGTCAAAAGTCACTGCGCACTGTGGTGGAGGTTTCATATCTGTATATCGTTCTAGGTTCGGCAAGGTTTCACCACAGTTAACAGATGAAGGTACCAAGAACTACGCTACACGGCCAAAATCACGGTCGTGTCAGTGGCGTCTGACATCAAAATGCATGGTACAAAATTCATTAGAGTGGGCGCTATATATTCAGCACCATGTATCATAGCCTGCATATATTATAGCCCCCACCACCTTGCATTATAGCCCTTATGAAGAGCAGAGTTATGCCAGTTTTTGAAAATTTCGGTTTTTTAACAATAGTCGATTATGGAAATTCCTATCTGCTTTATTTAAAGTCTACTGTTCAACATTTTAGCTATGACAAATAAAGTTTGCTCAAATCTGGATTCGAACCCGTGACCCTATTCTTCAAGAACCGTTGCTCTACCCAGTAATCTATTAGAACGAGCTTATTAAAAAGCTAATTTTATTTAGCCTATATTAATGATATGTGCAGAGATTATGTATGTCCATAGTAGTTGAGGCTATGCTACATAAGAGTTGAGACTATATGCATAGCAGAAAAGCTCATGTTGCATTTGGCTCTTAGCAATATTTTATGAAATTGGAGGAATAGTTAATTTTAGACAAAGCCGCTTACTCGCGAATCATTGGATATACGATAAGTTTAAATATACGTCCTAAAACTAAAAAAAAGCGATTGGATCAAAGGGTTATATAAATATAGACACATAAAAAGAAAATTGAAAGTGAAAAAGAGAATATATATGATCTCTGAGTTTTTCCTACTTTTGGAGCCAAACTAGAGCCATGAAGTCAGAGTTGCTTAAAAAACTTCCAATTAAAATTGTCAGGATTTCTTTTCGGTGTTTGTGAAAGGTAAGCAATTTTTCGAACAAACAGCGTAAACACCTAGGTTGGATCGAATAATATCAACACACTAGTTCTATTATTAGTAGATGAATCGCATTAAAATATGAATGAATGAATGAATGACTAGTAGATATGTATATTGTATTTAAAACAACGTCGTGCATTTTGTGACGGTAAAGATATATTATACGCTATGCCTCCAAACATAACTCTTACCATGTAACCAGTCAACGTTAGTATTTTAAGGCCTTTGGAACTTGAGCGGTAAATTTTAACTAGTGCAAAAACCTGCCTGAAAATGTCAATCGTGCAATTATAAAAATTAATTTTTGGCTTTAGCTAGTCATAGTCCAGAAAAATGAAAAATTTATTGCCATGGTTAGTGGATTTAATTGAATGAAATGTGTTGTCTGACATGTGTCTGCCAAGAGAATGACTCTTTTTGATTAACTCACTTCGGCTCACTATCATTTCACTATCACAAGCATCATTACATAGCAGCTCAACTAAAGTTTTTACTCTTGTTATTGAGGATTGAAATTACTTTCGCAGATGAAGACTCCAAATGAACACGCCGTTGCGAGAACGGTATTGAGGTCTTGAATCAGTGCAGAGCTTTTAACTTGGCGGTAGACATTAATACCAATCAATTTACACTTTTGTAAAATGAGAATTTATGTATATTACTTTAATAACTGTAAATCCTGAAGTCAATTGATACATTTCAAATGATACATGTAGAAAATCTTTTAAACTGATTAACCAAACTATTTCGGGTATTCTCATCTTAACTAAAAATAAT
Source organism: Nemotelus nigrinus (assembly GCA_947369275.1). NCBI lineage: Eukaryota > Metazoa > Arthropoda > Insecta > Diptera > Stratiomyidae > Nemotelus > Nemotelus nigrinus. The sequence continues at coordinate 38,912,004 of OX376373.1, read as the reverse complement.
TCAATTATTTCCAGTGGTTTCATACAAATTTGTGGTTCTCGAGGCCAAGTTTTCATAAAGAAAATTTCAACTCAACAGTAATTTGAAAACGCAACCCTAGAAGTCCCTTCCACTTCAGCTTCACCTAAGAAAGAAAGAATTGTGGGTTTGGGCGCGATACACGGATCTTCTACGCTTAATTGCATCGTATAGTCTGATAAGGAATTATGCGCTCGGCTCAAACATTTCTCAGCCTCATATCTCGAATACTACTTATCGTACATGAATTTGACGTATGAAGCTTTTGTACAGATTTTAATGTTCCACATTATGTTTGTCATCTTTCAATAAATACATTTCCGTCGAAAAATCTCCACTTGGGTTTATTTGGTAGTTTTTCGTCTTGTTTTCCTGGCCTAGTATGTGCATATATTCACATAGATGCCTCCCTTAGCAGTTGCATCTATGTTCGTAATAAATAATTATCGTGACATTTCAATATAACTCTGATTTTTTTTTCATTTTAGATCGATTTTGTAATTGGAAGTTTACATTTCTTGTTGCTGGTAAAAAAAATGATTGCGATTCGTACACCAAAATATCCTTATTCTAGTTATTTTCAATTCTGTTGCTACGGCATATAATAATCACTTCTATATCACCGATGTGACATTATATTTTGACATCCCTATCACACCTATCTCTGCAAAGATGCGAGACTGAAATGACTCAAGACAGTTTGTCAACAGTATTTCCCCGCGACTTTGCTTCTGCATGCTTTTCCAGACTTTCAATTTTTTTCGCTTTGAATTCGTTCCTGTCTTATCGGCGACAGACAAACAACGGATATCGTTTATAATAGGAAGGCAGGCAGTGTAGATCTGGCGAACTGAAGAAATGATAAACTCAACTCAACTTGAATTCCTCAGGGCATCTTTGCGGCTTCATGACGTACTCCTACAGACAAGACACCAAGCAGGTCTCGTTGCAAAAATAAGGATGCGGAATAGACGACGATGTCGCTGTTTCTGCTTTTTCGAAGGGTTCGTCGTGCTTGTCGTATCTGGCGACAGAATAAAGATTTTCCATCAACACAGCAACTGATTTAGTCAGCGGAAATGTGGTTCATTTATATGGCAACTTTCAAAGATTGAAAAATGGCGAGAAAATGTCTATACCTCATCGTCATCATTGATTTCGTTAAGATTTTCATGCAAGGGTTTGCGATTATTGCCGATATGATTGTTTCAAGTGTGCTCACATTTTTAAAGAAGTAATTTTGGTTGGAAAGGTCACTGAACTTGCATGAACTAAATCTTTTCTGTCAAAGTATGTTTCGTTTCTTATGGTGGATGTAAATGGAGCTTAAATACAATAGTACAATTTGAAATTTGAAGGCAATTACAAAAATGGTGCTAGTGATTTAACAATGATTTGAAACAGCGATACAGAGAATAGGTTAAGTCTTAATAGAGAATGAGACTTATTTTCTTTCCACGTTATTTTACTTTTTTTGCTTTATGCCCTAGTGAACCTACTTTACTCTTATGTCTAAAAGGTAACTTAATATTTTAAGGTAAATCACATTTTTTTTCATTTTGAATAAAATTGCAGTTCTAATTTTTCTTCATTGTTTTAATCCTTAGAGCTATAACGGTGCTTATACTCAAATCCTACTCTAAAGAACCATAAGTTCTACCATCCTCAGTGGTAACCTACCTCACTCAGGAACTGCTATTCCATGGTTTGGACAAATAAATGCATTGCACATTTGTCTATTATTATCTGAAGATTTATTCAGATTAAACTCGCTTAAATTAAAGGTGATCTAACGAATATGAATATGAAAAGGCAAAATGAATATCTTCAAATGGGATAATATTTTAGACACAAATTTCAAAAGTATGTGAAGTCCTATCAGCTAGTTTACCAAAAGAAATCAATTGGTTCTGAAAAAACAACCTTACAATTTTACAATAATTAGTGGCTCCAACAAAAAAAAAACATTGGAAAGGAGTATTCCATCGCCACTTTAAGTATTACAAAGAAAATTATATGATTAGAAAGGGCATTTAGATTCAATGGTACCATGCCTTGGTATAAAAATGACAAAGCATGCCCACTAGAGCAGTGACCAAAAGCTTATTAGACTTTTCTTACAGTAAAGCAATATTATTGATCAATATGAATGGACCAATAATATTGAAGATATCACCAATACGTATCAATATAACTTCAATATGTGGGCTATCAATACGATAGCTGGATATTCTTTGACTGTACGTTGTTGGCTGTGCTTAAAAATTCACGATCTCCAGTGCAAGTTTTTATTTTTATTACCTATTTTTCTCAATATCAAGCAATGGTGTCGCATAGAGATCTAGCTTTTCTTGCCTTGCCTTTGGTTGTGTGTAAAATTAAAAAACCAAGCTAGAAAAGAGAAAGGCGCTGGTCAAAAGAATGGTACAAGCTGAGAGATCGCTTTACACACGAACCAGAGGATTATCAAAATTTCCTCCGAATGGATGGAGTGAAAATCACGTTCGCACTGTGACACTTCGCTTGCGTCGGCCATCACGTATATGGTTATACTTCGATATTTCAGACAACAGTGATGCCAATATTGATCAAAACGTCAATATGAGCATCAATATACCTTCCATTAATACAATTCAATATAAATTTCCATCAATATGCTTCAATATGCCATCAATATATTTGAAGCTCCCTTAAACGATCAATATAGCCCTTCAATACGTATTGATCAATGCATATTGATCAAATATATTGACTGTCTAGGAGGTGCTTAAGACCCACCTATTCTGTGTATTTCGGTTTGATCCGATGACTGTATTCGGAATTCAAAACCTGTAGAGTTTTTAAGTTTTAAGAATTTTGAGGCTGCAACCCATAACATTTCAATTGTGGTGAAGACAAATCATAATCATCAAGTGTGGTGAATACAAATCATCATCATTGGCGCTACAACCGAGGTCCGGTCCTGGCTTCCGTCAACAGCTTTTTTCATCGGACTCGATCATGAGCAAATGTCATCCAATTGGGCACCCCTAAACTCCGAGCGTCCTGATCAACGCCATCCTTCCAGCGCAGGCAAGGTCTCCAACGCTGTCGTCTGCCATAAAAATCTACCGCAAAGGGTTTTCCGAGCCGGATTCTCTTCACTCATTCGAGCTAGGTGTCTTGCCCACCGGAGTTCACCGAACTTTATCTTAGTAATTATAGCTGCTTCTAGGTAGATAGCGAACAACTCATGGTTGTAGCGTCTCCGGAATCGCCCTTGCTCACATATGGGGCTAATGATTCACCGCAAAACATTCCTCCCAAGTCTCGGATCCATATGTGAGTACTGGCAGAACTCACAGGATCTTATACAGCAAGAGCTTTGATGTTCGGATGAGATTTCGGGGTTTGAAGAGCCTTGACAGACTGCAGTAGGCTTTGTTGGATTTGAGCAGCCAGCTGCGTAAGTCTTCCTCAGTGCTGTTTTCGACTGCTACGATTAACCCAAGGTAGTTTAAAGATGGCACTACTTCAAATTCATGCTCAACTAACCTGACGATTTGACCGAACTTAGGGGTTCTTTTTTTTTACTTAGTCTTTCCTTCATTTATGTGCAGCCCCACTTTTTGTGCCTCACTCGATCTGCATGAAGGATTCTCGTACAGCTAGTTCTGATCTTCTAATGATGTCTATATCATCTGCAGAAGCCAGTATCTGTATCCAGTATCTCGTTGACGTGCCTGAGTCTTGGATTGCTTTCTCCAACGCCAGGTTGTAGAGGAGGCAGGCCAGACCATTCCCTTGTCAGAGCCCATTGAAGATGTTTAACGGTCATGGATAGCAATCCCTGACCGATTTTAACTTGGCTTGTTAATTGGTCGTGGTCAAACTACACAATCGTGTCAGTTTGTGTGCGATCCAGAATTCTCTCATGGTTTTATACAGTTCTTCCCTGGCTATGTTATTATAGGCGGCCTTTAAGTCTATAATTAGATGGTACAGTGGAATGTTGAATTCCAGGATTTTTCCATAGCCTGCCTGAGAGAGAAGATCTAATTAATTGTTGATTTAAATGGCATGAAGCCACATTTATTGTCCGATGACGGCTTTAGCCTTTTTACCTCAAAGCGATGAAAGGTGTTGCAATGGCAAATCTTTTATCCCCACTTATGAGTGAGATATTTGTGGATAGACTAGAGAAGAAACTTTATGAAGAAGGTACGCTTCCTCGGGTTTTGCTGAGATATGTAGACGATATTCTAGCTATAGTTAAAAAAGATGCTTTGGGAGAAACGTTGGAGAAGTTGAACCAAGCACATAAGTGGATCCAATTTTCAATGGAAATCGAAAAAAAATGAAAAACTACCCTTCTTGGATTTAATGGTCATAAGGAAAGAAGGTCTTCTTAGTTTTAATATCTACCGGAAGCCCACACACAGCCAGAGGACAACACCATCCACGTCTGATCATTGGCATTCCCAAAAAATGGCCCCCTTTAATTCGATGATTCACCGGCTATTAACTGTGCCCATGGATCAGGATAGTTTTAACTCAGAAGTTAAATATATTAAAGATACGGCGAGAAAAAAATGGATTTGATGAGAGGATAATTGGAAATCTTGTCAAAAAAAAAGTATAGAATACAGCGTGGTCTTTTAACGACGCTTTTTACGGAGGAAAAACAAGAAACAACCATAAGAGTTGCAGTTATTTATTCATCAGTATTCAAAAAAGTTCGGGTACTTCTTGAACGCTTTGATATTAACGCAGTTCCAACCAGTAAAACTAAAAAATTAGGTACTATACTATGTCACGTCAAAGACAAAAAGGATAAAAAGGAAAAGTGTGGAGTTTGTAAAATTACCTGCCCAGAATGCGACAAAATATACATCGGGCAAACGAAACGGTTAGTTGGTGCTAAACTAACGGAACATAAACGGGAAGCAGCTTCAGCGAGGAAAAAGAATACAACATTAGTACGTTCAGCAGTAGCAAAGCGCATATTGGAGGAGGATCACAACATAACTTGGGACAACGTGGAGGTGATCAAGGAGGTACAGCAGGTGTGAAAACTGGATGCGTACGAAAGCCTGCACATATGGAAAACCCCTATGCATAGAAGACTAAACACAGACCAAGGAAACTGTGCATCACCATTGTTCAGGCTAATTTGAACATTCATTTGATTGTGAGGAGGATAATTTAATTAATATGGATAGTAAAGTAATTAATAGGCAATTAGTTGGTAATTAGTATAAGTCAATACTTTAAAAGTAAGCTCTATAAGTAACATACATAAGTTAGATTAAGATTAGACTGATAGACACTAAAGAAGAGGGCAGATTACCCTCGAAATATCAATATTTGTCACAAAATTCAATATATTTAGCTTCGAAAGGAAAAATCGGTTTTTTAATTAAAATATCATATTTATGTTTGAAACATGTTCATAATTCATTCCAAAAAGTTGGTCTTTTGAAACTCATTTATGGGTAGAATTATACGGATGCTTAAAATATCGCTGAAATATTAAGCATTCCACATATACACCAATGTTAACTGCAAATTGCAGCAGATGACGCAGTAACGAGAAATAGTTATTGATTTAGACAAGAAGCATATAGACTTATCAAAAATGTAAATGAATAACTAAGTATATCTGACATTTACCAATTTTTAACTATACTGCTGTCTTTAGCCTAAATCTTCTGTCTACACTTTACTTAGCATAAACCTTCCTTCTGCGGTAGACAGAAGTTTTATGCTAAGTAATGCAACGTTTTTTGCTGATGGGGGGTTTCTTCATATTTACTTTTAACATATTTCCACAAAAGATAGTTTTTCATATTTTGGAGAATGATGTAATAGAGTACGCAGTTTTCAAATCCGGTGTTATGGTAAGGACGGCAGTATAGAATTCTGATTTTCAGTTCTGGATTTCAGTATCCGGAAATGTTACCCGAGTAACGTCACTGTTATTTGACATGTGCGTTTGCCGCAATCTATTATATCTTTAATTCCTGGCGAAAACCATAGAAATCGATTTTAACAGCTGTCAAAGAACTATTATCACGTCATGGCCACACAAAAACAGAGGCAAATTAGAAATCAGATGCCGTCTTCAAACACCATCTACAATAATAGAATAATAAGAAGAACATTTTGTGTAAAACTGAAAACACATTTCCTCACAAATATATGTGTTGAAAATCGATTCAGTAAATTATAACAACCACAAACATTGAGGACATTGCACTTGAAAGCAAAACTTTATTCGATTGCAATTGAATTAGCAAAGCCAAAATCGTCACCAAATAACTAATTCAATTGGCTGGGCTCCAGTCGGAAATCAATTTGTCTGTACTGGAATAGCAAATTAAAAATTGACAGCCCCCTGATTGAATCCTGTTTGACTGTCTCTGGGCAAAATTTATAAACTGCCAGACGGCAAAGAGATGATTTCACCCACCTCTATACCGTACGAGATTGAAGCGAAAGCTCATCCCTTCGTTCGATAGCGGAGTTGGAAAGCGGAACTCAAATAGCTGCTTACCGAGACAACAAACTAGTGATTTTGTTTGTAGTGCCAAGCGTTTGGTACTTGATAACGAATCTGAGCTGGCTGGCATGCTGGCTGACTGACTTTCGGCATGTCTGTCTGGCCATCTCATTAAGAGTGGCAAGTAGCTCCGAAACGAGGCCGGGACGCCATCTTTGCCATGCCACATTACCGGCCGCCGTCATAAAAGTTGTATATTTTCCCCGATTTCAATTTGAATGCAAATGGGAAAGTCATATTTGGTTGGAAAGTTTAAAATTTTCTAGATAAATTTTTGTTAGATGGAAATGTTTGATGGCTGTAAATTCTGAAGTACAGTTTTTTTCCTATTCCATTCCGTTTCGAATAACGGCTATGCTGAGAAATAGAATGTGTTGTCGTATAATAAATGGCGTCAACAAACGATAACGTTCTTAATAGAATTGTTCTAGTATCTGACGAAATATTTTTCTTTAGTTTCAAGTATATTTTTTTTTTTTTTGTAAATAAAAAACTTTTCCCAATCGATGTCGATAACCTCATTCGTTTGCTAAAGAGAGTCGTTGCTGTGAATGCCGTAGAGACAGTAGAGTGTCCTCGTTTTTGGTTGGGCATTAATCACGCGTTGTAGCAGTAGTATGAGGTTTTCAATACGAATAATAAAATTTGAAAGTTTCAACGCCTTTTTTCAGCAGCACTTACGAAGCTATAGTAGAAAATCGAAGCTGATTTTGAAGTGTCTGCCGTTCAGCAATTATATGCTATACAGCCTTCACATCAAAATCGATTTAGTAATGTGTTATGTTACCAAATACCAAAAATACGAAGCATAGTTCACTAAATACTTGATTAAAAGCAGGTCTCCCTAGAACTAATCTATGCTTTTGTCCCTTCTTTTTTAACCTTAACGTGTTAATTTAACCTGTATACGCTTATCATAGTGCCTTAGAACTCTCTTAGCAAGGGGTGTTTTCGCGGGAACGTGAAATAGGCAGTCAGATATTGCGGGACATATCTGGCTTGTGGGACATTAGTCCCTTTGATATGCAAAACTTGTCATAGGGGTTTCATAAAAGTCCTCTCCTAACTTGAAGCTCATCAAATTTTACAATCATGCCAAAAAAGGTCATTTTTTACTGGACAAAAATAAAAATCATTAAAAGTAAAAGCAATTTCACGAAACCCCTATGACGATTTGAAGGTAACTAGTAGGCAAGCTCTGAAAAAAAAACTTCAAATTTTTGTTTCCAGCAGCTTCAATGCTATTACACATAAAATTGTAAACCACTGCACACTATATTTGGCTGCTAGAAGTGCATATGTCATTTTTTATGTAGTATGGTTAGATTATGCTACAGCAGGGAATGCGTTTGCGACTGCCGAAGTGCAAAGGTTGAAATACTATTGGATTTTATGCAATAAATTAGAGAAGTTTTAGCAATGGATTTCATTGCCAATTTCAAATTCAAATATTTCTTATAGTTATGGAAGTTGTAATTCAAAAAAACACATGTACGTATTTCAAAACAGCAATTAAAAGCAACAACGTCAATTATTTGTATGGAAATAGAGCTTATCCGTACGGGAATAGAACTTCAATTATCCGTATAGAAATACTGCTTAATAAAAAAAAAACATTTAGCAATAGAAGCCCCTGATGGCTGTATTTTATGTACTCTCGAGGTTTGTTAAAAATTATTTTACGTTTGCAATGTGCAGATGAGTGCAGGGAAGAACTGTCTACCTATTGTCTAGTTGTAAGTGAAGATCTACTGTCGTAATTTTATAGTGGAGCTTAGTTGCACTTTTGACGTGTATTATTTGGATATCATTGGACTCATCTTCCACGAAAAGATTCCTATTTTTGTTTTCGGAGCACTTTTTGCTTCCTTAGAATCATTGAGAATGGATACTGAAGGAGAGCTCTGCCACTAGTTGGCTCTCTGGGGAGCATTCTTTCTAGCTGTGGTTGTAGGCTAGCTAAGAAAAGGACGCAATAATAATGGCATGTAAAGACTTCTTAGAGGCAGTTGCATCGCTTTTAATTTCATAAAAATGATGACTAGCGGTGGAGTTGCATTGAAAACCAATGCTGAGAACTGGCAAATCCTAACAAAGTTGTAAGATTGGCTTGGTTGACACCAGTGTGCTGTCTTGGCCAGTTTTCAAAACATGTTGGTAGTCTGATGTATTTCTTGGAAACTGATCCACCCAAAGATACACGGTCAGATTGAATCTTCAAAGCGGACGTCACAGAACCTAAAAAACTCAATGTAAGAAATCAGGATTCTTTTCGCATTTCATTTCATACCAGTTCTAGTTTTCTTTTTTTCTTGCAATGTCAAAAATGCTAATTTTCTTTAATGTAGGGTCAAAATATTTGGAATGTGTCAAAATTGTAATTTATAATCAAAAAGATCTATCAGAAAATATATTCAACATTGGTTGCTCACATTATTGTGTTGAAAAGAACGTATTTCACCCATATAATGTGCTACTGTGAATTATTTCAATACAAACATATTTTTTGTTGCAATTATACGACAAAAATTATTTAAAAACACATGAAATTTAAAACTTCGAAGACAAATTTTTGTTGATATTCACAAAAAGGTTGCGTGGACTTGTTAAAATATTCTTATTTGCCTATTTATCAGAATGTATTTTCGCGCCCAACGATGGTTACTCTATTTCATAAATATTTTTTTATTTTTCCTGTGTCACCTTGTGACAAAAAAATGTGCATGCTTTCTTTTCACTTTCTACCCGAAACATATTGAGTGTAGCTGAAAGAGTAGAAGAAGAATATTTCACATGAATTTGACGTCATGGTTAAGAATTAAGCATTTACAAATAAAAACCCTCTCCAAATACTTTAAACGGTAATTTTCGATTAGCAAGTTACAAGAATCAACTTTCTTTTAACTTTCATACTTTCTCAAATTTAAAAAATCTTCAAACCAACCAAATGATTTTTTTTATAGATTTGGCGTCAATGAACTAAAAGTTCCGCGAGTCCAAAAACTTTCACTTTCTATATAATTAGAACGGCTAGTCAAATTCTTTCGAAAACAAATTCTGTAAAAAAAAATTTGGAAAAAAAATTTTGAAAAAAAACAGTACAAAGTAATAACAGTCAAGTATACTTGTGACTTTGAAATTATTATTGGGTTGGAAACTAATAAATTGCCAATTTTCTCACATAAATAAAATACAGGTTTTTAAATACAATATAATAATATTAATAATTATAATTTTATTCATTAAATAGTGCATAGATTACTTAGCTTAAGGGGAATTTAACATGATATATCTTACATTTAGAGGCTATTCTATTTTGCCCTGCTGGCTTTTTTTGAATTTTGATTATAGTCTTTTATCATTTACTTTTAGTTTTTAGTTTACACTTATAAAATATTACACAGGTAGTACAATACCTGAGGTTGACTTAGCTACATAATACTTAAATACTAACTTAATTCACTAAACTAAATCTAGTTTAAGTCTAACTACAATTATCTTGGGCTACTTAGACCTAAACTTAACCTAGGGCTTAATTATCCTCTCCGATTCGTCGGAAGGTCAGCATAATTGAACAGCATGTCAATGAGCCGCCGCTGTCCTGCTATCTTCGCCGGACGCATAAATGGCGCATACCTCGGATCAGTCCGTTTTCATGTCCTGTGCGTAAAACCTTGTTGTCAATTCTACAACCCGGTCCCTAAGCGGCTCAAGTCCTGTCTCCTGATATAAGAGAGAGTTCTTCGGCCACTTTTTCGTTACCGAGCTGTAAAACCTGCCAGTACAGAAACGCAAAATTCTTCGTTCGAACATATCCGCTTCTGCCATGGCAGATTTGGAGCAGGTAATCCAGGATGCGGATGCGTATGTCAAGATTGGCCGAATGAGTGTTTTATAGCAAATGGATTTAGCCTTTGTCGTCGCGCCTGTTTTTTTGGCGGAAAAATGTCTGATGCGCTGATTTCCATTGCCGAACATAGGGGTTAAATTTCAAGAATTCATGTGAACCTAATCCAAGGTAGCGCAATTTAAGACTAGGAGGTATTCTAGAAGTTCTGAACAAGACAGCGACTTTGTCGGTCTTATTGCGAATAATTTGAGATCCCCGATACTTGAAAGGGTTCCTGAATACAGTCAGCTGTGTTTCGCAGCTATTTAGCTTGATGCCTCAGTCATCAAAATAAAATCTAAGGTTGACCAAGTAATCTTCAAGGCACTTCGCAGCTTTGAGCGGGTCTTGTCTCGATGCGAATAAGAGTGTGTCATCTGCATATTGTAGGAATTTAACTTGAGGATTGCCCGCTGAAAGAGGGCGGTCAGCAGTGAAAATGGTGTTCAAAACATGTCCAGTGACAGAACCTTGTGGCACTCCTGATGTCACAGGTCCCCGGTGTAAATTTGGTCCATTAACGCTAGCAAAAAATTGTCTGTTGCTAAGGAAGCTTGCGGCGAGTTGTATTACTATTTCTGGAAATCCCAACTTGATCAACTTGTATAGAAGACCTTCATGCCATACACAATCAAAGGCCTTCTCGATATCCAAGGAACAAACAACCGTCGGAGTGTGTTCCTCATTCAGGTGTGACACAATCTGATCGTTGCAAGGTCCCATGCTTACGCCTTAAGCCGAATTGGTATTCTGGTATAATATTAGCAGGCTCGAAGTAGGTGGAAATAATTTCCAACCAAATCTTCTGAAAAAGCTTTCCCAAATTAGGAAGCAGAGAGATCGGCCGGAAATTGCTAGCCTCATTATTTGTGCCTTTTTTGTGAATGGGAGCAATCTTAGCAGCTTTTCATGTGTCCGGAAAGTAGCCGTTGTTTAAGGCATTATTGAAAATAAGATAAACCAGCATTCCCAGATTACTTTTTACTTTTTATACCGCCTAACAAGTGCACCAAGTATTCATTATTGACCAAGTGAAATTGGTCACTTGTGAGTTGTGGATCATCCGATGGACTTTCAGATGAAAATGTGACCAGCGGCTTGTTATGACTATTGAAAAACGAGTTCACTTCCTCGTGTACATTTTGGCTATTGGAAGCAGAGAAGTTGGGCGGAACATCGTTTAATTGCAGTTGAAATATTTCTGCGAACAATGTGACCTGCAGGTCAGGGTTGCACACAGAAATATTTCCAGACGTTACCGCTATCTCCCGGTTGATGTTTTTACCAAAAATTAATTACCTTATACATGTCGGGACCTGGCCGAATGGCAGCCAGCCGCTGTGCAAGACATTCACTGCGAAATTTACCAACCACTTCAGCAATAAGCTTGCTGAGACAGTTCATATTCGAAATGAGTGACCTGTACAGCGGGCGATTCCTCCCATGTCTATGAAAAATCCGCTTCAACATGCAACGCCAAATATGCCTCACCTTCATGTGCTTAACAATATCCGGCGGTAGTTCGTGACCCTGATACATATCAAGTTTAATCAACCTGGAGTTTCTGTCAACAGTAGAACTTATGATGTCGTTGATACTAACCAACAGGCTATCAACTTGATAGTTTGACAAATTTTCCGTCACGCACACATCAAGATTCCCTACCAATACATGTATGTCGTTTTTAAATACAAAGAATGAACTTTAACCAATGCATTATATTCCATTTTCTTCAATGACTTCTTGCTATCTTTCTGGCAGCTTCATAATTCCACGTTCGTTGCACCTTTGATTTCTATCAGCAAAAAAACTGAGCCAAGTGCGATCTTATCATTGAAAGTTCTAGTTCTGCAAAGAGTTTTGCAAAGATCCAAATAAATGGTAATCTGATGGAGCAATATCATGGTTATATGGTGGACGTTACATCATTTCCCAATCAAGCTCCAAAATTTTTGGCGAGTGACCAAAGATTTATGCGGCGTTGCAATGCCCTGGTGAAAAAATGACACCTTTGCGATGGACCAATTGTGGCTGTTTTTCGTTGATCGCTGTATTTAATTTGTCCTGTTGTTGACAGTACACATCCGAATTGATCGTTTGGTTCCTTGGAAGTAGCTCAAAATACACCACACCTTTCGAATGCAACTAAATTGAGAGGTAAATCTTTTGGTGGATATCATCTTTCAAAGTGGATTATACTGGCTCATAAAGCCTGGACCATTATCATTTTGGATTGAAGTTATTTGTAATTCTTTTTTCATTTTCTATAGCTAGTAATGAATTGTTTCAAAACCGGGTCGGATTCATTGCGTTAAAGGTTTGTATTGTCTTCAAATTTCACGTGAAATTTGTTTCAACGAAAATTTAGCTTAAAATTAAGTAAAATTGGAACTCATTTCTTAGCGTGAGAAATTGCTTGAAAATTGCTTTCGCTTTGAAACTGCAGACGGCATTGACACATTTCTCCAATCACTTCACGCCAATTTAGTATGTGCAGTTCATTCGTTCGAGCTTAAAAGTGACATTTTGTGTTTGAATTTGAAAATTGAGTTGTGCAAAAGTATTTTCAATAAATAATCGATCAAAAATTGAAACGCTTGACCCTTTATCCGTCAGAAATCCACAGAATCTCCGCTTTTCTTTATTGTCAAAATTTTCGCTTGAAAGAATGACCAGATAATATAGGTTTGTCAAAATGTATCTTCATGATTAAGTCAGTAGCAGCCTTAAGTTGCAAATCTCAAGTGTTGATGCGCTTCGTTAACTGAATTCTTTTCAATTAATATGGAATCCAAATATCAAGCTTTTCAACGAGTTTCAGACGTTTTTAATGTTTCTTAATCGCTGTGTGTGTTATATTCCACTTTTCTGCTATCTCTCGTACAGTTACATGACAATCCGACTCGATTATGGCTTTCATTTGATCATCAAGCTCATCTGGTCGACGTGATCGTTCATCTTTGACTGGAAAATCTCCAGAAGGAAATTTTTCAAACGAATGCCGGCACTGGCTTTTCAGGTTCCTCATCATAACATCACGTGACATTTTTGTTGTTTCCTTTACGGAAATATAAAAATCAAATGCTACCAAAATGATCGTTTTTGCACTCCATATTGAAACGGACGCCAAACTAATACTTTTTGACACAAATACGTGCAATTTGCTTCTCAAGCTGAGTGCTAACAAATGTCAAAACGAAAAAATATACTATTGACAGAAGCCATTAAAAAATATGGCCAGATACATATATGTGTGAAATCAGCAATTACTTAGTTGTCAATCTAATATTTTCATACATGAAATTGTTGAAATAGATTTTGATGACATGAAATTTCAACAAGACGAAAATGTATGTGTAGGCATACTGCTGAATCTCGTATATTTAATATGTAGCTTAGGGTATGTGGTCCAAGCGAACCAAGCTTTGATTAAACCTAAATCTGAATAGGCATCTGAGTTAAATCGGGGTTGAAGTTAGCCGTGGGACTGGTCACTGCGCACTCATATACATTGCTAGTCAATTTTCGATTAAAGCTTCCTATCAGCTTCAACTTTTATATCTGGCAGAGTTGTCGTAGGAATACTTTCACTAAGGATGCGTAGATTGGTGACCAGCAATCGTATTATGTGTTTATTCTCTCAAATAATTAATTTTTGGATTAAAATTTGAATTAAGCTGATTTATTAGTAGTATTTTGAAAATCGCTGTGGCTTTTGCTCCAAAAAACGGCAATATGTAACACTTAAAGCTGGGGTAGCATCTTCAAAACTGCCACGGGGTATCAGATCGTCTAATATGGGCCTAAACCAAGATGCGCAGAGAACGAGGACTCCTACGGCCAACCTCAAAAAACAAGAAATTTTCTCGGCAGGTAATAGCTTGATTACTTGATAAGAATAGGGAAGGGCCACGGAAAAAAATTATCTGTTGTATACAAGTATTGTGAGGGAGTAATCGGTTGCACCTTAGGGAGGATATTTTGGGACAGAGGTTCTGGAGCATGTTCGATACTGCAACGTTAAAAATCATTTTGAGCGAAAAACGGTGGATTTTCCCGACAAAGCTTGTGGTGAAACTCTTGATCATCAATCAGAGAGTTGTCCGGCTGGCTTATGACCAAGAACGTCCGATCAAGAGCACGGCGTCTGAAGGTGGAACTGAATGGAAACGTGGAATAACTGCTGAAGTAAGTTGTTCAGTGACCTTCACAAGCTCTTATTCTTCTGGTAGATTTTGAACAACAATTTGGCGTGTAGGTCAAAATGAGGTTAAGGGAAGAAAGGTAAAATTTTGCATCGCAATGAGTTCTATTTACCTTATTGGCGGAGTGCATAAATACAGAGTATGAAAGTGGAGTCTAAAATTTAGGCCCGGAAGAGACAAGAGTGTTCCGTAAGTTACAGTTAAGAGTCATTGTTTTTTTCAACAATAAATTTATTAAGCCTGTACAGTAAAAAAATATAATGCTGCCTTGAGTAAGATCATACTCTCAATTACAGTCTGCGTGGATTCAAAATTGCGTCATTACAACGCATCAGCCGAATATATGATTTTGTTCTCAAAACGTCGATAACAATATTACAAAAGATGTGAACCGATAATATTTAATAGTTACGAAATATTAGATAAAGTTTAAAAGAAAGTAACTGATGTACAATTGACTGTGGTTCCAGGAAGACAGTGCATTTCTATAAACTTCATGAGCCACTTTGGTTTGAAAACTTACAGAACGCATCTTTCCTTTGGTTAAGTAAACTGCACGGTTTTTGATCATCTTGTTATCATACAGCTATGACAATTAACATAAGACCAAAAAAAAAAAACAATTGAAATCAGTTATCTCCGGAATAAAGTGCCTTTAAGCTTTCACAAGCAACGAGCATTAGTGCTCGGAAAACTTTCCATTACGAAATGGAATATTGCAAACGTAACGAACTTCATTAATTAAAGAAGCCACTTATACTGTTTCAAGTATTCATTTCCACACTAATTACTATGAAACGATGTTGCCCCTCTGTTAGTAAAATCAAATACTTTTCTGCAGTCTGTACACTCTCTGCAATAATATCATACTGCAAGCAAATACTCGAAATGATGAGGCTTTCGTATCTTTTTCGTAAATCAGCGACCTAATTTATTTCAATAAATCTAATTGGAACTCTAGCTATGTAAAGTCTCTCAACAAGCTTCCGAGTTAGATGACAGATAGGTAAGGCTGGTGAAACATCAAAGAAATTATTTCGTTGCAGTTAACTAACTGATATAACAATGATGATCGAAACAGCCAAAATATACATTCGGGCTTTTTGGATTAAAGATTTATTATCGCTCCTAAATTATTCTATTATTGGTTCCGATGATGCACCTCCAGTAAATACTTTCCTGTCTTGAAAAACCGATAGTTAAAACTTCAAAGCCACTCAGAGAAGTTAGTAGAGAGTGCATGTTGAGACAGCTCAACGCTATGTAATGCAAACTGTCTATTACGTTCATTATTTGCTATCCTTCAAAGGCAGCAAGACATTAACTTGTGAAGTACTCTCTGCCGTGGTAGGAAAATAAATTAATTATCAGGAACTTAGGTACTTTAATGTTTACCTATAGTGTTAATAATGACTTAAAATAATTTGTTATTTGAAATTTAATTGGACTTAAGCTGTTACACTCACCATCCAAATAAACACTTTCGAGACTCTTTGAACACGGCAGGAACTAGAAGAATACAGTGACTGTGACAGTGAACGACTCTCAATTTCTTGACTTGTGCATACCTGGTCCGATTCCGTCGTGCGAGAAAACGTTCGCATGTCCTTGGTGCATTTCAATGTATAAATTTCGCTATTTATGTTCGGAATAATAAAAGACAGTTTCAATAAATATAATGACTTTGAAAACTTATAAGAACAGGCAAAAGTAAGTGCTTATACATAAAACGCAATTATCATCCAATATATCCTTTCGTAGTCAGAGGACTTTCTTTGAGAGAATATAGATGTATTTGACGCATAGTTATTGTAAGTTTCAGCTACCTTTGTTCAATATACAGGTATAACTTAATACTATCCATGCAAAAATTAATTTGTTACAATTTATTCTCTACAGTACTAAACAGATTACTGGCAAAGTTAAAAATTAGCAAAATATGGTATCTTAGTATACATTAGGTTTTGCAAACCTATTTCTTTGCAAAACATTTAAAATTACCTGCACGACTCAAGTGCATTTAAAAAAAAATCTTGGAAGAAAAATGGTAGAAGCACACAACGTGGAAATTCGCCTTCAAAAGTTCTCTAAAACATCTGTGAGTTGAGCATCTGGAAGTCAGATAACGTTTGGCTTGGTTTATCTGCAATAAAGTGCTCGTATAAAGTCATATGGTCGCAAAAATATACAAATATGGCAATGTGCCAAAACATTTTTCCACTATCTTTTGCATTTAACTACCAGTAGCCAATATATTTTCGAAACATAGCATAGACTTGAATAAATTGAAATTTCCCGCATTTAATTTAAACAAAATATGTGAATATGAGAAGGAATGTTTTCTTAATGCAAATTTATTTGCTCGAACGTAGTAAAAAAACATCCATTTAGGAAGAGGCAATTCAAATCCACAATCATAGAAAATGCATGTTTCTTGTTTATCTGGACAGTCTCAAAAGATTCATTATTTTTAATGAAATTTCACACAATAGATGCATGTTACTCTTTGCATCCCCACAGTTCACTTCTTTGTCTCTGCTCAGCGACCGATATGCATTTAACGATGCTTCAGAAGGATCGTCTTTATGCCGTCGTAATCAGTAATACTTGCTTCAGATTTAACTTTTATCTATTACTGCACCGTGCAGACATGTGCATGCATAAGTGAGTGCTTTTTCAAGTATCGATGTTTAGTCGTGCAATTTTATGAATATTCAGCAGCATTTTTGGGGTGGCTCAACTGTCTAAGGCTTGCATGGACGATACTGCTGGTATGAACGGCATTAAGGTGTGCCTTCTGCATGACTACACTTTTCTTTTTACATGTGGATACAATAGAACTTGTGAGTTTTATCATGATAGGGTTTTCATGGGTGGGTGTTTAGGTATATGAGTTATTTAATTGGGAAATGTTTGAACCTCAAGACCAGTGAAATTTTAACAAAAAACAAAAATTACTACACGCTTTGAAGTACTTATCGTACTTCGTACTTGGCGTACTTCGTACTTGGCGAACATAAATCGGCAAATTACTCTTTCGCTCTAGTACGAAAATTAATTTTTTCAACGACTTATGTGGGTTTATTTGTGTTTATTAAAATGTTTATTAAAACTTTCAAGTTGTCGATCGATATTTATCCAGATTTATCCATATTTCTTTATCTTTGATGTTATATTCTAATTGGAATCTTTATTTCATTTCTCTATTTGTAAGATTCTCAGCTTAAATACATAAAAATACATAAAAAAGTAATCCCACAACAACTCTTGCTAGGTCTAGGGGTTCCACGACTCTACCCCTAATTTAACTCAGGTAGATTATATTCTGAGCTAGGCTTAAAGCTGAGCTTAAAGCTGAACCTGGCTTCGAACCAGGGACCCTACAGGCTAGGGCACTAAAGGACTACCCACTACACTGCACGATCGGAAATGTACTGAAAAGTCGAGTTGACCTCTTGGGCTACTGTCATGTTAATTTTTTTTTTCATAGTTATTCAAAAGGTTAATTTTTTCCAATAAAACAAGATTCTTGTTTATTATTATTACATTGTTTATTAAATTGTTTTTACTTCTGCAAGCAACAGACAGATATTTCGTCAAATTTTTCAGTATTCAAATAAATGAACAGCAGTGTGAAACGTTAAGCTTATATAAATGAGTTTACATTTAATTTTCATAATTTGAAAATCTCGGTTACAAATGATAAATGTAGCTTTATTGCATTAAGGTTTGTCGTCTCAATGGCTCAATGCGCTTCGGGCTACGTAGCAGACACAAAATAGTGCGCCATAATCTCTTGCCGCAATTTCCATCAAATTATCGTCATTACGAATATCCTTGCATTTTCTCCTGAGACTATGCATAGTATAAGAGTATCCGTTTGAATATGTGGAGCGACGCTCCGAATACTATTTATTGTACATATGCGTATTCCCCAGTCAGATAAAACATCTGCACGCTCGAACACTTGTATGCAGAGTAAGCTGTTGTACACACCACCCTCGCTAAAGTTGCCATCCGCATTCGGGGGCCGGTCGTGCTTCAAACACAGTGACGACTGGCTTGTTTTGTGTTTGCTCTGGAAACCAGCCGGAATACTTCCAATTATATTGTCCTCGAAAAAAAAACTGAAGGTACGGAGAACGAGAGTGACAAGCAGGCAGAAAATCCCATCTCTGATACTCCCGTCTCGGAACTCGACGTAAACTTAAAATATCCCGAAGCAAAGAAACATGAATTCCAACAGCCCCATAGAAGGCGAAACGATTAAATACAATCGTACGATCGTTAACGTTCCTTCGGGTACGAGGATCATAATGGGCTTCCTGAAGTTAAGGCTGCAGGATATGGCTGAAAATAAGAGCTCAAGTACACTGGCACAAAAGGGACGACGGAAGTCATGGGAGCGAATAAAAACTGCGGCACAGAAAACTTCAATGCTGTGATGGATATAGGAAAGCCCAAGCAAAGAACGAATGAAAAACAGAAACCTTGGGAAACTTCTTATCATGTAAGAGTAATTGGAAACGAGTAGCGGTCTTAACTTACGGCATCTCATATCGTATGGAACGGTTTAGGCTTTCGTCTACGACTCGCGGCTCTCGAACTCCCGTTTGTCGCTGAAACTCCGAGTGGATAATTGTATCCATAAAAGTGCTCAGACTGTACACGATTTTTCACAATCAATGGAAACTTATTTGTTTGTTATGACGTTTCCCTTCGGTTTTGTGTTCCTTTGTGCTTTCGAAATCATTTCACTTTCATCTTGAGCGTCTTGACAAGATTTAGATCGACCGCTCGTATGCATTGTATCGCTTTTGTCGGCACATGTTGCATTTTAAGTTGGATCAAATAATGCCAAATGATTTTAAACATAGGAATGTTATTTTCATGTGAACTTGACAGTGAAATGTGTAAGTTATTGTATATCAAAGAGTCATTCGATATCTATAATATCGGTGGGTAAAATTAAAAATATGTTCGGATACGTTTTGATGTAAAGCCTGAAGAATTAGATTGCACAATTATATAAGATCATGGTCATATCCTTGCGGTGAATTGTATCTGAAATACGTCGTCAAAAATACGCCTTCAGCTTACTGTCTTCTCGTCTGATTAATGACAGTCTTTCAATTTACATCTAAATCATTTTGTTTATGATGAGCCGGAGGAGAAAGCTTGCCCATACCCACTGACTACTTTGCATAAACGAGCAACACTTTTTAATTCCCGCAAGTTTCTTATGTTAGAACGCAGTTGACTGGCTATTAATAAGTTCTGTTCGACCAACTTGAAATTATATGTACTCCTAATGATTATTTTTGAAATGGAAATGTTCGGAAAGAAAATTGATAATATTCTACATTTGAAGTTTTTTTTTCACTTGAAATGAAACTCTAACACATGTAATTTTTTTAAAAATATATTCAATCAGTACTAAAAAGTTACAAAGCATATTTTGCCGATTTTTTGACGATGTTTTGAAAATTTCTGGAAATACATAAACGACCATAACATCATGTGAAAAGTCTTATAAAAAACAATATTAGCTAGAGTGATGAAATCATCAGAATGTTGAAGTAAGCATGGAAGATCACTGAAAGCCATTATGCTTTTAGCAAGAAATAAAGCTGATATTGATATAGTCATCAGGTTACTTTGCCATTCGGTTATACTGTGTATTCATGCCATTTGCTTATTTATTTATTTACTATTATTATTCAACAGATAAAATCTAATTACTGAATATATAAAATATAAAATACAAATAATTCACTAATGAAAGAATGAAAAAATGAACAACATAATAATGAGATGATAATGATACAAAATAAAGAACAATAATAAACAAAATCAAAGTGAAAAAGTACAAATTCAAAATAAGAAAAATAGAGAAAAACAAGAAAAGGAAAAAAACTACATTGAATTAGTAATAAGCAAAACATTATTTTTCAAAAAAGTTTTAAAGGCATATAATGTCGGCGGTAGAGGACCAAACCGTAGATCATTATGTTGCCTTAGTAATCGCAACAGCGGAGAATAAAAAAAGATATCAGTGCGCGCTAAAGGCACACTAAACTCAAAAGAAGAGCGGGTACCATGCACTGCAACACGGGCAGAAACGTGGCTGATGATGTCGGAATCTACCAACCTATGAAAAAATTGGAAGAGTAGGCACTCGTCCAGGAAAAGTCTCCGTGATTCGAGGGAAGGAAGATGAAGGAACGACAGACGATCACTATAAGGACGGTAAGGAAGCTGAAATTTATAAAACAGGGTGCGAGTAAACCTGCGTTGAACGGACTCCAACGCAGTATTTAAGTAGACATAATGAGGACACCACACTTGACAGCAATGTTCAAGGAGAGGAAAAGGTGTACACAGGTGGAAATGTTAACGAATGCTTTAGAGGATCTAATAATAAAACCGGATAATTTAGAGGCCCTGGCAGTAATATAAGAAACATGCTTATCAAATTTGAGCTTAGGATCAAACATTACGCCAAGATCTCTAAAGTTATCAACGACATTAAGAGGATAGCCACAAACAGAGTAGGAGAACATCAAAGGTGAAATTTTCAAAGAGAAAGACATTTTGTGACATTTCACGATGTTCAAAGTGAGAGCATTGAAAGCGCACCAAGTCTGTAGGCTGTTGAGATCGTTTTGTAAAACCATACAGTCATCTTGTGACTCAATCACTCGAAACATCTTGAAATCGTCGGCATACAAAAGACAAGAATAATGGATTAAAGGAGGTAAATCTTTAATGAACAAAAGAAAGAAAAGAGGACCAAGGATAGACCCTTGCGGAACACCTGATGCAGGATAAAAAGGAATTGAAGAGGAGGAATTAACAGTTATAATACAGGTACGGTCGAGGATGTAAGAGTTAAACCAGGAAAGAAGAGGACCAGCAATGCCATCGTACCTTAGCTTTTGAATTCAATGGAATTCAAATTATGAATCGACACCGTTTTAACTTTACTAATTCATTAGCTCAATTTAATTTGGCAATGATTTCAATGCGTTACATAGCAAGGTAAAAAAGACGGTCATCTTTGCATAATATTTGTGTTATTAAAGATCCTGGAAATGTTTTGAAGCAATTTTTTGACATTGCACCTACTATAAGCAATATTCAAGACGCGAATCTGTCATTCACGTTGTGGTCTAAGTAGCTAATTTATATACGCCCTTTGTTTAGATGAGTGTATGAAAAAAACATTCAAAAGAAGAAGCAAATTACGTTCAACAGTTTTCTCAGTTACGTAATATATAGTTATTAATCCAAAAGTCAAACCGCCAAAATATGTTTTTTGTTTCATTGCAAGAATAAGGCTCGTTAAAACGAAATCTAAAGTGCAAAATTTAGAACGATAGCCTTTGTACTTTCGATGACCTTTTTATCGAGTTCTATGCATTTGCGAATCAAGAAAGAGCTGACATAAAAGATTTGCCAAAAACCGACTTTAGGATAAAAGTGGCCGGCATTTGGCAGAAACACCCTACCTCTTCAATTTATAGTAGACAAATAGGCTTAATGTATCATTTACTATTTTATTACCCTTTTTTCACCATAATTTAATTAGCAAAGAGCTTAAAAATGATTAATTTTCTTTCCAATTTTTGCAATTTTCAACAGTTTAATTTCAAGGAAAACTGAAAAAAAAATTTGCTTGATTTGTAATCTTACTTAAAAATAAATTACTTGCTAATATTTGTACCAAAAAATGACGCGATCAATATGTTGTTGCAAAGTGAGTTTGTGAAAGTTATTGACTTTTTTCTAGTAACGGTTTAATCTCGAGCGTTTTTGCAGTTTGATGGATACGGTTGGTTGAATAATAATAGGGGTTATATAATATTAATATCAAGCATTTGTTTTTGGAAATTTAAACTTTTTTGTGGGTCTTTTTATATGAAAAGTGTATTTCTTGTGATTAACTGCGATTCCACATTTTTAAATTTTTCTGCAGTAGCTTTCAATATGAACTTTGCATGTCAATTTTTTGTCAAGCACAACCTTCAAGTAGAGTATAATAGTGTCTAGCCACTCAATTCCTACTCTTATTTCCTATAATTTTATTTTTCCTGGATGGTAAACATTTTTTAACGCTTCCGTGTGACAAATATTCCTTACGGGTTCGATAGGTTGGTTTTGAATTTCCATTTGAACCTTTTGACCATTGCAGTCAAACAAAAAGAGCTTATGTTTAGTTAAAAATGTGCCCTGCATCTTACCTTGAATAATGCGCCCAACGTGGGGAAAATGAATCAAATTCGAAAGTCGATATTTTTTTTTATTCGAAATGGAGCTGTTCTTGGAAGACGTTTATATTATTAGAAAGATCATTCAATGTGGCTTTTAAGCTTCCGATGAAATTTCAAGTCGAAAGGATTAAAGCATTGACAGCCACACGGAGACAAAATACACAGAATTGAAACTATTTATTTTATCAACGAAAGAAATAGTCACTGCAAGCGCTGAACAATCACTTAATAACATCGCAAAGTTCGAAATGGCTTGGCTTGAAATCTCTTTCGAATACGTAGCTTTGATCTGTTTCTATTATAGAGGTTTTTATGAGAAAATACTTTTTTCAACTGAGTGATTGCGCTAGTAATGGCATTTCGATATCAATTTTTGTTTCCGAGTCAACAAGCTGTACTTAGCAGGATCTCGATTGCACGCCCTACGCGACTTGTACGTGCGGAAATTTACTTACCTATTAAACTACTGATTATCTCATTCTATAGCTTTTATGATAAAATAAGTATAGTTTTAGCTTTGTTTTGTTTTAGAAATAAAATAATAAACTGGTTCAAATTACTTAAATTGTCAGTTGAAATGATTACTTCCGGTTTTACATAGTGAATTCTATTTAAATCTAATTTTAAAAGTAAAAAAAATCAGTCAATTTTCTATACCAGTCAGTAGTTTAATGTTTTTTTTTGTTTTTTTTTTAATCGGGTTCCATAAAAACCGTTCATAAATTTCTTCCTTTCTTCAGAAGCCCATAGCTCGGCAGCTAAACCTCATGGAAAAAAATGCGTATCCACAGTCATATCTTCAATATGCTCAATATGAACAAAATCCAGAACCTCGACTTTTTTTCGTTGACCCGTATATATAAAAAAAATTACATTAGTAATAAATAAATAAATATCAAATAATTAAAAAAATAAATAAGACATTGACATATATAATTAAAAAAAAACTCTAGCGCACCTGAACCGCTAGAAACACTAATGTTCGAAGAACAGTAGAAGAATCGTGCAGGTTTTGAGTGCATATTCCACCACATGAGCTGCTTATTACGGCCAAACTGTTTCAAACGCCACGTTCTACTTTGGTCTCAAGAATGCATTATAACTCATATGGTAGAAGGTTTCAGATATTACCACTGGCATGAATTTCAACGTTTATGAGAGCAAAACACGGGTTAATTATATTCGTTATCAGTTGGTTATTTCACAAAATTTCGAAAGCAGCATCTCATATAACATCAATGAAGAAAATGCTCAGTACCTGCAGCACTGTAACTGAAGTTAGTGTTTGGGGCTGCGATCCGAAAAAATTGCAGAACTTTGGGAATTGAAACATCGTTTATTTATTTTCATTGTAAATGTTTCCGGTATGAATACTTACTGTAAGCATTTATTGATACAAAAGTAGCACAACCGACTCGTGCTGGCAACCTTTCGCCAGTATCAAAGCCAAAAATATATCACATCTGCTTCAAGTTGTTATATTACATTCGAAGTTATAGGAGTATAAAGAAATTTAGGATTACCTGCAGCGAGTGTTTTCAAATAATGGAAAGCTTAATATTTGCTGTTTATTGTCACTACAATATCATTACCAATTGAAAATTCTACGATAAAACCGCTTAATAAAGATATTGCAAACAAACACAAAACCAACAATAGCTGGCAACCCTATCGTGGCTTTTCAACCAAATTTGGCCTGAATAATGTCTATAATAGGTTCCATTAATTGTATGAAATTCGTATTGATTTCATGACTGCACTGGAAGTTATAGGGCAAAAAGTTTTATTTTCCTGAGCGAATTTTCAAAACCAAAGACACAAAAATTACCATAGCTGGCAGCACCAATCGAATTTTTCAACCAAATTTCTATCAACTAGAGTTTAGAGTAAGGTTCAGCTACTGTGTCAATTTCATGAAAATCTGGTTACTTATTCAAATTTCATAGGGCAAAAAGCAGTTTTTTTTCTTTGCAAATTTTTCAAGATGGCACCACTGGCACAGAGTTGCCCACAATTCAAAATCGCTTCTATCAGACCTGGTTCTACTTAAGTCCAATGCATTCTGTAAATTTCAATGGTATCTGATTATTGATTCGTGAGTTCCCGTGAACAGAAGTTTTTGATGCTAAAAATATAGGTTGACTGGGAAAGGGTTACCGTTCTTGTCCGATACGAAATTTCCAAAGTTTTTCATTGAACGTGTAGATAAAGCATAAGATTTGTATACAGATTGGTTTTATTGTAAGAAACGGACAGTTTTTGGAAATTCGATGGTTTAATGTTTTCACTTCCAAATTTTTATTTTTTCAAATTTAAGACGAACACTAGATATGTTCCAAAGATAAAAAAAAAGAATAAATTGTCTGAGCCATGGCTTGATAGGGACCTTAGGCATATGCGAAATCGTAGGAACAAACTTTATAAGCTTATTAAAGAAAATACCGATGTTATTCCTGCTATTCAGGAAGAATATAATGAAGTTGCTAAGCAATTTTTAGCAAAGTCTCATGAGGCTTATGACACTTACATTAGAACAACCGGCGAAAATATAGTACGCGACCCGAAAAAATTCTTTGATTTTGTTAATGTGAAGCGAAAAACTACTGGCTATCCATCGTCCATGTTTCTTAATAATATAACGTCTTCCTCTCCTAAAGAGATATGTGACCTATTTGCTGATAGTTTCCAAGAAATTTTCAATGCACCAGACCCATCAAACTCACACCTTTCTTCCGCTGATTCAGCTTCAACAGCTTTTGTGAACCATTTAGAAATTTCCCGTGATGAAATTCGTAAAGCTATTTTGGATCTCGACTGCAACAAAGGCCCTGGGCCGGATTTTCTTCCTCCGATCTTCTTGCGCAAGTGTGTAGAGCAGCTTATAGATCCCTTGCATATTTTCTTTAATAGATCACTTTCGTCGGGAATTTTCCCATTCTGTTGGAAGCTTTCGTATGTCACACCCATATTCAAAAATGGTGATCGACGCTGTATCCGAAATTATAGGGGCATTGCCATTTTGTCTTCGATTCCGAAACTTTTCGAAAAGGTGGTATACGATAAACTTTCTCCGCTTGTTGATTCCCGTTTGAACGAGCAACAACATGGCTTTAGAAAAGGTCGCTCAACTACCACGAATTTGACAATTCTAATCTCAGACGTTCTATGCAAAATGGAAAAAGGATACCAAATTGACGCAGTCTACACTGACTTCAGTAAGGCGTTTGACAGAGTTGACCATTCTACCTTGATTCTAAAGCTTCAGAAATTTGGTATTGCCGGGTCTTTACTCAGCTGGCTGACCTCCTACCTTCGCGATCGCACACAATGTGTAAAATTTCAAGGATTTTTATCGAAAAACGTTAGTGCTACCTCTGGTGTACCCCAAGGTAGCCATCTTGGCCCACTTCTTTTTAATATATTTATTTCTGACTTATCTGACGTCCTAGCAGGCATACCTCATTTACTCTATGCAGACGATCTCAAACTTTATCAGACTATTGAATCGAAATTGGATGCCCCCTTTCTCCAATCCAAGCTTAATTCACTTGATCAGTGGTGCAATATAAACAAGCTCTCTCTCAATATCAGCAAATGCCAAGTTATTAGTTTTTCCAGGAAATGCACGGTCACACACAATACGTACTTTCTCGGCAATAATATGCTAACCCGAGTTGATAACATTGCTGACCTCGGTGTTATCTTAGATGAAAAACTCCGCTTCACCTTACACTTTGATAAAATGCTTTCTCGTGCGAACAAACAGCTAGGTTTCATCAAAAGACGAGCCAAAGAATTTCGTAGTCTGTGGGTCACAAGATCCTTATACACTTCACTTGTACGTCCTATTCTCGAATACGCTTGCATTAGCTGGAATCCCGCTTTTGAAACCTACAGTGACAGACTCGAGTCAATACAAAAACAATTTCTACTTTTCGCCTTGAGAGAACTGTACAACCCTTATGATTTTAATAGCTTACCCCCTTATGAGTTTCGACTGGGTCATTTAAACCTATCGACACTAGCCTCCAGAAGAATAATGATATCGGCCTGCTTCACATTCGACGTCATTAGAGGCGCTATTAATGTAGAATTCCTGAATAGTAAAATTAATTTAAATATCCCTGTGAGGAACACCAGGTCCAATCGTTTCCTAAAAGAATATTCACATTCGACGACATATGCAGCAAATGAGCCTATAAATAGATGCTGGAGAATATTCAACAGCATAAGTCACTTATATTCCCCTACGATTTCCAAATCATCCTTCAAATCCTCTCTTTTGCATGCCATCCATACCCCTAAACCTTAAGCCATAGCTTATATGTCAATGTTTTTATTTATTGATTGTTATTTATTAATCTTTTTGTTACTTTTTTCATTTGTTTGTTACTTATTTAACTTGTTTGCTTTTACTTTTTACTTCACTTTACTTCTCCATTTATTTTTTATTTTGTTATTTTATATAAGATTTTGTACCTTGTTTGGTGAATTAATAAAATAAAATAAAATAAAATTATCATAGCTGGCAGCTCCAACCAAATTTTTCAACCAAATTTCTACCAAACGTGGTTTTAAATAAGGTTCACTTACTGTGTTAATTTCGTCAAAATCGAACGATTCAATCAGAATTTATAGGGCTAAAAGCAGTTATCTTTTTTAGTGATTTTTCAAGATGGCACCACTGGCACAGAATCGCCCGCATTTCAAAATCACTTCTATCAGACCTGGTCCTATATAGGATCAATACATTCTGCAAATTTCAATTAATTCTGTTCATTGGATCGTGAGTTTCCGTGAACAGAAGTTTTTGATGCTAAAAATATAGGTAAATTGGGCAAGGGTTACCAGGCGTGCCCGTTATACCATATCATATTTTTTTTCTTGTTTATGTAAACAAAGCACAAGATTTACATATGAGTGGCTTTTTTTTGAAGAAGCGGCAGGTTTTCAAGAGAGACGATGATTTGGAAGTTTTCACTTTCAGTGCCTGCCAGCACGCTAATCAAAAGCTACACAAATCTACAACTAAATAATACCAATATGTCCTAAAATTTTCGTAATGATTCAATAGTTTTGTCAAAAGTTATCGCAATTTAAAAATTTGCAAGTTTTTCCGTTCGGTTTTTAGGCACCCAGCGCACACATGGGGTTAAAAAATTCCAAAACATTATCCGATTCACACGTAAAACACGTTCAAAATTTATTTCGTCAACTTTATTTTTGCAAAACTTATTTGTGTACGGAATAATAGGTATATTAAAAATATCACTAAAATGGCTTCCGGCGCCAAAGGGTTAAAGATTATTTACTTTTTGTGAGACCTGGCACTATTCTGCATATACACCAATGTGTCCTGAAAATTTCAGCTCAATCGAATGGCGCGTTCCTGAGATTTTTTCACTGAAATTTTTTGATGATATATATATATATATATATATAGAAATATGAATTTTTGGCCAAAGTGATTTTAATACTAATGTTCTTCTTCGAACATTAGTAATAAATAAAACATTGACATATAGCTCAAGATTGCGGGGTACAGATGGTTTAGAGAAGGGAGGATTTGAAGAATGATTTGGAAATTGTTAGGGAATACAAATTGCTTATGCTGTTGAACACCCTGCACCATCTTTTTATAAGCTCATTACCCGCATATGTTGTGGAATGTGGATATTTTTTTTAGCAAACGACTTGACCTGGTATTTCTTACAGGGATATTTGTCACTATTTTACAAATTAGTACTAATTAGTTCAATCCGATTTCAAAAGATGACCCCGGTTGGTGTTAATATTTCACAGTGACAACTGATTTCGGTAGTTTCAGATAAGCTAAATATTTGTCAATAATATTCGGTTTATATCGCTTTGAGTTTCATTCAAAAACCTTAATTATTGTCAAGTTTTCTACTTTAATTGGAGGAAAAGTGAAGCTGAAGCAGTTTATGGTGAAAGTTTATGGTGACACTGCTCCAATCATCTAAAGAATGGTTTCAACGTTTTAAAGAATCGAGCTTTCAGTGTTGAACACAAACTCGAAGACAATGAATTGAAGACATTACTCACTGAAGGTCCGAATAAAACGCAAAAAGAGCCTTCAAAACCACTTAGAGTGGCTTAACAGTTAGTTTTTGTATGATTGAAATCCATGGGGATGATTCAAAAGCAACGATATTGGGTTCCTTATGAACCGGAACTGAGAGACGCTAAAAAGCAACAAAGAAATGGTTTTTTTTTACATCAGATTGTGACTAAAGATGAGAAATGGACGTTTTAAAACAGTCAATCGTTGTCATCAACCACAAAGTCAACAATAAAGCCGAATATTTATGGTGCGAAGGTCATGCTCTGTATCTGATGGGAATGAATAGGTGCTGAGTATTATAAGTTGAAAAAACCCAGCAATTATATTGCGGGTGATCAATATAGGCTAGAGTTGATTTGTTTGAGCCGTGAATCGCAAGATGAAAGGCCGGAGTACGAGCAAAGACATGACAAAATTATTCCTCTCCATGATGATGTGTGGCCTCATATCGCAAGCCTTTAAAAATTTTTGGAAGCACTGAAGTGGGATATTTTACTGCATCCACCGAATTTTTTAGACGTTGTTAATTTATTTATTTATTTATTTATTTATTTATTAATCCCTTGCGCTACAGATATAATTCCAATTACAGCAACAAGAAAGCAAAAATAACAAAAAAAGAAATAAGAAAAAGGAAAAGAAATAACTAAAATAATTAAAAATTAGAAAACTAAAATTAGAAAACTAAAAACTAAAATTAGAAAACTAAAAACTAAAATTAGAAAACTAAAAACTAAAATTAGGACTAAGGTAAGTAGCAATTCAAGGTAACATTTTTAATACATGCTTGAATTGTAAAAAAGATTGGGGGAGAGGACCAAGCTTAAGCGCATTGTGCGTTCTGGGTAGGCGCAGCAAAGGCGAATGGAAGTAGACTTCCGTGCGTGCAAAAGGAACAGAGAAAACTTCAGAAGAACGACTTGGACGGCTAGATACACGTCTGGTTATCTGTGAACCGAGATCTGTCAAGAAAATGCCTTGGCAAAGTTTGAAGAGGAAACACTCATCGAGGAACAACCTCCGTGATTGCAACGAGGACATACGAAGGAGGGAAAGACGAGAGGAGTAGGGACAATAGGGGATATTAAATTTAAAAAGAAGTGAGCGAGTGAACCTGCGCTGAATAGATTCAATAGCATCATATAAGTATTGAAAGCGCGGAGACCAGATTTGGCACGCATATTCTAGAATACTGCGTACTAAGGAGACATATAAATGAATACAGGAGGAAATATTGGTAAACATATAGGAAGAACGCAAAACAAATCCAGCAATCCTAGAGGCCCTGGACGTCATATTCATAACGTGAATATCAAATCTTAATTTCGAATCAAACACCACACCCAGGTCTCTAAAATGCTGGACAACTGACAGGGAAATACCAGACAAAGAATAAGAGAACACATGTGGAGTATTTTTATATGCGAAAGACATCTGGTGGCACTTCGAGATGTTCAGAGGCAAAAAGTTGTCTTGACACCAGAGATTAAGAGCAAACAAATCAGCTTGCAACTGGTGAAAATCGTTCGCGGACCTGATTGCTCTGTATAATTTTAAGTCATCCGCATATAAAAGACAAGGAGAATTGATTACAGAAGGAAGGTCATTGACAAACAAGATAAAAAGTAAGGGGCCAAGAATAGAACCTTGAGGAACTCCGGATGTGGGAAAAATAGGAGAAGAAATGGAACCATTAAAAGTAACACTGCAGGGACGACTAAGAAGATAAGAGGAAAACCAGGAGAGGAGGGGACCAAAAACACCAAAACCATTAAGTTTAAGGAGCAGCAGGTTATGGTTCACAGAATCAAAAGCCTTCGAAAAGTCTGTGTAGATTACATCAACTTGAAGTTGACAATCGAAGGCAGAGGCTACAAAATTAGTGAACTCCATAAGATTGGTCGATGTAGAGCGACCCTTGAAGAAACCATGCTGCTCAGGAGCAAGTAAGGGCTGTAGGAAAGGATAAATTCTATTGTAGACAAGACGTTCAAGGATTTTACTGAAACAGCAGAGGAGGGATATAGGACGATAGTTGGAAACAACTGAAGGATCACCACATTTGAAGATTGGGAAAATATTGGCGGATTTCCATAAAGAAGGGAATACACCAGAAGTAAGGCTAATGTTGAAAAGGATAGCTAAAGGAACACAGAGCGAGGATGAGAGGGATTTGACAAGGATGTTAGGAATACCATCAGGACCGGAACTGGCATTCGAATTTAAGGTATGCAAAAGGATTTCAACTTCCAAAGGATTAGTACTAAACATAGGTAATTCTGATTGCTAGTTGTCTCGGCGTATGCAGCTCGATTTGGCAGTCAGAGATCAAAAATTGGCTCCTAAAAGATGAGATATTTTTTCGGCGATAAAATTCAAAAACTGCCTGTAAGGTAGCAAAAAAAAGCAGCCAGCAAAGAACAACACTTTGTGTAACCTGTTCATTCATTTTATTGTGAAATAAATGAATTTTCGCCAAAAAAAATGGACTGAACTAAATTTTACTCGCAATAATAAAGAGATTTATAACCAATTAGTTAAAATTTAATTTTTGATAGTCTAGCAATAAATAAAAATAGTCTATATGATAATACTTTCGAAGGCTTTATCATTTGATTTACATTCCCGAATCAAATATTATCCACTTCGAAAGTTTTGAAGCAGATATACGCTCTCTATGATATTGTAGACAGGAAAAGAAAAGTTAATCGCAATCTAATATTTCAACTACAGGGTGGCGCAAAAGTGTCCACCTTTAGTATTTTTTGTATTTTTTCTTGTATAAAAAGAATGTACTTTTATTATAAAGTTTAAATTAATAATATAATTTTATTATAAAGTACACACATTAGGTAACATAATATGTAATTTTTGCGAAGTATATCTTATTTCGTTTTCTATACAGGCTAAGATATGCTTTCCGTAACTTTCACATAAATTTCTTAGATATTCTACCGAAATTTCATCCCACTCAACTTGTATATGTGAAATCAGTTCTTTCCTATTTTTTGATATGAGATTTCTAGAGAAAAGTTTAAATCTGGGCCACACATTTTCAATGGGGTTTAATTCAGGGGAATTATCAGGCTGATGAATCCACACATTAGAAAAGTGCTCATAAAATGCCTCATAAGTTTTCAAAGCTTTGCGTCTTGGCTCCACATTGCACCAAAATGCACCTTGGTTCCATCTTGCACTTCATTTCTATCCATAAATTGATGGTAATTATTAAGACATTGCGCAAAAACAAGGAGGATATTTTTTGCCTGTAATTACCTCCATTAACAAGTATTCCTTGCTCAACAATATGAAATTGGATTTTCCGCTACTGCTCACTCCGCCAGCTATCATGGATCTTAAGCTGAATTTTGCAGTCTGTATTACAAGTTTATTTGGGGAATCGCTGGCTCTGACTATCCTATTTTGTCGGTTAAGGATTGGATGCAGTTGAATCCATGACTCGTCCGTAAAAAGGATGTTTGCGTGCCGAGTTCCGCCACGGGCATTGTCCTAAGCCAATGCAAGGTTTTTCAGCTTTTGACAAGAGTTCAGACGGCCTCGAACGTTGTTATTGGAAAATAAAGGTTTGATGCGTTGTCTGTAGACTTGTCGGCACCAGTTAGTTTATCGAATGTATCGCTGAACTGTTCGCCTTGGAACATTTTTAGCGGCATCCGAGGAGTTTTTAAGCCGTATCGCCTCTGATTGCGTTCCTTTTCCTACTTTATTTTCAGCCAATGTTCGTATCTTTTTTTGGCTTCTGTAGAAAGTACCGACGGTCGACCACTTTTTTACATTTTTTGACAGTGTCCTTATGTGCCGTCAATGTTTTACTTTTGTCGCTGCGGTCGCAGCTCAATGTAGGCCTGCGTTGAACCTCAAAACGTTTTTGATAATCGCAAAAAAATTCAGTCTGATCCGTTGAAAATTTCCAAAGTTTTTCAGGTTTTGACAAAAGGTCATTGAAAGCAAGGTCTTGGCTATATTTGGTTCCTTCATGTCAACTAACAAAATCTGAATAAATGAATTAATGTTTTCAATTGTCCTTATATTATACCACAGATAATATCAAAAGCTAGTTAAAACAATACCCAAGTAATAGTGCGTTTGCATATTTGACTTAGGGCTATACATACATACCAATCCTTTTTGAATCTTGTTATCTGTTTTTGCCGACTGTTAATGTTTTCTATACCACTTAATATTCAATTTAGGAGATTTAGGATACTGTTAATGTTTTCTATACCACTTAATATTCAATTTGGGAGAGTTTGGCAATAAAAGCAAACAATTTTACAGAACAGTTAAAGTAAGAAAGCTAGATTTACTGGGTTTTTCCATGACATTCGGCTGCTATATGATTCAGCCAATAAAGAAGAGTGTATCGACCAAATCAATTTCTTAATTTCTATTTAGAAATCATACCTTGAATTGAGCTTTTTAAACTTGATATATTATAATTCTTACCAGCCAGTTTCTTTACCTCAAAATAAAACTAACCTATTTTCATTCTTTTACAGACATGGTTTATAGTGACGTATTCGACGCTCATTTACGTGGACCAGGTTTCGTGATGGAACCACCGCCTCGACTAGAATTTTCAAATTCCTCTGGTGGATGGTTGGATTGTTCAGCTTCAGGTAGCCCGCAACCAACTATAGATTGGTTATCGGTCGACGGTACGTCGGTAGGCGACTTAGGCGGTGTCAGAAGAGTATTACGCAACGGAACTTTAGTTCTTCTGCCATTTCCTGCTGCACAATATCGACAGGACATTCACAATACGATTTATAGATGTGTGGCGTCAAATAGTGTCGGTCGTGTTATATCCAGAGACGTTCAAGTTCGTGCAGGTAAGATTGCTATAATTGGTTTTGATTGTTAAACTAACTTAGGTTTCATTCTGTATAATCTGGAGTAACACCTGTATTGTGCAAGAAAACGAAATTACGAAAATAAATTTTGCTAGGTTTCAGATCACTTACAGAGAATCTTTGCTGTTGAATTAATTTATGACAAAACAAGTTTCGATAAGTTTTGCATTGTTGTTGAATGCTTTTTAAAAAATGATATGAATAAGGTTGTTGTATTTTATCGTTTCATTCACTGGATAGCCTCGTAAGCCAGCTCAAACAAAAATTTATCAAAATGCTTCAGGCTGGATTATACAGCGGTAGATGATATTTCTTTAGCTTTTAGTTCAGCATAAGGGACGTTTATTAGCATAACGACGTAATCAAGCGCATCTTAGTGTTCAAACCATGATCGGCCAAGTTCATTTAACAAAACAAACCAACAATAAGTTACAAGAATACGATTAAGGTTATATTCATCATTCACTCGCAACATATGGGTTCTCACTTGATAAATATCCATATTGCTTGTCTAATATCTCTTGTAACACTATTCAGCTCTTCGAAACGAACAAACTCTGCTTCACTCACCTCAATCTATTGCACTGCAGCTGGTTATTTTTAGGGCAACAAAGCAGCTCGCTGCAACTGGTTATTTTTAGGGCAGTACAAGAAAAAATTTGACACTGAAATAGAGCTGGCTCACTTGTTCGTCATATATTTTCTCTATTTTGAGAGCTTTTGTGACATTCTAGTATACATAAGTATAGAAGAAACGGAGCAGTCATGCCCAAAATGCAAAATCAAATTTCTTTTTTTAGAGTTTTTGAATATTGACTATAGCAAAATCTAAAAAATTAATCATTTTAACCCAAAAGTGTACAAAAAAGTTATTTTCCCAGCAAGAATCACATCATAGCCAAAGCCGTATGCTGACAATGCAAATAAATATTTCTGTCACTGATTTATGCCTGACTCACCTACTTGAATGAATAATCTCCATATTTCATTGCTTGCTCTTACTAAGACTCACTTTGTTTTTGAAGTACAGAATTATAAATGCTACGTATGGTGTGACAGCTGCCATACATTTTATGGTTAGTTTGGTTTGCCATTTTATCATAAATAGGTTGACGAATGAGCAACGTCTGCAAATTGTGCAGATTTATTTCGAAAAAAAAACCGTTCTGCTCGAGAAACTCATCGCCCACTCCGTCAATTTTATGGGCGACATAATCGTCCATCAGAACAATTGATTCGATTACCCATGGATCATATCCGCACCACGTTTACCCTCACTGATAATACGCATCCATCCAGACGTCGTACTGTGCGTAATGAAGAAACCATAGCAGCTGTAGAGCGAAGTATCGATGAAGACCCAAGTGACTCCATTCGACATCGTGCTTAACAGTTAAACCTGTGCCCATTCACATTATGGAAGATTTTACGGAAGGATCTTGGTTTGTGAGCTTACAAAATTCAATTCGTACAGGAATTGAAGCCGAAGTATGGGCCCAAGAACAAATTACTGCAGATCCCGAATTTTATAAGGAAATTTTGTTTAGCGATGAGGCTCTTTTCTGGGTGAATGGCGACGTCAATAAACAAAATTGCCACATTTGGACTAATGAGCAACCACAGGCGTTTGTCCAAACACCGTTACATCCGGAGAAAGTCACTGTTTGGTGTGCTTTATAGGCCGGTGAAATAATTGGTCCTTATGTTTTCAAAAATGCTGCTGGGGATAACATAACATTTAATGGTGACCGCTATAGAGCCATGATCAATGACTTTCTCGTTCTGGAATTGACTCGCCGTAATGCAGGGGACCTCTGGTTTCAACGGGATGGCGCAACATGCCATACAGCTCATGCAACCATCGACTTATTGAAAGAAGCATTTGGTGAGCGCATAATTTCTTGTTTTGGACCTGTGAACTGGTCTGCAAGATCTTGTGATTTAACACCGCTGGACTATTTCTTGTAGAGATACGTCAAATAACTCATCTACGCCGTCAAGTTTGAGACGCTTGACCATATGGAAGACAACATTCGCCGCGTTATTGCCGGGATACGGCATCAATTATTGGTTAGATTAGTCGAAAATTGGAACTCTCGTTTGGACTTCCTCCGCCCTAGTCGTGGTGCTCACATGCCCAAGATCATATTCAAATAAAAAATGGCAAAGAATTATCAATCCAATAAAACCAATTTCATGGCTATCAAAACAATTTATTCGTATTTTATTTCATTTCAAAGTTCTATACCTCTAAAAAAAATAACCTGCATATTATTAAGTACTGTGGATTTAAATATATTTTGTCAATGTATAAACAAAAAACAACAAATATTGACGAAATAAATGAATTTTCTATTTTCTGGTAGCTTCATTTAAAAATATTATTTCCTATGTGGCACGTTACTGAGCATCTCCTATTAGATTATCGTGAAAAACAAACTCTACCAACCGTAGATTTGCAAAAGCATCCACAGAATGGAATCCAACTCGATTGCCTGGGTCATTAAGTTCACCTTTTAGTTTATCAGATGAACTATCGATTTTTCAAACTTTCGCATTCACTTTCACACTTGGAAACTTCTGTTATAGCAAAGACATAGGAACTCACTCATTTATCCCAAAAGCAACAACTTCAACTAGATAAACTTTATGCAGAGAGTGTTATTCACATGCCTACCCACAATCGCACACCCACACCCACACCCGTTTAAGTAAGTCGTGATAAAATGCGGTTAACTTTGTTGCAAAGTATACTTTCACAGAAAATGAGCCTTTTATCCAGGTAATCTATCATATAATTTTATTTCGAAGTAAGTGTAAAAGTAACAAAAGCTGAAATTATTTCAGGTAAAATTAAGGCCTTCAACCATTTCATTTTCGATGTTTTCGTAGGAAATAACTAAAATGTGAAACACTTTTCCATAATATTTCATATATTGTTCGAAAATTGTCTCTATTATCTTGATATTATGACTCAAGAAACCAACCAGAACATGTTCAAAACGGAGCTCTCTTTAACTGTATTTGTTTTAGATCAATTGAAATTTAACATTTAACGACCGCGATTAAAAGGTGCAGATGAATTAAATAAGCAAAAGCTTTTACATTAAATGAGATTTTTACATGAGGCATGTTAATGTGAGCCATTTCAAGCTATCTAAAATCATTTCGACGTCACAATACAATCATATGATATCCAAGTACTAGTTTCGATTGCCATCTTTCCTGGACCCATAAATTCAATGTTTATTTCTTTTCTTAGCTTGGGTGCTACATTAAAAAAAGCAAAACGCAAGTGGGTTAGTTTTTTTAAATTCGTTTCCACACAATAACTCAAAAACATTTTCGAAACGACCATCCATTGTCTAACTAAAATATCATCACAATCAAATATCGTAGATGTTAGTTGTTTTTGTGGCAAAGTGGCTAGTAGTGATGCCAACCAGTCGTTTGCAGTCAGTCCGCATTAACTCGAGGAGGTATTTAGTCGTTGCGAGATTGTATGACCCCCACATGATTTTGGTCCCCCTGCAGGTCTAAATTGCACCCCATCTGCACGTCGCACCCTGCATCATTTTGGAGTCGATTGAGAACTTAGTCGTTTGGACAGGAGTAAGGATGTCTACCGGTCCAAAAGGGGAAGACTAACCACATACTTAGCTAACGCATCCGCCTTCTCATTTCCATCAATGCCCTTCGCAACGAGAATCGCGGTAAGGTTTTCTGGCGGAATGCATCAATCAAAAAATCCTAGTAATGCCAATTTCCTATTTCCAAAGCTATTTTCCAGCAATTATAAGATATACTCGTATACATGACTTGGAGCATGGAAAATGCTGCAAGGGAGAAACCTCATATGCTATAAGTCCAAGACTGGCCAGTGAAATTCACTCGCAGAAACAAGGGGAAAAGAGCTTGCGAGCATACATCCGTTATGGGTAGTCTGCTATATAAAGCGGAAAGATAAAAATTTCATAGCATTTCAAATCATCACGCACGGGTAAGTAAAATGTATGAAGACAATTCCCCCTAGTAGCAAAGAGCATGCGCTATTGGAATTTTCAATGAGCGTCACAATCACTCAGCATGCAAAAACCACACATGCAGAGATACGATCGGTCGCCGGCCAAAGCTTTAATTCATATTGAGGCGTATAAATGCGAGAATACGATGTCGTACTTTCCAAAAAGCTCTTATACATAAAGCTATAGAGCTAAAAGCATGAGTTTCCCTTGTAAAAATCTTCCCAGCCTAGGACATGCAATGTTAAAAAGAAACAACATGTAATGGTCCGGTAATGCTTCCACGCATTACGCGAAATGCTTACCGAATATATCCGTAAGCATTATTTTTCCTGTTGGGTTATGACCGGGAACGCAGAAGATTCTGACTCTTCTGTTGTTACCCAGTCTGTTCAGGGCCTGAATGCAATCGAATAGACACTTCATTCGTATGTGTGAGACATCAGTGCTTTTACCGCCGCTTGACTGTCCGTAAAGATACCCAACGGGAATCGCCGTAAGGTATTCTGGCGTAATGCATGAATCAAACAATGCTAGTAATGCGAATTTCCGATTTCCAAAGCTATTTTCCAGCAATTATAAGATATACTCGTATACATGACTTAGAGCATGGGGAATGCTGCAAAGGAGAAAGCTCATATGTTATAAGTCCAAGACTGGCCAATGAAGATCACTCGCAGAAACAAGGGGAAAAGAACTTGCGAGCATACATCGGTTATGGGTAGTCTGCTATATAAAGCAGAAAGATGAAAATTTCGGAGCATTTCAAATCACAGGTAAGTACAATGCATGAATCCCCCTAGCAAAGATACCTAGCAAAGAGCATGCGCTATTGGAATTTCCAATGAGCGTCACAATCACTCAGCATGCAAAAACCACACATGCTGAGATACGATCGGCTGCCGGCCAAAGCTTTAATTTGTATTCACCGTAGATGACGGAAATGCGAGAATACGATGCCGTACTTTCCAAAAAGCTCTTATACATAAAGCTATAGAGCTAAAAGCATGAGTTTCCCCTTGTATAAATCTTCCCAGCCTAGGACATGGAATGTTAAAAAGAAACAACACGTAATGGTCCGGTAATGCTTACACGCATTACGCGAAATGCTTACCGAATATATCCGTAAGCATTATTTTTCCCGTTGGGTGGGAACATTTCGCCTTGCATGTGAGCTTGCTGTCCAGAATAAGACCCAAGTTCTTAGTTTGTAACTTGAGACCTAACCTGGAGCCGCCAGCATGGTTGGGTCTAAATAATGGTTATAACCACCGCGGTTCAGCCATGAATGATTTTTGAATCATACGCTGGTTACAACGACGGCAGAGAGAAAAAGTTAAGTACATTTTTGACAATTTTTTGCGTCCATTTGTTAGCCTACG
Organism: Nemotelus nigrinus; assembly: GCA_947369275.1. Lineage (NCBI taxonomy): Eukaryota > Metazoa > Arthropoda > Insecta > Diptera > Stratiomyidae > Nemotelus > Nemotelus nigrinus. The sequence continues at coordinate 38,872,715 of OX376373.1, read as the reverse complement.
CTTCTGTTTTTAGCTGCGTTTATTTTGAAAAAAAAGTTGAGATAAATTAAACCGTTTTAACACATGCTCTTTTCAAGTTCTTTTAGCTCACCTTCAATTTATTTTGACTTTCATTAAATTTTATTTTTCATATAGTACATTAGAGAAAATAGGAACTAATTTGTATAATGGTACTTTCTTCTTCGACACTCATTCATCTGTTTTCATATCTTGTTCAAATTAAATCGAATTGTTATATTGTTTGTTTTCTATGATGAAAGCAGTTACTATGGATGATCTAACTAGTTTGCGTTCTAATCCATGTCAAGGAACGGTTTATTCAAAAATATTAAAAGCTTTTTTATGCTTATCTTTTCCATTACTCAAAACGCAACCAGCATCTTTCTGGAAGAGCAATATCCATCGATCAACGTGCACATAAATTTCACTATCAATTCCAATAAAAATCGAAGTTCCCTCCTCAAGACATAGCACCCCAAAGAACCGTTTAAGTTCAACTTTCAAACAGACTCATTCTACGGAAATGAAATGCTCCACTAACCTTTTCTACTTTGTCACGGTAGGCATGCTAGTATCGTTCGTGCTTCTTCTATACTTCACGGCTCCTTGCAGCTATTGCATACCAAATTCGGAATGTGCTCTACATCCTTTCGTACGTTCAATGGTCATATGTATATACAGTCGGGGTGACTGTATAGCTAGCTACACAGGAAAGCAAATTGATATGCATACACAAATCGGGAATGTGCTTGTGTTTGCATAAAACAAATTCCAACGTCCTGTCACGCTTCCATTCCGTTTAAAACGGATGGGAAGAGAGAATGTGGACCTGAATCTGACAGTCGGTCTAGTTTCGAAATGCCATTGCACTTTGCGTCAATACGAAAAATCAATAGCAGACTAAGCTAGTTGATTTTTAAAGCAATTTCCTGCTAGGAGTGAAACCGTGGGATAGCCGAATTCGGACGAACGACAATGCCTGCATGAAATTTTCGCATGACTCTCCATCAGATATAGAGAGAATTATTTGCTTTCTGTTGACAGAGCTGTCATAGACATGCAGTTTTGGTTATGTGTATCATTGTACAGTGTATTTGACAGACAAATGCCTACGTTCGATTTCTAGTATTCAGTTTAGGAGAAATGATGCTTAAGACATGGGGTTTCTTCTATTATTGTTACTGTGGTGACGGTAACGACCCAACCCAGGGCCGGGGCTTCCATAGGCGCGTATGGAGCAGTCACACCGGGCGCTGGCGAAAAGGGGGCGCAACTAATCAAACGTTAAGATTTACCTTCTCGCCTTCAAAAATTTGATCTTAAGTTATCAGTCGCTTAAGTCATGCTTATTAACTTTTTCCGTTTTAAAGAAAATATGTTCGAATTTCTCTTTCTATTTAATTAGTCAACTCTTCTCAAAAAATAGTTTCTTCTACCCGACAATCCCATCAGAAAGCAAAACAATATATGAAATTACCATACATGATACAGTCATTACCTGCAATGCAATCGTATAATCGTTGAAAGCTGTTTTGCTTAAAGTTTATGATATACATATGTACATATGTATGTAAATTACTTGCAGCAAACCCTGCCTTCACATGCAAGAATAAGAACTGCCTACACATTCCAGGCAATGCAGGAAAACACTATTTATTTTCCCACAAAAATCATTTCCCTTACCAGCCGATGACTTCCCTCGATAAAAAAGAATTAAACTAATAATGTTGCTGTAATATTTCCATCCTAAATTGAAAATTTTCATTTACAAATTTACTTTTCTCGTTTGGATTTGACTTAATCATTAATACCCGTACGCAATGGTGCAGTATTTAAAGTAGCACCAGAACATTTTGCTCCTAATCTATTCCATACGAGCAGTATGCCTACAAAAATATGTATCGATCGATCGATCAGCAGCGAATGGTGCACTGGACGAAGTCTGCGCCACAGAAATTTTTTTTTATATGAAGTTTTCTACATGGCGAGAAATTTTCATGAAGATCGTATACGTGGGCATGGCGCAAGATGCCAATATTGCTCCATTTACTATGGTATGCCACTCAGGCGATTTCGGCAAGTATTTTGTGATGAAGAGGTGTTTCGCTAAATGTTAATGAAAATTTTAGAAATGCATATTGATTTGTAGGTTTAGTAATGAATTTTGGGGTTGAATATTGATGCATTTTTTTCAATGATTAAGATCAAAATAAAATATCTATGTGGGGAGTATATATGAAAACGGGAGTAAATTTATAAAAGTTTTCTGTATGTACTGGCAACAATTGTGCAATAAATTTGCTTTTCATTTTCCTGATGTTAAGTAACGGTATTTTGCAATACCAAGAGTATAGTGTTATTAGTACCATGTTAAGAGTAGTGCTTGGATTAGATGATTTTTCTGAACAACATTTATTGGTAAATTATTGCCTTTGTAGCTGTGTTGTTTTGTTGTTGTATTTTATATGTATGAAAGATTGATTATCTACTAGAATATCATCAATTGTTAGCAGAAAATTGTCGGGTAATGCAAATAGGAAACGAAACCGGCTCTTAGAGCAGGTTTTGAAAAAGTATATAGTGTCGCTGGCCTTTAAACCGTTGTGTGAAACGAGGTGGGAAAGTAGAATAAATGCACTTAGACCTTTGGCTTTTACTTTCGAACTTTCGCGAGGCGATGATACTAAATTCAATCACACCGCTGAATGCTTAGGTAATAAAATTATAGAATTCCAATTTTTGTGTTGTATTTTGATCTGGTAGAGTTTTTAAATAAAATAAATATTGCAAGTAAATGTTTGCAGAGTCCTGAAATTCGCTTGGAGACAGCGGTTGAAATATTAAGCTCTACAAAGATGTTTTTAAAGCAGTTATGTTCAGAGAATGAATTTGTAAAGTTTTTTGATAATACAAAATCAATTGTGTGTGACTTGGATTTTCCTTATGAATTTCAAAGCTCATCTGCATTAAGATCAATGTGAAAAAGACCTCTCTTTCATTACAAAGGTAGAGATGTAGTGGTTTTGGATCCTCAGGAAAAGTTCAAAATTGATTTAAATTTTAAAATACTGGACTAGGCACTACAATCATTTTCTGAAAGATTCGACTAAATACTTGTACACAATTAAATACTCAGTTGCTTATATAATATTAGCAAAATTCAATATACCCCAGATATTATTTCCCAAGACTGTCTCAGTTTGGAGGAAAAATTGATTTTAAGTAGTCAATCTGATATAAGTGGATCTGAGCTTTTTGAGGAGATAAAAATGTTTTCTGTAGTTATGCTTCCTAAACATTCACCGACGAAAGTGCTGTCTTTTATTTTTGATAGACATTTGGAAACAATGTGTCGAAATGCAGTTATAGCGTTGATAATATTTTTAACCATTCCTACTACAGCCGCACCTGGTGAGCGTAGTTTTTCTAAGTTAAAGCTGATCAAGAATTACATGAGGTCAACTATGTCTCAAGAAAGATTAGTGGACTTAGCAACAACAGCCATAGAAGGGAATTTTTTCGGAAGAGCTAAATTATGATAAAACCATAGACCAATTTGCGAAAATGAAAGCAAGAAGGGTACAGTTTAGCTAGTACGAATTAAATTAAGCTTTTCTCTTATCATTGACTTAAGGTCAGAGTGAATTTTACATTGGGTTTACAATTCCTATGATTTTTATTCGCGTATGTATGTAAATATATCAAAAATTGAAAACATTCTTTTAGTTGTTGTGTTTTATACATTTTATTTATTGTTAAAATATTTATTTTTGTATATATTAATATCATGTATAGTATAACCTTATGGGTTATACGGACTAGGCCTACTGGGGAAACCTCTAAACGTGTCTAATGTTCTTCTACCTCCTGTGTTGTGGATATTAGCATGTATATATATATATATATATATATATATATATATATATATATATATATATATATATATATATATATATATATATATATATATATATATTTATATATATATATATACCCTTAAGTCCTTAGTTTACTCACACATACGAGTATTGGTTGATTGACCATGAGGTATATTCTTTTAGGATTCATTGAATGTATTGCATAGGCGCAACATCTGGCTTTTGCACCGGGCGCAGAAATCATTCGCCCCGGCCCTGACCCAACCCGTATTTTTTGGGTGATGTAACGTAACCACGCTTATTTATTTAATATGCAGAAACAACATTAAAATTTCCCTTTAGTTTACTTGCAAGTGATTTTTTAATTTAACCTTCCCTTAGCTTTAAGTTTTTTATGTTTGAGAAAAGAGTCACATTTATCAATCACTGGTGGCCACACATATGATATCAGCTTTATCATAATCATGCCCAGTGATGTATTAATACTACTTGATGCCCTAAGTATTCCACGTCTATAGGCCCCAGTACCAGTATCGATCGAAAAAATGTTGATGCAGTATTTCAGTATCTGTTATGTTTTGACTGTGATTTCAAAAATATAAGTTATTGTAGTAAATTTTAAAATTTTAAATAACCAAACAAAAAATTTATAATTTGTCGTAATGCGACTTACGGTTTTAAAGTAGAGCAAAGTCTCGATTGGTAGTAAAAAATTCAGTTTGCAAAGCATTAAAAATAGCACAGCGTCAAAGACCAACATTTACACAATTTTGGCCTATGTACATGGTTAATTTTGAGATTGTGATATAATATAGCGCCTGCCACCATTATGGCCCACAAAACCATGTACATATTATAGAAATGCATTATAGCTCTAACCCCATGCATTATAGTCCTGATAAAAAGCTAAGCAAAAGAGTAACTGTTTAAGACAGTTTCAGATATTACTGAAATGCTATTTCTTGATTTCTTAATAAATACAAATAAGTAACGGTTTGGTTACTGAACTTTTGACTTTTTGATTTTTAAAAAAATACAACCTCGTGATCCTATGCCTTCACAGACGTCACTTTACTCACCAAGCTATACAAGCTTGATGGAAGTTCATTGTTTTTTAGCCTACTTGAATGATATGTGCCGAGTCTCAATTACTATGAGGTTATGTTCATAGTAATAGAGACTTTTTCGGTAGTCGTGGCTACGAGCATAGTAGAAAAGTCCGTAGCATATGGGAATTCGGCTCTTGTAGGTTTATTTTATTTCTCAGGGTACTATGTACACAGCTCATGCGACCCTAAATGCTACACTTTGTTACACAGGAGTATTTACCCTATGTAGATTGTGATATTATGACACTGGTAACCATATATTATAGCTCCGGGTACTATGCACAAAGCATATGTGACCCTAAATGCTGCACTATGTTAGATAAGTTTTGTTTCTTGGTGTGACTGTAATTACTTGTCTTTGGATATCTCCAAATATTTCTCTATGTTTTTCTTTTGCATGGAAACCCTGTGCTTTCGAGCTTAGGATGTGAATCATTTTACTGACCTCAGTGTCACCTTCGATCGGAAGCTTAAGTTTGATATTTATTTTTGTATTATCACTCAAAAGGCATCCCGGATCACTGTTGTTTTGACATTTTCACTCGTGTGCATTAGTAGAATAAGAACATTAGTATTCAAATCACTTTGGCCGAAAAACATAAATATATACAGTGAAACCTCTCATAGGCGGACACTCATGGTGCCAGTCTTGTTGTCCGGCTATGGGAGGTGTCCGCTTGTCGGAGGTATCGAACAAAATTTAGAATTTTATATGCTTATTAAATACATACAAATGTTTACATATATGTATGTATTAATGTAAAAAAGTACATATTTCAATTATAATTACTTCGTGTTTTTTAATATTTATATGTAGATACAGATACAGGAACTTATATTTATGCATACATTTTTCTTGTTTTTATAGTCATAACTAGGTTATATATGTGTTACATAGTATGTAGAGAAATAATCTAATGAAAAAACTGATCAATTTTCGATTGCTGAAGCTTAGTTTGTTTCCATTTGAGCTGTTGTTTCTCGAATTGTTTCTCTGCTATTTTCAAGTATTGAAATGCTACATAGTCATCTTTTGCAAATTGCTTCAAACGAACGATTTGCTTCAAGGCCTCGTTATATGACTTTATTGGATCAATATCTTGAATGGTTTCCTTGTCATCGGAATCGTTTTCGTCCACAATGTCAATTTGATTTTCAAGTCGAATCTCAATATCGTCATTTTCAGTGTGTACTGTCTTATCAATGTTTAAAAATTCTTCCAAATTTTGGTTCTTGAAATCGACGAACACTTTTGATAAGGGCAATTCATCTTCGGCATCAAATTCTAAAATATTTTGAGTTGTTTGTTCGAATGCTGCTTTCCTAAAACCATTTTTGATAGTCACTTCATCAACTTTATCCCAGGAGGATTTGATGAAGTATAATGCGTCAAGAACATCTATTGTTTTTGCGAGCTCTGATGCTGACTTGGTTTTGTCAATTTTCGATAGAATGTATTGGAGAATCAATCCTCTATAATTAACCTTGAAATTTTGTATAATCCCTTGATCCAAGGGTTGACAGACTGACATAGTGTTAGCCGGTAAGAAAATTATGGTAACATGTGTTAATTTCAAATCTCTATAATGAGATGCCGCATTATCCAAAAACAAAATAACTTTTCTATTTTGAATTTTCATTTTCCTGTCCAATTGCGGCAGCCATTCGGACATAATATCCCGCGTCATCCACGCTTTTTGGTTCGACTTCCAATTGGCAGGTAAATCTTGCAAGCCAAGATTTTTGAATGCACGAGGACGGGCTGCTTTACCTATGACTAATAGCATCTCCTTCTCCCCTGCCATAATCACACAAAATAAAACTGCCAGCCTTTCTTTCGACAGTTTGCCACCAGTACATTTTTTGGATTTCAAGGCGAAAGTTTTATCGGGTAAAGCACGAAAAAACAGCCCACTCTCATCAGCATTATAAATATCCTCGGGTTTATATCCAGACAATATAGTGGGCAATTTTGCCCTAAACTGGTCAACGTCTTATTGATCAACATCTGAAGCTTCGCCAGTTATGCACTTGAATGTTATATTGTGCCTTTTCACCCATTTTTCTAGCCATCCATTCAACGCCAAAAATTCACAATATCCCAATTGTTTGGCTATTTGTTTTGCTTTCGCTTTAATAATTGGCCCTGAAATTGGAATATGCTGGTTTCTAGCCGTGGCAAACCAATCAAAGCACATCTGATCTATTTGTGAACCTCCCGTCTTGAGAAAGCTTTTCTTTCGTTGAATGTTAATACCAGAATTCCATTTGGATCGAATGGTATCTCGATTTTTCACAATATTTGCTGCTTGAGTTTTTCAAATACCAAACCTTTCAATGAAGAAAAATATAGTCTTTTCACTTCCTTAATAACCAAAAATCACCTCTTTGCTAATTCTCGAACTGACAGCTTTTCTTTTTCAAATACGTTAATTATTTCATTTTTTTCATTTAAAGAAATAACGTTTCGTGTAGCCATACTGATATTTGCACATAAAAATCACCGTATAACACACGCGAACTATGCTGAAGCATATAGAATCAAGCCAGAATATCGAGTAACTGCCACACACAAAGCAATTTATTTTCTAAAATGTGGAGTCCCTCTTTACATTCCAGACAACGACTTCCACAAACATTCAACAACAACAATCTTATAAGGGGAACCCCGATTTGATTTCAATTTTCGTATTAATATTTGGTAAAACATGTTTTGTGTCCGCTTGTGAGAGGTTTTTTGTATCGAATGTACGAAAATATGGTGTCCGCGTCCGTTCATTGGAGGGTCCGCTTGTTGGAGGTCAATTTGTTCCCAAAACGAATCCACAAGCGTGTGTAAAGAAAATTTGTCCGGATATGGGAGGTGTCCGCTTATTAGAGGTGTCCGCAAACGGAGGTTTCACTATATATATATATATATATATATATATATATATATATATATATATATATATATATATATATATATATATATATATATATATATGTATATATATATATATAAATATAATCAAAAAATTTCAGTGAAAAATCTCAGGAACGCACCATCCGATTGAACTGAATAATTTTCAGAATACACTGGTGTATATGCAGAATAGTGCCAGGTCTCACAAAAAGTCAATAATTTTAAACCCTTTGGCACCGGCGGCCATTTTGGTGATCTTATAAACATACCTAATATTCTGTCAACAAGAAACTTTTGCAAAAATAAAGTTTATGGACTGAATTTTGAACGTGTTTTAAATGTGAATATGATAATATATTTGAAACTTTTAACCCTACGTGTGTGCTAGGCTCCTAAAATGAGATTGGAAAAATTAGAAAATTTATGAATTGCGATAACTTTTTACTAGATAATCATATCATAATGAAACTTACAAGACATATTAATGTTGTTAATTTGCACACATGCATAGTTTTTGATGAACGTGCTGACAACCCTGTAGCTACGGCAGGCACTGAGAGTGAAAACATTCATACCATCGAATCTCCTAAAAAATGTCCGTTTCTTACAATAAAAACCAACTTGCATACAAATCTTATGTTTTATCTACACAGTCAAAGTACAACTTTGGAAATTTCATGTCGCACGTTAACCCTTTCTCAATTTACCTATATTTTTTGCATCAAAATCTTATGTTCACGGGAACTCACGAACCAATAATCAGATACAGTTGAAATTTACAGAATACATTGAACTTAAATAGGAACAGGTCTGGTAGAAGCGATTTTGAATTGTAGGCAACTCTGTGCCAGTGGAGCCATCTTGAAAAATTACAAAGAAAAAAAAACTGCTTTTTGCCCTATGAATTCTGATTCAGTTACCAGATTTTCATGAAATTGGCACAGTAGCTGAACCTTACTCTAAGCCATATTTGATAGAAATTTATTTGAAAAATTCGATAGGTGCTGCCAGCTATGGTAATTTTTGTGCCTTTGGTTCTGAAAATTCGCTCAGGAAAATAAAGCTTTTTGCCCTATAACTTCCTGTCCAGTCATGAAATCAATACGAGTTTCATAAAATTAATGGAATTTATTATAGGCATTATTCAGGCCAAATCTGGTTGAAAAGCGACTTTAGGGTTGCCAGCTATTGTTGATTTTGTGTTTATTTGCAATATCTTTATTAAGCGATTTTATCGTAAAATTTTCAAATGGTAATGATTTTGTAGTAACAATAAACAGCAAATATTAAGTTTTCGATTATTTGAAAAATTTTGCGGCTGGTAGCCCAAAATTTCTTTATACTCCTATAACTTCGAATGCAGTCATCGGATCGAAACGAAATTCGCAGGGTAGGTTAATTTCATCGTGAAGCAAATGTGATATATTTTTAGTTTTGATACTGGCAAAAGGTTGCCAGCACGAGTCGGTTGTGCTATTTTTGTATCAATCAATGCTTACAGTTAGTATTCATAACGGAAACATTTACAATGAATATAGGTTAGGTTAGGTTAGTGAAGAGGGCTGCTGGGAACGCGGCCAGCATTAGGCCACCAGTTTGGGCCCATTTGTCACCCTCATAGACAATCACACGCATTCACACTTACAGCCATGGCACTGGCGGGATTCGAACCCGCAGACCCCGTAGCACGCCACTTTTCGGCCTGACGCCTTAGCGAGCAGAGCTACCGGGCCCCCTAAGACGCCTAATTACAAAATAAATAAAATAATGTAAAAAAAAAATATAATTAAATAAAATATAGAATAAGAATAGAAGTACAAAATTAGAGTACAGTAAAAGAAAAAATAATGCTAGCCGCGTTCCCATCAGCCCTCTTCACTAACTTAACCTAACCTTATTAGGCGTCTTGCTTGTTGAATGATTTTTTCGGAATACATTACTAAACTACTAAATTATTAAATAAAACTAAGAGCTGTTTAAATTCAGTGAACAACTATAACTCCTAGTGCAAAACTGGCTGAGCGTTGAGAATCTTTTATATCATTTGTGGACTTTTTATGTTTTAATTTTTAAAAGACTGCTCAGCCTTACAGTTGTATAGAAGCTTACAATCAAAATTAATAGAGTGTCCGGGTCGGCCGATACCGAAACTTTAGTGCAGTACTCTGTCTGAGCTGGAGAGTTTAATGAGGATTTCTGAGGGGCTCTTAGTATGGCCAGATAGACGCCATAATAACTCGGCGCTTTGAAATTCTCAAATGATATGATTATATCCCTGACCATTTTGCTATTAACCATAGATCTAACTGTTTACCAGCATTTCGTACTGACAAAAACAGCCGAAGGTTTTAAGAAGCCTACTGTTTTTCAGTCACCATAGTGCCAGGAAAGTGATTCTCAAGTAAAGTTTGTAGATTCTTCTTTTTGGATTTGATACATTTTTCATCTGGACATTTCAGAGAGTCTAGTTTGGCTTGCAGCTTATACAGCCTCGATCGAGGTCTCTCTTGTAACCACCAGTTCATCACACTGAATAATTCTGAAGTCCTCACCAAGGTTTTTCTATTCTTTGTGAGATTCTGTAGGCGAGCCAGTCATCCTCGGTGTTGCTCTTACAGCAGGATTGAGAAGTTTTCAAATAAAAATACATATAACTAACATGATATTGTTATAGAGTTGTAACTTCTCATGTGGCATAGACCCCCGCATCATATCGCGGTCTATGTGCCTGAGTCCGTCCTTTTTTGACTCTGATTGCACATCATTTGTGTGACTTAATAAAAAAATATCAAACGTACAGTGAAGTATGCTCGCTGGTGGTGTTGCGATGTTTTGATCCTGCATGTCTGCATCTGGCGTCATTAATTTGAAAAAATTGCAGGGATCATAGACAAAAATATGTGTCTCAATAATATCAAATATTTGAAAAGCTGGATACAAGTGAGGAGCTTCGGTTTTATAAGAACGACAACTCAAAGTACATGTCGGATACCGTGCGGTCCTGGCTCACATGGAACTACCCCGACTTGATGAATCAAATTGATAAATTTAGAAAACAACATTTGTCAACAAAACATATTCAGTAAAGATGACTTTAGGAAGGTGCTATTGAAAGAATGTAAAAACATCTAACCAAGCATTGTCTAAAAACTACACGATTTAACACCATACAGACTTCAAGCCCATGAATAGGCAAAAGGTTATCATACCACATAAGTATGAAGATATAGCACAATTTCCAATATTTCAGAAGATTTTTAAACTTAAGTTAACTAAAGTCTGGCTCGAAATTCGTGTGATAACCACTTTAACAAGCGCACATTTGTGCGTTCAACTGAATGTCATGAGTTTCTCGCAGATTTTCCTTATTCCTGAAATGCCAACTCCTCCAGCTGCTATACTAAACAGAATCTTTCCACCTTGTCACTAAACAGGATTTTTCGATTTTTATAGGGTGAATAAAATAGAGTTCAATCTTTGCAAAAGACCACAGGCTGCATTAATTTAAATTGATTTTTGCAACTATTTGTCTATAATTTGATGGACAGATTTTTATATCAGTTGGTTTTTTGGGCTCTGGATTTCGATAACCAGTGTCAGGTTATTTCATACAAATATAGCTGTAACTTGTCGTTACGTTATTTTTTTTGCAAGTTCAGGAGTAGGTTTAAGATTTGTAACCGTTTTTGTTTGCAAAAAAAAGGCATAATTATATCAAATAATATTTAATCAAATCCTATTTCAAATCTAAAATATAGAAGATTTAAACTAGTGAATGCAACTCAGGTAGTTTAATCTTGCGTTTTAACATAGAGTACTATTACTCTGGAGAAAAGAAAAAAGGATTAATGTCATCAGGCTTTTGTCTACTCTGATATCAATTGTCGCGTCTAATGATTTCGTGTATTGTGTGTCTCATTTACATGGACACTCAGTTCGTAATCTTATCATAGACCGACATACTTCATTACATTACATCTCAGCAAGTATATGTGCATAGTAGACAACATACATTACAATACTGTACATTCATGTTGATCCTGTAAAAGCTTATCTGGCCGTTAATTAACTATATACAAATCTTTGTTTTCTAATCCCTTACAACAGTTGTGGCACAAGCGTATAAAGTGGACGTGGAGGTACTTGGAGCTTCTCGAGGCTGCACAGCAATCCTGCGATGTGTTGTTCCGACCTTTGTCAAGGAATTAGTTCGAGTGGTCTCATGGGTGCAAGAGCCTGCAATTTATATTTATCCATCACTTCAAGGAGGTATGTATTTCTGTTTGAGTACTATGCATGCATTTATTCTAGTAACATACAGATACATTACATAACACTATTATATTACACCTTTGTATAGTCTCTGACACTTTGAACCGGTAAGCCGTGTTGTTTTTATTGTTCTCTTAGCATGTCTAGTCTTTTGTTCTATAAAGACAAATGGCAACTGAAATGAAACTATTTTGAATCAACGAACAAAAACTCCTAAAAATGAATAGGAGATATGCATAACAATATGAATCAAAGTAAGGAATACGAGTAATATTCACGTTTCCTTTGAATGGAGGTGTACTTCTCCGAGGACTCACGAACTTTACACGCAAAAAAAAATTTAAATGCTCTTCGAAAACTGCTTCTAACATGATCTGCGTTTTTTGCGTCTTCATCGAGACATGGTTATGGTAGGAAACATTGAAAACAACAACTGTGGTAGAATGGTTGTTGTTTTCAATGCTTCGTATTCCACCCAACTCTCGGTAGAGGTTGAAAAAATGCGTCAATTTATTCCGAATAGTAATGTGCTCATAAGATTTTCTCAAAGCAAATGATCCAATTAGTAAAACTTAATAAAAGCAAAAATTTTCTAATGTTAGAGGAATATTTTTTGAAACTTTAAACCTGTATCTTAGACCACATGATTAATGAGTATATGTCACTTGCGCGAACAGGTTAAAATTTGTAATTGCTATCTTGATTTAGTGCTTAGAGTGCCATGCGTCAATTTCACAAAGTGCCTTGAAATATTCTTGCAGACATTATCATTTCTAATTCAAATGCGGCAATCATATTGATAGGCCCCATGACGCAAACTCCCATCTGCAGGCCTGATAAAATTACACAAAGTGCTTTATGGTCTCTTGACATTTACATAGAAGTCATGCTCACTGCCTGGCTCCTGTCTAACATAATCATAAAAGAATAACACAATTTATGTTTCTGCTTTTGCAGATGGAAAATTTCATCTCCTTCCCACCGGAGAATTGCTTATCCATAACTTGGAATACAACGACAGATTCCCAACGTATCGGTGTCGAACAATGCATCGTCTAACCAGACAAGTAGTTGTCAGTTCTGCAGCAAAAATCAGGATAACGGGTATGTTGTATGGACTGCCTGGGACCTGTGACGTTATTTTTCAGACTTGACAATTTAAAAGTCAGAGCCGGGTCTCTTTTGTTTGACGGACGGTCTAGCTCGACTCAGACCGTCTCTGAAGCGTTTCTAGTTGCTATTGTTTCACAGAATAGTAAAGTTAATTGACTGGAAGAGGAGACCTGTAGTGGTGGAGTCAGCTTGTAGGAGATAATGCCGCATTGAAGGAGCCGGGGCGAAACCAGTTCTACTGAGTTGAAAGTCTAGCGAAAATGAATTCGTACACGAAATCCAAAAAATGCTGTCTTTACTTTTAGCGAAGATCTGTATACATAGAGCTGGTGGAATATTTAGTAAAGATGGTACCAGCTGCTATTTGATAAGATGTAACCTTATAATCAGCATTTACTCCTTCGAGTTTGAACATTTTATGAAAATATTTAACATTAGCTAATACATTTTCCGACTGAGACTTTCATTCCCATACAAATATTTTCCTTCCAAACATTATTTTTCACAGTCCGTCAGTGAGAAAATGCAGGCCCAGACATTATCCACCACAACAATCCCGGGAGACATACTTGACAACTGTAGTACGTTAGAAAAATCGTCTACCCATTACGTCGTGTTCCTCACTGGCAGCGAGTAACAATTTCAATGGGGCTTTTTTTTATCGCCTCAGAGCGTTTCGTCAATAAAGAAACAAGATAAAACAAGGAAAATCTCTGCGACTGGGAAAAATTCTAGAATGTTGGAGTTAACAATGTCGGTTACAATGAAAGTCCTTTTTCTAAGTAAGCTGAACAGAGCCGAACAGCTTTGAATGATATGACAAAATGCTGAAGAATAAAACAAAGCAGACGCCGAAGGCTCTGACTGTACTATACGGACGACTTAGAACTTGCTGCATTAACGGCGTTAACGTATTTCGTTTGCATTTCATTCTAGATCATCGGGGAATTGTATCGCCGAGTCTCGTTGAGCATACAGCACATGTTTCAGTGGCACAGGACGAGGGAGCGGTTTTGCTTTGTGTGGCTCAGGGATGTCCATCGCCGGAGTATAGGTAAGATAATTTTGGTGTTGTTTTATTTGAAATATAACTTCTACTTGCTAAGAGAGTGCGGCGAATCGATTAACTCAATTTGGCATAATGAACGGAATAATAAGAAAATATTAGTATCCGTACTTCACTAAACATGTTTAAAGCCGAAAAATCGATTCTGAAATTTCTTTCAAGACAGAACGTAAATGTTGTATAAGATGATCCATATTCAATCAAATTTACCTCACATTTTTCTGGTAAAATACTAGTGTTAACTTGCAGCCAAATAAAATCTTACGAATAATTCGATTTCCTATCAATAATTCCATTCAGCTATGTAGTTTAATTACAGTTTTTCATATTATTAAATTGGTAGAAGGAAACGACAAAAACAAACACGCTGTCTAAAAGTTTTTTTTATGATAATTTTTGGAAAAAATTTAATGTAAGATGAGCACTGAATGCCTAAAAGTAGACAAAGAAAATTTTTAAAATTTCTAACTGAGACATTAGATCATTACAAAATTTATGGGACGTTATGATGCTTATAAAAAATAGGTCTGTCAGATTTTTAATGAATGTGCTCAGGGCCGGATCTTCCTCTAGAGCCAATGGAGCAGCTGCGCCGGGCGCAAGTCAGAAAGGGCGCAGATATTTCGATCATCTTTAGTTCATAATAACAAAAATATCGAGATACATAGATATTCAAAGTCCATTCTATTCAATTGGTAGTTTATATTCTTATTTGTTTTATTTTTTTTAATGCGAATTTTGTTCTCACAGATCGTTTACATGCCTCTTTAGTTTCAAACCAGCCCTATTCGGATATAAAATGCTCTTGCTGTGCAACAGAAAAACTTACAAACACGATCGCTGTTTGGGGCGCAAAAATTGCATTACGCAATTCAGAGCATTATTTTTCATGAATGAATTTAGATTACTTCATTCTACTCATTACATTACTTCCTTGTATGCTGCATTCTACTCCATTTGTGTTTTGAAAGAACAAAGAATTTTCTAATGGTACACTTTCCATTTGAGGAGCAAAATAAATTGTGGAACTTAGTTTCAAAACTTATCTGAAGTACGTTTGATATGGATTGTTTGAATAGTAGCGAATTTAAATTATATTTCAAAGTTCTTTGACTTGAGTTTGATTGTTTTTAAGCTCAAATTATGTCGTGAAATCAGAATTTTGCGCTCGTTTGTCAATTTTGACTCTATCATTAGTTCAATTTAAAAAAAAAGTTGCAGTAGTATGACTAAATAAATTCGTGACAACCACTTCCTCAACCAGAATAGTGTTTCAAACGTGTCGAGTGCTGTGCTGGATTTCCCTTCCGTTATGGAATCGGGAGAAAAAAAATTTTCTGCGAAACGGGATGATAGACTTCCAAATAATTCTAGTCCGTGCTCTTCCGTTTCGATGTTAAGAGAGGTGTGTAGTTTTTCAATTGAATCAGAGCTTGTTGGTCCTAATTCGTGGCTCACACTGATATAGAAAATAGTTCCAATTATTCTATCGAAAGGCCCCGTCTAAATTAAAACATTCGATTTTATTCGATTCGATGTCACTAAAAATAGGAGATTTAGTCCACAGCACTACCAAAGATTGTTGACATTATGGCAATACAGCTTCCAGGCCATGGTTGGTTTATGTTTAATGCAAAGGTTTTTGCTGCTTTATTATTTCAACTCAGAAAAGTAGTCATTCATTTTCTGGTACAGGTTGTAGGGACTGGGGCCATTTAAGTCGAACTATCAAGGAACATGAAACTAGTGAAGTTCACATGACGAGTTTTAAGTAATGGAGGGACTTTTATGTAGTTTTAAGTAAGGGGGTGGGGGAGGGGGAGCTAGAATCGAGGACAGGGAAAACCATAAATATTTTTTTACAAAATCAAATATCAAAGAAAACTGAGCACTGGAAAAATGTTCTGCAACGTTATTGGATTCTCGTGCAATGTCTAGCCTCGCAATCTTTAGCGTTTAGAGGAGGCTCAAACGTATTGTATGGGCCTGATAATAGCCATTTTCTCAAGCTAAGAAACTGTTGTGAGATTGAATTCAGTTTTAGGGGAACATTTGATGCGGATCCAAAGTGAAGAAATCCCCTACTAATACTTGATACGGAATTAACATATAAAGCAAAAGATGCGCCTATCCCTCAACAAAGGTTTAATTTATAATTTTATTTTGATGCTTTGGATTAAGCAATTATTTCTTTGACAAAACGCTTTGAACAACTACAAAAATATAATGAAATATTAAGTTTTGTTTATCACATGGGGAGGCTTAAAAACAACACTTCAGCATTGCTCAAAGCTTGAAGAAGCGTTGACACATAATGGATTTTCAGATTCAAACGGTTTGAATTTTATGAAGAATTGTCTTGCTTAGTTAAATACTTTGGGAAAATTAATGCTTGCTGCGCTGTGTTTTCAAGAAGTTAAAATAAAGACTTCTCAGAAAACTAAAATTTCTCTCCACAGAATTTGTAATTTTTGTATATTAAAGCGATTGAGAGTAGATAAGCCCAGTGAATTTCACTCTTGCTATTGCCGCATAAAAATCGGAGTTTTCTAAATAATTTATGTCTTAAATATATATTTAACGCTTATTTTTGTTTGTTTGAATTAACGAATAATTTGATTTTTTTATAAATATTAGAAAAAACAGCATCACTAAGCCAAAAATTGGAGAAGAAAAATATTTCTGCTTATTGAAAACTTGAGACGAGAAAATTTTGAGAAAAAATTCTTATACTGCATTGCTCGAATGAGCAAATGTCTAGTTTTTTTCAGGAAAATTTCATGTTTAGTAACCCACAGGTAAATACTAGCAAGTGCTAGTAAAAACTTGTCGTGAAAGAGAGGGTCAAAAAATGAAAATCATAATTTAGAGGGCGTCAAATGTCGTTCTGCGCCGGGCGAAAATATGGCCAGAACCGGCCCTGAATGTGCTGGTGATTCTTCACTACGGGTAACATGTATAGAGGAAGTGTACAGCCATCGTCTCCTAAAAAAAATTTAGTTTTCGGGATAAATATCAACGATTGATGCTGGATGCGACACATTCAGTTAAAAAAATTTTACTCCAAAATTTTCTTAAAGCTAGTTTAAAATGAAACTCTACAAATAAAACTCTACACATTTAATTTCTGCAAAATTCTGCATCCCGCAAGAACTAAAATCCTACCCAAATCGTCTATATTTTGAGCACTTGAAATTTGTCTTTGCGAGAGATATGATAAGCGGCTCATCAGATCAAAATGTAATTCACAAGACAAATTAGCACTAACCAGGACCAAATGTGATAGAAGTTTTACCAATATGCTGTACCTGTGGTGACATCTTAAAATAACGCTCAAGAAAAATAAAAGCAATTTTTCTACAGCTTACGATGCAGATATTGAATCTAATTGAATTTGACAGAATAGGCTAATATCAACGTCCAGTAGTTCTGGTTTACTATAGATATTAGGAAAGAATTGCCAAACCTTAAAAATTAGTCTTTTGAGTGGATCACATGGGCTCGAAGCTTTTATTTCGGTCATTGACAGAGCAAATAAGAATTTATTTTTCGTGAATCGCTTGAACACAATATAGTTTTTATCGAGCGTGGTAAACTACCAAAAGTTGTAGAAATCATTTTCCATATTAACAATAGACGCGCAATGAAATTATGAAGCAACAGAGCTATAACTTATTGTGAACTATGAACATTTCATGCGACTTTCCCAAAGTCATACTCCCGGATTTTCATTGAAAATTCAATTCTATTACAAATATTTATTTTCCATCAGCTTAAAAGTATTCTTCAGAAGACTCGATTTCGATTTCGATTTGAAAAAAAGAAAATGAAATACAAAAAGCTCATAATAAATTCAAATCACGTGGCAAGCTCTTGTGGATCTAACACTCACCGTTCCCAATTAAAAAGCCACTTAAAATTTCAAATGAAAAACTTTCGTATTGATTTTCTTCCATCTGGTTAAACTCTTTCAGCTCACCTGGCTTACGGGATTAACGAAGGTGCATATGGTACTGTACTGAGGTGAAATTAATTTCCGTTGGGAGAGATTTCGACTGCGTAAATGGATCTCCGGTCAGCTATATTTTCTCGAAACGTCCCAGTTAACTGCCAGGCTTATTCGCCTGGCGAAATCATTTCAGTCGGAGTATTTCAAAGTTAGCAGGAAGAAATCAATAGTAGCTTCTATTTTCAGTGTACGAAATAAGAACAGCCGAAACATTATTAAACTCGCGCTATGAAAGATTTAGAAGTTTTAGCCGACAAAAAGTTGAATATTGAAATTCAACGAGCTAACGAAATTGTTTACAAGTCCAAGAGCACGACCAACTTTTTTCATAGTTTTTTCTCCTCTTCCGTTAGTTTCATCTGTATTTTTTTTCGGGGAGAATCCTTTGAGTCCGATGTCAGCGGTCGCATTGTTAATAAATTTGTTACGAGAAATGTGAACGTTTACAGTGAACTTGTTTGTTTTGCAATCACTTTGAAATTAATCTCAAAAAGGGACTTTATGTTTTTGTTCTGAAAACGTACTTTGGACAATTAGAGCGACTTTCGGTTGTCCATCCCATTTTTTTCACTCATTATATAATATTTCTATAGCCTTTTGCGACGTTTAACTTTATTAAATCATATCATTTAGTGATTCGAAAACGCAGATGAGCGATGTACAGCACTGCGACACGTTCATATTACCGTATTAGTATACATATTATTTGTGGTATGTCTGAAACTTTTCCAATTCACTTCACCCGACGAATCCTTTGGGGCTTACGTTGAATAGCCCAGAGGAAAGAAAGAATATTTTTCATGTTCTATTATTTTGCTTGTTTTGTCATTTTTATTATTTTATAGAGTGGTACTAAAATCCCTTCCGTAAAGGGATTCGTCTCGCAAAATGTTTCTGTTTTGTTTCAGTCAGAGCTGAGGGCTTGTACTCATTCGGGAAAAACAGCCAGGAAGAGTAATAGAAAGAAAGGGAAAAGAATTATTTTTCCATGTTTTTTTTTTGCGTTCGTTTTGCTTTGCTATGCCGTACGGTTTGCCTTTGCCCAAAAGAAAAATTTCTGTGTATGTGGGAAAATTGTCAAAGAGCGGAGAACGCTACTTGGATGGCCGACAGGTATGAAGGGAGGAACCGTGCAAAAAATCATTATTCTTTGTGATATGCTTGCATGAAATGGAATTATGCATCAGCACGTATAATCTGGTAGAGGTATGGAGATACACATGAGCTTTTATTTGTTTCATGGTTTCTGCTTTCATCAGGATCATCGGCATGCTCTCAGCTCAACATCCCAGGCCCAGCCTTCGAGGCCTGCATGAGATAACATTTGCAGGATTTTTTACTTGCATTCATTGCATACGACTGCACATGACAGCACTTTCATCCTACATCTCTGGACGCTGATGGCATTTTCCATGTGAAGCTTTTTTGATATTCTTTGAACGGATTCCCTCAGAATCCCGGTTTACTTCTTGCACTGCCTGTTCTACACTTATCCTGCTCCTGCATATCCTGCACATCTTTGGCCATTTTCAATTTATAATTTGCTGAACGTGTCCGTATAGTATCGTTCCATATCGTTCAATTCAACAAATCGATAGCTACTTCTGCTGACACCTCGGTCGCCATTTATTGTAGTTTTGGTTGGCACTCGGCGATGAATTACCGGCGCAGTGCCAGCATTTGCTTCATCGTTCGCCGAGTGAGTTTTTCTCTCGATTCTATTCAATTAAATTCATAGAATTTTGTATCGGAAAAACTTGATATCATTGGACATCATGAAATGCAGTTTCCAGTTGTTTCAGTTCGTTCTGCTGGTAACATCTCGAATCGATTTCTTTGGTGAATGGCCTCATGCAATTTTATGGATTCATTAATTTTGATTTCTTTCGATAGGAAATCGGAAATCAGTTTCTGCTCGGAATTTTAGGTCAATGAATTAGATTAGTCATACTATTTATCGTGCTAGAGTAGTATAATTGTTTGTTTTTAATAAAAAAAAAATCGATGCTTTAGGATAGTATGGAATTATTGTTTTACTGAACAACAACTTAACAAGTAAATCGTTTTAGAAAGTTCTTAACTATGATCGATTGTTCTTTTGAAAAGAAATAGAGCTTGTTTGTGACTTACAAAAGCCAATACCACTATTGTATCTGCTGAATTATGTAAAAGCATCCAAAACGAAAAGATCATTGACGGTTTGGGTTTACTTCATTAATAAATAATGTGAGGCTGCTCTTGAAATCCCTTTCAACCCCGAAAAATATTATAAATATAAGGAAATAGAAATATGTCAGGAAATTCATACAGATAAATTAATGTTTCAAACAGTTTTTCTCATACTTAACGGGGAGCGATCGGAAAAATGGATTAATTTATGAATAAAAATGCAAAAAAGCAATGTATAAATAGATATAAGGGCAGGAACAGGTGAGAATACTTTTATTCAAAGTAGTAATCTTACCGAAACGTTTTCGTGCCAAAATCTTACTTCCATTAATCTCTTGAATAAAGTTTGTTTAAAAATGGAAAGTCATGACTTAGATATTGCATCATTTAGGTAATATCAGTGCTCCTGTCTGAAGCCTTCCTACGCAACAGTTTGGGTCATACAAAAATTGCACAGTGTGTTTATGGTTTTTCTAGGTCTTAAAAAAATGCAAGTTGAATGTTAAATATGTCACAAACAAGAAAGGATCAATTTTTTGAATTTCATCAATTTTAAAAAGCTGAAAATTTAGCGTTTTGTGTGTTTTGTCAATTCAAGTGTTGCATCAGATTTGTGTATAGTGCATATATTTGTGTATATTATTTAATTACTTCCACCGAATCATATTTTCTGATGTGGAAGCTTCTAAGATATCGATTTGCTTTGGTGTTCTGTTCTCTCATTTCTATTTAAAACCGCTTAAATCAGATTTTTTCAGAGAGGCCTTCAGTAATTGTAGAATACATTGAAAACTATTCGTTGTATTTACTTGAAATTTTCAGATAATATTTTCGAGACGTGGTAATTCGAAAAATTCATTTTTTGAAAACTCCAACTAACCCTAACATTTAGCACATTAAGTGCCACTTTATTCATATTTGAAAGGCAGCTACTGAAGTGTAAAACACTTTCATTCACATTAGTATGAAAATTAAGTTCTTCTGTTGGAAAAAATTGTTGGTACCGAAAAGCTTATTTTATCTAAATCAGCTAAGTATTCAAAGGATTAAAGGTAGCACTTAGAAAGAAGAAGATAGAAGAAATCCGCATCAACAATTTGATTTTAAGAAGAATCGCACAGCGTCGCGTCAAGTTCGTTTTCTTAACAAGCATCAACAGGTTTGGTCACTTCAGTCAAAGAAAAGGCCTTGAAACTAGTCTGCGACAAAGGTCTCATTTACAAAATGACGAAAATGAGATTTCCAACCTAACAATGTGATATCATTTACAGTTTTTTAAAGGGTGGATGCTTCTAGGTTTGCATGAATAAAGTAAATTCAAAAACATATTTCATCCCAATAGGGGATACCACAAGTTATACCCTCGCCCCTTATAATTGACAGCTCCTTGTTATTACAGATGAGAGAGCAATTACAAGTAGTGGCCTTAACCACGGGGATGCGTGAAAATATGTTGAAATCAAAAATTAAAATTTTTAACACCCAATCTGTTTTTTTTTCTTGCGCCTGAATATCCAACAGCATCCGACTTTGTTCTCGATGGCCAACGAATCGCCTGGAACAGTAGCAGCATTAAATATCTTGTAACAGAGCAACACCAAAAAATAACATTTGAGCAAAATCAGAAAGTAAACTTTATATCCTTTAATAAATTAAAAGCTTTATATACTCTGATAAATCGCAATTAATGATATCAATTGATTATATATTGAATACCTATACTGCCCTACTAAGCATAAGCGTTCTATCTGCATTTTTTTTCATTTTTGAGTTAACATCAGATTCGAAAGCTATAGGTATACTCTGTTGCATCATTCTGCGAAATTTGAGAAGCCTATTTTTGTCGAAGTGTGTTATAATCTGTATTGAAAAATGCACTCTCCATGTACCTCCAGTACAAATCAAAACACAAACCATTGAATATCTCGAGAGTACTAAAATGTAGATATAACTTTTATGCTTAGTAGGGCAGTATAGAGCAATATTTCAACCACTTATGATATCCTGCCTTACGCAGCATAAACGCCCTGACGTTTTTTTCGGTAATATTTCGTAAATATATAGAACTACATTGCGCTTGTATTCTTTGCGAATTAAGAGACCAAAATATGGATCAAATAATGCTGATATTGAACCCAATATTAAATGAGAGAAAGGACGATATGTCACTTAGTGAGAACGTTTTCTGACGTATTCTAATCACCTGCTGATTATTTTTTTATTTACTTATTTAACCAAACAAGGTAACAAAAAACAATACCAAATTTAAAACTGTTGTCCTTAAGCTATATTACAATAACATTTCTAAATGTCAGCAGACTTTTTTTTCTGGTTATTAATTCAATATGGAAGCTATGAGAAAATTAAAATAATTTGGTTTAACAATTTAAAGCAGTATATAATTTTTTTTTTAATAAAGGTTTAGAGATAGAAGAGGAATAGTAGTTCGAAAAATTGTTAAATATTTTGCAGCATATATTTATCGGCTCCCTGTCTCCATAGATAGTGTGATGTTGATGCTCATTGAGTAGACGGGTGTGCCTAGTTTGTCTGACAGGATTATTGAAAGTAATTTTATAACGAAGATATTCTACGTTAACCAAACTCCTAACGACATCAAAGACTAAGCATGAGGATAATATCGCTCTCCTTGAAGAAAGTGTCGCCAGATTTTAAGCAAAAAGCACAAACTGCTTTTGGACAGATTCCAGTTTATTGCTATGAATATCGAAAAAAGGATTCCAGGCGATGCAAGCGTATTCGAGTAGAGGGCGAACTAAAGACATAAACAGAGACCTTGTAGCCCATACATTCTTAAATTCTTTCGCACGTCGTTTAATGAATCCTAGCTGCTTTCTAGCTGTTGCAAGAACTCTGTCATACTGAAGATTGAAACGCAGCTTTTTATCCAGGACGACACCGAAATCCACTATCAGCATTTTTCAGGAGCTGATTATTCAGGTAATTATCGAAATTAAGAGTAGAGGTCTTGCGGGAAAAACTTATGGCATGGCATTTTTCAACGTTAAGAGTAAGTTTATTCTGCTCACACCGTTGCACCAGTGACTGGAGTTTCAGCTGAAGAAAATTTGCATCTGATTTCGACTGAATAGGGTGATATATTTTTAGATCATCTGCATAAAAAAGGCTTGGAATGTCGGATAACACCTCCAAGAGGTCAGAAACAAAAACATTGAACAGAAGCGGCCCTAGATGGCCGCCTTGAGGTACTCCAGATGAGACGGTAATGTTTTTTTTGGAAAAACGGCCTTAGAATTTAACATGTTGCGTTCCATCTCGAAGGTAACAATTCAACCAGTTTAGAAGGCTTCCTGAAATGCCAAATTTCTGGAGTTTATGCTTCAAAATGACATGGCCAACGCGGTCAAAAGCTTTACTGAAGTCAGTGTATATATTAATATTTCAAACGACAGGATGCACCTTATACATTTCTCGTATATCTTCAAATTCGATAAAACGTTTTAAAATGAATGAATATTGTTATTTTTTCGTTCCTCATAATAAAGCTGTTCCTTATATTGCTAACACATTCATATGTTTCCATTAGTTGGCCGGGAATCGGCTTCAAAATCACCTAAGAGAGTTGTAAAATCAGCTTGATTTTCTCCCAAAGGTTAACTCATATTTCATCTAAATTAGCTACTATCGATACTTGTCATTATTATTGTTTTCTTTGGCTTTAATTAAACCATAAAATATTTGCTATCGTTAATTAGAAATCAGTAGAACCAAGAAACTTTATCTCGAAAAACTCATAAAGACACCCAACTAAAGTCAAATTGCTCGTCACAGCTGCACCACGAGTTTGTTAATAATATTTCGAAATATGAAATAACCACATGATTAATATCCTCCCATTTATTTCATTCCAGGTGGTATACTCAAAATGGCGGAGAACCGCTTCCTGTTCTGAGTGGCACGAGAGTTCGTCTTCTTGGCCCGGTGCTTGCTATCGAGGCCGTCACCGCCGAGGACTCCGGAACCTACAAATGCTCGGCATCGAATGCAGGTGGTGAAGCTAGTGCGGAACTTCGATTATCTGTGTCCACCCCAATTCAAGTGGAAATCAGTCCCAATATCCTGAGTGTTCACATGGGTGGAACAGCGGAATTCCGTTGTCTTGTTACTAGTAACGGGTCTCCGATAAACCACCAGCACATCACTTGGTACAAGGACGGTAGACAGCTTCCTAGTGCAGCCCGGATAGGAGACACATTGCTGGTCACGGGTGTCAGTCGTGAAAATAAGGGAATGTATCAATGTGTCGTACGACGACCCGAAGGTGACACATTCCAGGCAGCAGCTGAACTACAGCTTGGAGGTAATTAGATTGAAATTTATATAGATTCGAATTCGGAGTTTCGTAATTCATGTCGCGCTCAACTATACACGGAGGTCTGTGGGAACGAGATTTTTCATCTACAAAACGTATTTGATCTGCCTCGACGTCGCACAAACAACGAAACCAGAACTGACGTGAAGCAATTTATATAAAATCCCGAAATAATAAGGTCTGTCAGTTTTGATAATTCGTTCATTTATCATAACGGCAGCATGAAGAAATGTGAGCCAAGGCAGTGCTAAGACGTTTCGTTGGGTGGTTGAAAAGCATATGAACCCTATGAAAATACTGTCAGGCAGTGAATAAGTATATTGCATGCATGTATGTACGTGTTTGAAGAAGTGGAACGACACTTTTTTATGACTAGAATTTATTTGTTTGGAATTCGTGAAAACCGAAGTCCAACGAATCAGTAAACAATAGTGTAAAGCCTTTCTCTCAAAATTTCACTATCCAGGTTTCTGGTCTCATTGTTCGTACGACAAAATCTGCATCATTTTCGGAAGAAACCCACATACTGGAAATACGAGTCACGTTGTTTACATGCAACCAGCGATATCTATTCAAAAGCTACTGAATGCATTAAGAGGCATTCTGAATCGAGCAAACAATGCCAAATTTTTATCATTTCTGTGAAAGCGTAGAAACCCCATACATATCCCCTATACATGAGAATATTAATGGATACCGCTGGATGCTTTGCGATCTTTTGTATCGAGTCCTATTCTAGGAATGTTACTTTTTTGCAAACTTTTTGTTAAACGACTTGTGCTTTTGAACGTGATCGTGGGTGGGTCATGCAAAGTCTCGTGAGTGATGTATGTAGTATGATGCGCTTATGTGGATTATTAATGTTAGTCCGTTGTCAACCTATGATGACTAGGACCCGTCCCACAGTAACAAATTACTCTGCATGTGCTAAGGATTTTTACAAAAGACGACTTGTATCTTGGAGAGCCCAGAGGGTCTCGTTTAGAATTAATCCAAACATTTCACTCCCTGCCAGCCAACTAAAAGTAATCCCGTTATGTTTCATTTGATGGGTGGGGTTAATATTGCTGAAATTTATAAATGAGAAAATATCGCTAGGCATAAAATCGCAAATATTTTTCATGGTGTCTTTTCCTATTTTCATTCGAATGAAATTCATATCTACATACATATTTATCAGCCAGAAATTGAAAATCTAGCTCATATGCTCGGAAAATTAACGTTGAGTTTAATGCTTCGATGGAACGTTTACAGATGACTAAGCAATTTTTAGATGAATCGTGTGAACATGTGATAAATTGTTTCACATTTTTCAATCATTGCAACTTGTGCGCAAATGAAACTCCAACTAATTTTCGTGAGCAATTTTAATTGACTCGTCGCTGTTGTAAATTCAGTCTTATCATCATCTGATCAAATGAAAACGTGATGAGGTGCTTAGTGTCTAAGTAGTTCGCAGAGAGGTTTACGGTACAGAAATAGGTCGCATGTCAAGGGGTTTATATTCCACGTTTTGCTGTAAGCTTGTCAAAAATAACAGTCATGATACATTTTCCGGATGAAGGATTTGAGTGATAGTATCGTGTTGTGGGGTTTCGCGTTATGAACAAAATTTCCTTTTGAAAGCAAAAGCGGCAAAGTGCTTGAAAAGCGTATTTGAATTGAGTATTTATTTTCAGATTTAATCATTTACTTACTGACGAGTCTTTTCAAAATTATGTCAGCAATTAAGTTTAGCAATAATTGCGTCTACTTCTGATAAATCTAATGGAGGTGTATGCTTGGTTCAATTAAGATAAGGTCGTGGAAAATGAAGAATTTTCCACCATAATAAGGAAGGTCGGCGGAGGAAAAATCACAATAGAAAAAGGCAACGAACCGCGATCGAATGCCATGCCACTCCCATATCTGCGAAAACACGCACAACCCATTAGTTAGTACCAACTTTTCTGCTTATAAATATTAATTCAATTCTTCATTTTCATTTAATTTTTCAAAGAACTGTTGTGCCTTTCACATTTATCGTTTGCTGTTCTAACACATTTTTTTACTGACATTCGAATAAAAATAGTATTAGAATCACTTCGATCGAATATTCATGTTTATTTATAAATATTTTTTATAGAAATCAAAATCAAAAAAAAGATTCAGTAAATTTATCTCTGGAGTAACTAATAGAATTTTCGAGGAATATTGATGTAGATAAAGAGTAGGCTCTTGAAGAGCAAGACCATTAAAATATCTTCAACCCTTTGGTGACGGCCGACATTTTAGTGAATTTTAAGGCACGTTTATTTTTCTATGCAGGCGTATGAAATAAAAATACTTGGTTATGATAAAAGCTTTGGAGTTTTATTTAATCCTATGTGGGCGCTTACTGCCTAATATTAGAAAATTATTTTTTATCAAATTTCGAATTGCGATAACCTCTAATCGAAACATCTGATCATTACTTAATTCACTGGTGGTATTAGCGCTTACCAAAAATGTTAAGGAGACATTTACGGTGAATTTGCGGACAACCTTGTAGCCATAACAGGCATGTGAATAAAATCCTCCAAAACATCGAGTCTCCTGAAAAACACGGCAAACAATTCATAAATCTAATGCTTTTCGCACATTGTCATATCAAAATTTTCAAAAATTCCGTGTTCCGCAAAACTTCTGTTCGCGAGAACTTTCGAACGTTCATATCATCAGAGCAAAATGAAATTCACGGCATAAAAGTTTTGAATATATGTTTTTAAGGTTATGTTACTCTCTCGAAAAATTTATCCAAGATTAAGAAAAAACACTTCTTATCTACCGGTTCAATCACATAAAAAAAACCAACTATAAAAAAATGGCTTGAAGTAACTCTATACACTCTAAAAAAAAAAAAAAAAAAAAAAAAAAAAAAAAAAAAAAAAAAAAAAAAAAAAAAAAAAAAAAAACCAATTTTGCCTGAGACAATAGGGGCATTAATCAGATTCTAAATATTTGAGCGCTAAATTTTACTCTCTGAACCGTCTCACTGAGAAATGATCTCAAAAGCTTGAAATCAAAGCTACTGTTTCCAGAAATATATTCATCGCATCACTAAAGACTGCCGATGAGAACAGGAAAAATGTTTATATGCAAACAATCAAACAATTTTACCGAAATTTTTCATTATATTTTACAAACATAAGCTCTACTCATTTATTTTCTACTGGGATTATCTCGGAACTTCGATGAATATTTTCTCTATTCTAGTGAAAAAACATTTTTCTCTATTTTTGAATTGTACCTTTTGAAGTTATGAATAAGTTTTAAATTTCGCATTGATTATACACTCTATTATCTTCAAAACCTTTCAAGGCTTGGTATTTTATCATCGTCTAAGCATTTGGTGTGTTTACATTTGTGTTTGCACCAACCAATTTGTTTTAAAAAAAATGTCAATACAATATCACATTATATAATGAACTTTTTCTCGCTTAGTCGATTTTAAAACAATAGTGCCCTTTTATGCGTACAGTAGGAATTATTTCATTTGCAACTTTTTAACTAATAGCTTTGCTTTTTTCCCTTTTTAGATGCACCACCAGTCCTACTCTACAGTTTCATCGAGCAAACATTGCAGCCAGGACCTGCAGTGAGCCTAAAATGTTCGGCATCAGGAAATCCAACTCCACAGATTTCCTGGCTATTGGACGGTTTTCCCTTACCAGCACATGGAAGGTAACTGCTAGCATTAAATATCACTTTCCATTGAAAATCGATGTTTATCAGATTAATCTGTATAAAAACCCATGCACATGCTGATAATTAATTTCACAGATAATTAAAAAGCGAACAATCAAGCAAACAAATCACTCGATTATTATCCTTGTGAAGCTTTTCTGATAAACGTGATTTAGTCTAGAGTCGAGCGTCCAAACTTTATTGAATTAGGTATTATGGATACATACATACTCGTATATTGCTGTTTTATGCAACTATGTTTTAAGGGAATATTGATTTTATATGTAGACAAATATTTTAACCGTTGAGCATGGATGAGATTGAATTTTGTATTGATACTTGAACACACATACGAGTTGGTACATTGGCTCTAGGGATTCCAATCCCGAACCATTTTTTCAATCCCGGGATTACGGGATTAAAAAATCTCAAATCCCGGCATCCCGGGATTCGTGCTTCAAAATATAACACAACAAAATAAGTCAAGTTTTTAATAAACAGATTATATTATGTGCCATCATTTCAAAACTACAGCAATAAGTAAGCTGAAAACTGTATAAAAAATATGTTACCGAATAATTACTAATTTATTTAATTGATGCAAATAAAAACAATAATTTTAATTATCCGAGACGTTGACAGTATGAAAGCAAATATTTAAAATTACAACTATTACAAATTACAACAACAAATCACGACAAAAAATCACAACAATAAATCACAACTCTTAACATATAAAATAATCAACACATAAAAATTCTGCCAAAGTTCATTGGTTTTTTCGGAAGTAACATTGAAGCAATAGCAAAGAATCCAAAGTATCGTCTCCAAGCCTGCTTCTAAATTTATTCCCGATGTTGGACGCCGCGGAAACGGTCGATACATATTGGTAAGCCTGCTCCAAACTATGCGAGTGCCACCACTTTCGAAAAGTTTCATTTCTTTTGCAATAGTTTTAATTAGATTAGTTTCTTGCGGCATTTCATGATTGATTATTTTCATAATTTTGCAGCTCTTCTTGTAGCATCAATTGACGACTACCTTGTTCTGATTCAATATGGGTATCTACTGGGTTCTCCTCATTTCTTTGGCTAGCAAGCAAAGGGTTCAGAATCTAGATCATTGAAGTATTTTTTTTAAATATTTGCGTTGCTTGGTTTCCAAAATAGAGATTCTATTTCGCTTGGTAAATTTTTGCTGGCACAATGTAGATTCTGGAGATAGCTTAGCTAACCATATAGCTCAGTACACGGACGCTCTTTTATTCGGTCCAATATTGCAATTCTACATGGCATTCACAAGAATGGACCATTTTTCTCCTAGCAGCCTAAATAAAAATCTTGATGAAGTGTTAGCAGTGCATAAATTTGCATCTTTGCGATTTAAGGCCTCCACAGTCAATTTTACAAGGAGTAAAACTTCAATAAGTTTCTGAATCGAATCAAACTCAGTTCCTTTTAATCGCTCTGGATATTGCAGGCCTATTAATGTATACTATTTTTCAAAATGGAAAACCGTTTAAACATTGTCAAGAGATTATTTCATCTTGTTTTACAATCCAGTAAGTGAGATAATTAAATGCCTTGCTCGGATTTGACGTAGATTTGAAGATCGTTATTATTTTTCGTTGAAGCTTTTTTAAAATATAAAACTACCTTACAAACTTTCTTTATGTATGCGCTGATGTCTTTCGTCAGATCTAGCGTGTCTTGCAGGCAACCGGGTTCAACGTAGTAAGCTGATTCAGGAGCGTCCAAATCTTCGTGGTCTTCGTCCAGATTATCAGCTGCTTCATCAACTCTTTGATCTAGAATGGACCTCCTATTATAGAGATCATCGCAAACTACCAAGTGGATGCTATGCGCCAAACAAATATGTTGCTCTGTATTAACTAATCTGCTTACTTTTTGCATTTCATTTGACCCATCAGTTATGATGGTAACAATGTCTTTTCCCAGAAAAATGTGAAACTCAGCGAAACGCTCTTTTAATATATCTAGGTAGTCTGCAACTATCATTGATATCCTTACTCGCACCAAGCTCCAGTAAGAATTCACTAAGTAGATGTTAATATTTGTGTTGCGTCTATTTGTTGTGGAGGTCCACTCATCAAACGTCAAACTGAACCGTTCACCTGAGATACTAGCCTGTCTTATCTCATTTTTCATTATTTTTTTTATCCTGCTTGCATAGCCCACAGCCTTTTTTTGATTGTTATTGAGGATTTTGGTAAATCTGTGTATGCATTCGCTAGTATTAATTTCCTCAAATCATTCGAAGTAACGAATGCACTAAATGCGAAACAGTCCATACTTATTTATTTACAAACCCCTTTCTATTCTCTTTTTAACTGTTACATCGGTTTGTTTTGCTCTATTCTTTACGCATTTTGATGTGAACCTGCATGCTAATTGCTTTCTCATAAATATGGATTCTATTTGCTCTTTTCGAGTCTTGCCGTAATTTGATTGCCGATTATGCTTGACTCCCGGCCCCGGAATCCAGGCCAATTTCTGATCCCGAAAATCCCGGGATTAGAACTCATCAATCCCGGGATTCTCGGGACCAGATATTAGCCGGGATCCCGGGATCTGGGATCCCGGGATTGGATTCGCTAATTGGCTCACTTATATCTTTGAATGAGACTTGTTATATAGACCTATCGAATGGGTATGCATTGCAGTAAGCTTCAAAGTTATAAATATTTATGTACATTGGTCATATCATAATGATTATTATGATGGCACATAAACTAATGCTGCTAATATACTTAACAATGCAACCAATCATGAAGCATAGATAAATCCTAAAGATTATTTGATAAAATTTTCTTGCGCCCAACGTGGGCATACCCAAACATCTTTCATAGAGAATATATTTCATAGAAATATTCAATTGTGATCGCTTTTTCCCTTCTTGTCTATAATATCTGAGACAACGTTTATCAGCTCCAAAGCGCTTTAAGCGGAAAATATTGAATTTAGGAATATGGATCATTTTGCGGATACAGCCTCCGAAAACATAATCAAACCTAATTGTTTTGTTTGCAAGACAATTTCAAATTGAATTTGGTTTTCCACATTGAGTATTGATTCTATTTTTAAACAAGAACAACAAACGGCTAGAAATTAGGCTTTTGGATGTGTTCTTAAATTTTTAATCACGCTGGCAGGTTTATGCTATTAAAACAATTTGTCCGAGTAAATTTTACAATTTTACTGTTTTTTTTTTTTTACAAAGTTTCGAGTAATTGTGAGAAAATATCAACACTATTACAAGATTTAATAGTGACCCTGTAGTCTTTTATCTATATAAATTCTATGCAAGATCCAGAATCTCGTCAAAACATTACGATCATAGCCACTTTAAAATAACAATAAAAAAGTAATAATATTTATTTTTATTTAAATTTACATACAGATCAAACCTATAATTTCTCTTCTTAGTTTAACTTGGTTTGGTTTTTAATATATTTCAAAATAATATATTTCAGAAAATATATTTCAAAATAAAACACATTTTGATGAAAAATCATATAAATAGAAGAAAGAAAAAATAATTAAAAATGTATTCATTCGCTACTCTACAAGAAGCAACGTTCGTTTTGCAGGAATTTTCTGCAAAACACAAATATCTTGATTCAATCGACATCCACATACTTAATTTTTAACCGTCTTTTAGACTGTGTTTTTATTCAGTTTAACATAACCAGATGAGCTAAATATGTTAAAAATATTTTGAAACAAATTATTAATTCATTGGTGCTGTAAAATATGTGAATATTACGGTTCAGATAAGCAGCGAAAATTTGGTTTGGCAATAAGGAAATTATACTGTATCAGTTTAATTTTTTGATAATCAATTTTGAAGAAATTAATGGTGTCGTGGTCCTTTGAAAATAGCCTTGCCTTTTCACACGCGGTCGCATCCGATCGGGGCCGTCAACGTATTATATACTATCTATATTCGACGTATTATATACTATCTTTTCTAAAGCCTTTGACTCTATCAGCCATAACCTCCTTCCTAAGGAGCTAAAGAATGATGGCATAGCCCGTTTTCTCCTATTCTGGTTCACCTATTTCATCTTTGGTTATACCTGCATCGTGACTGTCAACTGTTGTTTTCCAATTCCCTTTTATCCCGCACCAGGTGTACCTTAAGAGTTTATCATTGGTGCAGTTCTTTTTCTACTGTTCATAAACGATCTTTCTTCTTTAATCCATTAATCTTGTCTCGTCATCTTTCAATGTAGATTTACTCGTACCTTGTCTTTTAAATTTCGGACTTTAGAGTGGTCTTGCTATGCCAACATGCATTTGGGTGAGGGATAAAATAAAAAAGCTTATAACAAATTCATAAGTGGCAATAAATAAATTTTGAAAATAACACAAAAATAGAAGCTAATTCTCAAAAGCATAAAGCAATAATATTTTTTCTGTTAATTTTTTCATCATAAATCAACTATATACTTTTTGGTTACCGCGAAATCATTGTCCATCATAAAAATTATCTTTGTTTTGTTAATTCACAAATTTTCTGCATATTTCGAAAGTTATTTAGGCACAGCATGTCCGGCATTCGTTTGGATCTAGTTTCCCGTGTTTTATAGTGACTGTAACTAGTAATGAATAATTTTTTGAAACTGACTAAAACTATATAAATAAGTTACTATTTCGGTCCATTAGTTTAAGCTACATATTAAAGACAAATATTTGTTTCTTTTCATTCGCTTATTTATTTATTCAAAATAAATAATATACCTAAAATCCATACATGAAAACAGAAAATACAACCCATACAAGGATGCTTGAAACAATAAACTTTGACAGTAAATTAAGGTTCCAATAAAAAGAATCGTGTAAAAATAAATCGAGTATTCGCGAATTGAAACGATTTGAATTGAAACGAAACACGGAATTTATCTCTCTCCATTTCCTACTTTGGTTTAAGTTGGAGAAAATCAAGTAATATTCCGCATGATGTAAAGTGCTTTATTTTATACAACCATTGTAGTTCTAAAATGCTGCGATTCGGGATTGGTTGGTATGCTTTCATATAATTTTTCCTAAGAAAAATTTTCCTTATTTTCCTTATGATTTTCCTTATCAAAAAGTAAAGTTTAGATCAAAATAATAGACGAGAAATAATTGACGACTTAAATTGAGAGATAAATTGCGTCAATTGAAAATATTTTTTTTATATAACTGTACATTCTTAACCCAACTTAAAATTTAATTAACAATGAAAACTTAAAACCAAGCGCCTCTAATCGTTTTTTTATAAATATATAATTTTTTCTACATAATTTCTAAATTCTAATATTAATAATTTCTATATAATTTCTATATAATTTTTGTAATTTAAAAACCCAGCTAAAAGCTTAGCTATAAATTTATATTTACGAGCACATGGTGTTTGTCCTACCTTGCTCGCCATTTATTTTTGCACTGGTGGCACATCAAAAATGAAAGCCTAAAATTTGGTACCTCATTTGAAAAATACATACCCAATTTAATTCGAGCCGAAAATTTTCCTGTAAGCTTTAACCTAATCTCGCATGATTCCCTGATCAATTTTTCATTTGATTTTTCACAGATTTATGAACGGGCAGTATGTAACAGTGCACGGAGATGTTATTAGTCACGTCAATATAAGTCACGTTATGGTCGAGGATGGTGGCGAATATGCCTGCATAGCGGAAAACCGAGCTGGGAAAGTATCTCATTCAGCCAGGCTAAATATTTATGGTATGTAATTAAACCGGAGGCTCATTTTATTTTTTGGCATGGCCTTTTAATAACACCATGATGTCCATGTGCAAACCATTCCTGAAATATATCAAGCAACTTACGTATCTGTATCCTGTTTGGATACACGAAATGTACTCGACCCGTACATCTGTGAGCTTTGGCTTCACACCGGGCGACAATACATGTATAATATCTATGTGCTGGACGCTACATGTGTGGCAGAGACATCCCGAAAATTTTGTGCTATATGCATTAGGCAGAGCTAGCAGTACTGAACATGTTTTACTGTTGTGTCCTATCTGAAACACGGTAGCTATACAAAAACCTGACCGACAACGCGACATGTCGTTCAGAGAGATTGGGACGCCCAGGGTAATAGCAGTCGCTACTGACCCAGAAATTTACAAAACCGACAGCAGCAGTACGAGGTAAAACATTGCATACGTGGAACGTAGCCGTATAAAATTGGATTTAAAATGTTCTGCTCGCAGCTATTACCTCTGAAAAAATAAAAGTAGCTGCATCCAATGGAAAAATGTAAATCTTTTTACATGAGGTGTTTTTGTTTGCACATGTTTTGCCATTGATATGAAAGAAGAACAAAAAGTATAGGGTTGTCCCAGAAGAGGCTCTCGGCATGCAGTTTTGCTCCAAATCCCATATCAAGAATACATAGAGCCTGAATATTTCACCAAACTAGAAGGATTCCATCTAAATTAAAGTTGCCTCCAAGTGGCTTTTCCTTTTTTTTATTTTTTGAGAAGTGAAAACGAAGATTTAATTTATTTATTTCGTACTGTTTTCATTATTTATGGAGTGCTTGAGTCTTTTGGTATTTCGACATGCAAGCAATGCTACACTGCACAGAGATGTCTGGCCGAGTAATACATAGCTTCAAACTATGAAATCAGAAAAATGAAGGTTTTAGCAATAAGATCTGAAAGTCAAGGTGCAAGATCCAAAAAATAGTTTATTTCTACTGCAAATTATTAAACTAACCGCAACTCAAAACAATATCTTTCCATGTCGTTTCTGTTTTGTGCATGTTTCTTTGTTGCTCTGAAAATGTCCTGATTTCAATATGAACATGTATCACAGTATTCCTGTGCCGATAAGTTTCATTCCGTTTCCCAAAAAACAAAGCGCATGTGTACAGAACAGGATATTGATATATAATCCTTTTTTCTATGCACTTGCCCAGGCCTCCCGTACATACGGCCAATTCCGAAAGTGACTGCAGTGGCAGGAGAGACATTAAATTTAAAATGTCCTGTGGCCGGATATCCCATCGAGGAAATCCATTGGGAGCGCAACGGACGAGAATTGCCAGATGATATACGACAGAAAGTCCAACCGGATGGGTCGTTGGTCATAACTCCGGTCCAAAAGACAGCTGATACGGGCACGTACACGTGCTGGGCACGCAACAAACAAGGCCACAGTGCTCGACGAAGTGGCGATGTGAATGTTATAGGTTCGTATTATCTTTACTACTACTTTATATTTTAAGTGCAACTACATATAATACGTACTCGGAATCCCTCTTTCCTGTCGCAGCATATAAAAATATCAAAGTTGAAATTTCAGCTTCTTTTGAGCAGAATATATAAAAGCCAAGGATACATCATAACCCGCACGGATTCATTTCGGTTTTTTATAGCTACGATGCCTTATCCCCACCGGAAAGAGAGCATTAGCATTTAGATTGAGCTGTCATCTAGCGAGCTATGTGATGTGGTGATGTGACAGCCGGTTCTGTGATGTGGATCTTTCATACACCGAAATGTTTCCTAATTAATCACAAGAAGGCTGAGAAATGAAATTTCAGGACCTTTTCTATATTAAAGCTTGCCGGTTCGGCACGTTCAGGTAGTGAACGATCCTACGTAACATTAATTAGAATGGTGTTGCCTCAATCTAGCAATCCTGATCATAGAGATTTGACTTACATAAAATAAATACATCGCTTTGTAACATAAGTTAACACTAATAGTTTCTAAAACAACAGATGGTCGTACTGAAGAAAAGTTGTATTAACATTTGCATGAAAAATATTTACATGTAGCATAATAATAGAACATTTACTATAATGAGGGCATGGAAACGGACTTTGAAATGCAAAATGCAAACCAGTTGTTGCTGATTGTTGTTTCGAATGAGCTCGGGTATCTAGATATTCTATTCCTAACAGAAAAATGTATGCAGGACAAGCAAAAAGAAAATGATTGTGGTGAGAAGATACTATTTGGCGTAAAATTTATAAATAGTGTACAAAATTATATTGCAAAAAGAACACGCACCATTTATTTTTGTTCTTACTGGAATTGAATTTCGAATCGCATTATAAAATCAAAATTACTTTTTTCATACTTAGAATATTTTATCCAACCTAGTAATGTTACAGTGTTTTGAAGCAGTTTCCGTTTAAATGTTTTATTTGACTCTAGAATACTATTAACTTTACCAGTATACTTAGCTTTTAAAACAGCTCTTTTCAGCTTATTAAGCTTAAGGGGGAAAATACATGTAACTGCTAAACAAAAATTGATTTTTTTTTATTACATTAAAATATTTGAAATGCTCTTAAAATATACCAATAAAAGATTTGAAACGATATTCGTATTAGTTCTCGAGTTATAGTCAGTTATAGGCAGCGCGGTGTTCCCCAGGTCGGTGGAGCATATATTTTTCTCTCTGAATGTTGCAAGTTCCTCGGAAAAGGCGTTAAGTTGTACGAGGCAGTTTTTGATGTGTTTTTTTCATTCGCTCGCATCGCCGCCATTTTGTGTTGAAAAATTATTAAAAAAATATTTTCATTTACTGTGAGACATGTACTTTAAAGATTTAATATTAAAAATTTTCTAAATGAACAATATATATATTTGAAATCAATCTGAAATTAGCAAATTTTTTTTGATTTTACATGTATTTCCCCCCTTAAGCTACCTCGGTTGATCTTGTGTGAGGGTTATAAATTTAAATGATTTAATTCAAATAGCTGGCTACTGAATTGATCCATTTCTGCTCCACGTTTGGAGTCTATTAATTTTAGCTAAAAAGGATACCTAGAATTATTTGAATGGTCAAGCCAGCGACACATATTTTCCCTTCAATTGATAAGATGATCTACACTTATACTAATGTTGATCCAAAAGTAGTGATAATCGGCTATTTCCAGTTCTTATAAAATTAAAAAGAATTTTTTTTTTAATAACTGGTATACCCACTAAATCAGCATTAAAAAACATATAAAAAGGCCACGATTCCAGGGAGGTACATTAATTTGAACACAAACCGTCGAAGAGATAACATCAAAATGGAGAAAAATGAAATTATAGCTGTCATTAAGTACCTGTGCTTGAAAAAATGTCTACCGAAAACTTAGACAGAGACTTGGTGGAAACATTAAGGCACCCTGTATCTTCATATTCCACCGTTGCTCGTTGTGTCAAGGAGTTTAAGGTGGGAAGAACTTCCACTGAAGGTGAATACTGCGAAAGACATCCATCCACGTCCCTCACTGAAGACAACGTGAAAAAATTCGAAGATGCCGCGCTGTCAGATCAAAAAGTGACCATCAGGCATGTAGCTCAGGTGACAGGAATCTTGCATTGGAAGTGTTCAGAGAATTGTTACTCACGAATTACTTATGCAGAAGGAATCTGCGCGTTGGGGGCCGAGAATGCTAACAAACGACCAAAAGAAGAAACGAGTCGACATTTCGAGGGTGAATCTCGAAAAGTTCCAGGCAGATCAGGAGAATTTTTTGTCGCGTTTTGTGATCATGGTTTAGACCACCTTTTTGATCCAGAAACCAAAAAGAAAGTGAATGCTATGGCATCACTTTTTCGGACGCTGAAGGAATTATTATGGTGGACTATTTAAAAAAGGGAGCCACTATATTAGGATTTTACTACGTAGACAAAATGAATAGATTGCAGGAGGCTATTGTGGAATAAAAAGACTCAGCAAACTGCGAACCGGAGTGCTGGTTCATCAAGACAACGCACCAATTTACAAGGCTGTAGTTCGGATGGCTGCAATTCAAGAAACAGGATTCGAACTGCTTGAACATCCGCCCTATTTGCCATATCTAGCTCCCATCGACTTCTACTACTTTGTTCGGCTCAAGGAACACCTTTGTGGCAAGAAAGTTGAAGATGATAGCGAACTGATGGCCGCTGTAGAGGTATTTTGGGAGAGTAGAGACAAAGAATTGTTTTCTAAGAAAATCCTAGGTTTGGAAAAAATATGGATTAAATGTATTAACTTGCTAGGAAACTATGTTAAAAAATAAATGCTTTTTTTTCAAGTTTAATCACCTTGGTTCATATTCATTATCATACTTTTGGATTAACCCTCGTGCGTACGAAATATAGCATAAAGTGTTGCTGTTTTGCTTCTTTTGAAGTACTTAACAAAGTTCAAATATTATCATTGATTATTATTAAATAGATATTGTTGCATTGATATTAAACAGATCATTATTAACGGAAACTCAGGTTTTCAGAGAATAATGTGAGGAAAAATGTGCCTCATACTATTTCTTGAATTAATGAAGGGCGTATGAGCTTTTTCTTTTTGGCAAACGGCTCGAAGTTCTGCCTTTTTATCTATTTTTGATTTTAAATAATTTAGATGTATTTTATTTCATTTTATTGGGAGTTTCTGAATTACGATCCAACTAGTCGAAGACGGGTCACGGATCCATCTTCAACTACGGACATAGAGCGGATGGGTGAAATGTAGCCCACCAATATCACCTCTCAGCTATGTTGTAGCCTATTCGCTTCGACATAAAACCACCGTATTCCCTCGGGTGAAATATCTCTATTTATACCCGCCCAATGCAAAGTTTAAGGGTCAGTAGTACTATCAAACAAGGAATTTGGAGATATAGATGTATATGATAAGCAAATTAATTTAAATTTCATTAGCGGTTAACTTCACATTATCAAAAAAAAAAACAAGCAGGAAGGACATTATACTTGTATATGTTTGGGTTTCTATACAAAATGCTGTATGAATGAATTCTAACCGTTTCTAAAACTTTTCAGTGTACGAAAGAGATCAACAAATATAGCAATTAAAATTTAATCAAAGTTTCAGAATCAATACTGGTTTAGTTTTTTTTTACAAATTTGTATGAAATTTATTGAATTTAACCAGCATCATATAAAAAAATAAACAAAATTCATAAGATTTTATGAACAGATGAACATGGATGCAGTTAATTCCTTCTTAAGAAAACATAATTTTCAACTCATTCTCAAATAAAAAAAAAAATCATTCCAGAGTGACCTGCTTTTTAAAATTAAGTTTCATTACGTTGGAAAAGTATTGAACATTCAATTTGTTTTGCTACCTATATCTTATGTATTTTATATTTGCTTCTTAAAAGTGCATGCACGCTTCTAAATAACTTTATTTTAAATGCAATCGAAATCTGCAAATACTTACAGTACCGCCAAAACTAAGTCCATTCCAAACGACAATTCTCCAATTCAATATGGGCGACCGTGCATCTCTTACGTGCTCGGTCGTCAAGGGTGACCTGCCCTTAACGATAACCTGGCTTAAGGACGATCGTCGAATCGATCCTTCGCAGCACATGTCTGTGAAGCAAGTGGATCAGTACAATAGTATCCTGGTCATCGAGAGCCTGGGATCCGACCACACCGGCAACTATTCGTGTGTCGTTCGAAATTCAGCGGCTCAGGTGGAAAACTCGCAGGCCCTACTGGTCAATGGTAACCGTGTGAAATTAACATTCACTACTTCACACTTCATTTTTACGTAATTTTCCTGGAGGAATGTCTTTGTAATTGTTAGCTACGTTTCTTTTTGAACTCTTACGAATTTATATACATACGTATGATACTTGGATAACATCATTGTTGGTCTTCTTCCTATTCATGAACATTTCTAATGGATTTGGTTTGGTATTCATAACTAGACTGAGAATGCTTTTTGACTTTTCTTTGATTGTTTGGTATTAGTATTACGAGATATGTTAGCAACAACTTATTATGATTACATATTTGAAGAATTTGTATTTGAAACGATTGTTTGGTTATTATCTTTCACGGAAACCACTTGAAATGAATACGAAGATGGTGGCGGATACTATGTTGTGTTGCAACTATTATTATAATCATAAGAACCAGTATGAACTTTTTCGTTTACGATATGATTTCAAGGTCACTACCCTGATCGTTTCCGTTGTAAATATTAGTTTTGTTCTGTATTTTTCTTTGTCTGATTATTCCAGTACCTCCCAATATTGAACCATTCACATTCCAAGATGGACTGGCTGAGGGTATGCGAACCCGCACTGTGTGCGGGGTCTCACGAGGTGATCCTCCATTGACCCTGCGCTGGCTCAAGGATGGTGAGCCCTTGCCCGCACATCTGGGCGCAAACGTTACACTATTAGACCCATACTCCTCACTCCTTAGCATTCCTTCCTTATCAGCAACACACTCCGGTGACTACACTTGTGTGGCGAGCAATCCTGCATCAGAAACAAAATACACAGCTTCACTACAGGTCAAAGGTATAGTATGAAAGGAACAGCGGCAAGTCCGTTCTTAACGCAGTTCATAAGAAAAGCTCAGAAAATTTTCGTTTCGTTTTCAGTTTGTTGGTTTTCTTTTGCAGAGTTTGTAATCATATGACATATTTAACTTTACGGGTTTTCATTTCATTATCCCATCAATTATTATCGTATTGATTGATTCTAACTGCGCGTTGCGTTCACATGTGTCTTCCCCTCCCCGTTGCTTTGGCACGCAGTGGGTTTGCGGCAGATCACCAGGTAACCAGTTTGCACTGAACATTTTATTTACGTTTTCACATAGTTAGTAATACAAAAACAATTATTTTTCATTGAAAGGTTTGTGATTTGATGATTATACACTATTGTAAAACAATATATCGACAAAAATATTTCAAAAAATATAAATCATGTCTAATATATTCGACGCTTCTGATAAACTGAAAAAAATAATCACAAACTCGGTTGATGATATTTATTTTCACTGCATCACTACGCACAACTGACTGGTGCAACATATTGTGCATGTCTAATGATAAAAATTCCAAGCATTGGTAGAATCGCATGTTTAGCCCTAGACTTGCATGACGTTTTGACATGAATGTAGTTTTTAAGATCGAAAGGAAATTGAAAATAATCCAGTACCGGAGTAGAACACCATAAACACAACGAACACAACACACCCTCCTACCTACACGTGTGTACATCCTGCAGTTGTAAGCCTTGTTGAAGTTGAAACAGATAAAAAAGCTTCTCGCTTAGTTGAACGATAAATGCTTTCTATATTTCGAATCGTATTTTTTGCTCCTTCCTTACTCCTTGAATTAAGTTTCATCATAGCGTGAAACTGAAGAGCGATTCCTTCCCTCGAAGTTTTCACAGAACTGATTATGCCATCCCGCTACAGCTTAATCGAACCTCACCGTTTCTCAAATGCGATCTCTGGTATTTTTGATATTGCAGTTTGCTTAGTTTTCTGACAATGAGATTGCTTTTGATATCAGACGGACATGATTGAATTTATTTGACGATGATAAGCTTTCGCAATTCCCCGCCAGTATATCAGTATTTTATTGTTTTCTTCATTTCCAAATAAACATTTTTTTTTATGATACAATGTAAATAGTAATGTGCTTCCCGTTCATACTTGACGTAGTGTTAATGCATTTTTCATATTTCCGGTTTGCTCTCTTTTCTCATCTTTCTCCTTTATTCTTCACATTTTTTTACATAAGTTCATATTTTGATGAGGAGTGTAAACTTACAGTAGATCACAAAATAAAAAACATTGATGGAAATATACATTTGGCCCAACGTAGACCCACGGCGTGGTGTGCATAGCCTACAACAATAATATGTTTTGCTGTAGGAAATTCCTTGCAAAGCTGCTTAAATTGGATCAATATGGAACCCTGCTTATATCCATGTGTGTAGCTTATTATCCTTGCATTAGCTATTGGTTATTTGATTAAAACAGAAAGTAAATCAACGCTTTGATGGGCTGTTAAATCCCATCAGTATATAAATTAAGCCTGCTTATAAAGCTTCAACCCCTAAATAATAAAATTTATTATTGTTGTTCGAAAGCTTTTCTTTTACGCTTTTGCATCAAAAACATAATTAAATTTAGTGTGAAAAATTGTTTTGATGATTTTTACAGTGGTGATCAACATGTACTGCTTCCGCTTAGTTGCTTCTATGCTAACGTCCCAAGTTTCTTTAGAAATGCCTATATATACGTATAAAAGAAATGTTTTTTTAATTTATTGAACAACTTCATTATATTTTCATATTGTTTGTTTTATCATTAAAAATGAAAAAATAAAAAATCAAAGAACAGGCCAAAGGTGCAATATTGTCACATAACGGCACAGCGATTCAACCATGTGTTACCTCTCTAGTGTATTTAATCATCTGAACGTATGTAGTCCAACGCATGTTCTCAAATAAAAGTGGTGTATTTTCTGAAAGTCATAAAATGCTTTAAACGAGTTTGAAAGGAGATTGGTTCGTTTATTTTCGGCGATAATCGAAATATATAGGTAAATATAAGCAGTAAGTGTGCTACCTTTTACTCCCAATTGTTTTACTGGTAAAAGCTAATTATAAATATTCACTGTGTTAGATCAATTCTGTAACCGCAAAGTTGAAGAATTTATATTTGTTAACAAATAATTTGAAATGGCTTAAGTGCATTTAAATTTGAATTCGGCTGAAAAATATTGATAAATATTATGTATTTTTAACTTGATCTAAAAAACAATGACTATCCAAAAACCATGTTGGCTTACATTGTTTAGTTTATTGTTCACTTGATTTACTGAAAATATTAGGATTCTTTTACGCTTAAGGGGTTATACGCAGTTAGAAGGCCGGAAAAAGACGTTTTTTTATTAATTTTTTGTGAAAAGGTATTTTACTTTACAAAAACAAAAAGTATATATGCATTTAGTGCCAACATCTAAGTTCATAATGGCACTAATAATTTGTAAAAATATTGATCTGGTGCGCTCCTGCAGACGATCTCTTGAAGGTCTTCCAAAAAAAGGTGTTCGGTGGTGACCACGATTTCTCCGGTATAATTTATCTGAAGTCAAAAAACCAAACAGACTCTTTTAGTAGATAGAAAAAACTAGGTATTGATCGAAGGAATAATCGAAATTTAGATTTTTGACAAAATGGCAGCTTCGTAAAAAAAATCAAATTTTTTACCAAAATTGCCATTTAAAATTGTTTAAAAAACAGAAATAATTATCCGAAATCTTATTCCTTCGATTAATGCCTGAGGAAAAAAATGTTAAAAATTCAAACCGTTTGGTTGAGCCATTTTTTAGAAATCTTGGTCACCGACTTGTAAACATAGTTACCACATAGATAATTTTTTTTTAGTTACATGGAATCATCTGTTCTTTTGCCATAAGATGTACCCTTTGTAGCTTCACCAGCTTCTAATATTTCGATTTGATGCTGTCTACGAGCCATTCTTCCCTCCCGCGTCCTCCCATGCGCTTCGGTCAGTACTCTGCCTACTTTCTAACAGTCCGAAATGTGATTGCAAATATGCGTATGTCTCGAAAAAAACTTGTTGGATCAATTCGAAATTTTCAGGGAATATTATCAGTTAAATATACATTCTGAAAATGCAAAAAATAAAAAATCGATTTTAACTGCGTATAACCCCCTGATGACATCTGCTATATCCAGTTACGTATACGACATCCATTATTTGAATTGGTGTCCTTGAAAATTCGATCGCCAAACACGACGCGAAAATCAATTGCATCACTGTTGTATTTTTTGCTTAAAAAAGACACCGTAGCTTCGTGGCTCTCAGCGTTTTCCAAACAAATTAGTATCTTTATCGGTATGTCTATATTAGATTTTATATGAGATTTTTCCGTTTTATTGTTAATGTAAAACTCATTAGAGTGTTTTGTATCGCGATAGTTTGAGTCGATACTTCTCGATATTTCTGGCATTTATAGGATGACATTCGATTTTGGTTGATGTTTATGCAAAACCACCCCTTTTTTTTTAGATTTTTCCGTCGCGAAGACTTTCGGCAACAATGGTATTGGTGCGGAGCAAGTCGATCTAGGTGCACAATCTTCATTGTTGATTAGTCTTTGCAATGACGATTCATATGACGATTATATATTGACGATCCATCCTGTTACTTGAATGGCTATTTTCCCAATTCCCAAAGCTGCTCATGCTTTATAGACCTTCATCTCACGTCTGGGTTTTCTTTTGGATCATTTGACAGATGCAAAAGTTTTGCATTTCTCGCACCCGGTCCCACCTTTCAAGCGCATGCACCATACTTATATTGTGCCAAGTATCTTTTTAGCATAAGTCTCCCATCTGAGACACTTTGCCATTCAGGCCGGTGTGAGAAATGCTTCCTAGCTATGATTTATTTAAGATATCTATCAGGTAGTTGCACAATCAACAG
This sequence comes from Nemotelus nigrinus, assembly GCA_947369275.1. Classification (NCBI taxonomy): domain Eukaryota; kingdom Metazoa; phylum Arthropoda; class Insecta; order Diptera; family Stratiomyidae; genus Nemotelus; species Nemotelus nigrinus. Next base: position 38,827,871 of record OX376373.1, on the reverse strand, counting down.
TTTTGACCGAGGTCATCCTCATGCTGGTAACTCGGCCATCCATTTTATTACATCAGTGTCGACTGCATTTTCATCTTGACGAGAGCAATGCTTACATAGACTATAACAATGATATGTTTTGCTGTAAGAAATCAATTGCAAAGCTACTTGAATTTTGGCCGAAGGCAAAGTAAGGCTGGCATTTCAATGTGAGAAAGGCCCGTAAAGACACCAGAAAAATTCCCAGCTACATGGGAAACAAGTTCATGCCCCAATTTGCGGGAGCAAATTGAGCCGTGAGTTGAGCAAACAAATGGATTTGCTTCACAAGGGCTGTATTCTGCTGCCAGCGAAACAGAATATCCAACAGAAAATTTAGTGAAGGGCATTGAAGAAGAACAGGCATTGAAGAAGAAATGGCAACGTGCTAAGATAATACACCAACAAGATGAGCTGCAAAATGGGCTCAGACAAATAAGGAACCTTAGAAAGAATTAGCAATAAGTTGGTAAGAAATCCAAAGGAGGTGATAGAACAGTTTGAAAAAATTGGAAAGATGAATGAACATTTCATGTTCTTTTTGATCATGGTGGTCTTTCGCTTTTTAATTTATTATTCCATATGCTCCCACAAATTTTCTGCGGGACTTATATTCGAACTCTGGGTGGACGTTTCAATGTAATTTTGATAGTTTTAAACTTTATGCTTTGACTCGTGGTCGGGACAGAAGTCAAATGAGTTTTATGTATGAACATCTTCTGGTCCATTATTTCTTTAAAAAAAAAATCAAAGACCTCCACATCTTTTAACACCCCAATCGACTATTCTTTAAATACTATATTCTACAGTCGCCGATGGGTTTTATGCAAGGTAATCGTCATCACTTTTACGGTATACTCTTACTTATTTTTTGTCTTTTCGAAAGGGTGTACTTGCTTTAGTTCAGGAAAATAACATTTTTGCGATTTCTAGCGGTTTATCTTAGTAGTCTTTGATAATATTTGGCCTTTTAATTATATTTCATTCTGTGACTGATATCTATTAAAACAAAAGCGTGATAATTGGTAATTGGATTAGCATCAGTACCGTTAAAATCAAAAAGCATCTTATCAAATTCGACTTAAGGGGGCAAGATGGTTTCCGAGGCCGAAGAAAAGCCGATTTTTGCGATTTTTTTTCTCAGCTTTGAGTGAAAATAATCACTAATTTTTTATAACACATTAACGAACTATATTTTGAGAGTATGTAGGAATTATTGTATAAAAAAATATGAATTAGTTATCCCGTGGTGGCAGTAGATCAAAGGCACTTCGAAAAAAAGGCCTCGTGCGGTGCGTAAAACCTGGCCTGACAGTGTTATCTGAAATCAAAAAATCGAAGTGATTTGCTTAATATATTAGTTTTTTTCGCGGATGAACGAAATTATATTGAAAAATATGCGATTTCCGATTTTTGGTGCGGTTTTTAATTTGGAGGTACCATTTTCACATAAAAAATCAGCCTATGATAGCCTGTAAAAAATAGTAAAAAAATTTTTTGAAAAAAAAAAAACGATCGTTCATCCGCGAGCATTTATCATATTAAAGATGTCCGGCAAAGTTCATTAAGATCGGTGCATTACTTTTTGAGTTATGTTACGCACCGACTTCAAAAATGTAGTTCGGAGTTTTGAGCTAGACTATTTCGGTTTCTCGTGAAAATATACCTGGCAGCACGATCATAAAATAACCGGTATCTCTGCGAGTTTTAGTCCGATCGCCTCGAAATTTTCAAAGGATATTCCTGAGATGCTGTACTTTCATATAAAAAAATAATTGAAAAATTTTTTTTAAGTCGGAAACCATCCTGCCCCCTTAATCTAAGTCTGTAAAATTTGTCATACGCAAAATAAAGCGTAAAATGAGTATGTCTGAATATGTAATTCTTAATGCTTCCATGGTGCAGACACTGCTTCAATTAGCTAGTTGTGATGTTTTACCGAAACATTTTCCTTCCTTATAGTGGAAAATTTTTAAAGAACTTTACCCATTTTCGAAAATTCAATCAATTGACTAAAAATGTATTCTTAGTAAAACAGGTGCCTAAAATTTGTTCCAATAATAACATTCTTGAAATAAAAATAAAAAGTAAGAAAACGACTCACATTGGCGCTTGTTTTTCCCTTTTATTCTTATTTTCAGAACGGCACATCGTTTCCTTGGTAGATTATAAAAAAAAATTCGTTTTTTCATCTAACCGAAGCCAATATTCATCAGATGATTCTTCCTTTCAAGTTGTATATTATCAGGGCCATATTTTTAATCCCAAGCAGTTTTAATACCAAGATTATAGCTACAGATATTTCGTTTTTCATCAAATAAATGTTCGAAATTAAAGTTCAACTTCAAATTCCTTTCAAACTACGTACATGATTACCACCACTGTAAAATCAAATCATAATCTAAAATTTATCTGAAAACCAATTATTCTTTGATTTAATTCAAAAATCTAGAGTGCTTCGTATTTTTATTAAAAAATCGGAAGCTTATTGCACACTACTGATTTAACGAAAACTATGCTTGGCCAAATACGTATCTATTATTTCTTTTGTTCAAAAATGTTCAAAACGATTATCGTTCACTCGTAAAATAAATCCCTCAAAAAAGTAACTAACATACTGTACTTTTCATATTTATTCAACTAATAATACAGTCCCACCGCGATGGGTCGTCGAGCCTACAGATGTGAGTGTGGAACGAAATCGCCATATCACACTTCATTGTCAAGCCCAAGGTGTGCCTACGCCAACAGTTCAATGGAAAAAAGCTACAGGTTCTTCTAAACCATTTAAGCTTAGGGGTTGATTTATTTCAAATTTTATTCATATCATTGTGGTGCAGGAAGCAAGTCAGGTGACTACGAAGACGTGAGAGAGCGACCGTACACAAAATTACTGTCGAACGGATCGCTGTTTCTGCAGCATGTAAAAGAAGATCGGGAAGGATTCTATCTTTGTCAAGCACATAACGGAATCGGCACTGGAATTGGAAAAGTAATTCAGCTGAAAGTGAACTGTGAGTGTGTTCTGCAATTAAAAATATTCTTTGAAAACTGATATCATAATCAAAAATCACAATCCTGATTCCACAGAGAAGTAATAGATCTTAGAATGAGTTTGCTCACATTTTTTGTTCATTTCAAAGCTTCGCCGTATTTCTCCGCGCCATCCCGATCAGTGACTGTGAAAAAAGGTGACACTGCCATGCTTCAATGTGAAGTGAATGGTGATAAACCGATTAATGTAGAGTGGCTAAAAGCCGGCAAACACTTACTGAACCCTTCACGAAATTACAGGTAAGTGTATCGATGAGATCGAAGAAATTTGTATTGTCAAATTTGTTCTATCGTTGCTATGACAGGATCCAAGTGAAACAAGATGCGACACAAGATGGTGTATCTGCCGAAGTACAAATTAGTAATGTCGAAAGTAGCGATAGTGGGCCATATTTTTGCCAGGCCAGCAATTTATATGGCCGTGATCAGCAGTTGGTTCAACTGCAAGTCCAAGAACCACCTCAAGCTCCATCTGCACTGGAAGCGAAAGTTCTCTCTAGTCGTTCAATCAATTTGAAATGGCAGCCTAAAAACAATGACCTAGCTGAAGTGTCGAAGTATATCGTTGAATTCAAGGAACTGGATGGTGAGTTAGATTTAAATCTGCTTTTTTTGCTCCAACTCACGCTTATTACTTCGCCAGTGAATTTATTTAACAATACTAGAGTATTCATCGTGAAAAAGAGCTTAAGTTTTATGGGTTTCGCAGATTTTTGCTTGCGATTTTTAATGCGTTTCAATGAAATATTTGTTTACTTTCAGTTCTAATGCTGAATCCTTGGGTACAAATGGAAATCTCGAATCCACCTGGCTATTCAACAATCCTTGAAAATCTCAAGCCAGCAACAAAATACGCAATGCGTGTTATTGCAGAAGGAACAGCAGGCAGAAGTGCTCCAAGTCAAGAAATAATTGCTCGAACCGAGTCACAACGACCTGCTGGACCACCACTAAACTTGGCAGTGCGTCCCCTATCGTCAACCGAATTGCTGGTAACGTGGTTACCACCTATGGCTGAACTTAGACACGGTGATATCCAACGATATAATATCGGATACAAACTATCATCTTCGTCAAACTCGGTTTACAATTACACGTCCGTTTCTGGCGATTGGGACGACGGAATCGCTGAGCTCGTTTTGAATGGCTTACAAAAATATGCTCGGTACACTGTAGTTGCCCAAGCTTTTAATGAAGTTGGTCCAGGGCCCCTTTCCGATCCGGTTTCAGCTCAAACAATGGAAGATGGTGAGAAAAGTTACCTGGTTTGTAGTGCTATGTTATCATTTTTTTATTTTTAGTTCCTAGTAAGCCTCCAGATGATATTCGTTGCGCCGCATTATCGTCACAATCGCTCCAAGTATCATGGCAACCTCCACCAGAACATCATACAAACGGTCTTCTGCTGGGCTACAAATTAGTTTACGAACCTATCGTAGAAGATTTCCTAAACATCAACGATGATGTCGAACATAGAGAAACAACGGCTTTGACTACAGTTTTAACAGGACTTTCAAAATTCACTAATTATAGCGTACAGGTTCTTGCCCATACGAGAATGGGAGACGGTGCCGTATCAAACCCCGTATATTGTCACACTGATGAGGACACTCCTGATGCGCCAGCTGACATTAAAGTAGTAGTTAGCTCACCTCAATCCTTGTATGTATCTTGGCTACCGCCGACGGAACCGAATGGAGTTATTACGAAGTATAATTTGTACACAAGAGTTGTCAACGGTAGAGAAGAATTGAATCAGGAAAAGAGAAATCTGCCATCGCAGCAACTATATTTTGAAACGAAAAATCTGCAGGCACACATAGAATATCAGTTCTGGGTGTCGGCGTCAACACGAGTTGGTGAAGGGAAGAGTTCAAGAATTGCATCACAAATAACTACAAACCGAGTTCCCGCCCGAATAGTTTCTTTTGGAGGTCCGGTGGTGAGACCATGGTCGTCAACAGTATCGCTATCTTGCACTGCGGTCGGAAAGCCTCGAAGAGAGTGGTTCAAAGGCGATCTGGTACTGCGCACCGAAGAAATGCATAACGTTCAGCTCCTCGATTCGGGTGACTTGATTATTTCCAATCTGCAATTATTAGATAGCGGGAACTACAGCTGCCAAGTAGATAATGGTGTTGGCACGGATAGATTGACTTATACACTTTTGGTGCAAGTACCCCCTAGTAGTCCCGTTTTGTATGTAACAAGCGCCACATCAAGTAGTATTTTGATGCATTGGAAGGGGGGCTCGAATGGAAATGCACCTATCACGCGTTACACTCTACACTACAAACGATCTCACGGAAATCTCGAAGAAATGATTCTCTCACGACATTCATCCAGCCATGAATTGAAAGGACTACTGTGCGGTAGTACATATCAAATCTATTTGACGTCACATAATAAAATTGGCACATCGCCACCAAGTACAACACTTCATGTTCGAACTCAGGGACAAGCTCCTGGTATTCCGTCTAGTGCTAGTATTCTAACGCCGAATTCTACATCGGTGTTGATAAGACTGCAGGCATGGCCAGATAATGGATGCCCTATAATATATTTTGTTTTACAGTATCGTGCATTATCTACTGATGTTCACAAAGAATGGATTTTAGGTAATTCTAAATTTTACTTGGTTCATGTTAAAATAAAATTAGTGAAGGGAATATTATTACAGTGCGAGAAAGAACATAAATAAAAAGTGGTACTATCAAATTGTTTGATAGGACTAAGCATATCATTACCATTTGTCTCCTGGAGGCTTTAAAATATCAAATCAGCTGAATATACCTTAATTTTATGGTTAAATCAAAATATCTTGGGATATATTTCAAAAATAAGTTGGAAAAATTGAAAATTTTAGAATCTATAATCTAGTAAGACTTTTTCCGTTTTCAATTATTATTTTAGTATTTAATAGCAGATTTCGTGATGTCACTTTCTAGTTAATGTGAAAATCACCTCTTAGTTGCCAAGGTTTCTTGCTTCGGAAGTTGTCCTCTGATTTGATGTCCTTGAAGTCTTTTGTGAATAGCTTCTGAACTATTTGCAATCTGCCTATGTACGTCAAAGGCATCACGCGCATGGGAAATTATTATTTATCCTCGTCACATTACACGTGTTAGTTGGTTCCCAAAAATTTCAAGTAGTGTTTTATGAAATTCTTCTTTCTCCTCAACTATATGCATCAAAAATTGCGGATTATTGATTTTATCTCAAGTTTGATAAAAAATTTAACTTTCATTTTGTTCTAAACAGAGACATCAAGTTGATGTTTCAAGTTATTTTCGTGTTCTGCTTCTTGTGGCCAATTTCATACCTTAAGTTTCTATTACACTAAATTTGTGCACCTGAGAATCTTTTGCCTTGTCGGTAATAAATGGAATTTGAGTGTGTTTTGCATCGATTCGGTCAGACAAAAAGTAATCCATGTGTGTGTCTGAAGGTGATATATAATTCTTGGAAACTGAAAAGCATTTTTGCTATACATAGCTTTGGTGATCTGAATTTAGCCACTAAATTTTTAGCGGCAAAATTAAGAACATCCTAAATATTTGTTTTGACAGTTGGAGGGAGTTTACGACTGAGCGGATGAGATCTTAATTGAACGATTTCGTCTTTATATGCAAACTTCAAACCCAAATGAAAATTATGAGCTATAATCGAAAGCACTAATAAATTTGTTAAAAAGTCAACAAAAAAAATATACCAATATTTTCCTTGATTGTGGCTTAACCATTCACCTAGGTGCTTTATCTTATTTGAAATGAACGCTACTTCCAAAATTGCATATCTGAGAATAATGAACATGTAAAAAGGTCAGAAAGTGAACAGTTAATAGCCTCAAATGCATCACTACCAACTCACACATATGAAAATGATATTGCTCCTGTTAGTCCTTCAATTTTTTCTCGTCTACAACGGCAGATAATTCAGTAGCAAAGTAATCAACTGCTACTATTACAGCTTACGCTTCCTTATCAAGAACCAATATTTACAACTTCCCACTTATCTTAATTTACTGCAGTATTAGCCACAACATCTTGAAATTTCAGCGGCAGTGGCTTTAACAAAGTGCAGAATTACAACTTAAAGGCTCTCCAAATTCATGTTTTCGTCTTCATCTTCAGCTTGCTATAGCTGATTGTGACTGCAGGGGAATAGCTAACCTATTATGACCGTTCGCAGCAAGCCAAGGTGATGTGACCGGTTCCGATTGCTTGGCTCCTACAATACGACAAGCTCGACTAGGTTGAACATCACATTCAGATACTACAAATGGAAGACGAGGGCCAAGACGCCAATTCGGAAAGTCTTCAGTCCTCTGTAATGATCTCTACAGCGAAACAAGCTGCAACTTAGTATACAGCTCCAGTCAACTCTATTAATTGGTTCCGTTTCTTTCGTGAACTTGATACTAACCGCCCTGCTCTTCATCAACTAATCTTTTCAGGTACACCCATTTGCATGGCCAAACCTTGTCAACAGGCTCCTCGGCTCATCGTGATAATTATGCGTACTTTGGATGATAAAATCACTTTTCGTGTAAAATATTGGCAGTTTAGATCAGATGAAGGTTATGCCTTTTACTTTCTTTCTTTTATTTTCTATAGCTCTTCTCTATTTAATCCGTATCTATTTGCTGATTTTATTGCTGTGCACATACCTATCCAACTTCTTCTGTCTACTACGACCCTTCTTTTTGATATCACTTGTGCCTATATTTGCTTAGCATCACCGCTTTTGAAACTAAATCTATTATACCTAAACTTGACTTCCGCTTTCGGGGCTAATATATAATTCTTGGAAACTGAAAAGCATTTTTGCTATACATAGCTTTGGTGATCTGAATTTAGCCACTAAATATCATCCTACTTCAATCCTGTGTTTCTTTAAAGTTTGTGGGCGCTTACTTTTAATCGTGTCCATGATGCTATGCACCACTTTTCTGATACCCAAAAACGCGGTTTTTTTTTTAAAGAATAGAATACTACCATTAAGCTTGTTGAGGTGTTCGATATAGTTGTTTGTCGTTCAAAGAACTTCCAGCTACAGCTTCCTTAAGTATTCGTCATACACTCCAAGTCAATTGGTTCAGTCAATCATGAGCTCCTCCTATGTCAATTAGAGCGTCATGACATTTTTTGAGTCCCTACGTCCTAGTATATCACCATTTGTATGTTTTCTTCCATGGTTAGTCATCATCTACGCATTTTTCTTCCCAAAGTGTAACCTAATGATCTATCTGTGGACCTTTGCTCTTTAATCTCTTCACTAATAATCTCCCTAGTATTATTGCTTCTCCTTGTCTAATGTACGTTGATGTACTGAAAAGGTTTGGCTTACCAATGCTCTTTCTGATGACTTTGATCTTCAAAACGATTTAAATCGTCTTGTTTCTTGAGCTGACTGTAATTACTTGCCCTTGAATACATCAACCGGTAAATGGATTCTAAAATAAATCAATATATATGATATTTTACGCAACACAAGAAACAATAGGAACGTACAAACAAGGCATTAGAAATTACGAGGATTTTTTGAGATTGTCAACATCATCATTTCCACTTCTTGTTGATATTAGAAATTGATGCATTTTATTTTTCAGTATCTAATGCTTTGAAACCACAACGTAAATTTGTCATAACTGGCTTATTACCATCGACTCTATATCAACTGAAAATGGAAGCTCATAATGTTGCAGGAGTAGCCAATGCCGAGTTCTCGTTCGTGACATTAACCAAAGACGGTGAACCACCTCCACCTGAAGTAATCCAAAGAGGTCATCGAGCAACCATGTTCTATGGCGATGTGAACCTACTTATACCTGCAGCTGCAATTCTCCTTGGTCTTGTCTGTACTGTTGCATTATCCATCATGTGCTATAAACACAGTAAGACATTATATTTTTCTTATGAATTTTGTAACCAAATCGAAAGAATTTCTTCCAGGACAAAACAACCGCATTCAAAAAGAAACTATGGAGAACAGGCAGAACAGCGAAGCTCAACGAGAACGTTACTACGCAACTATTCATAAAGTTTCATTGCAAAATAATGAGAAAATTCCTGGTAATAAATACTTACTGGTAATACCAGAATATGTTGAATTTAATGTTTGCGAACTATTTGTAGAAACTTCAGAGGATATATCGCCATATGCAACGTTTCAACTATCAGAGGCCAGTACACTTGCCCAGCCACATCATACCGGTCCCGCAAATACGCTTCTTCATTCGTTCATGTACCATGAAAGGGCTCTGCAGGAAGGATGCTCGTCCCCTCCTCCACCCGCGGTACTTAGACAGTTGCAAAATACATCACCATATTACAATATTGTGCGTTTTCGTTTATTCAAACAATTGGCTAAAGTATTAAATACGAGTTTATTTCGAAATTAAGTATTTTTGAGTGTCTTAAAGAAAATTTAATTGAATTCAAACTGGTTCTTATTCTAAAAAATCATCTAAATTAAAAGCTAAGATTAATAATTGCTTAGAATTAGAGATCTAAGAATACCGTTTGGAGTGATAAAATAATATTTTAGGCATCAAAAGGTCGTCGAAGGCACTCCAGGAAAACTGAGCCCGAAAGCGAGGAATCCGATTCGGATCCAGACCAGTTGACATCCAGTCGCACCGAGTCTTCCAATCAACTTGACGCCAAAATAAAACACAGTATGATAATAGCTTTACGAAACGTATGGTGCGCATGTGGGCATACTTAAAATTGATGATATGAGCACCACATTTTTCGGCAATTGATAGAAATGATTTTGTTGATAGGAATTATTTCCGCAGGTATAATTTATCATGGTACACAATCGAGTACGTCATCCGATTTATCACCAATGTCCGAGCAAAAATCATTACCCAGACGTGGCAGATCAAGGTACCATCAACAACATTATTCAACAAACACAACACCAAGACACAATAAATCCTCCAATTTGAATGCAAATAATGTCACAACGCTCTTGTTAACTTCCCCACGTAGTAGTAACAATAACAAAGTTTCAAATAATAAATCAGGCAATCAATCCCAATCAAAAAAACATCAGCAACAGTCACCACAAAACACAATACAATGTGGAGGTACTAGCTCCGTTCTGGATAGTACTCAAACAAGTGTATGCAAATCATCAGCTTCCGCCCGCATGCCGTCCCACTTTCGTCCAATACCCCACAAAACAATACCATCTGACACGAACCTATCAATCTCTTCAATATCGACAATTCGCAAAGGCCCATAGCATGCATGCTACAGATCAACCGATCAGAAGTGTAATTTCGTCACCTAAATTGGTCTGAAACGACACTAAGCTTTCCCGCATCTTATTTTCCGGAGTGACCACAACATCCCGGTTCGCTCATTGCTGATATCATACATCAGTCACTCGCATCCGCTAGCTATCATAGTTGCCGAACTGCTCACCATAAGTTTGATGACATTGACTTTGCCATTGCATCTAAGCATTAAATCATCACAGTTATGAAATGTATCTTTTGAATTTTATTATCTTCATTTGCGATCTGGCACAGACTTGCTAAATTTTCATAGATCCTAGAAAACTTTCAAAACTTTGCAAGAATTAAATAAACATCAAACCTAATAGTGATAGTGTGATATGATACCAGAAGATTATCCTGAACAGGGGTACAGTGAGAACATTACTGCCACTACAATTACAAGACAATACACCAGGTGGTAACTTCCATCAGCTCCCCATAGAAGGTGGCACTCCAGATCGGCCTGAGCTCTCGGAAGCGGAATGCGACATCGACACTCTGAAGAAACTAAAGCTGGGGATGCGTTCGTCGCTCTGGTCCCGCCCCGGCAACAACAGTCAGCACCAAAACCAATCACATCAGCAAGTTCCACCGCCAACCATGCAGCAAGCCTCTTCGCATCCTTCGGACTACTCTATTGCTGTATGAGCAAAGCTCGCTCGCCAGCACGCCAGAGCCCAACAGAAATAATCTCGGACTACTTTTTTATATACGCTTTCCAAAATTTGACAAAGATGATAGATTTATTTTTAAATTTTACGAAAAAAGATATTTTTATGAAAACAGATAATATAAATTATAAGTAAATCTTATTGAAAACGTTTCGGACAAAATCTACAAAATTTTACCATAGCGTCGGAAAATATCGAGTTCGATTGCCCGTTTCTCCAAAAAAAAAAAAAACACGAATAAAATTAAATGATAGTCTATTTTACACGTTTCGGAAACAAAGGTGCCAAAATTTCAAAAAATCTAGTCGATAAGTTAATTGTTTAAAAAGTACTCTTTCGGAATATTTCATACGGTTGAAAACTCAGAAAACTAATTTTTATACAAACGTGAAAATGTTCAGCGATGAACAATGTGTGTACAGAATGAAAAGTTTCAGATTGATTGTAGGCAATTTGCAATAGTAGCAGATCAAATTCAAACATAATACGTCTCAAATACATACACAAAAACAAAAATCAAAGTGAAAAACTAAATTTACATGTACTAAAACAAACTTGTATCGATACGAAAATTTCGAATTATTCAATAATAGTGTATAGCGATGAAAACTTTGAAATTATGTATATTAAAAAATTAAAATTCTTAGCTAAATTTTCTACAATCAAAAAGTAAACAAGTAGTCGAAAAAAAATGTCTAATTTGGTTAAATATTGCTATTCGATTAAATGTTTTTGGCGAGTGTTTTGTTGTGCATTGAAAACTGGGATCAAGCTTACCTAGCTCCAAATACAAACATGAAACAGCTTATAATTTTTACTATGATTCGTTCAGCAATTGAGATTCTTCGTTGTCTCAAGAAATTTAGTTTTATTTTTTTAAGTACATGTACCTATTTTATCCTATGTGCCAAATGAGTTTCATGTTAAATAATGCTCAGTCGATAATTGCTCGAGCTTTCGAATATAATTTTTCTACTCTCGCATTTACCTGTTTAATATCAAGTCATCTCTGAAGGTTATTGCTGTTGAAATTTTTTTATCAAATGTTATAATCATCTACTATTGATTACCTTAAATTTATAAATTTATCCTTCCATGTCAGGAAACCATTTTTCTTAAAATAATAAATTTGCAAAATATGCTGCAAAAAGCTACAAAACTAACTGCACATATATTTTTTTAAACACAAATGGTATACATAAGTTTATTTGACGCCAGTTTTCGCTTGGATCTACGGAACCTTTAATAAAAATATTTTGTTTTCATTTTACAGCCCCAAGCTACTATAGTCATTTTGCTTGAGAACTGCCAACAATTATAATATTTTGATAAAACGTGTTTGTATGCTTACTCAAAGTATCGCCAAAAATAGTGTTACCGTATAGACTTGGACTTGCATGAGGTACCATTACTGCATCTTGCTATTACCTTAAAACAAATTTCCTACCAAAAAACCAGTTCATTCGTTTTTACTAAAATTTGTATCGAATTGTTTTCAGACAACAGGAAGTAAACATAAATAAGTTGCTTCGAATCACACTTGCAAGATTGAAATTTTGTTTAATGTAAATGATTATCATGAAGACTGACTTTTTATTAAGTAAACAAATTTATTGTACATTGCTAGGAGAATATTCCAATTGTATAAATATTATATACTCGTATATTCGATTATATTTAACAATGACTCAAAAATGGTCTAGATCAGAAGTTCGAAGTGACCTCCAACCGAAATAAAGCAGCAATTAAGGAAGAATGGAGGCGCGAAAAATGTGGCGATATAATCCCAAACACTGTAAATTCGAGAACAATTGTTAAATGAATCATGCTCAGTTTTTTTTAGAAATAGTAATATATGAAACGACACTTTCAAAGGCCAAATCAAATGATAAGGAATTTATGATAATTGAAATAGACGATAGGAAATATAACTAGATTCTGTATCTTTAATGCAAATAATGTAGTTCAACTACCACTAAAATGATATCGATCATATTTATTTCTAAAAAAACTACATTCGTATTATTAACTAAAAACTAAAAGCAAAATCTAAACTATTCAGATACATGCAATATTATTGCATTGCGAGTATTTCATTTCAAAACAAAAATATCAATCAAGTATTAAGTGAATACTATGTAAAAGACTATTAGCCTTTTATTCTTTTATTCGATTAGAATCTGTTTTTCTGTGACGTAATTTGAAAACATCGAACAACACGAATTTATAAAACGGAAATTGCATAAATACTGAAAAACTGCCAACAAATAATGCCAAAAATCAAAACTATAATATTAATTCAGAACATGGTCTTCAAATCAAATATCTTAGGTTTCCACTTTGTCATTCAGTTTCTAATTGAACTCTTTTCTACTTATATTTTAGTCCAAAAAACTTAAACGACTTGTGTTTTAGCATCCTAGTAGACAGTGTAACAAAACTATTTCGATTAAATACTTAAACAATATCCAAATCAAAATTGTATATTGAACCCAGAGTTGTGATACGTGTAACACAATTTATAATCTAATAATTAAAAATAAATGTTAATTAGGTTTAAAACTGAAGATAATAGAACGAAAATGAATGTCATTCAAACTATTTTATATTGTCAATAAAAATTTCGCCTAAAAACTAATAAAAAAAACTAAAAATCGGGAAGGAAAGACTGGTCCATTATCGATTCAAGTACTAAGCTCAAAGCCATTCATGCAGATACCAATCGACTGCTGCTAGAAGCCATAGTCTCGTGACCAATCATTCAAGCTATCTTTAGTAATTACATAATAAACTGACTTTTTCGAAATACTGCATTTTCATGAATCACTCATTTGAGGAAATAAGGAAAAAGCTAGCGATGCCCAGTCGAAGCACTAGCGACAGATCAAACAATCTACTACTAACAATAAACAAAATTATAAACATATACCATAGCACATAAGCTTTTCTAAATGTGTTGTAAGAGACAATGAAGCCAAAAATAAAACTACACAATTTATTATTCGATGGAACAAAAAAATAATCATCAAAGTTAGAAGTAAACTTGGAAATCAAAAACAGTTACTACAATCCATATTATATACAATAGCAACCAAATCAGAATTTTGTAAATAGATTTAAGCAAGAACGAAATACTACAACCGATCTAGAGCTGTGCAGAGTCTGCAAATAGATAGCTTTTCTTTTACCATCGA